>OZ023250.1:1919575-4364928 GCA_964006365.1 Trididemnum miniatum
TATTACGCCAAAGCGCGTTACGACAGGCGTAGCCCATTTTGCCTTTGACGTGGTAAAGTTTTGCCTTGAAAGTGAAAAAGGCAAATTTCAACCAATTACCATCCACAAAAGTCATGTGACTCCACTGTTAAAACCAGTTGCTCCTTTGAATTTCGATAAACAGTTTGTTTGAAATTCAGTTGTAAACAACGAGGAACAAAATGAGGAGCTTGTTTACAATCGATGGCTGGTTAAAGCCGGTATTGATTCCAGTTTTAATTCGAAAGCTCTCGATTGCATGTCACTTGAGTCGGCAGGCTCGCTTACCCGGAAAACTTAGTAATAATCTAGTTCGTTTCTGCAGTCTTATGTTCAGGTTGAGTCCCAACTTGTCAAGTTAGTAGCGTCTAATTGTGCCAGAATTGCAGAATAGGTTCTTGAGTATAAGCATGAACTTGATGAAGGTTTTTACGATTGAAGTAAGCTGGCCAGCGCTTTTCCTCTAAGCTTTATATTGATGCGACAAACGAGTGTTTACAGGCTCAGCGAACAAGATCTTCCTAACTTCCTGTCAATAAATAAACCGCAAAGTTGCTTGTTTAAGGAACTTGACGACGTTTGTCGAAAGAATTTTGGAATTAGTAAATGTTTTGGTTTTATCGACGCAAACACATAAACAGAAACTTGAACTAATTCATGGCATGTTTGATTGACGTGCAGCCTTAATAAGATGTCGCAGAAATCAAGTCAAATTAAAAATCACACTTTCGCTGTTCTCGCGATGAGACGTCGAAGCGTGTAACGAGTTATGGAGCCGATCTCCGCCGCTTAGCGCCTGGGCAACACAGCTCAGAAGAAACAGCAGCGATGGCGAGTCTTTGGCGACACTGGGTCCGACTTGACGGGCCTCGGAATCGAACCCAGACCTGCTGCACCGATAACGACGCGTTTAAGAACTGAGCTTACCGACTGGTGGCCAAACACCCAAATAGAACAATAATTAATCGGCAGCTTATCCCACCTTAACCTAGGTTTTGTTTAGTACATTTCGGCTAAAATTTATGCTTGATTGTGTTATGTCATCTATTTCAGAGTTTTATTGGTCGCTATTACAGCAATTATCCTTTATTTTTAATTCAATTCGAATCAAAGCGTTCAATCTTGGCATTAGCGACTGCAAGAAAATATTTGGTGAGTAAAACTGTTTGATTGCATGAAAATTTATGTAATGAAATTGTACCTGATACGTACTTAATGCATAATTAAAATTGGTGCACTGTGATGTCACTTGTGAAGCGATTTTTCACAAAAGCTGTTACAATCAAACGAGATGCCACGCAACGCTACATTTATGATGCATTGGAATCCTGGATATGTCACATAGTTTTGTTACGTTCCAACAATATGCTGCAGGTTAAGCAACTAACATCAAAGACAGTGCCGATAAGCTAAAACTGTTAGTAATTATTGTAAAGCGTTTCACTGACACGACAGGAATCTTTTGGATTAACTGTAGGGTAGCATGTGATGATCTACTTACGAGTGTTTCACAAAAAGACAATATATTTGTAGCTGATTTAACGTTTCCATTTTCCTCTTACTTGGGGCAGATCACAGTGATTAAAACTAAAAAATATTAGCGGCGGCTTTTGCTTAAGAAAATACGGTATGCCTTTTACAAGCGAAATATTTGCGTGCCAGCTTTTGGTTTTCGTGGCTTGCATCATGTTGCTTAGTTGAGTGAAAATTAAGAATAGAAGGTGTAATAAAAAATGCAAATGCGTTATTTAGCTTTGCATCGAATTTGGTTTAATCACGGCAAAATTTAAAAACCTAGAGCTGCAATTCATTGCCTAAATTTACCAAATAATCGTGATTGTTAAAAGCATTTTTTGACTAATTTAATTGATATAATCAATAGAATGAAAAATCGATTGTACATGCCATAGCAGTAATCACCACAAGCGTGTTGCTACTCAATATAACATTTCGCTCGTTTTCAGCGTTGTAAGTCATGTCCTCTTCAGAATTTTAGTAAAATGATTCATTGTAAGTTTGAAAACGGCAGAATATCAGGAAATACTGAGTTAACTATCTGGGCCTATTGCCGGATATGTGGGCCTATAAAGCTCAAAGCACCGATTGCTATTTTTACGGAGCCTACGCAAAACTTTTTTAAAATCGATTGTGGTTAGCATCACTGAGGGTATTTTTTTGACTGAACTAATTTGAGTCCGGGGATATGCACCCCTGAAACAATTTTGAAAATCTACATGCTGTAATGGCTATTTTAGTGCTTTTTGAATAGTTTCACGCAAATTTTGTTGAAACTTTTTGACCATAATTCTGAGTGCTTTGCCAAATATGATGCATTTTGTTCGCACATTTTTGATTATGCGTGCGTAAGGCTTACCGCTATTGAAGAGGTTTGAAACTATGGAAAATTTGTATACATCAAAAACATTTTTGAAAATGGTTGGTGGGAGGATGCATACCCCTCATTCTACCCCCTGGATCCGCCCCT
The DNA here is from genome assembly GCA_964006365.1 of Trididemnum miniatum. Lineage (NCBI taxonomy): Eukaryota > Metazoa > Chordata > Ascidiacea > Aplousobranchia > Didemnidae > Trididemnum > Trididemnum miniatum. The sequence goes on from OZ023250.1 coordinate 1,922,079, forward strand.
GGCCATATGCTACAGAAACCATCAAAAAAGTCTGGCACATTTCAGTCACTTGGCACCATTGATTTTGTTCTTCTTTACTAAAAGGCAGAATTAAAAGAGAGGGCATGGCACAATGCTCCCTAAATACGTTTCTGACCGAAACCATTTATTTGGAAGCTGAAACTTATTACATTCATGCTGAAAAATCGACTACGTAAAATAAACCGTTTCAAATTTTTTACTTAGTTCAGTGCGTTATTATAGCAATCTTTTTCGTTTTTTGTTTATTTATTTATTTTTTGAGTGACTCTTCATTGTCAATATATAATCCTGCAGCTATTAATTCCTGTATCACTTTGTTTATGTTATGCTCTCTAGCATTTTTCTTCATAGTTTTAAGTTTTCATTACAAGTATCCCACAAAACCATCTTTCAAGTTTCAAGTTCAACTTTCAAGTTTCTGTATGCTCAAAAATTTAACAATGACTTCTTCAGACCATTTTAAAATTTGCCACTTTGCCATATCCTTGTTTTGTAACAACCGGTACCGGTTTATTATTTTTTTGACTCGTACACGCTGACAATATAAGCTCGCGAATGTTTTGTAGTACCCAGTGGCGTAACTAGGCCTGTTTTGGGGGGCAAATTCCCATGTATTTTTTCAGGTGTTCAGGGGCGTATCCAGGGAAGCCGCTGGGGCTAAAAACACAAAACTTTCGTGGTGTAAAGTTTTTTTTTTTTGCTCTTCACTTAATTTTGGGCGGAAAATCGCACATCTGCGGACGTGATGAGCTTTTTTTGCTCTTCATATTGGCTTTTTAACTATGTAACTTACCAATACCTGTAAGTTTCGCTGTACTATACCGTGTTAACAATGTTGAAATAAAGGGCGCCATATCTGTAATGGTAGCAACCACATTAAGTCGTAAAGTTTTCCAGTGCTTGAGTTCAGTTTCGCACATTTAAGTCAATTAAATTTTTGCTCATAGGCCTACGAGTTACAGAATGTTGTCAAATATGAATTTTTATAATTATACATTTAAATAGCTTTCATGTCCCAGATTAGCGATAACAACCAACTTGAATCCGGCAGCAAAGATGAAAGAAAAATATTTCTTGTTTTTGAATCATGATTTTATGATATAACATGATTGTCATCCAAGTAAAAATTGAGCTTCATGTATAGTGATACACTTTTTAGACCTAAAGCTTAGTAACAAGCCTATTGTTGTTGTGATTTATATGCCCTAATCATAATTAATTACTACGTTCCTTAGAAAAATACCAATTAAAGCTTCTCCCAAAGTCTCACAGCCACTTACCACTACTTAACTCTTTTTCAACCCATAAGTGGTGGAACCGGAGCCCTGGCCCACCCACTTTTTTTTTTTTTTTTTTAGGGAAGGCCCTAATTTACGCGTTTATTTCTACAATATTGAGTCTGCATGAATGTATTTAAAAGTTAATGGGTCTACCATCGAAACTAAAACCCAAGAAAGAGCTTAAATTCAGAGATGTCTTCTTTAAAGTTTTTACGGTCTCCTGATAAAAAAACACTCATTTTAGCACATTTTTTCATCGAAAAAGGGCATGTAGTGAGTGCAACTACTATAATGGGCAATGCAAAAATATTTTCGCACCTTTATATAGGATGCAAATAACCAAAGAGGAAGACAAGTACAACCACAGTAAATCGCAAAACTGGACATTTCGAGAACAGAGATTCAGCTCTCATCATCAGCAGTGTAAGCAAAGCAGTACGTTTCTTTCAGTTTTGTGTTGCCTTGCTTACAATGCTGATGATAACAGCTGAATCTGTGTCGAAACGTCCAGTTTTGAGATTTATTGTGGCTGTGCTTTTTCTCTTTAGTCTTAGTCTACACCGTTTGGAATAAAATGCTCATACTGTACATAGTTGAGCAGTTTTTAGCAGAAATTGGTAGTGTTTTACGCATAACGGACACCCCTGCAGCAGTAAGCAGTCTTTCTGTTGGGATTATGACAAACGGTGGTGAATGAAAACTTGTTAACTTGCATGAATAAAGCTCCCGGTGGTGATCATTTCGTACTGCTAGAAGTACTTATAGTACCTATGTAAATGTCAAATTGAGTTTTCTAAATTATCTTGTTGCAAGGGATAGGCACGTGAAAATTCATCATCTGTTGTAACATTTTTGTGTTCTGTGACATGCCTTGTTGTATTCATTACAACGTTTTCTAAACTGCGTGGCCCGCGATAAGTTTTCTGGTCCTTCCCGGTTTATATACAGGGGTGCAAATTTATGTTGAGCATTGGGGAAGAGGGATGATTTGGCAAAATTGATCATTTTTCGAGCTTACTTTACATTGTGTGGGTAATTTTCCACTTCCATGAAAAATATTGGAGGGGTAGCTGCCGGATTGTTGGAGGGTTTCATTCCCCCCTGGATTTGCACCCATGTTCCAACCGAGTTGGCCTTTTTTTCTTCATAGAATACAAAGAAAGCTCACTTATGGCAATCGTTCCTAATTGCGCACATGGAGTTGGCCGAGTGGTTGGTGCATTGGGCTCCGAAGCTGGATTCGTGGGTTCGATGCTCGACTAGGATGCATGCGCTTCACTTCCCTCCATGATACATGTGCTTCACTACCACAAAAATCTTAAGCTGCAATTAAGTGGCTTGAAATTACAAAAAAAAAATCGTTCCTAATTGCCCTGTTTGTATTATTTGAAACTGCTTCTCGTGGGGTGTTTCAAAATGTTTGAATAACGCAATTAGACATTGTTGTGATCTGAGCCGGTGCCAGAACAGTCGACTTAGGAGGGCCAAGCATTTATCAAGAAGAGCCCAAGTTTGATATTAAACACAAAAGCCACTGTTTTCAAGGCCCCCTGCCCCCCCCCTCCCTTAGCGCCGGCCCTGGTTGTGACAATAGTCATTCTTTTTCATGAATAAAAATATAAATACAACATGTTTCGTAGAAGCAGTCGCAGTTTTTTCATAAGAAATGCGTAGGGGTCTGAGAGACACTCGTCATGCAGCAATGTAATTAGTGCAATTTTTTTATTTCTAGGAATCGCTTTGTTTCGAGATTTTATAGTCAAAAAGATCAGCCCAAAAAAATAAAAGTCACTAAGTTTCAGGTTAATCGATTGAAAACAGTAAGAGCTACACAAAACGAAACATCGTAAAGGGTCTCACAAACTCCTCCATGCACTCTAGGGTTAAAGTCATTGGTTCGACTCGACTCGGAATCGAACCCAGTCTACAGCTCCCGAGATGAACGCTGTCACCACTCGGTCATCTGAGCTGTTAAAATATAACAAGTTTAAGAGTTTGGTTGAAACGGATATTTTTTAATCCATTTAGTCTCCATTTCTATCCAGACAATATGTTCACACATGAGCGAACCAGAGTTTCGAACTCCAACTCGCTGAACTCGGTCTTTTCTGCCGAACTTGACCAGCAAAAATTCCAGAACTCAAACTTGATCTTGCAACAACTTGATCGAATTTTGAACTTACCTTAAACTTGACAAAAACTACTGGAGGTGGGTAGGTAAGTAGGTGCATTGTTGTCACCGGCCAAACAATAAGCTCGCGATACAAGAATGATTATAAAACGAAGGGACGAGTAGGAACGAAACACCATAAGAGTCGTCGTCGTCGTCGTTTGGCGGGGTATCTCTTCCAAGACAGATGGAAGGACCAAGGCCGAGGGTTTATCCTTTTGCCACCCTGGCCACCAAACTGTTTGGGTCAGATGCTGACTGTATGGGACTTCAGCCAGCATCTTGTTTCGTCATCCAAAACCATTAGACCAAACATACCTCGGGGTGCTCGATGTATGGGACACTGTGAGATGATGTGATGTGCGGTTTGTTCACTGGCACCACACTCACAATTCACTAGAGGAGCGAGACCCCATTTGTCGTCGAAATAATACAACACTGTCGCCGAGTCTGCTCCTCTTCAAAGAGTCAAACTCTTTATTCAAACTGTCCATTTTTTGTGTGTTATTTCAGAGACCAGTCAGCGTAGAAGTTAGCGACCCGCTATTGGCGCGCCAGGTGGGTTGTTCCATTCCGAACTGGATCAATTTATCAAATCATTGCACACATTTCAAACTTGCATATTTGCTTGCAGCCGCTTGTTGCAAGAAATCATTCCACAATACCAAGAAACTTCCTTCACTTCATTGCCAGTTCATCACAAGATCGATGTCACGAAATCACTTTTGGCTTAAAATCAAAACAATTATGTTGAAAACATTCCAATCAGTGTTTCCATATTTAAACATGTTTTTATGCTGCACTTTCAGTACTCTCACTCATCAACAAGTGTCTGCACACGAACAAATCATTATTTCAGTCTTGCCAAATTGAACAAAGTCGTTTTAAACGGAAGCAAAGCAAGTCAATTTCAAACCAAAAATGGCAAGTTTCAATCAAAAAGTTTGCCTTCAAAGCAAAAAAAGCAAATTTTAACCAATTACCATCCACAAAAGTCACGTGAGTCTCTGGTTAAAATCAGTAATTCCTTTGATTTTCGTCAAAAATTTGTTTGAAATTCAGTTTTCAACGATGAGGAACAAAATGAGGAGCTTCTTTGTAATCAACCATTGGTTAGAGCCGGTATTGATTTTAGTTTTGATTCGAAAGCTCTCGATTGCACGTCATGTGTATCGAGAGGATCGTTTATCCGGAAAACAAATCGTTTTCGGAATGATGATTCTATGGAAAAAGATAGAGTTGAATCGAAAGTTTATAAAGAAAGAAAAAGTGCGCTGGTTGCATGCCGGTTGACGTAGTACTTAACGACACCCTGCAGGTGCGAGAGGTCTAGGGTTCGATTCCAGGGCCGGTCAAATCGGACACACTCGCCAGCGCCTCGCCACCGCTGTTATATTTCTTCGGAGCTGCGAAGCTCAGGCGCAAAGCCACGGAGACGGACCCCGCCACTCGTTACACGCTCCGGCGTAATACCGCGAGTATAATGAAGATTTGGTTATTTTTTGCCACTTCAGTTGAATTAACGTACAGTTGGTAAAAATACCTGTGGAACTTCTCCGAAATATGCTTTTATGGAATTGTCATGAATGGCCCGATTCATTCTAAGTTTTTTAGTGCGACCGGTTCACAACAATCTCCACTACTTTAACATTGTTTACAGTCTTTGGTGGACCATATTAAGCAATAATCAAGTTAGTTTCAGCGATCTTATGTTAAGGTTGAGTTTCGAGCTGCTCAAGTTAGCAGCGCGTATTGTGCTAGAATTGCTGAGCATTTAATTAATATCTGTTTCAATAAGCTTCACATTTAACAAAGTCTTTACTAACAGCTTTTGTTTAGTGTATCAAGGTAGAATTTACGGTTTATTAAGTAATGTTATCTATTTCAGAGCCTTTATTGGTCAGAATTACCAGTAATTTTTGCTTCTTATTTTGAAATCATTAGAATCAAAGCGTCCAATCTTGGCATTAACGACTACGAGAAAATATTTCGTGAGTAAAATTTTTTTAATTTTTGTAAAAACGTATTTATATCATAATGTTATCACATTAGCTTTGGTTGGAATCGAACCCATTTGCCGGATATATGGTCCAAAACTTGAAGTCATTGATTGGTCATTTTTAATCATTTGATAATTATTATTACGCGTGCGCATAAAATTTCATTTTAAGATTGATTTTCGGTGGCAGTGAGAATATTATTCAAGTTATTTCTGCTTAACTTTGCGAGAGCATTCATTCATCTAATAACAGGGATAGTTTTCATCTTTTTCAAATAAAAATAATCAAACCATGATTATACTAGCAGTATTACGTCGATGCTTGTAAGGAATGGCGGGATCCATCTCCGCAGTTTAGCGCATGGGGTCGTATTACAAAGTGATCTCGCTTTGACCAGCGCAACAGCGGTAAAAAGCGAATTGCGCTCTGTCAGAGCGAATGTGCTCAAATTGAGGTCATGCGCTTGTTCACCTTCGGAGCGCATGTGTTGTACAAATGAGCTGATCCGCTCATCGCAAAGAGCTTTGGGGAATTTTATGATAATTTTCGATTTCGGGTCCAGATGCGGTGGTGAGTAGACGCGGTGAGAGCTTATTTTGAGCACATGCGCTCTGAAAGAGCTCAATTCGCTTTTCACCGTTGTTGCAACGGCTTCGGCTATAACGTCAATTCGCTTACAACGTCACATTTCGCTTGGTCCCGGTAAAATTCCTATCTTTTGTGTACATTTCAGTTCACCTATAACGGCATCGTTTATAACGTCAGTTCGAATATAGCAGCATCTTTTTTTATCCCCCACACTATTTTGTTCGCTTTTAGCGGCATTCGACCCTTATCTCACACAAATAATCAAACGACCAATCAAAGACAGATTCAATGACAAATCAGTAAGAAATGACCAAATCAAATCGCACAAATGACTTTTTTACTAAAAAATAATGAGGTATACTGCGCAGCACTGTGATATACCGGTACTGTAGTAATGCATTGTACATAATAAGCAGTAACTGCAAAAAATGCTTTAAGACAAGATTATTTTGGCACGAGTTTGCATTTCTATGTGTTTGCGTCTACACACGAGTTTGTGCTTCGTTTTACAACTTTTTAGTTTTCATTAAACAATAAACCTCACAGGATTAAAAAAATCAAAACAAATCTTCATTAGATTCGCCGTAATACGTCGAAGCGTGAAACGAGTTTGCGGGGCCCATCTCCGCGCCTTTGGAACACAAAAAAGCGTCACAGTGGTGGCGAGCGGTTGGCAACATTGATTTGTTCGGTCAGGGTATCGAACCCTCGACCTACCGCACCGACAGCGATGCCGTTACCACTACGCCAACCGGCCGATTGCCTCACAGGATTACAAGGGAATTAAACTAAAAAAGTAGTTTTAGGGCGATTTGAGGCAAATTAAAAATAAATGAAAATGAAAAAAAAAAATGAAAATCGGTTATAACAGGGGTGTCGAGCCTATGGCACACGTGCCAGATGTGGCACGCCGCAGATTTTTTCTGGCTCGCCACTTGCTATTTCAATCTTGATTTCGTTTAACTCAAGGGTCTTCAACCTTTTTTACACAATCGCCTCTTTTTATTATAATAATAAATAACTGAGATTATTTTCAAATTATATTGGACCGAAAATTGAACAGTTATTGAGGGAGACTGCGAAGTGAGTTTGCGTTTCTCGAGTCAGCAGCCACCCACTTCATACGTCAAATGCGATCGCAGGATTTGTAGCTTGCGCGCGGTACCGCTAGGCCAAACTTTTCGGAAAGTGTGGGTTCAAACTGCCCCCACAAAGCCATAACGTTCATAGAGCTACTATTTTACCACTGAAAACAAGCTGGTGAAAACCCCTTTCCCCAAAAATACGCAGGGCTACTGTTTTCCTACTAAAATCGGGTGAAGACAAAAAAATAGTTTTCACGTCCGCTAAACCATTTCATTGAATATGCTTCCACTGAATCTAAATTCGACCCCGTTGAAGAACCACGCAATAAAGTCTCATTGATATTTGTAATAAAGACATGCAATAAAGTCTTCATGACAATAAATTCATTATGTTTTGTTTGATGTAATGGCTCAGCATTAACTTGCTAAACTTTATTTTTAATATTTTGGCACGTTCGCCAAAAAAGGTTCGCCTTCACTGGGCTATGACGTCAATTCCCCTACAACGGCAGTTTTTTTAAATCCTCTAGAGGTGCCGTTATAGACGAGTTCTACTGTATAAAATAATTTTGTCCGCATTCATTTATCCGACATGTATGAGGTGTTTGGCCAAGGCCTTGGCCTGGCTCGCATGTGTATGTGCACTTTGTACAGCGTGCTGCTGGAGTATGGCATGTGTATGTGCATGCACGCGTTTATGCTGGCTACCGTTGAAATTGTTGTGATAGCATGGCTCTTTTAAAAGTTTTGAACGATGAAAATTCGTCGCACCCTCGTGTAGCCTATCAGGCGCTCGTTCGCGTGTAACCTCCCACTCCTTTAAGTTTTTGAAAGTATTTGGCACAAAACTTTTTAAACTAAACACGAATACGGTGAACAAATTTGCAAAAGAATTTAATCTTATTACAAACAATTCAGCCGAGAAACAGATATAAATCCTTGGACTGACGTTTCGTTTTACTTCCGGTGCCATTGTCACGTTAACTATAGAATTGCTAACAGACTCCCAACTGTACCGTTTGCCAAATTAATCTTTATTTTGCCAATGTTGGTAAGGCTGTGGCATCCATTGATTAATAAAACTATTTTCGATGTACACCGGCCGTTAGCTCAGTTGCTAAGCGCACGCTATCGGTGCGGGAGGTCTGGGGTTCGATTTCCGGGTCGATCAAATCCACACAGTGTCGCCAACGACTCGCCACCGTTGCGACGATTCTTCGGAGCTGTGTTGCCCAGGCGCTGTGCCGCGGAGATGGATCCCGCCACTCGTTACACATTTCGGCGTAATACAGCGCGTATAATGAAGATTTGATTTGATTCGATGTACACTAAACACAAAGCAACACGTGAACAAGCGTCATTAAATATACGTTTCGAAGGAGACTGCAAAACGACCGACTAAGGTCTTCTAGGTCAAGCAGCATCTGGTGATTACAAATAAATGAATACGTCTCATTTTAATTGTATTTAGTTATTGTATGTATTTTAATTGTTTTATGTTTTAATTGTATTTAGACTGCCGATTATGACGTGTAATGTGCGTAGCATAGTAAGTAACCTACACAACCGCATTATTCCAGAGCGCCTTACTTTAAAACCACAGTATGACTCATTATTATCAGTTATGTTGTAGGGTGCGCTCCTTGAACTGCTGATAAGCGAGTTTTCGTGTGCTGTCAGTGGCTTATCAGGCCTTGGTTTATAGTTGATACCACACAGTACAAATGAAAAAAACAAAATAATGTAAAGATATTTTTTTTTTTACTTTCATGGTGTGTGATAATAATTCAGTGGGAAGCTAAATAGTTCGCAATGGTATTGGCCTACCATTGTTTATCTGAAAAACTTCAACTTCGTTCAAATACCATACCCTGAGAATTACTAATATGTAGCCCATGACTAATTTTTTGCGTACGTTTCCTTGAAATGCTAATTTGCTGTTTGATTGATTGCCGTTGCAGCTATTCCGCGCAATCACAATACTGAGATTCGAGTCAGGCATCAGCTTTTTGCAACTATTTTGTTAAAAATTACTACAAAATCTCAGCTTTCCTCAGTTGTCAGTCTCGCGATAAAGTCACAAAGTCACTGCAGACTACAAATAAAGACGCAAACCAAAAATATGACATTTCAAAATAAGAACAATAATATTTTCCAAGATGTTGACTCTCAAAATAAGGACAAATCTCTGAAATAAGAACGGTATGGAACCCCTGCGTAACCTGGTGCGTGAAGAATAGTCATTTTGATTAAATTTGAATTCTTAAGAGCACTCTCGATTCCACAGAGCAAGCGTTTACCGGATCACCGGCAAATCTTTTACCTAAAATCGTTTTGACACTTGAACCACTGGCTGTGTTTTGTGCGCTATTAAGCGTCACAATAATAAATTAAAATGACAAACGGCCCAGTACAGTGTGACATGACATGGGAAAAAACAGGAGAAGAGTATTCAAGAAAATCACCAATCCATTTGGCAATAACCGGTACATAAAAGAACAATTGAAGTTTAAGGTAGGAATATGTCATAAATCTGAACTTTTAGCGATCCGTTTGACCAACCAATTTTGATCCACTTTGCTTGTGGAGTCGCACACCTCTAATGCTTTTGTGCAAAAACCATAGTAATTCTACAATTTTCTACACACTTACCATGAACGACCTCATTCAAGGCAAGGCGCATGAAATAGGAAGTTAATACTGTTGCTATAACATATATTTCATATAATGTGTATTTTTGACAGAAGAAAATTATGCTTTCGTTCATTCAGCAGATCAAAACAATTGTTTACATACAAGCGATTTTGCCTACAGTAGCCTACATTTCAAACTAGAGCGGCGCAATTGGAGTTCAACATTGTTCACCCCCCTTCCCCCATCTGCATCTTTCTACACGCACGCACATAAACAAATTAATGTTGCATCGTGACACGTATAAAAATCATTTTCAAGTAGAAAAAACTCCGCGATGTTCAGGAAGGGGCCTCTCACCAGACCTGTCCCCCCCCTCGGAAGGGGATCGGGAGGCGGTTCCGCCGGCCCTGGAATAGCTTATCCACCGGACCACCTCGGCGGCTTAGCTCCTAAAACAGCCAATACCGACTCTTCAAACCGGATCAGTAATGACTGCGAAATGGCCAGCGAAAAATTTAGGGGGTACTGTACCCGGATTTAGGCAAATCATCAAGGAAAAAGGTCTTCAATTCTAAAGAATATTTTTACAAGGAAAAAAGGGGGGGCCTTTCCCCCGACTACGCCACTGAGTAATGGTCAAAAAACTATAAAAAATATATAGTAGGTGAAACAGAACTGGTGTAGAGAATACAAGAATAAACCCTTCTTAAAATGCTTCGCCGAATTGCTGTATTAATACTTTGCAGGGCTGCCACTTACTGCTATCAATTGCTAAAATCTCAAAAAATCATCGTAACATACGGAAGTGATTCAACAGCCATCTAAACTTTTCATACTTAAGTTGATAAAGTTTGAAACCGAAGAGGTCTCTTTTTTTGAGAACGCTATTGACAAACTTTTTATCACTGATCGGGGCCCCCCATATCTCGGGGAGCCCCAGAACTATAGCCCCCATAGCTCCCCCCATAATCCGGCTCTGGCTCAATTCAGTTAAGTATCGTTATATAGTTTATTGCTGCGGTATCGTACTAATAAAATTAGCCTCCGATTTTCACAGTTTTTGCTCGTCTATCCTGACTCAAGACGTAAGAGGTGTGACACTGAGATGTCTGCTAGACTACAGACCAGTTTCAGGTCAGCTACAAAATATGATCTGCTCCAAAACAGCTCTCCTAACTGATGGGCCGCGATGGTCCTTCAGGGGGCCGCGAATGTTCTGTCATAAATAAAATAGTTTTGTGTGAAAAAATTTGAATTACGAAAGCTTAAAATGCATTATGAAGGTTAACCTGCTCGAGAGCTTTCATGCAGTTTTTAGATTGATTCTGCATTATGTTTAGTTTTGTTTTCAGTTGCAGGAAGAAAATCATCCAGTTCTTCTAAAAAACGCTCGTTTCTGGTTAGCTTAATTTGGAAGCGCAAACCTGTGTGAACACGGATTTTTTGTCATAACCAGAGCCCGCTAAAGTCAATAAAGTCAAAATTTTTTTAGGACCATATTACATGATCAAACATGTACTAACGTTCGTTTCAGGCCTTCAGGAGTCTGTTTTGGTAGATTATATAAGTCAAAATAAAGTCAAAGGTATGTATTAAGTTAAAACTGGTCAAAATTCTCTTCATCAAAAATTTCCTAACCCTAACCCTTACAAAAATTAAAACAACGTAGATTTTTTTGTATTTTTTTGAATTTTTGAGCTGCTATTGAAATTCTATGCGCAGCTTTATTTGATCATTCCGAAATAGTAAGTTGCAATGGTAAAAATGCGTGCAGTAATTGAGAAAGAAACAGCACTTATTATGCATGGAATGTTCGTAAATTGCGGATTATAAACCATTTTTAATCAAAAAAGTGCAACAAGACATAAGTAATTAGGCAAAAGCGGCTAGGTCAAAATAAAGTCAAAATTTTGTTTTAAATAAAATCAAAAATATGGTTTTTTTAGGTCAAAAAACAAAAATGGCCCTAGTCATAACACCAAATCTAAATTGTGAAGTCAGCGAACAGACTGACCCTTCTTAAATGCATTAATGTGTAATGCCATTGTGCCGTTGAAGCTCAATTTTGCTAGTTGGCTCAGAAAAAATGCTTGCAAAAAAGGCTTTTGTTAAACAAGTTATTGATGAAATTCAAATTACTGTAGGCCAAACCGTTTGTTTCGTATTTTTGTGAATGTTTAGTTCTTTGTAAACAACATGGTTTTAAAAATAGAAAAAATTATTAAATTAATGATAGTTTACCAAGCATTGGCACGCGAGGAAAGTATAAAACAAAAATTGGCACGTTAGCGAGTTTGAGTTGGACACGCCTGGTTGAAATGAATAAATGCGTTGCTAGATCAACTGTAGCCTACAAGTGGCAAACTGTGTATCAAATGCTGAGTAATGAGAAATAAAAGTATGAATCTGCGACGAACGCAGTGAAGCTTTTTGCGGTGAAGCTTTTTGCGGTGCAGCTTTTTTCGGTGAAGCTTTTTGCTTAGCCTCATTATTCCTGAAAATTATGTAAGCCAGTTACCGCAGCATTTTTATATTGGCTGGTTTGCTTTGGGGTGTTGCAGCTGCGCAGCTCCTGTATACGAGCAGCCAACAGACTTTCAATGATTGAATTTCAATAAATATCAGCGACTCTAGCATCTAACATACAACGTCGTGGGACAATTTGAACGCAATCAAAAAAATATTGATTAAGAGTGGGCAACAGCTTGAGAATAACAGCGTCTGCCGCTGCAGCAATAGACTCGGGTTTGATTCCCGGTCGAGTCAAACCAATTATTTTGACATTGATATTAACAGCTTTCCTGCTTTACGCTCAGCATTAAAGGGGCAGTTTGGAGAACAAGCCGGCAAGTTTACTTGTTGTTATGCTGAAACTTGAAAAAGGCACTTAGCGGGATTCCCCCATCTTCGTGTGGTAGACAGATGTCCGACAACTCTTAAAAGGAGCTCGTTATAACGCTTTGATCGCTTTGTCGTGATTTGAGGATAAATATGCCACTAAACTAATTCGAACTCAGGGATGTAGGAAACGAAACATTTAAGCGAGAGGGGAGGGGCGAACTTTAATAGGTCAAAAGCTAGAAATAATGAGGGCGCCCCGCGCCCCCACCCCATTCCCAGTGGCGTCACCACTGTATGAATCTAGACACACAGCAATCAGTGACGTGTCAACATCCCAGTGTTTGACGCAACTCTTTATCAGAGAAGACACTCAGTCATCAATGCAATCAGCTCTTACAACATTCGTTCAATGAGCAGGTGTCTTGCTTACATGAATCATAGTTTGGATTACACGCATTCGTTATTACGTCACAACTTATGTTGTGTTCAATAATTTTATACAGAAAATTCTCCAATCGAGAGCGTGTTCTCTGCATCGACTTGGCGACACAGAGAAGAGTGTTTGGAAAAATTACGTCATGATGTATCAATGGACTGTTTTGTGCTTTATTCTTGCCGCTTGTGGCGCTCAACAACATCTCACTTGTTTGAGAACTGATGAAATAATAACCCCATCGCCCCCAATTACCGATGACAATGTCCAGCAAGGCAGGCCAGGACGTAGGGGACCAATAGGTCTGGTCGGTTTGCAGGGATTGAAAGGGGAACCGGGGATTCCCGATAATTCTGTAATTGACGAACTCAAAGGTAAGAAAATCGTTGATTCGGCTTCTACGCTGATGCAGATTTGGCGGTCGAAATTTGGACGAAAATTGAAACATTTGTAGAAATGTTTGTGGGATCTAGTCGTTTGAATTAACTAATTTGCAGAAGAATATGTTTTGTGAAGTTGCTCACAAATTATTGAAATGTTGCAAACAAAAAACAAGAAAACAACAGATTAATTCTATTTAAAACTCTGCTTCATTTTCCAAAACAGTCACATATTTTATTTCTAAGCTATTTGCAAAATTACCGTATTTTCTATTTTGTGAAACTTCGAAGCTCACCAGAATCGAACCCAAAACATGGGAAACATATCGTTATTTGATCAAGTGCTAAATGACGTCATCACAATGCTTGTGTTTAAGCGATATTACGGAAAATACTACGTACTTGCAAAATGTAAACTACAATATACTCTTCGCGCGTCATATGTTTTGTCAAGTATTTATTTTGTTTTCAGCCAATATGAGCGCAGTGTTGCTTCGTGGATACGTGACGTTGGACGGGGGTTGGATTGCTCCGTTCAATGGATACCAATATAAAGCGATTGCAACACGTCAATCATGGAGTGCGAGTCGATCTGTGTGTCAAGAAGAGGGAGCAGATCTCGCTCAATATGGAGTTCGAGATGTGGCGATTAGAATGTAATTACCGAGCTTGATTGAATGTGTGGTTTTATAAACCAACATATTAGTAGCCATTGACTTTGATGCTGTGTAAATAATATCTGTGAAGCCAACCTTAACTACGCCAGGCGGGGCCCCGGTGCAACCATCTGTTACGGTGTAACCGTCTGTTAAGTTTGATCAAAATACGTCGTAAACAAAAATCTTTTGATATTTGAGGCAAGGATGCTTGAGAGCAATGATTTACGTTATCTCAGTCAAACAGAGACGTGCTGCTATGCGATGCCGATAAATTGTTCAAATCAAAATCAAATCTTCATTACACTCGCGGTATTACGCCGAAGCGTGTCACGAGTGGCGGGGCCCATTACCGCGGTTTAGCGCCTGGACAACACAGCTCCGAAGAAACGTCGCAACGGTGACGATCGTTTGGCAACACTATGCCGATTTGACCGACCCGAGAATCAGACCTCGTGCACCGATATCGTGCGCTTAGCAACTGAGCTAACCGGCGCCTACACTTACGTCATCGTGAACGAGACAACTAATAAAACACCATTTCTTCATGCCAATTGCCAGGGGTGTGGAAAGGGTGAGGGGGAACAGTATCTGAAAAGGGCGTTTGCATTTTTCTAAAAGGACACTTTAGTGATCAAGTGTATAAATAGCAGATTAATTGCGGTGCTGCACAATGTCAAGGCTAAATTATAAACTTTTGTTCACACAAAATATCTAAGATCTAGGTTTGATGCCGGTACTTAGTTTGCTTCATCATTCCTGATGCATTTTGACTAATTCTGACAAAAATTTTTAAAATTCTGATATATGTCATACAATATATATTAAACAAAAGGAACAATCAAACGGGCTTAATATTATTTATTACCTAACAATTACCAATCAAAAAAGCAATTCTGTCTGTTCGATACTATTACCAGCACGTAACGTCCATTTGATTGAAATTTTCGGTCTTGCTTTTGCGCTGGCTACAGGACCGGTACCAAGAGGGGGCCAGAGGGCTTGGCTCCCCCAATCAACATGCTTGGTTTCTCCATTCAACATACTTGCTCGTTTGAAAACAGCGCCGTTTCTGCTTAATTTCGAGCTTTGGCCTCCGGATAAACGCATGGCCCCCCTAAGTCGACTGTTCTGCCGCCGGCTCTGGCTGGCTAACTGTTGTACAATTTTTTTACAATCTAAGTTTTGAGCTGGTTCATTGTCAATCGACAGGAGAGCCAAACTGCTAAGTTTCACTTGATACACTGTGGTTTGATTGCGAGTCGGGTCAAACCAATGACTTTAAACTTGCTGTTCACAGCTTCCCTGCTTGACGATAAGCGTTAAAAGAACAGTGTGTAGTACGAGCCGACAGTTTGTTTGTTGTGCAGTCGAGATAGGCACTTAGTGGAATTTTCCCATCTTGGTGTGGTAGGCAAAATGATGGCCGGCAGCTTCTAAGCGAGCTAAACATAAAATGGATGGTACTTGCAGAAAGTGAATTTTTAACAACAAAAACGTTTCGATTGAGGGAGTTCCCCTATGAGCAGTTACGCAATAAGTGACTTGAATAAACGACGATGTTTGACAAAATCTAATGGTTTTGCAAAAATGTTCCGAACTGAAATGAAGCTGAAAATAATTTGATGATGGAAACTTTGATTTTAATGAAAGTACAACTAATTTGTCTTAATTCTCAAGGAAATAATCTTTTTTCATAACAAAGAATAATTAAATAATATAAATTTGTATTTTTCCAAAAATTAAAATTTAACTATAATGTAGTATTGTCGGTTACTTGTAACAGTATTTTGTGCAGGTTACTTGAGCGAGGATTTTCGTTGAGCGGTTGGTACTGGATTGGATTGAGCGATTCAGCAAGTGAAGGAACATGGCGCTGGTTGAATGGTAATCGAGCAAACCCTGATGATGGTTCGTTGTGGCGTCCTGGTTATCCACGAACCGGTTCTAGTGGAAATGATTTCGATTGCGCTCTTGCGTACTTCCGTCCCGGTGATGGTAGCGGATTATTTGTTTATGATGATCCATGTAGCGCGAATCATCGAGCTCTGTGTGAGAAACCAGTTTAAGATGAAAAGTTGACAAACAAACAAATCATTACTTTCATCTATTTCTGTTTCAATCAATGTTTTCATCATGAAATTACTGGAAAACACTTTCCATAATCATCAATCAAGTTCATGACCTGCATTAATGTAAATAAACAAACCTTCTATTATTTGTTCATAATCACCGATTTATTTGGAAATCTTTTGCAAATTAGCTCAGTTGTTAAACACATCGCTATCAGTGCGGTTGGTCTGGGCTTCGATTCCCGGGCCGGTTAGCTCAGTTGCTAAACACATCGCTATCAGTGCGGGAGGTCTGGGGTTCGATTCGCGGGCCGTTCAAATCGGCACAGTGTCGCCAACGGCTCGCCATCGCTGCGATGTTTCTTCGGAGCTGTGTTGTCCAGACGCTAAACCGCGGAGATGGATCCCGCGACACGTTACACGCTTCGACGTAATACCGCGAGTATAATGATGATTTGATTTGACTATTTCTGTGATTGTGTCAATAACAAATGCTTCACTTTGATCGTATGACGTCATATTCATGTGCATTGTGTGGAAACAGTTGTTTCTATTCAATTGTTTTTATTATTCATGACATTCATGACGCGATTTTATTAGTTTGTGCAATAAATTTCGGTGAATCCGGATTCGAACTCGCAATGTAGAAATCACTTTCGAGTAAACATCAATGAATTGTTTGTGGAAAATTGGGAAATCACCAGACGGTGGTTTACCAATGACGTTTTTTCGATTGATAATTTTGAGTACAAACAGTTTTGTACTATACCTTGCATACACTGCTGATGATGACAGCTGAATCTATGTTGTCGAAACGTCCAGTTTTGAGATTTACAGCGGCTTTAATTTTCTTCCTTAAGCTATTTTCGTCCCATATTTATTGCAATCCGAGGAATGCTTTGCTCGCTGTTTGTGTGATTTCAAAACAATGCAGTTTTCATTTATAGCAACATAACATATTCAAGATGTAGATTATGGTGTGTTAGTTGGCAGGGAATCAAACCATCAGTTTATGTTCTCGACATTTAGATTCACTTCGCCCGTAGCATAAACCACAAAAAAAGAATAATTTTGAAAAATGGGATGAAATTTTTGATAAAGCAACTCTGCAGTTGACGTGAACCAAACGCTTATCTTCGACGCCACCAAGCGGGACTGTTTTCATCGGCAGTTGATTACGTTGAATTAGAATCACAATGTTTTGTTGTTGACGTCAAAACGCGCAATGCAACACAAGCGTAAGCATAAACACAAGCGCAAACATAAACACAAACATGAATGTCCTGAAAAAAGACCGACATCAGACGTCAAAGGAGGCTGCGAAGATACCTTAACGGTCTTCGAATCATGCAGTCACCGGTAAAACTGAATTGTAAGTTTAAATTTTACAAATAAACGACTAGGAAACAAACGAAAAAACAGGAACAAGATGCGACACAGAAAGAAGAGGAGGGTCATAACTGGATTAAATGAAAGAGGGAAATTAGTCATTACGAGAAATGATGATGATAGCTAAATCAATAAAAATTCATCAAGTAGTTTTTATATTTGAAGCGAAAAACTTTGACTGAGGATGAATTTCGAATTTCTAAGCTCAGTGAGTTCCATAATAATGCTCCTTGGTATTTAATCGATCGCGGCAACTTCGAAGTTTTGTGCTGTAGTAAGGCATGAAAAGTTTACTACTGTAGACGTGGATGCTCTTGTAGTTCTCTCATAAACTTCAGCAACTTTTTTAAGAAAAGATTGAAATGCCATTGGGATGGTTTTCTTCTTGGCTTTGTACATAATCGTTGCTAATCCGAGTCGAAAGAGATCTGTAAGCCTAAGAATTCGGAGCTTTTTGTAAAATATACTGCCCATCTATCGTTACATATAATTCTCACAGCCTCATTTTGTAGCGAAGAAAGTTTGTTGAGGTAAGATGTAAAACGTAGATCCCCAAACAATAAGGCCATAATTAAGTAAGCATGAAAAGTTGAATAATATAATTGTACCAGCGTTGAGGTGTTGAAATCCTGTAGTTTTTTAAACAGTTACCAAGTGAACGAGCCAGTTTATTTTCAAGGAATTTAATATTCGCATCGAAGTCAAGCGAGTCATCAATTGTAACTCTAAGATGTTTTACCGTTTGACAAAGCGTAACTTGAGAAATATCTAAGTTGACCTGATAACAAATCAAAGTCAAGTCTTTATCATACTCGCGGTATTGCGCCGAAGCGTATAACGAGTGGCGGGATCCATCCCCATGTGGTCGGTGACATGGCCTAGCGGTACCGCGCGCAGGTGACAGATCCTACGTGATGGGTTTGATTCGCGACTTTGACATATGTAACGGGTGGCTGCTGACTCGGAGAGCGCAAGCTCTACACTTCGCAGTCTCCCTCAATTTACTGTTGAATTTTCGGTTCAATTTGCTGTAATTTGAAAATAACCGTGGTTTAGCGCCTGGACAACACAGTTCCGAAGAAACGTCGCAGTGGTGACGTGGGGACCCGGTTTCAGGAAACCCTAGCTCTAGAAACCCAGCATGAAAAAGTGAAGGGCAAAAAGTTTAACTTAGCTGGGGTAAACATTTTAAAAATTTATCTTGATTTTACTCATCGGCAAGGGGGAGCTCTAGAACTATAGCCGCACGCCACTGCAGTAAAATGGTATTTGTTTGTACATGGAGTTGGCCGAGTGGTTGGTGCATTGGACTCCGAAGCTGGCTTCGCGGGTTCGATGCTCAACTAGGTCATCTCCATGATGCACGTACTTCACTACCACAGAGATCCTAAGCTGCAATTAAGTGGCTTGATATAAAAAACAAATTGTATTTGTTTACCTTTACGATAAATAAATCACAACCATATTTAAATGCTATTGGTCTCTTTTATGCTGCGCTTATTGAAAACGATCATGCTCATACGAACTAACGATGCAGCGCTAAAACTAACATAAAAACAGCAGCGCAAACAGAAAAACTTTGATTAGAAAAAACATGCTTTTTTAAGTTTTGTTTGAAAAAAATGTTCAAAACAAGTGTTTCTCCGGAATAGTTATAAAACGCGTTTTAAATTCGCAGTTCCTTGTATCGTAATGAATCAGCGTTTTTTTCTGAAAAGCAAAATTGACGAAGTTGAAATTATCTGGCGAATTACCAAACTTGTTGTAACACCAGCACATGGAAATTTGTTCCTGAACTTGTCCAGAATCCAGACACGTTGGCTACCAGGGCTGTGAACTCGAACGAACTCGCAGAACTCGATCATTTTTGCTGAACTCGATCTGGAGTTCAAAAAATATACATCTTAGCCCTCAGATTTGCAAATACTTCTTGAACTCGAACTCGGTTAAAAGTTAGTCAAGTTCGCAGCTTTGTTAGCTTCTCCAGAATATTTTGAAAAATTTAGTGTATCACCTGATAGCTTATCACCAAAGCGATCTGCTCGCCTTGCTTACCGCAGTGAACGGACCGTGCTGCAAAAAGGAGAAAACTCTATTTAAAAAAAATTTTTTTTGTTTGGAGCAAGTTTGAGTCGGGATTACTTGTAGTGATCCCTTTGGTTGAAAACTCAAGATTTTGGTTTAGTACTATTTCTTGCCTAAACTTTGTAGACATTGTTCGTAAAATAAAGGGTTAGTTTGTCGTCGTAGGCTATAACTGCTAGACCATGAGCAGGGCCAAAACTAGGCAATGCGGCCCCCCTCCCCCCCCTAAATCATATTTCGGGTCCCCTAAAATTGTTTTCTTGGATGGTGACACAAAAGAGCGAGCCCTGAAGGGGCGATACCAAACTAGGGAGGTCTGGGGGTATGCCTCCCAGAAAATTTTGCGAAATTTGTCCTTATTTTGGAGGCTTTTTGTGCGTTTTGAGCCTTTAAAATTCCTCATTTTTAACAAGGTTTATTAGTCTGTTTTACTAGGTCCCTTCCAAACCCACTAAAATAATGCTGCAAGCAAACCCTGCTCAAACATTTCGCTACCTATGCGAAGTAAAAACGCTTTTAAGGCTTATTTTTGCGCCTTTCACTTGAGGATGAGGGGCCCTTGGTATGCTACTAAACGTTTGTTTGCTAATTTTGCGACTACTATTTTTAAATATATATCAAAAGCATAAACATGGTATGGGGGCTTTACATCGCGCGAGTTAAGAGGAAAAATACATATTGAATCTTAGAATAGGCCTCTTTGAAGCACCTTTATCATACGTTGAGTAAATAGTACTACGTACTGACTATTTACGAGGCTCCCTTTTTGCGCTCCCCCCCCCCCCCCCGGCTGGGGAGTTCGGGGGGCGCTAGTTTCGGCACTGACCATGAGTTCCCAACAGGAAGGGAATTTATAGCTTCGAATGGGAAATTATTATCAACTAAAGACAAATTTTTTTGTTTTACATGCGATTCACACCGAAGCGTGTCACGAGGGGCGGGGTCCATCTCTGTGGCTTGGCGCTTGGGTCTTGACCTACACAGCTCTGAAGAAGTATCGCAGCGATGGCGAGCTGTTGGCGACACTTTAGTCTAATTTGATCTACCCTAGAATCAATCCTAAGACCTAACGCATCGATGCCTTTAATCACCACGAAAACTGGCTAATCACCATCTGAAGATATCAATCAAAATTAATTTAACCAAAAATATTGCTTTCTTTTCGTTAGTTTTATTTAGCGTTAGCTGCTGTAGTTTGTAGCTACAGGAGCCAGACTGCTTAATAACATCAGATTCATCAATAAAATCATCAAACATCAAATGATGGGTCAAAAATTTCAAATTTGATGTAATTACATCAAATGTGGCATCATTGCACTGACCCAAAGAAAAAAAGTTACATTGATGACGCGCCGAAAACACGCATTATACAAGTTGAAATTGATTAAGAGCAAGTGAGGTCTAAAGCGTCTCGCACAATGACTCCAACATGCTTGACTACATTCAAAGCCAATTTTGGAGGCCGAGTTCGAGACTGTGGCAAGGCGAGTGAATAAAATGATCGTGCGTCAACATAGGAGATGAGCTAAATTTGTCGAAAGCAAGTGGTGGAAGAAATTTAATGGCGAAGGAAAATCGCTGTGACGTCACCACCACCAATAGACGGGGTCGATGTGGGAGAAAACGAAAAACTACCACTCATGATAATAAGATGAAACTTCAAAACCCCAGAAAAACAAGCAAAGACCTGCAAAGAGATTTGGCCCCAGCAGGAGTCAACGTTGATTCTTCAACTATAAGAAAACGACTTCTTCAAGCAGGAAGAAAGCCAAAAGCCTTCGAAAGAAGCAGCTGCTAATTGCTGCTATGAAAAAAAAAGCGTTTTATGGACTAAATAGTACGAAAACTGGGGAAAGGAAGTGGAGAGAAAAGTTATGTTTTCGGATGAAAACCATTTTGAAGTGAATGGCCACAGATCGCAATATGTGAGACGAAGAGTTGGTGAAGCTCTAAACAGTTTTCACATACAACAGGCTATAAAACATCCTCCAAAGAAGATATAAAAATCCTCCGAAGAAGATGTTTTGGGGATGCTGTACATTTAATGGAACTGGAAGGTTATGCCCGATTGAAGAAATGATGAATTTAGTTAAATACCGGGAAATATTGGCAACAAAACTGGTTACGTCAATGCAGAAGTCATTTCCAGATGATGGGGGCATTTTCCAGCAAGACAACGCATCTTGCCACTCCTCCAAAAAAAAAAAAAAAAAAAACGCAAAAGTTTTTCAAAAACGCCAAATTGACCGTTCTACGCTGTCCTGTAAACTCCCCAGACTTAAATACAATCGAAAATTTGTGGGCAATCATTAAAAAAACGTTTTCAAAAATGTGATTGCTTTACCAAAACAAAGCTTAACGAAGTAATAATAGGAATTTGGTACCACGATGATGAGGTTCAGTATTTGCTCGAGCCTTGCTGGTTCTATGCCAACACGAGTTTCTATGATCATCAATGCCAAAAGAGGGCATATTAAATATTAATAGTGCTTAGTTGCAATAATTTGGGTTAAAATGTACGTTTTGGGGCATTTTTGTGATTTTCCCGTTTTTTTTTCTCTCTTTGTCCCAATATTAATTCGCACACTACTGCACACTTGTACAGTGGCAACGCGTATGTTTTTTTGCAGCATTATGGTTAGACACTGAGCTGTTACCCTTGGGAAAACCTAAAAGAATTATATCAAAAGGTTAGTACAGAGGCCCTTGAAAATACTTTAGGGGTAAGGAGAGCAAAGTTGAGCTGCTACGGCACTGGTTACATATAACCCAAGTTTGTCGATGAAGTGCCCGGGCCGAGTCGGGGAGTTAAGGGGTGCAATCCGAATCATTATCTAATCATGTGGCATCATTTTGTGCGGCCCGCGTCACATTCCCTAGTAGCGTATAATGTTTGCTGGTATATGGCGTTCGTCTAGCACTATACGAGTAGGGTTAGGTTTCAAGCAATGTTATTTACTGTAGTTTACAATTCTTTATATTAAGTTAGTTTATAGAACTGCTAGACTTAGACAGCATGGGATTTTAACCCTGGGCCACCTGTCACTAAAAAAAAAGCAAAAAAACAGAGCGATATACGATGGAAGTTTGATCAATCTTGATTTAAAACTTGATGTAATTTTACAATAATGTCAAGTCTTTAATGCAACTGCAACTTACCACGACTTCCCAAGCATCGGGAAAAAAGCAAAACGCAGCATCCTGAATTGCTTAGTATTCCACCCAGTTCAATTCTTGGTGCCATTTTATAAAACTGATATTTTCTTTCCCCCTTGGTGTGTTTGAGGAAAACTTACAGATGGCTGTGTTGGTCCATTATCAAGCGTTGGCACTTGGCTCATGAACAAATTATAAAACAAGAATTGGCACGTTAACGACTTTGAATTTAGGGATGTGCCTCAAGGAAAGTTACTCAGACTCGCCGAGTAACGAGTATTCACGACATTACTAGACTGAGTCCGAGTATCTATGACGTCAAAATATGAACTCAAAATCAGGTGAAAAGCGAAAAAAAGGTCACCACGCACGTAAAACTCCTAATTTCGACTCAAATTCGGCTACAGAGCAAAAAAAAGTCAAAATGATGATGCTTTAATATTCAACCGAGTACTCGGACTCGACTCGGCACATCCCTATTTGAATTGGACACCCCTGAATTAATCCATTTAGTCTCCGTTCCTATTCGGACAATATGTTCAAACATGAGCGAACCAGAGTTTCGAACTCCAACTCGCTGAACTCGGTCTTTTTTGCCGAACTTGACCATCAAAAATCCCGCAACTCAAACTTGATCTTGCAACAACTTGATCGAATTTTGAACTTACCTTAAACTTGGCAAAAACTACTGGAGGTGGGTAGGTAAGCAAGTGCATTGTTGTGACCGGCCAAACAATAAGCTCGCGATACAAGAATGATCATAAAACAAAGCGACGACGAGGAGCGAAATACCTTGAGAGTCGGAGAAATCAGACAACGCTGTCGCCGAGTCTGCTCCTCTTCAAAGAGTCAAACTCTTCATTCAAATTCTTCATTTTTTGTGTGTTATTTCAGAGACCAGTCAGCGTAGAAGTTAGCGACCCGCTATTGGCGCGCCAGGTCTGTTGTTCCATTCCGCATTGGATCAATTCATCAAATCATTGCACACATTTCAAACTTGCATATTTGCTTGCAGCTGCTTGTTGCAAGAAATCATTGCACAATACTAAGAAACTTCCACCACTTCACTGCCAGTTAGTTCATCACAAGATCGATGTCACGGGATCACTTTTGGCTCGAAACCAAAGCAATTATGTTGAAAACATTCCAATCAGTGTTTCCATATTCAAACATGTTTTTATGCTGAACTTTCAGTGAACTCACTTACCAACAAATGTCTGCACACGAACAAATCATTATTTCAGTCTTGCCAAATTGAATAATTTCGTTTTAAACTGGAGTCAAACTAGTCAAATTCAAACCAAAAAAGGCAAGTTTCTATCCAAAAGTTTGCCTTCAAAGCAAAAAAAGCAAATTTTAACCAATTACCATTCACGAAAATCACGTGACTACCTTGTTAAAATCAATGACTGATTTGATTTTCGTTAAAATTTGTTTGAAATTCAGTTTTCAACAATGAGGAACAAAATGAGGAGCTTGCTTACAATCAGTGATTGGTTAGAGCCGGTATTAATTCCAGTTTTGATTCGAAAGCTCTCGGTTGCACATTATTTGTGTAGGGAGGCTCGTTTATCCGGAACATAAATAATTTCGGAATGATCATTCTATGGAAACAGATAGAGTTAATCGAAAATTTATAAAGAAAATACGCACTGGTTGCATGCCGGTTGGCGCAGCACTTAACGACACCCTTCAGGTGCGAGAGGTCTGGGGTTCAATTCCCAGGCCGGTTTAATTGGACGCTAAGCCGCGTAGATGGATCCCGCCATCGTCTCACACTCCGGCGTAATACCGCGAGTATAATGAAGATTTGATTGAATGCTGAGCGTCAAACAGGGATGCTGTGAATACCAATTTTAAAGTCATTGTTTCGACCCGACTCAGAATTAAACCCGAGTCTACAATTCAAAATACAGCCGCTCCATACCACTCGGCCATCTGAGCTGTTATATTGTGCTGGAATTGCTGAGCTTTTGATTAATATCTGTTTTAATAAGCCTCGCAATTAACGAGGCTTTTACTAACAGCTTTTGTTTAGTGTATCAAAGTAGAATTTATTTTTTATTGAATAATGTTATCTTTTTCAGAGCCTTTATTAGTCACTATTACAGCAATTATTGCTTATTTTGAAATCGGTAGAATCAAAGCGTTCAATCTTGGCATTAGCGACTACAAGAAAATATTTGGTGAGTAAAACTGTTTGATTTCATGAAATTGAAAAAACGTATTTAATCCATCATGCTATCACAATAAAGGTAACGGTACGGGATTACGGGTGCAAGCACACATTGTTTAGGCCATTTTCAATTGTCGGCCCATTACGATTTTCAATCACGAATGATTGAACGCTGTTAAGGGACATAACATGACGAACAACACATACACAAAACCCTTCGCACTCCCGATTGTGCCGAGCGCCTGGCGCGAAAGCTGCGGATACTATTTTTAAAACCCCAGTTTACCGGCTACAAAGTGAACGCTCTTAACCGATACACCAAGCGCCGGTCTTGCTATCACATTAACGTTGGTTGGAATCGAAGCCACTTGTCGGATATGTGGTCCTAAACCTGAAGTCACTGATTGGTCATTTTTAATTTGATTATTATTATGCGTGCAGAGATGGGCATTTATTGACATATTTAATCGGGGATAGTCATCGGCGATAATTTAATAAAGATTATTGTTATCGCTTTGGTTTGTCGATTATTGATATCGCTTTTGTAATTATTTTATTATCGCGATAAACAAATATTTATGCTTACATTATTCAAAGTTAGTTAATTGGCGCTCTGTAAAAAATTACACGGAGTCCATAAAGTGTTGTTGCAATTTAAAAACATCTCTCTTTGCTTTGTTTAACGCCACGGCAGAGCCCGTGAACTGTTCGTCTTTCTCGAAAAATTTTCAAAAATGTTTTTGCAGTTTGACTTCCAAAAACACTTCGTCAAACACATTGATAAATTACCGCAACATTTATCGGAAAAATTTATCGGCGATAGTTTATCGATTGCCGATATCGGTTTAAGAAATTGAGGTTCGCCGTTTATCGGTATCGCCCAGGGTTTTTGGAAATCATCGATTGTTTATCGTTATCGCTTTAGTACAAAAAGGTTTATCGTGCCCATCACTGTATGCGTGTGTAAAATTTCATTTTAAGATTGATTTTCGGTGGCAGTGAGAATATTCGAGTTTTTTTTTTTGTTATTTCAAGCCACTTTAGTTGCAGCTTAGGATTTTTGTGGTAGTGAAGTACATGCATCATGGAGATGACCTAGTTGAGCATCGAACCCGCGAAACCTGCTTCGGAGCCCAATGCACCAACCACTCGGCCAATTCCTTTGCTGAGGATTTTTGTCCATCCAGTGACAAAAATAGATTTTTTGAAATAAAAATAATTAAATCATCATTATACTGGCAGTATTCCGCCGAAGCGTGTAACGAGTGGCGGGATCTATATCCATGGCTTAGCGCCTGGACTTGGTTAAGAAGCATCGCAACGGTGGCGAGCCCTTGGCTGCATTGTGCCCAATATGACCGGCCCGGGAATCGAACCTCAGACCTCCCGCACCGATAACGTTGTTTTATCCGCTACCCATTCTGCCGGTTACCTGCCGGTTAGATAGGTTTCGTCTGTTTATATTTTCTTGTCGCTTTGATTTAGTTTGCTTTGAACCGCTTTGCATTTTGAAGTTTAGTTCAAGGTTCGGTCACTTTTCCGAGTCGCTGGTCAAATCTGAACACAGCAAGGTCTTGATGGATCGTAAGAAATTTTCAATAACAATTTTGCTGATGAAACGCGGGATTCAGGAACTTTTCTGTCGCTGATATTTTACTTTTTTGATTTTGTAAACGAGGTTTTAAGCAGATGGCGGGGACTGTTTTGAATTTAGGAGAGCGTGTTTTATGGAAAAAACAAGTTTAATGCTTGTGTATCCACTTTCCGTTGAGCGATATACAAATTTGGTGGGAG
The DNA here is from genome assembly GCA_964006365.1 of Trididemnum miniatum. Lineage (NCBI taxonomy): Eukaryota > Metazoa > Chordata > Ascidiacea > Aplousobranchia > Didemnidae > Trididemnum > Trididemnum miniatum. Next base: position 1,948,839 of record OZ023250.1, read on the forward strand.
CTGGCACTTAGTAGCTAGCCCATTATACTCTAGTTTAACTTACAGAATCTGGTTTAATCACACATGATTTGAGTCACAATAATAATAATAGATGAAGTCTCCTTTGTTCTTGCTTGTCAACTACAGTATATATTTTTGTGTGTTTCACAGTTATCACAGAAAAGAGCTGCTAAGACCGATTGTTGCAAATTTTGAATAGTGAAGCTTGACACATTCGTTTCCAAGGGTGAGTGAAACGAATTTTCATGTGATGATAAAAAATCTGGCTTGGACGACGAATTTTTACAACAGTTTAAAATTTTGCATTGATGAGCTTCTTGCGTCATGACATGGTTGAAAACCCAATCGAAATTAACGCTTTATCGACAACTAGTGACAAAAAATAATTTTTTGCTGTTTTCAACAAACCTAGATATTACCTCAACTTTAAATCAAAATTAAGGTTATGCTCAGGAACTTATTGATTTGTAATTCATCATCACATCCCCCGTGACGTCATTATTATCAAAAGACAAGGAATTTATTAAGAAATTGATCGGCAGTTGATAATACACTCGGTTGAAATAAATTGTCCTGATCAACTTTGCTTATCCATCGAGTGTTCTTTGTGGGAAAGTGACGTCATACATGATGCAATTGATTATCCGATTACCGCAACATTTTTATATTCGCTGGTTTGCTTTGGGGTGTTGCAGCTGCGCAGCTCCTGTATACGAGCCGCCAGCAGACTTTCAATGATTGAATTTCAATAAATATCAATGACTCTAGCATTTAACATACAACGTCGAGCGACAATTTAAACGCATGCAGAAAAATAATGATTAAGAGTGGGCAACAGCTTGAGAATAAGAGCGTCTGCCTTTGGAACAATAGACTCGGGTTTGATTCCCGGTCGAGTTAAACCATTTATTGCGACAATGATATTAACAGTCTCCTTGCTTGACGCTCAGCATTAAAGGGACAGTTTGGAGAAAAAGCCGGCAAGTTTACTTGTTGTTATGTTGAAACTTGAAAAAGGCACTTAGCGGGATTCCCCCATCTTGGTGTGGTAGACAGATGTCCGACAACTCTTAAAAAGGAGCTCGTTAAAACGCTTTGTTCGCTTTGTCGTGATTTGAGGATAAATATGCGACTAAACTAATTCGAACTAAGGGATGTAGGAAGCAAAACATTTAAGCGAGGGGTGGGAGGGGACGAACTTTAATAGATCAAAAGCTAGGAATAACGCGGTACTTTCATAAAGTGTGTTCAGTTTACTTCAGCTTGGAGTTTGTCGAAAAAGGGAGGAGAGTGCCCCGGTCTTCCCATCCCCTCCATGGTGACACTTCTGTTTGAATGCACACACAGCAATCAGTGACGTGTCAACATACCAGTGGTTGACGCAATTCTTTATCAGAGAAGACACTCAGCCATTAAAGCAATCAGCTCTTACAACATTCGTTCAATGAGCAGGTGTCTTGCTTCCATAAATGATAGTTTGCATTAATGCATTCATTATTACGTCACAACTTATGTTGTGTTATATGATTTTAAACAGAAAATCCTCCAATCGAGAGCGTGTTCTCTGCATCGACTTGGCGACACAGAGAAGAGTGTTTGAAAATTACGTCATGATGTATCAATGGACTGTTTTGTGCTTCATTCTTGCCGCTTGTGGCGCTCAGCAACATCTAACTTGTTTGAGAACTGATGAAACAATAACCCCATCGCCCCCAATTACCGATGGCAATGTTCAGCAAGGCAGGCCAGGACGTAGGGGACCGATAGGTCCGGTCGGTTTGCAGGGATTGAAAGGGGAACCGGGGATTCCCGATAATTCCGCAATTGACGAACTTAAAGGTAAGAAAATCGTGGATTCGGCTTCTACGCTGATGTAGATTTGGCGGTCGAAATGTGGACGAAAATTGAAATAATTTTTGAAATGTTTGTGAAATTTTTAGTTGTTTGATATAACTAACTTGCAGAAGAATATATTTTGTGAAGTTGCTCACAAATTTTTGAAATATTGCCAACAAAAAACAAGAAAACAACAGATTAATTCTATTTAAAACTCTGCTTCATTTGTCAAAACATTCGCAGGTTTTCATTCTAATATTTGCAAAAATACCGCATTTCCTATTTTGTGAAACTTCGAAGTTCACCAGAATCGAACCCAAATAATGAGAAACATATCGTTCTTTGATCAAGTGCTAAATGACGTCATCATAATGCCAGTTATTAAGTGATATTACGGAAAATACTACAGTACATATTTGCAAATTGTGAACTGCAATATACTCTTCGCGCGTCTTATGTTTTCTCAAGTTTTTATTTTGTCTTTAGCCAATATGAGCGCGGCGTTGCTTCGTGGATACATGACGTTGGACGGGGGTTGGATTGCTCCGTTCAATGGATACCAATATAAAGCGACTACAACAATTCAATCATGGAGTGCGAGTCGATCTGTGTGTCAAGAAGAAGGAGCAGATCTCGCTCAATATGGAGTTCGAGATGTGGCGATTAGAATGTAATTACCGAGCATGATTGAATGTGTGGTTTTATAAATCAATATATTAATAGCCACTGACTATGATGCTGCGTAAAGCAGAACTTAACTACGCCAGGCGGGGCTCCGGTGCAACCATCTGTTAAAAAACAAATCTTCATTATACTCGCGGTATTACGCCGAAGCGTCGGTGCAACCATCTATAATGGGGCCCCCATTTTCTAACAAATTTTTTGTATTTTGTTTGTTCAAAACACGTCGTAAACTAAAATCTTTTGATATTTGAGGCAAGGATGTTTTGAAAGTAATATTTCATGTTATTTCAGTAAAACAAGGATGTGCCTCTATGCGATGCCGATAAATTGTTCAAATCAAAATCAAATGTTCAAATCAAAATCAAATCTTCATTACACTCGCGGTATTACGCCGAAGCGTGTAACGAGTGGCGGGGTCCATCTCCGCGGTTTAGCGCCTGGGTAACACAGCTCCGAAGAAACGTCGCAACGGTGACGATCGTTTGGCAACACTGTGCCGATTTGACCGACCCGGGAATCAAACCCCAGACCTCGTGCACCGATATCGTACGCTTAGCAACTGAGCTAATCGGCGCCTACACTTACGTCATCATGAACGAGACAGCTAATAAAACACAAGTTTTTCATGGCAATTGCCAGGGGTGTGGAATGGGTGAGGGGGAACAGTATCTGAAAAGGACACTTACATTTTTCTGAAAGGACACTTTAGTGATCAAGTGTATAAATAGCAGATCAATTGCGGTGCTGCACAATACTATTGCTAAACTATAAAATTTTGTTCACATAAATTATGTAAATGCTAGGTTTGATGCCGTACTTAGTTTGCTTCATCATTCCTGGTGTATTTTGACTACTTCCTGGTGTATTTTTGAAATTGTGATATATGTCATGAAACATGTATTAAACAAAAGGAACAATCAAGTGGGCTTATTATTATTTATTACCTAACAATTACCAATCAAAAAAGCAATTCTGTCTGTTCCGACACTATTACTAGCACGTAACGTCCATTTAATTGAAATTTTTGCGCTGTCTACATGGCCGGTGCCAAGAGTGGAACAGGGGGGCTTGGTTCCCCAATCGAAATGCTTGGTTTCTCCATTCAACATACTTGCTCGATTGAAAACAGCGGTTTTTTTGCTTAATTTCGAACTTTGACCCCCTGATGAACGCAAGACCCCCCTTAGTCGACTGCTCTGCCGCCGGCTCTGGCTGGCTAACTGTTGTCTAATTTTCTTACAATCTAACTTTTGAGCTGGTTCATTCTCAATCGACAGGAGAGGCAAACCGCTAAGTTTCCCTTGATACACTGTGGTTTGATTGCCAGTCGGGTCAAACCGATGACTTCAAACTTGTTGTTCACAGCTTCCCTGCTTGACGATAAGCGTTAATGGGACAGTGTGGAGTACAAGCCGACAAGTTTACTTGTTGTGCAGTCGAGATAGGCACTTGGTGGGATTGCCCCATCTTGGAGTGGTAGACAAAATGATGGCCGGCAACTGCTGAGCGAGCTAAACATAAAATGGATAGTACCTGCAGGAACTGAACTTTGTTCCCCTATGAGCAGTTACGCAATAAGTGACTTCAATAAACGACGATGTTTGACAAAATCTGATGGTTTTGCAAAAATGCTCTGAACTGAAAATAATCTGAAAATAATTTGATGATGGAAACTTTGATTTTAATGAAAATACAACAAGTTTGTTTTAATTTTCAAGAAAAAAATATTTTTTCATAACAAAGAATAATAAAATAATATGAATTTGTATTTTTCCCAAAAATTAAAATTTAACTATAATGTAGTATTGTCGGTTACTTGTAACAGTATTTTGTGCAGGTTACTTTGGCGAGGACTTTCGTTGAGCGGTGTTTGGTACTGGATTGGATTGAGTGATTCAGCAAGTGAAGGAACATGGCGCTGGTTGAATGGTAATCGAGCAAACCCCGATGATGGTTCGTTGTGGTATCCTGGTTATCCACGAACCGGTTCTAGTGGAAATGATCGCGATTGCGCTCTTGCGGCCTTCCAGCATCGTTTTAGTGAAGGATTATTTGTTTGTGATGTTCCATGTCGCGATAATCATCGAGCTCTGTGTGAGAAACCAGTTTAAGATGAAAAGTTGACAAACAAACAAATCATTACTTTCATCTATTTCTGTTTCAATCAATGTTTTCATTATGAAATTACTGGAAAACTCTTTCCATAATCATCAATCAAGTTCATGACCTGCATTAATGCAAATAAACAAACCTTCTATTGTTTATTCATAATCACCGATTTATTTGGAAATCTTTTGCAAATTAGCTCAGTTGTTAAACACATCGCTATCAGTGCGGATGGTCTGGGCTTCGATTCCCGGGCCGGTTAGCTCAGTTGTTAAACATATCGCTATCGGTGCGGGAGGTTTGGGGTTCGATTCCCGGGCCGTTTAAATCGGCACAGTGTCGCCAATGGCTCGCCACTGCTGTGATGCTTCCTCGGAGCTGTGTTGTCCAGACGCTAAGCCGCCGAGATGGATACCGCTACACGTTACACGCTTGGACGTAATACCGCGAGTATAATGATGATTTGATTTGAATATTTCTGTGATTGTATCAATAATAAATGCTTCAGTTTAATCATATGACGTCATATTCATGTGCATTGTGTGGAAACAGTTGTTTCTATTCAATTGTCTTCATTATCGTGACACGATTTTATTAGTTTGCGCAATAAATTTTGGTGAACCCGGATTCGAACTCGCAATGTAGAAATGACTTTCAAGTAAATACCAATAAACTGTTTGTGAAAAATTGGGAAATCACCAGACGGTGTTTCACCAATGACGTCTTTCGATTGTTTCTTGCAGAAGATAATGCTATGCTCGCTGTTTGTGTGATTTCAAAACAATGTAGTTTTCATTTATAGTAATATTCATAATGTAGATCATGGTGTGTTAGTTGGCAGGGAATCGAACCATCAGTTTATGTTCTCCACATTTAGATTCGCATCACCGAGTAGCCTAAGCCACAAAAATGACCCATCAATTTGGTGGGCAGCGTGTCCAAGTGGTTCGTGGCTTTGTTGTAGCAACGACCATGCTCGCAAGATTGATGGTTCCACTCCCACCCAAGCATCGTTGTTGTGTCCTTGGTGTAGCGTCGTCACAATCGGTGGTCGACTACAGCCGATTTCGAACTCAGTTTCATGTTTTGCCACTCTAGATCACACTGACCTTTGTTACTCTAGGTCACAGTAACTGGCGTTTTGCAGCTTATATTTCCGGGAGTTGTCATTGCCGATTGCTTCTTGAAAGATGCGCGATTAGCTCATTGATTAAATTTGTTTCTTTTTTGAGTGTTTTACAGCTTCGTTTACATGCAATACGAAGTTGATTTCCGTTAGCCGCAATTGTGATTGTACAACTCATCAGATGGAGTTTGACGTGCTGGTGATAGCAGCGTCTATTTAGTCGATTTGCAAGTTGCAGTGCAATTGATTCTATTTGAATAAGCTTTAGATGTTTTAAGAAATTACAGAGCTGTTGCTCGATATCAATGTGTGTGTAGAGTTACTAGTTGGAGCCTTTATTGCTCGACAAGAATTTAACTTTGAGCTTTTATTGCTCGACATTATTTGTCATCCGTTGAATTTATATTTTCATTACCGTCTGCAAGAAATAGTTGGTGAGTACCATATTTGCATACTTTGTCTGATCGTCGGTCTCGAGTAAATTTAAACCAAATGTTAACGGCTGACTGTTGTGCAACTGCAATACACTTTCTTCTGATTTAATTTAAGATATATTAAAGGTTTAAGTTTAATGTTGCGATTATTGTCATTACTTATTTGTGTTTATAACTTTAATAGAAACCGCTCAAACGCTCAAAACGTTCAAATCGAGTGAGTTCTGTATCGACTCCGCGATAGCAGACGGTTTACTTCGGAATCGTTACAAAGTTTCAACTATTTCAAGTCAACCATTGCAAGAAGTTACATCTCAATCACTGCAAGACGTTTCACGCCTAGAAGCTTTGAATTATTTTACGATGTTCTACCACGTCAAAACGTAGATGTCAATTTCCCAAAGGTACTGATAAACAAATGGTTTTTGTGTGCTTGAACTTTCTTCAAACCTTCTACGAACTTTTGACGGACGTACTAAATCAACGTTCCAAGACTGTGTTGATATTGTACTTAGTAATTATTTGTTTGAAATTTAAATTTGTTAAAATGAGTACTGAAACTTCAGAACCTGTTGCTAATGGCGATGTGCAATCTGCAATAGAGCGATTGCAACGTGTTTTAAGTGATTACTTAATTGCTGAAAGGCTTATGTCATTGCGCAACCCCAGTAAAACTGACTTCGATGTTATTCTGGGCGAGATCAACGCCACTTATAAGGAATTAGTTAGGGCGATGTCATCGGCTGGGGCGGAGCCCGGGGCCATTGTTGCTGTTTCTCACAATAAGTTCGAGTTCGATTCTCGTAAAGATGAATGGCTAAATCAAATTGGTGCCCCGACTAATGGTAACATTTCGAATTCTGGTTCTCATTTGGCTTCTTCAAAACCACCTAGCATTTCTCTTCATGAATCTGGTAATTCACCTTCTTCAAGGCGAGGTACGCGAAGTACTAGAAGCACTTGCTCTACGCAGTTAAGTGTTAAACGCTTGGAAGCTCAAGCTAAACTACAAACTGCCCAGCTAGAAGCTATTCAGCAAAAAGAAAGAGTTATCGATAAAAAACGTAAAGCTGATTTGGAAAACAAGATAGAAGAAAGAGAAGTCTTTCGCAAAATTGCGTTAGCCGAAGTTGAGTGCCAAGTCTGGGAGAGAAATAGCATTGTCACCGAACCTCACAAGGACTCGAACCTGTACCAAGAGAGTAAGACGCTACCTTCTTCGTACAACCTTACGTCATCCTCTAAGGTTTTACCTAATCACAACTCAGTTGCTACACACTTGTTACTTCCTGCAACTGATAGTCAACCTAACGTTTCTCATGAATGCCCAGATACTCTACTTATTAAGAACAACCCTACAGCGCTTGTAAAAACGAACCCGCCCTTGCAACAAACTTGTACTAAAGCTTTGCTTGTTGACTCTAATCTTGATAATCTTGTTCATTCTCAAAACCTGAACATCGAAAGACCTTCTTCGTCACGCACACCTGCAACTAAAGGCGTATCTTTCAGTCAGTTACCAGCTCGGTCAATCGCTACAAGCCGGTCGGTAACCTATCAACCTGACGACAATTTTAAAACCGACTTGTTGATGTCCACTGCTGAAGCAAAGAATATTTATTCTTTCAAGCCGTGTGTACAAGCGACTTTAAATCCTTCTACCCTCGTTGAACCTTCCTTTTCTGCTAATTGTGATGCAACAACATCAGTTGGCATTCAGAACCGACCTTCCACTTCTAATTTTTACCCTCGAACATACCCCTCTGACCCACCTTCGACGTCATTCTACAATCTTTTACCTAATCCCTACAACGAACAAGGCCGAAACCCATATTATCCTACCGCTCCTGTTCTCTTTCCAGCTACCTACGACAACTTGTTTCTTCCAAGGCCAGAATTTCCTAAGTTTACGGGAGATCCCCTAGAATTCAAGTCTTTTATAAACAACTTCGAAACTCACGTAGAACCGAGGGTTTCCGATGAAAAGACACTGTTGTGCTTGTTACTTCAACACTGCACTAAACCTGTCAAAGATAAGATTGAACATTTCTCCGACCACGATGAGCATTGCTACACCCTTGCTAAACAAAGGTTACGCAGAGAATATGGTTCACCTTGGATCATATCAGATGTTTGCGAGCAAAGGCTAAAGAAGTTCGCGACAATTAAATCTGGTGACGCTAAAGAACTAAAATTGTTACAGAAGAGGTCTGTTCAAATCGAGAATTCCTTTGGGCATCTAGCGAACTTCGCACACTTTGTTGAGTTTGTGCGACAAGAAGCTGACGAGATAAACTCTCTTTTTGGTTTGCGCTCACTCGGGTGTACTAGTTCAACTCGCTCAAGGGCGAAAGCTTCTTACGGAGTCGTGACTTCTCGACAATCTAAAACATTTCACCCCAAGTCCAATTCTGCTAATGCTTGTTGGTTCTGTAATTGCAATTCACACAAGCTTCTTGAGTGTAAAAAGTTTAAAGAATGCTCAGCACAAGAGCGTAGTTCTTTTGTAAAGTCCGCAAAGTTGTGCCACAAGTGTTTAAGTTCAAAGCACAGAACGCCAGAATGTAAAAGGTCAAACACTTGTACTATCAAAGGTTGCACGGGTACTTATCATCATACCTTGCTTCACTGGTCGAAACCCGAAGGTACTAAGGTATCTGAAACTCGTGAAGTTGGTACATCTACAACAGCTGAAGTTAACACAATGACTACTTGTAATTTGTCAAACCGAAATCCTTCTACATCCTTTCAAGAAAGAGACGTTTATCTTTGCATTGTTCCAGTTAGGGTGGCTTGTAATGGCAACGTCATCACTACGTATGCCTTTCTTGATCAAGGGTCAACAAGTTCCTTCTGTGATCAGTCGTTAGTTGAAGCACTGGGTGTAACCGGCACTCGTGAAAGCTTACAACTCAAAACTATTACTGGATCCACTAAATGCTATGAAACATTATTGTGCAACTTAACGATATCTGATTTAAATAATGAGGTTTCGTTTTCTTTACCAAATGTGCGTTCAATCGAAAAAATTCCAATTCAACCGAACATTCTTCCGGTAAAGAAAGATATGTCAAGGCTGTCGCATCTTTCGGATATAAAGTTTGAAACTCTTCCTAATGCATCAGTTAACTTGCTGATTGGAGCAGATTTCCCGGAGTTCTTTTGCGTATGCAGTGCTCGCAAAGGTCCACGTGGCACCCCGTGCGCTATTGAAACCCCAGTTGGATGGTCTTTACTAGGTCCTTCTATCTCACCTTCTCATTCCAGCAATTGTGAAGTCAATTTTGTGTGCAGAACAAATGAGCCTGTGCATGAAACCATTGAACGGATGTGGGAATCCGAACTCCAGGGAGGAACTTCTGTTTTCGACACCCCTAACTCAAAGGAAGATCGTATTGCATATGAAACGATGCAATCCTCTATAAGCGAAGTTAATGGCCATTATCAACTTCCATTATTGTGGAAAGCTGAGGGTAACTGCATGCTATCGAACAATCTATCTTTGGCCCAAAAACGCATGTTTAGTTTGAAAAGGCGTTTACTTAATGATGATTCATTAAGACAGAAATATGCTGAGGTCATAAACACTTATGTGACCAAAAATTACGCCAGAGTAGTACCGCAGGAAAAACTGGAAGGCGAGTGGAATATGACTTGGTATCTTCCGCACCACCCAGTACTAAACGTTCATAAACCCGAGAAAATGCGTGTGGTTTTCGACTGCGCAGCCAGGTATAATGGTCGAAGTTTAAACGATGCGCTCATGTCAGGGCCACCTCTGATGAATACTTTGGTGGGCGTCCTTATTCGTTTTCGAGAAGAAAGAATAGCTCTGGTGGGAGACATTGAGGCGATGTTCCACCAAGTAAGGGTGGACCCGGTCCATGCCGATGCTCTACGTTTCCTCTGGTGGAAAGATGGTAAATTAAACGAAGAACCATTAATCTACCAAATGCTGGTTCACTTATTTGGTGCCACGTCATCTCCTTCTTGCGCTAACTTTTGTTTGAGGCACACAGCAAACGAGTTTGGTCATTTGTATTATCCTACTGTTTCTAAGGTCGTTCACCGAAACTTTTACGTTGACGACTGTTTGATTTCTCTTCCCTCTGTAGAAGAAGCTGTCTTGGTAAGAACACAGCTGAACGAAATGCTTGCTCGAAGAGGATTTCGTTTGAGAAAATGGATTGCAAACAATGCAAGACTTTTGGATAGTATACCGATAGCTGAACGATCCACTAAGGCAGATTACTCTTTGGATGATTCTGCTAATCAAAAGGTATTAGGAGTGCAATGGATAGTGAAGCAAGATTGCTTTACTTTTGACATAAATTTACCTCAAAAAGGGTGCACCAGAAGGGGTATTCTCTCAACAGTAGCTAGCTTGTACGATCCGCTTGGCTTTGCTGCGCCTGTGACGTTGGAGGCGAAGGCTCTTCTGCAGGCTTTGTGTGAGCAAAAACTGGATTGGGATGAAGAGATCGGCGAAGTAGAACTACAACGCTGGTTGCGTTGGATTGAACAATTATCTGGTCTTAACAACATTCAGGTACCGAGATGTTTCAAACCAATCACTTTCAGATCCGTCGCGTCAATTGAACTTCACCATTTTGCGGATGCTTCCTCCTTCGCGTACGGTGCATGTTCCTACTTGAGATTAGCTGATGACGCAGGTAACATTTCTTTATCTTTCATTGCTGGCAAGTCCAGATTAGCTTCCATTAAATCCGTATCTATTCCTAGACTTGAATTAACAGCCGCTGTTCTTGCAATAAGACTGGATGAAATGATAAGAAAAGAGCTTGACTTGCCAATTACATCTTCATTTTTCTGGACCGATTCCACGGCTGTGCTGTATAGCATTAAAAACACCACTAAGCGTTTTCCGGTATTTGTGGCCAACCGCTTAGCAAGTATTGAGCGTGGTAGTAACGTTAATCAATGGCGGCATGTGCCATCTAAGTTGAATCCTGCAGATTCTGCTTCTAGAGGTCTGGAAGCTTGTTCATTGGACACTGTGAAATGGCTAAAGGGACCGGAATTTCTTTTGAGGTCTGAATCCGAATGGCCCGAGCTGAACACTTCTTCTCCAGAGTTACCACCAGAATTTCTCGAAGATAAAGGACAAGTTAAAGTGTTTAATATTTGTGAGCCTAGTGTTTGTGTTTTTGAACATTTGATAAACCGTTGTTCTAATGTCTACAAACTGAAGCGCGTGATGGCATGGATTCTCAGATATGTATCTGTCACGCGATCCCGCTTGGAAGGTAAACCCTTTGTGGTCGAAACTTCGCTCTCTGTGAATGAGTTACAAAGGGCCGAAACTGAGTTAATCAAATATGTGCAGCGCAACCATTTCCCTCATCTCCTTTCAAATAATACTAAGCAAAAGTTGCCTCGCTTCATGCAAAAACTTGATCCAGTTTCTGTCGACGGCGTGATACGAGTGGGAGGTAGAATCGACAGAGCTTTAGCAGACGTTGATGTAAAACATCCCATAATCCTCCCTCAACACTCTCACTTTACAGAATTAATAATTCGACAGAAACACTCAGAAGTTGGCCATGCTGGTACCAGCCACACTTGGGCGTCCATAAGAAGACGCTTTTGGATCGTGAAAGGAGGAGCAGCTGTGCGCCATTCTATCGGACAATGCATACAATGCAAAAAGCGCAACGCAGTCGTAGGTAAACAACTCATGGCCGATATGCCATCTTGTAGATTACAATCAGATAAACCGCCATTTCATAATGTTGGCATAGATTACTTCGGACCATTTTTGGTCAAACAAGGACGTAGCATGGTAAAACGGTATGGCTGTTTATTCTCATGTCTAACTGTCAGAGCAGTGCACATTGAGGTTGCTCATTCACTAACCACAGACTCTTTTCTCAATGCCTTTAGGAGGTTCATTGCCAGAAGGGGTAAGCCCGGGCACGTGTTCAGCGATAATGGTACTAATTTCGTCGGGGCAGCACGCATCTTAAAGGAACTTTTGCTGGAAATCGACCAGCAAAAAATCAACCATTATTGCACCCAACTCCAAATTCAGTGGTCATTCAACCCTCCTCAAGCAAGCCACATGGGAGGGTCTTGGGAGCGCATGATCCGCTCAGTCCGTAAAATCTTAAGAAATTTAGTGGACTCCCAAACTTTAAAAGACGAAGGGTTCCTTACACTAATGACCGAAGTGGAAGGAATTTTAAACTCCCGACCTTTGGTACCCGTTCTTTTTGACGATCACAGTACTGAACCGCTGACTCCCAACCACATTCTTTTGTTTCAAGGAAATCCTAATTTGCCCCCAGGTCTTTTTCAGGAGAGCGACAGCTATGCCCGCCGAAGATGGGCTCAGATCCAGTATCTCAGCAATCAATTTTGGCGTCGCTGGGTCAGCGATTATTTGTTTGGGATGTTCCATGTAGCGGTAATCGTCGAGCTCTGTGTGAGAAACCAGTTTAAGATGAAAAGTTGACAAACAAACAAATCATTACTTTCATCTATTTCTGTTTCAATCAATGTTTTCATCATGAAATTACTGGAAAGCTCTTTCCATAATCATCAATCAAGTTCATGACCTGCATTAATGTAAATAAACAAACCTTCTATTATTTGTTCATAATCACCGATTTATTTGGAAATCTTTTGCAAATTAGCTCAGTTGTTAGACACATCGCTATCAGTGCGGATGGTCTGGGCTTCGATTCCCGGGCCGGTTAGCTCAGTTGCTAAACACATCGCTATCAGTGCGGGAGGTCTGGGGTTCGATTCGCGGGCCGTTTAAATCGGCACAGTGTCGCCAACAGCTCGCCATCGCTGCCATGTTTCTACGGAGCTATGTTGTCCAGACGCTAAACCGCCGAGATGGATCCCGCGACACGTTACACGCTTGGACGTAATACCGCGAGTATAATGATGATTTGATTTGAATATTTCTGTGATTGTGTCAATAATAAATGCTTCAATTTGATGGTATGACGTCATATTCATGTGCATTGTGTGGAAACAGTTGTTTCTATTCAATTGTCTTCATTATTCATGACATTCATGACGCGATTTTATTAGTTCGTGCAAGAAATTTTGGTGAATCCGGATTCGAACTCGCAATGTAGAAATCACTTTCAAGTAAATATCAATGAATTGTTTGTGAAAAATTGTGAAATCACCAGACGGTGTTTCACCAATGACGTATTTCGATTAATAATTTTGAGTACAAACAGTTTTGTACTGCCTTGCATCCACTGCTGATGATGACAGCTGATTCTATGTTGTCGAAACGTCCAGTTTTGAGATTTACAGCGGCTTTAATTTTTTTCCTTAAGCTATTTTCGTCCCATATTTATTGCAATCCGAGGAATGCTTTGCTCGCTGTTTGTGTGATTTCAAAACAATGCAGTTTTCATTTATAGTAATATTCATGATGTAGATTATGGTGTGTTAGTTGGCAGGGAATCGAACCATCAGTTTATGTTCTTGACATTTAGATTCACTTCGCCCGTAGCATAAACCACAAAAAAGAAATAATTTTGAAAAGTCGGATGAAAATTTTGACAAAGCAACTCTGCAGTTGACGTGAACCAAACGCTTATCTTCGACGCCACCAAGCGGGACTGTTTTCATCGGCAGTTGATTACGTTGATTTGATTTTTGATTTAGTAGCATATTTATCCTCCTATCACGAGAAAGCGATCAATGCGCTATACGAGCTCGCTTAGGAGTTGCCAGCCATCTATCTACCACACCAACATGGGGGAATCCCGCTAAGTGCCTTTCCCAACGGCACAACAAGTAAACTTGCCGGCTTGTTCTCCACACTGTCCCTTTAATGCTGAGCGTTAAGCAGGGAAGCTGTGAATACCAATGTTACAGTCATTGGTTTGACCCGACTCGGAATCAAACCCGAGTCTACAGCTCAAGAGACAGACGCTCTATACCACTCGGCCATCTGAGCTGTTAAAATTAGAATCAGAATGTTGAATTAGAATCAGAATGTTTTGTTGTTGACGTCAAAACGCGCAATGCAACACAAGCGTAAGCATAAACACAAACATGAATGTCCTGAAAAAAGACCGACATCAGACGTCAAAGGAGGCTGCGAATGGACCTTAACGGTCTTCGAATCATGCAGTCACCGGTAAAACTGAATCGTAAGTTTAAATTTTACAAATAAACGACTAGGAAACAAACGAAAAAAACAGGAACAAGATACGACACAGAAAGAAGAGGAGGCTCATAACTGGATTTAATGAAAGAAGGAAACTAGATGGATTTACTTCATGGATTTGAAGTTTTAAGCACCACTGAAGAGACTTTATTTAATAGTGAAACGTATCCCGTCTGGTGCAAAATAATCTTAGTTTTGTACTGCCTTGCATACACTGCTGATGATGACAGCTGAGTCTATGTCGTCGAAATGTCCAGTTTTGAGATTTGTACTGTAGTAAGGCATGAAAAGTTTACTACTGTAGACGTGGATGCTCTTGTAGTTCTCTCATAAACTTCAGCAACTTTTTTAAGAAAAGATTGAAATGCCATTGGGATGGTTTTCTTCTTGGCTTTGTACATAATCGTTGCTAATCCGAGTCGAAAGTGATCTGTAAGCCTAAGGATTCGGAGCTTTTTGTAAAATATACTGCCCATCTATAGTTACATATAACTCTTACAGCCTCATTTTGTAGCGAAGAAAGTTTGTTGAGGTAAGATTTAAACGTAGATCCCCAAATAATAAGGCCATAACTTAAGTAAGCATGAAAAGTTGAATAATATAATTGTACCAGCGTTGAGATGTTGAAATCCTGTAGTGTTTTAAACAGTTACCAAGTGAAGTCACCAAGTCAACGAGCCAGTTTATTTTCAAGGAATTTAATATTCGCATTGAAGTCAAGCGAGTCATCAGTTGTAACTCTAAGATGTTTTACCGTTTGACAAAGCGTAATTTGAGAAATATCTAAGTTGACCTGATAACAAATAAAAATCAAGTCTTTATCATACTCGCGGTATTGCGCCGAAGCGTGTAACGAGTGGCGGGATCCACCCCCATGTGGTCGGTGACATGGCCTAGCGGTACCGCGCGCAGGTGACAGATCCTACTTGATGGGTTCGATTCGCGGCTGGAGCCGATCGCATTTGACATATGTAACGGGTGGCTGCTGACTCGGAGAGCGCAAGCTCACTTCGCAGTCTCCCTCAATTACTGTTGAATTTTTGCTTCAATTTGCTGTAATTTGAAAATAACCGTGGTTTAGCGCCTGGACAACACAGTTCCGAAGAAACGTCGCAGTGGTGACGTGAGGACCCGGATTCAGGAAACCTTGGCTCTAGAAACCCAGCATGAAAAGGCGAAGGGCAAAAAGTTTAACTTAGCTGGGGTAAACATTTTAAAAATTTATCTTGATTTTACTCATCGGCAAGGGGGCGCTCGAGAACTATAGCCGCACGCCACTGCAGTAAAATGGTATTTGTTTGCACATGGAGTTGGCCGAGTGGTTGGTGCATTGGACTCTGAAGCTGGCTTCGCGGGTTCGATGCTCAACTAGTTCATCTCCATGATGCATGTACTTCGCTACCACAAAAATCCTAAGCTGCAATTAAGTGGCTTGAAATAAAAAAATTATGTTTGTTTACCTTTACGTTAAAAAAATCACAACCATATTTAAATGCTATTGGTCTCTTTTATGCTGCGTTTATTGAAAACGATCATGCTCATACGAACTAACGATGCAGCGCTAAAACTAAGATAAAAACAGCAACGCAAACAGAAAAACTTTGATTAGAAAAAACATGCATCTTCAAGTTTTGTTTGAAAAAAATGTTCAAAACAAGTGTTTCTCCGGAATAGTTATAAAACGCCTTTTAAATTCGCAGTTCCTTGTATCGTAATGAATCAGCGATTTTTTCTGAAAAGCAAAATTGACGAAGTTGAAATTATCTGGCGAATTACCAAACTTGTTGTAACACCAGCACATGGAAATTTGTTCCTGAACTTGTCCAGAATCCAGACACGTTGGCTACCAGGGCTGTGAACTCGAACGAACTCGCAGAACTCGATCATTTTTGCTGAACTCGATCTGGAGCTCAAAAAATATTCATCTTAGCCCTCAGATTTGCAAATACTTTTTGAACTCGAACTCGGTTAAAAGTTAGTCAAGTTCGCAGCTTTGTTAGCTTCTCCAGAATATTTTGAAAAATTTAGTGTATCACCTGATAACTTATCACCAAAGCGATCTACTCGCCTTGCTTACCGCAGTGAACGGACCGTGCTGCAAAAAAGGAGAAAACTCTATTTAAAAAAACTTCTTTTGTTTGGAGCAAGTTTGAATCGGGATTACTTGTAGTGACCTCTTTGGTTGAAAACTCAAGATTTTGGTTTAGTACTATTTCTTGCCCAAACTTTCTGGACATTGTTCGTAAAATACAGGGTTAGTTTGCCGTCGTAGGCTATAACTGCTAGACCATGAGCACGGCCAAAACTAGGCAATGCGGCCCCCCTCCCCCCCCCCGAAATCATATTTCGGGTCCCCTAAAATTGTTTTCTTGGATGGTGACACAAAAGAGCGAGCCCTGAAGAGGCGAAACCAAACTAGGGGGGTCTGGAGTATGCCTCCCAGAAAATTCTGCGAAATTTGTCCTTATTTTGGAGGCTTTTTGTGCGTTTTGAGCCTTTAAAATTCCTCAGTTTTAACAAGGTTTATTAGTCTGTTTTACTAGGTCCCTTCCAAACCCACTAAAATAATGCTGCAAGCAAACCCTGCTCTAACATTTCGCTACCTATGCGAAGTAAAAACGTTTTTAAGGCTTATTTTTGCGCCTTTCACTTGAGGATGAGGGGCCCTTGGTATGCTACTAAACGTTTGTTTGCTAGTTTTGCGACTACTATTTTTAAATATATATCAAAAGCATAAATATGGTATGGGGGCTGTAAGAATTTCCGCACCTTGTAAGCTAAATTTTTCCCTCGTCCTTCCCTGAGTTTACTTCCCTCATGCCGCGGTGTGAACGTGCTTCTACAGTAAGTTTATGGATGCTCCTTTTTTGTTTTTTCACTTCGTATCCGGTTGGAACTTATTTCCTACCCCAGTTGATTTATCTTTTTTATTGGCAACCCTAGTCACGTTGCTTAATCAGTATAACAAGGCGAACGAGCCGAACGTGACTTGTTTTTTGAGTTTAAGCTTTAATGCAAGCGGATGTTTACAATCTTTTTTGTGTTCTTCGTCGTGCGACTGTGCGAATTTGTATGAATCTGTGCGAATCTGTGCGAATCTGTGCGAATCTATGCGAATCTGTGCGAATCTGTGCGTCGTGCGACTGTGCGAATCTGTATGAAAAAACGCTAATCGGTCCAAAAAGAGCGGCTTTGTAATTTTTTCCAATCGTCAATGGAGGGGGGGGTTGACCCCCGAACCCCTCCCCGTGCGTACGCCACTGCTCCAAAGTATACCTTACGCAGCTAATACTTTTGGTTCAAGATGATATTTATCACACATTTACTAAGCAGTTGCTCCAAAGTATACCTTACGCAGCTAATACTTTTGGTTCAAGATGATATTTATCACACATTTACTAAGCAGTATACTCACTTATGTAAAAATTTTTGCCGTTGTTACACAAAAAAAACGAAGCTTTTCTTGTTATTTGCCATTCGTTTCTATAGTAACTTGATCGCTTTATGGCAACTCACGCAGGCATCGCTTTGTCGCGCATACGCAGTAAGCTACAGTGCAAAGGGTCTATTCATTTAGCAATAACCGGTACCAAAAAGAACAATGGAAGTTTAAAGTATATAGGAATATGTCATAAATTTGAACTTTTAGCGATCCGTTTGACGAACCAAGTTTGATCCACTTGGCTTGCGGAGTCGCACACCCAGTGACCAAGCGAGAAATTTTAAAAGGGGGGGTGGGAACATAACTTCCTCATTCTTTTCGGCAGAACAAATTTAAAGCTGATTGAGAAGCAAGAAAGGCTCTAGGGGGTCCGGGGGCATGCTCAACCGGAAAAGTTTTGAATATTTACATACTGTAAAGGTTATTTTAGTGTCTTTTGAATAATTTCTTGGTTTTGACTCTAATTCTGAGTGCGTCGCCAAATATGATGCATTTTGTTCGCACGTTTTTGATTATGCGTATTTAAAGCGTATAAGGCTTATCGCTATCGAAGGGGTTCGAAATTACAGATAAATTTTATGCATCAAAATCATTCAAAAACATTTTTGAAAATGGCTGATGGGAGGATGCATACTCCTCATTCTACCCCCTGTATCTGCCCCTAACCATAAGCTACAGAAACCATCAAAAGAGTCTGGCATATTTTGGTCACTTGTCACCATTAATTTAAATGTTCTTTCACTAAAAGGCAATATCAAACCCCCCCTAAATACGCTTCTGCGCACACCCCTAATGCTTTTGTGTAAAAACTATGGTGATCCTATAATTTTCTACACAGCTACCATGTACGATCTCATTCAAGGCAAGGCGCGTGAAATAGGAAGTAAACATTGTTGCTATAACTTATATTTCATGAAATGTGTGTTTTTGACAGGAAAATGTTACGCTTCCGTTCATTCGACAGATCAAAAAAATCATTTGCATACAAGCGATTTTGCCTACAGTAGCCTGCGTTTCAAACAAGGGCGGCGCAATTGGAGTCCAACATTGTTCAAATTCTCTCTTTTCCCTGCGTCAATACCTTTCTGCAGACACGCACACAAACAAATCAATATTGTGTCGTATTACGCATTAAAATCATTTCCAAGTAAAAAAACGCCGCGGTGTTCAGAGCGGGGCCCCTGACCAGGCCTGCCCCCCTTCGGCCGGGGGGTTTGCAGGGCGGTTCCGTCGGCCCTGAGTGGCGGGGCTCATCTCCGTGGCTTGGCGCCTGCATAACACAAAAAAACGGCGCAACGGTGGCGAGCAGTGTTGCCAACTTTGTAAGGCAAGAATCCTCCAAATCATACTTGAAAATCCGCTAAAGCATGGTTGAAATCCGCCAAAAATGCGCTAAAAAATTTACTGTACCTTCAGCAATGTTAGTCATGACTTTCGAAACGATTGGTTGCCTGTAGAGGCCTTCAGTTTCCAAATCAATGGTTTCGGTCAGAAGCGTATTTAGGGGGCATTGTGCCATGCCCTCTCTTTAATTAATTCTGCCTTTTAGTAAAAAAGAACAAAATCAATGGTGCCAAGTGACTGAAATGTGCCAGACTTTTTTGATGGTTTCTGTAGCATATGTCCAGGGGCGGATCCAAGGGGTAAAATGAGGAGTATGCATCCTCCTACCAACCATTTTCAAAAATGTTTTTGATGTATACAAATTTTCCATGGTTTCGAACCATTTCAATAGCGATAAACCTTACGCACGCATAATCGAAAATGTGCGAACAAAATGCATTATGTTTGGCAAAGCACTCAGAATTATGGTCAAAAAGTTTCAACAAAATTTGCATGAAACTATTTAAAAAGCACTAAAATAGCCATTACAGCATGTAGATTTTCAAAATTGTTTCGGGGTGCATACCCCCGGACTCAAATTAGTTCAGCCAAAAAAATACCCATAAAAAAATATAGAAACTATTGCCTTCCCTTCCCTTTTAGGGACAGTGTGGAGAACAAGCTGGCAAGTTTACTTGTTGTGCCGTTAAGAAAGGCACTTAGCGAGATTCCGCCATCTTGGTGTGGTAGACAGATGGCTGGCAACTCCTAAGCGAGCTCGTGTAGCGCTTTGATCGCTTTCTCGTGATAGGAGGATAAATATGCAACTAAAGCTAACTAAAACTACACCAAATTAATGTTGCATCGTGACACGTATTAAAATTATTTCCAAGTAAAAGCACGCCGCGATGTTCAGGGCGGGGCCCCTGACCAGACCTGCCCCCCCCCCCCCCGGCCGGGAGATTCGGGAGGCGGTTCCGCCGGCCCTGGAATGGCTTATCCACCGGACCACCTCGGCGACTTAGCTCCTAAAACAGCCAATACCGACACTTCAAACCGGATCAGTAATGACTGCGAAGTGGCCAGCGAAAAATTTAGGGGGGTGCTGTACCCGGATTTAGGCAAATCATCAAGGAAAAAGGTCTTCAATTCTAAAAAATATCTTCACAAGGAAAAAATGATGGGACCCTTTCCCCCGACTACGCCACTGAGTAATGGTCAAAAAACTATGAAAAATATACAGTAGGTGAAACAGAACTGGTGTAGAAAATACTAGAATAAATCCTTCTTATATTGCTTTGCCGAATTGCTGTATTAACACTTTTGCAGGGCTGCCACTTACTGCTATCAATTGCTAAAATCTCAAAAAATCATCATAACATACGGAAGTGATTCAACAGCCATCTAAACTTTTCATACTTAAGTTGATAAAATTTGAAAGCGAAGGGGTCTCTTTTTTTGAGGACGCCATTGACAAACTTTTTATTACTGATCGGGGGCCCCAAGACTATAGCCCCCAAAGCTCCCCCTTAATTCGGTTCTGGCTACAATGCAGTTTTAAGTATCGTTATATAGTTTATTGCTTCGGTATCGTACTAATAAAATTAGTCTCCGATTTTCACAGTTTTTGCTCGTCTATCCTGACTCGAGACGTAAGAGGTGTGACACTGAGATGTCTGCTAGACTACAGACCAGTTTCAGGTCAGCTACAAAATACAGTATGATCTACTCCAAAACAGCTCTCCTAACTGATGGGCCGCGATGGTCCTTCAGGGGGTCGCGAATGTTCTGTCATAAATAGAATAGTTTTGTGCGAAAAAATTTGAATTACGAAAGCTTAAAATGCATTATGAAGGTTAACCTGCTCGAGAGCTTTCATGCAGTTTTTAGATTGATTCTGCATTATGTTTAGTTTTGTTTTCAGTTGCAGGAAGAAAATCATCCAGTTCTTCTAAAAAACACTCGTTTCTGGTTAGCTTAATTTGGAAGCGCAAACCTGTGTGAACAGGGATTTTTTGTCATAACCAGGGCCCGCTAAAGTCAATAAAGTAAAAATTTTTTTAGGACCTTATTATATGATCAAACATGTTCTAACGTTCGTTTCAGGCCTTCAGGAGTCTGTTTTGGTAGATTTTATAAGTCAAAATAAAATCAAAGATATGTATTAAGTTAAAACTGGTCAAAATTCTCTTCATCAAAGGTTTCCTAACCCTAACCCTTACAAAAATTAAAACAACGTAGATTTTTTTGAATTTTTGAGCTGCTATTAAAATTCTATGCGCAGTTTTATTTGATTATTCCGAAATAGTAAGTTGCAATGGTATAGGTGCGTGCGGTAATTGGGAAAGAAATAGCACTTATTATGCATGGAATGTTTGTAAATTGCGGATTATAAACCATTTTTAATCAAAAAAGTGAAACAAGACATAAGCAATTAGGCAAAAGCGGTTACGTCAAAATAAAGTCAAAAGTTTGCTTAAATAAAATCAAAAACATGTTTTTTTTAGGTCAAAAAACAAAAATGGCCCTAGTCATAACACTAAATCTAAATTGTGAAGTCAGCGAACAGACTGACCCTTATTAGATGCATTAATGTGTATTGCCATTGTGCCGTTAAAGCTCAATTTTGTTAGTTCGCTCAGAACAAATGCTTGCAATAAAAGGCTTTTGCTAAACAAGTTATTGATGAAATTCAAATTACTGTAGGCCAAACCGTTTATTTCGTATTTTTGTGAATGTTTAGTTCTTTGTAAGCAACATCGTTTTAAAAATAGAAAAAAAATTATTAAATTAATGATAGTTTACCAAGCATTGACACGCGAGGAAATTATAAAACAAAAATTGGCACGTTAGCGAGTTTGAGTTGGAAACCCCTGGTTGAAATGAATAAATGCGTTGCTAGATCAACTGTAGCCTACAAGTGGCAAACTGTGTATCAAATGCTGAGTAAGGAGAAATAAAAGTATGCATCTGCGATGAACGCAGGAAACTTGACATTTTTTTGATAGGTGCGGAAAAGCACTCTAAATAAGCTAACGTGCTTGAATTCGTTTGACTCAAATTAACGTTTAAAATCTGGCGCATGCCAAGATTTTATGCACACAGGAAACAAGTAAATGGTTGACAGATTCTTTTATAACAGTTAGTTCGCTTAAGTTTGTCATAACTTTTCGGCATTTGTTGCAAAAATTGAATATAGTTTTGCCTAATAAATGCACAAATTCGTTTACGTTAGCAGGTAAAGAAAATGCGAAGATGGGTTTTTTATAGTCACGCAGCCATGCCCAGCCAGTTTCGACTGGCATGCTTCAACGATAACCCGTTTTGCTGCATTTGATTTTCCGTACCAATATTTACTTGCTTTTAGTGTTTGAGTGTATTTTTAATGTTTCAGCATACGGGAATAAAGCTTGAGTTGATTGATTGATTCTTAAGAATATTAGGCCTACTAATTACGATTTAGCAAAAGCTTCGGTCGGTGTGAATTTTGAAAACTTCCATAAGCAAGCAGTTAGAAAAAAAACAAAACTTGCAATTGAGCTATCATGTTTTTGCCTTGAGTTTAGTTTCAAGTAAATTTTTTGCCAAACTAAGCTAAGCTAAGCTTGTTACCGCTTTTGTTCTTCTCAATAATTTGTGCTTTCTGAATACCGGTACTTTTTCATCGCAAAATGTGGTAAAAAAATTTGTCCATTCTTTCGATTCTTATTTGTTTTTTGCAACATGTTTTTTGTCTTATACCCAAAATGCCGCCATGACGTAAAGTTATCAGCAAAACTTTCAACTCGGACGCTTAGCGAATGTTTTTCAGCTCTCGCTAGGTTAGCGAGGAATCCGAGACAAAACTGAAGTCGAGAAGAAGATCGTAATAGCCAATTTAGCGGAGCGAGGACATATGATGTTTTCAGCTCGCTTGGTTTTGTCGAGATCACTCTGTAATACGGCCACAGATTACGATGACCGAGTGGTTAAGGCCGCGTATCCGGTTGAGACTCGCTGCAACCTTTGGTCTTGTGGACGGTGCACGTCACTGGTCGGTGCGGGCGTGAGTTCGAATCTCACACGAATTAATTTGCCTAATAACTAGTGGTAAAATTCAAGCTTTGTTCAATGATGGAAGTTCTTGATTTTGATTTATAAACTTGAATCATTGTCTTAGCTGCTGAGTTAGATAAGATAAGCTTCGGTGAAGCTTTTTGCTTAGCCTCATTATTCCTGAAAATTATATAAGCCAGTTACCGCAGCATTTTTATACTCGCTGGTTTGCTTTGGGGTGTTGCAGCTGCGCAGCCCCTGTATACGAGCCGCCACCAGACTTTCAATGATTGAATTTCAATAAATATCAATGACTCTAGCATCTAACATACAACGTCGTGGGACAATTTGAACGCAATCAAAAAAAAAATTGATTAGGAGTGGGCAACAGTTTGAGAACAAGAGCGTCTGCCTCTGGGGCAATAGACTCGGGTTTGATTCCCGGTCGGGTTAAACCAATTATTCCGACATTGATATTGACAGCTTCCCTGCTTGACGCTCAGCATTAAAGGGGCAGTTTGGAGAACAAGCCGGCAAGTTTACTTGTTGTTACGTTGAAACTTGAAAAAGGCACTTAGCGGGATTCCCCCATCTTGGTGTGGTAGACAGATTGCTTTGATCGCTTTGTCGTGATTTAAGGATAAATATGCGACTAAAGTAATTTGAACTCAGGGATGTAGGAAGTGAGACATTTAGGAGAGGTGGGGAGGGGGCGAACTTTAATAGATCTAAAACTAAAAATAATGCGGTACTTTCATAAAGTGTACTATTATTACCTCAGCTGGAAGTTTGTGGAAAAGGGATGAGGGCTCCCCGGTCCCCCCATCCCCTCCATGGTGACACTTCTGTTTGAATGCAAACACACAGCGATCAGTGACGTGTCAACATCCCAGTGGTTGACGCAAGTCTTTATCAGAGAAGACACTCAGCCATCAAAGCAATCAGCTCTTACAACATTCGTTCAATGAGCAGGTGTCTTGCTTCCATGAATCATAGTTTGCATTAAACGCATTCATTATTACGTCACAACTTATGTTGTGTTATATGATTTTAAACAGAAAATCCTCCAATCGAGAGCGTGTTCTCTGCATCGACTTGGCGACACAGAGAAGAGTGTTTGGAAAATTACGTCATGATGTATCAATGGACTGTTTTGTGCTTCGTTCTTGCCGCTTGTGGCGCTCAACAACATCTCACTTGTTTGAGGACTGATGAAATAATAACCCCATCGCCTCCAATTACCGATGACAATGTCCAGCAAGGCAGGCCAGGACGTAGGGGACCAATAGGTCCGGTCGGTTTGCAGGGATTGAAAGGGGAACCGGGGATTCCCGATAATTCCGTAATTGACGAACTTAAAGGTAAGAAAATCGTAGATTCGGCTTCTACGCTGATGCAGATTTGACGGTCGAAATGTGGACGAAAATTGAAACATTTGTCGAAAATTTTGTGGGATCTAGTCGTTTTATATGACTAACTTGCAGAAGAATATATTTTGTGAAGTTGCTCACAAATTTTTGAAATATTGCCAACAAAAAACAAAAAAACAACAGTTTAATTCTATTCAAAACTCTGCTTCATTTGCCAAAACAGTCACAAGCATTATTTCTTAGTCATTTGCAAAATTACCGCATTTCCTAATTTGTGAAACTTCCAAGCTCACCAGAATCGAACCCAAAATATGAGAAATATATCGTTCTTTGATCAAGTGCTAAATGACGTCATCACAATGCTAGTGTTTAAGTGATATTACGTAAAATACTACTTATGTGCAAAATGTAAACTACAATATACAATTATTTATTTTGTTTTCAGCCAATATGAGCGCGGCGTTGCTTCGTGGATACATGACTTTGGACGGGGGTTGGATTGCTCCGTTCAATGGATACCAATATAAAGCAACTACAACAATTCAATCATGGAGTGCGAGTCGATCTGTGTGTCAAGAAGAGGGAGGAGATCTCGCTCATTATGGAGTTCGAGATGTGGCAATTAGAATGTAATTACCGAGCTTGATTGAATGTGTGGTTTTATAAACCGATATATTAGTAGCCATTGACTTTGATGCTGTGTAAATAATATCTGTGAAGCAGGTCTTAACTGCGCCAGGCGGGGCTCCGGTGCAACCATCTGTTACGGTGCAACCATCTGTTAAGTTTGATCAAATTACTTCGTAAACAAAAATCTTTTGATATTTGAGGCAAGGATGCTTGAGAGCAATGATTTACGTTGTTTCAGTAAAACAGAGATGTGCTGCTATGCGATGCCGATAAATTGTTCAAATCAAAATCAAATCTTCATTACACTCGCGGTATTACGCTGAAGCGTGTCACGAGTGGCGGGGTCCATCTCCGCGGTTTAGCGCCTGGGAAACACAGCTCCGAAGAAACGTCGCAACGGTGACGACCGTTTGGCAATACTATGTCAATTTGACCGACCCGGGAATCAAACCCCAGACCTCGTGCACCGATATCGTGCGCTTAGCAACTGAGCTAACCGGCGCTTACACTTATGTCATCATGAACGAGACAACTAATAAAACACAAGTTTTTCATGCCAATTGCCAGGGGTGTGGAATGGGTGAGGGGGAACAGTATCTGAAAAGGACACTTGCATGTTTTCTGAAAGGACACTTTAGTGATCAAGTGTATAAATAGCAGATTAATTGCGGTGCTGCACAATGTTATAGCTAAATTATAGACTTTTGTTGACATAAAATAGCTAAATGCTAGGTTTGATACCGGTACTTAGTTTGTTTCATCATTCCTGGTGCATTTTGACTAATTATGACAAAAAATTTTGAAATTCTGATATATGTCATAAAATTTAAATTAAACAAAAGGAACAATCAAACGGGCTTATTATTATTTATTACCTAACAATTACCAGAGGTGGGCATTCCGCAATTTGAAGCGCAAAGCGCTCGTTGCGCAACTTCCGCACGTGCGGAAGTTGCGAAGCGCTTTAGCAAATTATTTTTAGCCATTGCGCAAGTTGCGCTGCGCTTCAAGGAAAATAAATCCTTCTTGCGCTTTATTGCGTTGCAAACTGAAAAAATATACAATAGTGAGCGCATTATTGCGCTGCGAACTGAAAAGAATCTGGTTGCTTGCGCTTTGTTGCGTTGGGCACTGTCGGAAGTTGAAATACTGCGTTGCGCTATGTCCGATTAATTAAAGCGCAATGTGCTGGAGTAAGCAGTTTTTTGTAACTGTTTTTAATAGAATAGCAGTTTGTTTCTTGATGCGTACAATAGGCCTATAGGTCAATTTATTGTAGCAGAAATTTTCAGCTCATCAGAAATGTGGTACACTAAAGTCTTTTGCTTTTTAAAATAATTGCACGTGCCTAAAGAGATCATTGATTGTTGAATAAATCGTATTTACTTGTTGTTGTGGAGAACTTCGTCGCATATGCAAATTATGATTTACGGCGATGAGGTGCTTTTAACGGCACGCGACAATGCAACGTGGCGCAGTGGTTTGGAGCGTCGTTTTTACGACGACCATGATCGCAAGGTTGATGGTTCAACTCCCAACCTAGTCTCGTTGTTGCGTCTTTGGATAAGATGCTTCACGTTGATTATCTCTGCTTGGTGAAATCTGGCAAGCGGCAAATTAAATAAGTCAGAAGCAAAATTCAATCGGAAAACTCGGAAACAAAGGCAACTCCTAAGCGAGTCTGGATTCGTCCTAAGCAGCGCCTCCTTCGCTTTTTCGTGATAACAGGATAAAGATGAAGAAAGCAATCATCAGCAACGCATCTTTTTTTGCTTCTTATTTAATTTTCCTGTTCATTGACCACGCAAAATCCTGTTACAGTCACTTGCATTAAAATCGTTGTCGCGTTGTAGCCAACTGCGTGCTGTTAAAAGCACCTATAAAAATAACTCAAGAAAAAATTGCATTGCTTATACATCTACTCGTTGCGCTTTATTAAATTTTTCATTGCGAAAGTTGCGTTGCGCTTTTTCTTTTGTATAAACCTCATTGCGGAAGTTGCGTTGCGCTTTAATGCAAAAAAATTATTGATTGCGGAAGTTGCGTTGCGCTTTAATGCGAAAAAATAATTGATTGCGAAAGTTGCGTTGCGCTTCAGTCAATTTAAAAATCAGGTTGCGCTAGTTGCGTTGCGTTTCATGACTTAACAGAACTTTTGCGCTTTGTTGCGCTGCGCTTCAATCAATTTTTAAAAAATGCCCACCTCTGACAATTACCAATCAACAAAGCAATTCTGTCTGTTCCGACACTATTACCAGCACGTAACGTCCATTTAATTGAAATTTTCGGTCTTGGTTTTGCACTGGCTACAGGGCCGGTGCCAAGAGGGGGCCAGGGGGCTTGGCTCCCCCAATCAACATGCTTGGTTTCTTCATTCAACATACTTGCTAGTTTGAAGACAGCGGCGTTTCTGCTTAAATTCGAACTTTGGTCTACGGATAAACGCATGGCCCCCCTAAATCGATTGCTCTGCCGCCGGCTCTGGCTGGCTAACTGTTGTATAACTTTTTTACAATCTAAGTTTTGAGCTGGTTCATTGTCAATCGACAGGAGAGCCAAACTTAAAAGTTTTCCTTGATACACTGTGGTTTGACTGCGAGTCGGGTCAAACCAATGGCTTTAAACTTGCTGTTCACAGCTTCCCTGCTTGACGATAAGCGTTAAAAGAACAGTGTGGAGTACAAGCCGACAGTTTGTTTGTTGTGCAGCTGAGATAAGCACTTAGTGGAATTTTCCCATCTAGGTGTGGTAGGCAAAATGATGGCCGGCAACTTGTAAGCGAGCTAAACATAAAATGGATGGTACTTGGAGGAAGTGAACTTTTAACAACAAAAACGTTTCGATTGAGGGAGTTCCCCTATGAGCAGTTACGCAATAAGTGACTTGAATAAACGACGATGTTTGACAAAATCTAGTGGTTTTGCAAAAATGTTCCGAACTGAAAATAAGCTGAAAATAATTTGATGATGGAAACTTTGATTTTAATGAAAATACAACAAATTTGTCTTAATTCTCAAGGAAATAATCTTTTTTCATAACAAAGAATAATTAAATAATATAAATTTGTATTTTTCCCAAAAATTAAAATTTAACTATAATCTAGTATTTTCGGTTACTTGTAACAGTATTTTGTGCAGGTTACTTGAGCGAGGATTTTCGTTGTACGGTGGTTACTGGATTGGATTGAGTGATTCAGCAAGTGAAGGAACATGGCTCTGGTTGAATGGTAATCGAGCAAACCCTGATGATGGTTCGTTGTGGCTTCCTGGTTATCCACGAACCGGTTCTAATGGAAATAATGCAGATTGCGCTGTTGCGGTCTTTGAACCAGGTCATCTTGGCAGATTATTTGTTTATGATGGTCCATGTAGCGGTAATCGTCAAGCTGTGTGTGAGAAACCAGTTTAAGATGAAAAGTTGACAAACAAACAAATCATTACTTTCATCTATTTCTGTTTCAATCAATGATTTCATCATGAAATTACTGGAAAACTTTTTCCATAATCATCAATCAAGTTCATGACCTGCATTAATGTAAATAAACAAACCTTCTATTATTTGTTCATAATCACCGATTTATTTGGAAATCTTTTGCAAATTGGCTAAGTGGTTAAACACATCGCTATCAGTGCGGATGGTCTGGGCTTCGATTCCCGGGCCGGTTAGCTCAGTTATTAAACACATCGCTATCAGTGCGGGAGGTTTGGGCTTCGATTCCCGGGCCGTTTAAATCGGCACAGTGTCGCCAACAGCTCGCCATCGCTGCGACGTTTCTTTGGAGCTGTGTTGTCCAGACGCTAAACCGCGGAGATGGATCCCGCGACACGTTACACGCTTCGACGTAATACCGCCAGTATAATGATGATTTGATTTGAATATTTCTGTGATTGTGTCAATAATAAATGCTTCAATTTGATCGTATGACGTCATATTCATGTGCATTGTGTGGAAACAGTTGTTTCGATTCAATTGTCTTCATTATTCATGACACGATTTTATTAGTTTGTGCAATAATATTTGGTGAACCCGGATTCGAACTCGCAATGTAGAAATCACTTTCGAGTAAATATCAATAAACTGTTTGTGAAAAATTGGGATATCACCAGACGGTGTTTCACCAATGACGTCTTTCGATTTTTTTTGCAGGAGATAATTCTATGCTCGCTGTTTGTGTGATTTCAAAACAATGCAGTTTTCATTTATAGTAATATTCATAATGTAGATCATGGTGTGTTAGTTGGCAGGGAATCGAACCATCAGTTTATGTTCTCCACATTTAGTTTCGCATCACCGAGTAGCCTAAGTCACAAAAATGACCCATCAATTTGGTGGGCAGCGTGTCCAAGTGGTTCGTGGCTTTGTTGTAGCAACGACCATGCTCGTAAGATTGATGGTTCAACTCCCACCCAAGCATCGTTGTTGCGTCCTTGGGTAATTAATTATCTCTGCTTGGTGAAATCTAATGAGCAGCCCAAAGTCAGAAGCAAAAACTGCAATTAATGACGTAAATGCGCGAAACTGCATTTGAAATTTTTTTACGTGTTAAGGAGTTTAAGAGCTTTTCGTTATAAGTCGGGAAAATATATTTTTTTTTTTAATAAATATTCTTAATCGCTACTCTAATTCTGTTCGATCTAGTTCTCGTGTCAATGCAGTTTTCTTTCAATGTCAAACATACTCAGAGTCAAAAAAATGGGTTGGGGCAAATGACGTTGCAACTTGATGATGTCACGTACGGGAAACGAAAACCAAAAAGTAATATGAACAAATCCGTAGTGGTAACAAAACTCATAGATTCCAGCATCAGAATCGATTTTTAAGTCATAATTAAAAAAGTAGTTATGAGATCCAAAATTGAACTGTGATGCTCATGGGGTTTTCCCAGGCTTGTCCATGGGACATATTTTTCTATCCCATCCCATCTCATAGCAATTTATGCCTGTCCCATTCCATGGGATTCCCATCAAAATGCAATTGATTAAATTTTATTAAATTTATGAAAATTTACACCATCTAAGATTTTTTTCTCTTCTCATTTTTAAGATTTATTGAAAATTGTCAGTAAAAACATGGAACTTTAAGATTACACCATTTTTCCAGTAATTGGTGTCCAAGTACACCATCTGGCAACTATGGTGCAAAGCACCACTACCTTGTAGTTAGTTAGTTAGTTTATTATGTTTTACACAAAAGTACAACACGATAACGCAAATACAATGATACAAAAAAAAAAATACAATCGTGCAGGGAGCTGCGAAATGACCACTTGTAAGTAGTCTTCAAGTCAAGCAGCCACCTAATAATTGAAACAGTTTTTTAAGATTGATGATCAGAGCGTGTTAACCATAAGTCAAATAAACTCTAAAATGAATACAAAAATAAAAAAAAATACGGTACCAATTTAAAATAATTGGAATCCCAAGGAAAGTACCAAGGTGCAGATCAAGAGGTTAGATCAAATTTAAAAGAAGCCACCAGAAAAATATGGGTTAATCGTAGGATTGAAATAAATGCTGTCTATACTGATGTACAAACTCACGAAGGGTGCAGCATGTTAAGTCATTAGGGACATCATTCCAAATCTTAACGCCTCTGTATCTGATGGATCTTTGGAGGCGGTTAGAGCGAAGATTGGGCAAATAAAGCGAGTTATTTAGGGAAGAACGAGTAATACGAGAATGAATGTTAGACACTTTGGTGAAAAAGGAGGAAAAAATACCAGGTTGCAATTGCGAACCATTCATAAGTTTAAACATGAATTTAGAAGTTTCAAGATTAAGCAGGTCTTCTAGTTTTAAAATATTTAAGTGCTTATAAATCGGGGTAACTCTGTCGCACCATTTCCTATTATCAATAATTCTAATAGCCTTATTCTGTAGAATGTTCAGAGGTTCTAAATATGATTTGAAAGTAGCGGCCCATATAATGATTCCATAGAGTAAGTGAGGATGGAAAAATGCAAAGTAGAGTTGTTTCAATACATATGCTGGCAAAATATGTTTCAATTTATACATTATTCCAACAGCTCGAGATAGCTTAGTGGAAATCATACTAATGTGTTGCTTGAAGAGCAATTTGGAATCAATTAGTACACCTAAGTATCTGACACAATCAGAAACTTCAATTTTACATGAGTTCATCTGAAAGTTTACTGCTAACGGTATTTCACTGAGCACAGGAGGGACTACTAATGCGTGGGACTTTAAGGGATTCACAGTTATTTTATTTTTTAACATCCAAGTGTAAATTCTAGCTAGTTCTTGATTAACTTTGAATTGAAGTTCCGTAGGGGAACTAGCATCAACTAAAATTGCTGTATCATCTGCAAAGAGCCTAGGAGTGCTAACAGTGCAATTATTTAAATCATTGATATATATCAAGAACAGTAGGGGACCAAGTACAGATCCCTGAGGAACACCCATTTTTACAGTATTGCAATCAGAACTTACATTATTCAAAGAAATGTATTGAGATCTATTTAATAAATAGGACTCCATAAGTTTAAGCGCAGTTCCTCTTACACCATAATTTTCCAATTTAATAAGTAGTCTTTCATGACTAACAGTATCAAATGCCTTGGTTAAATCTAAGGTAACCAAAGCTGTGTACTGTTTTATATTAATATTATCATATATGGCCGTAACAATATCAAGAATAGCATGGAGAGTTGATCTATTAGAGCGAAAACCATATTGACAGGAAGCCAAAACAGAATGTTTATCAAAGAAGTGAGACAAACGATGAAATATAACTTTTTCAAAGATCTTTGAAAAGCAGGACAATAGAGATATGGGACGGTAATTATTTCTGTCTAGCTTGTTGCCAGATTTAAAAAGAGGGATAATTTTGGCAAGTTTTAGGTCATCAGGAAATATACCTAGACTTAATGCCGAATTAACAAAAACAGTAAGAATTGGAATTAAAATTGAAGCAGATATTTTAACGAAGTAAGAGGAAATTTCATCGTAGCCCCCTGCTTTCTTTATATTAAGCTCATTAATGATATTGGCAATTTCAGTATCTGTAACAGGATTAAGAAAAACAGAGGAAGATATACGGTTACTCAAATATACTTTAACTTCACAGGGATTGTTGATAGGTAATTTACTAGCAATATTAACGCCAACTTCCGAAAAATGATCATTGAAACTATTAACAATATCATCAAGTTCATTTATGTCTTGACCATCAACGCATAGATTAGTAGGGGTGCGGTTGACATTGAGTTTAGAATGTAGTAAGGAGCTAATTGTTGCCCATGTTTTGTGGGGATTGTTCCAGTTAGTTTTAAATATGTTATAGAAAAAATTTCTTTTGGCTTTTCTTATATCTTTATTAAGCTTGTTCAAGTACTTCTTGTAGTGTTGCACTCTATCTGGATCATCCGACTTACGATATCCTTGTAACAACAATGATAAGGGAAAATTTTTTATAAAGAAAAAAGTGGACTAAAACGAATTTTTTAAAGCAAAAAAGTTTAAAACCTAAAGGTAGGTATGACATTATCAAAACGCTGTCACATGGCTACTGTCCCATGGGTCCCATAGTAAATGCAATTCGTGCTGTCCCATCCCATCCCATGGGACATTTTCCATGGGATTCCCATGGGAATTCCCATTCCCATGGACAAGCCTGGGTTTTCCACCACTTAACGGACAGTGAACTGGCTCGCCATCGCTTCCATGTTTCTTTGGAGCTGCGTTGGTCAGGTGCTAAGCCGCGGAGATGGGCCCCGCAACTCGTTACACGCTTCGGCGTAATACGTCGAGTATAATGAAGATTTGATTTGATTTTTTAGTTCACAGCTAATCAAATTTACAGAGCTACCTCTAAACAGCAAGTTTTCATCATAATCTTCAATATATTTTAATATTGTTCTCTTAACAAAATTAAACCGGTACGGTATTAATAATTATTCCAGTCTTTTGAAAATATTGGAATGATTGAAAATATTTCGGTAAAAGATGATCTAGAAGTTCTAACTCTATTAAAATGATGATTGTTTACCTTCGCTGTTTTTTTTTTGTTTTTACAAATTCATAAAACTAATTGTTTTCACAAATGGATCTGGCCCTGATCCCAACAATCAGGGCCAGATTGAATGAAGGCTGTGTTTGCCGGAGTGTAGTGGCACAGAAGGACAACACTACGTCACCAGCGCATGACGTAATAGGTATGATTTTTCGTCACCAATTCTACCGCCTCGTCGCGAAACTTTTATTTGAGATGGACGCTGCGATAGCTTTGGATCTAACATTTTTGTTGAATGTCAAGCAGTTTAGAAAATGATGATTTGAGTAGGCCTACTTGCATATGTCAATGTTTACTCTGGAATTCACTGAAGGTTGGAAGTGATCGTTGATAAAGATACGGCATGAAATAAACATAAACAAATTAATTCAATCCTGCCAAATTTGGCAAAAGTTTAAGAATAAACTGAGGATTGTTCGAGATGGGTTTGATCCACAGCTCCGCAGCGCTGTTTGAGTTCAATCAACAAAAATTATTTCATCCGTTGGGCTGCGGACAAAATCCCCTGAAACTCGTTTTGGTTGTTTTATTCACCTGATAAACACAAAATTAACACAAAGTCGTTGCGTAAAAATGCTCGAAGGCGATCAAACACTCGAACAAATTCCTACTACTTTACAACTAATTATTTCAACCAGAGTCTTTCAAAATATCCTCCATTTATTTAGCCCACGCTTGACAAATATCCTCAGTACCGGAGTATTACGTTTTAGTATATTTCAATACTCGCGGTATTACGCCGAAGCGTGTAACGACAGGCGCAGCCCATTTTGCCTTTGCCTTGAAAGCAAGGGTGGAAACTCAAACCTAACCGAAACCTGAAAACCCGGTTTTAAAGGAAATTTTGGAAATCCAAACTAAAACTGACACCTACTCAGCCAAATTTTTGAAAACCTAAACTTGAACCAAAACCGTTTTTTCTTGAAACTTTAAAACCGAAACTGAAACTAAAACCTGTTCAAAATTTTCTAAGATTTTAGGTTTTAAAAATTGTAATCATCATCCTTACCAGCACAGTTCCTATAACACTGAGCGTCGAATAGAGAAGCTGTGAATACTAATTTTTGAGTCTTTGATTTCACCGGACTCGGAATAATACCCAAGTCAACAACTTCTGAAGCAAATGCTCTCCTCACTCGGCCATCTGAGCTGCTACTTATCGTAACACAACAAAAACGCCTAGAAGTAAAAGATTTAAATAATTCGTATTCACAGTAGAATAACTTTCTTGTATGAAACTTAAACCGAAACTGAAACCCAGAAACCCAAGCTGCGCGTAAGCAAAACTGAAACCGAAACTGGAACCGATTTTTCAACAGTCGTGAAAGCAAACCAAAACTCAAACCTGACATCTGGGTTTCAACACACCGAAACTGAAACTGACCCTAACGCCAAGTAGCCAGGTTTCCATCCTTGCTTGAAAGTGAAAAAGGCAAATTTTAATCAATTACCATCCACAAAAGTCATGTGACTCCGCTGTTAAAAGCAGTGATTCCTTTGATTTTCGTTAAAAACTTTGTTTGAAATTCAGCTGTATCCAATGAGGAACAAAAGGAGGGGTTTGTTTACAATCAGTGATTGGTTAGAAGCGGTAATGATTCCAGTTTTAATTCGAAACCTCTCGGTTGCACGTCATTTGTATCGGGAGGCTCGTTCATGCGGAACATAAATCATTTCGGAATGATCATTCTATGGAAAAAGATGAAGTTTAATCAAAAGTTTGTAAAGAAAATGCACTAGCTCCATGGTGTAGTGGATTATTACAGCCAATTACTTACGTTAATTTTTTATGATTTGTATAAATACACTGACAAATTTGGTTTTTTGACTATTTCTTAATGTTTGTCATAAACACAAGTCACTACTGTTATTGTGCTGCATTAGTAGCGTGAGAACAAGATCTTCCTAACTTCCTGTCAATAAATAAACCGCAAAGTTGCTTGTTTAAGGAACT
Organism: Trididemnum miniatum; assembly: GCA_964006365.1. Classification (NCBI taxonomy): domain Eukaryota; kingdom Metazoa; phylum Chordata; class Ascidiacea; order Aplousobranchia; family Didemnidae; genus Trididemnum; species Trididemnum miniatum. The sequence goes on from OZ023250.1 coordinate 1,983,974, forward strand.
TGATGACGTTTGTCGAAAGAGTTTTGGAATTAGTAAATGTTTTGGTTTTATTGACACAAACACATTAACAAAAACTTGAACTAGCTCATGTTATCTTTGATTGACATGCAGGCTTAATAAGATGTTGCAGAAATCAAGTCATTAAAGATCACACTTTCATTGTTCTTGCGATGTGACGTCAAAGCGATGAGGTCACAATCGTGTTTACCGTGGTTTGGTGTGAGAGTTGCATGTCACGTGATTTCTCTTCTTGTTTCTTTGTGGAAATGCCGTAGAACTTTTTCGAAACTGAATTTAGAGTATAAATAGGCGTGAATTTTCGAGCGTAGTTATTTGAATGTAGCTTTAGTGTGCGTAGAGTAAGCAACATTGTTATATGCTGAAGGGTATAGCCCTTGTTGTATGGTGTTACTGAAGTGAGCAGTGGTGCTTGTGTTCATTGAAAAGTAGTACGGTGAGTACCGTAGCTAAGTGAGCTAAGTTGGGTCGATTATTATATTCGTTTGATGAAGAAGGTCTTGGTTTTTTCGTTAGGTCAGATCTAAGAACGAATTAATTCCTACGGTTTGTCATACAATTCTTATCAATCGTCCTGTCAGCGAAGTAATACCATTTCCTGTTTGGCGACACTCGGCTTAACGCTCGATGTCCCGTTACTATAAACAACTTGACTGGTAGGTCACGACAATCCCCTCGTCAATGTCCCGTTTCAGCTGATGCTATTGCTTCTCAGCTGGTTAAAAACGGGAAATACGAAGGTGTGAATCGACGCTCATCTCGGCTCGTTTTACAGGAAGTGTCTGACCTTTGGAGGGCTGATCCATTACATCCTGCGAATGTCTCCGGGAGTTTTTCCCATCGGGAGTTCGCTGCTGCCCTCCAACATTTAAAACCAGGCAAAGCTCCTGGATCTGATTCCATTTGTCCGGAGCTAATAATCCATGCTGGAACCAGCTTAAAATCTTGGCTACGTGGCTTCCTATCTTCCTGCCTGCACCACCTCAAAATTCCTAAGATCTGGAGAAGAGCGCTAGTAGTAGCGGTCCCAAAGCCTTCGAAACCGGTAGAGGACCCAAGGAGCTATCGTCCGATCTCCTTGCTCTGTGTTCCCTACAAGATTCTCGAGCGACTTATCTACGCCCGCGTCGAACCTCTTATTGACTCTCTGCTCCCACGGGAACAGGCGGGTTTTCGACGCGGAAGATCCACCGTGGATCAAGTCACTTTGCTCACGCAAAGCATTGAGAATGCATTCGAAGCGAAAAAGAAGGCCGGTGCCGTCTTTATCGACCTGACAGCTGCCTATGACATTGTCTGGCACCGTGGTCTCACCTGCAAGCTGTTGCGGCTTCTGCCGGACAAGCACGTGATTCGTTTGATTATGGAGCTGATCCGCAACAGAAGCTTCACCCCTACAACTGGCGACAGCAAGCCTAGCAGGTTACGATGCCTGAGAAATGGCGTCCCCCAGGGATCGGTCTTGGCCCCCCTCCTTTTCAACATCTATACATATGATATCCCCTCCATAACCTCCAAGAAGTTCGCCTATGCCGACGACCTGGCGATACTTTATACATCTGGAGAATGGAAGGAGTTGGAAAGGACTCTAAGCCAGGACATGACTACACTCTCGGAATATCTCCAGACCTGGCGATTGAAGCTTAGCCACACTAAAACGGTGACGGCGGCCTTTCACCTCCACAATCGAGAGGCTAAGCGTGAGCTTAAGGTCTGTAACATCGGTAAGACCTTACCTTTCTGTCCAGTTCCCACTTATCTTGGGGTCAAACTGGACAGATCGCTCACATATCGTCCTCACCTGGAAGCATTGCGCAAGAAGCTATGTGCTCGCGTCTCACTGTTGAAGCGACTTGCTGGAACAGGTTGGGGTGCTAGCGCTAAGACATTACGCACAGCTACCCTGTCTCTGGTCTACTCGACTGCCGAGTACTGCGCACCAGTCTGGTGCCGCAGCGTGCACATACGGCTTATCGACAGTGTAATAAATGACGCCTTGCGCATTGTCACTGGGTGCCTGCGTCCCACTCCATCGGTCTACCTTCCGGTTCTTTCAGGCATCCAACCAGCTGAGCTTCGCCGCCAAGGAGCGACACTCTCCCTAGCCAACCGCAGCTCCCTGGACCCTGACCACATTTTACATGGCCAGTTTCATGAGTCACAGGACGTATGTAGGGAGAGATTGAAATCTAGACGCTCATTTGTACCTGCTGCTCGGAAATTAGTAGACAGTCTTTCTGAGATGGACGTCCGTGCAGCCGAGTGGACGAACACGAAATGGGACATGGAGTACTCTGCCAACGCATTGTCACTCCACGCTTTCACTCCCAAGGCTAGCTCCAGACCCTTGGGTATGGGTCTGCCCAGGGCACTGGGTCAAGCTCAACCGTCTGCGTTCTGGTGTTGGACGTTTCTGTTCGTCCATGTACAAATGGGGTCTCGCTCCTTTAGTGAATTGTGAGTGTGGTGCCAGTGAACAAACCGCAGATCACATCATCTCACAGTGTCCCATACATCGAGCACCCCGAGGTATGTTTGGTCCAATGGTTTTGGATGACGAAACAAGATGCTGGCTGAAGTCCCTTACAGTCAGCATCTGACCCAAGCAGTTTGGTGGCCAGGGTGGTAAAAGGATAAACCCTCGGCCTTGGTCCTTCCATCTGTCTTGGAAGAGATGCCCCGCCAAACGACGACGACGACGGCATGTGTTGCAAAAATTGAATATAGTTTTGTCTAATAAATGCACAAATTCGTTTACGGCAGCAGATAAAGAAAATATGAAGATGGGCTTTTTATAGTCACGCAGCCATGCCCAGCCAGTTTCGACTGGCATGCTTCAACGATAACCCGTTTTGCTGTATTTGATTTTCCGTACCAATATTTATTTGCTTTTAGTGTTTGAGTGTATTTTTGACGTTTCAGCGTACGGGAATAAAACTTGAGTTGATTGATCGATTCAAAACTAGGCCTACTAATTACGATTTAGCAAAAGCTTTGGTCGGTGTGAATTTTGAAAACTTCCATAAGCAAGCAGTTTGAAAAAAGACAAATCTTGTAATTGAACTATCATGTTTTTGCCTTGAATTTAGCTTCAAGTAATACTTTTGCCAAACTAAGCTTGTCACCGCTTTTGTTCTTCTGTATAATCTGTGCTTTCTGAATACCGGTAGTTTTTCGTCACAAAATGTGGTAAAAAACCTGTCCATTCTTTCGATATTTATATTTTTTTTTTGCCACATGTTTTATTTTCCTTTGCCCAAAATGCCGCCATGACCTAAGGATATCAGCAAAGCTTTCCAACTCGAACGCTTAGCGAGTGCTTTTCAGCTCTCGCAAGGTTAGCGAAATATCCGAGACAAAACTGAAGTCGAGAAGAAGATTGTAATAGCCAATTTAGCGGAGCGAGGAAACATGATGTTTTCAGCTCACTTGGTTTTGTCGAGATCACTCTTTAATACTGCCCCAGATTACGATGGCCGAGTGGTAAAGGCCGCGTCTCCGGTTGAGACTCGCTGCAACCATTGGTCTTGTGAACGGTGTACGTCACTGGTCTGTGGGGGCGTGGGTTCGAATCTCACGCATATTAATTTGCCTAATAACTAGTGGTAAAATTCAAGCTTTATTCAATAATTGAAGTTCTTGATTTTGATTTATATTCTTGAATCATTGTTTTAGCTGCTGAATTAGATCAGATAAGCTTCGGTGAAGCTTTTTGCTTAGCCTCATTACTCCTGAAGATTATATAAGCCAGCTACCGCAGCATTTTTATACTCGCTGATTTGTTTTGGGTGTTGCAGCTGCGCAGCTCCTGTATACGAGCCGCCAACAGACTTTCAATGATTGAATTTCAATAAATATCAATGACTCTAGCATCTAGCATACAACGTCGTGGGACAATTTGAACGCAATCAAAAAAATATTGATTAAGAGTGGGCAACAGCTTGAGAATAAGAGCGTCTGCCGCTGGAACAATAGACACGGGTTTGATTCCCGGTCGAGTCAAACCAATTATTGTGACATTGATATTAACAGCTTCCCTGCTTGACGCTCAGCATTAAAGGGGCAGTTTGGAAAACAAGCCGGCAAGTTTACTTGTTGTTACGTTGAAACTTGAAAAAAGCACTTAGCGGGATTCCCCCATCTTGGTGTGGTAGACAGATGTCCGACAACGCTTAAAAGGAGCTCGTTATAACGCTTTGATCGCTTTGTCGTGATTTCAGGATAAATATGCGACTAAACTAATTCGAACTCAGGGATGTAGGAAACGAAACATTTTAAGGGAGGGGGCGAACTTTAATAGATCTAAAACTAGAAAGAATGAGGGCTCCCCGCGCCCCCACCCTATTTCCAGTGGTGTCACCACTGTATGAATCTAGACACACAGCGATCAGTGACGTTCAACATCCCAGAGGTTGACGCAAGTCTTTATCAGAGACGACACTCAGCCATCAAAGCAATCAGTTCTTACAACATTCGTTCAATGAGCAGGTGTCTTGCTTCCATGAATCATAGTTTGCATTACACGCATTCGTTATTACGTCACAAACTTATGTTGTGTTATATGATTTTAAACAGAAAATCCTCCAATCGAGAGCGTGTTCTCTGCATCGACTTGGCGACACAGAGAAGAGTGTTTTGAAAAATTACGTCATGATGTATCAATGGACTGTTTTGTGCTTTATTCTTGCCGCTTGTGGTGCTCAAACTTGTGGTGCTCAAACTTGACAATCCGTCATCAATTTGAGCTACTGCAAAAAAGTGGAACGAATCTGAAGAAGTTATATGAGATGCTGCAACAAGCTAATTTTTCATAAAGAAGTTTGTTATTACACCAACAGGGCAAACCGTTTACTAAAATTACTTGGAGTAAATTGTAAAATATTTATATCGTTTTCTGTTCCCATTCGCAGATTTAAAATGGCAGTTCTTACAACAAAAATGAGGGGCCGTGAATGAAAATTTTACCCAACGTCACGAACTTTAAAATTATCACAAACCATGCGCTACAAGCCATGAAAACTAAATAATGTTGTTTCGCGTAGATCATTGTAAATTTTTGTAGAATCAGTATAAAGCTAAATCTTATAAAACTTAACTAACAAATTCAAAATGTCATCATTTGCGTCGTTGGTCATTGTCATGTTGTTGATTTTTCCATTGATTTCAAACTTTCAAATGGTTTGCATTAAAAACTCTGGTTCATCAGAAACTGCAAGCCCATGCACTTACCAAGCAAAATCTGGTAAGAAAGGTGAAAAAGGCCAAAAAGGTGAAGCAGGAATATTTAGTAATGACAATCTTGAACGTAAGTAAAAATGTTTTGCTGTTAACTAAGTGTCTTCAAACTGTTTGAACGTCAACAAAGCCTTAAAGAACCGAAACGGAAAGTATTCTGCATGTCAGCACTCCATTTGTCTTTCGTACTAGCTAAACCTTATGATTTTCACACTAATACTTCACCAACGTTAAGAACGACATTAACTAAACGCTACAAGTCAAGAATATATTTCTGAAATCAATACGTTTTAAATTTGCCGCAGTTGGCATTGTTGCGGCTGGTTCCAGGATTGTTTAAAATTATACTTAAAATTTTTATATCAGTCATTTAAAGCGTAAGCATGTCAGTCATTTAAAAGTTGTCATTATCTTAACGAAGAATTACCATTTCGTATATTCTATCGCGAAATACCAAAGGACACCCAGCAACAGGGCCATTAAGTCGCCGGTCATTTTTTATGCGTCATTCCAATTTTCAAAGACACTTTAAGTCTTTCTGTTGGATGATTTTTTACATTGTCCCTGTAATACCGAACGTTAAACAGGGAGGTTGTAAATACAAAATTTTGACCCACTACTTAAACCTGAGTGGGAATTCAAACCCAGTTTACCCGTTCAGGGTCTGAGGGGCTATCAACCTGTCCTGATAATTGGTCCGATTAGTAAGTGCTTTAAGCAGACATTGAATTGGACATGTAATATCAGTCCATTGCGAAATCGATCGGCGATAATTCCATCATTAATGGGATCAGAAGAAGACAGTAATGTACAACACGCATTCACATTAACTATCGATACACCGACGACATATGTTAGACGCTCGCAACCGATGTGTCAAATCACCCATTCATTACTCTATCGATGTAACAAGCGTGACTAATATTGTCTTAATGGTTTACAAATTTAGCAAAATAGTTGACATCAGTTTCTCGTTTTAGTTGAACTGAATGTACTTCGTCAACAAGTTCAAGATCTCAATACAAGCAACAATGGTAAGATTAAAAGAGCTGCATTAATGGATTAAGTTGAGCAAAACTTTTGAAATACACCATTTAAATTTACGAAGAGTAGAACTGTCAAAAAAATTCTGCCCTAAATTTTTACTACATGTATTGGACGCTCGCAACCGATGTGTCAACTCACCCACACATTACTTTATCGATTAAACAAATGTGGCTGATACTTTCTTGTCAATATATACTTTAAGCAAAATAATTGACATCAGTTTCTCGTTTTAGCTGAACTGAATGCACTTCGTCAACAAGTTCAAGATCTCAATACAAGCAACAACGGTAAGAATGAAAGAGCTGCATTAATGGATTAAGTTGAGCGAAACTTCTGCAATACACCATCAAAATTTAGGAAAAGTAAAACTGTCAAAAAATTCGGTGGTAAAACTTTTACACATGTATCATGTTGCCACTAGTTTTATAACTTCCACTGTATAACACATGGAGTTGGCCAAGTAGTTGGTGCATTGGGTTGTGAAACTGGTTTCGCGGGTTCGTTGCCCAACTGGGTCATTTTCCATGATGCATTTGTATACTTCACTGCAACCGATGCGTCAACTCGCCCATTCGCTACTCTATCCATGTAACAAACGCGGCTAATTTTTAAGCAAAATATTTAACATCAGTTTCTCATTTTAGTTGAACTGAATGCACTCCGTCAGCAAGTTCAAGATCTCAATGCAAGCAACAACGGTAAGATTAAAAGAGCTGCATTAATGGATTAAGTTGAGCAAAATTTTTGCAACATATCATTAAGCTGTACGAAAAGTAAAACTGTCAAAAAAATTCTGCAGTAAAATTTTTAAGGCGTGTTTACCGATACGCGGCAACGCGACACGCGGCACGCGACAAAAGTTTTTCGCACCTTGTTTGACTTATTTTACTGTTCACCGATCACGCGAAAACCTTCGAAATCCTTGTACATTTACTTACATTACAATTTTAGTCGCGTCATCGCATGCCGCGTGTCGCGTGTTGGTAAACGCGTCTTTACACATGTATCATGTTGCCGCTGGTTTTCCAACTTCTACTATATAACACATGGAGTTGGCCAAGTGGTGATACATTGGGTTGTGAAACTGGTTTCACGGGTTCGTCGCCCAACTGAGTCATCTTCCATGATGCATAATTAGTAGTAGTAGTGACTTATATTTCCGCACTGTCGACACAATAAAAGAATACAATAAGAGTAAGGAAATATAGCCGAACTATTATACTTCATATTATACTTCAAGCGCACTGGCTATCGGTGCAGGACATCTAGGGTTCGATTCCCGGGCCGGTCAAATCGGCGCAGTGTCGCCAACGGCTTGCCACCGCTGCGACGTTTCTTCGGAGCTGAGTAGTAGCCCAGGCGTTAAATAGCGGAGCTGGGTCCCGCAACCCGTTACACGCTTCGGCGTATTAACGCGAGTATAATGAAGATTTGATTTTGATTTCATTATACTTTACTCATATACTGTAAAAAAGTAATAATAAAAAAAAAATTTCCATGGTATAACAAACAATAAAACCAATGTGAGCTGAGGTATAAAAGATGTTTGGATTTGAAGAAGTTACAAACTATGAGAAGCCAAATTAAACTAAATCTTAAAAACAAGTTTGTTATCACGCCATACAGGGCAAATTGGTTACTAAAATTACTTGGAGTAAATTGTAAAATTATTGAATCGTTGTTTCGTTTCATTCGTAACTTTAAAATTGAAGTATTCGCAATAGAAACGAAGGGCCGTAACTGGAACTTTTACCCAACAGCCAAACTTAAAAATTATCACAAACCATGCGCTACAAACGATGAAAACCAAATAATGTCGTTTCGCGAAGATGATTGTAAATTTTTGTAGATTCTGTATAAAATTAACTTTGATAAAACTTAACTAACAAATTCAAGATGTCATCATTTGCGTCGTTGGTCATTGTCATGTTGTTGATTTTTCCATTGATTTCAAACTCTCAAATGGTTTGCCTTAAAAACACTGGTTCATCAGAAACTGCAAGCCCATGCACTTACCAAGCAATATGTGGTAAGAAAGGTGAAAAAGACCAAAAAGGTGAAACAGGAATATTTAGTAATGACGATGTTGATTGTTGAACGTAAGCAAAAATATTTTGTTATAAACTAAGTGTCTTCAAGCTATTGAAATAAAAGGAGCCGATGCAAGTCTATACGAATAAAAGATGTTGCAGCCTGTAGTTGTAGGGGCTTGGGTAAGTGCTGTACAGCCAAAATTGCATTGAAAACGCTGAAAGGTGGCCGAGTGGTGAGGGAGGTAAACTCTTACATCGACACAATAAAAGAATACGAGATCCTGTGTTTAAAACCTGAGTCTACGTGATGAGCGATCAAACCGCGAAACTAATCGTAGAAAATTGTTTTTTACAGCGTTTATTCAGTAAGTCTTCTTGCTGCTATAATATCTCTTTGTCTTCAAGCTGTTTGAGCGCCAACAAAACCTATAGCTAAAGCATCGAAACGGAAAGTATTCTGCATGTCAGCACTCCATTTGTCTTTCATACTAGCTAATTTTTATGATTATCACACTAATATTTCATTGACGTTAAGAACGATGTTAACTAAACGCTACAATTTAAGAAAATATTTCTGAAATTAATACGGTTCAAATTTGCCGTATATCGGTAGTTAGAATTGTTGCGGCTGGTTCCAGAATTTTCGGAAAATCTACTTGAAATTTATATCATTCATGTAAAACGTAAGCAAGTTAAAAGATTATCGTTTGGCTATATTAACGAAAAATCATTTCGCATTTTTCGACGCGAGAAATCAATGGAGGCCCTGCATCAAGATTACTAAGTCGTCGGCCGTTTTAGTGCCATTCCGATTTTCCAAAGATACCACAAGCGACTTTGCGGGATCGTTTTTCACATTGCTTCTATAAAACTGAGCGTCTCCCATAATACTGAACGTCAAACAAACAAAGTTGTAACAAGAATTTTTGACCCACTAGGCTACTTTAACCTGATTGAAAAAACAACCGCCGGTCCACCACTTCAGAATCAGGATGGTTATTCCGTGCTGTTCGTACGAACGCCGAATTTGGCGAATCGGGAGATTTTCCCGAACGTGCGCCAATCGGCGTTGCATGCTACGTTGTCAAGAAAATGAACAGCCGAATATTCGTGAGAACTGTTAAAAAGTCCCGAACAAATAAACCCTTTTGGCTTAGGATAAAAGCCATTAATTGTTCAAGAGTTTAGGGTTTTATAATGGCAGCAAGATATCATTTCATAAAAACTGGTAATGTTTCGTCGGGTCATGTAAAAAAATAAACGGTCAATTGACAATGTACAAGATAAACTTAGGTCTGTCATCAGTGACAATCGATTGTCATAAATGACCAGATTTTTATCAAGCGTTGATCGAAAATGCCTTCATGAAACAAATGAAAATGAGTAAGAGAGAAGTTGAATTTTTAAGAAATTTATTAAAAACGCAGCTGTCTTCTGTTGGTCCTAGAAGCATGAATTTGACTTGAGCGTAAATCAAAAAGTAATGATATTTCTGAAAATGCTAGCTTTAGGAAGCTTTCGAAGCAGCGTTAATGATCCATTCAATGTGTCACATCTACAGTGAGCAAATGTTTGGGCGCGTTTGTTGAACCACTACGCAAAAAGGCTTCTTCGTTTAAACGCATGAAAACAATGGCAATTTAGTTTGTGTTTTCAGTTGTATTGGGTTGTACCAAGCAGGCTATCCATCCGACTAACTGTTCATTTGAATTATTGGAAACCTTTTAAGTTGATCAGTAAATTGTTTTTTTTTTTTTTTTTTTGCAGTTTTAGATGCATGGTTTCTAGAGCGTTCCCAATTTTATGTTCAACATTTAGCAACCTTGATTTTGCTGATCTTTTTTAACTTCTCAGCCTCCAGCTCAACTCAGCCCATTGTCAAGATGCCATCGCAAAACGATTTTATTTTATGAATCATTTACTAAACGCCTTAAATCTCTCTTGTCACAGTTAGTAGAAAGTTTCAAAGTAAATTACTCTTTTATGAATAAGACGCCGAACCACGAAGTGGCTCTGAACGAAGCATGGAACAGCTCTCTCGAATGTTCTTGTTCGCGTTCGTGCAAACGTAAGAACGCTCTTGCGATCATTCGTGCGATCGCTTCCGAACACGAATTTTCGGCATTCGCAAGAACAGCACGGAATGCCGCTGTCATCTCGTTCTTATAATCGGTCCGATTTGATGGGTGATTTATTAACACAAGAACGGCCGGTGCGGTCATTTTGACCGTTTTCCAATTTCAAGGTGGGATATTTTTTTGTACAAAACTCGCATTGGTGTAAAATTTCTTGACTTTTCTTAGATAGCAGGCAGGAGCTCTGATGCTGAGTATCAAGCCAAAAGTTGAACTATAGCGGCACCGCGCGCGGATGGCGGATCTTGCGTGCGGGTTCGATTCGCGGCTTGGGCCGATCGCGTTTGACATGTGTACACCGGGTGCTGCTCACTTGAGCGCTAGCTCCCTTCGCAGTTCTCTTCAAAAATAGGAGATTAAAATGCGTAAACGAGTGGATCATAATTTTTTTGTGATGAAAGCATCGTGTACCTGCCCAATTACAGTAATGTTAACCTGTTGGGGTTCCACAAGTGAAGTATTGACTATTGACTCACAAATAAAAGCCGAGACGCTAAAACAGTGTCGAATAGCGGTAAACTGCACTAAAAACAAAACCGGTAAACTTTGTTTCAAGTGCAACAAAACTGTTTGTGACAAGTGCACCGCCACGGAGTGTTATATCATGCGACATGGCCGAGCGGTATAGCAAGCAGGTGATAAAATCTACGCGACGAGTTCGATTTACGGATGGAGAACATCGCGTTTGACATATTTATACCGGGTGGTTGCTGACTGGAGGAGCATAAGCTCTCTTCGCAGTCATTCTAAACCACTGTTAAATTTTCGGTTCACAATATTTTAAAAATAACCGCATTTTTCATTTTTTGAATGGGTTTTACGTGCAGCAACTTATATTTTTGAACAATTTTCAAATTTATGTCCGGTTTTTGCTATTTTTTTTCGAATACAACTGCTTTTTGAGGATTGAGTTAAGTGAACTGAGTATTTTTTCGACACTTTAATTGCTACCACACCTAGCATACACTAGTAAAAACGTAAATCGAAAGTAACGGTCAAAATGACCGCTGTTGGTCGTTGAGAGCTTACCGCTGCTCCGGTCGTTCTAGTGTTAAAAGAGTGAGTGCTTTAAGCAGACATTCCATTGGCCATCAAATATCAGTCCATTGCGAAATCGATCAATAATTTAATCGTTAATGAAGTCAGAAGAAGAGAGTAATGTGCAACACGCACACACTGAATACAGTATCAATATACCGACTCCACACGATGGACGCTCCACGTACGCTCGCAACCGATGCATCAACTCACCAATTCATTACATTACTTCATCGATGTAAAAAATGCGGCTATTCTTGTCTTGTTGATATATACTTTTAGCAAAATAATTGACATCAGTTTCTCGTTTTAGTTGAACTGAATGCACTTCGTCAGCAAGTTCAAGATCTCAATACAAGCAACAACGGTAAGAATAAAAGAGCTGCATTAATGGATTAAGTTGAGCGAAACTTCTGCAATACACCATCAAAATTTACGAAAAGTAAACCTGTCAAAAAAAATTCTGCCGTCAAACTTTTTACATGTATTGTGTAACAACTGGTTTTATAACTTCTACTGTATAAGTTTCAGTTTGTTTATTTGTCGCTACTAATAACACTAATCAGCAGATAAATAACATATTATACATACAGTGAAATAGTGGCAACAAGGTGACTGCGAAGTGACCGCGAGGTCTTCGAGTCAAGCAGCCACCTTGCGGCGTCACAAAAGAGCATGTGACATAGGCCAACCACTTGCTTAGTCAAGCATGCTGCAAACGAAAACATAATTACTTTTAGCAAGGTATAACGCTATTTGTCCTTTTCTTTCCTTTTCCTTTCTTATTTTTGTTTAAATATGTAAAAAAAAAGAAAACACAATGATCGAAGACTGTCTGAAGGTTTACCCAGCCCAGTAAAGCAATCATTATCAGCTGATTCCAACTTAGGCGACTTCATTTAGTAGTAAATTTTTATACTGTTTTTTAAATTTACTTATTACAAGATTCCTATAACCGTTATAGAGATTAAGTTCCAAAGCTTAGCACCCATAAATTTTATCGAAAATTGAGTTTTTTTAGTTGAATGTGAAGTTGTTCTTATTAAATTGGACTAATTTATCATTGAAAGCAGCAAGTAATTTATTGACATCGGATTTTATATGGCGATAAATTATTCCAACAATAAAATACTTATCAGTAGTACCCCTTCTCGAAATATTTAGCCACAGGTCTTCGCATCCTCCTTCACTCAGCTCGTTCTTACCTACAGTAGTTCAGTAAACTTGAGATCTACAGACACTAATGCACCCACCCCTCCAGGCATTGGTTTTTGAGTCCGCATGTATCAATGGTTCATACCCCACCAAATCAATGTTGACCAAAAAGGAATTCTCAAGTTTAATTTCAGAAAAACATATAATGTCAGAAAGATGAGTCAACGTTTGTAAAAAATCATGATTTAAGTTTTCGAGGTTTTTTGTAGGGATCTAATATTAGTATGCAGAAGGAACAATGCAGCAGAACAATTTCTTGGCGTAAAAACGTCAGTCACGTTATCTTCAGTGTTGCAGTAGTTACATGGCATAATGTTACGCGATAGCAAATATGCATTCTAAATCATATTGATTACTAAATGTTTCAGAGTTGTCACCTTGAGCAGAGTTTAACAAAAAATCATTTTGATCTGGGTCATTTAGGGTCAGACAGTATAACAATTATGGAGTCGGCTGATGGTTGCCATTGGTTGGTGCATTGGGTTGCAAAGCTGGCTTCGCGAGTTCGTTGCCCAACTGGGTCATCTTCCATGATGCATAATTATACTTTATTAATGCAAAAACTTAAGCAAAATAAAAGTGAAAGAAAACTTTTTCTATGTAATAACAAGCAATAAAAATAACGTGAATTGAGGCAAAAACATGGTTGAATCTGATGCGTGTACAGTAGCCTACTTCGCTCATACAAAAACTTGAGCCAAAACAATAAAATCACAAAAAACTTCTTCTGCGTAACGAACAAATAAAAAAATAATGCGAGTTGAGACAAAAAGATGGTTAAATCTGAAGAAGTAATGAACTATGAAAACCGAATCAAACTAAAGTCTGTTTCATATCGCATCATGTGACGCTGCTGACGCGATGTCGCGTACAAACGACGGCCAATTCACAATGAACGATTTCGCGCGATAATATTTTTTTTTTTTATTTAGTTGCATATTTATCCTCCCATCACGAGAAAGCGATCAATGCCCTATACGAGCTCGCTTAGGAGTTGCCAGCCATCTGTCTACCACACCAAGATGGGGGAATCCCGCTAAGTGCTTTTTCCAACGGCACAACAAGTAAACTTGCCGGCTTGTTTTCCACACTGTCCCTTCAATAATGAGCGTCAAGCAGGGAAGCTGTGAATACCAATGTTAAAGTCATTGGTTTGACCCGACTCGGAATTAAACCCGAGTCTACAGCTCAAGAGACAGACGCTCCATACCACTCATAATGAAGCGTTAAAAAGACAGCCTGACAGAAAAAATTGCTTTGAACGACGTAACGACAAAGCAGAATCGAGTTCTATTCTGTCGTTGTCGTTAGGCGCGTCGGGATTGGTTTTGTCGAATAATTTTTGGAATATTTGTGCTTTTGGCTCCAAAACTTGATTCATTTTGTGTTTCGAGAGAGTTTTTCAAAAATTTTCTTCGAACTTGCTGAAATGTTGGTCCTTCAGTAACTGAAAAGAAATGAATAATCTATTATTAATTTGCTTTGCATTCGAATGTGTTTATGTAAATTAAGCTGTGTTTACGGATGTGCGGCTCGCGGCAATGCAACTACCATTACAAACCACACCAGGGCTGTTATTAAACAATCAAATATTTGATTATTTAAAAGTTAAAATTCTTTGAAAAATTTCAAATAACTTTTTGCCCGAATTTCAAAAATCGAACAATTTCATTCACTTGGATTTCACGACTTTAAGACGTCAAAGCACGTCTTGTGATATAAGCCTGAGCAAAGAGCATAACAACAGCACTTATTGCGTGAGTATGCATTTCGCATCCATGTACCATTCCATGTGCTGACCACATAAGATCTCTGTCCCAAAGTGCTAAAAAAACTGAAAATTTGTCTGAGCACTCTTTTTCCACCATCTTCAGTTGAAGCGGAAAAATGCTTTAGTTCTGCTGGACTATTTATTACTAAGTTGAGATCTTCCTTAAGTGATTCCATGATTGAAATTTTGTGCTTCATGCGCTCGCACTTGCAGCAATAAACAATTGTTTGATTAATAATTTGATTATTTGATTTGAATCGTCAAAAATTATTTGTTACCTGATAGGTATCAACTTGGTTTGATAACATCCCTAAACCACACACTGGCCTGCGACTATCTGCTATTAAGGCGATGTAATATTTTTACTAGCCTGTGTCAAGCAAGCTCATTGTTCAATGATGTCGTAACAATCCCACGTGCATCGTCTCACTCCGGTCATCAAGGTTATCTCAAACATTTTTGGCGATGAAGTGACAACAACTGTGCAGATACAATTCGTTGATATCACGTCGTTTTTGCCGCGTTGTCGCACCAAGTTCAACGTCAAGATGAAATAAACAAAAAAATTAGTCAGTCGCGTTGTCGCTAGTCGCGTATCGGCAAACACGCCTTTAGTTGGCAATTTTCATTTAATCTAAAACAACAATTAAAGCCAGAAAAATTGTGCGGTAATTAAACTTTTAAAAGTTTCCATCAACCTTGCCGAATTCTCGTTTACTTTTCCATAAGTAGACTAGGCAACTCTTAGATTAAAACATGTTAAAGGTTATGCGTGCAGGTTGATGAAGCTTTAAAATCAAGGATATAATCAAAGTAAGACCAGCAAAGAAAATTTTGCAACCTGTTCGTTTTAGACCGGCGATAAATTTAGCCAAGCAGCAAATTAAATTATTTCCATTATTTCGAAAATATTTTCTAATTTAAGAAACTTCAAAGCTCACCAGAATCGAACCCAAAACATGGGAAGCATCTCGTTTTTTGATCAAGTGCCTAATTATGTCATTAATGCTAGTGTTTAAGTGATGTTACGTAAAATACTACATATTTGCAAATTGTAAACTACAATATACTCTTCGCGCGTCATATGTTTTCTCAATTATTTATTTTGTTTTCAGCCAATATGAGCGCAGCGTTGCTTCGTGGATACATGACGTTGAACGAGGGTTGGATTGCTCCGTTCAATGGATACCAATATAAAGCAACTACTACATCTCAATCATGGAATGCGAGTCGATCTGTGTGTCAAGAGGAGGGAGGAGACCTCGCTCAATATGGAGTTCGAGATGTGGCGATTAGAATGTAATTACCGAGCTTGATTCAATGTGTGGTTATATTAACCAATATATTAGTAGCCACTGACTTTGATGCTGTGTAAATAATATCTGTGAAGCAGGTCTTAACTACGCCAGGCAGAGCCCCGGTGCAACCATGTGTTAAGTTTGATCAAAATACGTCATAAACTAAAATCTTTTGATATTTGAGGCAAGGATGCTTGAGAGCAATGATTTACGTTATTTCAGTAAAACAGAGACGTGCTGCTATACGATGCCGATAAATTGTTCAAATCAAAATCAAATCTTCATTACACTCGCGGTATTACGCCGAAGTAGTATTACACTAGCGGTATTACGCCGAAGCGTGTAACGAGTGGCGGGGTCCATCTCCGCGGTTTAGCGCCTGGGTAACACAGCTCCGAAGAAACGTCGCAACGGTGACGATCGTTTGGCAACACTATGTCGATTTGACCGACCCGGGAATCAAAGCTCAGACCTCGTGCACCGATATCGTGCGCTTAGCAACTGAGCTAACCGGCGCCAACACTTACGTCATCATGAACGAGACAACTAACAAAACACAAGTTTTTCATGCCAATTGCCAGGGGTGTGGTAAAGATATTTTTGTGAAAGGACACTTTAGTGATCAAGTGTATAAATAGCAGATTAATTGCGGTGCTGCACAATGTTATAGCTAAATTATAGACTTTTGTTCACATCAAATAGCTAAATGCTAGGTTTGATGCCGGTGCTTAGTTTGTTTCATCATTCCTGGTGCATTTTGACTAATTGTGACAAAAATTTTGAAATTCTGATATTTGTCGTAAAACGTGTATTAAACAAAAGGAACAATGAAATGGGCTTATTATTATTTGCTTCTTATTTTGAAATTTTGCTTCTTATTTTGAAATCATTGAAATCAAAGCGTCCAATCTTGGCATTAACGACTACGAGAAAATATTTCGTGAGTAAAATTTTTTAATTTTTGTGAAACTGAAAAAAACGCATTTAATTCATAATGTTATCACATTAGCTTTGGTTGGAATCGAACCCATTTGCCGGATATGTGGTCCAAAACTTGAAGTCACTGATTGGTCATTTTTAATCATTGGATAACTAGTATCACGCGTGCGCGAAAAATTTCATTTTAAGATTGATTTTCGGTGGCAGTGAGAATATTATTCAAGTTATTTCTGCTTAACTTTGCGAGAGCATTCATTCATCTAGTAACATGGATAGTTTTCATTTTTTTCAAATAAAAATAATCAAACCATGATTATATTAGCAGTATTACGTCGATGCTTGTAACGAATGGCGGGATCCATCTCCGCGGTTTAGCGCATGGGGCCGTATTACAAAGTGATCTCGCTTTGACCAGCGCAACAGCGGTAAAAAGCGAATTGCGCTCTTTCAGAGCGAATGTGCTCAAATTGAGGTCATGCGCTTATTCATCTTCGGAGCGCATGTGTTGTACAAATGAGCTGATCTGCTCATCGCAAAGAGCTTTGGGGGATTTTATGATAATTTTCGATTTCGGGTCCAGATGCGGTGGTGAGTAGACGCGGTGAGAGCTTATTTTGAGCACATGCGCTCTGAAAGAGCTCAATTCGCTTTTCACCGTTGTTGCAACGGCTTCGGGTATAACGTCAATTCGCTTACAACGTCACATTTCGCTTGCTCCCGGTAAAATTTCCATCTTTTGTGTACATTTCAGTTCACCTATAACGGCATCGTTTATAACGTCAGTTCGAATATAACAGCACTCTTTTTTTATCCCCCACACTATTTTGTTCGCTTTTAGCGGCATTCGACCCATATCTTGCACAAATGATCAAATCAAATCGCACAAATGACTTTTTTACTAAAAAATAATGAGGTATACTGCGCAGCACTGTGATATACCGGTACTGTAGTAATGCATTGTACATAATAAGCAGTAACTGCAAAAAATGCTTTACGACAAGATTATTTTGGCATGAGTTTGCATTTCTATGTGTTTGCGTCTATACACGAGTTTGTGCTTCGTTTTACAACTTTCTAGTTTTCATTAAACAATAAACCTCACAGGATTAAAAAAATCAAAACAAATCTTCATTAGATTCGCCGTAATACGCCGAAGCGTGAAACGAGTTTGCGGGGCTCATCTCCGCGCCTTTGGAACACAAAAAAGCGTCACAGTGGTGGCGAGCGGTTGGCAACATTGATTTGTTCGGTCAGGGAATCGAACCCTAGACCTCCCGCACCGACAGCGATGTCGTTACCACTACGCCAACCAGCCGATCGCCTCATAAGATGACAAGGGAATTAAACTAAAAAAGTAGTTTTAGGGCGATTCGAGGCAAATTAAAAATAAATGAAAATGAAATAAAAATGAAAATCGGCTATAACAGGGGTGAAGAACCTATGGCACACGTGCCAGATGTGGCACGCCGCAGATTTTTTCTGGCTCGCCACTTGCTATTTCAACCTTGATTTCGTTTAACTAAGGGTCTTCAACCTTTTTTACACAATCGCCCCTTTTTATAATGGTAATAAATAACTGAGATTGTTTTCAAATTATATTGAACCGAAAATTGAACAGTAATTGAGGGAGACTGCGAAGTGAGTTTGCGCTCCTCGAGTCAGCAACCACCCGCTTCATATGTCAAATGCGATCGTAGGATTTGTAGCTTGCGCGCGGTACCGCTAGGCCATACTTTTCGGAAAGTGTGGGTCCAAACTGCCTCCACAAAGCCATGGCGTTCATAGAGCTACTATTTACCATTAAAAACAGGCTGGTGAAGACCCTCTCCCCCCAAAATACGTAGGGCTACTGTTTTCCGACTAAAATCGAGTGAAGACAAAAAAATAGTTTTCACGTCCGCTAAACCATTTCATTAAATATGCTTCCACTGAATCTAAATTCGACCCCGTTGAAGAACCACGCAATAAAGTCTCATTGATATTTGTAATAAAGACATGCAATAAAGTCTTCATGACAATAAATTCATTATGGAGGAAAAATAAAGCCGCTGTAAATCTCAAAACTGGACGTTTCGACAACATAAATTCAGCTGCCATCATCAGCAGTGTATGCAAGGCAGTACAAAACTGTAAGAACTAGAATTTACAATTCTAACTACAAATAATAGCATAACCCAGGCAACGGGTCAAAATAAGTATTATAATTATAACAGTCTTTTTATTAGCTTTTGGTTTATGACGTTATAATTATAATACTTATTTTGACCCGTTGCCTGGGTTATGCTATTACTTGTAGTTAGAATTGTAAATTCTAGTTCTTACAGTTTTGTACTGCCTTGCATACACTGCTGATGATGACAGCTGAATTTATGTTGTCGAAACGTCCAGTTTTGAGATTTACAGCGGCTTTATTTTTCCTCCTTAAGCTATTTTCGTCCCATATTTATTAAATTCATTATGTTTTGTTTGATGTAATAGCTCAGCATTAACTTGCTAAACTTTATTTTCAATATTTTGGCACGTTCGCCAAAAAAGGTTCGCCTTCACTGTGCTATGACGTCAATTCCCCTACAACGGCAGTTTTTTTAAATCCTCTAGAGGTGCCGTTATAGACGAGTTCTACTGTATAAAATAATTTTGTCCGCATTCATTTATCCGACATGTATGAGGTGTTTGGCCAAGGCCTTGGCCTGGCTCGCATGTGTATGTGCACTTTGTACAGCGTGCTGCTGGAGTATGGCATGTGTATGTGCATGCACGCGTTTATGCTGGCTACCGTTGAAATTGTTGTGATAGCATGGCTCTTTTTAAAGTTTTGAACGATGTAAATTCGTCGCACCCTCGTGTAGCCTATCAGGCGCTCGTTCGCGTGTAACCTCCCACTCCTTTAAGTTTTTGAAAGTATTTGGCACAAAACTTTTTAAACTAAACACGAATACGGTGAACAAATTTGCAAAAGAATTTAATCTTATTACAAACAATTCAGCCGAGAAACAGATATAAATCCTTGGACTGACGTTTCGTTTTACTTCCGGTGCCATTGTCACGTTAACTATAGAATTGCTAACAGACTCCCAACTGTACCGTTTGCCAAATTAATCTTTATTTTGCCAATGTTGGTAAGGCTGTGGCATCCATTGATTAATAAAACTATTTTCGATGTACACCGGCCGTTAGCTCAGTTGCTAAGCGCACGCTATCGGTGCGGGAGGTCTGGGGTTCGATTTCCGGGTCGATCAAATCCACACAGTGTCGCCAACGACTCGCCACCGTTGCGACGATTCTTCGGAGCTGTGTTGCCCAGGCGCTGTGCCGCGGAGATGGATCCCGCCACTCGTTACACATTTCGGCGTAATACAGCGCGTATAATGAAGATTTGATTTGATTCGATGTACACTAAACACAAAGCAACACGTGAACAAGCGTCATTAAATATACGTTTCGAAGGAGACTGCAAAACGACCGACTAAGGTCTTCTAGGTCAAGCAGCATCTGGTGATTACAAATAAATGAATACGTCTCATTTTAATTGTATTTAGTTATTGTATGTATTTTAATTGTTTTATGTTTTAATTGTATTTAGACTGCCGATTATGACGTGTAATGTGCGTAGCATAGTAAGTAACCTACACAACCGCATTATTCCAGAGCGCCTTACTTTAAAACCACAGTATGACTCATTATTATCAGTTATGTTGTAGGGTGCGCTCCTTGAACTGCTGATAAGCGAGTTTTCGTGTGCTGTCAGTGGCTTATCAGGCCTTGGTTTATAGTTGATACCACACAGTACAAATGAAAAAAACAAAATAATGTAAAGATATTTTTTTTTTTACTTTCATGGTGTGTGATAATAATTCAGTGGGAAGCAAAATAATTCGCAATGGTATTGGCCTACCACTGTTTATCTGAAAAACTTCAACTTCGTTCAAATACCATACCCTGAGAATTACTAATATGTAGCCCATGACTAATTTTTTGCGTACGTTTCCTTGAAATGCTAATTTGCTGTTTGATTGATTGCCGTTGCAGCTATTCCGCGCAATCACAATACTGAGATTCGAGTCAGGCATCAGCTTTTTGCAACTATTTTGTTAAAAATTACTACAAAATCTCAGCTTTCCTCAGTTGTCAGTCTCGCGATAAAGTCACAAAGTCACTGCAGACTACAAATAAGGACGCAAACCAAAAACATGACATTTCAAAATAAGAACAATAACATTTTCCAAGATGTTGACTCTCAAAATAAGGACAAATCTCTGAAATAAGAACGGTATGGAACCCCTGCGTAACCTGGTGCGTGAAGAATAGTCATTTTGATTAAATTCGAATTCTTAAGAGCACTCTCGATTCCACAGAGCAAGCGTTTACCGGATCACCGGCAAATCTTTTACCTAAAATCGTTTTGACACTTGAACCACTGGCTGTGTTTTGTGCGCTATTAAGCGTCACAATAATAAATTAAAATGACAAACGGCCCAGTACAGTGTGACATGACATGGGAAAAAACAGGAGAAAAGTATTCAAGAAAATCACCAATCCATTTGGCAATAACCGGTACATAAAAGAACAATTGAAGTTTAAGGTAGGAATATGTCATAAATCTGAACTTTTAGCGATCCGTTTGACCAACCAATTTTGATCCACTTTGCTTGTGGAGTCGCACACCTCTAATGCTTTTGTGCAAAAACCATAGTAATTCTACAATTTTCTACACACTTACCATGAACGACCTCATTCAAGGCAAGGCGCATGAAATAGGAAGTTAATACTGTTGCTATAACATATATTTCATATAATGTGTATTTTTGACAGAAGAAAATTATGCTTTCGTTCATTCAGCAGATCAAAACAATTGTTTACATACAAGCGATTTTGCCTACAGTAGCCTACATTTCAAACAAGAGCGGCGCAATTGCAGTCCAACATTGTTCACCCCCCTTCCCCCATCTGCATCTTTCTACACGCACGCACATAAACAAATTAATGTTGCATCGTGACACGTATAAAAATCATTTTCAAGTAGAAAAAACTCCGCGATGTTCAGGGAGGGGCCTCTCACCAGACCTGTCCCCCCCCCCGCTCGGAAGGGGATCGGGAGGCGGTTCCGCCGGCCCTGGAATAGCTTATCCACCGGACCACCTCGGCGGCTTAGCTCCTAAAACAGCCAATACCGACTCTTCAAACCGGATCAGTAATGACTGCGAAATGGCCAGCGAAAAATTTAGGGGGTACTGTACCCGGATTTAGGCAAATCATCAAGGAAAAAGGTCTTCAATTCTAAAGAATATTTTTACAAGGAAAAAAGGGGGGGCCTTTCCCCCGACTACGCCACTGAGTAATGGTCAAAAAACTATAAAAAATATATAGTAGGTGAAACAGAACTGGTGTAGAGAATACAAGAATAAACCCTTCTTAAAATGCTTCGCCGAATTGCTGTATTAATACTTTGCAGGGCTGCCACTTACTGCTATCAATTGCTAAAATCTCAAAAAATCATCGTAACATACGGAAGTGATTCAACAGCCATCTAAACTTTTCATACTTAAGTTGATAAAGTTTGAAACCGAAGAGGTCTCTTTTTTTGAGAACGCTATTGACAAACTTTTTATCACTGATCGGGGCCCCCCATATCTCGGGGAGCCCCAGAACTATAGCCCCCATAGCTCCCCCCATAATCCGGCTCTGGCTCAATTCAGTTTAAGTATCGTTATATAGTTTATTGCTGCGGTATCGTACTAATAAAATTAGCCTCCGATTTTCACAGTTTTTGCTCGTCTATCCTGACTCAAGACGTAAGAGGTGTGACACTGAGATGTCTGCTAGACTACAGACCAGTTTCAGGTCAGCTACAAAACATGATCTGCTCCAAAACAACTCTCCTAACTGATGGGCCGCGATGGTCCTTCAGAGGGCCGCGAATGTTCTGTCATAAATAAAATAGTTTTGTGTGAAAAAATTTGAATTACGAAAGCTTAAAATGCATTATGAAGGTTAACCTGCTCGAGAGCTTTCATGCAGTTTTTAGATTGATTCTGCATTATGTTTAGTTTTGTTTTCAGTTGCAGGAAGAAAATCATCCAGTTCTTCCAAAAAACGCTCGTTTCTGGTTAGCTTAATTTGGAAGCGCAAACCTGTGTGAACAGGGATTTTTTGTCATAACCAGAGCCCGCTAAAGTCAATAAAGTCAAAATTTTTTTAGGACCATATTACATGATCAAACATGTACTAACGTTCGTTTCAGGCCTTCAGGAGTCTGTTTTGGTAGATTATATAAGTCAAAATAAAGTCAAAGGTATGTATTAAGTTAAAACTGGTCAAAATTCTCTTCATCAAAAATTTCCTAACCCTAACCCTTACAAAAATTAAAACAACGTAGATTTTTTTGTATTTTTTTGAATTTTTGAGCTGCTATTGAAATTCTATGCGCAGCTTTATTTGATCATTCCGAAATAGTAAGTTGCAATGGTAAAAATGCGTGCGGTAATTGAGAAAGAAACAGCACTTATTATGCATGGAATGTTCGTAAATTGCGGATTATAAACCATTTTTAATCAAAAAAGTGCAACAAGACATAAGTAATTAGGCAAAAGCGGCTAGGTCAAAATAAAGTCAAAATTTTGTTTTAAATAAAATCAAAAATATGGTTTTTTTAGGTCAAAAAACAAAAATGGCCCTAGTCATAACACTAAATCTAAATTGTGAAGTCAGCGAACAGACTGACCCTTCTTAAATGCATTAATGTGTATTGCCATTGTGCCGTTGAAGCTCAATTTTGCTAGTTGGCTCAGAACAAATGCTTGCAAAAAAGGCTTTTGTTAAACAAGTTATTGATGAAATTCAAATTACTGTAGGCCAAACCGTTTGTTTCGTATTTTTGTGAATGTTTAGTTCTTTGTAAACAACATGGTTTTAAAAATAGAAAAAATTATTAAATTAATGATAGTTTACCAAGCATTGGCACGCGAGGAAATTATAAAACAAAAATTGGCACGTTAGCGAGTTTGAGTTGGACACGCCTGGTTGAAATGAATAAATGCGTTGCTAGATCAACTGTAGCCTACAAGTGGCCAACTGTGTATCAAATGCTGAGTGATGAGAAATAAAAGTATGCTTCTGCGGTGAACGCAGGAAACTTAGCATTTGCTTGATAGGTGCGGAAAAGCAACCTAAATAAGCTAATGTTCTTGAATTGTTTTGACTCAAATTAACGTTTAAAATCTGGCGCATGGCATGATTTTATGTACACAGGAAACAAGTAAATGGTTGACAGATTCTTTTATAACAATTAGTTCGCTTAAATTTGTCATAACTTTTCGGCATGTGTTGCAAAATTGAATATAGTTTTGCCTGATGAATGCACAAATTAGTTTACGGCAGCAGGTAAAGAGAATGTGAAGATGGGCTTTTTGTAGTCACGCAGCCATGCCCAGCCAGTTTCGACTGGCATGCTTCAACGATAACCCGTTTTGCTGCATTTGATTTTTCGTACCAATATTTATTTGCTTTAGTTGTTTGAATGTATTTTTGATGTTTCAGCGTACGGGAATAAAACTTGAGTTGATTGATCGATTCTGAAGAAAACTAGGCCTACTAATTACGATTTAGCAAAAGCTTCGGTCGGTGTGAGTTTTGAAAACTTCCATAAGCAAACAGTTTGAAAAAAGCCAAAACTTGTAATTGAGCTATCATGTTTTTGCCTTGAATTTAGCTTCAAGTAATTTTTTTGCCAAACTAAGCTAAGTTTGTCACCGCTTTTGTTCTTCGGTATAATCTGTGCTTTCTGAATACCGATACATTTTCATCACAAAATGTGGTAAAAAACTTGTCCATTCTTTCGATTCTTATTTTTTATTTTTTTTTTTGCAACATGTTTTATTGTCCTATGCCCAAAATGCCGCCATTATGTAAGGATATCAGCAAAACTTCCAACTCGAACGCTTAGCGAGTGCTTTTCAGTTCTCGCTAGGTTAGCGAAAAATCCAAAACAAAACTGAAGTCGAGAAGAAGATCGTAATAGCCAATTTAGCGGAGCGAGGAAATATGATGTTTTCAGCTCGCTTGGTTTTGTCAAGATCACTCTGTAATACGGCCCCAGATTTCGATGGCCGAGTGGTTAAGGCCGCGTCTCCGGTTGAGACTCGCTGCACCATTGGTCTTGTGGACAGTGCGCGTCACCGGTCGGTGCGGGCGTGGGTTCGAATCTCACACATATTAATTTGCCTAATTACTAGTGGTAAAATTCAAGCTTTGTTCAATGATTGAAGTTCTTGATTTTGATTTATATTCTTGAATCATTGTCTAAGCTGCTGAATTAGATCAGATAAGCTTCGGAGAAGCTTTTTGCTTAGCCTCATTATTCCTGAAAATTATATAAGCCAGTTACCGCAGCATTTTTATATTCGCTGGTTTGCTTTGGGGTGTTGCAGCTGCGCAGCACCTGTATACGAGCCGCCACCAGACTTTCAATGATTGAATTTCAATAAATATCAGCGACTCTAGCATCTAACATACAACGTCGTGGGACAATTTGAACGCAATCAAAAAAATATTGATTAAGAGTGGGCAACAGCTTGAGAATAACAGCGTCTGCCGCTGCAGCAATAGACTCGGGTTTGATTCCCGGTCGAGTCAAACCAATTGTTTTGACATTGATATTAACAGCTTTCCTGCTTTACGCTCAGCATTAAAGGGGCAGTTTGGAGAACAAGCCGGCAAGTTTACTTGTTGTTATGCTGAAACTTGAAAAAGGCACTTAGCGGGATTCCCCCATCTTCGTGTGGTAGACAGATGTCCGACAACTCTTAAAAGGAGCTCGTTATAACGCTTTGATCGCTTTGTCGTGATTTGAGGATAAATATGCCACTAAACTAATTCGAACTCAGGGATGTAGGAAACGAAACATTTAAGCGAGAGGGGAGGGGCGAACTTTAATAGGTCAAAAGCTAGAAATAATGAGGGCGCCCCGCGCCCCCACCCCATTCCCAGTGGCGTCACCACTGTATGAATCTAGACACACAGCAATCAGTGACGTGTCAACATCCCAGTGTTTGACGCAACTCTTTATCAGAGAAGACACTCAGTCATCAATGCAATCAGCTCTTACAACATTCGTTCAATGAGCAGGTGTCTTGCTTACGTGAATCATAGTTTGGATTACACGCATTCGTTATTACGTCACAACTTATGTTGTGTTCAATAATTTTATACAGAAAATCCTCCAATCGAGAGCGTGTTCTCTGCATCGACTTGGCGACACAGAGAAGAGTGTTTGGAAAAATTA
This sequence comes from Trididemnum miniatum, assembly GCA_964006365.1. Lineage (NCBI taxonomy): Eukaryota > Metazoa > Chordata > Ascidiacea > Aplousobranchia > Didemnidae > Trididemnum > Trididemnum miniatum. The sequence continues at coordinate 2,009,983 of OZ023250.1, forward strand.
CGTCATGATGTATCAATGGACTGTTTTGTGCTTTATTCTTGCCGCTTGTGGCGCTCAACAACATCTCACTTGTTTGAGAACTGATGAAATAATAACCCCATCGCCCCCAATTACCGATGACAATGTCCAGCAAGGCAGGCCAGGACGTAGGGGACCAATAGGTCCGGTCGGTTTGCAGGGATTGAAAGGGGAACCGGGGATTCCCGATAATTCTGTAATTGACGAATTCAAAGGTAAGAAAATCGTTGATTCGGCTTCTACGCTGATGCAGATTTGGCGGTCGAAATTTGGACGAAAATTGAAACATTTGTCGAAAGTTTTGTGGGATCTAGTCGTTTGAATTAACTAATTTGCAGAAGAATATGTTTTGTGAAGTTGCTCACAAATTATTGAAATGTTGCAAACAAAAAACAAGAAAACAACAGATTAATTCTATTTCAAACTCTGCTTCATTTTCCAAAACAGTCACATATTTTATTTCTAAGCTATTTGCAAAATTACCGTATTTTCTATTTTGTGAAACTTCGAAGCTCACCAGAATCGAACCCAAAACATGGGAAACATATCGTTATTTGATCAAGTGCTAAATGACGTCATCACAATGCTTGTGTTTAAGCGATATTACGTAAAATACTACGTACTTGCAAAATGTAAACTACAATATACTCTTCGCGCGTCATATGTTTTGTCAAGTATTTATTTTGTTTTCAGCCAATATGAGCGCAGTGTTGCTTCGTGGATACGTGACGTTGGACGGGGGTTGGATTGCTCCGTTCAATGGATACCAATATAAAGCGATTGCAACAAGGCAATCATGGAGTGCGAGTCGATCTGTGTGTCAAGAAGAGGGAGCAGATCTCGCTCAATATGGAGTTCGAGATGTGGCGATTAGATTGTAATTACCGAGCTTGATTGAATGTGTGGTTTTATAAACCAACATATTAGTAGCCATTGACTTTGATGCTGTGTAAATAATATCTGTGAAGCCGACCTTAACTACGCCAGGCGGGGTCCCGGTGCAACCATCTGTTACAGTGCAACCGTCTGTTAAGTTTGATCAAAATACGTCGTAAACAAAAATCTTTTGATATTTGAGGCAAGGATGGTTTGAGAGCAATGATTTACGTTATTTCAGTAAAACAGAGACGTGCTGCTATGCGATGCCGATAAATTGTTCAAATCAAAATCAAATCTTCATTACACTCGCGGTATTACGCCGAAGCGTGTAACGAGTGGCGGGGCCCATTACCGCGGTATAGCGCCTGGACAACACAGCTCCGAAGAAACGTCGCAACGGTCACGATCGTTTGGCAACACTATGCCGATTTGACCGACCCGAGAATCAGACCTCGTGCACCGATATCGTGCGCTTAGCAACTGAGCTAACCGGCGCCTACACTTACGTCATCGTGAACGAGACAACTAATAAAACACCATTTCTTCATGCCAATTGCCAGGGGTGTGGAATGGGTGAGGGGGAACAGTATCTGAAAAGGACACTTGCATTTTTCTGAAAGGACACTTTAGTGATCAAGTGTATAAATAGCAGATTAATTGCGGTGCTGCACAATGTCAAGGCTAAATTATAAACTTTTGTTCACACAAAATATCTAAGATCTAGGTTTGATGCCGGTACTTAGTTTGCTTCATCATTCCTGATGCATTTTGACTAATTCTGACAAAAATTTTTAAAATTCTGATATATGTCATACAATATATATTAAACAAAAGGAACAATCAAACGGGCTTAATATTATTCATTACCTAACAATTACCAATCAAAAAAGCAATTCTGTCTGTTCGATACTATTACCAGCACGTAACGTCCATTTGATTGAAATTTTCGGTCTTGCTTTTGCGCTGGCTACAGGACCGGTACCAAGAGGGGGCCAGAGGGCTTGGCTCCCCCAATCAACATGCTTGGTTTCTCCATTCAACATACTTGCTCGTTTGAAAACAGCGCCGTTTCTGCTTAATTTCGAGCTTTGGCCTCCGGATAAACGCATGGCCCCCCTAAGTCGACTGTTCTGCCGTCGGCTCTGGCTGGCTAACTGTTGTACAATTTTTTTACAATCTAAGTTTTGAGCTGGTTCATTGTCAATCGACAGGAGAGCCAAACTGCTAAGTTTCACTTGATACATTGTGGTTTGATTGCGAGTCGGGTCAAACCAATGACTTTAAACTTGCTGTTCACAGCTTCCCTGCTTGACGATAAGCGTTAAAAGAACAGTGTGTAGTACGAGCCGACAGTTTGTTTGTTGTGCAGTCGAGATAGGCACTTAGTGGAATTTTCCCATCTTGGTGTGGTAGACAAAATGATGGCCGGCAGCTTCTAAGCGAGCTAAACATAAAATGGATGGTACTTGCAGAAAGTGAATTTTTAACAACAAAAACGTTTCGATTGAGGGAGTTCCCCTATGAGCAGTTACGCAATAAGTGACTTGAATAAACGACGATGTTTGACAAAATCTAATGGTTTTGCAAAAATGTTCCGAACTGAAAATAAGCTGAAAATAATTTGATGATGGAAACTTTGATTTTAATGAAAATACAACTAATTTGTCTTAATTCTCAAGGAAATAATCTTTTTTCATAACAAAGAATAATTAAATAATATAAATTTGTATTTTTTCCAAAAATTAAAATTTAACTATAATGTAGTATTGTCGGTTACTTGTAACAGTATTTTGTGCAGGTTACTTGAGCGAGGATTTTCGTTGAGCGGTTGGTACTGGATTGGATTGAGCGATTCAGCAAGTGAAGGAACATGGCGCTGGTTGAATGGTAATCGAGCAAACCCTGATGATGGTTCGTTGTGGCGTCCTGGTTATCCACGAACCGGTTCTAGTGGAAATGATTTCGATTGCGCTCTTGCGTACTTCCGTCCCGGTGATGGTAGCGGATTATTTGTTTATGATGATCCATGTAGCGCGAATCATCGAGCTCTGTGTGAGAAACCAGTTTAAGATGAAAAGTTGACAAACAAACAAATCATTACTTTCATCTATTTCTGTTTCAATCAATGTTTTCATCATGAAATTACTGGAAAACACTTTCCATAATCATCAATCAAGTTCATGACTTGCATTAATGTAAATAAACAAACCTTCTATTATTTGTTCATAATCACCGATTTATTTGGAAATCTTTTGCAAATTAGCTCAGTTGTTAAACACATCGCTATCAGTGCGGTTGGTCTGGGCTTCGATTCCCGGGCCGGTTAGCTCAGTTGCTAAACACATCGCTATCAGTGCGGGAGGTCTGGGGTTCGATTCGCGGGCCGTTCAAATCGGCACAGTGTCGCCAACGGCTCGCCATCGCTGCGATGTTTCTTCGGAGCTGTGTTGTCCAGACGCTAAACCGCGGAGATGGATCCCGCGACACGTTACACGCTTCGACGTAATACCGCGAGTATAATGATGATTTGATTCGAATATTTCTGTGATTGTGTCAATAACAAATGCTTCACTTTGATCGTATGACGTCATATTCATGTGTATTGTGTGGAAACAGTTGTTTCTATTCAATTGTCTTCATTATTCATGACATTCATGACGCGATTTTATTAGTTTGTGCAATAAATTTCGGTGAATCCGGATTCGAACTCGCAATGTAGAAATCACTTTCGAGTAAACATCAATGAATTGTTTGTGGAAAATTGGGAAATCACCAGACGGTGGTTTACCAATGACGTTTTTTCGATTGATAATTTTGAGTACAAACAGTTTTGTACTATACCTTGCATACACTGCTGATGATGACAGCTGAATCTATGTTGTCGAAACGTCCAGTTTTGAGATTTACAGCGGCTTTAATTTTCTTCCTTAAGCTATTTTCGTCCCATATTTATTGCAATCCGAGGAATGCTTTGCTCGCTGTTTGTGTGATTTCAAAACAATGCAGTTTTCATTTATAGCAACATAACATATTCAAGATGTAGATTATGGTGTGTTAGTTGGCAGGGAATCAAACCATCAGTTTATGTTCTCGACATTTAGATTCACTTCGCCCGTGGCATAAACCACAAAAAAAGAATAATTTTGAAAAATGGGATGAAATTTTTGATAAAGCAACTCTGCAGTTGACGTGAACCAAACGCTTATCTTCGACGCCACCAAGCGGTACTGTTTTCATCGGCAGTTGATTACGTTGAATTAGAATCACAATGTTTTGTTGTTGACGTCAAAACGCGCAATGCAACACAAGCGTAAGCATAAACACAAGCGCAAACATAAACACAAACATGAATGTCCTGAAAAAAGACCGACATCAGACGTCAAAGGAGGCTGCGAAGGGACCTTAACGGTCTTCGAATCATGCAGTCACCGGTAAAACTGAATTGTAAGTTTAAATTTTACAAATAAACGACTAGGAAACAAACGAAAAAACAGGAACAAGATGCGACACAGAAAGAAGAGGATGCTCATAACTGGATTAAATGAAAGAGGGAAATTAGTCATTACGAGAAATGATGATGATAGCTAAATCAATAAAAATTCATCAAGTAGTTTTTATATTTGAAGCGAAAAACTTTGACTGAGGATGAATTTCGAATTTCTAAGCTCAGTGAGTTCCATAATAATGCTCCTTGGTATTTAATCGATCGCGGCAACTTCGAAGTTTTGTGCTGTAGTAAGGCATGAAAAGTTTACTACTGTAGACGTGGATGCTCTTGTAGTTCTCTCATAAACTTCAGCAACTTTTTTAAGAAAAGATTGAAATGCCATTGGGATGGTTTTCTTCTTGGCTTTGTACATAATCGTTGCTAATCCGAGTCGAAAGAGATCTGTAAGCCTAAGAATTCGGAGCTTTTTGTAAAATATACTGCCCATCTATCGTTACATATAATTCTCACAGCCTCATTTTGTAGCGAAGAAAGTTTGTTGAGGTAAGATGTAAAACGTAGATCCCCAAATAATAAGGCCATAATTAAGTAAGCATGAAAAGTTGAATAATATAATTGTACCAGCGTTGAGGTGTTGAAATCCTGTAGTTTTTTAAACAGTTAGCAAGTGAACGAGCCAGTTTATTTTCAAGGAATTTAATATTCGCATCGAAGTCAAGCGAGTCATCAATTGTAACTCTAAGATGTTTTACCGTTTGACAAAGCGTAACTTGAGAAATATCTAAGTTGACCTGATAACAAATCAAAATCAAGTCTTTATCATACTCGCGGTATTGCGCCGAAGCGTATAACGAGTGGCGGGATCCATCCCCATGTGGTCGGTGACATGGCCTAGCGGTACCGCGCGCAGGTGACAGATCCTACGTGATGGGTTTGATTCGCGACTTTGACATATGTAACGGGTGGCTGCTGACTCGGAGAGCGCAAGCTCTACACTTCGCAGTCTCCCTCAATTTACTGTTGAATTTTCGGTTCAATTTGCTGTAATTTGAAAATAACCGTGGTTTAGCGCCTGGACCTAGCTCTAGAAAACCAGCTTCAGGAAACCCTAGCTCTAGAAACCCAGCATGAAAAAGTGAAGGGCAAAAAGTTTAACTTAGCTGGGGTAAACATTTTAAAAATTTATCTTGATTTTACTCATCGGCAAGGGGGAGCTCTAGAACTATAGCCGCACGCCACTGCAGTAAAATGGTATTTGTTTGTACATGGAGTTGGCCGAGTGGTTGGTGCATTGGACTCCGAAGCTGGCTTCGCGGGTTCGATGCTCAACTAGGTCATCTCCATGATGCACGTACTTCACTACCACAGAGATCCTAAGCTGCAATTAAGTGGCTTGATATAAAAAACAAATTGTATTTGTTTACCTTTACGATAAATAAATCACAACCATATTTAAATGCTATTGGTCTCTTTTATGCTGCGCTTATTGAAAACGATCATGCTCATACGAACTAACGATGCAGCGCTAAAACTAACATAAAAACAGCAGCGCAAACAGAAAAACTTTGATTAGAAAAAACATGCTTTTTTAAGTTTTGTTTGAAAAAAATGTTCAAAACGTGTGTTTCTCCGGAATAGTTATAAAACGCGTTTTAAATTCGCAGTTCCTTGTATCGTAATGAATCAGCGTTTTTTTCTGAAAAGCAAAATTGACGAAGTTGAAATTATCTGGCGAATTACCAAACTTGTTGTAACACCAGCACATGGAAATTTGTTCCTGAACTTGTCCAGAATCCAGACACGTTGGCTACCAGGGCTGTGAACTCGAACGAACTCGCAGAACTCGATCATTTTTGCTGAACTCGATCTGGAGTTCAAAAAATATACATCTTAGCCCTCAGATTTGCAAATACTTCTTGAACTCGAACTCGGTTAAAAGTTAGTCAAGTTCGCAGCTTTGTTAGCTTCTCCAGAATATTTTGAAAAATTTAGTGTATCACCTGATAGCTTATCACCAAAGCGATCTGCTCGCCTTGCTTACCGCAGTGAACGGACCGTGCTGCAAAAAGGAGAAAACTCTATTTAAAAAAAACTTTTTTTGTTTGGAGCAAGTTTGAGTCGGGATTACTTGTAGTGATCCCTTTGGTTGAAAACTCAAGATTTTGGTTTAGTACTATTTCTTGCCTAAACTTTGTAGACATTGTTCGTAAAATAAAGGGTTAGTTTGTTGTCGTAGGCTATAACTGCTAGACCATGAGCAGGGCCAAAACTAGGCAATGCGGCCCCCCTCCCCCCCCTAAATCATATTTCGGGTCCCCTAAAATTGTTTTCTTGGATGGTGACACAAAAGAGCGAGCCCTGAAGGGGCGATACCAAACTAGGGAGGTCTGGGGGTATGCCTCCCAGAAAATTTTGCGAAATTTGTCCTTATTTTGGAGGCTTTTTGTGCGTTTAGAGCCTTTAAAATTCCTCATTTTTAACAAGGTTTATTAGTCTGTTTTACTAGGTCCCTTCCAAACCCACTAAAATAATGCTGCAAGCAAACCCTGCTCAAACATTTCGCTACCTATGCGAAGTAAAAACGCTTTTAAGGCTTATTTTTGCGCCTTTCACTTGAGGATGAGGGGCCCTTGGTATGCTACTAAACGTTTGTTTGCTAATTTTGCGACTGCTATTTTTAAATATATATCAAAAGCATAAACATGGTATGGGGGCTTTACATCGCGCGAGTTAAGAGGAAAAATACATATTGAATCTTAGAATAGGCCTCTTTAAAGCACCTTTATCATACGTTGAGTAAATAGTACTACGTACTGACTATTTACGAGGCTCCCTTTTTGCGCTCCCCCCCCCTCCCGGCTGGGGAGTTCGGGGGGCGCTAGTTTCGGCACTGACCATGAGTTCCCAACAGGAAGGGAATTTATAGCTTCGAATGGGAAATTATTATCAACTAAAGACAAATTTTTTTGTTTTACATGCGATTCACACCGAAGCGTGTCACGAGGGGCGGGGTCCATCTCTGTGGCTTGGCGCTTGGGTCTTGACCTACACAGCTCTGAAGAAGTATCGCAGCGATGGCGAGCTGTTGGCGACACTTTAGTCTAATTTGATCTACCCTAGAATCAATCCTAAGACCTAACGCATCGATGCCTTTAATCACCACGAAAACTGGCTAATCACCATCTGAAGATATCAATCAAAATTAATTTAACCAAAAATATTGCTTTCTTTTCGTTAGTTTTATTTAGCGTTAGCTGCTGTAGTTTGTAGCTACAGGAGCCAGACTGCTTAATAACATCAGATTCATCAATAAAATCATCAAACATCAAATGATGGGTCAAAAATTTCAAATTTGATGTAATTACATCAAATGTGGCATCATTGCACTGACCCAAAGAAAAAAAGTTACATTGATGACGCGCCGAAAACACGCATTATACAAGTTGAAATTGATTAAGAGCAAGTGAGGTCTAAAGCGTCTCGCACAATGACTCCAACATGCTTGACTACATTCAAAGCCAATTTTGGAGGCCGAGTTCGAGACTGTGGCAAGGCGAGTGAATAAAATGATCGTGCGTCAACATAGGAGATGAGCTAAATTTGTCGAAAGCAAGTGGTGGAAGAAATTTAATGGCGAAGGAAAATCGCTGTGACGTCACCACCACCAATAGACGGGGTCGATGTGGGAGAAAACGAAAAACTACCACTCATGATAATAAGATGAAACTTCAAAACCCCAGAAAAACAAGCAAAGACCTGCAAAGAGATTTGGCCCCAGCAGGAGTCAACGTTGATTCTTCAACTATAAGAAAACAACTTCTTCAAGCAGGAAGAAAGCCAAAAGCCTTCGAAAGAAGCAGCTGCTAATTGCTGCTATGAAAAAAAAAGCGTTTTATGGACTAAATAGTACGAAAACTGGGGAAAGGAAGTGGAGAGAAAAGTTATGTTTTCGGATGAAAACCATTTTGAAGTGAATGGCCACAGATCGCAATATGTGAGACGAAGAGTTGGTGAAGCTCTAAACAGTTTTCACATACAACAGGCTATAAAACATCCTCCAAAGAAGATATAAAAATCCTCCGAAGAAGATGTTTTGGGGATGCTGTACATTTAATGGAACTGGAAGGTTATGCCCGATTGAAGAAATGATGAATTTAGTTAAATACCGGGAAATATTGGCAACAAAACTGGTTACGTCAATGCAGAAGTCATTTCCAGATGATGGGGGCATTTTCCAGCAAGACAACGCATCTTGCCACTCCTCCAAAAAAAAAAAAAAAAAAAACGCAAAAGTTTTTCAAAAACGCCAAATTGACCGTTCTACGCTGTCCTGTAAACTCCCCAGACTTAAATACAATCGAAAATTTGTGGGCAATCATTAAAAAAACGTTTTCAAAAATGTGATTGCTTTACCAAAACAAAGCTTAACGAAGTAATAATAGGAATTTGGTACCACGATGATGAGGTTCAGTATTTGCTCGAGCCTTGCTGGTTCTATGCCAACACGAGTTTCTATGATCATCAATGCCAAAGGAGGGCATATTAAATATTAATAGTGCTTAGTTGCAATAATTTGGGTTAAAATGTACGTTTTGGGGCATTTTTGTGATTTTCCCGTTTTTTTTTCTCTCTTTGTCCCAATATTAATTCGCACACTACTGCACACTTGTACAGTGGCAACGCGTATGTTTTTTTGCAGCATTATGGTTAGACACTGAGCTGTTACCCTTGGGAAAACCTAAAAGAATTATATCAAAAGGTTAGTACAGAGGCCCTTGAAAGTACTTTGGGGGTAAGGAGAGCAAAGTTGAGCTGCTACGGCACTGGTTACATATAACCCAAGTTTGTCGATGAAGTGCCCGGGCCGAGTCGGGGAGTTAAGGGGTGCAATCCGAATCATTATCTAATCATGTGGCATCATTTTGTGCGGCCCGCGTCACATTCCCTAGTAGCGTATAATGTTTGCTGGTATATGGCGTTCGTCTAGCACTATACGAGTAGGGTTAGGTTTCAAGCAATGTTATTTACTGTAGTTTACAATTCTTTATATTAAGTTAGTTTATAGAACTGCTAGACCTAGACAGCGTGGGATTTTAACCCTGGGCCACCTGTCACTAAAAAAAAGCAAAAAAACAGAGCGATATACGATGGAAGTTTGATCAATCTTGATTTAAAACTTGATGTAATTTTACAATAATGTCAAGTCTTTAATGCAACTGCAACTTACCACGACTTCCCAAGCATCGGGAAAAAAGCAAAATGCAGCATCCTGAATTGCTTAGTATTCCACCCAGTTCGATTCTTGGTGCCATTTTATAAAACCGATATTTTCTTTCCCCTTGGTGTGTTTGAGGAAAACTTACAGATGGCTGTGTTGGTCCATTATCAAGCGTAGGCACTTGGCTCATGAACAAATTATAAAACAAGCATTGGCACGTTAACGACTTTGAATTTAGGGATGTGTCTCAAGGAAAGTTACTCAGACTCGCCGAGTAACGAGCATTCACGACATTACTCGACTGAGTCCGAGTATCTATGACGTCAAAATATGAACTCAAAATCAGGTGAAGAGCGAAAAAAAGGTCACCACGCGCGTAAAACTCCTAATTTCGACTTAAATTCGGCTACAGAGCAAAAAAAAGTCAAAATGATGATGCTTTAATACTCGGCCAAGTACTCGGACTCGACTCGGCACATCCCTATTTGAATTGGACACCCCTGAATTAATCCATTTAGTCTCCGTTCCTATTCGGACAATATGTTCAAACGTGAGCAAACCAGAGTTTCGAACTCCAACTCGCTGAACTCGGTCTTTTTTGCCGAACTTGACCAGCAAAAATCCCGCAACTCAAACTTGATCTTGCAACAATTTGATTGAACTTTGAACTTACCTTAAACTTGGCAAAAACTACTGGAGGTGGGTAGGTAAGCAAGTGCATTGTTGTGACCGGCCAAACAATAAGCTCGCGATACATGAATGATCATAAAACAAAGCGACGACGAGGAGCGAAATACCTTGAGAGTCGTCGAAATAAGACAACGCTGTCGCCGAGTCTGCTCCTCTTCAAAGAGTCAAACTCTTTATTCAAATTCTTCACTTTTTGTGTGTTATTTCAGAGAGCAGTCAGCGTAAAAGTTAGCGACCCGCTATTGGCGCGCCAGGTGTGTTGTTCCATTCCGAACTGGATCAATTTATCAAATCATTGCACACATTTCAAACTTGCATATTTGCTTGCAGCTGCTTGTTGCAAGAAATCGTTCCACAATACCAAGAAAATTCCACCACTTCACTGCCAGTTACTTCATCACAAGATCGATGTCACGGGATCACTTTTGGCTCGAAACCAAAGCAATTATGTTGAAAACATTCCAATCAGTGTTTCCATATTTGAACATGTTTTTATGCTGAACTTTCAGTGAACTCACTTACCAACAAATGTCTGAACACGAACAAATCATTATTTCAGTCTTGCCAAATTGAATAATTTCGTTTTAAACTGGAGTCAAACTAGTCAAATTCAAACCAAAAAAGGCAAGTTTCTATCCAAAAGTTTGCCTTCAAAGCAAAAAAAAGCAAATTTTAACCAATTGCTATCCGCAAAAATCACGTGACTACCTTGTTAAAATCAGTGACTGATTTGATTTTCGTTAAAATTTGTTTGAAATTCAGTTTTCAACAATGAGGAACAAAATGAGGAGCTTGTTTACAATCAGTGATTGGTTAGAGGCGGTATTGATTCCAGTTTTAATTCGAAAGCTCTCGGTTGCACATTATTTGTGTAGGGAGGCTCGTTTATCCGGAACATAAATAATTTCGGAATGATCATTCTATGGAAAAAGATAGAGTTAATCAAAAATTTATAAAGAAACAAATGCACTGGCTGCATGCCGGTTGGCGCAGCACTTAACGACACCCTTCAGGTGCAAGAGGTCTGGGGTTCAATTCCCAGGCCGGTTAAATTGGACGCTAAGCCGCGTAAATGGATCCCGCCATTGTCACACGCTCCGGCGTAATACCGCGAGTATAATGAAGATTTGATTGAATGCTGAGCGTCAAACAGGGACCTGTGAATACCAATTTTAAAGTCATTGGTTCGACCCGACTCAGAATTAAACCCGAGTCTACAATTCAAAATACAGACGCTCCATACCACTCGGCCATTTGAGCTGTTATATTGTGCTGGAATTACTGAGCTTTTGATTAATATCTGTTTTAATAAGCCTCGCAATTAACGAGGCTTTTACTAACAGCTTTTGTTTAGTGTATCAAAGTAGAATTTATTTTTTATTGAATAATGTTATCTTTTTCAGAGCCTTTATTAGTCACTATTACAGCAATTATTGCTTATTTTGAAATCGGTAGAATCAAAGCGTTCGATCTTGGCATTAGCGACTACAAGAAAATATTTGGTGAGTAAAACTGTTTGATTTCATGAAATTGAAAAAACGTATTTAATCCATCATGCTATCACAATAAAGGTAACGGTACGGGATAACGGGTGCAAGCACACATTGTTTAGGCCATTTTTAATTGTCGGCCCATTACAATTTACAATCACGAATGATTGAACGCTGTTAAGGGACATAACATGACAAACAACACATACACAAAACCCTTCGCACTTCCGCTTGTGCCGAGCGCCTGGCGCGAAAGCTGCGAATACTATTTTTAAAACCCCAGTTTACCGTCTACAAAGTGAACGCTCTTAACCGATACACCAAGCGCCGGTCTTGCTATCACATTAACGTTGGTTGGAATCGAACTCACTTGTCGGATATGTGGTCCTAAACTTGAAGTCACTGATTGATCATTATTAATTTGATTATTATTATGCGTGCAGAGATGGGCATTTATTGACATATTTAATCGGGGATAGTCATCGGCGATAATTTAATAAAGATTATTAAAGATTATTGTTATCGCTTTGGTTTGTCGATTATTGATATCGCTTTTGTAATTATTTTATTATCGCGATAAACAAATATTTATGCTTACATTATTCAAAGTTAGTTAATTGGCGCTATGTAAAAGATTACACGGTGTCCATAAAGTGTTGTTGCAATTTAAAAACATCTCTCTTCGCTTTGTTAAACGCCACGGCAGAGCCCGTGAACTGTTCGCCTTTCTCAAAAAATTTTCAAAAATGCTTTTGCAGTTTGACTTCCAAAAACACTTTGTCAAACACATTGATAAATTACCGCAACATTTATCGGAAAAATTTATCGGCGATAGTTTATCGATTACCGATATCGGTTTAAGAAATTGAGGTTCGTCGTTTATCGGTATCGCCCAGGGTTTTTGGAAATCATCGATTGTTTATCGTTATCGCTTTAGTGCAGAAAGGTTTATCGTGCCCATCACTGGATGCGTGTGTAAAATTTCATTTTAAGATTGATTTTCGGTGGCAGTGAGAATATTCGAGTTTTTTTTTTTTTTGTTGTTATTTCAAGCCACTGTAATTGCAGCTTAGGATTTTTGTGGTAGTGAAGTACATGCATCATGGAGATGACCTAGTTGAGCATCGAACCCGCGAAACCTGCTTCGGAGCCCAATGCACCAAACACTCGGCCAATTCCTTTGCTGAGGATATTTGTCCATCTAGTGACAAAGATAGATTTTTTTGAAATAAAAATAATCAAATCATCATTATACTGGCAGTATTCCGCCGAAGCGTGTAACGAGTGGCGGGATCCATATCCATGGCTTAGCGCCTGGACTTGGTTAAGAAGCATCGCAACGGTGGCGAGCCCTTGGCTGCATTGTGCCCAATATGACCGGCCCGGGAATCGAACCTCAGACCTACCGCACCGATAGCGTTGTTTTATCCGCTACCCATTCTGCCGGTTACCTGCCGGTTAGATAGGTTTCGTCTGTTTATATTTTCTTGTCGCTTTGATTTAGTTTGCTTTGAACCGCTTTGCATTTTGAAGTTTAGTTCAAGGTTCGGTCACTTTTCCGAGTCGCTGGTCAAATCTGAACACAGCAAGGTCTTGATGGATCGTAAGAAATTTTCAATAACAATTTTGCTGATGAAACGCGGGATTCAGGAACTTTTCTGTCGCTGATATTTCACTTTTTTGATTTTGTAAACGAGGTTTTAAGCAGATGGCGGAGGCTGTTTTGAATTTAGGAGAGCGTGTTTTAGGAAAAAACAAGTTTAATTCTTGTGTATCCACTTTCCGTTGAGCGATATACAAATTTGGTGGGAGCTGGCACTTAGTAGCTAGCCCATTATACTCTACTGTAGTTTAACTTACAGAATCTGGTTTAATCACACATGATTTGAGTCACAATAATAATAATAGATGAAGTCTCCTTTGTTCTTGCTTGTCAACTACAGTATATATTTTTGTGTGTTTCACAGTTATCACAGAAAAGAGCTGCTAAGACCGATTGTTGCAATTTTGAATAGTGAAGCTTGACACATTCGTTTCCAAGGGTGAGTAAAACGATTTTTCATGTGATGTTAAAAAACCTGGCTTGGACGACGATTTTTTACAACAGTTTAAAATTTTGCATTGATGAACTTCTTGCGTCATGACATGGTTGAAAACCCAATCGAAATTAACGCTTTATCGACAACTAGTGACAAAAAATAATTTTTTGCTGTTGTCAACAAACTTAGATATTACCTCAACTTTAAATCAAAATTAAGGTTATACTCCGGAACTTATTGATTTGTAATTCATCATCACATCCCCCGTGACGTCATTATTATCAAAAGACAACGAAATTATTAGAAATTGATCGGCAGTTGATAATACACTCGGTTGAAATAAATTGTCCTGATCAACTTTGCATATCCATCGAGTGTTCATTGTGGGAAAGTGACGTCATACATGATGGAATTGACTATCTAAACTACCGCTTATGTTAAACTTAACATTACTGGAGTGAGTGAAATAAAATTGAACACCCCTTGGAATATTTCTGATCCTGGCTATACTTTTGCGCACAACAATTCTGATACAAATACTGGTGGTGTTGGTACGTATGTCCAGAGCATGTAATGGAACGGAATGGAAAATGATTTTTTCATATTCCATACCGACATTTTTTTCCATTCTATCTTCTACTCCATGCCATAAATATTCTTCCATACTCCATTCCATACTTCCATACTCCATTCCATACTCCATTCCATACTTCCATACTCCATTCCATACTTCCATACTCCATTCCATACTTCCATACTCGCAAAAGTTGATATTCTCCTTAGTTTTTTGGAAGTACGATATTGGCTGAATTTTTTGCGATGCACTTTTTTGATCACAAATGATAATTATTAAGACGAAAGTATCTATGATTAGACATAGCGTGCTTAGTAGTGTTTCATTTCTTAGTTGGGCAGCAACTGCAATAATAATTGGCAGTGGTTCGGAGCGTCGTTTTTACGACGACCATGATCGCTAGGTTAATAGTTCAACTCCCACCCAAGTCTCGTTGTTGCGTCCTTGGATAAGATGCTTCACGATAATTATCTTTGCTTGGTGAAATCTAACAGCAGCAAATTAAAGAAGTCAGAAGCAAAAGTGAAGCGGAAAACTCGGAAACAAACAACTTCTCAGCGTTCTCGTGACAGGAGGATAAAAATGAAAAAATCAATCATGTTGTAGTGCTTATGTCAATTCCGTGGTTGGCATCATCGACCATCACCCTAATGCAAATGGCATTTCTTATTGCGCTTATCCAAAGGAAATCTTTGATAATCTAAACATGAACAAACAATACTGCTTTCTACTTGGTGATATAAATACCATTTTTCAAGTAACCTCTCATCCAACTCCATTAGGACCGCGACCAACTGAACATGTTAGAGGACAATTGGTGCAACTCTCTCAGAAACAGTCCGACAACTTCCAGCTCTGCCACAGTATTTGAATCACATTTTATCAAAATAGACACCAAACAATTATTCGTGTGATTAATTATGACATCACAGATCATTTCTCATTCATGATTATTAGAAACAAAACTTTCACTTTCAAACACAAAACAAATCAAACCTTTATTAAACTCGCGATATTACGATGAAGCGTGTAACGAGTGGCGGCAGTGCAGGCACTAGGCCGACAGAGCCCCCTCCCCCGAAACCTTCACGTGGGGCCCCCTTTATCCGAAACCAAAATGGTAAAGGTTGTTTTACACAGAATGAAATTTTTTTCCGATTTTGCATTTCATTCATATTCGTGCGATTTTTGATGAACGAACCTGACGGATATGTCTTTGCGCAAAATGCAATTGCGTACCCTAGTTTCTACGTACCCTAGTTTGTACCCATCTACGTACCCTAGTTTGAAATCTACCGGAACCCAAAATAAGGACGACTGGAAAAATAATAAAACTGCCTGGGTATTATTGAGCTAAAGGCACAATACCTTCCCATCTAACCTAGACAGCCTGAAGTGCTAACAACAGCTTCAAGCCTATCTGGGCCGTTCTTCATCTTGTTCCAAATACGATTGTGTTGCTTTTATGATGTCACAATAACGCCTTGACGGTAAGACAAAAATTAAGGCAAGACTAATAATAGCACAAAGCTTGGTTTATGACAGGGGGGGCCAACCTTTTGATTCCATGCGCCAATATTTTTCACCTTTAATTTAGATGCGCCACATCAAGCATCCGTTTCTTTTCAGTTCTTTAAAACAAGGGCGTGCAATATCGGTGAAGAGCAAAAAAAGGGTCTTCACTTCACGCCCTCAGACAATGGCGCACCAGGATTTGGCAAAGGAGGGCACAACCGGGGGTCTGGGGATGTGGTCCCTAGCCGCCAACGGATTTTTACGGTTTTAATATAAAATAACACTCATTTTAGCACACTTTTTTTAAAAAGGTGTGCAATGAGTGCAGTCATTACGAACAATGCAAAAATATTTTCGCAGCTTATGTCTAAAAGCAGAAACTTGGCTAAAATAAGTGAAAGGGGGCTACAACCATTATTAGTTTGAGAAATTATAGACTCAAAGTTAGGTTTTAGCACCTTATTACAGGGCCAAAGGGGGGGGGCATGGCAACGTGGCTCCCCTGCGTGCGCATAGGCCCTCCAACGTCCTGCTTTCCACTGACAATGTCGGTGGAGAGCAAAAAATAAAAATGGTTTTCACGCCTTCAGATCAAAAACAGCGTCGATATTATCTAAGCATTTTCCTGCCAAATCACAGCGTCGATATCAGATGCTTTCAAACACATAATCGGGGTGTCTGTGGAAAACGAAGAACTCTAGCTCCTGAAATAGTCAGCTTACTGTACGAAAAAACAATGTTGTCTCTCCCCTCGTTCCGCCCTTAGGCCTCTTCAAATCTTTCGTTGGTCTGTGGTCGTCTTTGGCAGTATTTATATCTTACTGTTGGAACTTAGAGCAGTGTCAAGTTAGTTTTTTATATTTTAATAAAATTTTTCAAAAAACCGGGCGATCATAGCATAGTGTTAAAAGATTTCGTTATCGATGCGGAAGGTTTGGGACTCAATTCCCAGGCCGGTCAAAACGGACACAGCGTAGCCAACGGCTCGCCACCGCTGCGACGTTTTTTTGGAGCTGCGTTGCCCAAGCGCTAAGCCGCGGGGTCGGGCCGCGCCACTCGCTACCACGTTTCGGTACAACAACGAATTTAATAAAACGAGTATAATCAAGATTTGATTTAATTAAAAAAAAAAAAAGTTGTGTGCAGCCATAGTTACTGCAGATACACCGCATTTAAGGAAACTCCTACTTCTTAATTGTTTCACAGCAACATCAATGACAAAAATGCACTTCAGCAAAACACAACAGAAAAGTTGGACTACCGGGTACCGGTATTGTAGCATTGCATCGTCATCAGTGCTCGAGTTGTAAAAACACTTACGGGGGGATGGTACAACTTTTCACGCAGACGTAAGGAGGGATGATCATTGTACTTGTAAGCGAATGGTTTACGCTAAAATGTTTTGAAGGGGATGGTGTTGTTTGGGATGAAAACTGGGGCCCATCCCTTATGAAACGAGTATAATCAAGACTTGATTTAATTAAGAAAAGAAAAATTTGTGTGCAGCCATAGTTATTGCAGATACACCGCATTTAAGGAAACTCCTACTTCTTAATTGTTTCACAGCAACATTAATGACAATAGTTAATGACAAAAATAAACTGGGGCCCATCCCTTATCGCTTGGGTAACACAGAAACGTTGCAGCGGTGGCGAGCCGTTGGCGACTCTGTGCCGATTTGACCATCCCGGGAATCGAACCCCAGACCTTGCGCACCGATAACTTGTGCTCTTAACAACTGAGCTAACGGCCGGTACCGGCCCAAAAATCGAACCCAAAACCTCCCGCGCCGATAGCGATGTGTTTAAGCACTACGCCAACTGGCCGGTTTGGCTCAAAATCATGACATCGCAAGCGGAATATCTGCCTGCGTTGCAACCGTTCTCTTCCAACAATGCCTTCTGCACTGAAATGTTGTCTTGTCCAGCCATGGCCGTTGAGAACAATGTCTTTATGACATCACAACACGACTCCAGCTTTAGTGCCCATTGACCTTGTCCAGGCTTGCATATTGAGCCAGCCATTGGTTCAAGCGCTACACACCAGAAAAGTTTGACTACCGGTATTATTGCATCACAATGAAAGTTTCTCGACATTATACAGGCAATTTGATATAGCACAGAAAAAACACAATCTCTGTATGAAAAAACGCTAATCGGTCCAAAAAGAGCGGCTTCGTAATTTTTTCCAATCGTCAATGGGGGGGGGGGGGGTTGACCCACGAACCCCTCCCCGTGCGTACGCCACTGCTCCAAAGTATACCTTACGCAGCTAATACTTTTGGTTTAAGATGATATTTATCACACATTTACTAAGCAGTATACTCACTTATGTAAAAATTTTTGCCGTTGTTGCACGAAAAAACGAAGCTTTTCTTGTTATTTGCCATTCGTTTCTATAGTAACTTGATCGCTATATGGCAACTCACGCAGGCATCGCTTTGTGGCGCATGCGCAGTAAGCTACAGTGCAAAGGGTCTATTCATTTAGCAATAACCGGTACTAAAAAAAACAATGGAAGTTTAAAGTGGGAATATGTCATAAATTTGAACTTTTAGCGATCCGTTTGACGAACCAAGTTTGATCCACTTTGCTTGCGGAGTCGCACACCCAGTGACCAAGCGAGAAATTTTAAAAGGGGGGGTGGGAACATAATTTCCTCATTTTTTTCGGCAGAACAAATTTAAAGCTGATTGAGAAGCAAGAAAGGCTCTAGAGGGTCCGGGGGCATGCTCCCCCGGAAAAGTTTTGAAAATTTACATACTGTAAAGGTTATTTTAGTGTCTTTTGAATAATTTCTTTGTTTTGACTCTAATTCTGAGTGCGTCGCCAAATATGATGCATTTTGTTCGCACGTTTTCGATTATGCGTGTTTAAAGCGTATAAGGCTTATCGCTATCGAAGGGGTTCGAAATTACAGATAAATTTTATGCATCAAAATCATTTAAATACATTTTTGAAAACGGCTAATGGGAGGATGCATACTCCTCATTTTACCCCCTGTATCTGCCCCTAACCATAAGCTGCAGAAACCATCAAAAGAGACTGGCATATTTTGGTTACTTGTCACTATTAATTTAAATGTTCTTTCACTAAAAGGCAATATCAACCCCCCCCCTAAATACGCTCCTGCGCACACCCCTAATGCTTTTGTGTAAAAATCATGGTGATCCTATAATTTTCTACACACCTACCACGTACGACCTCATTCAAGGCAAAAGGCGTGAAATAGGAAGTAAACATTGTTGCTATAACTTATATTTCATGAAATTATAGTTTTTGACAGGAAAATGTTACGCTTACGTTCATTCGACAGATCAAAAAAATCATTTGCATACAAGCGATTTTGAGTAAGCAATCCCCTTAAGCATGGTTGAAATCCGCCAAAAATGCGCTAAAAAATTTATTGTACCTTCAGCAATGTTAGTCATGACTTTCGAAACGACTGGTTGCCTGTAGAGGTCTTCAGCTTCCAAATCAATGGTTTCGGTCAGAAACGTATTTAGGGAGCATTGTGCCATGCCATCTCTGTTAATTCTTCTTCTTAGTAATAAAAGAACAAAATCAATGGTGCCAAGTGACTGAAATGTGCCAAACATTTTTGATGGTTTCTGTAGCTTATGGCCAGGGGCGGATCAAAGGGGGTAGAATGAGGAGTATGCATCCTCCTACCAACCATTTTCAAAAATGTTTTTGATCTATACAAATTTTCCATGGTTTCGAACCATTTCAATAGCGATAAGCCTTACGCACGCATAATCGAAAATGTGCGAACAAAATGCATTATGTTTGGCAAAGCACTCAGAATTATGGTCAAAAAGTGTAAACAAAATTTGCATGAAACTATTCAAAAAGCACTAAAACAGCCATTACAGCATGTAGATTTTCAAAATTGTTTCGGGGTGCATATCCCCGGACTCAAGTTTGTTCAGCCAAAAAAATACCCATAAAAAATATAGAAACTATTGCCTTCCCTTCCCTTTTAGGGACAGTGTGGAGAACAAGCTGGCAAGTTTACTTGTTGTGCCGTTAGGAAAGGCACTTAGCGGGATTCCGCCATCTTGGTGTGGTAGACAGATGGCTGGCAACTCCTAAGCGAGCTCGTATAGCGCTTTGATCGCTTTCTCGTGATAAAGGATAAATATGCAACAAAAGCTAACTAAAACTACACCAAATTAATGTTGCATCGTGACACGTATTAAAATCATTTCCAAGTAAAAAAACGCCGCGATGTTCAGAGCGGGACCCCTAACCAGACCTGCCCCCCCGGCCGGGGGATTCGGAAGGCGGTTCCGCCGGCCCTGGAATAGCTTATCCACCGGATCACCTCGGCGGCTTAGCTCCTAAAACAGCCAATACCGACTCTTCAAACCGGATCAGTAATGACTGCGAAGTGGCCAGCGAAAAATTTACGGGGATGCTGTACCCGGATTTAGAAAAATCATCAAGGAAAAAGCTCTTCATTTCTAAAGAATATCTTCACATGGAAAAAAGGGGGACCTTTTCCCCCGACTACGCCACTGAGTAATGGTCAAAAAAAATATGAAAAAATACTGTAGGTGAAACAGAACTGGTGTAGAAAATATTAGAATAAATCCTTCTTATAATGCTTTGCCGAATTGCTGTATTTAT
Source organism: Trididemnum miniatum (assembly GCA_964006365.1). Taxonomy (NCBI): domain Eukaryota; kingdom Metazoa; phylum Chordata; class Ascidiacea; order Aplousobranchia; family Didemnidae; genus Trididemnum; species Trididemnum miniatum. Next base: position 2,030,485 of record OZ023250.1, read on the forward strand.
GCTTTTGCAGGGCTGCCACTTACTGCTATCAATTGCTGAAATCTCAAAAAATCATCATAACATACGGAAGTGATTCAACAGCCATCTAAACTTTTCATACTTAAGTTGATAAAATTTGAAACCGAACGGGTCTCTTTTTTTGAGGACGCCATTGACAAACTTTTTATCACTGATCGGGGGCCCCCCTATCTCGGAAGCCCCAGGACTATAGCCCCCATAGCTCCCCCCTTAAATCGGTTCTGGCTACAATGCAGTTTTAAGTATCGTTATATAGTTTATTGCTTTGGTATCGTACTAATAAAATTAGCCTCCGATTTTCACAGTTTTTGCTCGTCTATCCTGACTCAACACGTAAGAGGTGTGACACTGAGATGTCTGCTAGACTACAGACCAGTTTTAGGTCAGCTACAAAATATGATCTACTCCAAAACAGTTCTCCTAACTGATGGGCCGCGATGGTCCTTCAGGGGGTCGCGAATGTTCTGTCATAAATAAAATAGTTTTGGGCCAAAAAATTTGACTTCCGAAAGCTTAAAATGCATTATGAAGGTTAACCTGCTCGAGAGCTTTCATGCAGTTTTTAGATTGATTCTGCATTATCTTTAGTTTTGTTTTCAGTTGCAGGACGAAAATCATCCAGTTCTTCTAAAACACTCGTTTCTGGTTAGCTTAATTTGGAAGCGCAAACCTGTGTGAACAGGGATTTTCTGTCATAACCAGGGCCCGCTAAAGTCAATAAAGTAAAAATATTTTTAGGACCTTATTACATGATCAAACATGTACTAACGTTCGTTTCAGGCCTTCAGGAGTCTGTTTTGGTAGATTTTGTAAGTCAAAATAAAGTCAAAAGTATGTATGAAGTTAAAACTGGTCAAAATTCTCTTCATCAAAAGTTTCCTAAACCTAACAAAAATTAAAAAAACGTAGATTTTTTGTTTGTTTTTGAATTTTTGAGCTGCTGTTAAAATTCTATGCGCAGTTTTATTTGATTATTCCGAAATAGTAAGTTGCAATGGTAAAAGTGCGTGCGGTAATTGAGAAAGAAACAGCACTTATTATGCATGGAATGTCTGTAAATTGCGGATTATAAACCATTTTTAATCAAAAAAGTGCAACAAGACATAAGTAATTAGGCAAAAACGGCTAGGTCAAAATAAAGTCAAAATTTTGCTGAAATAAAATCAAAAATATGTTTTTTTTTAGGTCAAAAAACAAAAATGGCTCTAGTCATAACACTAAATCTAAATTGTGAAGTCAGCGAACAGACTGACCCTTATTAGATGCCATAATGTGTATTGCCATTGCGCCGTTGAAGCTCAATTTTGCTAGTTGGCTCAGAACAAATGCTTGCAATAAAAGGCTTTAGCTAAACAAGTTGTTGATGAAATTCAAATTACTGTAGGCCAAACCGTTTTTTTTGTATTTTTGTGAATGTTTAGTTCTTTGTAAACAACATGGTTTTAAAAATAGAAAAAAATTACTAAATTAATTATAGTTTACCAAGCATTGGCACGCGAAGAAATTATAAAACAAAAATTGGCACGTTAGCGAGTTTGAGTTGGACACGCCTGGTTGAAATGAATAAATGCGTTGCTAGATCAACTGTAGCCTACAAGTGGCAAACTGTGTATCAAATGCTGAGAAATGAGAAATAAAAGTATGTATCTGCGATAAACGCAGGGAACTTAGCATTTTCTTGAAAGGTGCGGAAAAACAACCTAAATATGCTAATGTTCTTGAATTGTTTTGACTCAAATGAACGTTTAAAATCTGGCGCATGCCAAGATTTTATGCACACACGAAACAAGTAAATGGTTGACAGATGCTTTATATAACAATTAGTTCCCTTAAATTTGTCATAACTTTTCGGCATTTGTAGCAAAAATTGAATATAGTTTTGCCTGATAAATGCACAAATTAGTTTTTTTTTTTATTTAGTTGCATGTTTATCCTCCTATCACGAGAAAGCGATCAATGCGCTATACGAGCTCGCTTAGGAGTTGCCGGCCATCTGTCTACCACACCAAGATGGGGGTATCCCGCTAAGTGCCTCAACAAGTAAACTTGCCGGCTTGTTTTCCACACTGTCCCTTCAATGCTGAACGTCAAGCAGGGAAGCTGTGAATACCAATGTTAAAGTTATTGGTTTGACCCGACTCGGAATCAGCTCAAGAGACAGACGCTCTATACCACTCGGCCATCTGAGCTGTCAAAGTTAGCAGTCAAAGTTAGCAGTTTACGTTAGCAGGTGAAGAAAATGTGAAGATGGGTTTTTTATAGTCACGCAGCCATGCCCAGCCAGTTTCGACTGGCATTCTTCAACGATAACCCGTTTTGCTGCATTTGATTTTCCGTACCAATATTTATTTGCTTTTAGTGTTTGAATGTATTTTAGATGTTTCAGCGCACGGGAATAAAACTTGAGTTGATTGATTGATTCCTAGGCCTACTAATTACGATTTAGCAAAAGCTTCGGTCGGTGTGAATTTTGAAAACTTCCATAAACAAGCAGTTTGAAAAAAGTCAAAACTTGTTATTGAACTATCATGTTTTTGCCTTGAATTTAGCTTCAAGCAATTTTTTTGCCAAATTAAGCTAGGCTTGTCACCGCTTTTGTTCTTCTGTATAATTTGTACTTTCTGAATACCGGTACTGGTACTTTTTCATAGCAAAATGTGGTAAATAACCTGTCCATTTTTCGATTCTCATTTTTTTTTTGCAACATGTTTTATTGTTCTATGCCGAAAATGCCGCCATGACGTAAGGATATCAGCAAAGCTTTTTTCGTTTTCGTTTTCGGAGTTTATGGCTAGGGGCTGGTTCAGAGGGGTAGGATTAGGGGTATGCATCCCCACAATAACTGTTTTCAAAAATGAACCTCTTTGACAACAATACGCTCTACGCCTTAAGCACGCATAATCGAAAATGTAAGAACAAAATGCATTATATTTGGTGAAGCAATCAAAACCAAGGTCAAAAAATTTAACTTATTTTGCAAATTTAACAAAACATTTAATCAAATTTGCCTGAAAAATATTCAAAACGCACCAAAATAGCCGTCATAACATGTAAGCTTTAAAAAATTTTATGGGGGCGCATGCCTACGGATCCCCCAGGGTGTTTTTTGTTTCGCAATCGGCTTCAAATTAGTTCTGCCCACTGTTCTATCTAGGTTTTTAGCAAGTGCAAACTTTGCCAAAATAAATTTTAATAAAAATTTTGCCCGAAAATTTAAGGGTCTGAAAGAAATACGATATGATTCAATTTTTGCCTCAAATTTGAGTTTCCTGAGTATGAAGCGTTTGTTTTGCATTAAAATGTTGAAAACTTTTATTCTAATCAATTAGGTCAAAAATCACCATTCCAGTCTGCAAGCATAAAGAAAACAACAAAGATTTGCCCTAAATTTCCCATTTTTCTCATATTTCGCATCGTAGAAGGTACAGTGGTTCTGCTCTAAAATGCTATGCTTGAAAAAAATGCCTAAATAATGCCCCCTGTTTTAATTTCTCACAACTGTAAATTTCGTTTGATGCTAAATAAAAAAGACTGGCTTCAGCTTGCTGGCTTTGCGCTGCTGACTGGTCTGTTGATAAATTCACTCCTTTTTTAGTCTTTGAGTCACCGATATATTGTTGCAATTTGATGGTTCACCGGATTGAGACCAAAAAGGTTCGAATTCTGTGGTAGAACACAGCTACTATAACAACACATTTACCATTAACCACATTTACAATTACAAAATTACCAATCTTATTCAAATAGAATCAAAGTTATGATGAGATTTACACTTAATTAACTGCTCAAGCACATACCGGTAATAGGCCTATTCCAAATAACAGTCTTACACTACAGAATGAGAAATCGCAAGCTAAGTAAATTCGACTGGGCTAATGCTAGGTCTAATAACATGATATGAACACTAAATACAATTAAATTAACTCCCAATAACTCCTTGTTACGTTTTACGCCTACCGGTGCATCGAGACCAAACAAATATCTCAAACGAACAAAGCATGGCATGAAATAGTAACCGCAAATAGCAACCGCCGGAAAACGGATAAGGTGACAGAATAAAAACTCCATTCCAGGACACAAAATCAAAATATGAACTACAATATCTACTAGGCTTCAAGTAATGTCACACACTAACATACTAGCTATTATATCAACTCACAAAAAAAACAGTATCCGCTTTTACAACTACCGCTACGCCACTTCTTCTTTAGTGATGCAGTAGAACGACTATTTCGCATTGGAAAAGACATTTCAAAGCAAAGATTTTTTTGGATGGGCTTAGTGACAATCACTTTGACAGGCTATCGTTTTGAAAGGCAATTACCGGCAATTGTTATTATTAAAGAGTTTATCGTATTAGAACCGTGCTTTTGTTTTGTTTCAAAACAAAGATTAATGACTTTGGTTTAAATACACACCATGGAGCACTGCTCTATAATCACGTTAAGAATTAATAGTTTTTTTTGTTTTTTGCGGCATGCACGAAAGTAACTTAAACTTATAACTGTAACTAGTTACTTTTTTAAATTTGTAACTAAGTTTATTTTTATGCGAAGTAACCTGCAACTGTAAGTAGTTCCTTTTCAAAAGCAACGTGCCCACCACTGAGCATCTTGTTACAGATCCACTCTGCAACACTTGCGTTTTGTCTAATTTTCAACTTAACTTGCCCTGAGAGGAGCTCTCCGGCCTTCACCGCTCCGACGCTGTCTTTTGTCACGTCGGAAACTAGATAAAAATATACTGTATTGTTTTCTTTGTAACTTTAAACTGAAATCCAGCACGGCAACAATAAAAAATAACTGAAGATTACTCAAACTAAAACGGGCAATGCTGTGCAATTCTTCTCAAATATAACGCCCCACTTCGTAGCAAAGCAAAATAGGAATGTTGTTGTTGTTATTGTTGTGTGGTTTTATGGCGATTTATAACTACTAAGGTCCTTTAGCGCCAGGATAAAATTTCGTCAAGAATTCACTGACGTAGTTTTATTCTCTTTTTATTTCTTCCTCCGCGCTACACTTGAATGGTGAGCATTTAGTAAGTGTAACAGTAGATGCCAGTTTTAAAGTCTTTGGTTTGACCCCACTGAGAATAGCACCCAATCTACCAGCTTCCAAGGCGAATGCTCTTAACCACTACGCCATGGCGCTGGTCCAAAATAGAAATGAATTCAAACTTCTTGACTTTACTTTTCAAACGCGTATTAATCAACCAACGGAAGTGCAGAAACGTGAAATAATGTAGGAAATAAACGTAAAAGCTTGTGGTCGAGTTTGTAAGTAAATTGTGCAAGAACTGAGGTGATCTAAGCACGTGATGAAATCATAGTAGACGACGCGAACGTGATAACTGAATTGGCAAGCACGAGTTCGATGCCGATAGTGGATAATGAGATTTTTTTGGATTGGTGCTGTAACACATCTGTGTACTCCTTTGATTCTTCTATTTTTGCAACTGTTTTATTGTCGCTATGCCCAAAATGCTGCCATTATGTAAGGATATCAGCAAAACTTTCAACTCGAACGCTTAGCGAGTGCTTTTCAGCTCTCGCTAGGTTAGCGAGGAATCCGAGACAAATGTGAAGTCGAGAAGAAGATCGTAATAGCCAATTCAGCGGAGCGAGGAAATATGATGTTTTCAGCTCGCTCGGTTTTGTCGAGATCACTTTGTAATACGGCCCCAGGTTACGATGGCCGAGTAGTTAAGGCCGCGTATCCGGTTGAGACTCGCCCCAACCATTGGTCTTGCGGGCGGTGCTCGTCACTGGTCGGTGGGGGCGTGGGTTCGAATCTCACACGAATTCATTGGCCTCATAACCAGTAAGTTAAATATAAGCTTTATTCAATCATTGAAATTCTTAATAATGATTTATAAACTTGAATCATTGTCTTAGCCGCTGAGTTCAATCAGATAACCTTCAGTGAAGCTTCTTACTTAGCCTCATTGATCCTAAAGATTATATGAGCCAATTACCGCAACTTTTTTATATTCGCTGGTTTGCTTTGAAGTGTTGCAGCTGCGCAGCTCCTGTATACGAGCCGCCAGCAGACTTTCAATGATTGAATTTCAATAAATATCAATGATTCTAGCATCTAACATACAACGTCGTGGGACAATTTGAAAGCGGTCAGAAAATCAATCAATCAATTTGTTTTGATTGATTAAGAGCGTCTGCCTCTCTGCCTCTGGAGCAATAGACTCGGGTTTGACTCCCAGTCGGGTAAAACCAAAGATTGCGAAAATGGTATTCACAGCTTTCCTGCTTGACGCTCAGCATTAAAGGGGCATTTTGAAGAAAAAGTCAGCAAGTTTACTTGTTGTCATGTGGGGAAAGGCACTTAGCGGAATTCCCTCTTCTTGGTGTGGTACACAAATGGCCGGCAACTCATATAATAGCGCTTTGATGGCTTTCTCGTGACTTGAGGATAAATATGCGACTAAACTAATTTGAACTCAGGGATGTAGGAAGCGCATAGTTTAGAAAGGGGCAAACTTTTATAGGTCAAAGATTAGAAATAATGCGGTAGTTTAATAAAATGCTTTAATAAGCTTACTTTAACTTGGAGTTTGTCGAAAAACGGAGAGAAGGCGCCCCACGCCCCCACCTCATTCCCAGTGGCGTCACCACTGTATGAATCTAGACACACAGCAATCAGTGACGTGTCAACATCCCAGTGGTTGACGCAAGTTTTTATCAGAGAAGACACTCAGCCATCAAAGCAATCAGCTCTTACAACATTCGTTCAATGAGCAGGTGTCTTGCTTCCATGAATGATAGTTTGCATTAATGCATTCATTATTACGTCACAAACTTATGTTATGTTGTATGATTTTAAACAGAAAATCCTCCAATCGAGAGCGTGTTCTCTGCATCGACTTGGCGACACAGAGAAGAGTGTTTGAAAAATTACGTCATGATGTATCAATGGACTGTTTTGTGCTTCATTCTTGCCGCTTGTGGCGCTCAACAACATCTCACTTGTTTGAGAACTGATGAAATAATAACCCCATCGCCCCAAACAACCGATGGCAATGTCCAGCAAGGCAGGCCAGGACGTAGGGGACCGATAGGTCCGGTCGGTTTGCAGGGATTGAAAGGGGAACCGGGGATTCCCGATAATTCCGTAATTGACGAACTCAAAAGTAAGAAAATCGTAGATTCGGCTTCTACGCTGATGCAGATTTGCCAGTCGAAATGTGGACAAAACCTGAAATATTTGTCGAAATGTTTGCGGGATCTAGTCGTTTAAAATAACTAACATGCAGAAGAACATATTTTGTAAAGTTGCTCATAAATTTTTGAAATATTGCCAACAAAAAGCAAGAAAACAACAATAAATTTTATTTAAAACTCTGCTTTATTATTAAAACAGTCACAAGTTTTAATTTTAATATTTGCAAAATCACCGTATTTCCTATTTTGTAAAAATTCGAAGCTCACCAGAATCGAACCCAAATTATGAGAAACATATCGGTTCTTTGATCAAGTGCTAAATCACGTCATCATAACGCTAGTGTTTAAGTGATATTACGTAAAATACTACATACTTGCAAATTGTAAACTACAATACACTCTTCGCGCGTCATAAGTTTTCTCAAGCTTTTTTTTGTTTTTAGCGAATATGAGCGCAGCGTTGCTTCGTGGATACATGACGTTGGACGGGGGTTGGATTGCTCCGTTCAATGGATATCAGTATAAAGCAACTACAACATATCAATCATGGAATGCGAGTCGATCTGTGTGTCAAGAAGAGGGAGGAGATCTCGCTCAATATGGAGTTCGAGACGTGGCGATGAGATTGTAATTACCGAGAATGATTGGATGTGTGGTTTTAAAAACCAATATATTAGTAGCCACTGACTTTGATGCTGTATAAATAATATCTGTGAAGCAGAACTTATCTACGCCAGGCGGAGCCTCGGTGCGACCATCTGTTAAGTTTGATGAAAATACGTCGTAAACTAAAATCTTTTGATATTTGAGGCAAGGATGGTTTGAGAGCAATGATTTACGTTGTTTCAGTAAAACAGAGATGTGCTGCTATGCGATGCCGATAAATTGTTCAAATCAAAATCAAATCTTCATTACACTCGCGGTATTACGCCGAAGCGTGTAACGAGTGGCGGGGCCCATCTCCGCGGTATAGCGCCTGGGCTACACAGCTCCGAAGAAACGTCGCAACGTTGACGAGCGTTTGGCAACACTATGCCGATATGACCTACCCGGGAATCAAATCCCAGATCTTGTAATCCGATATCGTGCGCTTAGCAACTGAGCTAATCGGCGCCTACACTTACGTCATCATGAACGAGACAACTAATAAAACACAAGTTTTTCATGCCAATTGCCAGGGGTGTGGAATGGGTGAGGGGGAACAGTATCTGAAAAGGGCATTTGCATTTTTCTGAATAGACACTTTAGTGATCAAATGTATAAATAGCAGATTAATTGCGGTGCTAAACAATGTTATAGTTAAATTATAAACTTTTGTTCACACAAAATATCTAAATGCTATAGGTTTGATACCGGTACTTAGTTTGTTTCATCATTCCTGGCGCAATTTTGAATAATTCTGGCAAAAAATTTTGAAATTCTGATGCATGTCATAAAACATGTATTAAACAAAAGAAACAATCTAATGGGCTCATTATTATTCATTACCTAACAATTACCAATCAAAAAAGCAATTCTGTCTGTTCCGACACTACAGTATTACCAGCACGTAACGTCCATTTAATTGAAATTTTCGGTCTTGCTTTTGCGCTGGCTACAGGGCCGGTGCCAAGAAGGGGCCAGGGGGTCTTGGCTCCATCAATCGACATGCTTGGTTTCTCCATTCAACATACTTGCTCGTTCGAAAACAGCGGCGTTTCTGCTTAATTTCGAACTTTGGGCCCCTGATGAACGCATGGCCCCCCTTTATCGACTGCCCTGCCGCCGGCTCTGGCTGGCTAACTGTTGTATAATTTTCTTACAATCTAAGTTTTGAGCTCGTTCATTCTCAGTCGACAGGAGAGCCAAACCGCTTAGTTTCTCTTGTTGACACTGTGGTTTGATTGCGAGTCAGGTCAAACCAATGACTTTAAACTTGTTGTTCACAGCTTCCCTGCTTGACGATAAGCGTTAAAAGAACAGTGTGGAGTACAAGCCGACAAGTTTACTTGTTGTGCGGTCGAGATAAGTACGTAGTGGGATTTCCCCATCCTGGTGTGGTAGACAAAATGATGGCCGGCAACTGCTGAGCGAGCTAAACATAAAATGGATGGTACTTGCAGGAAGTGAACTTTGTTCCCCTATGAACAGTTAGCATCAAGTGACTTGAATAAGCGACGATGTTTGACAAAATCTAATGGTTTTGCAAAAATGATCTGAACTGAAAATAAGCTGAAAATAATTTGATGATGGAAACTTTGATTTTTAATGAAAATACAACAAAATAGTTTTAATTTTCAAGAAAACAATTCTTTTTCATAACAAAGAATAATTAAAATAATATAAATTTGTATTTTTCCCCGAAACTAAAATACTAACTTATATCTAGTATTCTCAATTACTTGTAACAGTATTTTGTGCAGGTTACTTTGGCGAGGACTTTCGTTGGGCGGTTTTTACTGGATTGGATTGAGTGATTCAGCAAGTGAAGGAACATGGCGCTGGTTGAATGGTAATCGAGCAAATCTTGATGATGGTTCGTTGTGGCATCCTGGTTATCCGCTGACCAGTTCTACTGGAAATAATATAGATTGCGCTGTTGCGTTCTTCGGGCATCGTAGTGGTGGCGAATTATTTGTTTGGGATGATCGATGTAGCAACAATGCTCAAGCTCTGTGTGAGAAACCAGTTTAAGATGAAAAGTTGACAAACAAACAAATCATTACTTTCATCGATTTCTGTTTCAATCAATGTTTTCATCATGAAATTACTGGAAAGCTCTTTCCATAATCATCAATCAAGTTCATGGCCTGCATTAATGTAAATAAACAAACCTTCTATTATTTGTTCATAATCACCGATTTATTTGGAAATCTTTTGCAAATTAGCTCAGTTGTTAAACACATCGCTATCAGTGCGGTAGGTCTAGAGTTTAATTCCCGGGCCGTTTAAATCGACACAGTGTCGCCAACGGCTCGCCATCGCTGCGATGTTTATTCGGAGCTGTGTTGTCCAGACGCTAAACCGCCGAGATGGATCCCGCGACACGTTACACGCTTCGACGTAATACCGCCAGTATAATGATGATTTGATTCGAATATTTCTGTGATTGTGTCAATAACAAATGCTTCAATTTGATCGTATGACGTCATATTCATGTGCATTGTGTGGAAACAGTTGTTTCTATTCAATTGTCTTCATTGATCATGACGCGATTTTATTAGTTTGCGCAATAAATTTCGGTGAACCCGGATTCGAACTCTCAATGTAGAAATCACTTTCAAGTAAATATCAATGAGTAGTTTGTGGAAAATTGGAAAATTACCAGACGGTGTTTTACCAATGATGTATTTCAATTGTTTCTTGCAGAAAATATTGTTATTCTTGCTGTTTTAGGGATGTGCCGAGTCTAGTCCAAGTACTCGGCCGGATATTAAGACGTTGATATTACTCGGACTCGGCCGAATATTGGTTGATACTCGACCGAGTACTAATTTGTAAACAATTAATGTTTTTTTGCTTAAACCCAATATACCGACTCAACGGTAGTAATTTACCTTACGGCACAAAACACGACTGTTTATTCATGAACATTACCGTTTTTTTTTGCTTGATAAGGTACCTAAGGGGTTCATTGCATTATTGCGTTGTATTGCCCAGATGTTGCCATTCGACTGTAAGCTCAGTACACCTAACCCAAAAACCATTGCTACTGATTAACCCAATGATTCTAAAGCAGCTTAATGCAGGAAAACCAAAAAGGTAAAAGCGTACTTTTCATAGCGTGTGACGTCATAGATACTCGGAATCGGGCTCGTACTTGCTGAGTAATGACGTAAACATATTCAAGATGTAGATTATGGTGTGTTAGTTGGCAGGGAATCGAACCATCAGTTTATGTTCTTCACTTTAGATTCACTTCGCCCGTAGCATAAACCACGAAAATGAAACATCAGTTTCGTCGGCAGTGTGTATTATAGAACCCCAGCGAGAGGGCAATGAGCCAGCATAAATTAGAGCGGCAAAGCGTCGAAATGGGCCGAGAGCACATGGAAAGTCAGCATTCCCAGTCGGAGATTTAAATGAAGAGTTATGATCAGTTTATGACGTGACAATCAGATGAAAGTTTTGAAAAAGCAACTCTGCAGCTGACGTGAACCAAATTAATATATCTGCCGCCACCAAGCGGGACTTCTGTTTTCATCTGCGGTTGATTAGGTTGACCTGATAACAAATCAAAATCAAGTCTTTATCATACTCGCGGTATTACGCCGAAGCGTGTAACGAGTGGCGGGATCCATCTCCATGTGGTCGGCGACATGGCCTAGCGGTACCGCGCGCAGGTGACAGATCCTAGGTGACGGGTTCGATTCGCGGCTAGGTGACGGGTTCGATTCGCGGCTGGAGCCGATCGCATTTGACATATGTAACGGGTGGCTGCTGACTCGGAGAGCGCAAGCTCACTTCGCAGTCTCCCTCAATTACTGTTGAATTTTCGGTTCAATTTGCTGTAATTTGAAAAAAACCGTGGTTTAGCGCCTGGACAACACAATTCCGAAGAAACGTCACAGTGGTGACGTAAGGACCCGGAGTCGGGGAACCCTAGCTCTAGGAGCCCAGCATGAAAAAGCGAAGGGCAAAAAGTTTATTAACTAGTTGCTGAGCAGAAGTAAACATTTTCAACATTTATCTTGATTTCACTTATCCGCAAGGGGGCGCCCGAGAACTAAAGCCGCACGTCACTGCATAAAATTGTGTTAGATTACTTTTATGTTAGACAAAGAATAAAACACAACCAGATTTAAATGCTATTGCTCTCTTTTATGCGGCGCTTATTCAAAACGATCATATTCATATGAACTAACGATGCAGCGCTAAAACTAAGATAAAAACAGCAGCGCAAACAGAAAAACCTTGAATAGAAAAAACATGCTTTTTTAAGTTTTTGTTTGAGAAAAATGTTCAAAACAAGTGTTGCTCCGGAATAGTTATAAAACGCGTTTTAAATTCGCAGTTCCTTGTATCGTAATGAATCAGCGTTTTTTTCTGAAAAGCAAAATTGAGGAAGAAAAAATTATCTGGCGAATTACCAAACTTATAGTAACACCAGCACTAGCATGTAAAATAAAATCAAATCGTCATTATACTCGCCGTAATACGCTAAAGCGTGTAACGAGTTGCGATGTCCATCTCCGCAGTTTAGCGCCTGGGCTACACAGCTCCGAAGAAACGTCACAACGGTGGCGAGTCTTTGGCGACACTGTGCCGATTTGACCGGCCCGGGAATAGAACCCCAGATCTTGTGCACCGATAGCGTGCGTTTAGCAACTGAGCTAACTGGCCGGTACACTAGCATGTAGACGTGCACTAGCATGTAGACGTGCACTAGCATGTAGACGTGCACTAGCATGTAGACGTGCACTAGCATGTAGACGTGCACTAGCATGTAGACGTGCACTAGCATGTAGACGTGCACTAGCACGTATAGACGCGCACTAGCATGTAGACGTGCACTAGCATGTAGACGTGCATTAGCATGTATAGACGTGCATTAGCATGTAGACGTACACTAGCATGTAGACGTGCACTGGCATGTAGACGTGCACTAGCATGTAGACGTACACCAGCATGTAGACGTGCGCTAGCATGTAGACGTTTTAAAAATCATTCGTGTATTTGAATGAAGTGTGGCTTGAATCTGATTCAAAACAAACAACCACCTCCCCGCTTATTCTTCAAAGTATAAACACAAGTGCAGAGTTTTTATGCCGAATGTGGTGAAATAGCAGAGAATCGACTCGGGCTACAAACTACTTCACAGACAAACAAGTAGCTGGATGTTCGATACACAGACCTGGGGAAATAACTTTACGATCAAAGCTGATCTCACCAAATGCCCAAACGTCTTTCACCCAAAACGAATTTAGTAAACCACCTAAGGTAACTCGAATCAACTTTGGTGCAATAATCCTGATCTTCCAGAAACAACTGGTAAATGAGTGTATTACAATGCGTAATCTTCGTTTTATTCTTGTATAAAAAAAATTTCAACGATGATAGTAAAACAACTAATAAAATGGCGTTACCAAATACCGGTATGTACAAATAATAAATAATTGTATGTTTTCCTTGATTTGAGCTCAAATTATTATTATTATTATTATTATTTTAGTAGCATATTTATCCTCCTATCACGATAAAGCGATCAATGCGCTATAACGAGCTCGCTTAGGAGTTGCCTGCCATCTGTCTACCACACCAAGATGGGGGAATCCCGCTAAGTGTCTTTCCCAACGACACAACAAGTACAACTTGCCGGCTTGTTCTCCACACTGTCCCTTCAATAATGAGCGTCAAGCAGGGAAGCTGTGAATACCAATTTTCAAGTCATTGGTTTGACCCGACTCGGAATCAAACCCGAGTCTACGGCTTAAAAAACGGACGCTTTTTACCACTCGGCCATCTGAGCTGTTTATACATACCCTGGGAAATAAAAACTATACACAAATACTTGACTTAGAAAATTGGTCCCATTTGACGTAATCAAAATGCTGTACCACAGTCATGGGCACCCGCAAGGGGGGGCAGGGGGGCACTTGCCTCCCCCTGGATTTTGAGTGAGAAATGCGCAAAAACGTTGGATGCAAAGCTAAAAATGCCGAATCAATATACACCCACAAGTAGGCGTTTGTAGAGGAGGCAATTCGGCACTTGCTCCTCTGATTTTTATTAAGAAGCGCACAATTTATCCGTAGCTTCAATAGGTTTTATCTTGGTTGCAAAAATTCGCAACAAAATTTGACGTCAAAGCTGAAGGAGCTAAACTAGAATAGGCTAACAATACATTAATAAAAATAGTTTCAACAACTTTTGAGTGAAATGAAGTGATCTTTAAAAATCCGAAATAGGCGATACGCCTGTGGTGAAAGAGTTTGGGAGAGGAAATCTCACTGTTAACGTTTCAAAAGCTTTAAAAAATGCTAAGCGTGGATTTTTTCAGGGACTAAATCTAAACGCAAAGCCTCCTTTTCTTTGCTTTATTTAATTTGCTAGCTTATTTTGAATCATTTTTCGTTTTTTTTTTGACGCAATATCAACTGAGAGATTGATTAAGAGGGCAGCAGTACGCCCAGCAAGGCAACAACCGCATCGCCAACAGCAAAGTAAGCTTGTGGCAAATTATAAGAAGCCAGGACAAGGAGGCGATGGTCTTACCTCTGGAAAAAAAATCACGCCAAGTATTTTTGTAAAGTTTTTAGACGGTTCACACAAAAGCCAATAAAAAGTAGCCTGCCGTCATTATTACCACCATAAACATTATGAAAACCACCCACCAAAATTTACCTGTATCGTGTGTGAATTTTCAAATATCTATATTAGTAGTAGTAGTTTAGTTTCATGCTCACAAGCAATTCCTATGAGCTGTCACCACGACGATATTATTATTATCATGGAAAGACCAGCTCAACTCCTTCTGCTACGTCATTTCCTTTTTGATTGATTTCTTAGTTTTATCCTCCTATCACGAAAAAGTTACGAACAACAAAAACAACAACTGAATTTATTTAGTCAACATCACAACTAAGGCGATATCAAACAATGTTCAAATTTAAGAACACTTTTAAATTGAGCACAAAAGAAAAGAGGTGATTTGTCAAGGAATCGCGAAGGGACGCGAAGTCTTCAAGTCAAGCGATTCCATAGGCAATAATCAAATACTTGAAAAAAGGCTCGAATGGAGTGAAAACTTTAAGAACTTACTTTATGAAATGAATTTATAGCTAATTGTTTGAAATATTCATCCTCTAGGATTATTACAAAACTTGGCTTTAAGATGAATAATTAAATTGAAAATTTATAGAATGTGATGAATAGATAATTTTATTACTGAAAATCATATATAGTTTTGAAATATAAGCTCCTTATGTGTTTTGAGGAATTTACGACGAGATGATTGTTTTAATGAGAACGGTAAAGAGTTCCATTACTTAGCTCCTTGAAATTTGATCGATTTTTGTACCCGATTAGTTGCATACAAAGGTAATATTAAATTTTGATGAGAAGATGATCTTGTATTATGAACATTGGCGTTCTTAAATTCTATAAAATAGTCATTAAAATATTTTGGAGTATATTTGCTAATGTAACTATATACAAACTTGCTTAGCTCAATTTTGTATAAATCGTTTAACTTCAGAATTTTGAATTTACGATAAAGATGTTTAGGAGAAGTACGCCAACCAAGATGACCAATTGCTTTTAAAGCCTTGTTTTGAAGAGACCTTAGTTTAGTGAGGTAGGAATTATTGGTAGATCCCCAAATAATTATCCCATAAAATAGAAGTGGATGGACCAAAGCGTAATACAGCGTTTTTAATGCAGAAATGGGAAGAACTATATTAAGTTTAAATAATATTCCGATATTTCTAGATACTTTGGCTTCTAAATTTTGAATATGTGGCAAAAAACTTAGTTTGTGGTCAATTACGACTCCAAGATATTTTATTTTTGCGGAAGATTGAATACAATTTGGGTTATATCGCTACTGAATATCGCATCTTGGAGATCTTAGTTTGTAATTGATAATGATTGCTTGCGATTTACTTGTATTTATTTTTAGTTTATTAGCATCCATCCAACGCTTAACAAGTAAAAGTTCATTATTACATAAAGCTTCTAATTTATTTAGATTATCAGAGGAATATAACAATAGTGTATCATCTGCAAATAAACGTGGCTTGCATAATAATGCATTGCTGAGATCATTTATGTATAACAGGAAGAGTATTGGTCCCAATACTGATCCCTGAGGTACTCCTGATTTTATTTCCTGCATTGGAGAGTTTGCATCATTGATGCATACATATTGCTTTCGGTTAATTAAATAACTTTCAAACAATTGATGACAGACTCCACGTATACCATAGTGAGACAACTTATTTAGCAATATTGAATGGTTAACCGAATCGAAAGCTTTTTTAAAATCTAATGCAATAGCACATGGGTATAGTTTGTCGTTTATGTTATCGAAACTTTGCGTAACTACATCAATTAGAGGAAATATAGTTGTGTGTTTTTCACGAAAACCACTTTGTCTCTCATACAGAATTTGATTTTTGTTTAGAAAACTAATTAATCTTGATTTTATTAATTTTTTAATGACTTTTGAAAATGGCGAAAGTAATGAAATCGGTCTGTAATTTTCAACTGATTGGTTAGAGCCGGTTTTATATATAGGAATAACTTTAGCTATTTTAAGTTCGTCGGGGAAGATACCTTGTGTAAACATATACTCCACAAGGTATGCTAAATAAGGTGATAAGACGTCCGCAGCAATAATCAAGAATTTTGTTGGTATTTTATTATCGCTAGTGGATTTATTTGCATTTAACCTTTTAAGTTCAGTAGCCAGTTCGTTAGGAGTGGGGGGAGATAGAACCATTGAAGATGTGACACTATTCTTTAGGTAGTCAATGTGTGACTTAGTTGAATTAATGTCCTCAGAAATTTTGTGACCGACATTAGCAAAAAAAGTGTTAAAAATTCCAGCAATTTCATTTTTGTCAGAAATATCTGCATCATCACATTTTAATCTGCATCATCAACTTTAACGAAGGCGCTATGCAGGGGACGAATGCAGACTCCCTTAGGAGTTGCCTTTGTTTCCGAGTTTGTTGCCTTTGTTTCCGAGTTTACGCTTGAATTTTGCTTCCGACTTCTTTGATGTGGTACTTGTTAGACTCCACCAAGCAGAGAAACTAAAAACGGCTCAGAAACTGAAAAAAATGTATATTTTGACTCAACTAAAAGTTCTGAGTATGCTGCTAATGATACACCAGGGATGTCCAACTCAATGTTTTGATGCGGTCCACTATCGACTCATTAAATTTATGAAGGCCATCTTGTTAAAACTAAATTAACATTGAATAATAAATTTCTATTCTTTTTTAAATTCCGATCATTTCTATTTTTTTTTTTTTTCAATAATAAATTATGGTCATTTCCATTTCAATTTCAATAATAAATTCAATAATAAATTCATTAATAAATTCCAATAATTTCAATAATAAATTCCAATAACAAATTCCGGATTTCAAAATTCCGGTCATTTCTATTCTTTTCGATTGTTTACAGGGAATCCGTGACATCATAATCCAGCATGTACTAATTCCTTGAAGATTTTATTTCAAATGTTCTTCCTTGAGCAGAACGAGTAGAGGCTTAGATTTGAGGTGTGTAGTTCTTTTGAAGGTTAAAATTTTTTTTAATTTTCAGGAAGGTGGGAGGTTGCTATGCTGCACTAATGAGACCATAATAAGGTCGAAACGCGTCTGCAGCTGCAAATGAGTGGGTTGCCATGGGGGCTTCTAGTGATGTGGGCTAGTTAGGCTACCAGTAACTTAGTTGTGGGTTAGTGGTTATAGGCTCTTTCGTTGGTTATCGTTGTTTGGGGACATTCGCCTGCTAAAAATAGGGCGCAACCTAGAAAAGAGATTAAGTCGAGATGTCCAGGTAAAACAATGCAAAAAAGAGTCTTTACAGTCTGGAATGAGTTTAGCCTGGATTGGCTGTGTGTAGCAAGGCTGACGAGACTTTTGTTATAGTCGATAAATTAACATTATTGGATTAATAATTACATTAATTAATTGTATTAATTGATTTTTTAATTTTCTTTGTTGTTGAGAAAAATACATTTTCAGTAAACTATGGCTTAGTATACCTACTAATGGTTGTCACGTTATTATATTAAATTGCGATGCGCCAGGGCTAAATTGGTTAATTTCTACGACTGCATTTTCTTTTAAGTTAATTTTGGTGTTAGTTAATTACTGAGTTTGGATTAGCAACGTTAGAGAAACTTTAATTTTTATTCTACGTGTTATTTGCTTCTTGAATCTGGTCGATGTGCTTCTTGAATCTGGTCGAATGTGGTTAATTAAATTCAATGTTTTTTTATGTATAGCTAGATAAAAACATGACAATATTTACAATGTTGTAATAATGTAAATAAACTGTATTCACATGGTTTTGTTTATTGTTGTAGATTTTGTGCTAATCTGGTTTCGAATCCTGATTTATTATTCAATGCAGTCTAAGTGCATTTCTCTTTAGTGCCGTAAGTCTCAGCGCCGACTGTTGTAATTCTGTTGAGACTTGCTTAGTTCACGATTCTCTGTACTGCAGTATAGAGCGATGTATTGAGTGTGATAAGAGAGTAATAGGAATGCGATGTAGTTTCTTGTAGGATATAGCTACTGAGTTAGGATTTATTACGAGATATTAACTATGATTCTATTTGAATAAGATGGTGTGTAAGTATAATAATAAGTGATTGGAATTATAATATGTGATGCTGTGAAAGTGACTGGTGGATACAAAGGCAGCGAACTGAAAGATAGAACAAACTTTGAAGACTGATCAACTTTTGGCGGGAAGCGAAAGTGGAATGAAGCAATCGGCAAACGTGAATAAAATGTCTTCCGATTACAGAAAAGGATGAGCGTCGACGGCGCCAAAGCAATCGTTTCGTTCCAATAAAATGTGGAAGCGTTGCAAGGATTGTTATGTTGCACATTCGAGGGAGACTTGCCCTTACAAAGAGGTCACATGTCACAAATGCGGAAAGAAAGGGCATTTAAAATCAGTTTGCAAGTCAAAGATCTCTGAGAAACAACAACGATCTCCGAAGCAGATAAACGAGCAGGTGGCCACTGTGTTTTCCTGTTTAAGTCCAACTGATGATGCTAATGAAAGTAAGACGTCGAAGGAACGTTGTTCTAATATTTACCAGCGTATTGGTAAACAAATTTGGCTAAAAGCTAAAGTGAATGATACCCCTATGATGTTCCAGTGGGACGCAGGTTCGACGTGTTCAATGGTTGGACTGGAAGACTATCGTCAATTAGGTTCACCCAAATGTACTCAAATGAAGACGTCATTATTGGCATACGGGGGTAAGCCACTCAATGTTAAAGGTCAGAGTGTGGTGGACGTGAATATCGGAGGACAGGTGCGTTCAAGTTTATCTTTAATAGTGGTAAACAAAGAAGGCTCGAATCTTTTGGGTCTGGATTGGAGTGACATTTTTGGTCTGACAAATGGCGGAACTTCAGCTCTGCAGATTGTACCTGAAGCACCTCAATCACCAGATACAGAAGTATCGAATACTGTGAAGGAGTCAAAAATGGAGGCTTTTAAGAACAAATACAGCGACGTATTTGGAGGACAGCTGGGAAAGTGTTCAAAATTGAAAGTATCTATTCCTCTTCGAGATGATGCAACCCCAGTGTTCAACAACGCTCGTCCTATTCCGTTTGCTATCAAGCAGAAAGTGCAAGACGAGTTAAAAAGACTTACGACACTGATTTTTTCATGCCTCCAATTTTTCCATTTTTCCATTAAATTCACGCCTCCAATTTTTCCATTAAATTGTGTTAAGTTTTAAATTCCGCCGAACCCACGCCTCCAATTTTTCCATTAAATTGTGTTAAGATATTCTGGTAGTTTTGCGGCCCAGTTAAATATTTAAGTTTGCAATGCGGCCCATTAAATTAAAAGGTTGGACATCCCTGTGATACACCAACCTCTACTAAAAGCGGCATTAAAAATGAAAACATTTTTCTTCAATGCAATGATGAGGTACGCACAGCAAGAACCTTTGCAACATCTTTTCGAATATGTTATAGGCCATAAGTTCTTTTACGTCCCTAAGTTCTTTTACGTCCTTTTAAGTTCTTTTACGTCCTTTTACGTTCTTTTATAAACGTAGCAACGTAGCCAGATAAACAAATGTGTGACAAACTTTTCCGCTCTCCTGGGAGAGTTTCTGATAATGATACTCCTTAGTTATACCTAGCCTCATAACTAATGCAGGAGATCAGCAGATTATAGATGTTGCCATACATGAGAATGCTTGTTTTAGTGAGGTGCCGCTGTCGCCTTGTGGATATAACCGAAGAATTCGCTTGCAGTATCAAGATTCGCACGTGACTACAGCTCAAATCTTACACTAGCACCAGATGCGACAAAAAGCTTGATAAAGTTTTAATTTTGTTGCTTTGCAAGTCGTAAACCAAAACAAAAATTAATTACTCGAGGAAGGTAGGTAGGCAGGTGCATTGCTGTTACCGGTAAAACAATAAGCTCGCGATGCAAGAATGATCATGAAACAAAGCGACGAGGTGGAGCGAAATATCATGAGAGTTGTCGAAAAAAAAAGACAACACTGTCGCCGAGCCTGCTTCTCTTCAAAGAGTCAAACTGTTTATTCAAATTGTTTATTTTTTGTGTGTTATTTCAGAGACTAGTCAGCGTAGAAGTTAGCGACCCGCTATTGGCGCGCCAGGTCTGTTGTTCCATTCCGAACTGGATCAATTTATCAAATCGTTGCACACATTTCTAACTTGCATATTTGCTTGCGGCTGCTTGTTGCAAGAAATCATTCCACAATACTAAGGAAATTCCACCACTTCACTGCCAGTTCATCACATGATCGATGTCACGGAATCACTTTTGGCTCAAAACCAAAGCAATTATGGTGGAAACATTCCAATCAGTGTTTCCATATTTAAACATGTTTTCACATTTATCAACTGTTTTTGCGCCCGAACAAATCATTTATTTCAGCTTTGCCAAATTGAATAATTTCGTTTTAATCTGAGGCCAAAGTAGTCACATTCAAACCAAAAAAGGCAAGTTTTAATCAAAAAGTTTGCCTTCAAAGCAAAAAAAGCAAATTTCAACCAATTATCATCCACAAAAGTCACGTGACTACCTTGTTAAAATCAGTGGCTTTTTGATTTTCGTTAAAATTTGTTTGAAATTCAGTTTTCAACATTGAGGAACAAAATGACAAGTTTGTTTACAATCAGTGATTGGTTAGAGCCGGTATTGATTCCAGTTTTAATTCGAAAGCTCTCGGTTGCACGTCAGTTGCATCGGGAGGCTCGTTTATGCGAAACATAAATGATTTCGGAATGATGATTCTATGAAAAAGAGAGAGCTTAATCGAAAGCTTATAAAGAAAAAACTGCATTAGCAGCATGCCGGTTGGCGCAGTACTTAACGACACCCTGAAGGTGCGAGAGGTCTGGGGTTCGATTCCCAGGCCGGTCAAATCGGACGCTAAGCCGCGGAGATGGACCCCGCCACTCGTTACACGCTCCGGCGTAATACCGCGAGTATAATGAAGATTTGATTATTCATTTTGATGCCACTTCAGTTGGGTTTACGCACAACTGGTAAAAAATGTTAGTGGAATTTCTTGGAAATATGTTTTTATAGAATTGTCATGAATGACCCGATTCATTCAAAGTTGTTTGTGCTCCCGAATTACAACCACCATCCACTACTTTAATATGGTTTACAGTCTTTGGTGGACTATAAGTTATTATCAAGTTAGTTTCAGCTGTCTTATGATAAGGTTGAGTTTCGACCTGCTCAAGTTAGTAGCGCATATTGTGCTAGAATTGCTGAGCATTTAATTAATATCTGTTTTAATGAGCCTCGCATTTAACAAGGCTTTTACTAACAGTTTGTGTTTAGTGTATCAAAATAGAATTTATTGAGTAATGTTATTTCAGAGCCTTTATTGGTCACTAATACAGTAATTATTGCTTATTTTGAAATCAACAGAATCAAAGCGTTCAATCTTGGCATTAGCGACTTCAAGAAAATATTTGGTGAGTAAAACTGTTTGATTTCATGAAATTGAAGGAACGTATTTATTCCATAATGTTATCACATTAACGTTGGTTGGAATCGAACCCACTTGTCGTATATGTGGTCCTAAGCCTGAAGTCACTGACTGGTCATTTTTAGTTGGATTATTCTTATGCGTGCAGAGATGGGCATTTATTGACATATTTATTCGGCGATAGTTATTGGCGATAATTTATTACCAATTAATGTTATCGCCCAAAACAGCTTTGATTTATCGATTATTAATATCGCTTTTGTAATATATTTTATTATCGCGATAAACGAATCTTTATGCTTACGTTGATCAAAGTTAGTTAATTGGCGCTCTGTGAAAAATTACACGGTGTCCATAAAGTGTTGTTGCAATTTAAAAACATCTCTCTTTGCTTTGTTTCACGCCACGGCAGAGCCCGTGAACTGTTCGCCTTTCTTGAAAAGTTTCCAAAAGTGTTTTTGCAGTTTGACTTTCAAAAACACTTCGTCAAACACTTTGATAAATTACCGCAACATTTATCGGAACAATTTATCGGTGATAGTTTATCAATTACCGATATCGGTTAAAGAAATTGAGGTTTATCGATTATCGGTGTCGCCCAGGGTTTTTGGAAATCATGGATTATTCATCGTTATCGCTTTGGTACAGAAAGGTTTATCATGCCCATCTCGGTATGCGTGCATAAAATTTCATTTTAAGATTGATTTTCGGTGGCAGTGAGAATAGTCAAGTTATTTCAACTTAGCTTTGCTGAGAATATTCGCGCATCTAGTGAGAAAGATAGTTTTTTTTTCAAATAATAATAATCAAATCTTCATTATACTCGCGGTATTACGCCGAAGCGTGTAACGAGTGGCGGGAGCTATATCCATGCTTTAGCGCCTGGACTTGGTTAAGAAGCATTGCAACGGTAACGAACCCTTGGCTACGTTGTGCCCAATATGACCGGCCCGGGAATCGAACTCCAGAGCTACCGCACCGATAGCGTTATTTTATCCACTTCCCATCCTGCCGATTAGAAAGTTTCGTCTGTTTATATTTTCTTGTTGCTTTGATTTAGTTTGCTTTGAACCGCTTTGCATTTTGAAGTTTAGTTCAAGATTCAGTCACTTTTCCGAGTCGCTGGCCAAATTTGAACACAGCAAGGTCTTGATGGATCGTAAGAAATTTTCAATATCAATTTTGCTGATGAAACGCGGGATTCAGGAACTTTTCTGTCGCTGATTTTTACTTTTTTGGATTTTGTAAACGAAGTTTTAAGCTGATGGCGGGGCTGTTTTGAATGTGGGAGAGCGTGTTTTAAGAAAAAAAAAAAGTTTAATGCTGGCGTATCCACTTTCCGCTGAGCGATATATAAATTTGGTGGGTGTTGGCATTTAGTAGCTTGCCCATTATACTCTAGTTTAACTTACAGAATCTGGTTTAATGAGACATGATTTGAGTCACAACAATAATAGATATATAAAGTCTCCTTTGTTCTCGCTTGTCAATCACAGTATTAATTTTGTATTTGGTGATTTACAGTTATTACAGAAGAGCTGCTAAGACCGATTGTTGCAATTTTGAATAGTGAAGCTTGGCACATTCGTTTCCAAGGGTGAGTGAAACGATTTTTCATGTGATGTTAAAAAACCTGGTTTGGAAAACGTTTTGTATTTTAATCGACATAAAAACAGCTCAGATTTTTACATTGATGAACTTCTTACTTCATGACTTGGTAGAAAACCCAATTGAAAGTAATGTTTTATCTACACCTAGCGACGAAAAATCTATTTTTTTGCTGTTTTCATTAAACTTAGTTATTTTTGCAACTTTAAATCAAACTCAAGGTTATATTCAGGAACCTATTGATTTGTAATTTATCATGACATCCCCTGTGACGTCTTTGTCATCAAAACGCAACGAATTTATTAGAAATTGAATGGCAGTTGATAATGCACTGTGTTGATAATAAATTGTCCTGATCAACTTTGTTCATCCATCGAGTGCTCATTGTGGGAAAGTGACGTCATACATGATGCAATTGACTATGTTACACTTAACATTACTGGAGTAAGTGAAATATAATTGAACACCCCTTGGAATATTTTTGATCCTGGCTATACTTTTGCGCACAACAACTCTGCTACGCATACTAGTGGTGTTGGTGTATATGTCCAGAGCATGGAATGGAATGGAATGGAAGATGATTTTTACATATTCCATACCGAAATTTTTTTTTATTCCGTCTTCCATTCCATACCGTAAAAATTCATACGTACTCCATTCCGTACTTCCATAATAACAAAAGTTGATATTATCCTTAGTTTTTTGGAAGTGCGACATTGGCTGAACTTTTTGCGATGCACGTTTTTGCTCATAAATGATATTTAGTGAAACGAAAGTATCTATGATTAGACATAGCATGCTTAGTAGCGTTTCATTTCTTAGTTAGGTAGCAACTGCAATCATAATGCGTTTAACATATTCTACAGGTAGCTAGTAGCGTACTACCCAGGGGCGGATCTAAAAAATTTTGGTGGGGAGGATGCAGTTTTGAATTAGGTTGAAGGTTAACCGAATGCAAAGATGTTAAACCCGAAAAAGAGAGTAGATAAGCCTTTTCAGAAAATGTGTCCATGTGAAGGGAGTATATTCAAAACTTTTAGCACCAAATTTTGACATTTTTTAAGTGTATTTTTTCAGGCAAAGTTAAATTTGTAACAAATAGGGAAACAAAAATGATTCTAGGGGGGTTCGGAAGCATGCTCCCCAGAAAAATTTAAAAAAATTTACATATATGTTGTAATGGTCATTTTAGCGCTTTTCAAACAATTTGTAAAGCAAATTTGGTTCTTTTGCACCTAATAAGTATTTCACCAAACGTATTGCATTGTTCGCACATTTTCGACTGATGCATGGCTAAAAGTCTGTTTGCACTAAATGCGATTTTAATCCGATTAGCTGTCGTATGAAATTTTATCCATTTTTTGACGTAAAACGTTGGTAGAAATATTATCTTCTAAACAACTCGAATTCCAACGGTTTTGCTTTTTAACGGTTATTTTGTAAAGCACCTTACGTTTGTTTTCTAAAATGCCATGCGAAGTGACGTAGTTTTACGTGATAACTTCAAACTGTTTGGTGCTCTACACAGAGCCGGCGCCAGAGCAGTCAAGTTAAGGAGGTCAAGCGTTTATCGGGAGGGGCCAAAGTTTGAAATTAAGCACAAAAGTCACTGTCTTCAAAACAGAAAGCTAGTTAAATGAGGGGGAAAGCATGTCCATTGGGGGATCGGGCCCCCCTTGGCGCCGAACCTAAGCTTACGTCACTTTACGTACGAAAAGTCGCATCGCATTCTGTGTAAGCACACGCCTAAGGCGTAAGAATTATTGTTGAATCGAAGAGGTTCGAAATTATGGAAAAACTTTATTCATCGAAAACATTGTTGAAATTAGTTGGTGGGGGGACGCATTCCCCACATCCCCCACCCCCTTGAACTTGCCAACGTTAAGAGGGTTATTAGCCATACCTCCTTTTGATTAAGAAGTCGATAAGAAAAATTCTTGCTCAGTGACTGAAATATAATACCAAACACTTTATTGTCTGGTTAGTTTGTGATCTTCTCCTTTTAAAATCGCGATTGGCTCTACTTGTGATATTAAGTGATTTGGAGAACAAGTTGGCCGCACAAATTGGTCGTAATAAAAATCAAATCAGTCTCTTGCTATTGCTTCCTTCATCGGTGGTTTGTTTAAATTGCTAAGTATTTGTTTTTTCTCCGCCCTTCGTGTCTTTATCGCTAACTGAAACGATAGTTTTGTTCCTGTTCTTTGATCTGTTTTGCTAAGGTACCTTTATATAAATTCTTAATTGATTTGGTCTCGGTGTCTAATATTCGATGTTTTTGCTTTCTCGTCTTCAAGTAACTGGTAACTTTGTAAGTGTAGGTTTAACTAAACTTTACTAAATTTCAGCAGAACAAATTTAAAGCTGATTGAGAAACAAAATAGGCTCTAGGAGGTTCCGGGGGCATGCTCCCCCGGAAATTTTTTGAAACTTTTCATACTGTAATGGCTATTTTAGTGCTTTTTGAATAATTTTTAGACAAATTTTGTTTACATTTATTGACCTTAATCCTGAGTGCGTCGCCATTTTTGCATTTAGTTTGCACATTTTCAATTATGCGTGCTTAAGGCGTACAAGGCTTATCGCTATTGAAGAGGTTCGAAATTATAGAAAAATTGTACGCATCAAAAACGTTTTTTGAAAATGGCTGATGGGAGGATGCATACTCCTCATCCTACTCCCCCAGTATCTGCCCCTAACCATACGCTACAGAAACCATCAAAAGAGTCTGGCATATTTTAGTCACTTGTCACCACTAATTTAAATGTTCTTTCACTAAAAAACAATGTCAACCCCCACCCCCTAAATACGCTCTAGCGCACACCAGCGATGGCGGAAGCATTTCTAAAGTGGGGGGGCCCAAAACCAATGACCAGATTTTCTTTATCCACAACCAAGGACGGCAGTAGCAGAAATTTTTAAAAAAGGAGGCCATAATTTGTTAAATTTTTTCAGTGTATTTTTTCGGCAGAACTAATTTGAAGCTGATTACGAAACCAGGAAAGTTCTAGAGGAGTCCGGGGGCATGCTCCCCCGTAAATTTTTGAAAATTTACATGCTGTAATGGCTATTTTAGTGCATTTTGAATAATTTTCAGGCAAATTGTGTTTAAATTTTTTGACCCTAATTCTGGATGCTTCGCCAAATATGATGCATTTTGTTCACACATTTTCAATTATGCGTGCTTAAGGCGTAAGGCTTATAGCTATCGAAGGGGTTCGAAATTTTAGAAAAATTGTAAGCATGAAAAACATTTTTGAAAATGGCTAGTGGGAGGATGCATATCCCTCATCTTACCTCTCTGGGTTCGTCCCTGGCCATAAGCTACACAAACCACCAAAATAATCTGGCATATTTTAGTCACTTGGCACCATTAGTATTGTTCTTTTTTACTAAAAGGCAGAAACAAAGGGGGGCATGGCACAATACTCCCCTAAATAGCTCCTGTGGACCGGATTTAGACAATGAAAGGCCCTAGGCTATTTGATCACACTGATTGGAAGAGCAAAAAAAGGTCTTCACGTCCTCAGATGTCCTGTTTTCACTGAAAGTATCGGTATAGTGAAGAGCAAAAAAAAGGTATGTACGTACTCAGATGTTCTGTTTTCCCATTAAAGTATCGGTGAAGAGAAAAAAGGTCTTCATTGTTTGTGATCAGACCCCCCATTTTCTCCGAGGCCCTAGGTTTCAGCCTGCTTAGCCTATACGTAAATCCGGCCCTATGCCTACAACCCATATTTAGCCTGTCCACATGTGACATGTCCAATTTATGTGGGCTTCAGACCCACGGTTCTTGCTTCTAGTTTCTGTTCCCCACCCCGCAAACAAAATTTTAAAGAAGACATCTCTGGATATAAGCTCTTTCCTGGGTATTAATTTCGATGGCAGGCCTATTAAATTTCAAATACATTCATGCAGCGGCAACATTGTAGAAATATACGCGTAAATTAGGCCCCCCCTTTGAAAAAAAGTGGGGGGCCAGGGCCCCCTCGGCCCTGGCTCCGAGGGGTCCCTGTGCTTTTCTGCAAAAACCATGATAAACCTACAATTTTCTACACACCTACCATGTACGACCTCATTCAAGGCAGGGCGCGTGAAATAGGAAGTAAACATTGTTGCTATAACTTATATTTCATGAAATGTGTGATTTTGACAAAAACAATATTATGCTTTCGTTCATTCAACAGATCAATAAATTCATTTGCGTACAAGCGATTTTGCGTACAGTAGCTTGCGTTTCAAACAAGAACTGCGCAATTGGAGTCCAACATTGTTCAAATTCTCTCCTCCCCCTGCGTCAACACCTTTCTGCACACACGCACACAAACAAATCAATGTTGTGTCGTATCACGCATTAAAATCATTTCCAAGTAAAAAAATACGCCGCGGTGTTCAGCGCTGGGCCCCTGACCAAACCTGCCCCCCCCCGGCTGGGGGGTTCGGGGGGTGGTTCCGCCGGCCCTGAGTGGTGGGGCTCATCCCGGCGGCTTGGCGCCTGGACAACACAGCCCCGAAGAAACGGCGCAACGTTGGCGAGCTGTTGTGTTACTTCAATTTTGAGGGAAGGGGCCGCATTTCAGAATTTGTCTCGCTCAACAGTTTTTCCGACGTGTGTTTGCAAGGCAACAACGAGCAAGACGCTCAATAACGAAAACGGTATAACCATTACCTCTCGCCAAACTGTACTCGGAAACCCCCGCTGATGAAGTTCGGATGCATTTATCGAGCGATTGCGACAAATCTTCGCCGATTTGGCTTATCATGCGATTGTGACGTCATCAATTATTGAAAACCGCATAAACAGTTTAAATCAGGGGTGTCCAACACATGGCACGCGACAACATTAAAAGTGGCACGCGAGCTCTAGTCGTATTTCATAAACATGATACAATCAGGGCCGTATTAAGGCCTAGGGGGACCCGGAGCCAATTTTCCGGGAGGCCTCCATGCTTCTTTGTAGACCTGATTTTGACGTTAGTATCAGAACTTTTTTGCGTCCGATTTTGCATCTACGTACGATACGTACCCTAGTTTGAAACCTACGCACGTATTTTGATACATTTTCGTACGTAATTATACCTTGTCTCTTTGGCTTTCTTAACCCTATTAAGACTGGGCGTTTTTGAGACCTTGGCTGCCTTTGTCATTTCTATTCAACTTCATATGCTATAGATTGGTATGTCACTAAGTAGTAGCGGCAACGCCAGAACTCGTAAAAACCTGTTCAAGTTGGCTTCTAATACTAGCTGCCGCTGACCGTCTGACGTATAACCGAGGATTCCATCGATTTGGAACCCAAAATAAGAACAACTGGAAAAATAATTAAGCTGCCTGCTTATTGAGCTAAAGATACGACACCTTTCCATCTAACATTGACAGCCTGAAGTGCTAACAATTAATGCTTCATGCCTATCTAGTAACTATGTCAGGGGTGGGCAAGCTTTTCACGCGAAGGGCCAGATTTGGAAAAAACTGTTGACGCCGCGGGCCGCTCGCTGATTGGAAAACAAGGTGAAGACCTTTATTTTTATCGGGGATCACGATCCACGTACAAATGGGATCTTCAAAACAAAAGGTTTTCACTCGTTTTTCTCGTTTTTTATTCCAATTTTGCACCGTTGACGCTTATTTTTTGAAGATCACTGCCATCCATGATCTCTAAAGGAAAAAAAGGTTTTCCGCTCAATGCACGGAGGGAGTTTAAGTTCGTGTAAATGTCGGCGGGCCAGAACAAAAGGACCGGCCGGCCGGATTTTGCCCCCGGGCCGTAGTTTGCCCATTGCTGATCTATGCCTTACTTCTTTGTGTTCCAAATACGATTGTGTTGCTTTTATGATGTCACAATAAAGCTTTGACGATAAGTCAAAAAATAACGCAAGACAAGTAACACAAAGTTTGGTTTATGAAGTCCTATAAGACAAAGTAAGGACGCATGCCAAAAATAAGGACAATAATATTTTCCAAGATCTAGACTCTCAACACAAGGACAAATCTTTGAAATAAGGACGGTAAGGAATCCCTGCGTGTAACTGCTGCATGAAGAATAGTCATTTTGATTAAATTCGAATTCTTAAGAACACTCTCTGGTGCCACATTGCAAGCGTTTACTGGACTACCGGCAAATGTTTTACCTAAAATCGTTTTAACACTTAAACTACTGGCTGTTTTTTGTGCGCTATTAAACGTCACAATAATAAAGTAAAATGACAAAAGGCCCAGCACAGTGTGACATGACATGGGAAAAAGCAGGAGAAAAGTTTTTAAGAAAATCATCAATCCATTCGGCAATAACCAGAACTTAAGAGAACAATTGAAGTTTAAAGTAGGCCTTACCTAAACTTATAATACATCATAAATTTGAACTTTTAGCGATTCGTTTGGCGAAACAATTTTGATCCACTTTGCTTGCGGAGTCCCGCATGCCTGATCCTTTTGTGCAAAAAGTAAACCTACAATCTTCTACACACCTACCATGTACGGACCTCATTCAAAGCAAGGCGCATGAAGTTAATATTGTTGCTATAACATATATTTCATAAAATGTGTATTTTTGACGGAAGAAAATTATGCTTTCGTTCATTCAGCAGATCAAAAAAATCGTTTACATACAGGCGATTTTGCCTACAGTAGCCTACATTTCAAACAAGAGCGGCGCAATTGCAGTCCAACTTTGTTCAATCCCCTACCCGTCCGCACCTTTCTACACACAAGCACGCAAACAAATTGATGTTGCATCGTGACACGTATTTAAATTATTTCCAAGTAAAAAAACGCCGCGATGTTCAGGGATGGGCCTCTGACCAGACCTCCCTCCCCCTTCGGCCGGGGAGTTTGGGAGGCGGTTCCGCCGGCCCTGAAATAGCTTATCCACCGGACCACCTCGGCGGCTCAGCACCTAAAACAGCCAATACCGACTCTTCAAACCGGATGAGTAATAACTGCGAAGTGGCCAGCGAAAAATTTAGGGGGGTGCTGTACCCGGATTTAGGCAAATCATCAAGGAAAAAGCTTTCATTTCTAAGGAATATTCTCACATGGAAAAAAGGGGGAACCCTTCTCCCGACCACGCCACTGAGTAATGGCCAAAAAACTATGAAAAAATATACAGTAGGTGAAACAGAACTGGTGTAGAGAATACAAGAATATACCCTTCTTAAAATGCTTTGCCGAATTGCTGTACTAATACTTTTGCAGGGCTGCCACTTACTGCTATCAATTGCTAAAATCTCAAAAAATCATCATAATATACGGAAGTGATTCAACAGCCATCTAAACTTTTCATACTTAAGTTGATAAAATTTGAAACCGAACGGGTCTCTTTTTTTTGAGGACGCCATTAACAAACTTTTTATGACTGATCGGGGCCCTCCCATCTGGGGTGACCCAGGACTAAATCCCTCATAGCCCCTCCCCCCCTTAATCCGGCACTGGCTACAATGCAGTTTTAAGTATCGTTATATAGTTTATTGCTGCGGTATTGTACTAATAAAGTTAGTCTCCGATTTTCGCAGTTTTTGCTCGTCTATCCTGACTCAAGACGTAAGAGGTGTGACACTGAGATGTCTGCTAGACTACAGATCAGTTTCAGGTCAGCTACAAAATATGATCTACTCCAAAACAGCTCTCCTAACTGATGGGCCGCGATGGTCCTTCAGGGGGCCGCGAATGTACTGTCACAAAAAAAATTGTTTTGTGCGAAAAAATTTGAATTACGAAAGCTTAAAATGCATTATGAAGGTTAACCTGCTCGAGAGCTTTCATGCAGTTTTTAGATTGATTCTGCATTATCTTTACTTTTGTTTTCAGTTGCAGGACGAAAATCATCCAGTTCTTCTAAAAAACACTCGTTTCTAGTTAGCTCAATTTAAAGCGCAAACCTGTGTGAACAGGGATTTTCTGTCATAACACTTGCAGTAATAAATATAAATTTTGTAGTCAGCTAATAGACTGAGACTTCTTAAATACATTAATGCGTATTGCCATTGCGCCGTGGAGGCTCAATTAATTGCTAGTTGGCTCAGAACAAATACTTTCAAAAAAAGGCCTTTGCTAAACAAGTTATTGATAAAATGCGAATTACTGTAGGCCTAACTGTTTTCTTCGTGTTTTTGTGAATGTTCAGTTCTTTGTAAGCAACATGGCATTAAAAATAGAAAAAAAAATTACTAAATTAATGATAGTTTACCAAGCATTGGCACGCAAGGAAATTATAAAACAAAAATTGGCACGTTAGCGAGTTTGAGTTGGACACGCCTGGTTGAAATGAATAAATGCGTTGCTAGATCAACTGTAGCCTACAAGTGGTAAACTGTGTATCAAATGTTGAGCAATGAGAAATAAAAGTATGTACTGGCATCTACGATGAACGCCGTTAACTTAGCATTTTCTTGATAGGTGCGGAAAAGCAACCTAAATAAGCTAATGTGCTTGAATTCGTTTGACTCAGCTTAACGTTTAAAATGTGGCGCATGCCAAGATTTTATGTACACAAAAACAAGTAAATGGTTGACAGATTTTTTTACAACAATTAGTTCGCATAAACTTGTCATAACTTTTCGGCATTTGTTGCAAAAATTGAATATAGTTTTGCCTGATAAATGCACAAATTCGTTTACGTTAGCAGGTAAAGAAAATATGAAGATGGGTTTTTTATAGTCACGCAGCCATGCCCAGCTAGTTTCGACTGGCATGCTTCAACGATAACCCGTTTTGCTGCATTTGATTTTCCGTAGCAATATTTATTTGCTTTTAATGTTTGAGTGTATTTTTGATGTTTCAGCGTACGGGAATAAAACTTGAGTTGATTGATTCTTAAAAAAACTAGGCCTACTAATTACGATTTAGCAAAAGCTTCGGTCGATGTGAATTTTGAAAAGTTCCATAAGCATGCAGTTTGAAAAAAGACCAAAACTTTTAATTGAACTATCATGTTTTGGCTTGAATTTAGCTTCAAGCAATTTTTTTGCCATACTAAGCTAAGCTTGTCACCGCTTTTGTTTTTATGTTTAATTTGTATTTTCTGAATACCGGTACTTTTTCATCACAAAATGTGGTAAAAGACCTGTCCATTCTTTCGATTCTTTTTTTTGCAACATGTTTCATTGTCCTATATGCCGAAAATGCCACCATGACGTAAGGATATCAGCAAAACTTTCCAACTCGAACGTTTAGCGAGTGCTTTACAGCTCTCGCTAGGTTAGCGAGGAAACCGAGACAAAACTGAAGTCGAGAAGAAGATTGTAATAGCCAATTTAGCGGAGCGAGGACATATGATGTTTTCAGCTCGCTTGGTTTTGTCGAGATCACTCTGTAATACGGCTCCAGATTACGATGGCCGAGTGGTTAAGGCCGCGTCTCCGGTTGAGACTCGCCCCAACCATTGGTCTTGTGGGCGATGCACGTCACTGGTCGGTGCGGGCGTGAGTTCGAATCTCTCACGTATTAATTTGCCTAATAACTAGTGGTAATGTTCACGCTTTATTCAATCATTGAACTTCTTGATTTTGATTTATAAACTTGAATCATTCTTTTAGCTGCTGAGTTAGATCAGATAAGCTTCGGTGAAGCTTTTTGCTTCGCCTCATCAGTCCTGAAACTTATATAAGCCAGTTACCGCAGCATTTTTATATTCGTTGGTTTGCTTTAATTGGGGTGTTGCAATTGCGCAGCACCTGTATACGAGCCGCCACCAGACTTTCAATGATTGAATTTCAATAAACATCAATGACTCTAGCATCTAACATACAACGTCGTGGGACAATTTGAACGCAATCGGAAAAATATTGATTAAGAGTGGGCAACAGCTTGAGAATAAGAGCGTCTGCCTCTGGAACAATAGACTCGGGTTTGATTCCCGGTCGGGTTAAACCAATTATTGCGGCATTGATATTAACAGCTTCCCTGCTTGACGCTCAGCATTAAAGCGGCAGTTTGGAGAAAAAGCCGGCAAGTTTACTTGTTCTTATGTTGAAACTTGAAAAAGACACTTACCGGGATTCCCCCATCTTGGTGTGGTAGACAGGTGTCCGACAACTCTTAAAAGGGAGCTCGTTATAACGCTTTGATCGCTTTGTCGTGATTTGAGGATAAATATGCGACTAAACTAATTTGAACTCAGGGATGTAGGAAGCGAAACATTTAAGGGAGGGGTGGGAGGGAGGAGCGAACTTTAATCGATCAAAAGCTAGAAATAATGCGGTACTTTCATAAAGTATATTAAGTTTACTTCAACTTGGAGTTTGTCGAAAAAGGGATGAGAGCGCCCCGGTCCCCCCATCCCCTCCATGGTGACATTTCTGTTTGAATGCAGACACACAGCGATCAGTGACGTGTCAACATCCCAGTGGTTGACGCAAGTCTTTATCAGAGAAGACACTCAGCTATCAAAGCAATCAGCTCTTACAACATTCGTTCAATGAGCAGGTGTCTTGCTTCCATGAATCATAGTTTGCATTACACGCATTCATTATTACGTCACAACTTGTGTTGTGTTATACAGGGTGACACAAAAAAAGACGGTCATCACCAAAATTCGAATAACTTCCAAAGTTTTATTTATATTGACACAAAATTTCAGCAACATTTGGTCACGTCCTGTGTAGCAGACAACTTGAAAATTTCAAGTCTGTACTACAAAACCTCTTTGTTTCACTGGCGCTCAAAAAATGTGCTCGAAATGAGCTCCCCGGCGCTGCAGGCACTCTTGGATCCGGCGGGCAAAATTTTCGATGACCCTACCTCATTCCTCCCTCGGGATCGCTTTTATTGCTGCTGTGATTGCTGCCTTCAGGTCAGGGATACTTTGGGGGTTGTTAGGATAGACCCGGTCCTTAAGGTATCCCCACAGATCAAAATCTGGGGGGTTCAAGTCCGGTGAATACGGCGACCACTGCGGGTCACACCTGCGGCTGATCAGTCGGTCAGGAAAACGCTGCTGTAGCCATGCCAATGATTCTTTTGAGGTGTGGGGGGTGGCACCATCCTGCTGAAATCACTGGAGGACCCTGACGACCTCTCTCCTTCGTCCAAGTGCTGTCCAGAATTTGCCAAGCACCTGGACATATCGCTCGGTGTCACACACTGCTCATTGTCGTCCTTGAACCAGAATGGTCCAATGATGCCATGTTTGGAGATGGCAACCCAGGCAGTGCATTTCAGAGAATGTAAAGGCCTTTGCAGACAGTGTTCAGGGGATGTGCTTCCCCAGAAGATGTTGTTTTTAGAGTTCACGTGACCCGACAACAAAAAATGTGCCTCGTCCGAAAACCAGACATTGTCAAGAAAGTCTGGCACAGCGTCAATCTTGTCGCAAAACCACTGGCACATGATCACGCGCTTTCTCATGTCATCAAGTGTGAGCTTTTGTTTGATTTGTATCCTGTAAGGATACAGGTTGAGATCTGCGATCAAAATTCTCCGCACGGACTCTCGGTTAATTTCAAGCTCCTGACTTCGCCGACGCACAGACTTGCTTGGGCTGCGGACAACAGAGTCTCTGACTGAAGCGACGTTGTGCGGTGTCCTTGATGATTTCGGTCGTCCAGAGTATGATTGTCTGCTAGTGTCTTTACGATTGAGGTTATGCACAGTCCCATGAGTTCTGAACTTGTTGACCCATCTGTACATCATTGAATGAACAGGAAATTCACGACATCTAAACCGTTTTTTGAATTGCAATTGGGCTGCATAAATAAACTTCTGCCGGAAATATGCCTCAACTATAATTATCTTTTGCTCAGTAGTCCATAGCATCTCGAGGGTCAAATTTGGTAGACTCTTGTAACATTAATACTTATTGGTAAATCTGAAAAATGAAAAGAATTGATTAATTATTTCAAACGTCATTCAACTTTAGGTGATGACTGTTTTTTTTTTGTGTCACCCTGTATCATTTTGAACAGAAAATCCTCCAATCGAGAGCGTGTTCTCTGCATCGACTTGGCGACACAGAGAAGAATAATTTCAAAAATTACGTCATGATGTATCAATGGACTGTTTTGTGCTTCATTCTTGCCGCTTGTGGCGCTCAACAACATCTCACTTGTTTGAGAACTGATGAAATAATAACCTCATCGCCCCCAATTACCGATGACAATGTTCAGCAAGGCAGGCCAGGACGTAGGGGACCAATAGGTCCGGTCGGTTTGCAGGGATTAAAAGGGGAACCGGGGATTCCCGATAATTCCGCAATTGACGAACTTAAAGGTAAGAAAATCGTGGATTCGGCTTCTACGCTGATGCAGATTTGCCGGTCGAAATGTAGACCAAAAATTGAAACATTTGTCGAAATGTTTGTGGGATTTAGTTGTTTGAAATTACTAACTTGCAGAAGAATATATTTTGTAAAGTTGCTCACAAATTTTTGAAATATTGCAAACAAAAATCAAGAAAACAACAGATTAATTCTATTTAAAACTCTGCTTCATTTGCCAAAACAGTGACAAATATTATTTCTAAGTTATTTGCAAAATTACCGCATTTTCTATTTTGTGAAACTTCGAAGCTCACCAGAATTGAACCCAAAACATGGGAAGCATCTCGTTATTTGATCAAGTGCTAAATGACGTCTTCACAATGCTAGTGTTTAAGTGATATTACGCAAAATACTACATATGTGCAAATTGTAAACTACAATATACTCTTCGCGCGTCATATGTTTTCTCAAGTTTTTATTTTGCATTTTTTATTATATGTTAGCCAATATGAGCGCGGCGTTGCTTCGTGGATACATGACGTTGGACGGGGGTTGGATTGCTCCGTTCAATGGATACCAATATAAAGCGACTACAACATATCAATCATGGAGTGCGAGTCGATCTGTGTGTCAAGAAGGGGGAGGAGATCTCGCTCAATATGGAGTTCGAGATGTGGCGATTAGAATGTAATTACCGAGCTTGATTGAATGTGTGGTTTTATAAATCAATATATTAGTAGGCTCTGACTTTGATGCTGTGTAAATAATATCTGTGAAGCAGGTCTTAACCACGCCAGGCGGGGCTCCGGTGCAACCATCTTTTAAGTTTGATCAAAACACGTCGTAAACTAAAATCTTTTGATATTTGAGGCAAGGATGGGTTGAGAGCAAAGATTTACGTTGTTACAGTAAAACAGGGATGTGCCGCTATGCGATGCCGATAAATTGTTCAAATCAAAATCAAATCTTCATTACACTCGCGGTATTACGCCGAAGCGTGTAAAGAGTGGTGGGGTCCATCTCCGCGGTTTAGCGCCTTGGTAACACAGCTCCGAAGAAACGTCGCAACGGTGACGAGCGTTTGGCAACACTAAGTCGATTTGACCGACCCGGGAATCAAAGCCCAGACCTCGTGCACCGATATCGTACGCTTAGCAACTGAGCTAACCGGCGCCTACACTTACGTCATCATGAACGAGACAAGCAATAAAACACCATTTCTTTATGCCAATTGCCAGGGGTGTGGAATGGGTGAGGGGGAACAGTATCTGAAAAAGACACTTGCATTTTTTTGAATAAACGCTTTAGTGATCAAGTGCATAAATAGCAGATTAATTGCGGTGCTGCACAATATTATAGCTAAACTATAAACATTTGTTCACATAAAATAGCTAAATGCTAGGTTTGATACCGGTACTTAGTTTGTTTCATCATTCCTGGTGTATTTTGCCTAATTCCTGGTGTATTTTTGAAATTCTGATTAATGTCATGAAACATGTATTAAACAAATGGAACAATCAAATGGGCTTATTATTATTTCTTACCTAACAATTACCAATCAAAAAAGCAATTCTGTCTGTTCCGACACTACAGTATTACCAGCACGTAACGTTTATTTAATAGAAATTTTCGGTCTTGCTTTTGCTGTGGCTACAGGGTTGGTGCCAAGAGTGAGACAGGGGGGCTTGGCTTCCCCAATCAACATGCTTGGTTTCTCCATTCAACATACTTGCTCGTTCGATGACATCGGTTTTTCTGCTTAATTTCGAACTTTGACTCCTTGATGAACGCAAGACCCCCCTTAATCGACTGTTCTGCCGCCGGCTCTGGCTGGCTAACTGTTATATAATTTTCTTAAAAATTAAGTTTTGAGCTGGTTCATTGTCAATCGACAGGAGAGCCAAACCGCTAGGTTTCCCTTGATACACTGTGGTTTGATTGCAAGTCGGGTGAAATCAATGACTTTGAATTTGTTGTTCACAGCTTCCCTGCCTGACGATAAGCGTTAATGGGACAGTGTGGAGTACAAGCCGACAAGGTTACTTGTTGCGCGGTCGAGATAGGCACTTAGTGGGATTCCCCCATCTTGGAGTGGTGGATAAAATGATGGCCGGCAACTGCTGAGCGAGCTAAACATAAAATGGATAGTACTTGCAGAAACTGAACTTTGTTCCCCTGTGAACAATTACGCAATAAGTGACTTGAATAAACGACGATGTTCGACAAAATCTAATGGTTTTGCAAAAATGCTCTGAACTGATACTAACCTGAAAATAATTTGATGATGGAAACTTTGATTTTTAATGAAAATACAACAAAGTTGTCTTCATTTTTAAGAAAACAATCTCTTTTCATGACAAAGATTAAGGAAATAATATTTATTTGCATTTTTTCTCAAAACTAAAATACTAACTTATAATGTAGTACCCTCGGTTACTTGTAACAACATTTTGTGCAGGTTACTTTGGCGAGGACTTTCGTTGAGCGGTAATTACTGGATTGGACTGAGTGATTCAGCAAGTGAAGGAACATGGCGCTGGTTGAATAATAATCGAGCAAACCCTGATGATGGTTCGTTGTGGCTTCCTGGTCATCCACGAACCGGTTCTAGTGGAAATAATCGCGATTGCGCTCAGGCGTACTTCCATCATCGTAATGATGAAGGATTATTTGTTTGGGATCGTCCATGTAGCCATAATCATCAAGCTCTGTGTGAGAAACCAGTTTAAGATGAAAAGTTGACAAACAAACAAATCATTACTTTCATCTATTTCTGTTTCAATCAATGTTTTCTGGAAAACTGGAAAACTTACTTACTACTGGAAAACTCTTTCCATAATCATCAATCAAGTTCATGACCTGCATTAATGTAAATAAACAAACCTTCTATTATTTGTTCGTAATCACCGATTTATTTCGAAATTATTTGCAAATTAGCTCAGTTGTTAAACACATCGCTATCAGTGCGGGAGGTCTGGGGTTCGATTCCCGGGCAGTTTAAATCGGCACAGTGTCACCAACGGCTCGCCATCGCTACGATGTTTCTTCGGAGCTGTGTTGTCCAGACGCTAAGCCGCCGAGATGGATCCCGCGGCACGTTACACGCTTCGACGTAATACCGCGAGTTTAATGATGATTTGATTTGAATATTTCTGTGATTGTGTCAATGATAAATGCTTCAATTTGATCGTATGACGTCATATTCATGTGCATTGTGTGGAAACAGTTGTTTCTATTCAATTGTCTTCATTATTCACGACACGATTTTATTAGTTTGCGCAATAAATTTCGGTGAACCCGGATTCGAACTCGCAATGTAGGCATCACTTTCGAGTAATTAGTAATAAATTGTACGTGAAAAACTGGGAAATCACCAGACGGTGTTTCACCAATGACGTCTTTCGATTGTTTCTTGCAGAAGATCATGCTATGCTCGCTATTTGTGTGATTTCAAAACAATGTAGTTTTCATTTATACAAGATAAGACCTGAGTCATCCTGTTTCGGGATTACGTCCCTCATCAGTGATAACAATCAGGGAGGACCATGTCGAAAACCACACAACAAAATTACTCAATCTGGCGTTTGGGCATTCAATACAGTGAAAAGAAGGATAGCAGTTGCAAAAGACAAAAAGAACAGACTAATGGAGTTAGCTAGATTAATTTCAAGAAAAACAAAGAAAACATTATAAAATAATATAGCTGCGGATAGAAATAGCAATCCACGACCGGTTTCGCTCTCATTAGAGCTCGTCAGGTGAATATAGCTAATAAAAAGCTAAAGATACAGAAATATAGCGAAGAAAAACAAAGAAATGGATGAATAGTACTAGATAGAAAAGTATCAGATGTTAACGATAACAACTGATGGCCTTTTTGGATGCAATCAAATCGACGTCCAAATAAATTGAATAAGACAAAACAAATCTTTTCCAAGATTAGTATGCTGTTTGCTGAAAATGAATCAAATTTTCCTCAGATGTTCATAAAATCCAACCAATCAACACCATGAAAAAATAGAAACATTCGATAGAGCAAGATCAAGAGATTAAAATTCCAAAACAGAATACTGCATCGCTAATCTCAACACGGTAACGAGATACCTTACAAACAACTTTTCACAATGCAGGTGGAAATCACGCGATCATCATTTTGATAAAATGATGTCAGCGCTAGTGTACCAAAGAGCTCAAACCATCTGGTGAGCAACGCACAATGCTACGATACACAAGACAGGTTCCCGAGAGTGCTCAAACCCTTGAGAGTGAGCATTATCATACAAGATAAGACCTGAGTCATCCTGTTTCGGGATTACGTCCCTCATCAGTGATAACAATCAGGGAGGACCATATCGAAAACCACACAACAAAATTTACTTTAGTTTTCATTTACTAATATTCAAGATGTAGATCAAGTTGGCAGGGAATCGAACCATCAGTTTATGTTCTCTACATGTAGATTCGCATCACCGAGTAGCCTAAGCCACAAAAATGACCCATCAATTTGGTGGGCAGCGTGTCCAAGTGGTTCGTGACTTTGTTATAGCAACGACCATGCTCGCAAGATTGATGGTTCCACTCCCACCCAAGCATCGTTGTTGCGTCCTTGGGTAATTAATTATCTCTGCTTGGTGAAATCTAATGAGCAGCCCCAAAGTCAGAAGCCAAAACTGCAATTAATGACGTAAACGCGCGAAACTGCATTTGAATTTTTTTTCACGTGTTAAGGAGTTAAAGGTCGGGAAAATAATTTTTTTTTTTTTAATAAATATTTCCAATCGCTGCTCTAATTCTGTTCGATGCAGTTCTCGTGTCAATGCAGTTTTCTTTCAATGTCAAACATACTCACTCTGTCAACCAGTGGCGCCGCCAGAGTCAAAAAAGTGGGTTGGGGGCAAATGACGTTACAACTTGATGACGTCACGTTCGGGAAACGGAAACCAAAAAGTGATATAATCGATCTAACTTTTAACCTTTTACTGCCCGATGTTCCACTAATGGCACATACGGCACTTTTATTCAAATTGATTGAGGATTTGAGACAATGGCGCATCGAGGATTTGGAAAAGTGGGGGCATAACTGGGGGTGTGGGGGCAAAGCCCCAACACGCCGGGAGCTAACGGGGTCTGGGAGCGTAGCCCCCGGCCGCCAACAAATTGTTGCGGTTTTCACATGAAAAATCACTCATTTTTGCCCACTTTTTTATGGAAAAAGGGCATGCAGTGAGTGCAGTCACTATAGTATAGACAATGCAAAAATGTTTTTGCAGCTTATGCGTAAAGACCGAAGCCCTGGTATAATAAGATAAAAGAAGCTGCAACCATTATTATTGTAAAAAAATATAGACTAAAGGTGAGGTTTTAGCACCTTATTACCGGGATAAAGGGGGGCATAGCACCGTGCCTCCTCCCCTGCGTGGGCCTATGAAGTAAGGAGATCATAAAACGTCTTATTTTACAAACCACAAAGCACTTAGTGCATATTCTTTTGTTGCATAAAACTTAAACTCTAGATAACTACTTATCGCTTTGGAATTAAGTAATAAACTTTGTAATAAATTGAAGTACTGAAAAACACTGCTCTTCTATTGTAACAGCTTGAAATATTTCGGAAAAACTTTGAGGTTCAAGGCATAAAAAACTTTCATTATTTTATGATGACCTAAGAATATTACCCCTATACAAGCGGAAAAAAAATATAGTCAAAGCAATAAGTTATTTGGCGAAGTAACTGAACTGTAGTTTTCTAGTTTTTCTCCCGCACTATACTGACTCAACGTTTTTGCGGTTATGTGAGGAAAAGTGTAGGATTTTGAGTTGTGCTACAGTAGGTTGTCTCGTCTCTGTGATGAGGCCATTGACGCATTTAGTATAACCCGGACGATAAGCCTGGTCAGTTTATATGTTTGACCCAAAAAAAAATATTTACAGGTCAAATAGTGCATTTTCACGGCTTGTTTCATTAATGGAACAACGAACCGACAAAATTTTTGGATTTCCGACCACTTAACGGACAGTAAACTTGCTCGTCATCGTTTCCATGTTTCTTTGGAGCTGCGTTGCTCAGGCGCTAAGCCGCGGAGATGGACCCGCCATTCGTAAAACGCTTCGACCGCGAGTATAATTAATTAATTTGCATTTTAACTAGAGGGCGAGAACAGATCAACTCACCACGCGAATCGTCACGCGTTTTTAATGATTTGTGTATAAGAATTCTAGTTCACAGCTAATTAAAGTTACAGAGTTGCTCTTTAAAAAGCAAGTTTTCATCATAATCTTCCATATAATTTTTCATTGTTCCCTTAACAAAATTAAACCAGGACGGTATTAAGTAATTATTCCAGTTTTCTGAAAATATTGGATTGACTGAAAATATTTCGATAAAAGATGATCTAGAAGATCCACTTCTATTAAACAGTGATTGTTTACCTTCGTTGTTGTTTATTATTTTTTACAAATTCGTAAAACTAA
The DNA here is from genome assembly GCA_964006365.1 of Trididemnum miniatum. Taxonomy (NCBI): domain Eukaryota; kingdom Metazoa; phylum Chordata; class Ascidiacea; order Aplousobranchia; family Didemnidae; genus Trididemnum; species Trididemnum miniatum. Next base: position 2,072,626 of record OZ023250.1, read on the forward strand.
TTGTTTTCACAAATGGATCTGGCCTGTTAAGGCAAGTCACGTCAAACAAGGAATCGAACCGGTAACCTGTCCTGAGATGTGAAATCCAAATTATCACCGACTGTTTTGCAGAATTATTTCTTGCGTAGCAATCGAGCTACTTAATAGGAAGGTTTGTCTTTAATCATGCCAATAGAGTCAAATCAAAATCAAATATTCATTATACTCGCCAAATTACGCCGAAACGTGTAACGAGTGGCGGGGCCCATCTCCGCGGCTTAGCGCCTGGGCCACACAGCTCCGAAGAAACGTCACAACGGTGGCGAGTCGTTGGCGACACTGTGTAGATTTGACCGACCCGGGAATCGAAACCCAGACTTCCGCACCGATAGCGTGCACTTAACTCTGTGGAAAACTCTATCTCGTGATACGATTTGTAATTTGCTGCACAGTTGCCGGCGAGGTTAGCAGCATCCTGGCTATTAGAGAACTTTAAATGTACTGGTGCTGTAGATCATCTTAAGTGCAGTAACTGTTGTGAAAACTGAAAGCGAAAGATGTAAAATAATTGCTGTAGTGTACTGTAATTATGAAGTTTAAGTGTCCGTCATACGGTTTATGTTTAGTTATTCTTTGCCTTTTAATTTTCCTTTGCGTTTGCTTGTTTTACTCATAATTTATACCCGTTTTATTTTATGGAAACCACTTAAACACCAAGCGCGTTGACGACAGATAAAGGACGAGAAGTTGCAGTAACAGGCCCTGATCTTAGCATTCAGGACCAGAGTAAATGAAGGCTGTGTTTGCCGGACTGTAGCGACACAGAAGGACAACCCTACGTCACCAGCGCATGCCGTAATAGGTCATGACTTTACGTCACCAATTCTACCGGTGCGTCACGAAACTTTTATTTGAGATGGACGCTGCGATAGCTTTGGATCTAACATTTTTGTTGAATGTCTAGCAGTTTAGAAAATGATGATTTGAGTAGGCCTACTTGCATATTTCAATGTTTACTCTGGAATTCACTGAAGGTTGGAAGTGATCGTTGATAAACATACGACGTGAAATAAACATAAACAAATTAATTCAATCCTGCCCAATTCGGTAAAAGAATTGACTAAGGATAGTTCGAGATGAGGTTGATCTACAGCTCCGCAGCGATGCTTGTGTTCAACCAACAAAAATTATTTCATCCGTTGGGCTGCGGACAAAATCCCCTGAAACTCGTTTTGGATGTTTCATTCACCTGATAAACACAAAATTAACACAAAATTGTTGTCAAAAAACTCGAAGGCGATCAAACACTCGAACAAATTCCTACTACTTACAACTAATTATTTCAACCGGTGTCTTTCAAAATATGCTCCATCTATTTAGTCCACGCTTGATAAATACCCTCAGTACAGGAGTATTACGTTTTAGTATATTTCAATACTCGCGGTATTACGCCGAAGTGTGTAACGACAGGCGCAGCCCATTTTGCTTTTGACGTGCAAAGTTTTGCCTTGAAAGTGAAAAAGGCAAAGTTCAACCAATTACCATCCACAAAAGTCATGTGACTCCACTGTTAAAAGCAGTGATTTCTTTGATTTTCGACAAACAAATCGTTTAAAATTCAGTTGTAAACAACGAGGAACAAAATGAGGAGCTTGTTTACAACCGATGATTGGTTAGAGCCGGTATTGATTCCAGTTTCAATTCGAAAGCTCTCGATTGCATGTCACTTGAGTCGGCATGCCATATTTGCATGCCATATTTGCATGTCACTTGAATGGCTACATAACTGACAAGCTGCCGAACTTACGCTAATTTTTTACGGCTCGTATAAATACATTGACAGATATAGGCTTTATCAACTATTTCTCCTTGTTTGTCATAAACACGAGTTATTAGTAGCGTGAGAACAAGATCTTCCTAACTTCCTGTTTATAAATAAACCGCTAAATTGCTTGTTTAAGGAACTTGATGACGTTTGTCGAAAGAGTTTTGGAATTAGTAAATGTTTTGGTTTTATCGACGCAAACACATTAACAAAAGCTTGAACTATTTCATGGCATGTTTGATTGACATGCAGCCTTAATAAGATGTCGCAGAAATCAAGTCAAATTAAAAATCAAACTTTCGTTCTTCTCGCGATGTGACGTCGAAGCGTGTAACGAGTTATGGAGCCGATCTCCGCCGCTTAGCACCTGGGCAACACAGCTCAGAAGAAACAGCAGCGATGGCGAGCCTTTGGCGACACGAGTCCGACTTGACGGGCCTCGGAATCGAACCCAGACCTACTGCACCGATAACGACGCGTTTAAGAACTGAGCTTACTGACTGGTGGCCAAACACCCAAATTAGAACAGTAATTGATCGGCAGTTTATCCCACCTTAACCTTGGTTTTGTTTAGTACATTTCGGCTAAAATTTATGCTTGCTTGTGTTATGTTATCTATTTCAGAGTTTTATTGGTCACTATCACAGCAATTATCGCTTATTTTTAAATCAATTCGAATCAAAGCGTTCAATCTTGGCATTAGCGACTGCAAGAAAATATTTGGTGAGTAAAACTGTTTGATTGCATGAAATTTTATAGAAAACGTATTTAATACATAACGAAATTGAAAAAAACAAAAGTATATCGAAACAACTGCTTGAATTTTTTCAAGTTGAGTTGATTGAAATTTTGTCAGAATCGTTCTAGCAGTGCTTGTAGGACTACACTAAGAAATCTTCTCTTCATTATAAGCTACTCGCAGTATTACGTCGAAGCGTGTAACGAGTGGAGGGATTCATCTACGCGGTTAGCGCCTGGGCTACACAGCTCCGAGGAAACAACACCGCGGTGGCGAGCCGTTGATGACACTGTGTTCGATTTGACCGGCCTGGGAATCGAACCGAGGATCTCTCACGCCCTTAGCAATGTCATTACCATTACGACGTTTACTTGTGAAGCGATTTTTCACAAAAACTGTTACAATCAAACGAGATGCCACGCAACGCTACATTTATGATGCATTGGAATCCTGGGTATGTCACATAGTTTTGTTACGTTCCAACAATATGCTGCAGGTTAAGCAACTAACATCAAAGACAGTGCTGATAGGCTAAAACTGCTCAGAATTATTGTAAAGCGTTTTGAAATGAAATTTCTCGGTGCATTTTTTAAGTATGCTGCTGAGTTGGAATAAGCGACTAACATCAAGTGTTACGATCGTTGAGGGGAATCGGTCATTAACTGAGCAAAATGTTTCTAAGAACATGAAGCGGTATTTCGTTCTGTTAAACTTAAAAGTCCATGAGTTTATTTGTTTGGTTCAAAGTTGCATGCTTTAATGTCGACTTGTATCGCCGCTGTATGGCGAATCTAGCCCTTGTCTATATAAACGAGCGATTACACAAAACTATCTGAACGTGTCTATCACGTAGCACCAGCTACCGGTATTGCTTTGGCTAACTTCTATCCATAATTTTATAACCATGGTAATGCGTTAACCAATATGCTTCCCCTAGTGATCATCAATCCCTCGTATTATCCAATCATATCGCTCAAGCGCCAAACGTCATAGAGCAAGGGAATCAATTCGGAAACTGCTTCGCTGCAACTTAAACGAATGGCAGAACTCGCAGTTCGTGACATCATAATGGTTTGCAAATTAAAATATAGCAACGGTAACACCTTTTTGCGAGGTTAGAAATTTTTGATTAAAAAAAGTCAAATCTTCGTTCCACTCGCGATATCACGCCGAAGCGTGTAACGAGTCGCGGGATTCAACTGTGAGGTTGGCGTCTGTACAACACAGCTCCGAAGAAACAATTTGACTGACTCCGTAATCGAACTCCATATCTCTCGTGGCGATAGCGCCAACTTTACCACTACGCCAACTGGTCGGTTGTTTTTAATTCAATGAAAGTTTGTTTTTTTTTTATTCAGTTTTTTCAGTGTTAACAAAGCTTATTGCCTCCTTTACCCAAATGACCGACGTAACCGCAAATTTAAACTTTTGTACCGGGATATCAATGATGAAAATTGCAAAGTTGTGTTTCACAACTCTACCAGGTGATTAACATTTCCTCCGTTTGGGTTTGTCGAGTGTTTTTCACTGACACGACAGGAATCTTTTGGATTAACTGCAGGGTAGCATGTGGTGATCTACTTACGAGTGTTTCACAAAAACGACAATAGAATTGTAGCTGATTCAATGTTTCCATTTTCCTATCACTTGTGGCAGATCACAATGATGAAAAATAACAAATATTAGCGGCGGCTTTTACTTAAGAAAATCCAGTATGCGTTTTACAAGCGAAGTATTTGTGAGCCAGCCAGACTTTCGTGGCTTGAATCATGTTGCTTAGTTGGGTGAAAATTAAGAATAGAAAGTCTAATAAAAAATACAAATGCGTTATTTAGCTTTGTATTGAACTTGGTACAATCACGGCAAAATTTAAAAACCTAGAGCTGCAATTCATTGCCTAAATTTAGCAATTAATCGTGATTGTTAAAAGCATTTTTTGAATAAATAATTGATATAATCAATAGAATGAAAAATAGATTGTACAAACCATAGCAGCAATCACCACAAGCGTGTTGTTACTCAATATAACATTTCGCTCGTTTTCAGCGTTGTAAGTCTTGTCCTCTTCAGAATTTCCAGTAAAATGATTCATTGTAAGTTTGAAAACGGCAGAATATCAGGAAATACTGAGTTAACTATCTGGGCTTATTGCCGGATATGTGGGCCTATAAAGCTCAAACCACTGATTGCTATTTTTGCGGAGCCTACGCAAAACTTTTTTAAAATCGATTGTGGTTATAGCATCACTGAGGATGTTACAGTTACTTTAACTTATCTTAATCCAGCGTGTTTGTATCACCCACTCACAATGGTAATTACGTTTGTCTGTTTGCGTTTTCTCCTCGCTTTGCTTTAGCTTTCTCTCAACCGCCTTGCATTTTGAAATTTACTTCAAGGTTCGACCACCTTCCGAGTCACTGGCCAAATCTGAACCCAGCAAGGTCTTGATGGATCGTAAGAAATTTTCAATAACAATTTTGCTGATGAAGTGTGAGATTCAGGAACTTTTCACTTGTTAATTTTTTACGTTTCTGATTTTGTAAAAAAAAATCTTTTCTTCATCACACTCGCGGTATTACGCCGAAGCGTGTAACGAGTGGCGGGGTCCATCTCCGCGGCTTAGCGCCTGGGAAACACATTTCATTGTTTATTTATTTGGAAATTTGGAAAAACAATGAAATATAAAAAAGAAAAAAACTACACTGACTAGAAAAATGAAATAAGTACACAAATGAGGTTTTTCCTGTGAGAGGCTGCGAAAAGACCATGAGTCCAACCCAAAAGAATTGCAGCGGTCGTCGAGTCTGCAGCCTCTCACATTCTGATCACATAATTAATACGTAACAAGACATAAAACATACAGGCAAAGACACGTAAACATATAGTTAAATAAGATTACAACTAGCAGCAGTAAAAAAAAAAAAAAAACTAAGAAAACGGTTACATTTAATACCACATAAGAAAATTTGCTTCATCATCAAAGTTTTGATCTTTTTACTAAAGGATTTTACGCTTAATTCTTGATTAGATGTAAACTCTGATGGCAAATCATTCCATAGTTTACAACTAGTGAATTTTATTGATCTTTGTGAGGTAGATTTGGCACAATGGAAATTTACTACCCAGTTATCATCACAAGCAAACCTGGTAAGATACTCATGCCTTTCCGAGGGTGTAGTAAAATAATAAAATTAAAACAATTTGGCAGAATTTACTTTTTAAAAGTGAACATAAATATCAAGACTTATAATTTATAAATGTCATCTAATCTCAACAAGTTTAATTTTTGTCGTATAACGGAGAGATTTTTGTTTTGATGAAAGGCAATTTAGTGATAATTTTGACAATGGAATTTTGTTCAATTTGAATACGGTCAGTATATTTAGCTGCGGTATTGCTCCATGATGTGACACCATAGTATAAATGCGGATAGGCAATACTACAATACACATTTATTAATATAGATTGAGGGACGTGCGGTGTCTTAATTTAGCAAGGATTCTTCTTGCTTTGGTTAGTTTTTGAATAACATATCTCGTGTGTTCCTCTCAGGTCAGCTTGTGATCTACCATGACTCCCAAGTACTTTATAGCATTTTTCTATGGTAACGTACCGATTAAGATATCAATACAAAAATCATCATTAGATTAATTTTTACACTGGAAAACAACACACAATTTGTTTTTGAATAATTTAGCGTAAGTCTGTTCAAATTAATCCAGTTTTCACGTTGAAGAAACGAATTTTCACATTTACTTTTGAGTTTTTCAGTATTCATATCACTACAAAGCAATGCAGAGTCCTCTGCATATAATACTGTTGTAGATTCACACGAATTAGGCAGGTCATTTATATAAACTAGGAAGAGAAAAGGCCCAAGCACGCTACGCTGCTAACTCCGACCAAGATAGACAGCAGGCCAGACGAAACCCGATCCTCCCTGTTAACTGTAAACTGAAAGCGATTAGACAAGTACGAAGTAAGCAGATTGTGAGCATTACCTCTAACACCATGGTGTTCAAGTTTATCAAATAATATCTGGTGGATAACACAGTCGAAGGCTTTGGCAAGATCTAAAAAAACTCCACAAACTGTATTAGTGTTGTCAAGTTCGTTCAGTATAATTTCATTTAAGGATGTAATAGCATTATTTGTTGAGTGTTTTTTTTCTAAAGCCAATATGACAACTTACAAATAGATTATATTTTTCCCAAAATTTGGAAAGATGTTTATGCAGAATAGTTTCGAATATTGTATTAATTGGGGACAAAATGGAATTTGGCCTATAGCTCCCTAGTTCGAGCGTGGATCCGCCTTTATGTAAAAGAATCACTTGGGCGATTTTCAGAAGATCGGGGTAGATTCCAGATACTAAGCTTTCGTTAAAAGAATCTGCAAGGTATTCAGCCATTAAAACTTTTGCTTCTTTAATTATGAAAATCGGTATGTCCAAGTAACCAGGGTTTGTGATCATTTAAGCTGGAGATAATTTCAACAATTTCGTATGCATCGGTCGGCTGTAGAACAATAGAGGACAGATTACGCTTACCAAGAATATTCAAATGATTTTTGCTTTGGTCATGGTTGATTGATTCAGCAGCAAGTTTTTCTCCGATTGCAGCAAAGTGCTGACTCATTTTGTCGCAAATATTTTCGGTTAAAGTAAATGTTTGACCGTCAACTTTTATAGACTGTGGCAATGTAGGTTTTCGTTTCCTTTTCCTAAATAGTGAGTTCATGTATATCCAGGTGTCTGAGGAATTACTAGCATTGCGGAATAAGCAAGGGCGTTGGAAGATGGTGTATTTTTTATATATTTTTTCAGCCCCTTTCCATGGAAATTTTGAGACCCCCTTTAGCCCTCCTTTTCAAGAATTTATAACTACCGTACACCCTGTCGCACTTCAACGATGGCGTATGGTGTCACTCGTCATTCTTTTTTTTTTTCGTCATTGACACCATCAAACCAATTAACGTAGGCCTACTAACTTTTGCAACTTTGTGACAAAGGTGAACAAAATCGCAAAAACTGTTGAATATCCTTGTAACTTCGTGAGCAAACCCTCTTAGAGCTTCACTGTGATGTCACAGTTAAATCTTCTCCAATTGTAAAACAAACTTTTGGGCAAATAACAGCAAAACAACAAAATATCAAATTAGAATTAGCAAGCTTATCCTAGGAGCAGCGGCGTAGCGAGAAATTTTAAAATGGAAGGGCCATAATTTGTAGATTTTTTCAAGCGTATTTTTTCGGCAGAACAAATTTGATGCTGATTGAGAAACAAGAAAATCTTTTTTATTTTTGGGAGGGGGGGGGGAGATATGCTTCCCCGGAAAGTTTTTAAAAATGTAGGCCTACATGCTGTAATGGCTATGTTAGTGCTGTTTGAATGATTTTCAGCCAAAGTTTGTTAAAAATTTTTGACCCTAATTCTTAATGCTTCGCTAAATATGATGAATTTTGTTCACACATTTTCGATTATACGTGCTTAAGGCGTAAAGCTTATTGTTTTCAGTTGCAGTTGCAGGAAGATTTCAGTTGCAGGAAGAAAATCATCCAGTTCTTCTAAAAAACACTCGTTTCTGGTTAGCTTAATTTGGAAGCGCAAACCTGTGTGAACAGGGATTTTCTGTCATAACTAGGGCGATTCACGGTCAATAAAATCAATTTTATTTTTGGATGTAGAAAATATCTCTAACAATGTGGAAACAAAATTTCACGGTCGTAGGAACTGTATTGATGAAGTTATAAAGTCAATAAATGTCAATTTCTTGTTTTTTAGATCAATTTTTTTTCATTAGGTCAATTTTTGCTTTCTTGCTTTTTCTGCGCGATTCTACTTTATACTCAAAAAGAGATGACTCAGATAATTTAGAGATGAAAGTTCGTAACTGTTGGTGGTACCAGGGAGGTGTATCCTGTCGCCAGACTGTTACCGGTATTGCAGTTTTACACATGCTTAATTTATTAATGTAATGTTTGATGTGATTTAATCGATTTCGATTGTAAAGATCCGTTCGGACAGCTTTGCAAGATTGCAATTTTAGCACAATTGGTTTATGATGAAATAAGCTTTTCGTCGTGTTTTCATTTGTTACATATTTCTGTCGCTAAGTGCCGGTAGTCAAAAACATTAAAATTGAGAAGACAATGCATTAGTTATTCAACCATACTTTCATGTTAGAAAGATTGAAATACAGCGAAGAGCAAAACACTTGAATTATACAGTATGTGCGTACATTACAATCTAAGCACTACCTGAAGTGACTTTGGTGTTTTTTTTTTTTTTTTTCTTACGGGCTGGTTTTTTCATTTCATTGTTTCGTTAGGTCAATAAAATCAATTTTTTGATAAAATAAGGTCAATTTTTTGAGATTTTTAGGTCAATAAAAAATTGCCCTAGCCACAACACTAAATCTAAATTGTGAAGTCAGCGAACAGACTGACCCTTATTAGATGCAATAATGTGTATTGCCATTGCTCCGTTGAAGCTCAATTTTGCTAGTTGGCTCAGAACAAATGCTTGCAAAAAAATGGCTTTTGCTAAACAAGTTATTGATAAAATTCAAATTACTGTGGCCAAACCGTTTATTTCGTATTTTTGTGAATGTTTAGTTCTTTGTAAGCAACATCGTTTTATAATTAATAGAAAAAAATGACTAAATTAATGATAGTTTACCAAGCATTGACAAGCGAGGAAATTATTAAAAAAAAATGGGCACATTAGCGAGTTTGAGTGGGACACCCCTAGCTGAAATGAATAAATGCGTTGCTAGATGAACTGTAGCCTACAAGTGGCAAACTGTGTATCAAATGCTGAGTAATGAGAAATAAAAGTATGTACTGGTATCTGCGGTGAACGCAGGGAACTTAGCATTTTCTTGATAGGTGCGGAAAAGCAACCTAAATAAGCTAATGTTCTTGAATTTTTTTGACTCAAATTAACGTTTAAAATCTGGCGCATGCCAAGATTTTATGCACACACGAAACAAGTAAATGGTTGACAGATTCTTTTATAACAATTAGTTCGCTTAAATTTGTTATAACTTTTCGGCATTTGTTGCAAAAAGTATAGTTTTGCCTAATAAATGCACAAATTAGTTTACGTTAGCAGGTAAAGAAAATGTGAAGATGGGTGTTTTATAGTCACGCAGCCATGCCCAGCCAATTTCGACTGGCATGCTTCAACGATAACCTGTTTTGCTGCATTTGATTTTCCGTAGCAATATTTATTTGCTTTTAGTGTTTGAGTGTATTTTTGATGTTTCAGCGTACGGGAATAAAACTTGAGTTGATTGATTGATTCTTAAAACTGAAGTCGAGAAAAAAATTGTAATAGCCAATTTAGCGAAGCGAGGACATATGATGTTTTTAGCTCGCTTGGTTTTGTCAAGATCACTCTGTAATACGGCCCCAGATTACGATGGCCGAGTGGTTAAGGCCGCGTCTCCGGTTGAGATTCGCTGCAACCATTGGTCTTGTGGGCGGTGCACGTCACTGGTCGGTGCAGGCGAGGGTTCGAATTTCACACGTATTAATTTGCCTAATAACTAGTGGTAAAATTCAAGCTTTATTCAATGATTGAAGTTCTTGATTTTGATTTATAAACTTGAATCATTCTTTTAGCTGCTGAGTTAGATCAGATAAGCTTCGGTGAAGCTTTTTGCTTAGCCTCATTATTCCTGAAAATTATATAAGCCAGTTAGCGCAGCATTTTTATATTCGCTGGTTTGCTTTGGGGTGTTGCAGCTGCGCAGCTCCTGTATACGAGCGGCCACCAGACTTTCAATGATTGAATTTCAATAAATATCAATGACTCTAGCATCTAACATACAACGCCGAGCGACAATTTGAACGCAATCAGAAAAATATTGATTAAGAGTGGGCAATAGCTTGAGAATAAGAGCGTCTGCCTCTGGAACAATAGACTCGGGTTTGATTCCCGGTCGAGTCAAACCAATTATTGCGACATTGATATTGACAGCTTTTCTGCTTGACGCTCAGCATTAAAGCGGCAGTTTGGAGAACAAGCCGGCAAGTTTACTTGTTGTTATGTTGAAACTTGAAAAAGGCACTTAGCGGGATTCCCCCATCTTGGTGTGGTAGACAGATGTCCGACAACTCTTAAAAGAGAGCTCGTTACAACGCTTTGATCGCTTTGTCGTGATTTGAGGATAAATATGCGACTAAACTAACTTGAACTCAGGGATATAGGAAGCGAAACATTTAAGCGAGGGATGGGAGGGGGCGAACTTTAATATGTCAAAAGCTAGAAATAATGCGGTACTTTCATCAAGTGTATTAAGTTTACTTCAACTTGGAGTTTGTCGAAAAAGGGAGAAGGGCGCCCCGGTCCCCCCATCCCCTCCATGGTGGCACTTCTGTTTGAATGCACACACACATCATATCAGTGACGTGTCAACATCTAAGTGGTTGACGCAAGTCTTTATCAGAGAAGACACTCAGCCATCAAAGCAATCAGCTCTTACAACATTCGTTCAATGACCAGGTGTCTTGCTTCCATGAATCATAGTGTTGTGAATTCTTATTTCGATGTCATAAAGCGCTGAGAATTGCGAGTCTCAATCTCAAGGTCAGGACATCTCGAAAGCAGAAGCAGAAGGGCAGAAGAGCTTTATTTCAGCGAGAGCATGCATATTTAAACGATCACACAAAAAAGGCACAAATTAGGTTTTGGCGACACCAATTCATGGAATCCAAGCAGAATTTAGCTCAATTTGGTTCTCATGTGAAACATAACAAATAATTCAATAACTGGGAGATTTCTAGCAAGCGAAGGAAGATAGCGTTTCTAATAAGCGCAAGTAGGTAAAATAAGCAAACATAGAATCGCAATGTTGGGAAGAGGAAATATTATGGGAACACAGAAATTAAGATTGCTGGCAATAATTTGGCTAGACACGATTGAAAGCTGCAAGGCGTTCTGCAATATTGCCTGACTTAGAAATTTAACTGCAAAGTAAACGGAAGGGAACAGAAATTTATCACGTAATCGCCACAGAGCTTCCCCCCAGATTTACACGTATGATGGGCGGAATGGAATGAAAGGCCAGCATAGGTGGGAATCGATAACAAATTGTGGCTGATTAGAGTCCAAAAACACAATAATCACAGATTAAAAGTGCAACATATAATTGCAAAAGGAAAACTGACTAGTAAAATAATGGAGTCGAAGTTCAAATCAGATTTTTAAACAATGTTTGAAATGGAATAAACATCTTGCGAAAGCCACTAAAACAGTTTAGGTTTGCACAACAGATGCTAAGCATGGGAAGTCCTATAAAAGAGTGTGGAAATTGCTCGTCTATTTTTGTATCAGTTTCGATAAATTAATAAATCGTGAGCGCAAAAGTTCCAAAGTGAAAGACGACATTGGCATGAGATCAGCTGCATACGAAATGCGCATGACGCTACTGTTAGGTAGGCATCACACAAGAGAGGCTGACCGGATCATCCATTGTAGCTGCGATTGTGTGAAATCCAGAGAGGTATGATTCGCGGTGCATGGATTGCCTCTGACCCCGTGTTGGGAGTGGGTAAAAAATATAAAAATTGAGCATGGCTGTGAAATCATGTGCGAGGCTGCCCAAATCATTCACGTCGGTATGATTTTGGAGATGAAATGCCTCTGGTCTGCCGGGCCGGTAGACGTTGAGTGTCGCGCAAGTAGCACGAAAAAAAAAGGTGCAGAAGACAGCGTAATGAGGTCGCAAGAGCGCCGCCACATGGGATAATCTCAAGGTCGTGAGTTCGATCCTCACTCGGGGCACCAATGTTGTGAATTCTTATTTCGATGTCATAAAGCGCTGAGAATTGCGAGTCTCAATCTCAAGGTCAGGACATCTCGAAAGCAGAAGCAGAAGGGCAGAAGAGCTTTATTTCAGCGAGAGCATGCATATTTAAACGATCACACAAAAAAGGCACAAATTAGGTTTTGGCGACACCAATTCATGGAATCCAAGCAGAATTTAGCTCAATTTGGTTCTCATGTGAAACATAACAAATAATTCAATAACTGGGAGATTTCTAGCAAGCGAAGGAAGATAGCGTTTCTAATAAGCGCAAGTAGGTAAAATAAGCAAACATAGAATCGCAATGTTGGGAAGAGGAAATATTATGGGAACACAGAAATTAAGATTGCTGGCAATAATTTGGCTAGACACGATTGAAAGCTGCAAGGCGTTCTGCAATATTGCCTGACTTAGAAATTTAACTGCAAAGTAAACGGAAGGGAACAGAAATTTATCACGTAATCGCCACAATAGTTTGCATTAATGCATTCAATATTACGTCACAATTTATGTTGTGTTATATGATTTTAAACAGAAAATCCTCCAATCGAGAGCGTGTTCTCTGCATCGACTTGGCGACACAGAGAAGAGTGTTTTGGAAAATTACGTCATGATGTATCAATGGACTGTTTTGTGTTTCATTCTTGCCGCTTGTGGTGCTCAACAACATCTAACTTGTTTGAGAACTGATGAAATAATAACCCCATCGCCCCCAATTACCGATGACAATGTCCAGCAAGGCAGGCCAGGACGTAGGGGACCAATAGGTCCGGTCGGTTTGCAGGGATTGAAAGGGGAACCGGGGATTCCCGATAATTCTGTAATTGACGAACTTAGAGGTAAGAAAATCGTGGATTCGGCTTTTACGCATTTTGATGCAGATTTGCCGGTCGAAATGTGGACGAAAATTGAAACATTTGTTGAAGTGTTTGAGGGATTTAGTCGTTTGAAATAACTAACTTGCAGAAGAATATATTTTGTAAAGTTGCTCGCAAATTTTTGAAATATTGCAAACAAAAAATAAGAAAACAACAGATTAATTCTATTTAAAACTCTGCTTCATTTACCAAAACAGTCCCAAATATTATTTCTAAGTTATTTGCAACATTACCGCATTTCCTATTTTGTGAAACTTCCAAGCTCACCAGAATCGAACCCAAAATATGAGAAACACATCGTTCTTTGATCAAGTGCTAAATGACGTCATCACAATGCTAGTGTTTAAGTTATATTACGTAAAATACTACATATGTGCAAATTGTAAACTACAATAGACTCTTCGCGCGTCATATGTTTTGTCAAGATTTTGTTTTGTTTTCAGCCAATATTAGCGCGGCGTTGCTTCGTGGATACATGACTTTGGACGGGGGTTGGATTGCTCCGTTCAATGGATACCAATATAAAGCGATTGCAACAAGGCAATCATGGAATGCGAGTCGATCTCTGTGTCAAGAAGAGGGAGCAGATCTCGTTCAATATGGAGTTCGAGATGTGGCGATTAGAATGTAATTACCGAGCTTGATTGAATGTGTGGTTTTATAAACCAATGTATTAGGAGCCATTGACTTTGATGCTGTGTAAATAATATCTGATAAGCAGGCCTTAACTACGCCAGGCGGGGCTCCGGTGCAACCATCTGTTACGGTGCAACCGTCTGTTAAGTTTGATCAAAATACGTCGTAAACTAAAATCTTTTGGTATTTGAGGCAAGGATGGTTTGAGAGCAATGATTCACGTTATTTCAGTAAAACAGAAATGAACTGTTATGCAATGCTGATAAATTGTTCAAATCAAAATCAAATCTTCACTACATTGCGTCGACTTGACCGACCCGGGAATCAAACCCCAGACCTCGTGCACCGATATCGTGCGCTTAGGAACTGAGCTAACCGGCGCCTACACTTACGTCATCATGAACGAGACAACTAATAAAACACAAGTTTTTCATGCCGATTGCCAGAGGTGTGGAAAGGGTGAGGGGGAACAGTATCTGAAAAGGGCACTTGCATTTTTCTAAATGGACACTTTAGTGATCAAGTGCATAAATAGCAGATTAATTGCCGTGCTGCACAATATTATGGCTAAATTATAGACTTTTGTTCACACAAAATAGCTAAATGCTAGGTTTGATACCGGTACTTAGTTTGTTTCATCATTCCTGGTGCATTTTGACTAATTGTGACAAAAAATTTTGAAACTCTGATATATGTCATAAAATGTATATTAAACAAAAGGAACAATCAAACGGGCTTATTATCATTTATTACCTAACAATTACCAATCAAAAAAGCAATTCTGTCTATTCGACACTATTACCAGCACGTAACGTACATTTAATTGAAATTTTCGGTCTTGCTTTTGCGCTGGCTACAGGGCCGGTGCCAAAAAGGGGCCAAGGGGCTTGGCTACCCCAATCGACATGCTTGGTTTCTCCATTCAACATACTTGCTCGTTTGAAAACAGCGGCTTTTCTGCTTAATTTTGAACTTTGGCCTCCGGATAAACGCATGGCCCCCGTAAATCGACTGCTCTGCCGCCGGCTCTGGCTGGCTAATTGTTGCATATCTTTTTTACAATCTAAGTTTTGAGCTGGTTCATTGTCAATCGACAGGAGAGCCAAACTGCTAAGTTACCCTCGATACACAGTGGTTTGATTGCGAGTCGGGTCAAACCAATGACTTTAAACTTGCTGTTCACAGCTTCCCTGCTTGACGATAAGCGTTAAAAAAACAGTGTGGAGTACAAGCCGACAAGTTTGTTTGTTGTGCGATTGATATAGGCACTTAGTGGATTTCCTCATCTTGGTGTGGTAGACAAAATGATGGCCGGCAGCTTCTAAGCGAGCTAAACATAAAATGGATAGTACTTGCAGGAAGTGAACTTTTAACAACAAAAACGTTTCGATTGAGAAAGTTCCCCTATGAACAGTTACGCATCAAGTGACTTGAATAAACGACGATGTTCTACAAAATCTAATGGTTTTGCGAAAATGCACTGAACTGAAAATAAGCTGAAAATATTTTGATGATGGAAACTTTGATTTTAATGAAAATACAACAAATTTGTCTTAATTTTCAAGAAAACAATCTTTTTTCACAACAAAGATTAATTAAATAATATAAATTTGTATTTTTCCAAAAAATTAAAATTTAACTTAAATCTAGTATTGTCGGTTACTTGTAACAGTATTTTGTGCAGGTTACTTTGGCGAGGACTTTCGTTGAGCGATTATTTCAGTATTGGATTGAGTGATTCAGCAAGTGAAGGAACATGGCTCTGGTTGAATGGTAATCGAGCAAACCCTGATGATGGTTCGTTGTGGCTTCCTGGTCATCCACAAACCGGTTCAAGTGGAAATGATCGCGATTGCGTTATTGCGTCCTTTCGTCCAGGTCGCTTTGGCGGATCATTTGTTTGGGATGTTCTATGTAGCTGGGTTTATCGAGCTCTGTGTGAGAAACCAGTTTAAGATGAAAAGTTGACAAATAAACAAATCATTGCTTTCATCTATTTCTGTTTCAATCAATGTTTTCATCATGAAATTACTGGAAAGCTCTTTCCATAATCATCAATCAAGTTTATGACCTGCATTAATATGAATAAACAAACCTTCTATTATTTGTTCATAATCACCGATTCATTTGGAAATCTTTTGTAAATTAGCTCAGTTGTTTAACACATCGCTATCAGTGCGGTAGGTCTGGGCTTCGATTCCCGGGCCGGTTAGCTCACTTATTAAACACATTGCTATCAGTGCGGGAGGTCTGGGCTTCGATTCCCGGGCCGTTTAAATCGACACAGTGTCGCCAACAGCTCGCCATCGCTGCGACGTTTCTTTGGAGCTGTGTTGTCCAGACGATAAGCCGCGGAGATGGATACCGCGATACGTTACACGCTTCGACGTAATTCCGCGAGTATAATGATGATTTGATTTGAATATTTCTGTGATTGTGTCAATAATAAATGCTTCAATTTGATCGTATGACGTCATATTCATGTGCATTGTGTGGAAACAGTTGTTTCTATTCAATTGTCTTCATTATTCATGACACGATTTTATTAGTTTGCGCAATAAATTTCGGTGAACCCAGATTCGAACTCGCAACGTAAAAATCACTTTCGAGTAATTATTATACAGTAAGTAGTTTGTGAAAAATTGGGAAATCACCAGACGGTGTTTCACCAATGACGTCTTTCGATTGTTTCTTGCGGAAGATAATGCTATGCTCGCTGTTTGTGTGATTTCAAAACAATGTAGTTTTTATTTATAGTAATATTCATGATGTAAATCATGGTGTGTTCGTCGTCGTCGTCGTCGTTTGGCGGGGCATCTCTTCCAAGACAGATGGAAGGACCAAGGCCGAGGGTTTATCCTTTTACCACCCTGGCCACCAAACTGCTTGGGTCAGATGCTGACTGTAAGGGACTTCAGCCAGCATCTTGTTTCGTCATCCAAAACCATTAGACCAAACATACTTCGGGGTGCTCGATGTATGGGACACTGTGAGATGATGTGATCTGCGGTTTGTTCACTGGCACCACACTCACAATTCGCTAGAGGAGCGAGACCCCATTTGTACATGGACGAACAGAAACGTCCAACACCAGAACGTAGACGGTTGAGCTTGACCCAGGCTGCCCTCGGCAGACCCATACCCAAGGGTCTGGAGCTAGCCTTGGGAATGAAAGCATGGAGTGACAATGCGTTGGCAGAGTACTCCAGGTCCCATTTCGTGTTCGTCCACTCGGCTGCACGGACGTCCATCTCAGAAAGACTGTCTAGTAATTTCCGAGCAGCAGGTACAAATGAGCGTCTAGATTTCAATCTCTCCCTACATACGTCCTGTGACTCATGAAACTGGCCATGTAAAATGTGGTCAGGGTCCAGGGAGCTGCGGTTGGCTAGGGAGAGTGTCGCTCCTTGACGGCGAAGCTCAGCTGGCTGGATGCCTGAAAGAACCGGAAGGTAGACCGATGGAGTGGGACACAGGCACCCAGTGACAATGCGCAAGGCGTCATTTATTACATTGTCGATAAGCCGTATGTGCACGCTGCGGCACCAGACTGGTGCGCAGTACTCGGCAGTCGAGTAGACCAGAGACAGGGCAGCTGTGCGTAATGTCTTAGCGCTAGCACCCCAACCTGTTCCGGCAAGTCGCCTCAACAGTGAGACGCGAGCACATAACTTCTTGCGCAATGCTTCCAGGTGAGGACGATATGTGAGCGATCTGGCCAGTTTGACCCCAAGATAAGTGGGAACTGGACAGAAAGGTAAGGTCTTACCGATGTTACAGACCTTAAGCTCACGCTTAGCCTCTCGATTGTGGAGGTGAAAGGCCGCCGTCACCGTTTTAGTGTGGCTAAGCTTCAATCGCCAGGTCTGGAGATATTCCGAGAGTGTAGTCATGTCCTGGCTTAGAGTCCTTTCCAACTCCTTCCATTCTCCAGATGTATGAAGTATCGCCAGGTCGTCGGCATAGGCGAACTTCTTGGAGGTTATGGAGGGGATATCATATGTATAGATGTTGAAAAGGAGGGGGGCCAGGACCGATCCCTGGGGGACGCCATTTCTCAGGCGTCGTAACCTGCTAGGCTTGCTGTCGCCAGCTGTAAGGGTGAAGCTTCTGTTGCGGATCAGCTCCATAATCATACGAACCATGTGCTTGTCCGGCAGAAGCCGCAACAGCTTGCAGGTGAGGCCACGGTGCCAGACAGTGTCATAGGCAGCTGTCAGGTCGATAAAGACGGCACCGGCCTTCTTTTTCGCTTCGAATGCATTCTCAATGCTTTGCGTGAGCAAAGTGACTTGATCCACGGTGGATCTTCCGCGTCGAAAACCCGCCTGTTCCCGTGGGAGCAGAGGGTCAATAAGAGGTTCGACGCGGGCGTAGATAAGTCGCTCGAGAATCTTGTAGGGAACACAGAGCAAGGAGATCGGACGATAGCTCTTTGGGTCCTCTACAGGTTTCGAAGGCTTTGGGACCGCTACTACTAGCGCTCTTCTCCAGATCTTAGGAATTTTGAGGTGGTGCAGGCAGGAAGATAGGAAGCCACGTAGCCAAGATTTTAAGCTGGCTCCAGCATGGATTATGAGCTCCGGACAAATGGAATCAGGTCCAGGAGCTTTGCCTGGTTTTAAATGTTGGAGGGCAGCAGCGAACTCCCGATGAGAAAAACTCCCAGAGACATTCGCAGGATGTAATGGATCAGCCCTCCAAAGGTCAGACACTTCCTGCAAAACGAGCCGAGATGAGCGTCGATTCACACCTTCGTATTTCCCGTTTTTAACCAGCTGAGAAGCAATAGCATCAGCTGAAACGGGACATTGACAAGGGGATTGTCGTGACCTATCAGTCAAGTTGTTTATAGTATTCCATGCCAGCCGGCTGGAGTGCGAAAAGTCAATGTTGCGGACCGTCTCTGACCAGCGATTTCTCCGCTTCCCGTCGAGCCTTGTGAGTAGGGCTGTGGCAGCCCTATCCGAATCAGGGCCCCCAGGTGACTGCAGGAAATGCTGATAGAGGTCTTCACACTCCGCATCCCAGCAAAGTATGTGGTTTGATCGTCGACCACGAGGGATGCATTTCTTCGCCGCAATGCTTATTATCTTGCAAAAGCACTCGTAAACCTGATCGATGTTTTGAGATTCAGGTGGCGGTATACTCTTGGCCAGTTTGTTGGTTAGGTTAAAATAGTGGTCCCAGTTGGCCTTGCGGAAGTTCCATCGCTTTACAGGCTTGCTCGGTTTTGGATGAGCAAGTTTGGGTGGACTTATAAGCGAGGGTCGGTGCTGTGACCTTGGGAACTTTCCTAAGATACGTCTGTCAGGTAAGCGACAATGATAAGGGAAAATGGTGTGTTAGTTGGCAGGGAATCGAACCATCAGTTTATGTTCTCCACATTTAGATTCGCATCACCGAGAAGCCTAAGTCACAAAAATGACGCATCAATTTGGTCGGCAGCGTGTCCAAGTGGTTCGTGGCTTTGTTGTAGCAACGACCATGCTGGCAAAATTGATGGTTCAACTCCCACCCAAGCATCATTGTTGCGTCCTTGGGTAATTAATTATCTCTGCTTGGTGAAATCTAATGAACAGCCCAAAGTCAGAAGCAAAAACTGCAATTAATGACGTAATCGCGCGAAACTACATTTGAAATTTTTTTACGCGTTAAGGAGTTTAAGAGCTTTTCGTTATAAGTCGGGAAAATAATTTTTTTTTTTAATAAATATTCTTAATCGCTACTCTAATTCTGTTCGATCTAGTTCTCGTGTCAATGCAGTCTTCTTTCAATGTCAAACATACTCACTCTGTCCACCAGTGGCGCCGCCAGAGTCAAAAAAGTGGGTTGGGGCAAATGACGTTGCAACTTGATGATGTCACGTACGGGAAACGAAAACCAAAAAGTAATATGAACAAATCCGTAGTGGTAACAAAACTCATAGATTCCAGCATCAGAATCGATTTTTAAGTCATAATTAAAATAGTAGTTATGAGATCCAAAATTGAACTGTGATGCTCATGGGGTTTTCCCAGGCTTGTCCATGGGACATATTTTTCTATCCCATCCCACCTCATAGCAATTTATGCCTGCCCATTCCATGGGATTCCCATCAAAATGCAATTAAATAAATATTATTAAATTTATGAAAATTTACACCATCTAAGATTTTTTTCTCTTCTCATTTTTAAGATTTATTGAAAATTTTCAGTAAAAACATGGAACTTTAAGATTACACCATTTTTCCAGTAATTGGTGTCCAAGTACACCATCTGGCAACTATGGTGCAAAGCACCACTACCTTGTAACAACAATGATAAGGGAAAATCTTTTATAAAGAAAAAAGTGGACTAAAACGAATTTTTTAAAGCAAAAAAGTTTAAAACCTAAAGGTAGGTTTGACATTATCAAAACGCTGTCACATGGCTACTGTCCCATGGGTCCCATAGTAAATGCAATTCGTGCTGTCCCATCCCATGGGACATTTTCCATGGGATTCCCATGCTGTGCCGCGGAGATGGGCCCCGCAACTCGTTACACGCTTCGGCGTAATACGTCGAGTATAATGAAGATTTGATTTGATTTTTTAGTTCACAACTAATCAAATTTACAGAGCTACCTCTAAACAGCAAGTTTTCATCATAATCTTCAATATATTTTTTTATTGTTCTCTTAACAAAATTAAACCGGTACGGTATTAAATAATTATCCCAGTCTTTTGAAAATATTGGAATGATCGAAAATATTTCGGTAAAAGATGATCTAGAAGTTCTAACTCTATTAAAATGATGATTGTTTACCTTCGCTGTTTTTTTTTTTTTTTTTGTTTTTACAAATTCATAAAACTAATTGTTTTCACAAATGGATCTGGCCCTGATCCCAACAATCAGGGCCAGAGTAAATGAAGACTGTGTTTGTCGGAGTGTAGTGGCACAGAAGGACAACACTACGTCACCAGCGCATGACGTAATGGGTCATGATTTTTCGTCACCAATTTTACCGCCTCGTCGCGAAACTTTTATTTGAGATGGACGCTGCGATAGCTTTGGATCTAACATTTTTGTTGAATGTCAAGCAGTTTAGAAAATGATGATTTGAGTAGGCCTATACTTGCATATTTCAATGTTTACTCTGGAATTCACTGAAGGTTGGAAGTGATCGTTGATAAAGATACGGCGTAAAAAAACATAAACAAATTAATTCAATCCTGCCAAATTTGGAAAAAGTTTAAGAATAAACTGAGGATTGTTCGAGATGGGTTTGATCTACAGCTCCGCAGCGCTGCTTGTGTTCAATCAACAAAAATTATTTCATCCGTTGGGCTGCGGACAAAATCCCCTGAAACTCGTTTTGGTTGTTTCATTCACCTGATAAACACAAAATTAACCCAAAGTCGTTGCGTAAAAATGCTCGAAGGCGATCAAACACTCTAACAAATTCCTACTACTTTACAACTAATTATTTAAACCAGAGTCTTTCAAAATATCCTCCATTTATTTAGCCCACTCTTGACAAATATCCTCAGTACCGGAGTATTACGTTTTAGTATATTTCAATACTCGCGGTATTACGCCGAAGCGTGTAACGACAGGCGCAGCCCATTTTGCCTTTGCCTTGAAAGCAAGGGTGGAAACTCAAACCTAAACCGAAACCTGAAAACCCGGTTTTGAAGGAAATTTTTGAAATCTAAACTAAAACTGACACCTATTTAGCCAAATTTTTGAAAACCTAAACTTGAACCAAAACCGTTTTTTCTTGAAACTTTAAAACCGAAACTGAAACTAAAACCTGTTCAAGATTTTCTAAGATTTTAGGTTTTAAAAATTGTAATCATTATCCTTACCAGCACAGTTCCTATAACGCTGAGCGTCGAATAGAGAAGCTGTGAATACTAATTTTTGAGTCTTTGATTTCACCGGACTCGGAATAATACCCAAGTCAACAACTTCTGAAGCAAATGCTCTCCTCACTCGGCCATCTGAGCTGCTACTTATCGTAACACAACAAAAACGCCTAGAAGCAAAAGATTTAAGTAATTTGTATTCACAGTAGAATAACTTTCTTGGATGAAACTTAAACCGAAACTGAAACCCAGAAACCCAAGCTGCGCGTAAGCAAAACTGAAACCGAAACTGGAACCGATTTTTCAACAGCCGTGAAAGCAAACCAAAACTCAAACCTGACATCTGGGTTTCAACACTCCGAAACTGAAACTGACCCTAACGCCAAGTAGCCAGGTTTCCATCCTTGCTTGAAAGTGAAAAAGGCAAATTTTAACCAATTACCATCCACAAAAGTCATGTGACTCCGCTGTTAAAAGCAGTGATTCCTTTGATTTTCGATAAAAACTTTGTTTGAAATTCAGCTGTATCCAATTTGTATCGGGAGGCTCGTTCATGCGGAACATAAATCATTTTGGAATGATCATTCTATGGAAAAAGATACTGTAGAGTTTAATCAAAAGTTTGTAAAGAAAATGCACTAGCTGCATGGTGTAGAGGATTATTACAGCCAATTACTTACGTTAATTTTTTTATGATTTGTATAAATACACTGACAAATTTGGCTTTATTGACTATTTCTTAATGTTTGTCATAAACACAAGTCACTACTGTTATTGTACTGCATTGGTAGCGTGAGAACAACATCTTCCTAACTTTCTGTCGATAAATAAACCGCAAAGTTGCTTGTTTAAGGAACTTGATGACGTTTGTCGAAAGAATTTTGGAATTAGTAAATGTTTTGGTTTTATTGACACAAACACATTAACAAAAACTTGAACTAGCTCATGTTATCTTTGATCGACATGCAGGCTTAATAAGATGTCGCAGAAATCAAGTCAAATTGAAAATCACACTTTCATTGTTCTTGCGATGTGACGTCGAAGCGTTGAGGTCAAAATCGTGTTTACCGTGGTTTGGTGTGAGAGTAGCATGTCACGTGATTTCTCTTCTTGTTTCTTTGTGGAAATGCCGTAGAACTTTCTCGAAACTGAATTCAGAGTATAAATAGGCGTGAATTTTCGAGCGTAGTTATTTGAATGTAGCTTTAGTGTGCGTAGAGTAAACAACATTGTTGTATGCCGAAGGGTATAGCCCTTGTTGTATGATGTTACTGAAGTGAGCAGTGGTGCTTATGTTTATTGAAAAGTAGTACGGTGAGTATCGTAGCTAAGTGAGCTAAGTTGGGTCGATTATTATATTCGTTTGGTGAAGAAGGTCTTGGTATTTTCGTTAGGTCAGATCTAAGAACGAATTAATTCCTACGGTTTGTCATACAATTCTTATCAATCGTCCTGTCAGCGAAGTAATACCATTTCCTACTTGGCGACACTCGGCTTAACGCTCGGGCAACACAACTTCGAAATCCGAAGAACCGTCACAACGGTAACGAATTTTGCATGCCCTGCTTATTAGCCTATATTATTTCTTTCCGCAACAGTCCTGAGCGTCGGGTTTGCGTGGTAAAGCATATGACGTCACGGTTAGGGTGTCCACTTTTTTTTTTTTTTAATTGCAATCGGCTTAGTAATTTTCAGGGAACAAATCGGCATAAAAACACAATGCAAAAAAGTTTTTAAATATTGAGGTTTCGATACTTCGCGGAGAAATTGAAGTTTTTTTGTGGGGGTCAAAAACACGATTTTATCGTAACTTGAAAAGTACACTGTAATACTTTGAAAGTTGATTTTGGTGTCAATCGATTCAGAGATAACAGTTTCCTATCTGTTCGTAATACGCATTAAAACGTTCTATCACGGTCACAAACCAAGTTAATTGGACAAAATTGAAATAGTTAAAAAATTGATGACAGCAGACAGTTTTTAAAACCTTGCGGTATATCTAAGAAGCAAAAACGAGAAAAAAAACCTTCGACACTCCACAGATTTCGATAATTTCAAATGACGCAAACATTAACTATAATATGATAGCAGTTGCTTTCAACAATGTGAACCAGTCTTCATGAATTTGCGATAAAACCTCGAAGTCGCATATCCACTTTCATTCTTCCGTGGGATGTACTGTTATCTCGAATGTTTTCTTCGAGCAGGTATTGTGACATACGTCCAATGTATCGTTCACACGTACGGCTTGGGTAGTCAACACTGGTCTCCAGCTTTAATACATGGGGCTTTACTTAAACTTTTTTGATTAGGGCTTTACATAGAGCTTTACTTAAATCATGATTTCTTTAACCTTTTCTATTTTTTCCAATGAACTTGATTTGTGATCGAGATAGAACGTTTCAATGTATTACGAACAAATAGAAAACTGGTATCTCTGAATCGATTGACACCAAAATCAACTTTCTAAGTATCATAATGTACTTTTCGATAAAATCGTGTTTTTGACCCACCAAAAAACTTTAGTTTGGTACTGGATTGGATTGAGTGATTCAGCAAGTGAAGGAACATGGTTCTGGTTGAGTGGTAATCGAGCGAACCCTGATGATGGTTCGTTGTGGCATCCTGGTTATCCACTAACCGGTTCTAGTGGAAACAATGCAGATTGCGCTCGTGCGATCTTCCTTTCCGGTGGCAGTAGCGGATTATTTGTTTGGGATGTTCCATGTACCATTAATTATCGAGCTCTGTGTGAGAAACCAGTTTAAGATGAAAAGTTGACAAACAAACAAATCATTACTTTCATCTATTTCTGTTTCAATCAATGTTTTCATCATGAAATTACTGGAAAACTCTTTCTATAATCATCAATCAAGTTCATGACCTGCATTAATGTAAATAAACAAACCTTCTATTATCTGTTCATAATCACCGATATATTTGGAAATCTTTTGCAAATTAGCTCAGTTGTTAAACACATCGTTATCAGTGCGGTAGGTCTGGGCTTCGATTCGCGGGCCGTTCAAATCGTCACAGTGTCGCCAACGGCTCGCCATCGCTGCGAAGTTTCTTCGGAGCTGTGTTGTCCAGACGCTAAGCCGCGGAGATGGATCCCGCGACATGTTACACGCTTCGACGTAATACCGCCAGTATAATAATGATTTGAATATTTCTGTGATTGTGTCAATAGTAAATGCTTCAATTTGATCGTATGACGTCATATTCATGTGCATTGTGTGGAAACAGTTGTTTCTATTCAATTGTCTTCATTATTCATGACACGATTTTATTAGTTTGTGCAATAAATTTCGGTGAACCCGGATTCGAACTAGCAATGTAGAAATCACTTTCAAGCAAATAGCAATGATTTGTTTCGACTATTAAATAAAGTCTCTTCAGTGGTGCTTAAAACTTCAAATCCATGAAGTAAATCCATCAACATACAATGCATTCTACCTAGCACCTTTAAAGGTTGCTTCTATATCAAACTCAAGTTTTTGGCCCCAAACAACGATACCCAATGAAAGAAAATATAACCACTAATCCACAACTAAGTTCCCGGTAGCCTAACTAGCCCACATCACTATAAGCCCCTATGGCAACCCACTAATTTGCAGCTGCAGACGCGTTTCGACCTTATTATGGTCTCATCAGTGCAGCATAGCAACCTCCCACCTTCCTAAAAAAAAAAAAAAATTCTAACCTTCAAAAGAACTACACACTCCTAATCTAAGCCTCTCCTCGTTCTGCTCAAGGTAGAACATTTGAAATAAAACCTTCAAGAAAATAATACAGGCTGGATTATGATGTCACAGATTCACTGTAAACAATCGATAAGAATAGAAAAGTCCGGTTGGTTTAAACATTATTTTCCCGGTAATCTGAGAAGGAATATTTTGTTTAAGGTTTGTAACTATACCAGTTACCAAAACCTACAAAAAACCTCTCTGCCCAACCCGTTCGCCCGTGAAAAAGCGGGGGACAAGGCAGGCACTGTGTGTGCGCATGCAGCCCAGAAAACACAGTGAACGTCAGCGCTTATCGGTGGTTTAAACATCAATATCCCGGTACGTTTGTCGAACTGCATGTACAGTTACAGGATCCAGCAAGATGATACAAAGAAGGATATGTAAGTCAAATAGAATTCATCTTTCCTACACTTCCCCGATAGGCACCCCCAAAGTCAGGCAACAACAAAGCCCAATGTGTCAGGGTAAGAATAGGTCCAACAATTGCTGATGTTGCAGTACAGTCAATCTTCATTAAACGAATTGCTGAATTCAGATAGGCATGTGGACCATGACAAGCACTTGCAAAGCCAGCCAACGTCAGAGGGCGCTTACACTATGCTTTCTCTAAAATTCCTCAGATCCTTGTGGACCGTGACAGGCACTTGCATAGCCAGCCATCGTCAGAGGGCGCTTACACAAAGGAACCTTGGAACAATCCATCTAAAGAAGGGATGAATGTAGCCAGGCGATTGTAGTTGAATGGAGCTACTGTCTTCTTGCGGTCCAAGGTTTTACGCTTCGACCTTTTTACAGCAAGAAATAGGCAGTCCTTTAAACGTCTTACCACAGGAGAATAAGATTATTTTGCACCAGACGGGATACGTTTCGACTATTAAATAAAGTCTCTTCAGTGGTGCTTAAAACTTCAAATCCATGAAGTAAATCCATCAACATACAATGCATTCTACCTAGCACCTTTAAAGGTTGCTTCTATATCAAACTCAAGTTTTTGGCCCCAAACAACGATACCCAATGAAAGAAAATATAACCACTAATCCACAACTAAGTTCCCGGTAGCCTAACTAGCCCACATCACTATAAGCCCCTATGGCAACCCACTAATTTGCAGCTGCAGACGCGTTTCGACCTTATTATGGTCTCATCAGTGCAGCATAGCAACCTCCCACCTTCCTAAAAAAAAAAAAAAATTCTAACCTTCAAAAGAACTACACACTCCTAATCTAAGCCTCTCCTCGTTCTGCTCAAGGTAGAACATTTGAAATAAAACCTTCAAGAAAATAATACAGGCTGGATTATGATGTCACAGATTCACTGTAAACAATCGATAAGAATAGAAAAGTCCGGTTGGTTTAAACATTATTTTTCCGGTAATCTGAGAAGGAATATTTTGTTTAAGGTTTGTAACTATACCAGTTACCAAAGCCTACAAAAAACCTCTCTGCCCAACCCGTTCGCCCGTGAAAAAGCGGGGGACAAGGCAGGCACTGTGTGTGCGCATGCAGCCCAGAAAACACAGTGAACGTCAGCGCTTATCGGTGGTTTAAACATCAATATCCCGGTACGTTTGTCGAACTGCATGTACAGTTACAGGATCCAGCAAGATGATACAAAGAAGGATATGTAAGTCAAATAGAATTCATCTTTCCTACACTTCCCCGATAGGCACCCCCAAAGTCAGGCAACAACAAAGCCCAATGTGTCAGGGTAAGAATAGGTCCAACAATTGCTGATGTTGCAGTACAGTCAATCTTCATTAAACGAATTGCTGAATTCAGATAGGCATGTGGACCATGACAAGCACTTGCAAAGCCAGCCAACGTCAGAGGGCGCTTACACTATGCTTTCTCTAAAATTCCTCAGATCCTTGTGGACCGTGACAGGCACTTGCATAGCCAGCCATCGTCAGAGGGCGCTTACACAAAGGAACCTTGGAACAATCCATCTAAAGAAGGGATGAATGTAGCCAGGCGATTGTAGTTGAATGGAGCTACTGTCTTCTTGCGGTCCAAGGTTTTACGCTTCGACCTTTTTACAGCAAGAAATAGGCAGTCCTTTAAACGTCTTACCACAGGAGAATAAGATTATTTTGCACCAGACGGGATACGTTTCGACTATTAAATAAAGTCTCTTCAGTGGTGCTTAAAACTTCAAATCCATGAAGTAAATCCATCAACATACAATGCATTCTACCTAGCACCTTTAAAGGTTGCTTCTATATCAAACTCAAGTTTTTGGCCCCAAACAACGATACCCAATGAAAGAAAATATAACCACTAATCCACAACTAAGTTCCCGGTAGCCTAACTAGCCCACATCACTATAAGCCCCTATGGCAACCCACTAATTTGCAGCTGCAGACGCGTTTCGACCTTATTATGGTCTCTTATTATGACCTTATTATAGTCTCTTATTATTATTATGGTCTCTTATTATTATGGTCTCTTATTCTCTTATTATGGACCTTATTATGACCTTATTATGACCTTATTATAGTTAGGCTACCGGGAACTTAGTTGTGGATTAGTGGTTATATTTTCTTTCATTGGGTATCGTTGTTTGGGGCCAAAAACTTGAGTTTGATATAGAAGCAACCTTTAAAGGTGCTAGGTAGAATGCATTGTATGTTGATGGATTTACTTCATGGATTTGAAGTTTTAAGCACCACTGAAGAGACTTTATTTAATAGTCGAAACGTATCCCGTCTGGTGCAAAATAAGCAATGATTTGTTTGTGAAAAATTGGGAAATCACCAGACGGGAAATTACCAACAAGTAAACTTGCCGGCTTGTCCTCCACACTGTCCCTTCAATGCTGAGCGTCAAGCTGGGAAGCTGTGATTGCCAATTTTAAAGTCATTGGTTTTACCCGACTCGGAATCAAAACCGAGTCAACGGCTTAAGAGACGGACGCTTTTTACCACTCGGCCATCTGAGCTGTTTATACATACCTCAGTCATGGGCACCCGCAAGGGGGGGGGGGGGGCAGGGGGGCACTTGCCTCCCCCTGGATTTTGAGTGAGAAATGCGCAAAAACGTTTGATGCAAAGCTAAAAATGCCGAATCAATATACACCCACAAGTAGGCGTTTGTAGAGGAGGCAATTCGGCACTTGCTCCTCTGATTTTTAATAAGAAGCGCACAATTCATCCGTAGCTTCAATAGGTTTTATCTTGGTTGCAAAAATTCGCAACAAAATTTGACGTCAAAGCTGAAGGAGCTAAACTAGAATAAGCTAACAGTACATTAATAAAAATAGTTTCAACAACTTTTGAGTGAAATCAAGTGATCTTTAAAAATCCGAAATAGGCGATACGCCTGTGGTGAAAGAGTTTGGGAGAAGAAATCTTACTGTTAACGTTTCAAAAGCTTTAAAAAATGCTAAGCGTGAATTTTTTCAGGGACTAAATCTAAACGCAAAGCCTCCTTTTCTTTGCTTTATTAATTTACTAGCTTACTTTGAATCATTTTTCGTTTATTTTTTTTGACGCAATATCAACTAAGAGATTGATTAAGAGAGCAGCAGTATGCTCAGCAAGGCAACAACCGCATTGCCAGCAACAAAGTAAGCTTGTTGCAAATTATAAGAAGCCAGGACAAGGAGGCGATGGTCTTACCTCTGGAAAAAAAATCACGCCAAGTATTTTTGTAAAGTTTTTAGACGGTTCACACAAAAGCCATTAAAAAGTAGCCTGCCGTCACTATTACCACCATAAACATTATGAAAACCACCCACCAAAAATTACTTGTATCGTGTGTGAATTTTCAAATATCTTTATTAGTAATAGTAGTTTAGTTTCATGCTCACAAGCAATTCCTATGAGCTATCACCACGACGATATTATTATTATCATGGAAAGACCAGCTCAACTCCTTCTGCTACGTCATTTCCTTTTTGATTGATTTCTTAGTTTTATCCTCCTATCACGAAAAAGTTACGAAGGCGCTATGCTGGTGACAAATGCAGACTCCCTTAGGAGTTGCCTTTGTTTCCGAGTTTACGCTTGAATTTTGCTTCCGACTTTTTTGATGTGGTACTTGTTAGACTCCACCAAGCAGAGAAACTGAAAACGGCTCAGAAACTGAAAAAAATGTAGGTTTTGACTCATTTAAAGTTCTGAGTATGCTGCTACTGATACACCAGGGATGTCCAACTGCGGCCCGTGGGCCGCATTGCGGCCCAATCAATGTTTTGATGCGGCCCACTATCGACTCATTAAATTTATGAAGGCCATCTTGTTAAAACTAAATTAACATTGAATAATAAATTTCTATTCTTTTCTAAATTCCGGTCATTTCTATTTTTTTTTTTTTCAATAATAAATTCCGGTCATTTCCATTTCAATTTCAATAATAAATTCAATAATAAACTCATTAATAAATTCCAATAATTTCAATAATAAATTCCAATAATAAATTCCGGATTTCAAAATTCCGGTCATTTCTATTCTTTTCGATTGTTTGCAGGGAATCCGTGACATCATAATCCAGCATGTACTAATTCCTTGAAGATTTTATTTCAAATGTTCTTCCTTGCTTGCACATTTGCATATTTGCTTGCGGCTGCTTGTTGCATATTTGCTTGCGGCTGTATATGTCTAACTTGCATATTGGCTGCATATCTAACTTGCATATTTGCTTGCGGCTGCTTGTTGCAAGAAATCATTCCACAATACGAAGGAAATTCCACCACTTCACTGCCAGTTCATCACATGATCGATGTCACGGGATCACTTTTGGCTCAAAACCAAAGCAATTATGGTGGAAACATTCCAATCAGTGTTTCCATATTTAACCATGTTTTCACATTTGTCAACTGTTTTTGCGCCCGAACAAATCATTTATTTCAGCTTTGCCAAATTGAATAATTTCGTTTTAATCTGAAGCCAAAGTAGTCACATTCAAACCAAAAAAGGCAAGTTTTAATCAAAAAGTTTGCCTTCAAAGCAAAAAAAGCAAATTTCAACCAATTATCATCCACAAAAGTCACGTGACTCCATTGTTAAAACCAGTGGCTTTTTGATTTTCGTTAAAAGTTGTTTGAAAATCAGTTTTCAACAATGAGGAACAAAATGACGAGTTTGTTTACAATCAGTGATTGGTTAGAGCCGGTATTGATTCCAGTTTTAATTCGAAAGCTCCCGGTTGCACGTCATTTGTATCGGGAGGCTCGTTTATGCGAAACATAAATCATTTCGGAATGATGATTCTATGGAAAAGAGAGAGCTTAATCGAAAGCTTATAAAGAAAAAACTGCATTAGCAGCATGCCGATTGGCGCAGTACTTAACGACACCCTGAAGGTGCGAGAGGTCTGGGGTTCGATCAGGGCCGGATTAACGGTTTCTGAGGCCTGGGGCTATCTGGTAGTCAGGCGCCTTTTTTGTGTTGTACCCGTCAGTTGAAGACCTGCTGAATAGTCAGTGGTAGGCACGATAAACCTTTTTGTACTAAAGCGATAACAATAATCGATAACTTCAAAAAAGCCCTGGGCGATACCGATAATCGATAAATCTTAATTTTTTATAGCGATATCGGTAATCGATAAATTATCGCCGATAAATTTTTCCGATAAATGATGCGGTAAATTTTTAATGCGTTTGACCAAGTTTTTTTTGCAAGTCACATTGCAAAAACGTCTTTCTAAACTTTTCAAGAAAACAGAGCAGTGGAAAACTCTGACGTGGAATTAAATTAAACAAAGATGTTTTTAAACTGCAACAACACTTTAAGAGCGCAGTGTATTTTTTCTATAGCGCCAACTCACTAAATTTGATCACTGTGTACATAAAATTCGTTTATCGCGATAATTTATCGGCGATAACAAAATATATTACAAAAGCGGTATCGGTAATCGATAAATCAAAACTATTTTGAGCAATAACGATAATCGGTAAACAGTTATCGCCGATAACTATCGCCGATGAATAATCGCGATAAATGCCCATCCCTGTGAATAGTCTGCACACCGATATTAAACACATTCAAAAAACATATTATCTGAATTTGGCAGAACGTCCTATTTCGCACGTACAAAATTTTACAAGATGTCATACCACAGAGCCCCAATTCCTGCAAATATTCTTTCTATTTTTTGTTTTGTAAATGATTCTACGATTAGTTACCCCCGAGCCACGCAAAGTTTACGTTGCCCTCTTTCATAGCCTCTATTTTTCTTATCCTAACGTCCATTTGCGTATCTGTACCAAAAATCGTATTGCATTTTGTGTGGAACTACCTTCAATTTGCGCTCCTGTTTATAAATCATTGCAAGAAAATAATCATAAATTTTAATGTCTTGCCAAAACGGTGACATTTCTTCAGAGTTGTGTTGCCCAGAAGGCGTTATGCCACGGAAATGGACTCGCCACACGTATCACCTTCGGCGTAATTTTGGGTTAATGAATATGGGTTTCATTTCCTTTTAGTAACAGGATAGACGTTAGATAACACATTGTAACCGATGATAGGCTGTTGATAATATTTGATTGTGATATATTGCAAAATTTACACAGCAATGAACATTTATATCAATAATCATTTTATTTATCCAGTTTGAATAATTCTGCTTCGAAAACCGTCAAAATTGTTGCACGATGTACTGTAGAACAATCATAATGGCGTTAGAATGTTTTCATGTACATTTTTTGGTGTTTTTTCACTTTCTGCAATTTTGACCCAATACACAGGGAGATTTGATTGGTTAAGAAAGGCTCGAATAATTTCAAAAGTAGCGTCTGGACCCTGTCTAGTGTCCCCTGCGCTTACGAATTCCTCAGCCATTGGGCTGGTGACGTAGTACTGGTCCGATCGAATCTCGCAACTAGAAGTAGCTCCGAATCTCACTAACTTGTAATCAGTCTTTTTTAATTTAGTTCAATTGCCGCAGATCTTATAAATTCAAAACAAAAATTCTTTGAACTTTTTGACATTATACATCCTGGATCACTCTCTTAGCCCTAACCTAAACCGGATATAATAGGCTTATTTAATAAAGGTTAATAATGCGTATTCAACTTCAACGTAAAATAGTTGACTGATGAAAAAAATGATTTAGTTGTTTATAATACGTTGTAATCAAAGGGCCTATTTTTTCAGTGGGCCTGGGGCTGCAGCCCCATCAGCCCCCGCCTTAATCCGGCTCTTGGTTCGATTCCCAGGCCGGTCAAATCGGACGCTAAGCCGCGGAGATGGACCCCGCCACTCGTTACACGCTCCGGCGTAATACCGCGAGTATAATGAAGATTTGATTATTCATTTTGATGCCACTTCAGTTGGGTTTACGCACAACTGGTAAAAAATGTTAGTGGAATTTCTTTGAAATATGCTTTTATAGAATTGTCATGAATGACCCGATTCATTCAAAGTTGTTTGTGCTCCCGAATTACAACCACCATCCACTACTTTAATATGGTTTACAGTCTTTGGTGGACTACAAGTTATTATCAAGTTAGTTTCAGCGATCTTATGATAAGGTTGAGTTTCGAGCTGCTCAAGTTAGCAGCGCGTATTGTGCTAGAATTGCTGAGCATTTAATTAATATCTGTTTTAATGAGCCTCGCATTTAACCAGGCTTTTACTAACAGCTTGTGTTTAGTGTGTCAAAATAGAATTTATTGAATAATGTTATTTCAGAGCCTTTATTGGTCACTATTACAGTAATTATTGCTTATTTTGAAATCAATAGAATCAAAGCGTTCAATCTTGGCATTAGCGACTTCAAGAAAATATTTGGTGAGTAAAACTGTTTGATTTCATGAAATTGAAGAAACGTATTTAATCCATAATGTTATCACATTAACGTTGGTTGGAATCGAGCCCACTTGTCGGATATGTGGTCCTAAACCTGAAGTCAATGATTGGACATTTTTAGTTGGATTATTCTTATGCGTGCAGAGATGGGCATTTATTGACATATTTATTCGGCAATAGTTACTGGTGATAATTTATTACCAATTAATGTTATCGCCCAAAACAGCTTTGATTTATCGATTATTGATATCGCTTTTGTAATATATTTTATTATCGCGATAAACGAATCTTTATGCTTACGTTGATCAAAGTTAGTTAATTGGCGCTCTGTGAAAAATTACACGGAGTCCATAAAGTGTTGTTGCAATTTAAAAACATCTCTCTTCGCTTTGTTTAACGCCACGGCAGAGCCCGTGAACTGTTCGCCTTTCTCGAAAATTTTCCAAAAATGCTTTTGCAGTTTGACTTCCAAAAACACTTCGTCAAACACTTTGATAAATCACCGAACATTTATCGGAACAATTTATCGGTGATAGTTTATCAATTACCGATATCGGTTTAAGAAATTGAGGTTTATCGATTATCGGTGTCGCCTAGGGTTTTTGGAAATCATGAATTATTCATCGTTATCGCTTTAGTACAGAAAGGTTTATCATGCCCATCTCGGTATGCGTGCATAAAATTTCATTTTAAGATTGATTTTCGGTGGCAGTGAGAATAGTCAAGTTATTTCAACTTAGCTTTGCTGAGAATATTCGCGCATCTAGTGAGAAAGAGAGTTTTTTTTTTTTAAATAATAATAATCAAATCTTCATTATACTCGCGGTATTACGCCGAAGCGTGTAACGAGTGGCGGGAGCTATATCCATGCTTTAGCGCCTGGACTTGGTTAAGAAGCATCGCAACGGTAACGAACCCTTGGCTACGTTGTGCCCAATATGACCGGCCCGGGAATCGAACTCCAGAGCTACCGCACCGATAGCGTTATTTTATCCACTTCCCATCCTGCCGATTAGAAAGTTTCGTCTGCTTATATTTTCTTGTCACTTTGATTTAGTTTGCTTTGAACCGCTTTGCATTTTGAAGTTTAGTTCAAGGTTCGGCCACTTTTCCGAGTCGCTGGTCAAATCTGAACACAGCAAGGTCTTGATGGATCGTAAGAAATTTTCAATAACAATTTTGCTGATGAAACGCGGGATTCACGAACTTTTCTGTCGCTGATTTTTACTTTTTTGGATTTTGTAAACGAGGTTTTAAGCTGATGGCGGGGCTGTTTTGAATGTGGGAGAGCGTGTTTTAAGAAAAAAAAAAAAGTTTAATGCTGGCGTATCCACTTTCCGCTGAGCGATATACAAATTTGGTGGGTGTTGGCATTTAGTAGCTTGCCCATTATACTCTAGTTTAACTTACAGAATCTGGTTTAATGAGACATGATTTGAGTCACAATAATAATAGATATATAAAGTCTCCTTTGTTCTCGCTTGTCAATCACAGTATTAATTTTGTATTTGGTGATTTACAGTTATCACAGAAGAGCTGCTAAGACCGATTGTTGCAATTTTGAATAGTGAAGCTTGGCACATTCGTTTCCAGGGGTGAGTGAAACGATTTTTCATGTGATGCTAAAATACCTGGTTTGGGAAACGTTTTGTATTTTAATCGACATAAAAACAGCTCAGATTTTTACATCGATAAACTTCTTACTTCATGACTTGGTAGAAAACCCAATTGAAAGTGATGTTTTATCTACACCTAGCGATGAAAAATCTATTTTTTTGCTGTTTTCATTAAACTTAGTTATTTCTGCAACTTTAAATCAAACTCAAGGTTATATTCAGGAACCTATTGATTTGTAATTTATCATGACATCCCCTGTGACGTCATTGTCATCAAAACGCAACGAATTTATTAGAAATTGAATGGCAGTTGATAATGCACTGTGTTGATAATAAATTGTCCTGATCAACTTTGTTCATCCATCGAGTGCTCATTGTGGGAAAGTGACGTCATACATGATGCAATTGACTATCTAAACTACAGCTTATGTTACACTTAACATTACTGGAGTAAGTGAAATATAATTGAACACCCCTTGGAATATTTTTGATCCTGGCTATACTTCTGCGCACAACAACTCTGCTACGCATACTAGTGGTGTTGGTGTATATGTCCAGAGCATGGAATGGAATGGAATGGAAGATGATTTTTACATATTCCATACCGAATTTTTTTTTTATTCCGTCTTCCATTCCATACCGTAAAAATTCATCCGTACTCCATTCCGTACTTCCATAATAGCAAAAGTTGATATTATCCTTAGTTTTTTGGAAGTGCGACATTGGCTGAATTTTTTGCGATGCACGTTTTTGCTCATAAATGATATTTAGTGAAACGAAAGTATCTATGATTAGACATAGCATGCTTAGTAGCGTTTCATTTCTTAGTTAGGTAGCAACTGCAATCATAATGCGTTTAACATATTCTACAGGTAGCTAGTAGCGTACTACCCAGGGGCGGATCTAAAAAATTTTGGTGGGGAGGATGCAGTTTTGAATTAGGTTGAAGGTTAACCGAATGCAAAGATGTTAAACCCGAAAAAGAGCGTAGATAAGCCTTTTCAGAAAATGTGTCCATGTGAAGGGAGTATATTCAAAACTTTCAGCACCAAATTTTGACATTTTTTAAATGTATTTTTTCAGGCAAAGTTAAATTTGTAACAAATAGGGAAACAAAAATGATTCTAGGGGGGTTCGGAAGCATGCTCCCCAGAAAAATTTAAAAAAATTTACATATATGTTGTAATGGTCATTTTAGCGCTTTTCAAACAATTTGTAAAGCATATTTGGTTCTTTTGCACCTAATAAGTATTTCACCAAACGTATTGCATTGTTCGCACATTTTCGACTGATGCATGGCTAAAAGTCTGTTTGCACTAAATGCGATTTTAATCCGATTAGCTGTCGTATGAAATTTTATCCATTTTTTGACGTAAGAAGTTGGTGGAAATATTATCTTCTACACAACTCGAATTCCAACGGTTTTGCTTTTTAACGGTTATTTTGTAAAGCACCTTACGTTTGTTTTCTAAAATGCCATGCGAAGTGACGTAGTTTTACGTGATAACTTCAAACTGTTTGGTGCTCTACACAGAGCCGGCGCCAGAGCAGTCAAGTTAAGGAGGTCAAGCGTTTATCGGGAGGGGCCAAAGTTTGAAATTAAGCACAAAAGCCACTGTCTTCAAAAAAGAAAGCTAGTTAAATGAGGGGGAAAGCATGTCCATTGGGGGGATCGGGCCCCCCTTGGCGCCGAACCTAAGCTTACGTCACTTTACGTACGAAAAGTCGCATCGCATTCTGTGTAAGCACACGCCTAAGGCGTAAGAATTATTGTTGAATTGAAGAGGTTCGAAATTATGGAAAAACTTTAATCATCAAAAACATTGTTGAAATTAGTTGGTGGGGGGACGCATTCCCCACATCCCCCACCCCCTTGAACTTGCCAACGTTAAGAGGGTTATTAGCCATACCTCCTTTCGATTAAGAAGTCGATAAGAAAAATTCTTGCTCAGTGACTGAAATATAATACCAAACACTTTATTGTCTGGTTAGTTTGTGATCTTCTCCTTTTAAAATCGCGATTGGCTCTACTTGTGATATTAAGTGATTTGGAGAACAAGTTGGCCGCACAAATTGGTCGTAATAAAAATCAAATCAGTCTCTTGCTATTGCTTCCTTCATCGGTGGTTTGTTTAAATTGCAAAGTATTTGTTTTTTTCTCCGCCCTTCGTGTCTTTATCGCTAACTGAAACGATAGTTTTGTTCCTGTTCTTTGATCTGTTTTGCTTAGGTACCTTTATATAAATACTTAATTGATTTGGTCTCGGTGTCTAATATTCGATGTTTTTGCTTTCTCGTCTTCAAGTAACTGGTAACTTTGTAAGTGTAGGTTTAACTAAACTTTACTAAATTTCAGCAGAACAAATTTAAAGCTGATTGAGAAACAAAATAGGCTCTAGGAGGTTCCGGGGGCATGCTCCCCCGGAAATTTTTTGAAACTTTTCATACTGTAATGGCTATTTTAGTGCTTTTTGAATAATTTTTAGACAAATTTTGTTTACATTTATTGACCTTAATCCTGAGTGCGTCGCCATTTTTGCATTTAGTTTGCACATTTTCAATTATGCGTGCTTAAGGCGTACAAGGCTTATCGCTATTGAAGAGGTTCGAAATTATAGAAAAATTGTACGCATCAAAAACGTTTTTTGAAAATGGCTGATGGGAGGATGCATACTCCTCATCCTACTCCCCCAGTATCTGCCCCTAACCATACGCTACAGAAACCATCAAAAGAGTCTGGCATATTTTAGTCACTTGTCACCACTAATTTAAATGTTCTTTCACTAAAAACAATGTCAACCCCCACCCCCTAAATACGCTCTAGCGCACACCAGCGATGGCGGAAGCATTTCTAAAGTGGGGGGGCCCAAAACCAATGACCAGATTTTCTTTATCTACAACCAAGGACGGCAGTAGCAGAAATTTTTAAAAAAGGAGGCCATAATTTGTTAATTTTTTCCAGTGTATTTTTTCGGCAGAACTAATTTAAAGCTGATTACGAAACCAGGAAAGTTCTAGAGGAATCCGGGGACATGCTCCCCCGTAAATTTTTGAAAATTTACATGCTGTAATGGCTATTTTAGTGCATTTTGAATAATTTTCAGGCAAATTGTGTTTAAATTTTTTGACCCTAATTCTGGATGCTTCGCCAAATATGATGCATTTTGTTCACACATTTTCAATTATGCGTGCTTAAGGCGTAAGGCTTATAGCTATCGAAGGGGTTCGAAATTTTAGAAAAATTGTAAGCATGAAAAACATTTTTGAAAATGGCTAGTGGGAGGATGCATATCCCTCATCTTACCTCTCTGGGTTCGTCCCTGGCCATAAGCTACACAAACCACCAAAATAATCTGGCATATTTTAGTCACTTGGCACCATTAGTATTGTTCTTTTTTACTAAAAGGCAGAGTCAAAGGGGGGCATGGCACAATACTCCCCTAAATAGCTCCTGTGGACCGGATTTAGACAATGAAAGGCCCTAGGCTATTTGATCACACTGATTGGAAGAGCAAAAAAAAGGTCTTCACGTCCTCAGATGTCCTGTTTTCACTGAAAGTATCGGTATAGTGAAGAGCAAAAAAAAAGTATGTACGTACTCAGATGTTCTGTTTTCCCATTAAAGTATCGGTGAAGAGAAAAAAGGTCTTCATTGTTTGTGATCAGACCCCCCATTTTCTCCGAGGCCCTAGGTTTCAGCCTGCTTAGCCTATACGTAAATCCGGCCCTATGCCTACAACCCATATTTAGCCTGTCCACATGTGACATGTCCAATTTATGTGGGCTTCAGACCCACGGTTCTTGCTTCTAGTTTCTGTTCCCCACCCCGCAAGCAAAATTTTAAAGAAGACATCTCTGGATATAAGCTCTTTCCTGGGTATTAATTTCGATGGTAGGCCTATTAAATTTCAAATACATTCATGCAGCGGCAACATTGTAGAAATATACGCGTAAATTAGGCCCCCCCCTTTGAAAAAAAGTGGGGGGCCAGGGCCCCCTCGGCCCTGGCTCCGAGGGGTCCCTGTGCTTTTCTGCAAAAACCATGATAAACCTACAATTTTCTACACACCTACCATGTACGACCTCATTCAAGGCAGGGCGCGTGAAATAGGAAGTAAACATTGTTGCTATAACTTTTATTTCATGAAATGTGTGATTTTGACAAAAACAATATTATGCTTTCGTTCATTCAACAGATCAAAAAATTCATTTGCGTACAAGCGATTTTGCGTACAGTAGCTTGCGTTTCAAACAAGAACTGCGCAATTGGAGTCCAACATTGTTCAAATTTTCTCCTCCCCCTGCGTCAACACCTTTCTGCACACACGCACACAAACCAATCAATGTTGTGTCGTATCACGCATTAAAATCATTTCCAAGTAAAAAAATACGCCGCGGTGTTCAGCGCTGGGCCCCTGACCAAACCTGCCCCCCCCCCCCCCGGCTGGGGGGTTCGGGGGGTGGTTCCGCCGGCCCTGAGTGGTGGGGCTCATCCCGGCGGCTTGGCGCCTGGACAACACAGCCCCGAAGAAACGGCGCAACGTTGGCGAGCTGTTGGCAAAGGCTTTCTTATGTATATAAAATGGTTCCAGATTTGGACCCCCTGGTATCGTATCGACTTTTGACAACGAGTTGTCGAAAATTTAGCAAGATAGAGCTGACCAGTCTGAAGCAGTCTATTGTCATTAATACAGATGAAATGTTTTATATATTTATCCGATTAGTCCTTGTGTTACTTCAATTTTGGGGGAAGGGGCCGCATTTCAGAATTTGTCTCGCTCAACAGTTTTTCCGACGTGTGTTTGCGAGGCAACAACGAGCAAGACGCTCAATAACGAAAACGGTATAACCATTACCTTTCGCCAAACCGTACTCGGAAACCCCCGCTGATGAAGTTCGGATGCATTTATCGAGCGTTTGCGACAAATCTTCGCCGATTTGGCTTATCATGCGATTGTGACGTCATCAATTATTGAAAACCGCATAAACAGTTTAAATCAGGGGTGTCCAACACATGGCACGCGACAACATTAAAAGTGGCACGCGAGCTCTAGGCGTATTTCATAAACATGATACAATCAGGGCCGTATTAAGGCCTAGGGGGACC
This sequence comes from Trididemnum miniatum, assembly GCA_964006365.1. Classification (NCBI taxonomy): domain Eukaryota; kingdom Metazoa; phylum Chordata; class Ascidiacea; order Aplousobranchia; family Didemnidae; genus Trididemnum; species Trididemnum miniatum. Next base: position 2,112,546 of record OZ023250.1, read on the forward strand.
CGGAGCCAATTTTCCGGGAGGCCTCCATGCTTCTTTGTAGACCTGATTTTGACGTTAGTATCAGAACTTTTTTGCGTCCGATTTTGCATCTACGTACGATACGTACCCTAGTTTGAAACCTACGCACGTATTTTGATACATTTTCGTACGTAATTATACCTTGTCTCTTTGGCTTTCTTAACCCTATTAAGACTGGGCGTTTTTGAGACCTTGGCTGCTTTTGTCATTTCTATTCAACTTCATATGCTATAGATTGGTATGTCACTAAGTAGTAGCGGCAACGCCAGAACTCGTAAAAACCTGTTCAAGTTGGCTTCTAATACTAGCTGCCGCTGACCGTCTGACGTATAACCGAGGATTCCATCGATTTGGAACCCAAAATAAGAACGACTGGAAAAATAATTAAGCTGCCTGCTTATTGAGCTAAAGATACGACACCTTTCCATCTAACATTGACAGCCTGAAGTGCTAACAATTAATGCTTCATGCCTATCTAGTAACTATGTCAGGGGTGGGCAAGCTTTTCACACGAAGGACCAGATTTGGAAAAACTGTTGACGCCGCCGGCCGCTCGCTGATTGGAAAACAAGGTGAAGACCTTTATTTTTATCGGAGATCACGATTCACGTACAAATGGGATCTTCAAAATAAAAGGTTTTCACCTCGTTTTTCTCGTTTTTTATTCCAATTTTGCACCGTTGACGCTTATTTTTTGAAGATCACTGCCATCCATGATCTCTAAAGGAAAAAAAGGTCTTCCGCTCAATGCACGGAGGGAGTTTAAGTTCGTGTAAATGTCGGCGGGCCAGAACAAAAGGACCGGCGGGCCGGATTTTGCCCCCGGGCCGTAGTTTGCCCATTGCTGATCTATGCCTTACTTCTTTGTGTTCCAAATACGATTGTGTTGCTTTTATGATGTCCCAATAAAGCTTTGACGATAAGTCAAAAAATAACGCAAGACAAGTAACACAAAGTTTGGTTTATGAAGTCCTATAAGACAAAGTAAGGACGCATGCCAAAAATAAGGACAATAATATTTTCCAAGATCTAGACTCTCAACACAAGGACAAATCTTTGAAATAAGGACGGTAAGGAATCCCTGCGTGTAACTGCTGCATGAAGAATAGTCATTTTGATTAAATTCGAATTCTTAAGAACACTCTCTGGTGCCACAGTGCAAGCGTTTACTGGACTACCGGCAAATGTTTTACTTAAATCGTTTTAACACTTAAACTACTGGCTGTTTTTTGTGCGCTATTAAACGTCACAATAATAAAGTAAAATGACAAACGGCCCAGCACAGTGTGACATGACATGGGAAAAAGCAGGAGAAAAGTTTTTAAGAAAATCATCAATCCATTCGGCAATAACCAGAACTTAAGAGAACAATTGAAGTTTAAAGTAGGCCTTACCTAAACTTATAATACATCATAAATTTGAACTTTTAGCGATTTGTTTGGCGAAACAATTTTGATCCACTTTGCTTGCGGAGTCCCGAATGCCTGATCCTTTTGTGCAAAAAGTAAACCTACAATCTCCTACACACCTACCATGTACGGACCTCATTCAAAGCAAGGCGCATGAAGTTAATATTGTTGCTATAACATATATTTCATAAAATGTGTATTTTTGACGGAAGAAAATTATGCTTTCGTTCATTCAGCAGATCAAAAAAATCGTTTACATACAAGCGATTTTGCCTACAGTAGCCTACATTTCAAACAAGAGCGGCGCAATTGCAGTCCAACTTTGTTCAATCCCCTCCCCGTCCGCACCTTTCTACACACAAGCACACAAACAAATTGATGTTGCATCGTGACACGTATTTAAATTATTTCCAAGTAAAAAAACGCCGCGATGTTCAGGGCGGGGCCACTGACCAGACCTCCCTCCCCCTTCGGCCGGGGAGTTTGGGAGGCGGTTCCGCCGGCCCTGAAATAGCTTATCCACCGGACCACCTCGGCGGCTTAGCACCTAAAACAGCCAATACCGACTCTTCAAACCGGATGAGTAATAACTGCGAAGTGGCCAGCGAAAAATTTAGGGGGGTGCTGTACCCGGATTTAGGCAAATCATCAAGGAAAAAGGTTTCATTTCTAAAGAATATTCTCACATGGAAAAAAGGGGGAACCCTTCTCCCGACTACGCCACTGAGTAATGGTCAAAAAAACTATGAAAAAATATACAGTAGGTGAAACAGAACTGGTGTAGAGAATACAAGAACAAACCCTTCTTAAAATGCTTCGCCGAATTGCTGTACTAATACTTTTGCAGGGCTGCCACTTACTGCTATCAATTGCTGAAATCTCAAAAAATCATCATAACATACGGAAGTGATTCAACAGCCATCTAAACTTTTCATACTTATGTTGATAAAATTTGAAACCAAAGGGGTCACTTTTTTGAGGACGCCATTGACAAACATTTTATAACTGATCGGGGGCCCCCCTATCTGGGTAGCCCCAGGACTATAGCCCCCATAGCTCCCCCCTTAATCCGGTTCTGGCTACAATGCAGTTTTAAGTATCGTTATATTGTTAATTGGTACGGTATCGTACTAATAAAATTAGCCTCCGATTTTCACAGTTTTTGCTCGTCTATCCTGACTCAAGACGTAAGAGGTGTGACACTGAGATGTCTGCTAGACTACAGACCAGTTTCAGGTCAGCTACAAAATATGATCTACTCCAAAACAGCTCTCCTAACTGATGGGCCGCGATGGTCCTTCAGGTGGCCGCGAATGTTCTGTCATAAATAAAATAGTTTTGTGTGAAAAAATTTGAATTACGAAAGCTTAAAATGCATTATGAAGGTTAACCTGCTCGAGAGCTTTCATGCAGTTTTTAGATTGATTCTGCATTATGTTTAGTTTTGTTTTCAGTTGCAGGACGAAAATCATCCAGTTCTTCTAAAAAACACTCGTTTCTGGTTAGCTTAATTTGGAAGCGCAAACCTGTGTGAACACGGATTCTCTGTCATAACCAGGGCCCGCTAAAGTCAATAAAGTCAAAATTTTTTTAGGACCTTATTACAGTACATGATCAAACATGTACTAACGTTCGTTTCAGGCCTTCGGGAGTCTGTTTTGGTAGATTTTATATGTCAAAATAAAGTCAAAATTATGTATTAAGTTAAAACTGGTCAAAATTCTCTTCATCAAAAGTTTCCTAACCCTAACCCTAACAAAAATTGAAACAACGTAGATTTTTTTGAATTTTTGAGCTGCTATTAAAATTCTATGCGCAGTTTTATTTGATTATTCCGAAATAGTAAGTTGCAATGGTAAAAGTGCGTGCGGTAATTGAGAAAGAAACAGCACTTATTATGCATGGAATGTTCGTAAATTGCGGATTATAAACCATTTTTAATCAAAAAAGTGCAACAAGACATAAGTAATTAGGCAAAAGCGGTTAGGTCAAAATAAAGTCTAAATTTTGCTAAAATAAAGTCAAAAATATGTTTTTGCAGGTCAAAAAACAAAAATGGCTCTGGCCATAACACTAAATTTAAATTGTGAAGTCAGCGAACAGACTGACCCTTATTAGATGCATTAATGTGTATTGCCATTGTGCCGTTGAAGCTCAATTTTGCTAGTTGGCTCAGAACAAATGCTTGCAATAAAAGGCTTTTGCTAAACAAGTTATTGATGAAATTCAAATTACTGCAGGCCAAACCGTTTGTTTCGTATTTTTGTGAATGTTTAGTTGTGTGTAAACAACATGGTTTTAAAAATAGAAAAAAATTACTAAATTGATGATAGTTTACCAAGCACTGGCACGCGAAGAAATTATAAAACAAAAATTGGCACGTTAGCGAGTTTGAGTTGGACCAAAACCTTAAACCTTAGACCAAAGGTTTAAGTATCTTTGGTTGGACACGCCTGGTTGAAATGAATAAATGCGTTGCTAGATCAACTGTAGCCTACAAGTGGCAAACTGTGTATCAAATGCTGAGTAATGAGAAATAAAAGTATGAATCTGCGACGAACGCAGGGAACTTGGCATTTTTTTGATAGGTCCGGAAAAGCAGCCTAAATAAGCTAATGTGCTTGAATTTTTTTGACTCAAATTAACGTTTAAAATGTGGCGCATGCCAAGATTTTATGCACACAGGAAACAAGTGAATGGTTGACAGATTCTTTTATAACAATTAGTTCGCTTGAATTTGTCATACTTTTCGGCATTTGTTGCAAAAATTGAGTATAGTTTTGCTTAATAAATGCACAAATTAGTTTACGGTAGCAGGTAAAAACAATGTGAAGATGGGCTTTTTATAGTCACGCAGCCATGCCCAGCCAGTTTCGACTGGCATGCTTCAACGATAACCCGTTTTGCTGCATATGATTTTCCCTACCAATATTTATTTGCTTTTAGTGTTTGAGTGTATTTTTGATGTTTCAGCGTACAAAAACAAAACTTGAGTTGATTGATTGATTCTTAAGAAAACTAGGCCTACTAATTACGATTTAGCAAAAACTTCGGTCGGTGTGAGTTTTGAAAACTTCCATAAGCAAGCAGTTTGAAAAAAAACAAAACTTGTAAGTGAACTATCATGTTTTTGCCTTGAATTTAGCTTCAAGTAATTTTTTTGCCAAACTAAGCTAAGCTTGTCACCACTTTTGTTCTTCTGTATAATTTGTACTTTCTGAATACCGGTACCGGTACTTTTTCATCACAAAATGTGGTAAAAAACCTGTCCATTTTTTCGATTTTTTTTTTTTTTGCAACAAGTTTTATTGTCCTATATGCCGAAAATGCCGCCATGACGTAAGGATATCAGCAAAGCTTTTTTAGTTTTTGTTTTCGTAGTTTATGGCTTGGGGCTGGTTCAGAGGGGTAGGATTAGGGGTATGCATCCCCCCAATAACTATTTTCAAAAACGAACCTCTTTGACAACTATACGCTCTACGCCTTAATCGGCTTCAAATTAGTTCTGCCCACTCACATTTTTCACAAATCCAAAGAAAATGTGAAGATGGGATTGTGAAAATGTGAATGAACTTCTTTGACAACAATACGCTCTACGCCTTAAGCACGCATAATCGAAAATGTAAGAACAAAATGCATTATATTTGGTGAAGCACTCAAAACCAAGGTCAAAAAGTTTAACTTATTTTGCAAATTTAACAAAACATTTAATCAAATTTGCCTGAAAATTATTCAAAACGCACCAAAATAGCCGTCATAACATGTAAGCTTTAAAAAATTTTATGGGGGCGCATGCCTACGGATCCCCTAGAGCCTTTTTTGTTTCGCAATCGGCTTCAAATTAGTTCTGCTCACTGTTCTATCCAGGTTTTTAGCAAGCGCAAATTTTGCCCAAATGAATTTTAATAAAAATTTTGCCGGAAAATTTAAGGGTCTGAAAAAAAGTACGATATGATTCAATTTTCGCCTCAAATTTGAGTTTCCTGAATATGAAGCGTTTGTTTTGCATTAAAATGTTGAAAACTTTGAATCTAATCAATTAGGTCAAAAATCACCATTCCGGTCTGCAAGCCTAAAAAAAACAACAAAGATTTGCCCTAAATTTCCCATTTTTCTCATATTTCGCATCGTAGAGGGTACAGTGGTTCTGCTATAAAATACTATGCTTGAAAAAATGCCCAAATAATGCCCCCTGTTTTAATTTCTCGCTACCGCTACGCCACTTCTTCCAGTGATGCAGTAGAACGACTAATTCGCATTGGAAAAGACATTTCAAAGCCGGGACATTGTGGGCTTGGTGACAATCACTTTGACAGGCTATCGTTTTTGAAAGCCAATTACCGGCAATTGTTATTACTGAAGAGTTTATCGTATTAGAATCGTGCTTTTGTTTCGTTTCAAAACAAAGATTAATGACTTTGGTTTAAATACACACCATGGAGCACTGCTCTACAATCATGTTAACAAGTAATAGTTTTTTTGTTTGTTGCGGCATGCACGAAAGTAACTTAAACTTATAACTGTAACTAGTTACTTTTTTAAATTTCTAACTGTAACTAAGTTACTTTTTATGCGAAGTAACCTGCAACTGTACGTAGTTCCTTTTCAAAAGCAACGTGCCCACCACTGAGCATCTTGTTACAGATCCACTCTGCAACATTTGCGTTTTGTCTGATTTTCAACTTAACTTGCCCTGAGAGGAGCTCTCCGGCCTTCACCGCTCCGACGGTGTCTTTTGTCACATCGGAAACTTGATAAAAATATACTGTATTGTTTTCTTTGTAACTTTAAACTGAAATCCAGCACGGCAACGGTAAAAAATAACTGAAGATTACTCAAAGTAATAAGGGCAATGCTGTGCAATTCTTCTCAAATACAACGCCCCACTTCGTAGCAAAACAAAATAGGAATGTTGTTGTTGTTGTTGTGTGGTTTTATGGCGATTAATAACTACTAAGGTCATTTACTTCCCTCATGCCGCGACATTAATGTGCTTGTAAGTTCATGGATGCTCCTTTTTTGTTTTTCACTTCGTGTCCGGTTAAAACTTATTTCCTACTCCAGTTGATTTATATTTTTTTATTGGCAACCCCTGTCACGTTGCTTAATCAGTATAGCAAGGCGAGCGAGCCGAACGTGACTTGTTTTTAAAATCTCAAAACTGGACGTTTCGACAACATAAATTCAGCTGTCATCATCAAAAAATAACTGAAGATTACTCAAACTAAAAAGGGCAATGCTGTGCAATTTTTCTTAAATATAACGCCCCACATCGTAGCAAAGCAAAATAGGAATGTTGTTATTGTTGTGTGGTTTTATGGCGATTTATGACTACTGATGTCCTTTATCGCCAGGACTAAATTTCGTCAAGAACTTACGACGTAGTTTTATTCTCTTTTTATTTCTTCCTCCGCGCTACACTTAAATGGTGAGCGTTTAGCAAGTGTAACAGCAGATGCCAGTTTTAAAGTCTTTGGTTTGACCCCACTGAGAATAGCACCCAATCTACCAGCTTCCAAGGCGAATGCTCTTAACCACTACGCCATGGCGCTGATCCAACATAGAAATGAATTCAAACTTCTTGACTTTACTTTTCAAACGCGTATTAATCAACCAAAGGAAGTGCAGAAACGTGAAATAATGTAGGAAATAAACGTAAAAGCTTGTGGTCGAGTTTGTAAGCAAATTGTGCAAGAACTGAGGTGATCTAAGCACGTGATGAAATCATGGTAGACGACCCGAATGTGATAACTGAATTGGCAAGCACGAGTTCGATGCCAATAGTGGATAATGACATTTTTTTGGATTGGTGCTGTAACACATCTGTGTACTCCTTTGATTCTTCTATTTTTGCAACTGTTTTATCGTCGCTATGCCCAAAATGCTGCCATTATGTAAGGATATCAGCAAAACTTTCAACTCGAACGCTTAGCGAGTGCATTTCAGCTCTCGCTAGGTTAGCGAGGAATCCGAGACAAATGTGAAGTCAAGAAGAAGATCGTAATAGCCAATTTAGCGGAGCGAGGAAATATGACGTTTTCAGCTCGCTCGGTTTTGTCGAGATCACTCTGTAATACGGCCACAAATTACGATGGCCGAGTGGTTAAGGCCGCGTATCCGGTTGAGACTCGCCCCAACCATTGGTCTTGCGGGCGGTGCACGTCACTGGTCGATGGGGGCGTGGGTTCGAATCTCACACGAATTCATTGGCCTAATAACCAGTAAGTTAAATATAAGCTTTATTCAATCATTGAAATTCTTACTAATGATTTATAAACTTGAATCATTGTCTTAGCCGCTGAGTTCAATCAGATAACCTTCAGTGAAGCTTCTTACTTAGCCTCATTGATCCTAAAGATTATATGAGCCAATTACCGCAACTTTTTTATATTCGCTGGTTTGCTTTGAAGTGTTGCAGCTGCGCAGCTCCTGTATACGAGCCGCCAGCAGACTTTCAATGATTGAATTTCAATAAATATCAATGACTCTAGCATCTAACATACAACGTCGTGGGACAATTTGAAAGCAATCAGAAAATCAATCAATCAATTTGTTTTGATTGATTAAGATTGGGCAACAGCTTGAAATTAACAGCGTCTGCCTCTGGAGCAATAGACTCGGGTTTGATTCCCAGTCGGGTAAAACCAAAGATTGCGAAAATGGTATTCACAGCTTTCCTGCCTGACGCTCAGCATTAAAGGGGCATTTTGAAGAAAAAGTCAGCAAGTTTACTTGTTGTCTGGTGGGGAAAGGCACTTAGCGGAATTCCCTCTTCTTGGTGTGGTAGACAAATGGCCGGCAACTCATATAATAGCGCTTTGATGACTTTTTTGTGACTTGAGGATAAATATGCGACTAAACTAATTTGAACTCAGGGATGTAGGAAGCACATAGTTTAGAAAGGGGCAAACTTTTATAGATCAAAGATTAGAAATAATGCGGTACTTTAATAAAAAGCTTTAATAAGCTTACTTCATCTTGGAGTTTGTCAAAAACGGAGAGAAGGCGCCCCGCGCCCTGACCCCATTCTCAGTGGTGTCACCACTGTATGAATCTAGACACACAGCAATCAGTGACGTGTCAACATTCCAATGGTTGACGCAAGTTTTTATCGGAGAAGACACTCAGCCATCAAAGCAATCAGCTCTTACAACATTCGTTCAATGACCAGGTGTCTTGCTTCCATGAATTATAGTTTGCATTAAACGCGTTCGTTATTACGTCACAACTTATGTTATGTTATATGATTTTAAACAGAAAATCCTCCAATCGAGAGCGTGTTCTCTGCATCGACTTGGCGACACGGAGAAGAGTGTTTGGATAATTACGTCATGATGTACCAATGGACTGTTTTGTGCTTCATTCTTGCCTCTTGTGGCGCTCAACAACATCTAACTTGTTTGAGAACTGATGAAATAATAACCCCATCGCCCCCAATTACCGATGACAATGTCCAGCAAGGCAGACCAGGACGTAGGGGACCAATAGGTCCGGTCGGTTTGCAGGGATTGAAAGGGGAACCGGGGACTCTCGATAATTCCGTAATTGACGAACTTAAAGGTAAGAAAATCGTGGATTCGGTTTTTACGCTGATGCAGATTTGCCGGTCGAAAAGTGGACAAAAATTAAAACATTTGTCGAAATGTTTGTGGGATCTAGTCGTTTGAACTAAACTAACTTGCAGAAAAATATGTTTTGTAAAGTTGCTCACAAATTTTTGAAATATTGCAAACAAAAAACAAGAAAACAACAGATTAATTCTATTTAAAACTCTGCTTCATTTGTCAAAGCAGTCACAAGTTTTATTTCTAATATTTGCAAAATTACCGTATTTTCTATTTTGTGAAACTTCGAAGCTCACCAGAATCGAACCCAAAATATGGGAAACATATTGCGCTTTGATCAAGTGCTAAATGACGTCAGCATAATGCTAGTGTTTATGTGATATTACGTAAAATACTACATACTGGCAAATTGTAAACTACGATATACTTTTCGCGCGTCATTTAATTTCTCAAGTTTTTATTTTGTCTTTAGCCAATATGAGCGCGGCGTTGCTTCGTGGATACATGACGTTGGACGGGGGTTGGATTGCTCCGTTCAATGGATACCAATATAAAGCGACTACAACACGTCAATCATGGAGTGCGAGTCGATCTGTGTGTCAAGAAGAGGGAGGAGACCTCGCTCAATATGGAGTTCGAGATGTGGCGATTAGAATGTAATTACCGAGCTTGATTGAATGTGTGGTTTTATAAACCAATATATTAGTAGCCACTGACATTGATGCTGTGTAAATAATATCTGTGAAGCAGAACTTAACTACGCCAGGCGGGGCTCCGGTGCAACATCTGTTACGGTGCAACCATGTGTTAAGTGTGATCAAAATACGTCGTAAACTAAAATCTTTTGATATTTGGGGCAAGGATGGTTTGAGAGCAATGATTTACGTTATTTCAGTAAAACAGAGACGTGCTGCTATGCGATGCCGATAAATTGTTCAAATCAAAATCAAATCTTCATTACTCGCGGTATTACGCCGAAGTAGTATTACACTAGCGGTATTACGCCGAAGCGTGTAACGAGTGGCGGGGCCCATCTCCGCGGTTTAGCGCCTGGGAAACACAGCTACGAAGAAACGTCGCAACGGTGACGAGCGTTTGGCAACACTATGCCGATTTGACCGACCCGGGAATCAAACCCCAGACCTCGTGCACCGATATCGTGCGCTTAGCAACTGAGCTAACCGGCGCCTACCCTTACGTCATCATGAACGAGACAACTAATAAAACACCATTTCTTTATGCCAATTGCCAGGGGCGTGGAAAAGGTATTTTTCTGAAAGGACACTTTAGTGATCAAGTGTATAAATAGCAGATTAATTGCGGTGCTGCACAATGTTATAGCTAAATTATAGACTTTTGTTCACATAAAATAGCTAAATGCTAGGTTTGATGCCGGTACTCAGTTTGTTTCATCATTCCTGGTGCATTTTGACTAATTGTGACAAAAATTTTTGAAATTCTGATATATGTCATAAATTTTATATTAAACAAAAGGAACAATCAAACGGGCTTATTATTATTTATTACCTAACAATTACCAATCAAAAAAGCAATTCTGTCTGTTCCGACACTATTCCCAGCACGTAACGTCATAAAATGGATGGTACTTGCAGGAAGTGAACTTTTAACAACAAAAACGTTTCGATTGAGGGAGTTCCCCTATGAACAATTACGTAATTAGTGATTTGAATAAACGACGATGTTTGACAAAGTCTAATGGTTTTGCAAAAATGCACTGAACTGAAAATAAGCTGAAAATAATTTGATGGTGGAAACTTTGATTTTAATGAAAATACAACAAATTTGTCTTAATTTTCAAGAAAACAATCTTTTTTCATAACAAAGAATAATCATAATTATATAAATTTGCATTTTTCCCAAAAATTAAAATTTAACTTAAATCTAGTATTCTCGGTTACTTGTAACAGTATTTTGTGCAGGTTACTTGAGCGAGGACTTTCGTTGAGCGATTATTACTGGATTGGATTGAGTGATTCAGCAAGTGAAGGAACATGGCTCTGGTTGAATGGTAATCGAGCAAACCCTGATGATGGTTCGTTGTGGCGTCCTGGTTATCCACTAACTGGTTCTATTGGAAATGATCGCGATTGCGTTCAGGCGTTCTTCCGTCAACGTAGCACTCACGGATTATTTGTTTGGGATGTTTTATGTGGCTGGGTTTATCGAGCTCTGTGTGAGAAACCAGTTTAAGCTGAAACGTTGACAAACAAACAAATCATTACTTTCATCTATTTCTGTTTCAATCAATGTTTTCATCATGAAATTACTGGAAAGCTCTTTCCATAATCATCAATCAAGTTTATGACCTGCATTAAAGTAAATAAACAAACCTTCTATTGTTTCTTCATAATCACCGATTTATTTGGAAATCTTTTGCAAATTAGCTCAGTTGTTTAACACATCGCTATCAGTGCGGATGGTCTGGGCTTCGATTCCCGGGCCGGTTAGCTCACTTATTAAACACATCGCTATCAGTGCGGGAGGTCTTGGGTTCGATTACCGGGCCGTTTAAATCGGCACAGTGTCGCCAACAGCTCGCCATCGCTGCGACGTTTCTTCGGAGCTGTGTTGTCCAGACGCTAAACCGCCGAGATGGATCCCGCGACACGTTACACGCTTCGACGTAATACCGCGAGTATAATGATGATTTGATTTGAATATTTCTGTGATTGTGTCAATAATAAATGCTTCAATTTGTTCGTATGACGTCATATTCATGTGCATTGTGTGGAAACAGTTGTTTCTATTCAATTGTCTTCATTATTCATGACACGATTTTATTAGTTTGCACAATAAATTTCGGTGAACCCGGATTCGAACTCGCAATGTAGAAATCACTTTCGAGTAATTATTAATAAATTGTATGTGAAAAATTGGGAAATCACCAGACGGTGTTTCACCAATGACGTCTTTCGATTGTTTTTTGCAGAAGATAATGCTATGCTCGCTGTTTGTGTGATTTCAAAACAATGTAGTTTTCATTTATAGTAATATTCATGATGTAGATCAAGTTGGCAGGGAATCGAACCATCAGTTTATGTTCTCCACATTTAGATTCGCATCACCGAGTAGCCTAAGCCACAAAAATGACCCATCAATTTGGTGGGCAGCGTGTCCAAGTGGTTCGTGGCTTTGTTGTAGCAACGACCATGCTCGTAAGATTGATGGTTCAACTCCCACCCAAGCATCGTTGTTGCGTCCTTGGGTAATTAATTATCTCTGCTTGGTGAAATCTAATGAACAGCCCAAAGTCAGAAGCAAAAACTGCAATTAATGACGTAAACGCGCGAAACTGCATTTGAAAGTTTTTTACGAGTTAAGGAGTTTAAGAGCTTTTCGTTATAAGTCGGGAAATTTTTTTTTTTTTTTTTGTAATAAATATTTCCAATCGCTACTCTAATTCTGTTTGATCTAGTTCTCGTGTCAATGCAGTTTTCTTTCAATGTCAAACATACTCACTCTGTCAACCAGTGGTGCCCCCAGAGTCAAAAAAGTGGGTTGGGGGCAAATGACGTTACAACTTGATGACGTCACGTTCGGGAAACGGAAACCAAAAAGTGATATAATCGATCTAACTTTTAACCTTTTACTGCCCGATGTTCCACTAATGGCACAATGTTCAAATTGATTGCACAGATTGCACATAATGGCACATTTTGTTCTAAATTGATTGAGGAATTGAGGAAATGGCGCATCGAGGATTTGGAATAGTGGGGGCACAACCGGGGGTGTGGGGGCAAAGCCCCAACACCCGCAACAAATTGTTGCGGTTTTTACCGCAACAAATTGTTGCGGTTTTCACATGAAAAATTACTCACTTTAGCTCACTTTTTTATGGAAAAAAGGCATGCAGTGAGTGCAGCCACTATAGTATAGATATTGCAAAAATATTTTTGCAGCTTATGCGTAAAGATCAAAGCTCTGGTAAAATATGATAAAAGAGGCTGCAACAAATATTAGTTTGAAAAAATATTCACTGAAGGTGAGGTTTTAGCACCTTATTACCGGGATAAGTGGGGTATAGCACCGTGCCTCCTCCCCCACTTGGGCCTATGAAGTAAGGAGATCATAAAACTTATTTTTTTACAAACCGCAAAGCACTTAGTGCATATTTTTTTGTTGCATAAAACTAAAACTCTAGATAACTACTTATCGCTTTGTATAATTAAGTAATAAACTTTGTAATAAATTGAAGTACTATAAAACATTCCTCCTCTATTTTAACAGCTTGAAATATTTCGGAAAAACTTTGAGGTTTAAGGCATAAAAAATTTTCATTACTTTATGATGACATAAGAATACTACTCCTATACAAGCGGAAAAAAATATAGTCAAAGCAATAAGTTATTTGGCAAACTAACTGAACTGTAGTTTTCTAGTTTTTCTCCCGCAATTTATATGTTATATGCTTTTATAAGTTATACGCTGTATGTTATATGCTTTTATATGTTATATGCTTTATGTTATATGCTTATAAGTTATTATTTATAATAAGTTATTATAAGTTATTATAAGTTATATTTATATATTATATGCTCATAAGTTATTATAAGTTATATTTATATGTTATATGCTTTTATAAGTTATTATTTATATGTTATTTATAAGTTATATGCTGACTCAACGTTTTTGCGGTTTTATGTGAGGAAAAGTGTAGGATTTTGAGTTGTGCTACAGTAGGTTGCCTTGTCTCTGTGACGAGGCCATTGACGCATTCAGTGTAACCCGGACGATAAACCTGGTCAGCTTATATGTTTGACACAAAAAAAAATATTCACAGGTCAAATAGTGCATTTTCACGGCTTGTTTCATTAATGGAACAACGAACCTACAAAATTTTGGGAGGTCGGGGGGGATACCTCCAAAAAAAACTTCTCAACGGATTTACACGAACTGGAAAAACAGCTCAAAACGAAGTTATAAAGGGACAACTTTCCTCTCTTGCCCCCCCTCCCCCCCTGGCGGAACCACTGCTGTCCACATATCTAGTGGTAACAAAGCTCATAGATTTCAGCATCAGAATCGATGCTTAAGTCATAATTAAAGAAGTAGTTATGAGATCAAAAATTGAACTCTGATGCTCATGGGAATTTCGACCACTTAACGGACAGTAAACTTGCTCGTCATCGCTTCCATGTTTCTTTGGAGCTGCGTTGCTCAGGCGCTAAGCCGCGGAGATGGACCCGCCATTCGTCACACGCTTCGACCGCGAGTATAATTAATTAATTTGCATTTTAACTTGAGGGCGAGAACAGATCAACTCACCACGCGAATCGTCACGCGTTTTTAGTGACTTGTTTATAAAATTTTTAGTTCACAGCTTATCAAATTTACAGAGTTGCTCTTTAAAAAGCAAGTTTTTATCACAATCTTCCATATATTTTTTCATTGTTCCCTTAACAAAATTAAACCAGGACGGTATTAAATAATTAATTTAGTTGTCTGAAAATCTTGGAATGACTGAAAATATTTCGGTAAAAGATGATCTAGAAGATCCACTTCTATTAAACAGTGATTGTTTATCTTCGTTGTTGTTTATTATTTTTTACAAATTCGTAAAACTAATTGTTTTCACAAATGGATCTGGCCTGTTATGTCACGTCACGTCAAACAAGGAATCGAACCGGTAGCCTGTCCTGAGATGTGAAATCCAAATTATCACCAACTGTTTTGCAGAATTATTTCTTGCGTAACAATCGAGCTACTTAATAGGAAGTTTGTCTTTAATCATGCCAATAGAGTCAAATCAAAATCAAATATTCATTATACTCGCCGAATTACGCCGAAACGTGTAACGAGTGGCGGGGCCCATCTCCGCGGTATAGCGCCTGGGCAACACAGCTCCGAAGAAACGTCGCAACGGTGGCGAGTCGTTGGCGACACTGTGTAGATTTGACCGACCCGGTAATCGAAACCCAGACCTCCCGCACCGATAACGTGCGCTTAACTCTGTGGAAAACTGTATCTCGTGATACGATTTGTAATTTGCTGCACAGTTGCCGCCGAGGTTAACAGCATCCTGGCTATTAGAGAACTTTAAATGTACTGGTACTGTAGATCATCTGAAGCGCAGTAACTGTTGTGAAAACTGAAAGCGAAAGATGGAAAATAAGTGAGTTTATGTAATTTCTGTAGTGTACTGTAATTATGAAGTTTAAGTGTCCGTCATACGGTTTATGTTTAGTTATTCTTTGCCTTATAATTTTCCTTTGCGTTTGCTTGTTTTACTCATAATTTATACCCGTTTTATTTTATGGAAACCACTTAAACACCAAGCGCGTTGACGACAGATAAAGGACGAGAAGTTGCAGTAACAGGCCCTGATCTTAGCATTCAGGACCAGAGTAAATGAAGGCTGTGTTTGCCGGACTGTAGCGACACAGAAGAACAACCCTACGTCATTAGCGCATGACGTAATAGGTCATGATTTTACGTCACCAATTCTACCGGCGCGTCACGAAACTTTTATTTGAGATGGACGCTGCGATAGCTTTGGATCTAACATTTTTGTTGAATGTCAAGCAGTTTAGAAAATGATGATTTGAATAGGCCTACTTGCATATTTCAATGTTTACTCTGGAATTCAATGAAGGTTGGAAGTGATCGTTGATAAACATACGACGTGAAATAAACATAAACTAATTAATTCAATCCTGCCCAATTCGGTAAAAGTTCAAGAATTAACTGAGGATAGATGTAGATGAAGTTGATCCACAGCTCCGCAGCGCTGCTTGTGTTCAATCAACAAAAATTATTTCATCCGTTGGGCTGCGGACAAAATCCCCTGAAACTCGTTTTCATTCACCTGATAAACACAAAATTAACACAAAATTGTTGTCAAAAAACTCGAAAGCGATCAAACACTCGAACAAATTCCTACTACTTACAACTAATTATTTCAACCGGTGTCTTTCAAATTATGCTCCATCTATTTAGTCCACGTTTGACAAATACCCTCAGTACCGGAGTATTACGTTTTAGTATATTTTAATACTCGCGGTATTACGCCGAAGCGTGTAACAACAGGCGCAGCCCATTTTGCTTTTGACGTGGCAAAGTTTTGCCTTGAAAGTGAAAAAGGCAAATTTCAACCAATTACCATCCACAAAAGTCATGTGACTCCACTGTTAAAAGCAGTGATTCCTTTGATTTTCGACAAAAAAATCGTTTGAAATTCAGTTTTCAACAACGAGGAACAAAATGAGGAGCTTGTTTACAAACGATGATTGGTTAGAGCCGGTATTGATTCCAGTTTCAATTCGAAATCTCTCGATTGCATGTCCCTTGAGTCGGCAGGCTCGCTTACCCGCAGAACTTAGTAATAATCCAGTTCGTTTCTGCAGTCTTATATTCAGGCTGAGTCCCAACTTGTCAAGTAGCGTCTAATTGTGCCAGAATTGCAGAATAGGTTATTGAATATAAGCATGAATTTGAAGGTTTTTACGACTGAAATAAGCTGACCAGCGCTTTTCCTCTAAGCTTTATATTGATGCGACAAATGAGTGTTTACAGGCTCAGCCCAAAGATATATTTTGTGAGCAAGTCAATTTCTAAATGGCTATATAACAAACAAGCTGCCCAACTTACGCTAATTTTTTATGGCTCGTATAAATACATTGACAGATATAGGCTGTATCAACTATTTCTCTATGCTTGTCATGAACACGAGTCATTAGTAGCGTGAGAACAAGATCTTCCTAACTTCCTGCTTGTAAATAAACCGCAAAGTTGCTTGTTTAAGGACCTTGATGACGTTTGTCGAAAGAGTTTTGGAATTAGTAAATGTTTTGGTTTTATCGACGCAAACACATAAACAAAAACTTGAACTATTTCATGGCATGTTTGATTGACATGCAGCCTTAATAAGATGTCGCAGAAATCAAGTCAAATTAAAAATCAAACTTTCGTTCTTCTCGCGATGTGACGTCGAAGCGTGTAACGAGTTATGGAGCCGATCTCCGCCGCTTAGCACCTGGGCAACACAGCTCAGAAGAAACAGCAGCGATGGCGAGCCTTTGGCGACACGAGTCCGACTTGACGGGCCTCGGAATCGAACCCAGACCTACTGCACCGATAACGACGCGTTTAAGAACTGAGCTTACCGACTGGTGGCCAAACACCCAGGTTTTGTTCAGTATTTAACCTAGGTTTTGTTTAGTACATTTTGACTAAAATTTATGCTTTATTGGGTTATGTTATCTATTTCAGAGTTTTGTTGGTCACTATTACAGCAATTATCGCTTATTTTTAAATCCATTCGAATCAAAGCGTTCAATCTTGGCATTAGCGACTACAAGAAAATATTTGGTGAGTAAAACTGTTTGATTGCATGAAATTTTATAGAAAACGTATTTAATACATAATGAAATTGAAAAAACAAAAGTATATCGAAACAACTGCTTCAATTTTTTCAAGTTGAGTTGATTGAAATTTTGTCAGAATCGTTCTAGCAGTGCTTGTAGGACTACACTAAGAAATCTTCTCTTCATTATAAGCTACTCGCAGTATTACGTCGAAGCGTGTAACGAGTGGAGGGATCCATCTACGCGGTTAGCGCCTGGGCTACACAGCTCGGAGGAAACATCGCAGCGGTGGCGAGCCGTTGATGACGTTGTGTTCGATTTGACTGGTCTGGGAATCGAACCGAGGATCTTCCACGCCCTTAGCAATGTCATTACCATTACGACGTTTACTTTTGAAGCGATTTTTCACAAAAGCTGTTACAATCAAACGAGATGCCACGCAACGCAACATTTATGATGCATTGGAATCCTGGGTATGTCACATAGGTTTGTTACGTTGCAGCAATATGCTGCAGGTTAAGCAACTAACATCAAAGACAGTGCTGATAGGCTAAAACTGTTAATAATTGTTGTACAGCGTTTTGAAATGAAATTTCTCGGTGCATTTTTTAAGTATGCTGCTGAGTTGGAATAAACGACTAACATCAAGTGTTACGATCGTTGAGGGGAATCGGTCATTAACTGAACAAAATGTTTCTAAGAACATGAAGCGGTATTTCGTTCTGTTAAACTTAAAAGTCCTTGAATTTATTTGTTTGGTTCAAAGTTGCATATGACCAACGTAACCGCAAATTTAAACTTTTGTACCGGGCTATTAATGATGAAAATTACAAAGTTGTGTTTCATAACTCTACCAGGTGATTAACATTTCCTCCGTTTGGGTTTGTCAAGTGTTTTTCACTGACACGACAGGAATCTTTTGGATTAAGTGTAGGGTAGCATTTGGTGATCTACTTACGAGTGTTTCGCAAAAAAGACAATAGATTTGTAGCTGATTTAATGTTTCCATTTTCCTCTCACTTGTGGCAGATCACAATGTTTAAAAATATGAGCGGCGGCTTTTACTTAAGAAAATACGGTTTGCGTTTTACAAGCGAAATATTTGTGTGCCAGGTTTTGGTTTTCGCGGCTTGCATCATGGTGCTTAGTTGGGTGAAAATCAAGAATAGAAGGTGTAATCAAAAATGCAAATGCGTTGTTTAGCTTTGCATCGAACTTGGTACAATCACGGCAAAATTTAAAAACCTAGAGCTGCAATTTATTGCCTAAGTTTAACAATTAATCGTGATTGTTAAAAGCATTTTTTAACTAATTTAATTGATATAAAATCAATAGAACGAAAAAACGATTGTACACGCCATAGCAGCAATCACCACAAGCGTGTTGTTACTCAATATAACATTTCGCTCGTTTTCAGCGTTGTAAGTCATGTCCTCTTGAGAATCTCCAATAAAATGATTCATTGTAAGTTTAAAAACGGCAGAATATCAGGAAATACTGAGTTAACTATCTGGGCTTATCGCCGGATATGTGGGCCTATGAAGCTCAAACCACTGATTGCTATTTTTACGGAGCCTACGCAAAACTTTTTTAAAATCGATTGTGGTTAGCATCACTGAGGATGTTACAGTTACTTTAACTTATCTTAATCCAGCGTGTTTGTATCACCCACTCACAATGGTAATTACGTTTGTCTGTTTGTGTTTTCTCCTCGCTTTGCTTTAGCTTTCTCTCAACCGCTTTGCATCTTGAAATGTGCTTCAAGGTTCGGTCACTTTTCCGAGTCGCTGGCCAAATCTGAACACAGCAAGGTCTTGATGGATCGTTAGATATTTTCAATAACAATTTTACTGATGAAGTGCGGGATTCAGGAACTTTTCACTTGTTGATTTATTACGTTTCTGATTTTGTAAAACAAATCTCTTCATCATACTCGCGGTATTACGGCGAAGCGAGTAGCGGGGTCATCTCCGCGGCTTAGCGCCTGGGAAATACATTTTATTGTTTATTTATTTGGAAAAACACTGAATTATAAAAAAGAAAAAACTACACTGACGAAAAAAATTAAATAAGCACACAAATGAGTTTTTCCTGTGAGAGGCTGCGAAAAGACCATGAGTCCAACCCCAAAGAATTGGTGCGGTCGTCGAGTCTGCAGCCTCTCACATTCTGATCACATAATTAATATGTTACAAGACATAAAACATACAGGCAAAGACACGTAAACATACAGTTAAACAAATAAGATTACAACTTGCAGCAATAAAAAAAAAAAAAAAAAAAAGCAGTTATATTTAATACCAAAGACGAAAATTTACTTCATCAAAGTTTTGATTTTTTTACTAAAGGATTTTACGCTTAATTCTCGAATAGATTTAAACTCTGAAGGCAAATCATTCCATAGTTTGCAACCAGTGCATTTTATTGATCTTTGTGTGGTAGATTTGGTACAATGGAAATTTACTGCCCAGTTGTCATCACAAGCAAACTTGGTAAGATACTCATGTATTTCCGAGGGTATAGTAAAATAATAAAATTAAAACAATTTGGCAGAGTTTAGTTTTTAAAACTGAGCATAAAGTTTAATACTTCTAATTTATAAATGTCATCTAATCTCTGCAAGTTTAATTTGGCGTATAACGGAGAGATTTGTGTTTTGATGATAGGCAATTTAGTGATAATTTTTATGGACTTTTGTTCAATTTGAATACGGTCAGTATACTTAGCTGCGGTATTGCCCCATGATGTGACACCATAGTATAAATGCGGATAGACAATACCATAATACACATTTATTAATATAGATTGAGGGACGTGCGGTGTCTTAATGTAGCAAGGATTCCTCTTGTTTTGGTTAGTTTTTGAATAACATATCTCGAGGGTTCCTCTCAGGTCAGCTTGTGATCTACCCTGACTCCCTAGTACTTAATAGCATTTTTCTTTGGTAACGTACCGTTCAAGGTATCAACACAAAAATCATTATTAGATTTATTTTTCACATTGGAAAACAACACACAATTTGTTTTTGAATTATTTAGCAAAAGTCTGTTCGAATTAATCCAGTTTTCAAGTTGAAGAAACGAATTTTCACATTTACTTTTGAGTTTTTCAGTATTCACATCACTACAAAGCAATACAGAGTCATCTACATATAATACTGTTGTAGATTCACACGAATTAGGCAAATCATTTATATAAACCAGGAAGAGAAAAGGCCCAAGCACGCTACCCTGCGGAACTCCGACCGAGATAGACAGCAGGCCACACGAAACCCGATCCTCCCTGGTAACTGTAAACTGAAGTAAGCAGTTTACGATTAGACAAGTACGAAGTAAGCAGATTGTGAGCATTACTTCTGACACCACGGTGTTTAAGTTTATCTAATAATATCTGGTGGATAACACAGTCGAAGGCTTTGGCAAGATCTAAAAAAACTCCACAAACTGTTTTAGTGTTATTAAGTTTGTTTAGGATAAATTCATTTAAGTATGTAATAGCATTATTTGTTGAGAAATTTGCAAGGGACAAATTAATGTTTCGACTATAACAAAAGTCTCGTCAGCCTTGCTACGCACAGCCAATCCAGGCTAAACTCATTCCAGACTGTAGAGACTCTATTTTTGCATAGCTTTACCTGGCAAATGAGTGGATTTCATGGGGGCTTCTAGTGATGTGGGCTAGTTAGGCTACCGGTAACTTAGTTTGGGGTAAGTAGTTATAGGCTCTTTCATTGGGTATCGTTGTTTGGGGCCAGTCGCCTGCTAAAAATAAGGCACAACCTAGGAAAAAGATGAAGTCGAGATGTCCAGGTAAAGCTATGCAAAAAAAGAGTCTTTACAGTCTGGAATGAGTTTAGCCTGGATTGGCTGTGCGTAACAAGACTGACGAGACTTTTGTTATAGTCGAAACATTATTTGTTGAGTGTTTTTTTCTGAAGCCAAATTGACAATTTACAAATAGATTATATTTTTCCCAAAATTTGGAAAAACGTTTATGCGGAATAGTTTCGAATATTTTATTAATTGGGGACAAAATGGAAATTGGCCTATAGTTCCCTAGTTCGAGCGTAGATTCGCCTTTATGTAAAGGAATCACTTGGGCGATTTTCACAAGATCGGGGTAGATTCCAGATACTAAGCTTTCGTTAAAAGAATCTGGAAAGTATTTAGCTATTAAAAAATTTGCTTCTTTAATTATGAAAATCGGTATGTCCAAGCAACCAGGATTTGTGATCATTTAAGCTGGAGATAATTTCAACAATTTCGTATGCATCGGTCGGCTGTAGAACAATAGAGGACAGATTGCGCTTACCAAGAATATTCAAATGATTTTTGCTTTGGTCATGGTTGATTGATTCAGCAGCAAGTTTTTCTCCGATTGCGGCAAAATGCTGACTCATTTTGTCGCAAATTTTTTCAAGAAAAGTAAATGTTTGACCGTCAACTTTTATAGTCTGTGGCAATGTAGGTTTTCGTTTCCTTTTCCTAAGTAGTAAGTTCATGTAATTCCAGGTGTCTGAGGAATTACTAGCATTGCGGAATAAGCAAGGAGGTTGGAAGATGGTGTATTTTTTTCATATTTTTTCAGCCCCCTATATTTTTCAGCCCCCCTCCATAGAAATTTTGAGCCCCCCTTTTCAATTGGGGGGGCTAAAGTTTAAAAAATCTTACTCAACAGCAGGAACGGATCGAGAAAATTTTGGTAGGGGATGCAGGTTTGAGTTAGGTTGAGTGTTAACTAGACACAAAAACGTCAGACGTTTAGACCCGGTATAGAGCGTCAATGTGTCATGTCAGAGGCTTATTCAAAGTTTTTTAGGGAGGGCACCAAATTGTGACATCTTTTATAAGCGTATGTTTCTCCAGCACAGTAAATTTGAAGCAAATTGAGGAAAAAACGGTCTAGGAGGTTCGGGGACATGCTTTCCCTGCCAAATTTTAAAATTTTACATCGTGTAATCGCTTTTTTAGTGCTTTTTGAACAAATTTTGATAAAATTTTTGTCCCTCATTCGAAGTCCTTCTCCAAACATGATGCATTTTGTTCGCGCATTTTCGATTTATGCGTGCTATTTTATACAAACATATTTATACAAACTGGGATAAATCACTTGCCGAGTGATAAGTGTTTATCCCAGTTTGTGACAAGCAGCTTCACGACATCTTCCGTTCGTCGCGCATAAAACTTTCATTGTCCTCGCTGTTTATCAAAGCTACGAGGCTTTTCAGCATACGGAGCGGTTCTGAAGGTGAAGGAGTAGTCAAGGTTGACCAGTCGGAGTCATGGAAGTCGAGGTTTTTCTTGATAGTTGGAGTCAGAGTCGGAGTAGAAAAATCATGCTTGCCAGAGTCCAGAGTCGGAGTCGAAAAAATATGCTCAACTCTGACTCCCAATCTTTCGCAGGAATGAAAGACTTTTTATGCCGTGAAGAAATTACCAGAGTATACTTGTTGTTGCCGTTCGAAGACGCACTCAGTTTTAGTTAGTGGTGGTTTTCTATTAACAACATAATACACATAAATAATTCGAAGAAGAAAATAAATGCAACTGATAATTCGAAATAAATAAATTAACGCAATTAATATAATTTCAGTGACAACATGACGTAAAGAAATTGATTATAACTAAGTTACGAAAGCGAATATAATAAGTGTCAAGGGTGAAATAAACGATTTAACATAAAGAGGAAAAATAAAGCCGCTGTAAATCTCAAAACTGTCGCTGTAAATCTCAAAACTGGACGTTTCGACAACACAAATTCAGCTGTCATCATCAGCAGTGTATGCAAGGCAGTACAAAATTATAAGAACTACAATTTTAACTACAAGCAATAGCGTAACCCAGGCAACCGGTCAAAATAAATAGTATAATTACAACGTCATAAACCAAAAGCTAATAAAAAGACTGACGGAGTTAATCTAACAATAAATAAGCAAAGAGGAGCGGCTTTGGAGTCAACGTTAAGCAATGGCTCATATTTTTGAATAAAAAGTGACTCAAGAATTAATACGCGTGCAGAATCACCAGCGCTGCTAAGAATGTCCGGTTTGGCAAAGTCCACTTTATGGTCAGGATTGTCCGTTAAGTGTCGGCACACCTCAGAATTATCCGAACTGGAATGTTCCTTAAGTCTGCTAATAAGGTTACGTCTAGTCTCTCCTGTATAGCTAGAACCACAAGAATACGTTAATTTATATACAACCCCATATTTCATCAAGGTCTTTTGCTTATCTTTCATACGAAAGTTGTGTCCGATGTTCCAGGTGGTGTCGATAATCCGTAGAATAACTCGGTTCCATCAGAGTTGGGCAGTACGTACCGCGGTACAAAAGTAAAGCGGGTTTTTCTTTATTTTTTTCGGAGATCACGATCCACGTACAAATGTGATCTTCAAAATAAAAGGTTTTCACCTCGTTTTTCTCGTTTTTTATTCCAATTTTGCACCGTTGACGCTTATTTTTTGAAGATCACTGCCATCCATGATCTCTAAAGGAAAAAAATGGTCTTCCGCTCAATGCACGGAGGGAGTTTAAGTTCGTGTAAATGTCGGCGGGCCAGAACAAAAGGACCGGCGGGCCGGATTTGGCCCCCGGGCCGTAGTTTGCCCATTGCTAATCTATGCCTTACTTCTTTGTGTTCCAAATACGATTGTGTTGCTTTTATGATGTCCCAATAAAGCTTTGACGGTAAGACAAAAAATAACGCAAAACAAATAACACAAAGTTTGGTTTATGAAGTCCTATAAGACAAAGTAAGGACGCAAGCCAAAAATATAGACATTATTTTCTGAAAAATAAGGACAATAATATTTTCCAAGATCTAGACTCGCAACCTAAGGACAAATTTTTGAAATAAGGACGCTAAGAAACCCCTGCGCGTACCTGGTGCATGAAGAATAGTCATCTTGATTAAATTCGAATTCTTAAGAATACTCTCTGGTGCCACAATGCAAGCGTTTACCGGACTACCGGCAAATGTTTTATCTAAAATCGTTTTAACACTTAAACTGCTGGCTGTTTTTTGTGCGCTATTAAATGTCACAATAATAAAGTAAAATTAATGACAAACGGCCCAGCACAGTGTGACATGACATGGGAAAAAGCTGGAGAAAAGTTTTCAAGAAAATCATCAATTCATTCGGCAACAACCAGAACTTAAGAGAACAATTGAAGTTTAAAGTAGGCCTAACTTAAACTCATAATATGTCATAAATTTGAACTTTTAGCGATTTGTTTGGCGAAACAATTTTGATCCACTTTGCTTGCGGAGTCCCACATCCCTGATCCTTTTGCGTAAAAAGAAAACCTACAATCTTCTAAACACCTACCATGTACGGACCTCATTAAAAGCAAGGCGCATGAAGTTAATATTGCTGCTATGACTTATATTTCATAAAATGTGTATTTTTGACGGAAAAATGTTATGCTTTCGTTCATTCAGCAGATCAAATAAATCGTTTACATACAAACGGTTTTGCCTACAGTAGCCTACATTTCAAACAAGAGCGGCGCAATTGCAGTCCAACTTTGTTCAATCCCCTTCCCCGTCCGCACCTTTCTACACACACGCACACCAACAAATTACCGTTGTATCGTGGCACGTATTAAAATCATTTCCAAGTAAAAAAACGCCGCGATGTTCAGGGCGGGGCCTCTGACCAGGCCTGCCCCTCCCGGCCGGGGAGTTTGGGAGGCGGTTCCGCCGGCCCTGGAATAGCTTATCCACCGGACCACCTCGGCGGCTTAGCACCTAAAACAGCCAATACCGACTCTTCAAACCGGATCAGTAATGACTGCAAAGTGGCCAGCAAAAAATTTAGGGGGGTGCTGTACCCGGATTTAGGTAAATCACCAAGGAAAAAGGTTTCATTTCTAAAGAATATCTTCACAAGGAAAAAAGAGGGATCCCTTCCTCCGACTACGCCACTGAGTCATGGCCAAAAAAACTATGAAAAAATAAACAGTAGGTGAAACAGAACTGGTGCAGAGAATACAAGAATAAACCCTTCTTAAAATGCTTCGCCGAATTGCTGTACTAATACTTTTGCAGGGCTGCCACTTACTGCTATCAATTGCTAAAATCTCAAAAAATCATCATAACATACAGAAGTGATTGAACAGCCATCTAAACTTTTCATACTTAAGTTGAAACTTAAGATAAAATCATACTTAAGATAAAATTTGAAACCGAAGGGGTCTTTTTTTTTGAGAACGCTATTGACAAATTTTTTATCACTGATCGGGGGCCCCCATATCTCGGGAATCCCCAGGACTATAGCCCCCATAGCTCCCCCCTTAATCCGGTTCTGGCTACAATGCAGTTTTAAGTATCGTTATATAGTTTATTGCTGCGGTATCGTACTAATAAAATTAAGACTACAGACCAGTTTTAGGTCAGCTACAAAATATGATCTACTCCAAAACAGCTCTCCTAACTGATGGGCCGCGATGGTCCTTCAGGGGGTCGCGAATGTTCTGTCATAAATAAAATAGTTTTGTGCCAAAAAATTTGAATTACGAAAGCTTAAAATGCATTATGAAGGTTAACCTGCTCGAGAGCTTTCATGCAGTTTTTAGATTGATTCTACATTATCTTTAGTTTTGTTTTCAGTTGCAGGACGAAAATCATCCAGTTCTTCTAAAAAACGCTCGTTTCTGGCTAGTTTAATTTGGAAGCGCAAACCTGTGTGAACACGGATTTTCTGTCATAACCAGGGCCCGCTAAAGTCAATATAGTCAAAAATTTTTTAGGACCTTATTACATGATCAAACATGTACTAACGTTCGTTTCAGGCCTTCAAAAGTCTGTTTTGGTAGATTTTATAAGTTAAAATAAAGTCAAAAGTATGTATTAAGTTAAAACTGGTCAAAATTCTCTTCATCAAAAATTTACTAACCCTTACAAAAATGAAAACAACGTAGATTTTTTGTATTTTTTTGAATTTTTTAGCTGCTATTAAAATTCTATGCGCAGTTTTATTTGATCATTCCGAAATAGTAAGTTGCAATGGTAAAAATGCGTGCGGTAATTGAGAAAGGAATAACACTTATTATGCATGGAATGCTTGTAAATTGCGGATTATAAACCATTTTTAATCAAAAAAGTGCAACAAGACATAAGCAATTAGGCAAAAGCGGTTAGGTCAAAACAAAGTCAAAATTTTGCTAAAACAAAGTCAAAAATATGTTTTTTTAGGTCAAAAAACAAACATGGCTCTAGTCATAACACTAAATCTAAATTGTGAAGTCAGCGAACAAACTGACCCTTATTAGATGCAATAATGTGTATTGCCATTGCGCCGTTAAAGCTCAATTTTGCTAGTTGGCTCAGAACAATTAATGCTTGCAAAAAAAGGCGTTTGCTAAACAAGTTATTGATAAAATTCAAATCACTGTAGGCCAAACCGTTTTTTTCGTATTTTTGTGAATGTTTAGTTCTTTGTAAACAACATGGTTTTAAAAATAGAAAAAAATTACTAAATTAATGATAGTTTACCAAGCATTGGCACGCGAAGTAATTATTAAAGAAAAATTGGCACGTTAGCGAGTTTGAGTTGGACACGCCTGGTTGAAATGAATAAATGCGTTGCTAGATCAACTGTAGCCTACAAGTGGCAAACTGTGTATCAAATGCTGAGTAATGAGAAATGAAAAATAAAAGTATGCATCTGCGATGAACGCAGGGAACTTAGCATTTTCTTAAAAGGTGCGGAAAAGCAACCTAAATAAGCTAATGTGCTTGAATTCGTTTGACTCAAATTAACGTTTAAAATCTGGCGCATGCCAAGATTTTATGTACACAGGAAACAAGTAAATGGTTGACAGATTCTTTTATAACAATTAGTTCGCATAAATTTGTCATAACTTTTCGGCATTTGTCGCAAAAATTGAGTATAGTTTTGCCTAATAAATGCACAAATTAGTTTACGTTAGCAGGTAAAGAAAATGTGAAGATGGGATTTTTATAGTCACGCAGCCATGCCCAGCCAGTTTCGACTGGCATGCTTCAACAATAACCCGTTTTTCTGCATTTGATTTTCCGTACCAATATTTATTTGCTTTTAGTGTTTGAGTGTATTTTTGATGTTTCAGCATACGGGAATAAAACTTGAGTTGATTGATCGATTCTTAAGAAAACTAGGCCTACTAATTACGATTTAGCAAAAGCTTCGGTCGGTGTGAATTTTGAAAGCTTCCATAAGCAAGCAGTTTGAAAAAAGTCAAAACTTGTAATTGAGCTATCATGTTTTTGCCTTGAATTTAGCTTCAAGTAATTTTTTTGCCAAATTAAGCTAAGCTTGTCACCGCTTTTGTTCTTCTGTATAATTTGTACTTTCTGAATACCGGTACCGGTACTTTTTCATCGCAAAATGTGGTAAAAAACCTGTCCATTCTTTCGATTCTCTATTTTTTTTTGCAACATGTTTTATTGTCCTATGCCGAAAATGCCGCCATGACGTAAGGATATCAGCAAAGCTTTCCAACTCGAACGTTTAGCGAGCGATCCCATTTAACACCGCAAGAAACTACAAGGTACTGAAAACAGTGCAAAGAACTACAAGGTACTATAAGGAACTACAAGGTACTTTTAAACGAAGTACAAAGTAGCTGGAAACACTACAAGGAACTACAAGGTACTTTTAAACCAACTACAAGGTAGTTGAAAACACTACAAGGAATTACAGGGTACTTTTAAATTTACAAAACGCTTGTTGAAAACAGCACAAGGAACTACAAGGTACTTTTAAACCAACCACAAATTCGGGTTGGGGGAGTTGGAGTCGGGGGGTTGGGTCGGGGTGGTTGGGGTCGGGGGCGTTGGAGTTGGGGGGGGTTGGGGTCGGGGGCGTTGGAGTTGGGGAAATTTGGGTCGGAGGGATTGGAGTCGGGGGAGTTGGAGTTGGGGGGTTGGGGTTGGGGTCAGGGGGTTGGAGTTGGGGAGTGGAGTCAAGGAGGTTGGATTCGGGGGGTTGGAGTTGGGGGGGGTGAAGTCGGGGGGATTGGGGTTGGAGTTGGTTTGAAATTACCTTAAAAGTCTTGTAGTTAATTTACAAATATCTTGTAGTTTCTTGTGCTGTTTTCAACTACCTTGCAGTTGGTTTAAAAGTACCTTGCAGTTCCTTGTGCTGTTTTCAACTACCTTGTAGTTGGATTAAAGGCACCTTGTAGTTCCTTGTAGTTGGTTTAATAGTATCTTGTAGTTCCTTGTATTTTTCAAGTACTTTGTGGTTGGATTAAAAGTACCTTGTAGTTTCATGTAGTGTTTTCAACTACCTTGTAGTAGCTATAAAAGTACCTTATAGTGTTTTCAAGTATTTTGTAGGTTTAAAAGTATCTTGTAGTTCCTTGCAGTGGTTTCAACCGCCTTGTAGTTGGTTTAAAAGTATTTTGTAGTTTGTGGTAGTGCTTTCAGCTACTTTGTACTTCGTTTCAAAGTACCTTGTAGTTCCTTGTGCTGCTTTCAACTACTTTGTAGTAGCTATAAAAGTACCTTGTAGTGTTTTCAACTACCTTGTAGTTGGTTTAAAAGTACCTTGTAGTTCCTTGTAGTGTTTTCAGCTACTTTGTACTTCGTTTAAAAGTACCTTGAAGTTCCTTGTAGTGTTTTTAAGCATTTTGAAGGTTTAAAAGTACCGTGTAGTTCCTTGTAGTACCTAGTAGTTCCTTGCGGTGTTTAGTAAGAACCCTTAGCGAATGTTTTTCAGCTCTCGCTAGGTTAGCGAGGAATCCCAGACAAAGCTAAAGTCGAGAAGAAGATCGTAATAGTTAATTCAGCGGAGCGAGGAAATATGATGTTTTCAGCTCGCTTGGTTTTGTCAAGATCACTCTGTAATACGGCCCCAGATTACGATGGCCGAGTGGTTAAGGCCGCGTCTCCGGTTGAGACTCGCTGCAACCATTGGTCTTGTGGACGGTGCACGTCACTGGTCGGTGCGGGCGTGAGTTCGAGTCTCACACATGTTAATTTGCCTAAGAACTAGTGGTAAAATTCAAGCTTTGTTCAATGATTGAAGTTCTTGATTTTGATTTATAAACTTGAATCATTGTCTAAACTGCTGAGTTAGATCAGATATGCTTCGGTGAAGCTTTTTGCTTAGCCTCATTATTCCTGAAACTTATATAAGCCACTTACCGCAGCATTTTTACATTGGCTGGTTTGCTTTGGGGTGTTTGCTGCTGCGCAGCTTCTGTATACGAGCGCCACCAGACTTTCAATGATTGAATATCAATAAATATCAATGACTCTAGCATCTAACATACAACGTCGTGCGACAATTTGAACGCAATCAGAAAAATATTGATT
Source organism: Trididemnum miniatum (assembly GCA_964006365.1). Classification (NCBI taxonomy): domain Eukaryota; kingdom Metazoa; phylum Chordata; class Ascidiacea; order Aplousobranchia; family Didemnidae; genus Trididemnum; species Trididemnum miniatum. Next base: position 2,142,164 of record OZ023250.1, read on the forward strand.
AAGAGTGGGCAACAGCTTGAGAACAAGAGCGTCTGCCTCTGGAACAATAGACTCGGGTTTGATTCCCGGTCGAGTCAAACCAATTATTGCGACATTGATATTGACAGCTTCTCTGCTTGACGCTCAGCATTAAAGGAGCAGTTTGGAGAACAAGCCGGCAAGTTTACTTGTTCTTATGTTGAAACTTAAAAAAGGCACTTACCGGGATTCCCCCATCTTGGTGTGGTAGACAGATGTTCGACAACTCTTAAAAGGGAGTTCGTTATAACGCTTTGATCGCTTTGTCGTGATTTGAGGATAAATATTCGACTAAACTAATTCGAACTCAGGGATGTAGGAAGCGAAACATTTAAGGGAGGGGTGGGAGGGGGCGAACTTTAATAGATCAAAAGCTAGAAATAATGCGGTACTTTCATAAAGTGTATTAAGTTTACTTCAACTTGGAGTTTGTCAAAAAAGGGGAAGAAGGGCGCCCCGGTCCCCCCATCCCCTCCATGGTGACATTTCTGTTTGAATCCAGACACACAGCGATCAGTGACGTATCAATATCCCAGTGGTTGACGCAAGTCTTCATCAGAGAAGACACTCAGCCACCAAAGCAATCAGCTCGTACAACATTCGTTCAATGAGCAGGTGTCTTGCTTCCATAAATCATAGTTTGCATTAAACGCATTCGTTATTACGTCACAACTTATGTTGTGTTACATCACTTTAAACAGAAAATCCTCCAATCGAGAACGTGTTCTCTGCATCGACTTGGCGACACGGAGAAGAGTGTTTGGAAAAATTACGTCATGATGTATCAATGGACTGTTTTGTGCTTCATTTTTGCCGCTTGTGGCGCTCAACAACATCTCACTTGTTTGAGAACTGATGAAATAATAACCCCATTGCCCCCAATTACCGATGGCAATGTCCAACAAGGCAGGCCAGGACGTAGGGGACCAATAGGTCCGGTCGGTTTGCAGGGATTGAAAGGGGAACCGGGGATTACCGATAATTCCGTAATTGACGAACTTAAAGGTAAGAAAATCGTGGATTCGGCTTCTACGCTGATGCAGATTTGCCGGTCGAAATGTGGACGAAAATTGAAATATTTGTCGAAATGTTTGTGGAATTTAGTCGTTTGATATAACTAACTTGCAGAAGAATACATTTTGTGACGTTGCTCACAAAGTGTTTAAATATTGCAAACGATAAACAAGAAAACAACAGTTTAATTCTATTTAAAACTCTGGTTCATTTGCCAAAACAGTCACAAGTTTTATTTCTAAGTTATTTGCAAAATTACCGTATTTCCTAATTTGTGAAACTTCCAAGCTCACTAGAATCAAACCCAAAATGTGAGAAACATATCGTTCTTTGATCAAGTGCTAAATGACGTCAGCATAATGCCAGTTATTAGGTGATATTACGTAAAATACTATACTACATACTTGCAAATTGTAAACTACAATATACTCTTCGCGCGTCATATGTTTTCTCAAGTTTTTATTTTGTTTTCAGCCAATATGAGCGCGGCGTTGCTTCGTGGATACATGACGTTGGACGTGGGTTGGATTGCTCCGTTCAATGGATACCAATATAAAGCGATTACAACATATCAATCATGGAGTGCGAGTCGATCTGTGTGTCAAGAAGAGGGAGCAGATCTCGCTCAATATGGAGTTCGAGATGTGGCGATTAGAATGTAATTACCGAGCTTGATTGAATGTGTGGTTTTATAAACCAATGTATTAGTAGCCATTGACTTTGATGCTGTGTAAATAATATCTGTCAAGCAGGCTTTAATGACGCAAGGCGGGGCTCCGGTGCAACCATCCATCATGAGGGCCCCATTTTTTAACAAATTTTCATTGTGTAATAATTAGTTTGATTAAATACGTCGCAAACTAAAATCTTTTGATATTTGAGACAAGGGTGCTTTAAGAGAAATGATTTACGTTATTTCAGTAAAACAGAGATGTGCTGCTATGCGATGCCGATAAATTGTTCAAATCAAAATCAAATCTTCATTACACTCGCGGTATTACGCCGAAGCGTGTAACCAGTGGCGGGGCCCATCTCCGCGGCTTAGCGCCTGGGAAACACAGCTCCGAAGAAACGTCGCATCGGTGACGAGCGTTTGGTAACACTATGCCGATTTGACCGACCCGGGAATCAAACCCCAGGCCTCGTGCACCGATATCGTACGCTTAGCAACTGAGCTAACCATCGCCTACACTTACGTCATCATGAACGAGACAACTAATAAAACACAAGTTTTTCATGCCAATTGCCAGGGGTGTGGATTTGTGGAATGGGTGAGAGGGAACAGTATCTGAAAAGGGCACTTTCATTTTTCTGAAAGGACACTTTAGTGATCTAGTGTATAAATAGCAGATTAATTGCGGTGCTGCACAATGTTATAGCTAAATTATCAACTTTTGTTCACACAAAATAGCTAATACCTAGGTTTGATACCGGTACTTAGTTTGTTTCATCATTGACTAATTATCAATGACTAATCATTGACTAATCACAAAATAACTAATACCTAGGTTTGATACCGGTACTTAGTTTGTTTCATCATCATCATTTTGACTAATTGTGACAAAAATTTTTGAAATTCTGATATGTATCAAAAAATTTGTATAAAACAAAAGGAATAATTCAATAGGCTTATTATTATTTATTACCTAACAATTACCAATCAAAAAAGCAATTCTATCTGTTCCGACACTATTACCAGCACGTAACGTCTATTAAATTGAAATTTTCGGTCTTGCTTTTGCGCTGGCTACAGGACCGGTACCAAGAGGGGGTCAGGGGGGCTTGGCTACCCCAATCGACATGCTTGGTTTCTCCATTCAACATACTTGCTCGTTTGAAGACAGCGCGGTTTCTGCTAAATTTCGAGCTTTGGTCTCCGGATAAACGCATGGCCCCCTAAGTCGACTGCTCTGCCGCCGGCTCTGGCTGGCTACCTGTTGTATAATTTTTTTACAATCTAAGTTTTGAGCTGGTTCATTCTCAATCGACAAGAGAGCCAAACCGCTAAGTTTCCCTTGATACACTGTGGTTTGATTGCGAGTCGGGTGAAATCAATGACTTTTAACTTGTTGTTCGCAGCTTCCCTGCTTGACGATAAGCGTTAAAAGAACAGTGTGGAGTACAAGCCAACAAGTTTACTTGTTGTGCGATCGAGATAGGCACTTAGTGGGATTCCCCCATTTTGGTATGGTAGACAAAATGATGGCTGGCAGCTTCTAAGCGAGCTAAACTTAACATGGATGGTACTTGCAGAAACTGAATTTTTAACAACAAAAATGTTTCGATTGAGGGAGTTCCCCTATGAACAATTATGCAATAAGTGACTTGAATAAACGACGATGTTTGACAAAATCTAATGGTTTTGCAAAAAATTATTGAACTGAAAACAAGCTGAAAATAATTTGATGGTGGAAACTGTGATTTGAATAAAAATACAATAAATTTGTCTTAATTTTCAAGAAACTAGTCTTTTTTCATAACAAAGAATAATTAAACAATATAAATTTGTATTTTTCCTCAAAACTAAAATACCAACTTGAATCTAGTGTTGTCGGTTACTTGTAACAGTATTTTGTGCAGGTTACTTTGGCGAGGACTTTCATTGCGCTATAATTACTGGATTGGATTGAGTGATTCAGCAAGTGAAGGAACATGGCGCTGGTTGAATGGTAATCGAGCAAACCCTGATGATGGTTCGTTGTGGCGTCCTGGTCATCCACGAACCGGTTCTAGTGGAAATAATGTAGATTGCGCTTTTGCGTACTTCTATCGTAATGGTGAAGGATTATCTGTTTTGGATGAACCATGCAGCCACAATATTCGAGCTCTGTGTGAGAAACCAGTTTAAGATAAAACGTTGACAAACAAACAAATCATTACTTTCATATATTTCTGTTTCAATCAATGTTTTCATCATGAAATTACTGGAAAACTCTTTCCATAATCATCAATCAAGTTCATGACCTGCATTAATGTAAATAAACAAACCTTCTATTATTTGTTCATAATCACCGATTTATTTGGAAATTTTTTGCAAATTGGCTAAGTGGTTAAACACATCGCTATCAGTGCGGATGGTCTGGGCTTCGATTCCCGGGCCGGTTAGCTCACTTATTAAACACATCGCTATCAGTGCGGGAGGTCTGGGGTTCGATTCCCGGGCCGTTTAAATCGGCACAGTGTCGCCAACAGCTCGCCATCGCTGCGACGTTTCTTTGGAGCTGTGTTGTCCAGACGCTAAACCGCGGAGATGGATCCCGCGACACGTCACACGCTTCGACGTAATACCGCGAGTATAATGATAATTTGATTTGAATATTTCTGTGATTGTGTCAATAATAAATGCTTCAATTTGATCGTATGACGTCTTATTCATGTGCATTGTGTAGAAACAGTTGTTTCGATTCAATTGTCTTCATTATTCATGACACGATTTTATTAGTTGGCACAATAAATTTCGGTGAACCCGGATTCGAACTCGCAATGTCGAAATCACTTTCGAGTAATTATTAATAAATTGTATGTGAAAAATTGGGAAATCACCAGACGGTGTTTCACCAATGACGTCTTGCGATTGTTTTTTGCAGAAGATAATTCTATGCTCGCTGTTTGTGTGATTTCAAAACAATGCAGTTTTCATTTATTAATATTCATGATGTATATCAAGTTGGCAGGGAATCGAACCATCAGTTTATGTTCTCCACATTTAGCTTTGCTTCACCGAGTAGCCTAAGCCATAAAAATGACCCATCAATTTGGTCGGAAGCGTGTCGAAATGGTTCGAGGCTTGTTTGTAGCAACGACCATACTCGCAAGATTGATGGTTCAACTCCCACCCAAGCATCGTTGTTGTGTCCTTGGGTAATTAATTATCTCTGCTTGGTGAAATCTAATGAGCAGCTCAAAGTCAGAAGCAAAAACTGCAATTAATGACGTAAACGCGCGAAACTGCATTTGAAATCTTTTTCACGCGTTAAGGAGTTAAAGAGCTTTTTGTTATAGGCCGGGAAAATAATTTTTTTTTTAAATAAATATTCCCAATCGCTGCTGTAATTCTGTTTGATCTAGTCCTCGTGTCAATGCAGTTTTCTTTCAATGTCAAACATACTCACTCTGTCCACCAGTGGTGCCGCCAGAGTTAAAAAAGTGGGTTGGGGGCAAATGACGTTACAACTTGATGACGTCACGTTCGGGAAACGGAAACCAAAAAGTGATATAATCGATCTAACTTTTAACCTTTTACTGCCCGATGTTCCACTAATGGCACATTGTTCAAATTGATTGCATAGATTGCACATAATGGCACATTTTGTTCTAAATTGATTGAGGAGATGAGGCAATGGCGCATCGAGGATTTGGAAAAGTGGGGGCACAACCGGGGGTGTGGGGGCAAAGCCCCAAGACGCCAGCATGTTGTTGTGGTTTTAGCACCTTATTACCGGGATAAGGGGGGCATAGCACCGTGCCTCCTCCCGTGCTTGGGCCTATGAAGTAAGGAGATCATAAAACATATTTTTTTACAAACCGCAAAGCACTTCGTGCATATTTTTTTGTTGCATAAAACTTGAACTCTAGGTAACTACTTATCGCTTTGTATAATTAAGTAATAAACTTTGTAATAAATTGAAGCACTATAAAACATTCCTCCTCTATTTTAACAGCTTGAAATATTTCGGAAAAACTTTGAGGTTTAACGCATAAAAACTTTCATTATTTTATGATGACATAAGAATACTACCCCTATATACAAGCGGAAAAAAATATAGTCAAAGCAATAAGTTATTGGGCAAACTAACTGAACTATGGTTTTCTAGTTTTTCTTTCACAGTATTCTGACTCAACGTTTTTGCGGTTTTATGTGAGGAAAAGTGTAGGATTTTGAGTTGTGCTACAGTAGGTTGCCTTGTCTCTGTGACGAGGCCATTGACGCATTCAGTGTAACCCGGACGATAAACCTGGTCAGCTTATATGTTTGACACAAAAAAAATATTCACAGGTCAAATAGTGCATTTTCACGGTTTGTTTCATTAATGGAACAACGAACCGACAAAATTTTGGGAGGTCAGGGGGGATTTTGGGAGGTCAGGGGGGATACCTCCAAAAAAAATTTCTCAACGGATTTGCACGAACTGGAAAAACAGCCCAAAACGAAGTTATAAAGGGACAACTTTCCTCTCTTGCCCCCCCTCCCCCCCTGGCGGAACCACTGCTGTCCACATATCTAGTGGTAACAAAATTCATAGATTTCAGCATCAGAATCCATGCTTAAGTCATAATTAAAGAAGTAGTTATGAGATCAAAAATTGAACTGTGATGCTCATGGAAATTTCGACCACTTAACGGACAGTAAACTTGCTCGCCATCGCTTCCATGTTTTTTTGGAGCTGCGTTGCTCAGGCGCTAAGCCGCGGAGATGGACCCGCCATTCGTTACACGCTTCGACCGCGAGTATAATTAATTAATTTGCATTTTAACTAGAGGGCGAGAACAGATCAACTCACCGCGCGAATCGTCACGCGTTTTTAATGACTTGTTTATAAAATTTTTAGTTCACAGCTAATCAAATTTACAGAGTTGCCCTTTAAAAACCAAGTTTTAATGATAATATTTAATACATTTTTTCATTGTTCCCTTAACAAAATTAAACCAGGACGGTATTAAATAATTATTCTAGTTTTCTGAAAATCTTGGAATGACTGAAAATATTTCGGTAAAAGATGATCTAGAAGATCCGCTTCTATTCAACAGTGATTGTTTACCTTCGTTGTTGTTTATTATTTTTTACAAATTCGTAAAACTAATTGTTTTCACAAATGGATCTGGCCTGTTATGTCACGTCACGTCAAACAAGGAATCGAACCGGTAGCCTGTCCTGAGATGTGAAATCCAAATTATCACCAACTGTTTTGCAAAATTATTTCTTGCGTAACAATCGAGCTACTTAATAGGAAGTTTGTCTTTAATCATGCCAATAGAGTCAAATCAAAATCAAATATTCATTATACTCGCCGAATTACGCCGAAACGTGTAACGAGTGGCGGGGCCCATCTCCGCGGTATAGCGCCTGGGCAACACAGCTCCGAAGAAACGTCGCAACGGTGGCGAGTCGTTGGCGACACTGTGTAGATTTGACCGACCCGGGAATCGAATCCCAGACCTTCCGCATCGATAACGTGCGCTTAACTCTGTGGAAAACTGTATCTCGTGATACGATTTGTAATTTGCTGCACAGTTGCCGCCGAGGTTAGCAGCATCCTGGCTATTAGAAAACTTTAAATGTACTGGTACTGTAGATCATCTGAAGCGCAGTAACTGTTGTGAAAACTGAAAGCGAAAGATGGAAAATAAGTGAGTTTATGTAATTTCTGTAGTGTACTGTAATTATGAAGTTTAAGTGTCCGCCATACGGTTTATGTTTAGTTATTCTTTACCTTTTAATTTTCCTTTGCGTTTGCTTGTTTTACTCATAATTTATACCCGTTTTATTTTATGGAAACCACTTAAACACCAAGCGCGTTGACGATAGATAAAGGACGAGAAGTTGCAGTAACAGGCCCTGATCTTAGCATTCAGGACCAGAGTAAATGAAGGCTGTGTTTGCCGGACTGTAGCGACACAGAAGGACAACCCTACGTCACCAGCGCATGGCGTAATAGGTCATGACTTTACGTCACCAATTCTACCGGTGCGTCACGAAACTTTTATTTGAGATGGACGCTGCGATAGCTTTGGATCTAACATTTTTGTTGAATGTCTAGCAGTTTGGAAAATGATGATTTGAGTAGGCCTACTTGCATATTTCAATGTTTACTCTGGAATTCAATGAAGGTTAGAAGTGATCGTTGATAAACATACGACGTGAAATAAACATAAACTAATTAATTCAACCCTGCCCAATTCGGTAAAAGTTCAAGAATTAACTAAGGATTGTTCGAGATGAGGTTGATCTACAGCTCCGCAGCGCTGCTTGTGTTCAATCAACAAAAATTATTTCATCCGTTGGGCTGCGGACAAAATCCCCTGAAACTCGTTTTCATTCACCTGATAAACACAAAATTAACACAAAATTGTTGTCAAAAAACTCAAAGGCGATCAAACACTCGAACAAATTCCTATTACTTACAACTAATTATTTCAACCATTTAGCCCAATAACTATTTAGCCCACGCTTGGCAAATATCCTCAGTACCGGAGTATTACGTTTTAGTATATTTCAATACTCGCGGTATTACGCCGAAGCGTGTAACGACAGGCGCAGCCCATTTTGCTTTTGACGTGGCAAAGTTTTGCATTGAAAGTGAAAAAGGCAAAGTTCAACCAATTACCATCCACAAAAGTCATGTGACTCCACTGTTAAAAGCAGTGATTCCTTTGATTTTCGACGAACAAATCGTTTGAAGTTCAGTTTTCAACAACGAGGAACAAAATGAGGAGCTTGTTTACAAACGATAATTGGTTAGAGCCGGTATTGATTCCAGTTTCAATTCGAAATCTCTCGATCGCATGTCACTTGAGTCGGCAGGCTTGCTTACCCGGAAAACTTAGTAACAATCCTGTTCGTTTCTGCAGTCTTACGTTCAGGTTGAGTCTCAACTTGTCAAGTTAGTAGCGTCTAATTGTGCCAGAATTGCAGAATAGGTTCTTGAATATAAACATGAATTTGATGAAGATTTTTACGACTGAAGTAAGTTGGCCAGCGCTTTTCCTCTAAGCTTTATATTGATGCGACAAACGAGTGTTTACAGGCTCAGCCCAAAGATATATCTCGTGAGCAAGTCAATTTCTAAATGGCTACATAACGGACAAGCTGCCCAACTTACACTAATTTTTTATGGCTCGTATAAATACATTGACAAAATTGGCTTTTATCAACTATTTTTCATTGTTTGTCATAAACACGAGTCATTAGTAGCGTGAGAACAAGATCTTCCTAACTTCCTGTTTATAAATAAACCGCTAAGTTGCTTGTTTAAGGAACTTGATGACGTTTGTCGAAAGAATTTTGGAATTAGTAAATGTTTTGGTTTTATCGACGCAAACACATAAACAAAAACTTGAACTATTTCATGGCATGTTTGATTGACGTGCAGCCTTAATAAGATGTCGCAGAAATCAAGTCAAATTAAAAATCAAACTTTCGTTGTTCTCGCAATGTGACGTCGAAGCGTGTAACGAGTTATGGAGCCGATCTCCGCCGCTTAGCACCTGGGCAACACAGCTCAGAAGAAACAGCGGCGATGGCGAGCTTTTGGCGACACGAGTCCGACTTGACGGGCCTCGGAATCGAACCCAGACCTACTGCACCGATAACGATGCGTTTAAGAACTGAGCTTACCGACTGGTGGCCAAACACCCAAATTAGAACAATAATTAATCGGCAGCTTATCCCACCTTAACCTAGGCTTTGTTTAATACATTTCGACTAAAATTTATGCTTTATTGTGTTATGTTATCTATTTCAGAGTTTTATTGGTCACTATTACAGCAATTATCGCTTATTTTTAAATCCATTCGAATCAAAGCGTTCAATCTTGGCATTAGCAACTGCAAGAAAATATTTGGTGAGTAAAACTGTTTGATTGCATGAAATTTTATAGAAAACGTATTTAATACGTAATGAAATTGAAAAAACAAAAGTATATCGAAACAACTGCTTCATTTTTTTCAAGTTGAATTGATTGAAATTTTGTCAGAATCGTTCTAGCAGTGCTTGTAGGACTACACTAAGAAATATTCTCTTCATTATAAGCTACTCGCAGTATTACGTCGAAGCGTGTAACGAGTGGAGGGATCCATCTACGCGGTTAGCGCCTGGGCTACACAGCTCCGAGGAAACATCACCGCGGTGGCGAGTCGTTGATGACACTGTGTTTGATTTGACCGGCCTGGGAATCGAACCGAGGATCTCCCACGCCCTTAGCAATGTCATTACCATTACGACGTTTACATTTGAAGCGATTTTTCACAAAAGCTGTTACAATCAAACGAGATGCCACGCAACGCTACATTTATGATGCATTGGAATCCTGGGTATGTCACATAGTTTTGTTACGTTCCAACAATATGCTGCAGGTTAAGCAACTAACATCAAAGACGGTGCTGATAGGCTGAAACTGTTAACAATTGTTGTACAGCGTTTTGAAATGAAATTTCTCGGTGGATTTTTTAAGTATGCTGCTGCGTTGGAATAAGCGACTAACATCAAGTGTTACGATCGTTGAGGGGAATCGGTCATTAACTGAACAAAATGTTTTTAAGAACATGAAGCGGTATTTCGTTCTGTTGAATTTAAAAAGTCCATGAATTGATTTGTTTGGTTCAAAGTTGCATGCTTTAATGTCGACTTGTATCGCCGCTGTATGGCGAATCTAGCCCTTGTCTATATAAACGAGCGATTACACAAAACTATCTGAACGTGTCTATCACGTAGCGCCAGCTACCGGTATCGCTTTGGCTAACTTCTATCCATAATTTTATAACCAGGGTAATCCGTTAACCAATATGCCTCCCCTCGTGATCATCAATCTCTCGTATTATCCAATCATATCGCTCAAACGCCAAGCGTCACAGAGCAAGGGAATCAATTCGGAAACTGCTTCGCTGCGACTTAAACGAATGCAGAACTTACAGTTTGTGACATCATAATGGTTTGCAAATCAAAATATAACAACGGTTACACTTTTTTGCGAGGTTAGAGGCTTTGGATTAAAAAAAGTCAAATCTTCACGATATCATACACTATATCTATTTATATCACGATATCATTTATATCACGATATTTATACACTGTATATCACGATATCATAACACGATATATATCACGATATCATACGCGATATCATACACTCGCGATATCACGCCGAAGCGTGTAACGAGTCGCGGGATTCAACTGTGCGGTTTAGCGTCTGTACAACATAGCTCCGAAGTAACATCGCAGCGGTGGCGAGCCATTGGCGACAACGTATAATTTGACTGACTCAGGAATCGAACTCCATACCTCTCATAGCGATAGCGATGTTTTTAACTTTACCACTGCGTCAACTTGTCGGTTGTTTTTAATTCAATGAAAGTTTGTTTTTTATTCGTTTTTTTTCTCAGCGGTAAGCAAGCTTATAGCTTCCTTTAACTAAATGACCAACGTAACCGCAAATTTAAACTTTTGTACCGGGCTATTAATGATGAAAATTACAAAGTTGTGATTCACAACTCTACCTGGTGATTAACATTTCCTCAGTTTGGGTTTGTCGAGTGTTTTTCACTGACACGACAGGAATCTTTTGGATTAACTGCAGGGTAGCATGTGGTGATCTACTTATGAGTGTTTCACAAAAAAGACAATAGATTTGTAGCTGATTTAATGTTTCCATTTTCCTCTCACTTGTGGCAGATCACAATGTTTAAAAATATGAGCGGCGGCTTTTACTTAAGAAAATACGGTTTGCGTTTTGCAAGCGAAATATTTGTGTGCCAGGTTTTGGTTTTCGCGGCTTGCATCATGTTGCTTAGTTGGGTGAAAATTAAGAATAGAAAGTGTAATAGAAAATGCATATGCGTTATTTAGCTTTGCATCGAACTTGGTACAATCACGGCAAAATTTAAAAACCTAGAGCTGCAATTTATTGCCTAAATTTAGCAATTAATCGTGATTGTTAAAAGCATTTTTTAACTAATTTAATTGATATAAAATCAATAGAACGAAAAATCGATTGTACACGCCATAGCAGCAATCACCACTAGCGTGTTGTTACTCAATATAACATTTCGCTCGTTTTCAGCGTTGTAAGTCATGTCCTCTTGAGAATCTCCAATAAAATGATTCATTGTAAGTTTAAAAACGGCAGAATATCAGGAAATACTGAGTTAAACGTCTGGGCTTATTGTCGGATATGTGGGCCTATAAAGCTCAAACCACTGATTGCTATTTTTACGGAGCCTACGCAAAACTTTTTTAAAATCGATTGTGGTTAGCATCACTGAGGATGTTACAGTTATTTTAACTATCTTAATCCAGCGTGTTTGTATCACCCACTCACAATGGTAATTACGTTTGTCTGTTTGTTTTCTCCTCGCTTTGCGTTAACTTTCTCTCAACCGCTTTGCATTTTGAAATTTACTTCAAGGTTCGGCCACTTTTCCGAGTCGCTGATCAAATCTGAACACAGCAAGGTCTTGATGGATCGTAAGAAATTTTTAATAGCAATTTTGCTGATGAAACGCGGGATTCAGGAACTTTTCACTTGTTGATTTTTTACGTTTCTGATTTTGTAAAAAAAATCTTTTCTTCATCATACTCGCGGTATTACGCCGAAGCGTGTAACGAGTGGCGGGGTCCATCTCCGCGGCTTAGCGTCTGGGAAACACATTTCATTTTTTATTTCTTTGGAAATTTGGAAAAACACTGAAATATAAAAAAGAAAAAAACTACACTGACGAAAAAAATTAAATAAGCACACAAATGAGGTTTTTCTGTGAGAAGCTGCGAAAAGACCATGAGTCCAACCCCAAAGAATCGGCGCAGTCGTCGAATCTGCAGCCTCTCACATTCTGATCACATAATTAATACGTTACAAGACATAAAACATACAGGCAAAGACACGTAAACATACAGTTAAGTATAATTAAGCTTACAACTTGCAGCAGTAAAAAAAATTAAGAAAACGGTGATATTTAATACCACATAGGAAAACTTACTTCGTCATCAAAGTTTTGATTTTTTTACTAAAGAATTTTACGCTTAATTCTCGAATAGATTTAAACTCTGAATGCAAATCATTTCATAGTTTACAACCAGAGAATTTTATTGATCTTTGTGTGGGTGTACAGACATTTCATAACCTAACATTTATTCACCCGACTGTTAATCACGAACATTTAATCACTAGACTTGTGATCACGTAGACGTAAACACTACGGCAGTTAATCACCACACAGATAAAAGCGCAGACGTTTAATCACTTTAAAATTTAACCATCAAGACACTTTATCACGCTCTCAAGTGTCTCAAGGAAAAAGTGGCTCAAGTCGTAATGTAAAAACTGTCTCAAGTGTCGCAAGAAAAAAGTCATAATGTAAAAACATCAAAAATAAGTGTTTAATTATGTGATAAATACGCAATACCACGCAAATACACTAAAATCTGAAATAGTGCTTGCAGTCCGTAATGCCAACCTTCGATTGAATTTGTAGTTCTAGCAATTCCTTCCGATGCACTTTCAAAATGATTCCATGTTTGTATGGGATAGATTGCTGATCGATAACATTCATTACGCCCTGGACGTCTACGACCTCGAATATATGTATGTTCGAAATACGCAAGGAGCTCTGGCATCTTTTCATGTTCTGGCATGTAGTCAGCTAGTATCCAAAACGCTTCAGCAACGTCTGTTGATGGAACCATAGCTAATGCAGGTAAACAGCGCACAGCAATTCGTAAGTTGTCATCACTTTCGTAGTCTGATTTCATGCCGATGTTTTTGACTTTTCTGAGAATACTTTGCGTCAGATGGAAGTAGCAACCCAAGATTCTAGCATTAGGATAAGCTGCTGTAAATGCATTAATTGCTGCACTCTCAAAATAGAGCAGTATTTTCTCAGGATTTGCCAAAGGAATCATTATTTTAATTTCATCCAAGATGCGAACATATACAGCTTGTGTTTTGTTTTGTACAAGGCAGTAAACAGCGGCAGAGTTAATACCAGGAACTAATTCGAAGTGTATGGTGTATAGTTGAAAAAACAAAGATGGTACCACCTTAAAAGTTCCATCCGCTAGCCACAATTTAGCTCTCATAGCCAATCCATCTAATAGCTCACGTTTTCCTAATAAAATTAACCTATCACTGTTGAAAGTCAAAGACGATTTTATTATTGCAGCTTTGTGCCACACGTGCTGCTTTTGCTCACAGGCAAGCAGGTTGGTGAGTTTTTGCAGCAGATTTACCGTTAAAGAGTGTAGCAATCAGTTTTGGAAAATTAGAAATTGATTCACGGTGTATCAAATATGTTATAAGTGGATATTTGATCTTGTTTTAAATGTACACGTGCTTACATATCCACGTGATTGTCTGTGTAGTGATAAAATATCCAAGTGATTAACTGCCGTAGGGGTAATACGTCTACGTGACTACAAGACTAGTGATGAAATGTCCGTGATTAACAGTCGGGTGAATAAATGTTAGGTGATGAAATGTGGGCAAACCCTTTTACATAGAATGCAAATCCACCTCTTTTACAACTGTTACGACAATTTGATACGAAATAGCTATTTAAGTTTTTATATGGACCAGAGGATGATGGTTGTATCCGTGTTTCTGTAAGTGAAATTACATCAGGTTTGCAGTTCATATTTGAAAGTAAAACCTCAAGTTTGCTAAAATTAAGTGAGTTAACAATGGATCTTATGTTAAGGGACAATACTGTAAATGTATTCTTAATGCTGTTGTTGGAAGTAATAGTTTGCAACTTGTGGGACTCAACATATTCCGTAAGGTTGGAGAGGTTGTCAATATCAAAATCAGGAATACTAAATTGCTATATTTTTACGATTAAAAAATAAGTTTAAATCAGTAGCATTTAAAGCTACATTTGAAGTACTGTTACCAGCACTACTCGCGACAAGAACGTGATCCTTAGGGCATAGTTTTGAAAATGTTCTAACTTTATTCATTTCCTTAGTAGGTTTACAGTCATTACAATATGCAGGTTGACAATACATTTTATCAGTTAAAGATGACAGCTGGCAAGTTTGTATGTTCGTTTGGCACGCATTGCATTCAATTGCTTTTGTTTTGTGGCATAAAAATGATAAGTAACACTTAAACACAAAAGTGAGGAAATAAAAAGGCAAAATAGAAAATGTATATACATACAACAAAACACAAATCTGGTCTTGGAGGTCAGCTACAAGTAGGGCCCGGCAGAATTAGTTTCAACAGTCTCGGTTTAATGACAAAACCAAATGAGTTGCACAAAACATAATGTCTCATCCAAAACAAGCTTGGTTCATGAAGTCCTGTAAGACAAATTGAGAACGCAAACCAAAAATATGGACATTTCTTAAAAATTAGCACAATAATATTTTCCAAGATGTTGACTCTCAACACAAGGACAAACCTTTGAAATAAGAACGGTATGGAACCCCTGCGTGTATCTGGTGCGTGAAGAATGGTCATTTTGACTAAATTCCAATTCTAAGAATGCTCTCTGGTGCCACAGTGCAAGCGTTTACCGGACTACCGGCAAAAGTTTTACCTAAAATCGTTTTAACACTTAAACTACTGGCTGTGTTTTGTGCGCTATTAAACGTCACAATAATAAAGTAAAATGACAAACGACCCAGTACAGTGTGACATGACATGGGAAAAAACAGGAGAAAAGTATCCAAGAAAATCATCAATCCATTTGGCAATAACCAGAACTTAAGAGAACAATAATTGAAGTTTAAAGTAGGCCCAACTTGAACTCATAATATGTCATAAATTTGAACTTTTAGCGATCCGTTTGACCAACCAATTTTGATCCACTTTGCTTATGGAGTCGCACACCCCTAATGCTTTTGTGCAAAAACCATAGTAATTCTACAATTTTCTACACACCTACCATGTACGACCTCATTCAAGGCAAGGCGCATAAAATAGGAAGTTAATATTTTTGCTATAACATATATTTCATATGATGTGTATTTTTGACGGAAGAAAATTATGCTTTCGTTCATTCAGCAGATCAAAAAAATCGTTTACATACAAGCAATTTTGCCTACAGTAGCCTACATTTCAAACAAGAGCGGCGCAATTGGAGTCCAACATCGTTAACCCCCCTTCCCCCGGATAAGTAATGACTGTGAAGTGGCCAGCAAAAAATTTAGGGGGGTGCTGTACCCGGATTTAGGTAAATCATCAAGGAAAAAGGTTTCATTTCTAAAGAATATCTTCACAAGGAAAAAAGGAGGGGACCCTTTCCCCCGACTACGCCACTGAGTAATGGTCAAAAAACTAGAAAAAAATATACAGTAGGTGAAACAGAACTGGTGTAGAGAATATAAGAATAAACTCTTTAAAATGCTTCGCCGAATTGCTGTACTAATACTTTTGCAGGGCTGCCACTTACTGCTATCAATTGCTAAAATCTCAAAAAATCATCATGACATACGGAAGTGATTGAACAGCCATCTAAACTTTTCATACTTAAGTTGATAAAATTTGAAACCGAAGAAGTTTCTTTTTTTGAGAACGCCATTGACAAACTTTTTATAACTGATCGGGGGGCCCCCTATCTCGGGAATACTCAGGACTATAGGCCCCATAGCTCCCCCCTTAATCCGGCTGTGACTACAATGCAGTTTTAAGTATCGTTATATAGTTTATTGCTGCGGTATCGTACTAATAAAATTAGCCTCCGATTTTCACAGTTTTTGCTCGTCTATCCTGACTCAAGACGTAAGAGGTGTGACACTGAGATGTCTGCTAGATTACAGATCAGTTTCAGGTCAGCTACAAAATATGATCTACTCCAAAACAGTTCTCCTAACTGATGGGCCGCGATGGTCCTTCAGGGGGTCGCGAATGTTCCGTCATAAATAAAATAGTTTTGTGTGAAAAAACTTGAATTACGAAAGCTTAAAATGCATTATGAAGGTTAACCTGCTCGAAAGCTTTCATGCAGTTTTTAGATTGATTCTGCATTATCTTTAGTTTTGTTTTCAGTTGCAGGACGAAAATCATCCAGTTCTTCTAAAAAACACTCGTTTCTGGTTGGCTTAATTTGGAAGCGCAAACCTGTGTAAACACGGATTTTCTGTCATAACCAGGGCCCGCTAAAGTCAATAAAGTAAAAATTTTTTAGGACCTTATTACATGATCAAACATGTACTAACGTTCGTTTCAGGCCTTCGGGAGTCTGTTTTGGTAGATTTTATAAGTCAAAACAAAGTCAAAAGTATGTATTAAGCTAAAACTGGTCAAAATTCTCTTCATCAAAAATTTTCTAACCCTAATCCTTACAAAAATGAAAACAACGTAGATTTTTTCGCATTTTTTTGAATTTTTTAGCTGCTATTAAAATTCTATGCGCAGTTTTATTTGATTATTCCGAAATAGTAAGTTGCAATGGCAAAAGTGCGTGCGGTAATTGAGAAAGAAACAGCACTTATTATGCATGGAATGTTTGTGAATTGCGGATTATAAACCATTTTTAATCAAAAAAGTGCAACAAGACATAAGTAATTAGGCAAAAGCGGTTAGGTCAAAATAAAGTCAAAATCTTGTTAAAATAAAGTCAAAAATATGTTTTTTAGGTCAAAAAACAAACATGGCCCTAGTCATAACACTAAATCTAAATTGTGAAGTAAGCGAACAGACTGACCCTTATTAGATGCAATAATGTGTATTGCCATTGTGCCGTTGAAGCTCAATTTTGCTAGTTGGCTCAGAACAAATGCTTGCAATAAAAGGCTTTAGCTAAACAAGTTATTGATGAAATTCAAATCACTGTAGGCCAAACCGTTTTTTTCGTATTTTTGGGAATGTTTAGTTCTTTGTGAACAACATGGTTTTAAACATAGAAAAAACATTACTAAATTAATGATAGTTTACCAAGCATTGGCACGCGAGGAAATTGTAAAACAAAAATTGGCACATTAGCGAGTTTGAGTTGGACACGCCTGGTTGAAATGAATAAATGCGTTGCTAGATCAACTGTAGCCTACAAGTGGCCAACTGTGTATCAAATGCTGAGTAATGAGAAATAAAAGTATGCATCTGCGATGAACGCAGGGAACTTAGCATTTTCTTGATAGGTGCGGAAAAGCAACCTAAATAAGCTAATGTGTTTGAATTTTTTTGACTCAAATTAACGTTTAAAATCTGGCGCATGCCAAGATTTTATGTACACAAAAACAAGTAAATGGTTGACAGATTCTTTTATAACAATTAGTTCGCTTAAATTTGTCATAACTTTTCGGCATTTGTTGCAAAAATTGAGTATAGTTTTGCCTAATAAATGCACAAATTAGTTTACGTTAGCAGATAAAGAAAATGTGAAGATGGGATTTTTACAGTCACGCAGCCATGCCCAGCCAGTTTCGACTGGCATGCTTCAACGACAACCCGTTTTGCTGCATTTGATTTTCCGTACCAATATTTATTTGCTTTTAGTGTTTGAGTGTATTTTTGATGTTTCAGCGTACGGGAATAAAACTTGAGTTGATTGATTGATTCTTAAGAAAACTAGGCCTACTAATTACGATTTAGCAAAAGCTTTGGTCGGTGTGAATTTTGAAAACTTCCATAAGCAAACAGTTTGAAAAAAGTCAAAACTTGTAATTGAACTATCATGTTTTTGCCTTGAATTTAGCTTCAAGCAATTTTTTGCCAAATTAAGCTAAGCTAATTACC
This sequence comes from Trididemnum miniatum, assembly GCA_964006365.1. Classification (NCBI taxonomy): domain Eukaryota; kingdom Metazoa; phylum Chordata; class Ascidiacea; order Aplousobranchia; family Didemnidae; genus Trididemnum; species Trididemnum miniatum. The sequence goes on from OZ023250.1 coordinate 2,160,586, forward strand.
GCTTTTGTTCTGTATAATCTGTACTTTCTGAATACCGGTACCGGTACTTTTTCATCACGAAATGTGGTAAATAACCTGTCCATTCTTTCGATTCTTTTTTTTGCAACATGTTTTATTGTCCTATGCCGAAAATGCCGCCATGACGTAAGGATATCAGCAAAGCTTTTTTCGTTTTCGTTTTTGTAGTTTATGGCTTGGGGCGGGTTCAGAGGGGTAGGATTAGGGGTATGCATCCCCCCAATAACTATTTTCAAAAATGAACCTCTTTGACAACAATACGCTCTACGCCTTAAGCACGCATAATCGAAAATGTAAGAACAAAATGCATTATATTTGGTGAAGCAATCAAAACCAAGGTCAAAAAATTTAACTTATTTTGCAAATTTAACAAAACATTTAATCAAATTTGCCTGAAAATTATTCAAAACGCACCAAAATAGCCGTCATAACATGTAAGCTTTAAAAAATTTTATGGGGGCTCATGCCTACGGACCCCCCCCCAAGAGTCTTTTTTGTTTCGCAATCGGCTTCAAATTAGTTCTGCCCACTGTTCTATCTAGGTTTTTAGCAAGTGCAAACTTTGCCAAAATAAATTTTAATAAAAGTTTTGCCCGAAAATTTAAGGGTCTGAAAGAAAGTACGATATGATTCAATTTTTGCCTCAAATTTGAGTTTCCTGAGTATGAAACGTTTGTTTTGCATTAAAATGTTGAAAACTTTGATTCTAATTATTTTGGCCAAAAATCACCATTCCAGTCTGCAAGCATAAAGAAAACAACAAAAATTTGCCCTAAATTTCCCATTTTTCTCATATTTCGCATGGTAGAGGGTACAGTGGTTCTGCTATAAAATACTATGCTTGAAAAATATGCCTAAATAATGCCCCCTGTTTTAATTTCTTACAACTGTAAATTTCGTTTGATACTAAATAAAAAAGACTGGCTTCAGCTTGCTGGCTTTGCGCTGTTGACTGGTCTGTTGATAAATTCACACTCCTTTTTTAGTCTTTGAGTCACCGTTATATTGTTGCAATTTGATGGTACACCGGATTGAGACCAAAAAGGTTCGAATTCTGTGGTAGAACACAGCTACCATAACAACACATTTACCATTAAGCACATTTACAATTACGAAATTACCAATTTTATTTAAATAGAATCAAAGTTATGATTAGATTTACACTTAATTAACTGCTCAAGCACATACCGGTAATAGGCCTATTCCAAATAACAGTCTTACACCACAGAATGAGAAATCGCAAGCTAAGTAAATTCGACTGGGCTAATGCTAGGTCCAATAACATGATATGAACACTAAATACAATTAAATTAACTCCCAATAACTCCTTGTTACGTCTTACGCCTACCGGTACATCGAGACCAAACAAATATCTCAAACGAACAAAGCATGGCATGAAATAGTAACCGCAAATAGCAGCCGCCGGGAAACGGACAAGGTGACAGAATAAAAACTCCATTCCAGGACACAAAATTAAAATACGAACTACAATATCTACTAGGCTTCAAGTAGTGTCACACACTAACATACTAGCTATTATATCAACTCACAAAAAAAAAACGAAGAAAAGTATCCGCTTTTACAACTACCGCTACGCCACTTCTTCCAGTGATGCAGTTGAACGACTATTTCGCATTGGAAAAGACATTTCAAAGCCGGGACACTGTGGGCTTAGTGACAATCACTTTGACAGGCTATCGTTTTTGAAAGGCAATTACCGGCAATTGTTATTACTGAAGAGTTTATCGTATTAGAATCGTGCTTTTGTTTCGTTTCAAAACAAAGATTAATGACTTTGGTTTTAATACACACCATGGAGCACTGCTCTATAATCACGTTAAGAATTAATAGTTTTTTTTGTTTTTTGCGGCATGCACGAAAGTAACTTAAACTTATAACTGTAACTAGTTACTTTTTTAAATTTGTAACTAAGTTACTTTTTATGCGAAGTAAACTGCAACTGTACGTAGTTCCTTTTCAAAAGCAACGTGCCCACCACTGAGCATCTTGTTACAGATCCACTCTGCAACACTTGCGTTTTGTCTGATTTTCAACTTAACTTGCCCTGAGAGGAGCTCTCCGGCCTTCACCGCTCCGACGCTGTCTTTTGCCACATCGGAAACTTGATAAAAATATAATGTATTGTCTTCTTTGTAACTTTAAACTGAAACCCAGCACGGCAACGGTAAAAAATAACTGAAGATTACTCAAACTAAAAAGGGCAATGCTGTGCAATTCTTCTCAAATATAACGCCCCACTTCGTAGCAAAGCAAAATAGGAATGTTGTTGTTGTTGTTATTGTTGTGTGGTTTTATGGCGATTTATAACTACTAAGGTCCTTTAGCGCCAGGACAAAATTTCGTCAAGAATTCACTGACGTATTTTTATTCTCTTTTGATTTCTTCCTCCGCGCTACACTTAAATGGTGAGCGTTAAGCAAGTGTAACAGCAGATGCCAGTTTTAAAGTCTTTGGTTTGACCCCACTGAGAATAGCACCCAATCTACCAGCTTCCAAGGCGAATGCTCTTAACCACTACGCCATGGCGCTGATCCAAAATAGAAATGAATTCAAACTTCTTGACTTTACTTTTCAAACGCGTATTAATCAACCAGAGGAAGTGCAGAACGCTTAGCGAGTGCTTTTCAGCTCTCGCTATGTTAGCGAGGAATCCGAGACAAATGTGAAGTCGAGAAGAAGATCGTAATAGCCAATTTAGCGGAGCGAGGACATATGACGTTTTCAGCTCGCTTGGTTTTGTCGAGATCACTCTGTAATACGGCCACAGATTACGATGGCCGAGTAGTTAAGGCCGCGTATCCGGTTGAGACTCGCCCCAACCATTGGTCTTGCGGGCGGTGCACGTCACTGGTCGGTGGGGGCGTGGGTTCGAATCTCACACGAATTCATTGGTCTAATAACCAGTAAGTTAAATATAAGCTTTATTCAATCATTGAAATTCTTAATAATGATTTATATACTTGAATCATTGTCTTAGCCGCTGAGTTCAATCAGATAACCTTTAGTGAAGCTTCTTATTTAGCCTCATTAATCCTAAAGATTATATGAGCCAATTACCGCAACTTTTTTATATTCGCTGGTTTGCTTTGGAGTGTTGCAGCTGCGCAGCTCCTGTATACGAGCCGCCAGCAGACTTTCAATGATTGAATTTCAATAAATATCAATGACTCTAGCATCTAACATACAACGTCGTGGGACAATTTGAAAGCAATCAGAAAATCAATCAATCAATTTGTTTTGATTGATCAAGAGTGGGCAACAGCTTGAGATTAAGAGCGTCTTCCTCTGGAGCAATAAACTCGGGTTTGATTCCCAGTCATGTAAAACCAAAGATTGCGAAAATGGTATTCATAGCTTCCCTGCTTGACGCTCAGCATTAAAGGGACATTTTAAAGAAAAAGTCAGCAAGTTTACGTGTTGTCATGTGGGGAAAGGCACTTAGCGGAATTCCCTCTTCTTGGTGTGGTAGACAAATGGCCGGCAACTCATATAATAGCGCTTTAATCGCTTTCTCGTGACTTCAGGATAAATATGCGACTAAACTAATTTGAACTCAGGGATGTAGGAAGCGCATAGTTTAGAAAGGGGCAAACTTTTATACGTCAAAGATTAGAAATAATGCGATACTTTAATAAAATGCTTTAATAAGCTTACTTTAACTTGGAGTTTGTTAAAAACGGAGAGAAGGCGCCCCCACCCCATTCCCAGTGGCGTCACCACTGTATGAATCTAGACACACAGCAATCAGTGACGTGTCAACATCTCAGTGGTTGACGCAAGTCTTTATCAGAGAAGACACTCAGCCATCAAAGCAATCAGCTCGTACAACAATCGTTCAATGAGCAGGTGTCTTGCTTCCATGAATCATTGTTTGCATTACACGCATTCGTTATTACGTCACAACTTATGTTGTGTTATATGATTTTAAACAGAAAATCCTCCAATCGAGAACGTGTTTTCTGCATCGACTTGGCGACACAGAGAAGACTAATTTGAAAAATTACGTCATGATCTATCAATGGACTGTTTTGTGCTTCATTCTTGCCGCTTGTGGCGCTCAACAACATCTAACTTGTTTGAGAACTGATGAAATAATAATCCCATCGCCACCAATTACCGATGACAATGTCCAGCAAGGCAGGCCAGGACGTAGGGGACCGATAGGTCCGGTCGGTTTGCAGGGATTGAAAGGGGAACCGGGGATTCCCGATAATTCCGTAATTGACGAACTTAGAGGTGAGAAAATCGTGGATTCGGCTTCTACGTTGATGCAGATTTGCCTGTCGAAATGTGGACGAAAATTGAAACATTTGTCGAAATGTTTGTGGGATTTAGTTGTTTGAAATAACTAACTTGCAAAAAAATATGTTTTGTAAAGTTGCTCACAAATTTTTGAAATATTGCAAACAAAAAACAAGATAACAACAGATTAATTCTATTTAAAACTCTGGTTCATTTGTCAAAACAGTCACAAGTTTTATTTCTAATATTTGCAAAATTACCGTATTTTCTATTTTGTGAAACTTCCAAGCTCACCAGAATCGAACCCAAAATATGGGAAACATATCGTCCCTTGATCAAGTGCTAAATGACGTCAGCATAATGCTAGTATTTATGTGATATTACGTAAAATACTACATACTTGCAAATTGTAAACTACAATATACTCTTCGCGCGTCATATGTTTTCTCAAGTTTCTATTTTGTTTTCAGCCAATATGAGCGCGGCGTTGCTTCGTGGATACGTGACGTTGGACGGGGGTTGGATTGCTCCGTTCAATGGATACCAATATAAAGCGACTACAACAGGTCAATCATGGAGTGCGAGTCGATCTGTGTGTCAAGAAGAGGGAGGAGATCTCGCTCAATATGGAGTTCGAGATGTGGCGATTAGAATGTAATTACCGAGCTTGATTGAATGTGTGGTTTTATAAACCAATATATTAGTAGCCACTGACTTTGATGCTGTGTAAATAATATCTGTGAAGCAGGTCTTAACTACGCCAGGCGGGGCCCCGGTGCAACCATCTGTTAAGTTTGATCAAAATACGTCGTAAACTAAAATCTTTTGATATTTGAGGCAAGGATGGTTTGATAGCAATGATTTACGTTATTTCAGTAAAACAGAGATGTGCTGCTATGCGATGTCGATAAATTGTTCAAATCAAAATCAAATCTTCATTACACTCGCGGTATTACGCCGAAACGAGTGGCGGGGTCCATCTCCGCAGTTTAGCGCCTGGGAAACACAGCTCCGAAGAAACGTCGCAACAGTGACTAGCGTTTGGCAACACTATGCCGACCCGGGAATCAAACCCCAGTTTTCGTGCACCGATATCGTGCGCTTAGCAACTGAGCTAACCGGCGCCTACACTTACGTCATCATGAACGAGACAACTAATAAAACGCCATTTCTTCATGCCAATTGCCAGGGATGTGGAAAAGGTGAAAACGGTATTTTTCTGAAAGGACACTATAGTAATCAAGTGTAAAAATAGCAGATAAATTGCGGTGCTGCACAATGTTATAGCTAAATTATAGATTTTTGTTCACATAAAATAGCTAAATGCTAGGTTTGATGCCGGTACTTAGTTTGTTTCATCATTCCTGGTGCATTTTGACTAATTGTGACAAAAAAGTTTGAAATTCTGTTATATGTCATAAATTTTATATTAAACGAAAGGAACAATCAAATGGGCTTATTATTATTTATTACCTAACAGTTACCAATCAAAAAAGCAATTCTGTCTGTTCCGACACTATTTCCAGCACGTAACGTCATAAAATGGATGGTACTTGCAGGAAGTGAACTTTTAACAACAAAAACGTTTCGATTGAGGGAGTTCCCCTATGAACAATTACGCAATAAGTGACTTGAATAAACGACGATGTTTGACAAAATCTAATGGTTTTGCAAAAATGCACTGAACTGAAAATAAGCTGAAAATAATTTGATGATGGAAACTTTGATTTTAATGAAAATACAATAAATTTGTCTTAATTCTCAAGAAAACAATCATTTTTCATAACAAAGAATGATTAAATAATATGAATTTGCATTTTTCCCAAAAATTAACCTTTAACTTAAATCTAGTATTCTCGGTTACTTGTAACAGTATTTTGTGCAGGTTACTTGAGCAAAGACTTTCGTTGAGCGGTTATTACTGGATTGGATTGAGTGATTCAGCTAGTGAAGGAACATGGGTCTGGTTGAATGGTAATCGAGCAAACCCTAATGATGGTTCGTTGTGGCGTCCTGGTTATCCACAAACCGGTTCTAGTGGAAATGATCGCGATTGCGCTGGTGCGCGCTTCGGTCAACGTAACTTTCACGGATTATTTGTTTGGGATACTCCATGTAGCTGGGCTTTTCTAGCTCTGTGTGAGAAACCAGTTTAAGATGAAAAGTTGACAAACAAACAAATCATTACTTTCATCTATTTCTGTTTCAATCAATGATTTCATCATGAAATTACTGGAGAGCTCTTTCCATAATCATCAATCAAGTTCATGACTTGCATTAATGTAAATAAACAAACCTTTTATTGTTTGTTCATAATCACCGATTTATTTGGAAATTTTTTGCAAATTAGCTAAGTTGTTAAACACATCGCTATCAGTGCGGATGTTCTGGGCTTCGATTCCCGGGCCGGTTAGCTCACTTATTAGACACATCGCTATCAGTGCGGGAGGTCTGGGGTTCGATTCCCGGGCCGTTTAAATCGGCACAGTGTCGCCAACAGCTCGCCATCGCTGCGACGTTTCTTTGGAGCTGTGTTGTCCAGACGCTAAACCTCGGAGATGGATCCCGCGACACGTTACACGCTTCGACGTAATACCGCCAGTATAATGATGATTTGATTTGAATATTTCTGTGATTGTGTCAGTAATAAATGCTTCAATTTGATCGTATGACGTCATATTCATGTGCATTGTGTGGAAACAGTTGTTCCTATTTAATTGTCTTCATTATTCATGACACGATTTTATTAGTTTGCACAATAAATTTCGGTGCATCCGGATTCGAACTCGCAATGTCAAAATCACTTTCGAGTAATTATTAATAAATTGTTTGTGAAAAATTGGGAAATCACCAGACGGTGTTTCACCAATGACGTCTTTCGATTGTTTTTTGCAGAAGATAATTCTATGCTCGCTGTTTGTGTGATTTCAAAACAATGCAGTTTTCATTTATAGTAATATTCATGATGTAGATCATGGTGTGTTGGTTGGCAGGGAATCGAACCATCAGTTTATGTTCTCCACATTTAGATTCGCATCACCGAGTAGCCTAAGCCACAAAAATGACCCATCAATTTGGTGGGCAGCGTGTCCAAATGGTTCGTGGCTTTGTTGTAGCAACGACCATACTCGCAAGATTGATGGTTCCACTCCCACCCAAGCATCGTTGTTGCGTCCTTGGGTAATTAATTATCTCTGCTTGGTGAAATCTAATGAGCAGCCCAAAATCAGAAGCAAAAACTGCAATCAATGACGTAAACGCGCGAAACTGCAGAGTCTGTTTACAATCAGTGATTGGTTAGAGCCGGTATTGATCAAATCAAATCTTCATTATGCTCGTCATATTACGCCGAAACGTGTAACGAGTGGCGGGGCCCATCCCGCGGCTTAGCGCCTGGGCAACACAGCTCCGAAGAAACGTCGCAACGGTGGCAAGTCGTTGGCGACACTGTGTAAATTTGACCGACCCGGGAATCAAACCCCAAACCTGATTCCAGTGTTAATTCAAAAGCTCTCGGTTGCACGTCATTTGTATCGGGAGGCTCGTTTAGCCGAAAAACAAATCATTTCGGAATGATCATTCTATGGAAAAAAACAGAGTTTAATCGAAAGTTTGTAAGAAAAATGCAACAGCTGCATGGTGTAGTGGATTATGACAGCCAATTACTTACGCTAATTTTTATGATTTGTATAAATTCACTGACAAATATAGGTTTTATTGACTATTTCTTATTGTTTGTAATAAACACAAGTCACTACTGTTATTGTGCTGCTTTAGTAGCGTGAGAACAAGATCTTCCTAACTCCCTGTCTATAAATAAACCGCAAAATTGCTTGTTCACGGAACTTGATGACGTTTGTCAAAAGAATTTTGGAATTAGTAAATGTTCTGGTTTTATTGACGCAAACACATAAACAAAAACTTTAACCAGCTCATGGTATCTTTGATCGACGTGCAGGCTTAGTAAGAAGTCGCAGAAATCAAGTCAAATTAAAAATCAAACTTTCGTTCTTCTCGCGATGTGACGTCGAAGCGTGTAACGAGTTATGGAGCCGATCTCCGCCGCTTAGCGCCTGGGCAACACAGCTCCTAGGTTTTGTTTAGTAAGCCTACCTTGCGGCTAAAATTTATGCTTTATTGTGTTATGTTATTTATTTCAGAGCTTTTATTACTCACTATTACAGCAATTGTCGCTTATTTTGAAATCATTCGAATCAAAGCTTTCAATATTCGCATTAGCGACGGCAAGAAAATGTTTGGTGAGTAAAACTGTTTAATTGCATGAAATTAAGAAAACGCATTTAATACCTAATGAAATTGAAAAAAATGAAAACGTATTGAAACAACTGCTTCACTTTTTTCACGATGAGTTACTTCAAGTTTTGTTAGAATCGATCTAGCAGTGCTTGTACACTAAAAATATCTTCATCATACTCGCGGTATTACACCAAAGCATGCAGCGACTAGCAGGATTCATCTACGCGGTTAGCGTCTGGACACCACAGCTCCGAAGAAACATCGCAGCGGTGGCGAGCCGTTGATAGCACTGTCTCCGATTTGATCGGAGTGGGAATCGAACCGAGAATCTCCCACGCCCTTAGCGATGTCATTACCATTATGCTAACCGGCCGAAACAAACAATTTATTATATAGCTCATTTTGGACAAAACCAATAAATTGCTATTTCATAACTATTGATGCACTATGATGTCTCTTGTGAAGCGATTTTTCACAAAAGCTGTTACAATCAAACGAGATGCCAAGCAACGCTACATTTATGATGCATTGGAACCCTGGATATGTCACATAGTTTTGTTACGTTCCAACAATATGCTGCAGGTTAAGCAACTAACATCAAAGACAGTGCCGGTAGGCTTACGCTGCTCAGAATTATTGTAAAGCGTTTTGAAATGAAATTTCTCGGTGGATTTTTTAAGTATGCTGCTGAGTTGGAATAAGCGACTAACACCAAGCGTTACGATCGTTGAGGGGAATCGATCATTAACTGAGCAAAATGTTTTTAAGATCATAAGCGGTATTTTGTTCTGTTGAATTTATAAATGCATGAATTTATTTGTTTGGTTCAAAGTTGCATGCTTTAATGTCGAATTGCATCAACGCAGTTAGCGAATCTAGCGTATATAAACGAGCGGTAGATAATTGCGGATAATTCGACTTTGATTTCCGCAGTTAACTAAATTTGCTTTTTACGCGCTCATGATGCTTATTAGCTATTTGCGTGGTTTAAAACCTACCCACGAGCGCGTTCTGCTTCGCCGTGCTTCTACAGTTTAACGAAATCTTGGATTTTGCAATAAGTTCTGGTCCTCGAGCGCTTTTTGTCTTGCCGCGCCCTTCTGATTAACAAACTGTATATAAGCTTCGATTTTTGTTTGTTTATTAAAGGTAAAGGTAAAGGTACGGGACAGCGGGTGCAAGCACACATTGTTTAGGCCATTTTCATTTGTCGGCCCATTACAATTTTCAATCACGAATGATTGAACGCTGTTAAGGGACATAACATGACGAACAACACATACACAAAACCCTTCGCACTTCCGCTTGTGCCGAGCGCCTGGCGCAAAAGCTGCGAATACTATTTTTAAAGTCTTTAGTATGACCCGACTGGGAATGAAACCCCAGTCTACCGGCTACCTAGTGGACGCTCTTAACCGATACACCAAGCGCCGGTTGTTTGTTTAGTAAGAGCTAGCTTTGGCTCTCGTAGTTGTGCACCAGATGAGTCTGGAAGGACGAAAAAAAAATGATAACCGGTTACCCTTGTTCGTGCACTAAGCGTTAGTGTACATCCGGCCTATGTCGTGCTTGCATTGCTCGGTGTCGCATACAATCACTACAAACGAGCGATTACATAAAACTATCTGAACGTGTCTATCATGTAGCGCCTGCTACCGGTATCGCTTTGGTTAACTTCTATCCATAATTTTATAGCCAGGGTAATCCGTTAACCAAAACGTCCCCCTCGTAATCATCGATCTCTCGTGTTATCCAATCATATTGATTAAACGCCAAACGTCATAGAGCAAAGAAATCAATTCGCTCTTTTTTCATTGCAGTCTGCAACCTGTCCCTGAAATCGGAAATGGGGCTCCATGATTAAATAAGTTCTGGATTTTTCTTACTGTTTCCGTATTTCGTTCTTACCTTAAGCTTCTGACAGATCGAAAACGAGCGTAGGATCAGTGGTGGATATCCATTGCTTTCTGTATTAGTCTATTAGGCGATCCGGTTCTGTCAAATATCCATTTTTAAAATGTGATGAAAAAGTGAAATATTTTTCAATCCAATGGTCAACATAGAAGACCGTATTTATAAAAGCTGAACAATCTCATGAACGCTCGAGACTGCAGTACCCTAGCATGCGGGCATTTCGTACGTAAAATGATGAAAATCACAAGCAACCACAAGCGATTTCGTAGAATAACGTTATTTCCCACTGCTTTCTAGCAATCAATTGTATAAAAATTACAATTGCACAGGATATTACTCATGAAATCAAACTCTGTCAAAGACATTATACTGTGGGTTAAAAATTGTTGATTTCCTCCGAAGCAAAATAGGATGAAGATCGCATGTTTTTGTATTTAGTTGCATATTGATCCTCCTATCACGAGAAAGCGATCAATGCGCTGTGCGAGCTCGCTTAAAGTTGCCATCCATCTGTCTGCCACACCAAGATGGAAGAGCCCCGCCAAGTGCCCTTCCCAACGGGATAACAAGTAAACTTGCCGGCCTGTTCTTCACATTGTCCCTTAATGATCAGCGTCAAGTAGAGAAGCTGTGAATACCGATTTTGCGGTCACTGGCTTGACCCGACTCGGAATCAAACCGGAGTCTACATCTCCCGACGCGAACGCTCTAACCACGTGCTCGGCCACTTTATGTAAGACCGACATCTTCAGTCAATACAGGGATCCAAACCACAGGGTGCCTGACGCTGAAACAAGAATGTGAGTTTGGACGCTGCATGTGAAGATTGGCTTCCGTTTCGTATTGGCACTATTACCCATGTTGTCACCACATAGTCTTGTCAGCAGTAAAAGTTTGTTTTTGTAAGGAATAACTTCGTGTGCGACCATGATGCAAAAGAATGGAAGGAAGCTACCTAACTTAGATTAATCACAACGAAACTTCAAAAATATTTCACCAAACAATGCATTCACTAATTTAAATGGGTTTCGATCCTCAGTGAGGTAACGTACAACTTTCCCAATCACATTAAGTTTCGTCATTGAATGTGAAGCAGTTTTGTTTCCATTAAGTGAATTGGTAGAAAATAACAAGGGCGTAACTTTTCTCTGTAATATTTTGTTTACGAACATCTTGCTACAATACTTTTTCAATCAAGTGGTATAAAACAGTAACTTATACTAACAACCATTGACCAAGGAAAAAGAAAAACGCGAAAGGTTAAGATAAGGGAAAATGAAAAATAATAAACAAACACAATAACAAACTGTTATTTTCCACCGCATCACACAGCAGTATTGCTACTTGATATCCAAATAAAACATTGTTTATCAGGACAATAATTATGTTCATCACAATTTATCAAAATCTGTAAGCGACAACGCAAAAACAATGGATTTGCTTTTGAAAAAACTGGATTTTTTGCATTTCGATTGTCGCCAGCGACGGTAGCCACGACACGCAATTTCGCGATGCTTTCTACGCTACATATATTTATCAACTTATTTTTTAACTTCTGTAACATCAATAAAAATGCCAAAAATGAAGTTTTTAAAATCTCTAAAAAGTTTAAGAATTCGTCATCAATGTGAGCTGAGGCAAAACAGTCGCACGATTCTGAAGAAGTTATAAACTATAAGATGCTGCATCAAGCTAATTCTTGACAAAAAAGTTTGTTATCAGCCATGCAGGGCAAAGCGGTTACTAAAACTACTTGCAAAAAATTATAAAAGTTTTGAATCGTTTTCTGTTCCCATTCGCAGATTTAAAATTGCAGTTCTTACAATGGAAATAAACAAAGGTTCCCTCAAACATCTTCTAGAGTACTGGGAGTCTTGGGAGATGAAGCGATAAAAATGAAACCAGGAGCACAAATCGTTGATGTGAAATCGCGTAGTTTTTGTCGCGTTGACACAACAGTCGCTTGTCGTGTATTGGTAAACACGCCTTAATGTTCTCACGAATAATTTAGTGTGTGTTTTTGTGACTGCACTTTTCTGGGAGAGTTTTTTCGCAGCTAATTTTAGAAGTAATATTTAAAAATCAGGTTTTACCATCATCAAATCACAAATGCAATCAAAATTTTTATAGTTTTCTTTGCATAAATACCTGTATTCTAGCAAACCTATTTTTTCGTACTATAAAGCTCAGTAGCGTAAGCCGTACCCATGTTATAACATGACATGACTTACTGACTTTGCGGTTAAGAACATCGCAATTAAACAATGCGCAAAATAGTTTCACAGATATGGCTGTGGGGCGTTCAAAGTTTGGCAAAAAATGTCAACTTTGCGTGTTTGTAGGTAGATGGGAACAACATTTTTAGTAGGCCTATTGCTGCACATAGAAATGCGCTATTCGTGCCAAAAATGTAAAACTTTCCGACTATTACCGGTAATGATTTGTTTGTCCAAGTTTTAGTAATTTGCTTCATTTTGGAAAAACAGCATTTTCCATTATTTTTGGATCCCACATTTCTATCTTAGGAAGCCTATATTTTGCTTAAATAAAATGCTCTATTTTATTTTTATTTATTTAGTCGCATAATTATCCTCCTATCACGAGAAAGCGATCAATGCGCTATACGAGCTCGCTTAGGAGTTGCCAGCCATCTGTCTACCACACCAAGATGGGGGAACCCCGCCAAGTGCCTTTCCCAACGGCACAACAAGTAAACTTGCCGGCTTGTTCTCCACACTGTCCCTTTAATGCTGAGCGTCAAGCAGGGAAGCTGTGAATACCAATTTTTAAAGTCATTGGTTTGACCCGACTTGGAATCAAACCCGAGTCTACAGCGCAAGAGACAGACGCTCCATACCACTCGGCCATCTGAGCTGTTTATCTATGTACCAGATATATCAAATCAAATCTTGATTATACTCGTGTTGTTACGCTGAAGCATGTAACGAGTGGCGAGGATCCATCTATACGGCTTCGCGCCTGAACTACACAGCTACGAAGAAACGTCGCAGCGGTGGCGAACCTTTGGCGACACTGTGTCCGATTTGCCTGACCCGGGAATCGAACCTCAAACCTCCCGCACCGGTAGCGATGTCTTGAGGCCTGGTCACACGAGCGAGTAAATTGCGCGAGTGCAATTTTATTCGCTCGAGTAGAGTTGAACATGTTCAGCTTTATTCACGCGAGTAGGAAGGGAAATCCCCGTTTGTTTCAAGATCTTATAGTGACGTAATAACAACATTGATTCGAGTGTGAAAGCCTAGCAATGAAAAATGAACTTGAATAAGCAGCTGTTGTTGGCAAGAACTTGGTGCCGTTATGAAGTGGTCACGCGCTAAAATAGTGGAACTTTTGAATATTTTTCACAATTTTGAGAGGTGTGTAGAACACGAGCCATCATAATAACTCAACCACGAATGCGAAGGAAGCGAGCTTAAAAAAGCTACTGCACGAGTTAAATGATGCTGGTCTCATGTTGGATGACGTAGGAGGCTTTAAAAATTAAAAATATAAAAAATAGTTGTAGGAAAAAGTTAACAAAATTAAAAAGCCCAAAGTGGCATGAGCGCAGAGGAAGCGATATTTCGGCGCAAGCTAACCGATTTAAGCGTTTGACAGCTTGGCATTTTAGTCAGTCAGTGTTAATTTATTTAGCGAAAAACAGTATACTAGCAATAGCAAAAAAGACACACAAGTCAATAACATGCAGAAAGAAACAAAAAATTTTTTTTTTTTTTTTTTTTTTTTAGTTCTAAATAGTATCATTTTATTACTAGAATTAATCGCAAGGAGACTGCGAAAGGACCGACTAAGGTCTTCGAGTCAAGCAGCCACCCTTTGGACCAAAGACAGATTAGAGAAATACACAAAAAAAAAAAAAAAAAAAAAAAAAAAAAAAAACACAAAAGCAAACTTAGCTAAAAAATACAATATTAAAGATTTGCATAATAGAGTAGGGTATTATCAATATTGTTGAGTGTTCAGAAGTACCTCTTCAAAAGGCTGTATTTGAAATTATTTTTAAATTTAGAAAAAGATTGATTTCTTAATTCGACAGATATAGAATTCCAAATTTTCGTTCCTTGGTAACGAAATGAATTTTGGCATCGATTGGTTGAATATTTTGGCGGATAAAGGTTATTTAGAGCATTTGATCGTGTATGACGACTATGGATAGTGGAGGTTTTATTGAAAAGAGATGAGAGGGGAAGGGGAAGGGTGTGTCTGGAATGTTGGTGCATGAGTTTAGCTATTTCGTAGGTATATAAATCAGAGAGTTTCAAAATACCGAGTTCATAGTATTTGGGAGTGATTGGAGTTCGGATATCCGAGTTTGTGATTATTCGAATGGCTTTATTTTGCAAGGTTTGAAGTTTGTTTAAGGAAGTTGTGAAAGTACTACCCCATACAGGAAGGCCAAATAATAAGTGAGGATGAACTAGAGCATAATATAAAAGAACTAGGGAAGACATTGGGAAAATATAACGAAGTTTACTTAAAATGCCAACAGCTCTTGAGATCTTGGATGCAGTTATATCAATGTGAGATTTGAAATTTAGCTTGCTATCTAATATTACGCCAAGGTATTTAAATGAGTTATTACATGGTATCAAAGAATTGTTATACATTAGTTGGATATTGACAGAAGGGGAATTTAATTTAGGAGGAATAACTATAACAGCAGACTTTTGTGGGTTTATTTGTAGTTTATTCGCATCGCACCAGTTTTTAAGATTTTTTAGCTCTATATTACAGTTGAGTTCGAGAATTGATAAGGAAGAGTTATTAAAGACTAAACAAGTGTCATCAGCAAATTTCGCATTCTTGATTTGCAATGCTCGTGAGCAGACGTGTTTGAACAGCAGAAAGCTTGCAGTCAGCAGCCGAACACTTCAACAGATTTTCGAGGCAAAGTACTTAAACTGACACAGAGCATTTGATAATGGCTGGTACTTTAGAACAAAAACTAGACAAAATTTTAGTAGCAGTTTCCATTCTTACAAAGAGAGTTGATGATTTCGATAAAAACTTGTCAAGCTTTGGTACTCGTTTAGATGAAATAGAAAGAAAATTTAATACCAAAATTGAAGACCTTAATAACCGCGTGAATTCAAAAGCTGATTCCAGTGAAATTGAAAATCTGAGATCTAGAATAGTTTGCTTGGAAAATATCAACAAACAACTAGAAGCTAATGCTGTGATGAAAGAGTCATACGAAAAGCGTTTTAACATTCTCATACATGGTATACCAGAGAATCAAGAAAGTGCATGGGAAACTCCCGTACAAACTCTAGATCATATTCAAAAATTTTTGACAGATGGCCTTAAGATTTCGGACCCCTCTTCAATTCCACTAGTCGACTACCATCGCTTGCCGCAAAAACCAGTGTATAAAAATGATCACAAAATCAACCGTCCCATCATCATTAAAGTAACAAACGCTTCCGACAAACGACGAATTTTCAATAATCTAACTAAGTTGAAGAGCTACAATGCTAAGAGAAGGGAACTGAATCTGGGTACAGTATATGTCACTGAGCACTTACCCAAGCTGTTTCAGGAAGAGCGTAAGCTACTCTTGCCATTCTTTAAAAAAGCCAAATTTATGAAGCAGAAGACAGCATGGAAAGCCGAAAACGGTCATTACCACTTACTTATTGACGATATTAAAGTAGAGCTGCCTTTACTTGATAATTAATTTCGTTAAATTTAAATGATAAATTCTTGACTGCTCGACTGACCGAGTTAGTAAATATTCACTGCTAAATTCTTATGTGATTCTTGCCTTTCAAAACTTATGAATTTTTCACTCCTACAATTTTGTACTAAGTTGTTTTTGCAGTTGATTTATGATAAACGCCTACGGCCTTATACTGCCCAATGCTCTTGGCATATTAATGATATTATGTTTTAAAATGCCGCTTATATACTTAAACTTATTGCTGATTGCTTTTTATTTTTCTTGCCGTACACGTTTGCATTATATGTGGCTATGACTGCTAACGCCTGCACTGACTCTTCTCAATGCTCTAGGCTTATTAATATTACTATGTTTTAAATGCCGCTTATGTACTTAAACTTATTGCTGATTGCTTTTTATTTTTCTTGCCGTACACGTTTGCTATATATGTGACTATGACTGCTAACGCCTGCACTGACTCTTCAGTACAAGCAGCCACCACTTTGGAAGATGTAGCTCCAAATTTTGAAAATTTACCCGATATCCTTTTTCAATCTTTTCAATCCAATTTAAGCTCCTGTATAACTCACGATCTCAGTTCACAAAAATTCCTGTATGACAAAAATATTTCCCACCTAATTATACACCTTAACATAAGTTCCCTGCAAGCTCATTTTGATGAACTAAACGAATTTCTTTTAAACTTTTCCAGTCCCCCTTCATTAATACTTATTTCCGAAACCAGAATTAACGTTGAACCTAAGGTTAATATTGACCTACCTGGATACACTTTCTTCCATTTTCCGTCCCCAACCAAAGCTGGAGGTGTTGGTGCATATTTTTTAAATAATTTAAACTTCATGAAAAAAGACAACTTTGGACTCAATGTACAAGGCTGCGAAGACTTATGGTTTGATGTTAAATTCCCTGGATCAACGAACAATTTTACTTTTGCTGTGATTTATCGGCATCCGCATAATAACTTATCTGACTTTTTGAATGCCCTAGATGATAAAATGAATTTTCTCAATACTTTGAAAAATAATAAAGCCTTTATTATTGGTGACATAAATTTAGATCTAAACGCTGATAATATTACCTCCAGTGGCTCGGACTATCTTAAAATGCTGCAAAGCCATGCATTTTTTCCAATAATAACTAAGCCAACTCGTGTTTCAGCATCCTCTCAAACCATAATTGATCACATCTTGACCAACGATACCGAATCTACAATCACTCCTGGAGTATTTCCTTACAAGATATTTGATCACTACCCTATCTTTTGTACCATTACCAACTCCATCTTTAGCAATTACCACTCTGAAGTTCCCTATTCTTATCGTAACGTTAATTCTGTTGATAGCGACAAATTCCGTTCTGATTTAGAATCGTCTCTTAATCCGTTATTACTTGATATTATGCATTCGCCTCCGACGTCGCAAAACAAACTAGACGAAAGTTTTACTAGGCTAGTTGATATAATTTCAAAAGTCATAGACAAACATGCTCCTCTTATCTCTGTTTCCCGCAAACAAAAACGCTGGCAAAAAAAACCCTGGCTGACGAAAGGCTTGATAATCTCAATTAAAAACAAGCAAAGATTATATAAGACATATTTTTTAACTGGCAATGAATTTGAAAAATCGTTCTATAAAAAATATTCAAACAAGCTCACCAGAGTAAAAAATCTCTCCAAAAAACACTATTACAAGAATGCGCTATCACAGAGAAAAAATAATCCGAAAGAACTGTGGAAATTTATTAAATCGGTTATTCCATCTAAGGCAACGACTTCATCTCCTTCGAAATTATTAGTTAATGACATCTTTGTAGAAGACCCTCTCGAAATCTCGCACCAATTTAATAAATACTTTACTGAGGTAGGTGAAAGTATTGCCAAAAATGTGGCGGACATTTCTACAAATAAAAAGGACTACACTAAATATCTTAAAAATTCTGTCAGTAACTCAATTTTTTTAGATCCACCGCAGCCAATGGAAATTTTTAACACCATAAATTCTTTAAACCTTAATAAAGCTTGTGGCCATGATAACATTTCCCCTTATTTCTTGAGACTAGGTAACGAAGTTTTGGCACCAATACTATCGCAACTTCTTGTTCACGTTTTTGACCTAGGATATTTTCCTCAAATCTTTAAAACCGCCAAAGTCGTACCAGTATTTAAGACTGGCAGCAAGGATCTAGTCAATAATTATCGCCCAATTTCTCTCCTTCCTCACCTTTCAAAAGTTCTTGAAAAACTTATTAAATCACGATTTTTGAAATTTTTCGATAAGCATAACGTTTTATATAATTACCAGTACGGCTTTAGAAACAAGCATTCTGTTGTTCACTCTTTACTAGATGTCACTAGCCTCAGTTATGATTCAATCCAAAACAAAAATTACACGGCATTACTTTTAATGGACTTTCGGAAAGCTTTTGACACTGTGTCACATAAAATCCTTTTGAATAAACTTTATCATTATGGTATACGTGGCCCCGCCCATAAGTTAATGGAAAGTTACCTTTTAGAAAGAAAACAATATGTTATTATTAAAAATTCTTCTTCCTCAACTCGATCCATTAACATAGGTGTTCCTCAAGGCTCCATCCTTGGCCCACTACTATATCTCATCTACGTGAATGACATTACTAATGCTACCTCCTGTAATCCGCGACTTTTTACTCGTGGCATACCGCTGTTTACTCTGCTAACATATGAGTAAACTACCGATATATGAAATTATTCAGATTCACAACAAACATATAATAGCGGAAGTATTCGCGCGAATGGTTGCGTGCTAACTTTCGGGTGGTAACGTTAAGTAGCAGCCTACGGTAACGTTAAAAAACCGATCGTGTTTGACATGAGTACACCGGGTGCTGCCCACCTGAGCGCAAGCTCCCTTCGCAGTTCCCTTCAAAAAATGAGAGAGAAAAGAAAGCGTGAATAAGTGTAGATCTTACATATCATGTTTTTTTTTTCAATAAAAGCACCATGTACCTGCCCAAATGGTGCAAACCCATTGGGGTTCCACCAGTGAAGTATTGACTCACAAATAAAAGCCGAGACGCTAAAACAGTGTCGAATAGCAGTAAACTGCACTAAAAACAAAACCGGCAAACTTTGTTTCAAGTGCAAAAAAACTGTATGTGACAAGTGAACCGCCACGGAGTGTTATATCATGCGACATGGCCGAGCGGTATAGCAAGCAGGTGATAAAATCTACGCGACGGGTTCGATTACGGGTGGAGACTATCGCGTTTGACAAATTTACACCGGTTAGTTACTGACTGAAAGAGGACAAGCTCTCTTCGCAGTCACTCTAAACCACTGTTGAATTTTTGTTTCGCAATATTTTGAAAATAACCGCATTTCTTATTATTTCTTGAATGGGTTTTATGTGCAGCAACTTATATTTTTGAACAATTTTCAAATTTGTGTCCAGTTTTTGCCTATTTTTCGAATACAACTGCTTTTTGAAGATCGAGTTAAGTGAACTGAGTATTTTTTTGACTCTTTAATTGCAACCACACTTAGCATATACTCGTAAAAACGCAAATCAAAAGAAGCGGTCAAAATGACCGCTGTTAGTCATTGAGGGCTTGCCGCTGCTTCGGCCGTTCTAATGTTAATTAAAGAAAATGCCTCGCAATGATTTTATTTCACTTGGAGGATCAGAAAAAATCAACAGAAAATGGAAAGCAGATGCGAATATTTGCAGCGTTTTCGTTGCCCTTTAGTGACAGGAAAGTATAGGAGAGTAAAATCTAAACCAGCAAGTCAAGACGGAATTACCTGCATGTGACACGACAATGCGTCTCGCGACATGCGTTAATAAGATTTCGTGTGAGCGGCATGGTCATTGGTCAGCAAACAGTAAAAATAAAACAAGCATGGCTCAGAATATTTTACGCTATCCCTTTGAATTTGTGTATGTTTCGCTGAGACAAAAACTGCCGTAGGTTTAAAAAATGGTTTTGATTTTCCAAAGATTGACCAGAGTTTTTATCTGCGACATGTTGCACTTTTCGACTTTTATGTTGATGGCAAAGTAAATGGTTAAGTTACCGGTACAAAATTTGCTTGCTTCTACTTGGCCGTTAGACTGCTTAACACGAAAGAATTAGCACTTTTTTTTGTTATTTTACAGTATTTTGGAGTCATTGTCAATAGTTTATGCGAAGTTTTTTCTTTTTGCCTAGGAAGTATTTTGGTGTCGACTGTACATAAACGTAGGTGTGCTTTGCCGGATTTTAATTTACGATTGTGATTTTAATTTTTGCTCTTTTATGTAAGAGTTTCGGGAAGCCTTGAAAATGGTTCAAGTAGGACTGATGGGCTAAAAACACCTACGCTGCTCTTCCACCTATTGTTTGGAAATTGAACTTCAACAAAATAAGTGGACTTTTTACACTAGTTAACAACAGTGCATTGCGCAATGTAACTGTTAAAACAAGTGGTGCATTCTTCGAAACGACAGCCCCTGAAAATAGGCGTCGACTTCAATTGGCTCTAGCTCCTAGTTAAACTCATCCCGAAGAGCTTATTGTACAAACGCAGCAAGCCAATGAACCTGGGTATGACTATGCTATTTTTCGGTTTCTATACACATTGATATTGCTTTGATTTAACGATTGCTCTTTTTTCATTGCAGCCTGCAACCTGTCCCTGAAATCGGAAATGGGGCTCCATGATTAAATTAGAGCTGGATTTTTCTTCCTGTTTCCGCCTCTGCGTTTATAGCTTAAGCTTCTGACAGACCGAAAACGAGCGTTGGGTCAATGGTTGATATCCATTACTTTATCATATTGACTCTTTAAGTATATTTGTCAGCCTTTCATTCAATTTACGTTTATGTTTACATTTAACAAGTAAAAACAACTGAAAATGAATCGTTCAAAATTGAATGTCAAGCTCCCTCTTACTTTGAGGCCTTCGGCTTCAGCACGCAAAGTCTATTAGGCGATCCGGTTCTGTCAAATATCCATTTTTAAAATGTGATGCAAAAGTGAAATGTCTTCTCAATCCAATGGTCAACATAGAAGCAGCCGTATTTATAAAAGCTGAACAATCTCATGAACGCTCGAGACTGCAGTACCCTAGCATGCGGGCATTTCGTAAGTAAAATGATGAAAATCACAAGCAACCACAAGCGATTTCGTAGAATAACGTTATTTCCCACTGCTTTCTAGCAATCAATTGTATAAAAATTACAATTGCACTGGATATTACTCATAAAATCGAACTCTGTCAAAGACATTATACTGTGGGTTAAAAATTGTAGATTTCCTCGGAAGCAAAATAGGATGAAGATCGCATGTTTTTGTATTTAGTTGCATGTTGATCCTCCTATCACGAGAAAGCGATCAATGCGCTGTGCGAGCTCGCTTAAAGTTGCCATCCATTTGTCTGCCACACCAAGATGGGAGAACCCCGCCAAGTGCCCTTCCCAACGGCACAACAAATAAACTTGCCAGCCTGTTCTTCACATTGTCCCTTAATGATCAGCGTCAAGTAGGGAAGCTGTGAATACCAATTTTGTGGTCACTGGTTTGACCCGACTCGGAATCAAACTCGAGTCTACAGCTCCCGACGCGAACGCTCTAGTCACGTGCTCGCCACTTTATGTAAGACCGACATCTTCAGTCAATACAGGGATCCAAACCACAGGGTGCCTGACGCTGAAACAAGAATGTGAGTTTGGACGCTGCATGTGAAGATTAGCTTCCGTTTCGTATTGGCACTATTACCCATGTTGTCATAATCTTGTCAGCAGTAAAAGTTTGTTTTGTAAGGAATAACTTCGTGTGCGACCATGATGCAAAAAAGAATGGAAGGAAGCTACCTAACTTACATTAATCACAACGAAACTTCAAAAATATTTCACCAAACAATGCATTCACTAATTTGAATGGGTTTCGATCCTGGGTGAGGTAACGTAGTACTTTCGCAAACACACAAAGTTTCGTCATTGAATGTGAAGCAGTTTTGTTTCCATTACGTGAATTGGCAGAAAAAAACGAGGGCGTAACTTTTCTCTGTAATATTTTGTTTATAATATCTTATCCTAGTGTCTTTTCAGTCAATTGCTGTAAAACAGCAACTTGTTCCAATGAGCAACGAAAGAGAAAGAACGCGAAAGATTGAAGGAAAGGGGTAAATAAAAATAATAAACAACCAGAGCAACAAACTGTTAGTTTCCACCGTATCACCCAGCAATATCGTTATTTGACATCTAAATAAAACATTGTTCATAAAATCTATAAAAACTTGACAATCCATCATCAATCTGAGCTACTGCAAAAAAGTGGAACGAATCTGAAAAAGTTATATGAGATGCTGCAACAAGCTAATTTTTGATTAAGAAGTTTGTTATCACACCATGCAGAGCAAACCGGTTACTAAACTTACTTGGAGTAAATTGTAAAATATTTAAATTGTTTTCTGTTCCCATTCGCACATTTAAAATGGCAGTTCTTACAACAAAAATGAAGGGCCTGAAAGAATTTTTTCCCAACTCCACAAACTTTAAAATTATCACAAACCATGCGCTACAAGCTATGAAAACCAAATAATGTTATTTTTCTCGAAGATCATTGTAAATTTTTGTAGATTCTCTATAAAGCTAATTTTGATAAAACTTAACTAACAAGCTCAAGATGTCATCATTTGCGTCGTTGGTCATTGTCATGTTGTTGACTTTTCCATTGATATCAAACTCACAAATGGTTTGCATTAAAAACACTGGTTCATCAGAAACTGCAAGCCCATGCACTTACCAAGCAATATCTGGTAAAAGAGGTGAAAAAGGCCAAAAAGGTGAAGCAAATGTATTTAATAATCACAATGTTGAACGTAAGTAAAAAAAATTTGCTGTTAACTAAGTGTCTACAAACTGTTTGAACGTCAACAAATCCTAGCTTTAAAGCATCGAAACAGAAAGTATTCTGCATGTTCGCACTCCATTTGTTTTTCATACTAGCTAAACCTTATGATTATCACACCAATACCTTACTGACGTTAAGAACGATATTAACTAAACGCTACGATTTAAGGAAATATTTCTGAAATCAATATGTTTCAAATTTGCCGCAGTTGGCATTGTTGCGGCTGGTACCAGAACTGTTTGAAAGCATACTTAAAATTTTTATATCAGTCATTTAAAGCGTAAGCATGTCAGTCATTTAAAAGTTGCCATTATCTTAACGAAGAATTATCATTTCGTATATTCTATCGCGAAAAACCAATGGAGACCCAGCAACAGGGCCATTAAGTCGCCGGCCATTTTTTATGTGCCATTCCAATTTCCAAAGACGCTACAAGTCTTTCTGTTGAATTGTTTTTCACATTGTCCCTATAATACTGAACGTCAAACAGGGAGATTGTAAGCACAAAATTTTGACCCACTACTTAAACCCGAGTGGGAAATCAAACCCAGTTCACCCCTTTAGGGTCAGAGGGGCTATCAACCTGTCCTTATAATTGGTCCGATTAGTAAGTGCTTTAAGCAGACATTGAATTGGACATCAAATATCAGTCCATTGCGAAATCGATCGGCGATAATTCCATCATCAATTGGGTCAGAAGAAGACAGTAATGTACAACACGCATTCACACTAACTATCGATACACCGACGACATATGTTGGACACTCGCAACCGATGTGTCAAATCAGCCATTCATCACTCTATCGATGTAACAAGCGTGACTAATATTGTCTTAATGGTTTACAAATTTAGCAAAATAATTGTCATCAGTTTCTCGTTTTAGTTGAACTGAATGTGCTTCGTCAACAAGTTCAAGATCTCAATACAAGCAACCATGGTAAGATTAAAAAAGCTACATTAATGGATTAAGTTGAGCAAAACTTTTGAAATACACCATTTAAATTTACGAAGAGTAAAACTGTCAAAAAAATTCTGCCGTAAATTTTTACTACATGTATTGGACGCTCGCAACGATGTGTCAACTCACCCACACATTACTCTATCGATTAAACAAATGTGGCAGATACTTTCTTGTCAATATATACTTTAAGCAAAATAATTGACATCAGTTTCTCGTTTTAGTTGAACTGAATGCACTTCGTCAACAAGTTCAAGATCTCAATACAAGCAACAACGGTAAGAATGAAAGAGCTGCATTAATGGATTAAGTTGAGCAAAACTGCTGAATTACACCATCAAAATTTAGGAAAAGTATAACTGTCAAAAAATTCGGAGGTAAAACTTTTACACATGTATCATGTTGCCACTGGTTTTATAACTTTCACTGTATAACACATGGAGTTGGCCAAATAGTTGGTGCATTGGGTTGCGAAACTGGTTTCGCGGGTTCGTTGCCCAACTGGGTCATTTTCTATGATGCATTTGTATACTTCACTGCAACCGATGTGTCAACTCGCCCATTCGCTACTCTATCCATGTAACAAACGCGGCTAATTTTTAAGCAAAATATTTAACATCAGTTTCTCATTTTAGTTGAACTGAATGCACTCCGTCAGCAAGTTCAAGATCTCATTGCAAGCAACAAAGGTAAGATTAAAAGAGCTGCATTAATGGATTAAGTTGAGCAAAACTTTTGAAACATATCATTAAAATTTACGAAAAGTAAAACTGTCAAAAAAATTCTGCCGTAAATTTTTTAAGGCGTGCTTACCGATACGCGGCAACGCGACACGCGGCACGCGACAAAAGTTTTTCGCACCTTGTTTGACTTGTTTTACTGTTCACCGATCACGCGAAAACCTTCGAAATCCTTGTACATTTACTTTCATTACAATTTTAGTCGCGTCATCGCATGCCGCGTGTCGCGTGTTGGTAAACGCGCCTTTACACATGTATCATGTTGCCGCTGGTTTTCCAACTTCTACTATATAACACATGGAGTTGGCCAAGTGGTGATACATTGGGTTGTAAAACTGGTTTCACGGGTTCGTCGCCCAACTGAGTCATCTTCCATGATGCATAATTAGTAGTAGTAGTGACTTATATTTCCGCACTGTCGACACAATAAAAGAATACAATAAGAGTAAGGAAATATAGCCGAACTATTATACTTCATATTATACTTTAAGCGCACTAGCTATCGGTGCAGGACGTCTAGGGTTCGATTCCCGGGCCGGTCAAATCGGCACAGTGTCGCCAACGGCTTGCCACCGCTGCGACGTTTCTTCGGAGCTGTGTAGTAGCCCAGGCGTTAAATAGCGGAGCTGGGCCCCGCAACCCGTTACACGCTTCGGCGTATTAACGCAAGTATAATGAAGATTTGATTTTGATTTCATTATACTTTACTCATATACTGTAAAAAAGTAATAATAAAAAAAACTTTCCATGGTATAACCGACAATAAAACCAATGTGAGCTGAGGTATAAAAGATGTTTGGATTTGAAGAAGTTATAAACTATGAGAAGCCAAATTATACTAAATCTTAAAAACAAGTTTGTTATCACGCCATGCAGGGCAAATTGGTTACTAAAATTACTTGGAGTAAATTGTAAAATATTTAAATTGTTTTTTGGTTTCATTTGTAACTTTAAAATTGAAGTATTTACAATAGAAACGAAGGGCCGTAACTGGAATTTTTTCCCAACAGCCCAAACTTAAAAATTATCACAAACCATGCGCTACAAACGATGAAAACCAAATAATGTTGTTTCGCGAAGATGATTGTAAATTTTTGTAGATTCTCTATAAAGCTAATTTTGATAAAACTTAACTAACAAATTCAAGATGTCATCATTTGCGTCGTTGGTCATTGTCATGTTGTTGACTTTTCCATTGATATCAAACTCACAAATGGTTTGCATTAAAAACTCTGGTTCATCAGAAACTGCAAGCCCATGCACTTACCAAGCAATATGTGGTAAGAAAGGTGAAAAAGGCCAAAAAGGTGAAGCAGGAATATTTAGTAATGACGATGTTGATTGTTGAACGTAAGTAAAAATATTTTGTTATAAACTAAATGTCTTCAAGCTATTGAAATAAGGGGAGCCGATGCAAGTCTATACGAATAAAAGATGTTGCAGCCTGTAGTTGCAGGGGCTTGGGTAAGTGCTGTACAGCCAAAGTTGCATTGAAAACGCTGAAAGGTGGCCGAGTGGTGAGGGAGGTAAACTCTTACATCGACACAATAAAAGAATACGAGATCCTGTGTTTAAAACCTGAGTCTACGTGATGAGCGATCAAACCGCGAAACTAATCGTAGAAAATTGTTTTTTACAGCGTTTATTCAGTAAGTCTTCTTGCTGCTATAATATCTCTTTGTCTTCAAGCTGTTTGAGCGCCAACAAAACCTATAGCTAAAGCATCGAAACGGAAAGTATTCTGCATGTCAGCACTTCATTTGTCTTTCATACTAGCTAATTTTTATGATTATCACACTAATATTTCATTGACGTTAAGAACGATATTAACTAAACGCTACATTTTAAGAAAATATTTCTGAAATTAATACGGTTCAAATTTGCCGTATACCGGTAGTTAGAATTGTTGCGGCTGGTTCCAGAATTTTCGGAAAGTCTACTTGAAATTTATATCATTCACGTAAAACATAAGCAAGTTAAAAGATTATCGTTTGGCTATATTAACGAAAAATCATTTCGCATTTTTCGACGCGAGAAATCAATGGAGGCCCTGCATCAAGATTACTAAGTCGTCGGCCGTTTTAGTGCCATTCCGATTTTCCAAAGATACCACAAGCGACTTTGCGGGATCGTTTTTCACATTGCTTCTATAAAACTGAGCGTCTCCCATAATACTGAACGTCAAACAAACAAAGTTGTAACAAGAATTTTTGACCCACTAGGCTACTTTAACCTGATTGAAAAAACAACCGCCGGTCCACCACTTCAGAATCAGGATGGTTATTCCGTGCTGTTCGTACGAACGCCGAAGTTGGCGAATCGGGAGATTTTCCCGAACGTGCGCCAATCGGCGTTGCATGCTACGTTGTCAAGAAAATGAACAGCCGAATATTCGTGAGAACTGTTAAAAAGTCCCGAACAAATAAACCCTTTTGGCTTAGGATAAAAGCCATTAATTGTTCAAGAGTTTAGGGTTTTATAATGGCAGCAAGATATCATTTCATAAAAACTGGTAATGTTTCGTCGGGTCATGTAAAAAAATAAACAGTCAATTGACAATGTACGAGATAAACTTAGGTCTGTCATCAGTGACAATCGATAGTCATAAATGACCAGATTTTTATCAAGCGTTGATCGAAAATGCCTCCATGAAACAAATGAAAATGAGTAAGAGAGAAGTTGAATTTTTAAGAAATTTATTAAAAACGCAGCTGTCTTTTGTTGGTCCTAGAAGCATGGATTTGACTTGAGCGTAAATGAAAAAGTAATGATATTTCTGAAAATGCTAGCTTTAGGAAGCTTTCGAAGCAGCGTTAATGATCTATTCAATGTGTCACACCTACAGTGAACAAATGTTTGGGCGCGTTTGTTGAACCACTACGCAAAAAGACTTCTTCGTTTAAACGCATGAAAACAATGGCAATTTAGTTTGTGTTTTCAGTTGTATTGGGTTGTACCAAGCAGGCCATCCATCCGACTAACTGTTCATTTGAATTATTGGAAACCTTTTAAGTTGATCAGTAAATCGTTTTTTGTTTTTTTTTTTGCAGTTTTTGATGCATGTTTTCTAGAGCGTTCCCAATTTTATGTTCAACATTCAGCAACCTTGATTTTGCTAATCTTTTTAACTTCTCAGCCTCCAGCTCAACTCAGCCCATTGTCAAGATGCCATCGCAAAACGATTTTATTTTATGAATCATTTACTAAACGCCTTAAATCTCTCTTGTCACAGTTAGTAGAAAGTTTCATAGTAAATTACTCTTTCATGAATAAGACGCCGAACCACGAAGTGGCTCTGAACGAAGCTTGGAACAGCTCTCCCGAATGTTCTTGTTCGCGTTCGTGCAAACGTAAGAACGCTCTTGCGATCATTCGTGCGATCGCTTCCGAACACGAATTTTCGGCATTCGCAAGAACAGCACGGAATGCCGCTGTCATCTCGTTCTTATAATCGGTCCGATTTGATGGGTGATTTATTAACACTAGAACGGCCGGTGCGGTCATTTTGACCGTTTTCCAATTTCAAGGTGGGTTATTTTTTTGGACAAAACTCGCATTGGTGTAAAATTTCTTGACTTTTCTTAGATAGCAGGCAGGAGCTCTGATGCTGAGTATCAAGCCGAAAGTTGCTTCCACAAATATTTTAGAAGATGTTTCATCTCCAACGACCATTAGCGGTCATTTTGACCGCTATAGAAAAAACATTGTGCTGAACTTACTGTGATACTTTATAAGACCATATCCGTTCTACTTTCACACGAATGGATCTTACCGGCCGGATAGCTCAGCTGCAACGACATTGCTATCGCTATACGGGAGGTCTGGGCTTCGGTCAAATCGAACACAGTGTCGTCAGTGACTCGCCACCGCTGCGATATATTTTCGTAGTTTGAAGCTGTGTTGAGCAGGCGCTCAGCCGCGCAGCCCCAGCCCTCATTGCACGCTTCGGCGAATAATACCGAGAGTATAATGAAGATTTTCTGATAAATGATTTGTATTTTCGACATTGTATTGTTACCTGGAAGATAGGTTCAACTCAAAAACCAATTATGATAAAATTTTCAGTTTCCACTGTAAATATGTAGGACTTCAGGTTATGAATGAATTTGTGAAACAGAAACGAGCTACAATGCAATATTTCCGTGACAAATACGGACTTTCATGGGCATTCAGCACCGTGGGCTGTCCGCGCCGAAGGCTGAATTCCCACTAAGCCCTACTTACTTGAACAGAACCGTTAATATTTAGCCAGCTGTGTGGACAAGCATCCTACTCAAACACCACCCTGCGCACTTCTTCAGGTAGAAAAAGCAGCGTGGAGCATACAAGCAAATTCTTCAGCAACGACTTGAACTATAGCGGCACCGCGCGCGGATGGCGGATCTTGCGTGCGGGTTCGATTCGCGGCTTGGGCCGATCGCGTTTGACCTGTGTACACCGGGTGCTGCTCACTTGAGCGCAAGCTCCCTTCGCAGTTCCCTTCAAAAATAGGAGATTAAAATGCGTAAACGAGTGGATCATAATTTTTTTGTAATGAAAGCATCGTGTACCTGCCCAATTACAGTAATGTTAACCTGTTGGGGTTCCACAAGTGAAGTATTGACTATTGACTCACAAATAAAAGCCGAGACGCTAAAACAGTGTCGAATAGCAGTAAACTGCACTAAAAACAAAACCGGCCAACGTTGTTTCAAGTGCAACAAAACTGTTTGTGACAAGTGCACCGCCACGGAGTGTTATATCATGCGACATGGCCGAGCGGTATAGCAAGCAGGTGATAAAATCCACGCGACGAGTTCGATTTACGGATGGAGAACATCGCATTTGACATATTTATACCGGGTGGTTGCTGATTGGAAGAATATAAGCTTTTTTTGCAGTCATTCTAAACCACTGTTAAATTTTCGGTTTACAATATTTTAAAAATAACCGCATTTTTCATTTTTTGAATGGGTTTTACGTGCAGCAACTTATATTTTTGAACAATTTTCAAATTTATGTCCGGTTTTTGCTATTTTTTTTCGAATACAACTGCTTTTTGAGGATTGAGTTAAGTGAACTGAGTATTTTTCCGACACTTTAATTGCTACCACACCTAGCATACACTAGTAAAAACGCAAATCGAAAGTAGCGCTCAAACTGACCGCTGTTGGTCGTTGAGAGCTTACCGCTGCTCCGGTCGTTCTAGTGTTAAAAGAGTGAGTGCTTTAAGCAGACATTGCATTGGCCATCAAATATCAGTCCATTGCGAAATCGATCAATAATTTAATCGTTAATGAAGTCAGAAGAAGAGAGTAATGTGCAACACGCACACACTGAATACAGTATCAATATACCGACTCCACATGATGGACGCTCCACGTACGCTCGCAACCGATGCATCAACTCACCAATTCATTACATTACTTCATCGATGTAAAAAATGCGGCTATTCATGTCTTGTTGATATATACTTTTAGCAAAATAATTGACATCAGTTTCTCGTTTTAGTTGAACTGAATGCACTTCGTCAGCAAGTTCAAGATCTCAATACAAGCAACAACGGTAAGAATAAAAGAGCTGCATTAATGGATTAAGTTGAGCGAAACTTCTGCAATACACCATCAAAATTTACGAAAAGTAAAACCTGTCAAAAAAAATTCTGCCGTCAAATTTTTTACATGTATTGTGTAACAACTGGTTTTATAACTTCTACTGTATAAGTTTCAGTTTCAGTTTGTTTATTTGTCGCTACTAATAACACTAATCAGCAGATAAATAACATATTATACATACAGTGAAATAGTGGCAACAAGGTGACTGCGAAGTGACCGCGAGGTCTTCGAGTCAAGCAGCCACCTTGCGGCGTCACAAAAGAGCATGCGACATAGGCCAACCACTTGCTTAGTCAAGCATAATGCCAACGAAAACATAATTATTTTTAGCAAGGTATAACGCTATTTGTCCTTTTCTTTCCTTTTCCTTTCTTATTTTTGTTTAAATATGTAAAAAAAAAGAAAGCACAATGATCGAAGACTGTCTGAAGGTTTACCCAGCCCAGTAAAGCAATCATTATCAGCTGATTCCAACTTAGGCGACTTCATTTAGTAGTAAATTTTTATACTGTTTTTTAAATTTACTTATTACAAGATTCCTAACCGTTAGAGATTAAGTTCCAAAGCTTAGCACCCATAAATTTTATCGAAAATTGAGTTTTTTTAGTTGAATGTGAAGTTGTTCTTATTAAGTTGGACTAATTTATCATTGAAAGCAGCAAGTAATTTATTGACATCGGGTTTTATGTGGCGATAAATTATTCCAACAATAAAATACTTATCAGTAGTACTCCTTCTCGAAATATTTAGCCACAGGTCTTCGCATCCTCCTTCACTCAGCTCGTTCTTACCTACAGTAGTTCAGTAAACATGAGATCTACAGACACTAATGCACCCACCCCCCCAGGCATTGGTTTTTGAGTCCGCATGTATCAATGGTTCATACCCCACCAAATCAATGTTGACCAAAAAGGAAACCTTAAGTTTAATTTCAGAAAAACATATAATGTCAGGAAGATGAGTCAACGTTTGTAAAAAATCATGATTTAAGTTTTCAAGATTTTTTGTAGGGATCTAATATTAGTATGCAGAAGGAACAATGCAGCAAAACAATTTCTTGGCGTAAAAACGTCAGTCACGTTATCTTCAGTGTTGCAGTAGTTACATGGCATAATGTTACGCGATAGCAAATATGCATTCTAAATCATATTGATTACTAAATGTTTCAGAGTTGTCGCCTTGAGCAGAGTTTAACAAAAAATCATTTTGATCTGGGTCATTTAGGGTCAGGCAATATAACAATTATGGAGTCAGCTGATGGTTGCCATTGGTTGGTGCATTGGGTTGCAAAGCTGGCTTATTGGGTTGCAATGCTGGCTTCGCAAGTTCGTTGCCCAACTGGGTCATCTTAAATGATGCATAATTATACTTTATTAATGCAAAAACTTAAGCAAAATATAAGTGAAAGAAAACTTTTTCTATGTAACAACAAGCAATAAAAATAACGTGAATTGAGGCAAAAAGATGGTTGAATCTGATAAGAAGTAATAAACTATGAAAAGCCGAATCAAACTAAAGTTTGATTCACACTGGCGTCGTTATCGCGTCATGTGACGCTGCTGACGCAATAACGTCGCGTACAAACGACGGCCAATTCACACTGAACGATTTCGCGCGATAACGACGCGTTAAAAACAGAAAAACTTGCTTTGAACGACGTAACGACAAAGCAGAACCGAGTTCTAGTCTGTCGTTGTCGTTAGGCGCGTCGGGACTGGTTTTGTTGAATAATTTTCGGAATATTTGTGCTTTTGGCTCCAAAACTTGATTCATTTTGTTTTTTTTAATTTTTCTTTTTTTTTTTCGAGAGAGTTTTTTTTAATTTTTTTTTAATTTTTTTAATTTTTTTAGTTTTTTTAATTTTTCGAGAGAGTTTTTTTTAATTTTTCTTAGAAATTGCTGAAATGTTGGTCCTTCAGTAACTGATAAGAAATGAGTACTTTAGCATTAATTTGCTTTGCATTCGAATGTGGTTATGTAAATTAAGCCGTGTTTACGGATGCGCGCACGCGGCAATGCGACTGCCATTACGAACCACAATTGAAGGCTGTTATCAAACAATCAAATATTTGATTATTTGAAAATTTAAATTGTTTGAAAAATTATCAAATAACTTTTTGCCCGAATTTCAAAAATCAAACAATTTCATTCACTTGGATTTCACGACTTTAAGACGTCAAAGCACGTAATGTAATGTAAGCCTGAGCAAAGAGCATAACAACAGCACTTGGTGAGTATGCATTTCGCATCCATGTACCATTCTACGTGTTGACCACATCAGATTTGTGTCCCAAAGTGCTCAAAAAACTGAAAATTTGTCTGAGCACTCTTCCATCATCTTCAGTTGAAGCGGAAAAATGCTTTAGTGCTGCTGGACTATTTATTACTAAGTTGAGATCTTCCTTAAGTGATTCCATGATTGAAATTTTGTGCTTCATGCGCTCGCATTTGCAGCAATAAACAATTGTTTGATTACATAATTTGATTATTTGATTTGAATCGTCAAAAGTTATTTGTTATCTGATAAGTAGGGCGATTTTTTTGCAACCTAAAAAACTTAAAAATGTAACTTTATTTTTGTACAAAAGTATCCAAAAAGTAACTTTATTAAACGAATAAAGGCAAAACGAAAATAGTTGCAGCCAAACATGAAAAAACGTGAAGAAGGCCCAGTTCTACCTCGTGTTTTAGTAAACACACATGTAGTGTTTTACATTTTGTGGTAGAAAGTTTCTGTCCTTTGCAAGTAATTTGTTAAGCATAGAAAAACTTTTTTTCACAGAAGCAGTTATTGGCTGGCACCAAAGAGGCACCTTAGTGTTTGTAGATTGTAAATTTATCTTTCTTGCATCAATTCAAGACAAAGAACTAAAAAAATTATGCAAAAAAGCACGAAAACCAAAATATAACCTAAAAGACAAACCTTATAACTTTTTAAATACTGACCCTATAGCTGTGAAATTTTGGTTAAAGGCTTTTTACGTTAATTGGAGCTAGCAAAAAAAAGTAACTTTTGTAACCAAAAATCGCCCTACTGATAAGTATAAAAAACCTGGTTTGATAACATTCCTAAATCACACACTGGCCTGCGACTATCTGCTATTAAGGCGATATAATATTTTAACTAGCCTGTGTCAAGCAAGCTCATTGTTCAATGATGTCGTAACAATCCAACGCGCATCGTCACACTCCAGTCATCAAGGTTATCTCAGACATTTTTTTGGCGATGAAGTGACAACAACTGTGCAGATACAATTCGTTGATATCACGTCGCTTTTGCCGCGTTGTCGCACCAAGTTCAACGTCAAGATGAAATAAACAAAAAAATAGTTGGTCGCGTTGTCGCTTGTCGCGTATCGGCAAACACGCCGTTAGTTGGCAATTTTCATTTAATCTAAAACAACAAATAAAGCCAGAAAAATTGATTGTGCGGTAATTAAACTTTTAAAAGTTTCCATCAACCTTGCCGAATTCTCGTTTACTTTTCCATTAATAGACTAGGCAACTCTTAGATTAAAACATCTTAAAGGTTATGCGTGCAGGTTGATGAAGCTTCAAAATCAACGATATAATCAGAGTAAGACGAGTAAAGTAAATTTTGCAAACTGTCCGTTTTGGACCGGCGATAAATTTAACCAAGCAACAAATTAAAGTATTTCCATTATTTCGAAAATATTTTCTAATTTATGAAACTTCAAAGCTCTCCAGAATCGAACCCAAAATATGGGAAGCATCTCGTTCTTTGATGAAGTGCCTAATTATGTCATTAATGCTAGTGTTTAAGTGATATTACGTAAAATACTACATACTTGCAAATTGTAAACTACAATATACTCTTCGCGCGTCATATGTTTTCTCAATTATTTATTTTGTTTTCAGCCAATATGAGCGCAGCGTTGCTTCGTGGATACATGACGTTGGACGGGGGTTGGATTGCTCCGTTCAATGGATACCAATATAAAGCGATTACATGGCAATCATGGAGTGCGAGTCGATCTGTGTGTCAAGAAGAGGGAGGAGATCTCGCTCAATATGGAGTTCGAGATGTGGCGATTAGAATGTAATTACCGAGCTTGATTGAATGTGTGGTTTTATAAACCAATATATTAGTAGCCATTGACTTTGATGCCGTGTAAATAATATGTGTGAAGCAGGTCTTAACTACGCCAGGCGGGGCTCCGGTGCAACCATCTGTTACGGTGCAACCATCTGTTAAGTTTGATCAAATTACGTCGTAAACTAAAATCTTTTGATATTTCGGGCAAAAATGCTTTGAGAGCAATGATTTACGTTATTTCAGTAAAACAGAGACGTGCTGCTATGCGATGCCGATAAATTGTTCAAATCAAAATCAAATCTTCATTACACTCGCGGTATTACGCCGAAGCGTGTAACGAGTGGCGGGGCCCATCTCCGCGGTTTAGCGCCTGGGAAACACAGCTCCGAAGAAACGTCGCAACGTCGACGAGCGTTTGGCAACACTATGTCGATTTGACCGACCCGGTAATCAAACCCTAGACTTCGTGCACCGATATTGTGCGCTTAGCAACTGAGCTAACCAGCGCCTACACTTACGTCATCATGAACGAGACAACTAATAAAACACCATCTTTTCATGCCAATTGCCAGGGGCGTGGAAAAGATATTTTTCTGAAAGGACACTTTAGTGATCAAGTGCATAAATAGCAGATTAATTGCGGTGCTGCACAATGTTATAGCCAAATTATAAACTTTTGTTCACATCAAATAGCTAAATGCTAGGTTTGATACCGGTACTTAGTTTGCTTCATTATTCCTGGTGCATTTTGACTAATTGTGACAAAAATTTTTGAAATTCTGATATATGTCATCAATTTTATATTAAACAAAAGGAACAATCAAATGGGCTTATTATTATTTATTACCTAACAATTACCAATCAAAAAAGCAATTCTGTTTGTTCCGACACTATTACCAGCACGTAACGTCCATTTAATTGAAATTTTCGGTCGTGCTTTTGCGCTGGCTACAGGGCCTCGGTACCAATCGACATGCTTGGTTTCTCCATTCAACATACTTGCTCGTTTGAAGACAGCGCCGTTTCTGCTTAATTTCGAACTTATGCTACCGGATAAACGCATGGCCCCCCTAAATCTTTTGCTCTGCTGCCGGCTCTGGCTGGCTAACTGTTGTATAATTTTTTTACAACCTATGTTTTGAGCTCGTTCATTTTCAATCGACAGGAGAGCCAAACTGCTAAGTTTCCCTTGATACACTGTGGTTTGATTGCGAGTCGAGTCAAACCAATGACTTTAAACTTTAAAGTTTTGTTCACAGCTTCCCCGCTTGACGATAAGCGTTAAAAGAACAGTGTGGAGTACAAGTCGACCAGTTTACTTGTTGTGCGGTCGAGATAAGCACTTAGTGGGATTCCCCCATTTTGGTGTGGTAAACAAAATAATGGCCGGCAGCTCCTAAACGAGATAAACATAAAATGGATGGTACTTGCAGGAAGTGAACTTTTAACAACAAAAACGTTTCGATTGAGGGAGTTCCCCTATGAGCAGTTACGCAACGCAATAAGTGACTTGAATAAACGACGATGTTCGACAAAATCTAATGGTTTTGCAAAAATGCACTGAACTGAAAATAACCTGAAAATAATTTGATGATGGAAACTTTGATTTTAATGAAAATACAACTAATTTGTCTTAATTCTCAAGGAAATAATTTTTTTCATAACAAAGAATAATTAAATAATATAAATTTGCATTTTTCCCCAAAAATTAAAATTTAACTTAAATCTAGTATTCTCAGTTACTTGTAACAGTATTTTGTGCAGGTTACTTTGGCGAGGACTTTCGTTGAGCGGTGATTACTGGATTGGATTGAGTGATTCAGCAAGTGAAGGAACATGGGTCTGGTTGAATGGTAATCGAGCAAACCCTGATGATGGTTCGTTGTGGTATCCTGGTCCTCCACTAACCGGTTCTAGTGGAAATAATCGCGATTGCGCTCTTGCGTCCTTTCGTCCAGGTCGCTTTGGCGGATTATTTCTTGGGGATGATCCATGTAGCGATATTTATCGATCTCTGTGTGAGAAACTAGTTTAAGATGAAAAGTTGACAAACAAACAAATCATTACTTTCATCTGTTTCGATCAATGTTTTCATCATGAAATTACTGGAAAGCTCTTTCCATAATCATCAATCAAGTTCATGACCTGCATTAATGTAAATAAACAAACCTTCTATTATTTGTTCATAATCACCGATTGATTTGGAAATCTTTTGCAAAATAGCTCAGTTGTTAAACTCGTCGCTATCATTGCGGATGGTCTGGGCTTCGATTCCCGGGCCGGTTAGCTCAGTTGTTAAACACATCGCTATCAGTGCGGGAAGTCTGGGATTCGATACCCGGGCTGGTTAGCTCAGTTGTTAAACTCATCGCCATCAGTTCGGGAGGTCTGGGATTCGATTCGCGAGCCGTTTAAATCGACACAGTGTCGCCAACAGCTCGCCACCGCTGCGATGTTTCTTCGGAGCTGTGTTGTCCAGACGCTAAGCCGCGGAGATGGATCCCGCGACACGTTACACGCTTCGACGTAATACCGCGAGTATAATGATGATTTGATTTGAATATTTCTGTGATTGTATCAATAACAAATGCTTCAATTGGATCTTATGACGTCACATTCATGTGCATTGTGTGGAAACAGTTGTTTCTATTCAATTGTCTTCATTGATCATGACGCGATTATATTAGTTTGTGCAATAAATCTAGGTGAATCCGGATTCGAACTCGCAATGTAGAAATCACTTTCAAGTGATTATCAATGAATTGTTTGTGAAAAATTGGGAAATCACCAGACGGTGTTTCACCAATGACGTTTTTTCGATTAATAATTTTGAGTACAAACAGTTTTGTACCGCCTTGCTTACACTGCTGATGATGACAGCTAAATCTATGTTGTAGAAACGTCCAGGTTTGAGATTTACAGCGGTTTAATTTTTCCTCCTTGTTATTTTCGTCCCATATTTATTGCAATCCGAGGAATGCTTTGCTCGCTGTTTGTGTGATTTCAAAACAATGCAGTTTTCATTTATAGTAACATAACATATTCAAGATGTAGATTATGGTGTGTTAGTTGGCAGGGAATCGAACCATCAGTTTATGTTCTTGACATTTAGATTCACTTCGCCCGTAGCATAAACCACAAAAAAGGAATAGTTTTAAAAAGTCGGATAAAAATTTTGATAAAGCAACTCTGCAGTTGACGTGAAGCAAACGCTTATCTTCGACGCCACCAAGCGGGACTGTTTTCATCGGCAGTTGATTACGTTGAATTAGAATCAGAATGTTTTGTTGTTGACGTCAAAACGCGCAATGCAACACAAGCTAAAACTTAAACACAAACATGAATGTCCTGAATAAAGATCGACATCAGACGTCAAAGGAGGCTGCGAAGGGACCTTAACGGTCTTCGAATCAAGCAGTCACCGGTGAAACTGAGTCGTAAGTTGAAATTTTACGAATGAACGACTAGGAAACAAACAAAAAAAAACAGGAACAAGATACGACACAGAAAGAAGAGGAGGGTCATAACTGGATTAAATGAAAGAGGGAAACTAGTCATTACGAGAAATGATGATGATAGCTAAATCAATAAAAATTCATCAAGTAGTTTTTATATTTGAAGCGAAAAACTTTGACTGAGGATGAATTTCGAATTTCTAAGCTCAGTGAGTTCCATAATAATGCTCCTTGGTATTTAATCGATCTCTGCAACTTCGAAGTTTTGTACTGTAGTAAGGCATGAAAAGTTTACTACTGTAGACGTGGATGCTCTTGTAGTTCTCTCATAAACTTCAGCAACTTTTTTAAGAAAAGATTGAAATGCCATTGGGATGGTTTTCTTCTTGGCTTTGTACATAATCGTTGCTAATCCGAGTCGAAAGTGATCTGTAAGCCTAAGGATTCGGAGTTTTTTGTAAAATATACTGACATGGTCTGCCCATCTACCGTTACATATAATTCTCACAGCCTCATTTTGTAGCGAAGAAAGTTTGTTGAGGTAAGATGTAAAACGTAGATCCCAAATAATAAGGCCATAACTTAAGTAAGCATGAAAAGTTGAATAATATAATTGTACCAGCGTTGAGGTGTTGAAATACTGTAGTGTTTTAACCAGTTACCAAGTGAACGAGCCAGTATATTTTTCAAGGAATTTAATATTCGCATTGAAGTCAAGCGAGTCATCAGTTGTAACTCTAAGATGTTTTACCGTTTGACAAAGCGTAATTTGAGAAATATCTAAGTTGACCTGATAACAAATCAAAATCAAATCTTTATCATACTCGCGGTATTACACCGAAGCGTGTTACGAGTGCCGGGATCCATCCCCATGTGGTCGGCGACATGGCCTAGCGGTACCGTGCGCAGGTGACAGATGCTACGTGACTGGTTCGATTCGCGGCTGGAGCCGATCGCATTTGACATATGTAACGGGTGGCTGCTGACTCGAAGAGCGCAAGCTCACTTCGCAGTTTCCCTCAATCAGGGGCGCCGAGAGAACTTTCGGGCCCCGGGGCAAAAAATTCGTTTGGGCCCTTTGGTCAGTGGTGCCCCAAAAACACATGATTAGCAAAAAAAAAGGTCATAGCCTCCGCAGATGTTCAAATTTCGGCTCAACATCTAGTGATGAGCAACATACGGGGTCATAGCGTCCGCGGATGTTCGAATTTCGGCCCGAAATCAAAAAATAACATCATCGCGTCCGCAGGCCGTAGTTTGAGCTGATGAATTTTGCATTCTAAACCTGACAATTCAAAACCCAGGGTCCCCCTGTGTCCCCGGGCCCCCGGACAGTGACCCCTTCGGCCCCCCCCTCTCTCGGCGGTCCTGCCCTCAATTACTGTTGAATTTTCGGTTGAATTTGCTGTAATTTGAAAATAACCGTGATTTAGCGCTTGGAAAACACAGTTCCGAAGAAACGTCGCAGTGGTGACGTGAGGACCCGGATTCAGGAAACCCTAGCTCTAGAAACTTGATTTTACTCATCGGCAAGGGGGCGCTCTAGAACTATAGCCGCAAGCCACTGCAGTAAAACGGTGATTGTTTGCACATGGAGTTGGCCGAGTGGTTGGTGCATTGGACTCTGAAGCTGGCTTCGCGGGTTCGATGCTCAACTAGGTCATCTCCATAATGCATGTACTTCACTGAAAAAAAGATCCTAAGCTGCAATTAAGAGGCTTGAAATTATAAAAAATAAAAAAATAAAAAAATTGTATTTGTTTACCTTTACGTTAAAAAAATCACAACCATATTTAAATGCTATTGGTGTCTTTTATGCTGCGCTTATTGAAAACGATCATGCTCATACGAACTAACGATGCAGCGCTAAAACTAAGATAAAAACAGCAGCACAAACAGAAAAACTTTGATTAGAAAAAACATGCTTTTATAAGTTTTGTTTGAAAAAAAAATGTTCAAAACGAATGTTTCTCCGGAATAGTTATAAAACGCGTTTTAAATTCGCAGTTCCTTGTATCGTAATGAATCAGCGATTTTTTCTGAAAAGCAAAATTGACGAAGTTGAAATTATCTGGCGAATTACCAAACTTGTTGTAACACCAGCACATGGAAATTTGTTCCTGAACTTGTCCAGAATCCAGAGACGTTGGCTACCAGGGCTGTGAACTCGAACGAACTCGCAGAACTCGATCATTTTTGCTGAACTCGATCTGGAGCTCAAAAAATAAACATCTTAGCCCTCAGATTTGCAACTACTTCTTGAACTCGAACTCGGTTAAAAGTTAGTCAAGTTCGCATCTTTGTTAGCTACTCCAGAATATTTTGAAAAATTTAGTGTATCACCTGATAACTTATCACCAAAGCGATCTACTTGCCCTGCTTACCGCAGTGAGCGGACCGTGCTGCAAAAAAGGAGAAAACTCTACTTAAAAAAAACAAACTTTTTCTGTTTGGAGCAAGTTTGAGTCGGGATTACTTGTAGTGACCCCTTTGGTTGAAAACTCAAGATTTTGGTTTAGTACTATTTCTTGCCCAAACTTTCTGGACATTGTTCGTAAAATAAAGGGTTAGTTTGCCGTCGTAGGCTATAACTGCTAGACCATGAGCAGGGCCAAAACTAGGCAATGCGGCCCCCCTCCCCCCCCCCCGAAATCATATTTCAGGTCCCCTAATATTTTTTTCTTGGATGGTAACGCAAAAGAGCGAGCCCTGAAAGGGCGATACCAAACTAGGAGGGTCTGGGGGTATGCCTCCCAGAAAATTCTGCGAAATTTGACCTTATTTTGGAGGCTTTTTGTGCGTTTTGAGCCTTTAAACTTCCTCAGTTTTAACAAGGTTTATTAGTCTGTTTTACTAGGTCCCTTCCAAACCCACTAAAATAATGCTGCAAGCAAACCCTGCTCAAACATTTCGCTACCTATGCGAAGTAAAAACGTTTTTAAGGCTTATTTTTGCGCCTTTCATTTGAGGATGAGGGGCCTTTGGTATGCTACTAAACGTTTGTTTGCTAGTTTTGCGACTACTATTTTTAAATATATATCAAAAGCATAAATATGGTATGGGGGCTGTAAGAATTTCCGCACCTTGTAAGCTAAATTTTTCCCTCGTCCTTCCCTGGGTTTACTTCCCTCATGCCGCGGTGTGAACGTGCTTCTAAGTTTATGGATGCTCCTTTTTTGTTTTTTCACTTCGTATCCGGTTGGAACTTATTTCCTACCCCAGTTGATTTATCTTTTTTATTGGCAACTCTAGTCACGTTGCTTAATCAGTATAACAAGGCGAACGAGCCAAACGTGACTTGTTTTTTGAGTTTAAGTTTTAATGCAAGCGGATGTTTACAATCTTTTTTGTGTTCTTCGTCGTGCAACTGTGCGAATTTGCCAACGAACGGTGAGTGATACTAAGTGTGCTTCTTCGAGATACTAATTTATTTGCCTGATAAATGTTTAAATTTTTGTTACTGCACACAGAAAAACTGCGTTCTTCGAGTGCGTCTTTGCGCTTTATACATTTGTTGGAGGCATTTTGGATCTGTGCTTTCTTCGAAGTCTGGAATTACGTTACCTGTGTTAAAGCTGCTAATATTACTTGCAACCAAAACCAGTTCTGCGTGTTTCCTGTTACGAGAGAACGCAAGTCAGTTAAAATCATCATCC
Organism: Trididemnum miniatum; assembly: GCA_964006365.1. Classification (NCBI taxonomy): domain Eukaryota; kingdom Metazoa; phylum Chordata; class Ascidiacea; order Aplousobranchia; family Didemnidae; genus Trididemnum; species Trididemnum miniatum. Next base: position 2,202,072 of record OZ023250.1, read on the forward strand.
GTCATCGATACAGCAAATAATTCAGAACAGAGTGCAATCGGTCAAACTTTACTCAGAAGATTGAACATTCGTACATTACTTTGCAGATAAGACTTAATATAATTTTACACCGAGTATAAAGCGTTTGTTTTGAATTAAAATGTTGAAAACTTTGGTTCTAATTAATTTGGCCAAAAATCACCATTCCAGTCTGCAAGCATAAAGAAAACAACAAAAATTTGCCCTAAATTTCCCACTTTTTCTCATATTTCGCATCTTAGAGCGTACAGTGGTTCTGCTATAAAATACTATGCTTGAAAAAATGCCTAAATAATGCCCCCTGTTTTAATTTCTCGTTACCGCTACGCCACTTCTTCTAGTGCTGCAGTTGAACGACTATTTCGCTTTGGAAAAGACATTTCAAAGCCGGGACACTGTGGGCTATCGTTTTTGAAAGGCAATTACCGGCAATTGTTATTACTGAAGAGTTTATCGTATTAGAATCGTGCTTTTGTTTCGTTTCAAAACAAAGATTAATGACTTTGGTTTAAATTCACACCATGGAGCACTGCTCTACAATCATGTTAACAAGTAATAGTTTTTTTGTTTGTTGCGGCATGCACGAAAGTAACTTAAACTTATAACTGTAACTAGTTACTTTTTTTAATTTGTAACTAAGTTACTTTTTATGCGAAGTAACGTGCAACTGTACGTAGTTCCTTTTCAAAAGCAACGTGCCCACCACTGAGCATCTTGTTACAGATCCACTCTGCAACACTTGCGTTTTGTCTAATTTTCAACTTAACTTGCCCTGAGAGGAGCTCTCCGGCCTTCACCGCTCCGACGGTGTCTTTTGCCACATCGGAAACTTGATAAAAATGTAATGTATTGTTTTCTTTGTAACTTTAAACTGAAATCCAGCACGGCAACGGTAAAAAATAACTGAAGATTACTCAAACTAAAACGGGCAATGCTGTGCAATTCTTCTCAAATAAAACGCCCCACTTCGTAGCAAAACAAAATAGGAATGTTGTTGTTGTTGTGTGGTTTTATGGCGATTTATAACTACTAAGGTCATTTAGCGCCAGGACTAAATTTCGTCAAGAAATCGCTGACGTAGTTTTATTCTCTTTTGATTTCTTCCTCCGCGCTACACTTGAATGGTGAGCATTTAGCAAGCGTAACAGTAGATGCCAGTTTTAAAGTCTTTGGTTTGACCCCACTGAGAATAGCACCCAATCTACCAGCTTCCAAGGCGAACGCTCTTAACCACTACGCCATGGCGCTGGTCTAAAATAGAAATGAATTCAAACTTCTTGACTTTACTTTTCAAACGCGTATTAATCAACCAAAGGAAGTGCAGAAACGTGAAATAATGTAGGAAATATACGTAAAAGCTTGTGGTCGAGTTTGTAAGCAAATTGTGCAAGAACTGAGGTGATCTAAGCACGTGATGAAATCATAGTAGACGACGCGAACGTGATAACTGAATTGGCAAGCACGAGTTCGATGCCGATAGTGGATAATGACATTTTTTTGGATTGGTGCTGTAACACATCTGTGTACTCCTTTGATTCTTCTATTTTTGCAACTGTTTTATTGTCGCTATGCCCAAAATGCTGCCATTATGTAAGGATATCAGCAAAACTTTCAACTCGAACGCTTAGCGAGTGCTTTTCAGCTCTCGCTGGGTTAGCGAGGAATCCGAGACAAATGTGAAGTCGAGAAGAAGATCGTAATAGCCAATTTAGCGGAACGAGGAAATATGACGTTTTCAGCTCGCTTGGTTTTGTCGAGATCACTCTGTAATACGGCCCCAGATTACGATGGCCGAGTGGTTAAGGCCGCGTATCCGGTTGAGACTCGCCCCAACCATGGGTCTTGCGGGCGGTGCACGTCACTGGTCGGTGGGGGCGTGGGTTCGAATCTCACACGAATTCATTGGTCTAATAACCAGTAAGTTAAATATAAGCTTTATTCAATCATTGAAATTCTTAATAATGATTTATAAACTTGAATCATTGTCTTAGCCGCTGAGTTCAATCAGATAACCTTCAGTGAAGCTTCTTACTTAGCCTCATTAATCCTAAAGATTATATGAGCCAATTACCGCAACTTTTTTATATTCGCTGGTTTGCTTTGGAGTGTTGCAGCTGCGCAGCTCCTGTATACGAGCCGCCAGCAGACTTTCAATGATTGAATTTCAATAAATATCAATGACTCTAGCATCTAACATACAACGTCGTGGGACAATTTGAAAGCAATCAGAAAATCAATCAATCAATTTGTTTTGATTGATTAAGAGTGGGCAACAGCTTGAGATTAAGAGCGTGTGCTTCTGAAGCAATAGACTCGGGTTTGATTCCCAGTCGGGTAAAACCAAAGATTGCGAAAATGGTATTCACAGCTTCCATGCTTGACGCTCAGCATTAAAGGGGCAGTTTGGAGAAAAAGTTAACAAGTTTACTTGTTGTTATGTGGGGAAAGGCACTTAGCGGAATTCCCCTTATCTTGGTGTGGTAGACAAATGGCCGGCGACTCTTATAATAGCGCTTTGATTGCTTTCTCGTGATTTGTGGATAAATATGCGACTAAACTAATTCGAACTCAGGGACGTAGGAAGCGCATAGTTTAGAAAGGGGCAAACTTTTATCGGTCAAAGATAAGAAATAATGCGGTACTTTAATAAAGTATATTAAGTTTACTTCAACTTGGAGTTTGTCGAAAAAGGGAGGAGGGCGCCCCGGTCCCCCCATCCCCTCCATGGTGACACTTCTGTTTGAATCCAGACACACAGCGATCAGTGACGTGTCAACATCCCAGTGGTTGACGCAAGTTTTTATCAGAGAAGACACTCAGCCATCAAAGCAATCAGCTCTTACAACATTCGTTCAATGAGCAGGTGTCTTGCTTCCATGAATCATAGTTTGCATTACACGCATTCGTTATTACGTCACAACTTATGTAATATGATTTTAAACAGAAAATCCTCCAATCGAGAGCGTGTTCTCTGCATCGACTTGGCGACACAGAGAAGAGTATTTGAAAAATTACGTCATAATGTATCAATGGACTGTTTTGTGCTTCATTCTTGCCGCTTGTGGCGCTCAACAACATCTAACTTGTTTGAGAACTGATGAAATAATTGCCTCATTGCCCCAAAAAACCGATGGCAATGTCCAGCAAGGCAGGCCAGGACGTAGGGGACCAATAGGTCCTGTCGGTTTGCAGGGATTGAAAGGGGAGCCGGGCATTCCCGATAATTCCGTAATTGACGAACTCAAAGGTAAGAAAATCGTGGATTCGGCTTCTACGCTGATGCAGATTTGCTGGTCGAAATGTGGACGAAAATTGAAATATTTGATGAAATGTTTGTGGTATTTAGTGTTTGATATAACTAACTTGCAGAAGAATATGTTTTGTAAAGTTGCTCACAAATTTTTGAAATATTGCACACGAAAAACAAGAAAACAACAATTTAAATCTGTTTAAAACTCTGCTTTATTATCAAAATAGTCACATGTTTTACTTCTAATATTTGCAAAATTACCGCATTTTCTGATTTGTGAAACTTCCAAGCTCACCAGAATCGAACCCAAAACATGGGAAACATATCGTTCTTTGATCAAGTGCTTAATCACATCTTCATAATGCTACAGCTTTTAAGTGATATTACGCAAAATACTACATACTTGCAAAATGCAAACTACAATTATTATACTCTTCGTGCGTCACATGTTTTCTCAAGTTTTAATTTTGTTTTCAGCCATTATGAGCGCGGCGTTGCTTCGTGGATACATGAAGTTGGACGGGGGTTGGATTGCTCCGTTCAATGGATACCAATATAAAGCGACTACAACAGGTCAATCATGGAGTGCGAGTCGATCTCTGTGTCAAGAAGCTGAGGGAGCAGATCTCGCTCATTACGGAGTTCGAGATGTGGCGATTAGAATGTAATTACCAAGCTTGATTGAATGTGTGGTTTTAACAACCAATATATTGGTAGCCATTGACTTTGATGCTGTGTAAATAATACCTGTGAAGCAGGTCTTAACTACGCCAGGCGGAGCCTCGGTGCAACCATCTATAATGAGGCCCCCATTTTTTAACAAAATTTTTGTATTGTGTAATAATTAGTTTGATCAAAACACGTCGCAAACTAAAATCTTATATTTGAGGCAAGGATGCTTGAGAGCAATGATTTCACGTTATTTCAGTAAAACAGAGATGTGCTGCTATGCGATGCCCATAAATTGTTCAAATCAAATCTTTATTATAACACTCGCAGTATTACGCCGAAGCGTGTAACGAGTGGCGGGGTCCATCTCCGCGGTTTAGCGCCTGGGAAACACAGCTCCGAAGAAACGTCGCAACGGTGACGATCGTTTGGCAACACTATGTCGATTTGACCGACCGGTAATCAAACCCCAGACCTCGTGCACCGATATCGTGCGCTTAGCAACTGAGCTAACCGGCGCCTACACTTACGTCATCATGAACGAGACAACTAATAAAACACAAGTTTTTCATGCCAATTGCCAGGGGTGTGGAATGGGTGAGGGGGAACAGTATCTGAAAAGGGCACTTGCATGTTTTCTGAAAGGACACTTTAGTAATCAAGTGTATAAATAACAGATTAATTGCGGTGCTGCACAGTGTTATAGCTAAATTATAAACTTTTGTTCACATAAAATAGCTAAATGCTAGGTTTGATGCCGGTACTTAGTTTGTTTCATCATTCCTGGTGAATTTTGACTAATTCTGACAAAAATTTTGAAATTCTGATATATGTCATAAAATTGATATTAAACAAAAGGAACAGTCAAATGGGTTTATTATTATTTACTACCGAACAATTGCCAATCAAAAAAGCAATTCTGTCCGTTCCGGCACTATTCCCAGCACGTAACGTTATAAAATGGATGGTACTTGCAGGAAGTGAACTTGTAACAACAAAAATGTTTCGATTGAGGGAGTTCCCCTATGAGCAGTTACGCTATAAGTGACTTGAATAAGCGACGATGTTCGACAAAATCTAATGGTTTTGCAAAAATGCACTGAACTGAAAATAACCTGAAAATAATTTGATGATGGAAACTTTGATTTTAATGAAAATACGACAAATTTGACTTATTTTTCAAGAAAATAATCATTTTTCATAACAAAAAATAATTAAATAATTTGAATTTGCATTTTTCCCAAAAATTAAACTTTAACTATAATCTAGTATTCTCGGTTACTTGTAACAGTATTTTGTGCAGGTTACTTTGGCGAGGACTTTCGTTGAGCCATGATTATTACTGGATTGGATTGAGTGATTCAGCAAGTGAAGGAACATGGGTCTGGTTGAATGGTAATCGAGCAAACCCTGATGATGGTTCGTTGTGGTATCCTGGTCGTCCATATACCGGTTCCAGGGGAAATAATAACGATTGCGTTCTTGCGTACTTCCGTCCCGGTAGCATTGGCGGATTATTTGTTGGGGATGATTCATGTAGCAATAATCGTCGAGCTCTGTGTGAGAAACTAGTTTAAGATGAAAAGTTGACAAACAAACAAATCATTACTTTCATCTATTTCTGTTTCAATCAATGTTTTCATCATGAAATTACTGGAAAGCTCTTTCCATAATCATCAATCAAGTTCATGACTTGCATTAATGTAAATAAACAAACCTTCTATTGTTTGTTCATAATCACCGATTTATTTGGAAATTTTTTGCAAATTAGCTCAGTTGTTAAACACATCGCTATCAGTACGGATGGTCTGGGCTTCGATTCCCGGGCCGGTTAGCTCAGTTTTTAAACACATCGCTATCAGTGCGGGAAGTCTGGGGTTCGATTCCCGGGCCGTTTAAATCGACACAGTGTTGCCAACAGCTCGCCATCGCTGCGACGTTTCTTCGGAGCTGTGTTGTCCAGACGCTAAACCGCCGAGATGGATCCCGCGACACGTTACACGCTTCGACGTAATACCGCCAGTATAATGATGATTTGATTTGAATATTTCTGTGATTGTGTTAATATTAAATGTTTCAATTTGATGGTATGACGTCATATTCATGTGCATTGTGTGGAAACAGTTGTTTCTATTCAATTGTCTTCATTATTCATGACACGATTTTATTAGTTTGCGCAATAAATTTCGGTGAACCCGGATTCGAACTCGCAATGTAGAAATCACTTTCGAGTAAATATCAATGAATTGTTTGTGAAAAATTGGGAAATCACCAGACGGTGTTTCACCAATGACGTCTTTCGATTGTTTCTTGCAGAAGATAATTCTATGCTCGCTGTTTGTGTGATTTCAAAACAATGTAGTTTTCATTTATAGTAATATTCATGATGTAGATCATGGTGTGTTAGTTGGCAGGGAATCGAACCATCAGTTTATGTTCTCCACATTTAGACTCGCATCACCGAGAAGCCTAAACCCCAAAAATGACCCATCAATTTGGTGGGCAGCGTGTCCAAGTGGTTCATGGCTTTGTTGTAGCAACGACCATGCTCGCAAGATTGATGGTTCAACTCCCACCCAAGCATCGTTGTTGCGTCCTTGGGTAATTAATCATCTCTGCTTGGTGAAATCTAATGAACAGCCCAAAGTCAGAAGCAAAAACTGCAATTAATGACGTAAACGCGCGAAACTGCATTTGAAATTTTTTTACGTGTTAAGGAGTTTCAGAGCTTTTCGTTATAAGTCGGGAAAATAATTTTTTTTTTAATAAATATTCTTAATCGCTACTCTAATTCTGTTCGATCTAGTTCTCGTGTCAATGCAGTTTTCTTTCAAAGTCAAACATACTCACATTGTCCACCAGTGGCGCCGCCAGAATCAAAAAAGTGGGTTCGGGACAAATGACGTTGCAACTTGATGATGTCACGTACGGGAAACGAAAACCAAAAAGTAGTATGAACAAATCCGTAGGGGAAAAAAAACTCATAGATTCCAGCATCAGAATCGATTTTTAAGTCATAATTAAAATAGTAGTTATGAGATCCAAAATTGAACTGTGATGCTCATGGGGTTTTCTCAGGCTTGTCCATGGGACATATTTTTCTATCCCATCCCATCTCATAGCAATTTATGCCTGTCCCATTCCATGGGATTCCCATCAAAATGCAATTCAATAAATTTTATTAAATTTATGAAAATTTACACCATCTAAGATTTTTTTCTCTTCTCATTTCTAAGATTTATTGAAAATTTTCAGTAAAAACATGGAACTTTAAGATTACACCATTTTTCCAGTAATTGGTGTCCAAGTACACCATCTGGCAACTGTGGTGCAAAGCACCACTACCTTGTAACAACAATGATAAGGGAAAATCTTTTATAAAGAAAATAGTGGACTAAAACGAATTTTTTAAAGCAAAAAAGTTTAAAACCTAAAGTTAAGTATGACATTATCAAAACGCTGTCACATGGCTACTGTCCCATGGGTCCCATAGTAAATGCAATTCGTGCTGTCCCACCCCATCCCATGGGACATTTTCCATGGTAATCCCATTCCCATGGACAAGCCTGGGTTTTCCACCACTTAGCGGACAGTGAACTGGCTCGCCATCGTTTCCATGTTTTTTGGAGCTGCGTTGGTCAGGTGCTGAGCCGCGGAGATGGACCCGCCATTCGTTACACGCTTCGGCGTAATACGTCGAGTATAATGAAGTATTGATTTGATTTTTTAGTTCACAGCTAATCAAATTTACATAGCTACCTTTAAACAGCAAGTTTTCATCATAATCTTCAATATATTTTAATATTGTTCTCTTAACAAAATTAAACCGGTACGGTATTAAATAATTATTCCAGTCTTTTGAAAATATTGGAATGATTGAAAATATTTCGGTAAAAGATGATCCAGAAGTTCTAACTCTATTAAAATGATGATTGTTTACCTTCGCTGTTTTTTTTTTTTTTTGTTTTTACAAATTCATAAAACTAATTGTTTTCACAAATGGATCTGGCCCTGATCCCAGCAATCAGGGCCAGAGTAAATGAAGGCTGTGTTTGCCGGACTGTAGTGGCACAGAAGGACAACATTACGTCACCAGCGCATGACGTAATAGGTCATGACTTTTCGTCACCAATTTTACCGCCTCGTCGCGAAACTTTTATTTGAGATGGACGCTGCGATAGCTTTGGATCTAATATTTTTGTTGAATGTCAAGCAGTTTAGAAAATGATGATTTGAGTAGGCCTACTTGCATATTTCAATGTTTACTCTGGAATTCACTGAAGGTTGGAAGTGATCGTTGATAAAGATACGGCGTGAAATAAACATAAACAATATAATTGAATCCTGCCAAATTTGGCAAAAGTTTAAGAATAAACTGAGGATTGTTCGAGATGGGTTTGATCTACAGCTCCGCAGCGCTGCTTGTGTTCAATCAACAAAAATTATTTCATCCGTTGGGCTGCGGACAAAATCCCCTGAAACTCGTTTTGGTTGTTTTATTCACCTGATAAACACAAAATTAACACAAAGTCGTTGCGTAAAAATGCTCGAAGGCGATCAAACACTCGAACAAACTCCTACTACTTTACAACTAATTATTTAAACCAGAGTCTTTCAAAATATCCTCCATTTATTTAGCCCACGCTTGACAAATATCCTCAGTACCGGAGTATTACGTTTTAGTGTATTTCAATACTCGCGGTATTACGCCGAAGCGTGTAACGACAGGCGCAGCCCATTTTGCCTTTGCCTTGAAAGCAAGGGTGGAAACTCAAACCTAAACCGAAACCTGAAAACCCGGTTTTAAAGGAAATTTTTGAAACCCAAACTAAAACTGACACCTACAGTACTTAGCGAAATTTGTAAAAACCTAATCTTGAACCAAAACCGTTTTTTCTTGAAACTTTAAAACCGAAACTGAAACTAAAACCTGTTCAAAATTTTTTAAGATTTTAGGTTTTAAAAATTGTAATCATCATCCTTACCAGCACACTTCCTATAACGCTGAGCGTCGAATAGAGAAGCTATGAATACTAATTTTTGAGTCTTTGATTTCACCGGACTCGGAATAATACCCAAGTCAACAACTTCTGAAGCAAATGCTCTCCTCACTCGGCCATCTGAGCTGCTACTTATCGTAACACAACAAAAACGCCTAGAAGTAAAAGATTTAAATAATTCGTATTCACAATAGAATAACTTTCTTGGATGAAACTTAAACCGAAACTGAAACCCAGAAACCCAAGTTGCGCGTAAGCAAAACTGAAACCGAAACTGGAACCGATTTTTCAACAGCCGTGAAAGCAAACCAAAACTCAAACCTGACATCTGGGTTTCAACACACCGAAACTGAAACTGACCCTAACGCCAAGTAGCCAGGTTTCCATCCTTGCTTCAAAGTGAAAAAGGCAAATTTTAACCAATTACCATCCACAAAAGTCATGTGACTCCGCTGTTAAAAGCAGTGATTCCGTTAATTTTCGATAAAAAATTTGTTTGAAATTCAGCTGTATCCAATGAGGAACAAAATGAGGGGTTTGTTTACAATCAGTGATTGGTTAGAGGCGGTAATAATTTAGTTTTAATTCGAAAACTCTCGGTTGCACATCATTTGTATCGGGAGGCTCGTTCATGCGGAACATAAATCATTTCGGAATGATCATTCTATGGAAAAAGATAAAGTTTAATCAAAAGTTTGTAAAGAAAATGCACTAGCTGCATGGTGTAGTGGATTATTATAGCCAATTACTTACGTTAATTTATTATGATTTGTATAAATACACAGACAAATTTGGCTTTATTGACTATTTCTTAATGTTTGTCATAAACACAAGTCACTACTGTTATTGTGCTGCATTGGTAGCGCAAGAACAAGATCTTCCTAACTTCCTGTCGATAAATAAACCGCAAAGTTGCTTGTTTAAGGAACTTGACGACGTTTGTCGAAAGAATTTTGGAATTAGTAAATGTTTTGGTTTTATTGACACAAACACATTAACAAAAACTTGAACTATATAGCTCATGGTATCTTTGATCGACATGCAGGCTTAATAAGATGTCGCAGAAATCAAGTCAAATTAAAAATCACACTTTCATTCTTCTTGCGATGTGACGTCGAAGCGTTGAGGTCACAATCGTGTTTACCGTGGTTTGGTGTGAGAGTTGCATGTCACGTAATTTCTCTTCTTGTTTCTTTGTCGAAATGCCGTAGAACTTTCTCGAAACTGAATTTATAGTATAAATAGGCGTGAATTTTCGAGCGTAGTTATTTGAATGTAGCTTTAGTGTGCGTAGAGTAAGCAACATTGTTGTATGCTGAAGGGTATAGCCCTTGTTGTATGGTGTTACTGAAGTGAGCAGTGGTGCTTGTGTTTATTGAAAAGTAGTACGGTGAGTACCGTAGCTAAGTGAGCTAAGTTGGGTCGATTATTATATTCGTTTGGTGAAGAAGGTCTTGGTTTTTTCGTTAGGTCAGATCTAAGAACGAATTAATTCCTACGGTTTGTCATACAATTCTTATCAATCGTCCTGTCAGCGAAGTAATACCATTTCCTATTTGGCGACACTCGGCTTAACGCTCGGGCAACACAACTTCGAAATCCGAAGAACCGTCACAACGGTAACGAATTTTGCATGCCCTGCGTATTAGCCTATATTATTTCTTTCCGCAACAGTCCTGAGCGTCGGGTTTGCGTGGTAAAGCATATGACGTCACGGTTAGGGTGTCCACTTTTTTTTTTTTTTAATTGCAATCGGCTTAGTAATTTTCAGGGAACAAATCGGCATAAAAACACAATGCAAAAAAGTTTTTATATATTGAGGTTTGGGTACTTCGGGGAGACATTGAAGTTGTTTTGTGGGGGTCACAAACACGATTTTATCGTAACTTGAAAACCCGGTGTTTAAAGACAATTTTTACCCGGTGTTTAAAGACAATTTTTATCTATAGCATTCATCGTTTACTTGTGGCTCTATCACTGGCTGGCTTCAAATATTCGTTATGTTTATTTTGTGTTTGCCCCTGTGTCATTTTTGTCTTTTTCTTCATACTTTAGAGGTATTATATTTGTATTTTAGAAACCGCTACAAGCGCATCATTTACTCTCTGTGTGAATATATTCTAAGATCATTGTCGTTCTGACGTGGTGCGCAGCGAGTTTCGACAGGAGCCAGTTCTGCAGTTCTATTCTGGGTACAGATACGGAAGTATAACCAGCGCTTCGCATAAGTATCTTACACAGGAGATGGGGCTAATGGTATTCAAGCCCCCCTAAATTTGTAGCTATCCAGATTCATGTATTTGATACAGCGATTCTTTTAAAGCACAAAACTGTAAAATCTTCATTTTTTAATGCTTGAAGCCCCCTTGTCCCGTAAAAAATCCTGAATCCATTCTTGAGTGAGAAGCAGAATAGCAGATTGTGTTGTAGAGTGCTGATAAGTTGATTTTAAAGTAAAAGGAAATATAGACTGTTCTTTGCTTTGTCACTGCTACATTTTTTTGCAGGTCGGTTGTGACTTCTGCACAAGGTGGTATCACCGATGCTGTGCGACGCTCGACGCAGAAGGAATCAAAAGAAGATGGCGCTTCATGATGTGCAGTAGTTAATCGGACCTTTCTTCCTTGTTTTGTGTTTGCTCAAATATTGGCTGATTCGTTTCAACTACAATAGGCTACGGGGAAAACATAGAAAATATTTTTCTCGTTGTTGTTATGTAGGCTAAATGCAGTTCTCTGACACCCCATTGCGTGGATTTAATGCACGTTGTTCATAAAAATGTATTTATTTTAAGCTGAAACAAGGCGCCTTTTGATAAGTTTCTATAATTATTAATGACGTCGGTAATGTTCGAAATTAACTAAACGGTTTCTTAGGTAGCTTATCTTATTAGCTACGTATTCTTTGAGGGAATTTTTAACAGATGTTTTTTTTCACGTAGGCTTATATCTTCACTGCATTATCACATTGTTTGGATAAAATAATCTGTAGGCTATATACCAGAGGATCTCAACCTTTTTAGGTTGCGGATCGGCAAAATTTGCAAATAAATTTTGTGGACCGGTTGACCTCAAAAACCAATCAAAACTGTCATGTTAAAACCAAGTGCTAAAATCACCAACTTGACTTTCGTTAATCGGGTGTTTGAAAGAAAATAAAAACATCAAACTGTTTCTTTATTTCCGCTTCGTAATCAAATTCCGGTAATCATACTGCTGAATTTTAGTCAAACACCTACAACAACTCGTGGTAAATGAATGGTTATGCGCTTGGTTCATTTCGCCTCCAACGTTTTTTTTTACAAGAAAGGCAAAACTCGATGAATGGGCTGTGCATAGCATACTATGCATGAAGCTGTGTGTTGGCTGACGTAAAAAGTATTGAGCGCGCGTAGCCAAGTGGGTCATGAGAAAAGCACAATTTTGAATTATGGTATAACGTTGGAATTTGTTTGGCGGACCGGCAGTAAAGAAGCAGACGCGGACTGGTGCCGGTCCGCGGACAGGCGGTTGAGAAACACCGGTATATACTAGTCCGATATTGGAAAAATGGACAATGGCCCTTAGGGTACCCCTTTAGGGTACTTGGGGTACCCGTTTCCCCCAAAAGTCCTTTAGGGTGCTTGGGCACCCCTTTCCCCCAAAAGTTATTGGCCCCATGCCCATTTGCAAAAATTTGGCAAAATGGGCACTGGGCAGTAGGGGTATGTACCTTTTTAGGGCACTTGGGATACCTCATTCCCCCAAAAGTCAATTTGCCCCCATAATCATTTGCAAAAATTTTGGGGGATTAGGCACAGGGCACTTGAGGTAACCCTTTACTTGGGCACCCCTTTCCTCCAAAAGTCCATTATTGCCCCAAGTACCCATTAGCAGAAATTTGGGGAAATGGGCTCAAGGCACCTGGGGCACTTTAAGGTACTTGGTAATACGTACCTCTTTCCCCAAAAGTCTATTTGCCCCAAGTCCCCATTTGCTTTGGTGCCCATTTGCCTCGAGAGTTCATTTGCCCCAGAGCTCCATATGCTCCGCTGCCCATTTGCCCCAAGTATTTATTTACTCCAAAGTCCCTATATCCCCCAATTAATGCCCTATTGCCTCGGTGCCCATTTGCTTTAGCGCCCATTTCCTTCGGTGCCCGATTTCTTTAAATACTGTAGGCCTAAATTAATATTTTCCCAATTACCCATTTCCCCAGGTATCCATTTGCCCAAAATATTCATTTTTTCTTAGTGCCAATTTACCCCAAGTCCCCATAATTACTTCAGTGCCCATTTGCTCTGTTGCCTACACGCTCTGATCCCAATTTCCCCCAAATATCCATCACTTGAAATTCTCCATATCCCCCAAATGCCCATTTGCCATTGTGCCCATCATTTCCCCTAATCCCCATTTGCTTCAATGCCCATTTCCTCCCAAATGCACATTTCCCCTAATGTTCGTTTGTGCCCAACGCATTTTTAAAACACCATCTCTTCAACCGCCATTTCAAACGCCGCCTCTTCAGCCCCATCTCTTCAAACGCCATCTCCATGCAGTGAATTGGCGCCACCTGCATTTTGGACGTGGCGCCATCTCAACTTGGAAGTGGCGCCACCTCAACATTGAAGTGGCGCCGCCTCACTTTTGAAGTGGCGCCACTTCAACTTTGAAGTGGCGCCACTTGCACTACGAAGTGGCGCCACTTCACTCCCTCAAGTGGCGCCACTTCACTCCCTCAAGTGGCGCCACTTCACACTCAAGTGGCGCCACCTTTCTTTCAGGTGGCGCCACTTACTGATCTGACCCCGCCTCGACTATGGAGTGCACTACGTATACGGCAAGTAAACCAGAGTACCAGACTTTATAGGCCTACTGTATATGGTACCGGTTTATTCTAGCGTGGCAGAAGAAGTGGCTGGTCTATCGATCTCTTCCAGGCTTCCTGAAAATTTTGTGAACTCCCGGTATATAGGCCTACCGGTACTTACCACTTACCTAGTTCGCATGTTCAATTTTCATGGATTGTAGGCCCACGATTCTTGGTTCTAGCTTCATCATAATCAATTTTTTGCTGTCATTTTTTGAAAAAGTGATTATGACGTCAAAGAATCGATTTTGATGCTGAAGCTAGAACTAAGGATTGCAGGCCTAAAGCCCTGAACCCATTGACATTAAAGTTGTGACACTGGACAGGGTGAGTTGTGGTCCTTCTAATACTAAACGCCGCTAAGGACTGAAACATCACAAAGGACGATTAAGGACCTCAAATTGATGCACTAACTACCGATACTAAACACCGCAAAGAACGAGAAAGGGCCTTAAATTGATATACCGGTACTAGCCTAAGCACCGCAAAGAACAACAAAGGACTTGGAATCATACCGGTACGCTACAAAGAACTTTAAATTAGGGTTAGAGTTAAAGAGTCCATTGTCGTACTTTGGGGTATTTAGTACATCAGTTTGAGGTCCCTTGTCGTCCTTGGTGATATTTAGTACGGTACGCTACGACTCGAGTGAGTTGCCAGAAACAGCCAATGGCCCAATTACCCGGTAAGTGGTTTGCAGAACCACATATGGGTAATGGTTCGGTAGCCCTATTTTTAGAATCTTTAGGATTCTTAGGATTTTGCGGACGCAGCCGCAAAATCCTTAGCGTCCTAAAAAAAGACCACCAGTAGGGGTAGTCCTTTTTTTAGGATCCTGTGAACGGTTTGCTTTTTTGAACGTGTTTCAGCATTGTCAGCTCCATCATGATGAGTTTTAGCCAATAAACACCGGAAATGATCGATTTTCCAGCCGCAACCTAACCCAAATCAGTTTCAAATGCGTAAAGGTCTGTTTACACTAAATGTGATTTTAGTCCGTTTTGTTGTCGTACGAAATTTCATAAGATTTTTGACGCAAGCAGTTGACGAAACTATCTTTCACACTATTCAAACCCAAACAATTTTACTTTCTACCGGTTGTTTTGCGAAGCACCTAACGATTGTATTCTAGAATGCTACGCAAAGTGACGTAGCTTTACGTCATAATCTCTAACTGTTTTCTAGCCTACGTCACTGTACGTACGAAAAATTTCATCGTATTCTGTGTAAACACACCTTAAAACAAAACGCATCCTAAAAAAAGACCACCGGTAGGATAGTCCTTTTTTTAGGATCCTGTAAACGGTTTGCTTTTTCAAACGTGTTTTAGCATTGTCAGCTCCATTATGATGAGTTATAGCCAATAAACACCGGAAATGATCGATTTTCCAACCGCAACCTAACCAAAATCAACTTTAAATGCGCAAAACAAAACGTGTCCTAAAAAAAGACCACCAGTAGGGTTGTTCTTTTTTTAGGACGCGTTTCATTAACGGACGCGTTTCGTTAACGGGATCCTAAAAAAAGGATCCTAAAAACAGGACTACCCTTATTGGTGGTCTTTTTTTAGCACGCGTTTCGTTTTACGTATTTGAAACTGATTTTCGTTAGGTTGCGGTTGGAAAATCGATCATTTCCGGTGTTTATTGGCTATAACTCGTCATAATGGAGCTGACAATGCCAAAAAATGTTGGAAAAAGCAAACCGTTTACAGGATCCTAAAAAAAGGACTGCCCCTACTGGTGGTCTTTTTTTAGGACACTAAGGATTTTGCGGCTGCGTCCAAATCCTAAGAATTCTAAAGATCCTAAAAAAAGGATGACCCGTAATGGTTCATAGATATCAGTCATCCACATTGTTATGCTTTGGTGATGCAATTGCAACTGTTTATACTGACAGCTGACCACTCTTCCCTCCTACGGTGCAAAATTTGGGAAAAATGAGAAATTTTGGGCTAAATTTTTTAGTTTTCTTCTAAGCTTGTCATCTGGAATGGTATATAGTTTTTGGTCAAATTTGAATCAAAGTGTTCAATAGCTGTGAGCAAAACAAGTAGGCCTATTATATTCTGGAAACTCAACTTTAAGGCAAAAATTGGATCCCAATTTTTCTCTGTTCTAGTCCTGCTGAATCTGTGGAAAGTGCTTTATTTAAATTTACACTTTGGCAAATTCGCACTTGCTAAAAACTGGAAGGGAGAAATGGATTGACTCTAGGCTATTTCTTGGATATTTACTCAGTTACAGTAATGCAAATAATTTTCCATCCAGTGTAATTGATTTTGAGTAATGATGTAGGCTGGCGTTGGGCTTCAGCCTACAGGTAATTTATGTAATTTTTGTCGTTTACTTTGTGTACATTGCAATGACGCTTACATTAAAACCAAGAATCAACAAATCAGTTGGAAGCCAAATTCCAGAAAATATTAGAAATGTTCAAACTGCACTTGCACTTAAAAGATATTTGGACCTTACTTTGACCGGAACAAAAAAGTCTCTGGCTGAACATGGAAGAAGGGGTATGAAGTATCTTTATTATTAGTACCAGTTGGTAGGAGCATTTATGGGCTGGTGAATGGTGACATATTACTGGTCTGGTGAACTATAATGCTGAGCATTAAGCGAGGAAGCTGTGAATATCAACTTCAAAGTCATGGATTTGACCAGACTTGGAATCAAACCCGAGTCTACAGCTCCAGAGGCAAATGCTCATACCACCCCACCATCTAAGCTGTTCAAATACATTCTATTTAAAATTGGCTCAGACTGTCAGAGGTGGTAAATTTAATCTAAAACGAAAATTTTTACTTGAGAGGAATACTGTAAAATTAACTAGCAGTTATGAAAAATATGTGTTAAATTTGAAGATATACTGCCCTGTCAATACGCTTGATAATTATAATAGCTTAGATAGTAGACAAATATAAACTTTAAGTAATAGCAGTACTAATATTACCATATTTTACAGACCATAAAGGACTGGATATATGGCTCACTATCAATAAGTTGCTTTAATTGTTTTCAAACATAAGACACTAGACTGTAAGATGTAACAGATTTGAAAAGTATTATATTGAGTAACTGTGTTAAGCACATCAAACAAAAAACTCCTTGTGTTAATGGTAATAAAGCACTGCCTGATCCTTATGTTAGATGCTAGGGATATATATCCAGTATTCGGCTCTTTTTGTGAAGTATCTGGTATTCGGCCGTATAGTACTTTTCTATCTTGCCGTATACTGGATATTTTTAAAGTTCAGGAATGTTGCGTAGAGTAGACTCGGTAAAAATAAAACTTACTTTTTCGATCTATGTGAAAAAATTTAATGCAAGTTTGAAAACATTAATTTTGTTTCGACTCTCTACAAAAAGTAGAACCGAGTCCAAACCTTATTCTATGTTGGTAATTTTTTCTATCAAGTGGATTGAAGTTTTGTTCACAAGTTTTTTTTCGTTTGGCGCTGTGAGGTTTGTCATCAGGAAAGCTAAGTTCGATGACCACCACCGTTGTCTCTTCTGCAAAGACCATGCAAGTAATTTACGTTTAAAAGCCTGTCTTCTGTCCTATAACTTGTACGTTCAATTTTGTTCAAAATAAAAATAACAAATGCAATGAGCGGCCGACATACGTGCCAATTTTTTCTCGAAGGCCAACAGCAGAGAAGAGATTTTGTATAGACATTTTGTTTTCTACGTTCAAAAAACGACATTGAAGGTACCAGTAGCATTGTAATGGATGTGCTTCTGCTTTTTAATGTTGTGCGGTTTTGTAACGTTATGTAAGTTTAAGTCAAATCAAATCATCATTATACTCGCTGTATTACGCCAAAGCGTGTAACGAGTAGCGGGGCTCATCTCTGTGGCTTAGCGCCTGGGCTACACTGCTCAAACCCCAGACCTCCCGCACCATTAGCGTGTGCTTAGCAACTGAGCTAACGGCCGGTTAAGTAAGTTAAAAGTCTTTAATTCAATTCGATATTGTGTAGCACAGGCGCAGAAATGGGCTTTGCCACTCGCCACGTGCTTCAGCGTAATACCGCAAGTATAATGACAATTTGATCTCTTTTTGAAGTTTGCTTTTGATGGGTGTCATAAATTGCTCACAAGCACAAAGCCGCAAAAATCAACACAATGTGTGGTAATTGTTAACTCGATTGCTCTACTCGTAAAATCATGCCGCTGACGCAGGCCACATGCTTGACAGTTTTCTTCTCGCTTTATATACAACATGAGCGCAAAATTTTGTCATAACAATGGTAAGGTTTTGCGCTGTTACATTTTGGAACTGTTTTAGCTACTGTGCAATGTGCATGCACTCAACTTTTAATATATCAATAAAAACACCCTGTAGGCCAGACATAGGCTTTGTCTCCCTCTTCGGTATTAGACCGGAGGAAGCAATGCTCCTGGTTGTGCTGATTAGGCGCCTAGAGTGGCCGACCGACTTGGCGTCTGATTTTCGGCACACTCTTGACCAAAATCCGCACTTTTAACACAGTTCTTACTCAAAAATAAAGCCCAGGGTTGAAAACGTGTGGCTGCACAAACGCACTATAGTGGATCGGAGTTGAATCAAAAGCAATCAGCAAGATGGTCTTTGTATCAACTGGGCTCTTGCCGCTTGACCACGTCGCCGATTCGGTCAACTAAGAGTAATAAAGTCCATTTTCAATGACGCAATGCTTTTGAAAGTTTCCTGTGTGTTACATGATCTCATGCAATAGTTTCATGGCTCGCTAATAGAGCAAAACGATAACGGGGGGGAAAAACTATTAAAATTTTAATTTTGGCATAGTGCTACTATCCGGTATCCGGTCGGATAGTGACGCGCCGGATATCCGACCAGATACCGAATATCTGGTATGTTCGATTTGCAGGATATCCATCAAATTTGCTATGCGGCACATCCCTCTTAGATGCACTGTCTTATAAGGCGCATGATCATGTTTTGAGAAAAAAAAAGGATTTGAAGTGGCCTTATGGTGCATATAAAATACTGTCATTAGCCATGCAGTAAACATGCAAATCAGTTGCACTAACACGCACATCTTGAAACTGTCTGTCTGAACCTCTTCACACTAAAGAAATTGTATTTATGACACAAAATTCTGGAGTGTTTTTATTTTGGCAGTGGTTTTTCTGTGGTCTGTTAAAATGAGCACATTGTTTATTTTTCATCCCTTCAAGCTCTACGCAGTTATACAGCAAATGTCAAGGACCCGCAAGAGATGGAGTTAAGGTTTTTTTTTGTGATAACCGTACACACACATTTTACAACTGTGAAAAGACACAAGAAATGGCAAAATGACCAGTGAGAGATTATGATGGACCAACTGACCACGTCCATGAAAACATGGCGTGATCATTGAATACCCTGTCCACGTGTCCAATGTTAGTGAGCCAAAAGCCCACAGGCTCTCTACCCCATTTTATTCCTGAATTCAGGAAGGTTTTTGTATATAATAGTTGATGTAGGGCCTATTAAGACTATTTATAAGTTTTATAAAAATTAAAAAACATTTGCTGTGTTTTTTGGACTCGTCCTATTCGGGGATCATGGAATGTCAGCGTATTATACTTACAAATTTTTATATTCACTTTAGAAGACATTTATTTAAAACTATATGATAATCATACCGTTACAATTACAAACTACCACACAAAGTCGCACGTTTGAGTTAATTTTACTGAGACTGGTTTGTTTCAAAACACTGTACATAAAAGCCAAGGTTGCACTGTCCACATTGCTTCCTGGCATTTTTTTTTGCACACCTCGCATTTTCTTTGTTTCCCATCATCAGTTCGTTCTAAAAAATGCTTTTTACCAATGAGGTTGAGTGGCTGTGGCAATCTCGGGACCTTGCACCAGGCTTCTTGGGTTTTGAATTGCTGTCAGTCTTCAGCAATGCTGTTGTTATGTACTCTCTGAAGTCGAGGAGGTCCATTTTTTCTTCTGGATGAAGAAGATTGTATAATATATGACTGTTAGCAACAGCCACATCCAGACAGTGAGTTACCAATGAGAAATACCATTTTTTACTCTTTATGCCTACTCTGTACTTTTGCGTCTTCCAGTCGGCCAAATCTACCCCAAGCATACCAGCATTATATTCCGTGATGCACTTGGGTACTTGAACTGGTTGGCCTCAACAATTTGCTGGTTTCATTGGATTTACTCCATCTACATTTGACAATACACTAACGATGCTATTGTCTTTCCAAGTGCAAGCAAACAACCCAGAAATTGCATCCACAGCAGTTTTCAGGAATCCCTTTTCTTCTTCATCAAGTCCTTCTTTGCTCCAGAAGAATTTCGTGGAAGTCTCTTGAGTCTGACAGTACCAGAAGCTATGATACCAAGTTCTGTACGACTCTTCATCAAATCCATGTTGGTAAAGAAATTGTCGAAGAAAACAGAGACACCAGGAGGTATTTTCTCAGGAAGATTCAAAACCACCTCCGTGCCAAGTAGAACATCTTTTGGTCTCGGTTGTTCATTGGCTCCCTGATACACAAAAAACTTATAGGTATAGCCAGATGTGCTGCACAGTGCCCACTCTTTGAATCCGAATCGTACTGGTTTCCCCCTGATAAACTGTTTTATGGGGTGTCGACCATAGTACCCTACTATCTTTTCATCCACGGAATATTTGTCACTAAAAAAGCCCAATTGCATGAAGTTTTCGTTCATTTTATCTATCAAAGGACGTATTTTAAAACAACGGTCCTTACAATTTTCGGGAATTTCTAGGTTGTTGTTCAAATGAAAGTATTTCTTCAATGCCATGAACCTGTTTTTGGACATGGCTTCCCTAACAATTGGGCGGTTGAAGTTGGGGTGTAGACTCCAATACAGTTTTTGCCTTGGATAGGAGCAATGCCCAGAAAGCAGAAGAATGCCAACAAATGCCATAATTATAATCTTCAATGGTGCAGTGAAAACTTGGATCATTTTTTTTTGTGCAGCATAAATTTGACTTTGGTATTGCATGATTTCAAATACGCCACTCGTGTTGAGCATAAACAATTCAAATTGATTTTTTTCAATAAAGTCATGAATCAGTTTTTCCATGACAGGTTTGTTATTGTAGTTATCAATAGTGGGTACAGTCTGCTTTTGCAGATTTCTTCCATTTAGGGATTTCCTTAGGTACTATTTTTGCACATTTAGAATTTCTGATGGATTCTGGATCTTCACACACATCTTCTATTTCATCATCTGCACCTGCAGAAACTTCAACATTTCCTGGCACATCCGAAATTTGAGTTTCGCGTATTTGTTCATCATGAAATTCTTCGGCATCAGTCATTTCATCAACTGTTTCTGGTGGAAGTTCTATGATGTCAACAGACTTATGTTGACAATTTGTTCGTATTTCATCTTCCAGGGTTTCTAAAAACTCCATCGCCTTGTCAATGTTCGTAAACTTTTTTGTTTACTCATCTGAGAAAAAAAAGTAAAACTGTAGGCAAAATACCACAATCCCCAATTGGGACTATCATCATTCAACTTACCAAAAAATGAGTACTGTAAAATAGAGAGACTAAAATACAGTACACTATGATAAATATATGCATTTTGCTTTATTTTTGATGGGTATGTTAAAATTTACACTTAAAACAAATAAACGAAATCTTACCTTGAAGTTATGAAGTCGGAAATTGGAAAATTGTACAAATTTGAGATGAAATGTAGAACGAAAAATAAACTCAATGTAAAAGTTTATCAATGCAAAGTTAAAATACAATGTCTCTGTAATGATATAAATTAATTTATATTTCGTAAAACCTTCAAATGAAAAAGAAATTCCACTCTTAAGTATGATCGCCAATTGGGGCTCAAGGAATAAAATGGGTACGTCATAGTTAAATTTTTGAAGTCATAATCGCTTTGTCGATTATGACATCAAAAATTTAACTATGATGCTGAAAGCCGTTAGTTTTGACTCACTTAAACTGCAGGTTTGGACAGGGTATTGCCATGTTGTTTGATTTAATTGCATTTAAGGAGCAGCAGGCAGTGATTTCAGCGTAATTGGCTATCAAGCTTGTTCTGTTTGTTTTGGGTAAATACGTGCTACATCTTATTTCTTTCATCGGAGCTTTTATGAATAGTATCTTCTACACTGTGGAACACGTTTTCACTTCGTTAAACTCTCGAAAAAATTCTCAGAATAGTTCAGATTTACCAGCTGAAGGACACAGACAAGCTTATGTAGCCTCCGTGCGTTGTCTTTAGTTAGATGAAAATTGTGGATTTAAAGTAGACAACTAGATTCGCCTTCTATGACGCTGTTACTGCCTCCTATAAATGCGCTCAATCCTGTAAATGGTAAAAAAAGTTGTACTTCTTATGTCGAAAATGTTAAGTTGTTTTAGGAAGGTTAACAAATTTATCTTACCTATTACATGTAGGCAATGACTGCTTTGTTATCAGGCTTTTGGGGTGTGATGTTCCGTAGCGGTGTAACACTGATATCAGACAAATCAAAACTTGTTTAAATTAGGATTTACAAGCAAGTCAAATTCTCAAGGTTTATTATGTACCACAGTCGTAACATGAAACTAATACGTTGAAGCAATAGCTCAGTGGTTTTCGACCGAGTACCGCCAGTGCAGTCCGAGGGTTCCGCTGGTTTACAATTTAGAGCTGGGTTTAAAGTATATGCACAGGCTTCGTTGAGTCTCTGAAATGTTTCATTGGGGTTTCGCTCCACTAGACAAGTTAAAAGCCACTGCTGTAGTTTATGTAAAAAAAGATGTGATATATGATAGTTTTACTGTTTAAGATAACTTAGTTAGTTAGTTGCATATTTTTCCTCCTATCACGAGAAAGCGAGGAGTTGCCGGCCATCTGTTCACCACACCAAGATGGGGGAATCCCGCTTAGTGCCTTTCCCAACGGCACAACAAGTAAACTTGCCGGCTTGATCTCCACACTGTCCCTATAATGCTGAGCGTCAAGCAGGAAAGCTGGTGAATACCAATTTGAAAGTCATTGGTTTGACGCGACTCGGAATCAAACCCGAGTTTACAGCTGAAGAGACAGACTCTCGATACCACTCGGCTATCTGAGCTGTTAAATAACCACCTGAAGAACTGGCAACGGCGAAACAGACTGCAGTGGTTTTATGATTTAGTAATTTACTGTATTTTTAATGCATATAACGTTTCATTAATTCGCATAGCCCTCCGATTCGTTGTTTTTATGAATGAATTTCCGCAATGTCAAGTTACTTCAGACCAAACTTTGTCAGTATCCTGGACAATGTGTAATCGTTTACGTTGCTGACTGAATTCTAGCAAGTTTGGGAAGCAAAGCGGATTTAAAATCATATTTTGTGACTTACTTTTACGATTAACACGAAGAAATGATGAAAATTTCCATATTTATCTTTTGCTAAAAACCAGCAATTCGGTGCAGTAGTTTAAGACATCGATGTCAGCGCGGGAGGTCGTGGGTTCGATTCTGGGACCGGTCAAATCGGACACAGGGTCGCTACGGGTTCAACCTTGCATCGTAGCTGTGCTGCCACCGCGCTAAGCCGCGGAAATGGATCCCGCCACTCGTCACACGCTTCGTCGTAATACCGCGAGTATGATGAAGATTTGATTTTTATTTGCTAAACAGGTCGCAAAGGCCACCCCCCTTCACCTTATTCGTTTGACAAACCTCACGTGGAAGGTGAGATGCGGCGAGTTCTTCAAAGCGAAACTGACGTGCGGAAAGCTGGCACGCCACCGAGATGGGTGCAAAAAATAAACGAAAGGATATGCAAGCACAGCGGGGAAGCCCCTATGTTCGCAGAGAAGCTATTACCTTCCAGCAAGGTTGTTATTAAATTAACGTTTATGCGAAGTCGATTTCGTACAAGTTTGAACCTTCCGGTTATCGGTTCAGTTGATCGCAGGGTTGATTCCTGGTTCGGTTAAATGGGGCACGGTGTGTCGCCAACGGGTCGTCAGCGCTGTGACGTTTCATCGCAGCTGTGTTGCCCAGGCGCTAAGCCACGGAGATGGATCCCTCCACTCGTTAGATGCTTTGGCGTAATATCGCGAGTGTAATGAAGATTCGATGACTTTACAGCTTACAGATAATTAATTTTGAAACTCGCGATACTTCACTAGACTGGTTCGACAATCCGGTTGTATGGTTAATCCTCGTGCTAATTTGTGCTGCTTTTTTGATAGAATGATCAAACGAATACCGCTTCATCGCGACCACAGTCTGGGTTGTCGACCAAAAGTGCTCCGATATTAATCAACGGTGAAATGTACTATCGGCCAACCAGAAAGCACACATTTCTTCATGTGAGTTGCAGTTTTCGTCATTCATATAATTTCACCGGTCAGTTGGCGTACTAGATATCACGGTCGGTGCGAGAGGTTTGGGTTCGATTCCCACTCCGAATCGGACGCAATGTCGCCAACGGCTCGTCATCGCTGCGATGTTTCTTCGAAGCTGTGTTGTCCAGACGCTAAGCCGCGGAGATGGATTCCGCCACTCGTTATACGCTTTGGCGATTGGCGTAATACGGCGAGTATAATGAAGGTTTTGCTTTGGTAGTTTTATTACAGCTGCTGCTCTGACCTAATTGGGTCTCATCGGAGAAGCTCCGGGTAGTATAGGGATAGCGATCCAAAATTCAATTTAACGGCAACCAAAAATTTTTTGCTTGTGGTATCTTCCACAAAGCTTACTCAAAATATTTGTATATGCCAGTGATTCTCAACCGGGGCCACGAGCGTTAAATAGAATCCTGTTGCCGGTAATCAACCGTTTATGACCAGCGGACAGCTGTAACCACTGCTAATGAAATACCGACGGCAAATTTTATTGTCGAGCAGGGAGTCACTGGTGTTGAGAGTTTTTGGAAGGGCCCACAAACTATAAGAAGTTGAGAAGCACTGATATACTCGACAATGTTTTATTTCAATTTACGGTAGTTTGTCGCGTGCATGGGAATTCATACTTGCAGAAAACGAACTGTCGATTAGAAATATTTGTAGATCGCAGGCCTGGTTTATTGTGTATCTCTTTCTTTTTCTTATTTGGGCTTGCACGGTTAGACTTGCTCATAAACAATAGTTACTAGTTTCTTTGATTTTTATTATCGAATTTCCCATGCGCTGGGTCTTCTAGGAGTTGCCCAATCTTTTAGTTAATCATAACTTGATGAATTCAAAATTGAAATATTGCTTTGATGGATGGATATATCTGTAACATTTTTTGACTTAAGTAGTCTTTTAGAGATCTGAAGAAGTCTATTAGTATGTTTTCATGTCCATATCTTGTGAACTTTCGGCTGCGTGCTTGGCTCAGGTCAGGTAAAACTTTCGCAAACAAGTAGGATTTCAAAAATTTGTCCTTAGCTCGGCCCACTTTGGGAAAAAACTTTTTTTTTTGTGGACATGGAAACATGTTATATAATTTCCAGGCCTCCACCCGGCCGTGTTCTGCGAAAGAAGATCGGGAAACGCGAGCCAGCGTATTACGAAACAAGCACAGGGTGCAGGCCATGTCCGCATCTCCTTCTAACGACACTCACATCAGATTGAGAGGTATGACGACATTGTGGACTTGATATGTAGTAGGGAAGTGGTTTTCGTTGAACTACTAAACGCTCAGTTAGCTCAGTTGTTGAAGACATTTTTATCGATGCAGAAGGTGTGGGTTCGATTCCCGCGACGGTCAAATGAGACGCGATGTCGCCAACGACTCTTCACTGCTGCGATGTTTCTCCACAGCTGTGTTGCCCAGGCGCTAAGTCGCGGAAATGAATCCCGCCACTCGTTACACGCTTTGGCTTAGTATCAAGAGTGCAGTGAAGATCTTTTTTGCTATTAAATTGCTGGTGCCAACAACCCTGAGGCAATTTTTTGATTTTGGAGTGATTTTGTCTCATTTAACAACTAAATATTATTTGAAAATTTTGCATAATCAGTGTTGACCAGGAACTCTTAATCTTAGGTCTGTAAAGACCTAGGGATTTGCGGTTATTGGAAATACGTAAAAAAACAGTTGACAAATAGCCGGGTGTACAGTAAAACGACTTATCACAAACGTTACATGTTCTTGGGCGCATAGTTCAGAAGGATGTTCGGCTGAGGAAGGTTAAGCATTCTTAAGGATGAATGTACCTTGTACCATTATCGGAGTGTGGCTGATGAGGGCTAATGGACAGAAACAGCGCTGTTCAGCTCTATGGTAGCCAAAATTTTAGTTTGCTCGATTTTAAGTTTTAAGTCTTGCGAGCAGTTACATAATGTCTCGAAAATCATGTCTTGACGCAAAATTATCTGACGAGCTGAATTCGTTGATAAATTAAGTAGCCACCCAAGTCGCATTGGGTTCTTAAACCTCTCATAAGTCGCAGCCATTACATGTAATTTGATCGAATTTATAAACAGCATGTCAATTGTTCCCCGCTCAAGCGCTGAATGTTAAAAGATATCGGTTGTCTCGACCCGTGTCTTTTGTTTTTTGTTTACTCATTGTTTTATTTACTTAATTGTTTTGTTATGTGTCATGGTTACCAAACTGAGACTGGTGTGTCTAAGGCTTAGTATCCGATAGCTGTTATATCGCTTTACTTAATTGCGGTTTTTCTTTTGCTGTGAATCTTTTTTTTCAAAAATTTTTGACTTTTAAGCTTTTAATTTTCTTCACTCCATAAGCATTATTATGATTTGCCAGGGACAGCAGTGAGCTCGTTTGCTGGTATGATTGAGTTGTTTTTTGTTATCCTAAAAAACAAAGTGTTTATGACAGTTTCCCTGTCCACATGTCCAATTTTGTAAGTTAAAAGCCCACAGGTTTTCTGCATCATAGTCAAATGTATTGTTGTCATGATTGAAAAAGCGATTATGACATCACAAATATAATTATGATGCAGGAAACCCGTGGGCTGTGACTTACTAAAATTGGACATGTGGAGAGAATGAATTGGTGTGAGCTGCGTTCCGAATTCTAGTTGGCGTTTCTAATCAGACCGCACCGCAAGCTGGTTTAGAAAACTTATCTTTTTTGGGTGAAATGTAAAAATCTTCATTATTCTCGCCGTATTACGCCAAAGCGTGCAGCGAAAGACGGATCCATCTCGTTTAGCGCCTGGGCAACACAGTTCCGAAGAAACATCGCAGCGGTGGCAAGCCGTCGGCGGCTGTGCCGGATTTGACCTGCCCAGGAATCGAACCCGAGACCTGCCCAGGAATCAAACCCGAGATCTGCCCAGGAATCGAACCCGAGACCTGCCCAGGAATCGAACCCGAGATCTGCCGCACCGATAGCGATATCTTCAAAGCATAAATGAAACGAGCGTTCGAAACTGAAAAGCCTTGTGAAAATGTTGATGAGTCTCTTCATCTAGGTCAGAGGTCATCAGTCTGGAAGCCACTAGCGCAAAATTTGTTAACTGTAATTTACCATTGAACTCCAGCAGAGGGCTGCTGTAGCCTGTAGAAATAACATACCGACAGATAATTTTATTGCTGAGCAGCTGGCTACTAGAGTTGAGAGACTCTAGATGGGGCCAAAACTATGAAAGATTGAGAACCGCTGATATTGATCAATGGTTGCAAACCTGCCAAGTATTGTGGGCCACATCCATTGCATAAAATTTAAGCGGGCCAAATAAACTTTCTATCTTCAAATTGAGCGTGAAAGTGCGCTTTTTTTACAAATTCATCAGCTATCGTAGAAAATATCTTTTGCTGCAAGATCAGTGACTGTTACGTTGTTTTTATGTAACAAGGATAAGCAACTAGTTGAATGTGTGGCAGTCTTTAAGAAAAACTATGGCAGCAAAGTTCTGATGCGGGCCACATTAAAAATCAAGAGGGCCGCATGTTACTCGCGGGCCGCAAAGCCCCCATCCTGACCTACAGTAGACAACAACCTTGTTAATTGATGAGAAAGAATCGTAATGCTTTTGTATTAATCGTAATATCATGTAAAGGATGTATAAAAGCAAAAACATCACTCCATAAAGTGTAATATGATCTGTTAATCAAGTCAGGCTATGCTATTGTTCAATTGAAATGATTGTTTGCTTATTGATTTCCCCGCCTAAAATAATGTCATAAAATCATGCGATCGACCTTATCTCTCCTCCACCATTTGTCACAGTAGTGCTGCATTCTTAATTACCCTAATCGGCCCATTTACTCCTCACTCTATCCCAATAATTCTCAACCTTGCATGGCTTGTGGACCTCTCTTCTACGTACTCTCAACACCAGTGAGTCCCTGTTTAACAATAAACTGTTCTGTCGGTATTTCATTCGCTGCAACTACCGCTTTTCGCTGGTCTGAAGTGGTTAATTACTGTTAACACATTAATCGATCCTGCGCTCGCTGCTTCTATGGTCGAAAACCTGTATCCGTTCTTTTAACTATTCGTTTGCTTTAAAACATGCCGATAAGTTTTCCGTTGTTTTCTCAAACAATGCGGGGGTCATTGCTGTGCTAGCTAGATGGTCTGTTATAATCACCCTTCTACTTGTCCAGTTTAACGTGGCTCCAGAAGCTCACCGGCTTCCTGCATTATGATCAAGTTTTGCTGTCATTGAAAAAGTGATTATGACATCAACAATTTAGTTATGATGCACAAAGCTCGTGGGTTTTCTGACCCCATAAAACTGTACATGTGCGCGGAGTAGATGTGTTACGTGAATCAGAAATTAAATTAATTATATTCATGGAGCGATTATCTATGATTACTATTTCATTAACTTCTTTTCATACTTTTAGAATTGAAACGACCAAAGCCAAAAATGCAACAATTAAACAAGGAGTAAGCATCTATCTAGTTAATAAATTTTAGCAGATCACTATCCTAGCGGGAGATCTGGGGTTCGATTCCCAGGCCAGTCAAATCGGACTCAGGGTTGTGAACAGCTCGCCGCCGCTGCGAGGTTTCTTTGCAGCGGCGTGGCCCAGACGTTAAACCGCAGAGATGGATCCCGCCACTCGTTACAAGCTTCGGCGTAATACCTCGAGTATAATGAAGATGTGTTTTTGGATATCAGGTTTGACAGCAGATTGCAGACTACGTTATCTCTTCGTGGCCGATACGTCAATTTACATCATGCATCCATACCATAGAAACACGTGGTGTGTTGCTCCACGCATACCACGTGTTCCTGTTGATGCATGACGCATCGAACGCATAGAGATTACGTGGTCTTGTTGACGAAAATGAGACACAACTAACTTTCTGCAGTTTGCTTCCTATTCCTTGTCACACTGGGGAAACTGCTCATTCCTTTATCGTTGGCGCGCGTTATAATTGCACAAGTCACATGGACGCCCGGTCGTATGCTCGCTTGGGTCTCTATGTTCCCCGACACCATCCGCAGGACACTTTCTTAAAAGTATACAAAGGAGACGACGCAAGCACCGATGTGGCAAGTGATACTGGTAAGTTGTTTCTTGTGATTTTTTGGTGTAATTGTTTTTTGTTTGTCGTTAACTCGAACTCGTTGTACTCGTTTTTTGTCGAACTCAAAAATAAAAAGTCCCTTGACTCGAACTTGAACTCGAAAAAAGTTGTTTGAGGTATAAACTTATCCTACATTTGACAAAAAAGTTACTAGGACTTAGCATAACTCGTAAGAATTACTGACCGTTATTAAGCATTCTTGCAAGTTCGCAGTTCTGCTTGTACCAAATTTGAAGTGTTAGAAAATATAAGTCCAAAGTCAAATGTTTATCCACTTTACGTTTGCTAGCTATTCTTGTTATTGTGGCCAGACTGGTGCCTGAAATGGATAGAACCTCCGTAATTTTGTGGAGCAATTTCACAGTGGAAATTAAAAAAAATTTCAGCCAATGAGATAAAATCACTAAAACTACTACTACAGCTTGTTTCGCTATTGTCGGCTGTTCTGGTGGTTATCTTTATTTGAATTGAATAATCATTCTATTTGAATTAGATGACCATCTGAAGAGCAGACTACGGCAAAACAGGCTGAAGTGGTTTTATTGATTTTGCTTTTTAACACAAGTTCTAGCTATTAACAGTTATCGAGCGTTCTGCCTGAGAAGTTGAGCCTTACTTCAGCCTATTGTAGGTAGATTACAGAATTTTCAACAGAGAAAGTTCTAGCCAGAAGCATTGCTGACAGTAATTGCCAAGGGTATGATTGTGACGTCAGGTATGTTTATTACGACGTCATATCGTTAACAAACTGCTAAAAAATAGCTGTACTAGTGGCCTGGACTATTGGATTTTGTGTGGGTCCCCACATTTTGCTCGTGTAGTATTTTTTTTTTTATGTGAAGGTGGACGATATCTGTAAGAATTTTACATTTTCGGAATCTGAAAGTAATCATCAGTGTCGGCAGCGTAGCGCAGTGGTTTGGAGCGTCGTTTTTACGACGACCATGATCGCTAGGTTAATGGTTCAACTCCCAACCTAGTCTTGTTGTTGCGTCTTTGGATAAAATGCTTCACGATGATTATCTCTGCTTGGTGAAATCTGGCATGCAGCAAATTAAAGAAGTCAGAAGAAAATTCAAGCGGAAAACTTTGAAACAAAGGCAACTCCTAAGCGAGTCTGGATTCGTTCTACGCATAGCGCCTCCGTCGCTTTCTTGTGATTGGAGGATAAAGATGAAGAAATCAATCAATCATAAAATGCAAGTCATGAATTGTTTGAAATTTCAACATTATTTTGTAGATTATGTCGGGATTACAAGTGTTCGTGTTGGGGACGGTAGTTATGATGCGGTCCCCAAACAATCCTCTCCTCCCAATCGCTCGTTACCATCTCCCCATGTACGCAAAGTGGTACGCGAGGGGTGGCTTGCGGAGCAACCCTCCGAAACGAAACCTCCTCCGTACAAACCCCCATCTGGTAAAAGTCGTTCGACTACTTCTTCGGGGAAAAGATCACAGGCAACGGACAAGAAAAGGCTCGCGAAACCAACTGCACTTGCAAATTCTAGAAGTGTAAGTAGGGATATAGTTTTTGTAAGTAGGAATTAAACTAGCTCAGTTGTTAAACACCGCTATCGGTGCGAGAGGTCTGGGGTTCAATTCCCGAGCCGGTCAAACCTGACACAGTGTCGTCTATGGCTCGCCACTTTTGTGATGTTTTTTCGGAGCTCTGTTGTCCAGGCGCTAAACCGCGGAGATCGACCCTGTCACTCGTTACGCACTTCGGTGTAATACCGCGAGTATAATGAAGACTTGAATAGTTCAACTTGTTCCGTCGCAAAACAATGAACTGAAAATTCAACAAGAAACAAGACTACAAGTGAATTTAGGCGATACGTCAAAATATGCGATCTGCTCCAGGAGAGAATCGAACCAAAATATCACGACCAATCAAGTTCACAGTATTTCACAATATGCTCCTGCTTTCTTATGCGCATGTGCGGACGCATACATACGTCAGGAGTTCATGCTTGGCCTTCACGGTAATCACATTTTCACACGCATAAAGTTGTTTGGGGTCAAATCTTACCCAAATCGGTATTACTGTAATAATGACTGTAAAATTGATGTAACCACATAAGTAGCGGTTGTAAAGACAAAGCCGCTACGGGAACCCATTCTCGTTATTGGGTTTACGTTGAGCAATTAAGTTAAGGTTAGAAATATCAATTATTTTCCATGGGGTCAGATTTGATCCCAGTTGACTTTCAGGTATGTGCTCCAGAAATATATATCATGAAGAAACAAAATCAGCGAATATTTGATTTGAAACAGATTGATTTCGGAATTCTTTCGCGATTAGCGTAAATTTTAAGGCCAACTTAGGCTATTAGTGTTTTTTTACTTGCTTAGGGTCAGATTTGACCTCAATGATCGTGTAAGAGTTGATGCGTGTACCACTATCCACTTGCACATATACACGGTGGGCCAAAAGTAGACTTAGTTATAAAAAGTAGGGTTTGAGTCTGAAAGTAGGTTTGTTGTTTTTATGAAGGTACTTTTCAATTTGAGAAATGCTGGTTTTATTTTATTAGAAACTGTTCAACCTCTAGATGCTCAAAATGTCCTCCACCAACATTGTAACACTCTTCAGGCCAATTTAAAGCCTACAAAAAAGTTTGATAACTCTAAACCTACTTTTTAGCCCATTAGTCACCAATGTTGGCTGTCCATGCCTACTGCTAGCGCACGTAACCGATAGATTCGAAAAGATCGCAAATTATCGATGTTGTTTCGATAAACTAATCAAAAAAATCGAATCTTCATTATACTCGTGGTATTACGCGTAAGCGTATAACGAGTGACACAGTCCATCTCTGCGGTTTCGTGCATGGGTAACTCAGCTCTGAAACATCGCTGCAATGGCGAACCATTGGGGACACTGTTCCCGATTTGACCGGCCCGGGAATCGAACCGTATAGACCCCCTCACGGATGTGATCGGTTTTATATCATATATATCATTTCAGGATTCGAAATTATCTACTGGTCGATCCGTTAGAAGCAA
Source organism: Trididemnum miniatum (assembly GCA_964006365.1). NCBI lineage: Eukaryota > Metazoa > Chordata > Ascidiacea > Aplousobranchia > Didemnidae > Trididemnum > Trididemnum miniatum. The sequence goes on from OZ023250.1 coordinate 2,234,304, forward strand.
ATCTCGTTCAAGATCCAGGGTTTCCGCTCATTCAAATCTTAACTTGCAAGGTCGCTCCACTCCCACCTCGCCGGAGTTGGAAAGGCGGAGTCGGGCTAGTAGGCAAGCAGATCTTGAATGAGATGTTTTGGCGAGTTATCCCAGTCACATACGGTAAAAGGACAGAGTTTCAGCAAATTCGTGAATTTTCGTGATTTTCAAGCAATTTTGGTTTGTTAAATGATTCCTGACGTATAACGCCGTGTCTTTAATCAAAAAACTTCGGCCAGGTTTGCTTTGACCTGCACACTTCCTGACCAAGGTTTTTATCGCAAATTTTGAAAAAGTATTTCGTAGTTTGGGCAGCGATGTCATTACGGTAAGGCCTAAATTCTTGATTTATGCAGTTCGCTGATGTAATCGTAACCTAACCTATTTCCGCAATGTTTTTGGACTCTTTCGATGGTAAAAAGTAATTAATAGCTTAAAATTTTGAGTAAAGGCCTTCTGTGGCTAATTGGCTATCTTTTGTGATAAAATAGTAGATTTTTGCATGGTAGCGTAAGTATTTAGTGCCAAAAATTGCTCTAATGCAAATCTATGCCGCATCTTGCTTAATATATTCTCAGCAGGCGATTTTATTTATGATGTTGTTATTGATCTTGTATGAAAGTTATGTAAAATGCACAAGAAATTTGTACTAAATAATAATCTTGCTTTTTTATTGATTTATCAACTTAAATTTACGAAGTTTGTGGAACACAATCACTGCCCGTCGTCTTCTTCGATGTTTTACAATGTGTTGGTAGAATATTATTAGATTTTAGAGCAAAATTTTTATAAGCTTACAGCACTTGATTATTGCGTGACACTGTGATTGATGTTATTTCACTGTATTGTGTTGGAATAAACGAAGATTTTTGCACTGCGAGTCGTATAAAGACAAAACACATATTGCTTCTGTTAGGATTATTAATACACAAGCGGCATTAGCAACAGACCGCGATAAAGGATGGGCTACGGGGTATAGTCTAAGGACAACCCGGCAAATCGCGTTCTCTGAAATAATGGTCCGCTGTTGGCGTCGAAACCTGTCTTCATGAAAAGCATGCTCTGGTTAACAATCACTTGATTGACGTGACAGTTTCTTGTTGCTGCATTTCATTGCTATATTTCATTCAAGAAATCTCATGTTCTTTTATTATTCTCTCAGCAACGAAGTCCCAGTATTTACGTCTGACAACGTCACTTTCTTCAGCTAATTCTTTGCACAACTGAAAAATAGTTTGGAAAATTGTAACCGGCCAGTCAGCTGAATTCATAAGCACATCGCTGTCTGGGCAGGAAGCGTGGGGTTCGATTCCCGGGCCGATCCAATCCAACACCGTTGTCAACGGCTCGTCACCACCTCGACGTTTCTACAGAGCTGTGTTGCCTACAGGGATTTACGTGCAAGATACGAACATAAAAGTATAACAGTCACACGAAGAGCTGGAGCGCTCCAAGCAGATGCTTTCTGCGCGATATTAGTCAACTTGACAGCTGTTAATATTAACCAGCTCAGTCGGAAACATTCAACTAAAACTGTCGGTACCATCTGGATTTCTTTTTTCAGTGTTATGGTAGTTTTTTTTGCCAGACTTATCCTTTATACTGCTGTAAGCATGGGGTGGCTGCCAACTCGAAGACCGTGAGAATAATTCGCAGCTTTTTTTTGCAGTCGCTTGTTGATTTTATGTAATGTTATTTCAGCACCGCTGCAAAATTCACTTCGTTGATTGACTGATCTGTTTCGCTTGCTCCATGGCTGCTCAGTGCTCAACCAATGGCCCGCGAGGTGGTTTTAAATGGCCCGCGATTTAGCCTAATAAGTTTGTAAGTAGACTTTAAATGTTAAATGTTTTTTTATAGGCTCAAGTAAATTAGCCGTCAAAACACACCTAAATTATCCACGTTATCTCTGTTATGGACCTACCACCCAAACACTTGCAGAACAAATGCTTGGAAAATATACCAAATTTTTCAGATTTGGTTTACGTGCGTGCAAGGTGCAAATTGCACCCAGAGTTGCCACCATGCGCAACTACGACAACTTATCAATCATCATCACCTCGTGTGTCACATTAGATTTATCAAAACTAAGGGATTTTCACGTCACAAAATCCTAATTGTTTAAGTTATCGGATTCTGCTGGCAGTTATACTGCCATCTGCTAGTGTTAGTGGATAGAGGAGATATAGGTTTTATTGCCGCACTGTACGAATAGTAACAAAATTGAACAAGTGGTTTAGCAAAAATGAGCACACACGTAAACCAAAACGTGAATACTACGACGAAAATGGAGTTTTTGATGAGCTATGGTCTGGACTATGCAACTTTTGTTTATGGGAAGTGGGCTAATGGGAAGTCCCTATGCTTGAATGGTCTGTCAAGAAGCAATGCCTGTTGTGAAGGAACATAACCTTAAACGCTATTATGAAAGCCGACATGAAGGTAAGTGTGACAGTATCAGAGGGCAAGAAATTGTTTATCAGAGGGCAAGAAATTATTGTTTGAATTTTTACGCAAATTATATCTTAATTGGTATTTAAGTGTGGTAAAAACGTTTGTGGCCTGCAATCAATTTCCTCATGCGAAAGTGGTGCGCAACACCACAAAGGTTGAGCAGGCCTGGCTTGCTCCATTTGTTCTCTAGTTTTAGCCAGGTCATAATAACAGTTTTAGTTTCATGTTTCAAGCTGAATTAGTTGATTTTAGTTGCTACTCCATGTTCGAAACATCTCGGATCAAATAGACTAATGCGTTTTTAGTATTTTACATTTTTAATGCAATACCTCAGCGACATGACCTAGCGGTATCGCATGTAGATCACAAATCCTACGTGACGAGTTCGATTCACAGCTGGAGTTGATCGCATTTGACATATATACCGGGTGGCTGCTGACTCGAAGAACGCAAGCTCACTACACAGTTTCCCTCAATTACTGTTGTGTTCGATATTATTTGAAAATGATCTCTTTTATTATTTGAAAGTGGTATTTTTAATGGGCCCTAGTTAAAATTTTTGAATATGTGTAGTGCAGCCAGGAAATTAAGAGTCTTTGATAAGATTAGTCTCTGCAGCCTACCAATAAAAACAGAACTGACTTCTTTAACTTTGGCCAGAGTCGCAGAAGCGTCGCATTTTTTGTTTTCTAGATCCTCCTCGTACATATCCAGCAAGAAAGATGAAAGGTATGGAGATTTAAGGCCTTCATTTCGCCACGCATGAATCCGTTTACACAGATTTGAATCCCACGTTAATCCGCGGCCTTCAAGAATTCTAAAATTATAACGAAATTAAGGACCTCGACGCAATCACCGCACAATTCTCAAGTTCTAGGTCCAGGGCCGCATCTACACAAACATTTCGGGAAGGGTTCGACTATAAATGCATTTACTACTGGCGCAGACAACCAGAAATTTCGAACGGGGGGGGGGGGGGAACAAAACTACTACTGGTAAATAAACTTTCCGATGATCGATCCATAATAACGTCACTTCCGCCTCCTCGGCAATACCCCCGGATATTTAGGTGAAATTGCCCGGAATACAACTTTGCATTGGTCTATTAGCTAATAATGCAATAAGTGATGGAACGCATTATTGCCGCGAAAAATATTTTGCAAATGCATGAAACCTTGAGCCCTTACCGAGAAAAACACTAACGTCTCGCATAAGAGAAAAGTTTGAGATTACTGGATGGTAAATTATGCTCACACTAAGACACTTTTATTCTTTATTAGTTCAAGGTTGAACAATTCGTTACAAGTAGGAAAAGTCCAACTCACCCTCGTAAATAGTTCCAGGCGCTCTCGTTCTTCGTGACCAAGTCAATATTCTTAACTGAATATCTGCAAAAAAAATCGGAAAGCACCCGTTGGATGCGTTCATAAGATATCGCGATCAGTGTGGTAGGTTCCATTCCCAAGATCGGTCAAATCGGACACGATTCGTCACTGCTGCGATGTTTGTTCGGAGCTGTGTTGTCCAATGTCCAGGCGCTAGGTCGGAGAGATGGATGCCGCCACTCGTTACACGCTTTGGCGTAATACCACGAGTATAATGATGATTTGATTTTGATTACTTACTCAATTTCTTTCCTTATAACGTCATCCGTGAAGCCAGTAGTGTGTTGAATGACGAAATGACGTTGATTCCACGCGGAATTATTGCGTACATCCGCTGACAAGAGATCATTGATGAATTCTAGTTCACCCTCCCACAATTCAAACTCCTGAAAGTCCAATTTCAAGACGTTACGAAACACTGTGAATATGGGAAGGTAACCAAGTGGTAGTAACGTCTGCCTCTGGAGCAGTAGACTCGGGTTTGATTCAGAGTCGCGTCAAAACAATGACTTTTAAAATTGGTCTCCACAGCTTCCCTGCTTAACGCTCAGCATCAAAGGGACTGTGGAGAACAAGCTGGCAAGTTTACTTGCTGTGTCGTAGGGAAAGGTAGTGCACTTAGCGGAATTACCCAATCTTAGAGTAAAAAACAGATGGCCGGCAACTCCTAAGCGAGCTTGTAATAGCGCTTTCTCGTTATAGGGGGATAAATATGCCGGAGAAAGACAAAGTCAGTTCTTCGAAATGGACGTTTTGACAACAGAGATTCAGACGTCTTCTCAACAAAACACTGCTGATGATGACAAGATGTAGTCGGAATGTCTAGTCATTCCTCTTTTTTTTTTTACTCTAGTCGACTCGACATGCTAAGCCACCTTCATAATCCATTGTCTGTGCTGCCATGCATGGTAGTTTTTTTGATCAAGGTCGATTATTTGCGCAGTAAATTCCAATTCGCTGGAAGGGTCGCGACTCCATTCAACCAACGCTCTTCTATGATGCCAAACCTAAAAGCAGGGATGTGGAACTAGAAGAAAGTCTTGCACATCAACAAAAAGAGCTCTGAAGTAACAATGATAGAATTCAAGCGATGCAAGCGATCATTTACGCCTGACTAGCTAAAATTAACAAAGAACGCAAGTAGAGCAGCTCAGTTGCTATGCATATCGGAGCGGGAGGGCTGGGTTCGATTCTCCGGTCGGTCAAATCGGAATCAGCGTCACCAAAGGCTCGCTATTTATGCGACGTTTCTTCGAAGCCGTGTTGTCCAGACAATAAACCGCGGAGAATCCCTCCACTCGTCACACGCTTCGGCGTAATTTCGCGAAAAATCATTTGTTATGGCTTCCCGAAAAGGGAAGCCATATTACTTTTGTTTGGCCATTTGTGCACTTTTTGACACTTCCAGCAGCTCTAGCTGCTAAACTACTGTTCCAATTCAAAAGTGACCTAGAGTTCAAATGTGTGTCCCACCTAGGTCTACACCTTGGTCGCCCTAACTTTCCCCGGCAGCCCCCCACTTTCTAGATAAAAAATATTTTGTTTCCGAAAAATTCTTTTTTTATGGCTTCCCGAAAAGGGAAGCCATATTACTTTTGTTTGGCCATTTGTGCACTTTTTGACACTTCCAGCAGCTGTAGCTGCTAAACTACTGTTCCAATTCAAAAGTGACCTAGAGTTCAAATGTGTGTCCCACCTAGGTCTACACCTTGGTCGCCCTAACTTTCCCCGACAGCCCCCCACTTTCTAGAAAAAAAATATTTTGTTTCCGAAAAATTCTTTTTTTTTTTTTTTTTTTATGGCTTCCCGAAAAGGGAAGCCATATTACTTTTGTTTGGCCATTTGTGCACTTTTTGACACTTCCAGCAGCTCTAGCTGCTAAACTACTGTTCCAATTCAAAAGTGACCTAGAGTTCAAATGTGTGTCCCACCTAGGTCTACACCTTGGTCGCCCTAACTTTCCCCGACAGCCCCCCACTTTCTAGATAAAAAATATTTTGTTTCCGAAAAATTCTTTTTTTTTTTTTTTTTTTTTTTCAACACCAAATTTTGTGCAGCCTAAGGCTTTTGAACCGCTGATGCTAGAGACTTGAAATTTTCAGGGATGGTAGATCCTATTCGGAACTTGTGCCTAACAGCTTTTGGGGGGTGGCGGTCGTCAGGTTAAAGGTCAAAGGTCAAAAAACCAAATTTACCAAAACCTAATATCTTTTGAATGACTACAGGTAGGACCTTCACATTTTCACAGTATATGCATATCAATGTGGGGAATAATTATATGCATAACAATGACCTGATCGTGACGTCACTTAGGGTCAAAGGTCAAATCAACGAGTCTTAACAGATTTTTGTGCAGCCTAAGGCTTTTGAACCGCTGATGCTAGACACTTGAAATTCCCAGGGATGATAGACCTCCATGTGATCTTGTGCCTAACAGCTTTTGGGGGGTGGCGGTCATAAGGTTAAAGGTCAAACGTCAATCAAATAAAATGATCAAAAATCTGATCAAACGCTAATAACGTGTGAATGGCAACTGGTAGGACCTTCAAGTTTACGGAGCAGATGCATCTCAACGAGGGTACAAAAGCACCAACAGTGATTAGTTTTGTGTGACGTCACTTGGGGTCAAAGGTCAAATACGCAAATATGTCGTTTGGCAAATAACTATTGATGGAAAACACATAGAAACTTGAAATTAATAGGGTTGGTGTGTCTTGATATGTCCTTGCAGTGTACCAACTATAAACGTTCTATGTCACGTGACTCGGGGTCAAAGGTCAAAAAAATCGGGAAGTGTTGCTAATCTTGCGCAGCCTAAGGCATTTGAACCGCTGATGCTAAAGACTTAAAATGTTCAGGGATGGTAGATCCTATTGGGAACTTGTGCCTAACAACTTTTGGGGGTTGGCGGTCGTCAGGTTAAAGGTCAAAGGTCAAAAAACCAAATTTACCAAAACCTAATAACTTTTGAATGACTACAGGTAGGACCTTCAAATTTTCACACTATATGCATATCAATGTGGGGAACAAAACTATGCACAATAATGACCTGTTCGTGACGTCACTTAGGGTCAAAGGTCAAATCAACAAACCTCAGCAGTTTTTTGTGCATTTGAAGGTTTTTGAACCGCTGATGCTAGATACTTGAAATTCCCAGGGATGATAGACCTCCATGTGAACTTGTGCCTAACAACTTTTGGGGGGTGGCGGTCATAAGGTCAAAGGTCAAACGACAAACAATTAAATTGACAAATAATTTGATCAAACGCTAATAACTTGCGAATGGCAACTGGTAGGACCTTCAAGTTTACGGAGCAGATGCATCTCAACGAGAGTACAAAAACACCAGCAATGATTGGTTTTGCGTGACGTCACTTGGGGTCAAAGGTCAAATACGCAAATATGTCGTTTGGCGTATAACTATTCATTCAAAACACATAAGAACTTGAAATTGATAGGGTTGGTGTGTCTTGATATATTCTTGCGGTGTACCCACCATGAACGCTCTATGTCACGTGACTCATGATCAAAGGTCAAAAAACCGATAAATGTTGCCAATCTTGCGCAGTCTAGGGCATTTGAACCGCTGATGCTAGAGGCTTGAAATGTTCAGGGATGATAGACCTCGACGTAAACTTGGGTCTCACAACTTGTGGGGGGTGGCAGTCAAGTGGTTTGGGGTCAAAAGTCAATAATAAGAAAATGTTCACAAGCTCATAACTGTTAAATGACAACAGCTAGGACCTTCAAATTATCGGAGGATATTTATCTCAATGTGGGTAAAATATCAATATAATGAAGGGTTACTCCAGAGCGCCTGACTTGGAGTCAAAAGCAAAATCGTGAAATTTCAGGAAACCTCATGAAAGTCAAGCAAATTTATGTAATCCGTTAGAGGGCAGTAGGGTAACATGTTTTAGAGCTATTTTGGCTCAAAACTTTTTCATTCGTGAGTGAGCTGTGTGAGTTTGTGGTTAAAGTGACGTTTTAAGCAGCAATGAGGGGCACATGGGAATTGGCCAAGTGGTTGGTGCATTGGACTCATGACTTAGCTTTGTGGATTCCTCGCATTGAAACTGTGTTGGCATTGCGGCGAAGAGTTTGTTAAAGTAATAGCTAGCATAGTCCGCTATCACATCATCAGGCTTGTGGTTTCGCGAAATTGGTTGTAATTAGCACTTGTTTGCTTTATTTCATTCACGCTTTATGCAATTGGGTAACTGGACAAAATTAAAACGGTTTGGCTGTACCTTGATCAATGTCAAAGTGTTCGTTGAAGCAGCCACAGCACTTTTACTTAATGCGAGCAATGTTGGTCCATCAGTCGTTTTACTTTTTAAGTTGCTAAAAAGCTGCCATTCATAGGTAAGTACTAAGTTGTAACTTCTAAGTTTCAACTTATCAACAAGTGTGACTTCAATTGACTTATCTGCATAATCTTGGGCGAAGTGTTATGCGAAATATTGCAGCCTATAATTTTTGCGCAGATTGTTAAGCACTGTAATCGCTGCTTTAAAAGTGAGTTTTATGCCGCGATTTCTTGCCCTTAGAAACGAACACAAGCTCCATGATTTAATTTCGTTTTGTGTGAATGCAGTCGTCCTTGCAGCTGCACAAATCCTTCAAGAATCATGGCGTTTACTGTTTGAATCTACTGCAAGATTTGCCAGCTTGTTTGAAATGTCAGACAAACAAGATGATTTTGCTGCAGACTTGTGTAGCATTGTGCCGGACGATTAGCTCAGTTGCCAAGCCCACCCTATCGGTGCGGGAGGTGTGAGGTTCAATTGCCGGGTCGGCCAAATCGTCACAGTCGCCAACGGCTTGCCACCGTTGCGACGTTTGTTCGGAGCTGTGTAGCCCAAGCGCTGCGCCGCGTAGGAGGGCTCCGCCACTCGTTACACGCTTGGGCGTAATATCGCGAGTATAATGAAGTTTTGAGGTTTTGTGCAGCATCATCACTGTACACGTGAAGAAATTCAAGGATAATAGTTTTATTGAGATTTCGATGACTGTATTACAGAAATTAAGTTTATGGAGCACAGGCTGCAGGAAATTAAACTTAGTTCATGTGTGATAATGCCCACCTATACTTTGTAGGGATTTGTTGTTTTTTTAAGTTGTAAAAGCAAAGTCGCTGTGCTGTTCCCTCAGACGTTTGGGTCCCTAGTAAGCTTGATCGGGAAGCCATAAGCGGGTGCTTGCAGCTGCCATCTAGTTTTTCTTTTTTTTTTTTTTTTCAACACCAAATTTTGTGCAGCCTAAGGCTTTTGAACCGCTGATGCTAGAGACTTGAAATTTTCAGGAATGGTAGATCTTATTGGGAACTTGTGCCTAACAACTTTTGGGGGGTGGCGGTTGTCAGGTTAAAGGTCAAAGGTCAAACAACCAAATTTACCAAAACCTAATATCTTTTGAATGACTACAGGTAGGACCTTCACATTTTCACAGTATATGCATATCAATGTGGGGAATAATTATATGCATAACAATGACCTGTTCGTGACGTCACTTAAGGTCAAAGGTCAAATCAACGAATCTTAACAGATTTTTGTGCAGCCTAAGGCTTTTGAACCGCTGATGCTAGACACTTGAAATTTCCAGGAATGATAGACCTCCATGTGAACTTGTGCCTAACAGCTTTTGGGGGGTGGCGGTCATAAGGTTAAAGGTCAAACGTCAATCAAATAAAATGATCAAAAATCTGATCAAACGCTAATAACTTGTGAATGGCAACTGGTAAGACCTTCAAATTTACGGAGCAGATGCATCTCAACGAGAGTACAAAAGCACCAACAGTGATTAGTTTTGCGTGACGTCACTTGGGGTCAAAGGTCAAATACCCAAATATGTCGTTTGGCAAATAACTATTGATGGAAAACACATAGGAACTTGAAATTAATAGGGTTGGTGTGTCTTGATATGTCCTTGCAGTGTACCAACTATAAACGTTCTATGTCACGTGACTCGGGGTCAAAGGGCAAAAAAACTCAAAAATGTTGCCAATCTTGCGCAGCCTAAGGCTTTTGAACCGCTGATCCTAGAGACTTGAAATGTTCAGGGATGGTAGATCCTATTGGGAACTTGTGCCTAACAACTTTTGGGGGGTGGCGGTCGTCAGGTTAAAGGTCAAAGGTCAAAAAACCAAATTTACCAAAATCCAATAACTTTTGAATGACTTCAGGTAGGACCTTCAAGTTTTCACAGTATATGCATATCAATGTGGGGAACAAAAATATGCATAACAATGACCTGTTCGTGACGTCACTTAGGGTCAAAGGTCAAATCAACGAACCTCAGCAGTTTTTTGTGCATTTGAAGGCTTTTGAACCGCTGATGCTAGACACTTGAAATTCCCAGGGATGATAGACCTCCATGTGATCTTGTGCCTAACAACTTTTGGGGGGTGGCGGTCAACAGGTCAAAGGTCAAACGTCAATCAAGTAAATTGACAAATAGTTTGATCAAACGCTAATAACTTGTGAATGGCAACTGGTAGGACCTTCAAGTTTACGGAGCAGATGCATCTCAACAAGAGTACAAAAACACCAGCAATGATTGGTTTTGCGTGACGTCACTTGGGGTCATAGGTCAAATACGCAAACATGTCGTTTGGCGTATAACTATTCATTCAAAACACATAAGAACTTGAATTTGATAGGATTGGTGTGTCTTGATATGTTCTTGCACTGTACCAACCATGAACGCTCTATGTCACGTGACTCATGATCAAAGGTCAAAACACCAATAAATGTTGCCAATCTTGCGCAGTCTAGGGCATTTGAACCGCTGATGCTAGAGGCTTGAAATGTTCAGGGATGATAGACCTCGACGTAAACTTGTGTCTCACAACTTGCGGGGGGTGGCAGTCAAGTGGTTTGGGGTCAAAAGTCAATAATAAGAAAATGTTCACATGCTCATAACTGTTAAATGACAACAGCTAGGACCTTCAATTTATCGGAGGATATTTATCTCAATGTGGGTAAAATATCAATATAATGAAGGGTTACTCCAGAGCGCCTGACTTGGAGTCAAACGTGAAAAACGTGAAATTTCAGGAAACCTCATGAAAGTCAAGCAAATTTATGTAATCCGTTAGAGGGCAGTAGGGTAACATGTTTTTGAGCTATTTTGGCTTAAAACTTTTTCATTCGTGAGTGAGCCGTATGAGTTTGTGGTTAAACTGACGTTTTAATCAGCAATAAGGGGCACATGGGAATTGGCCAAGTGGTTGGTGCATTGGACTCATGACTTAGCTTTGCAGATTCCTCGCATTGAAACTGTGTTCGCATTGCGGCGAAGAGTTTGTTAGAGTATTAGCTAGCATAATCCGCTATCAGATTATCAAGCTTGTGGTTTCGCGAAATTGGTTGTAATTGCCGTGTTTCCCCGATAATAAGACCTACCGGCAAAATAAAACCTAGCGTGATTTTTGAGGATGATTTTAATGTAAGTCCTACCCTTAAAATAAGCCCTAGTTGAGAGCGGCAGAAAGACGAAAAAGTCAAACATTCTTTTTTTATATTTATTCAAACTGCTTTAATGCGGTGTATGCCATCCTTTTCAAAAAATTCTTGAATAAATTGTTGTTAATGAGTTTCTGAATAAAAAACATGTTAATGGCAAGTAAATGTAGATCTTTTTTCGTAATTTCTGTTCATTCAAAATCTCGTAATTTTTACTTTGTAACTTCATTTTTTGATATATCAAAATAATACATCCCATTTTATGCCGCGATTTCTTGGCCCTTAGAAACGAGCACAAGCTCCATGATTTAATTTCGTTTTGTGTGAATGCAGTCGTCCTTGCAGCTGCACAAATCCTTCAAGAATCATGGCGTTTATTGTTTGAATTTACTGCAAGACTTGCCAGCTTGTTGGAAATGTCAGAGAAACAAGATGATTTTGCTGCAGACTTGTGTAGCATTGTGCCAGCCGATTAGCTCAGTTGCTAAGCCCACCCTATCGGTGCGGGAGGTGTGAGGTTCAATTGCCTGGTCGGCCAAATCGTCACACTGTCGCCAACGGCTTGCCACCGTTGCGACGTTTGTTCGGAGCTGTGTAGCCCAAGCGCTGCGCCGCGTAGGTGGGCTCCGCCACTCGTTACACGCTTGGGCGTAATATGGCGAGTATAATGAAGTTTTGAGGTTTTGTGCAGCATCATCACTGTACACGTGAAGAAATTTAAGGATAATAGTTTTATTGAGATTTCGATGACTGTATTACAGAAATGTAAAAAGTCGTTACAATATTATTAAGTTTATGGAGCACAGGCTGCAGGAAATTCAACTTACTTCATGTGTGATAATGCCCACCTATACTTTGCACGGATTTGTTGTTTTTTTAAGTTGTAAAAGCGAAGTCAATCACCTGTTCCCTCAGACGTTTGGGTCCCTAGTAAGCTTGATCGGGAAGCCATAAGCGGGTGCTTGCAGCTGCCATCTAGTTGTTTTTTTTTCTTTTTTTTTTCAACACCAAATTTTGTGCAGCCTAAGGCTTTTGAACCGCTGATGCTAGAGACTTGAAATTTTCAGGGATGGTAGATCTTATTGAGAACTTGTGCCTAACAGCTTTTGGGGGGTGGCGGTCGTCAGGTTAAAGGTCAAAGGTCAAAAAACCAAATTTACCAAAACCTAATATCTTTTGAATGACTACAGGTAGGACCTTCAAATTTTCACAGTATATGCATATTAATGTGGGGAATAATTATATGCATAACAATGACCTGTTCGTGACGTCACTTAGGGTCAAAGGTCAAATCAACGAATCTTAACAGACTTTTGTGCAGCCTAAGGCTTTTGAACCGCTGATGCTAGACACTTGAAATTCCCAGGGATGATAGACCTCCATGTGAACTTGTGCCTAACAACTTTTGGGGGGTGGCGGTCAACAGGTCAAAGGTCAAACGTCAATCAAATAAAATGATCAAAATTCTGATCAAACGCTAATAACTTGTGAATGGCAACTGGTAGGACTTTCAAGTTTACGGAGCAGATGCATCTCAACGAGGGTACAAAAGCACCAACAGTGATTAGTTTTGTGTGACGTCACTTGGGGTCAAAGGTCAAATACGCAAATATGTCGTTTGGCAAATAACTATTGATGGAAAACACATAGGAACTTGAAATTAATAGGGTTGGTGTGTCTTGATATGTCCTTGCAGTGTACCAACTATAAACGTTCTATGTCACGTGACTCGGGGTCAAAGGTCAAAAAAATTGGGAAATGTTGCCAATCTTGCGCAGCCTAAAGTTATTGAAGCGCTGATGCTAGAGACTTGAAATGTTCAGGGATGGTAGATCCTATTGGGAACTTGTGTTTAACAGCTTTTGGGGGGTGGCGGTCGTCAGGTTAAAGGTCAAAGGTCAAAAAACCAAATTTACCAAAACCTAATATCTTTTGAATGACTACAGGTAGGACCTTCACATTTTCACAGTATATGCATATCAATGTGGGGAATAATTATATGCATAACAATGACCTGTTCGTGACGTCACTTAGGGTCAAAGGTCAAATCAACGAGTCTTAACAGATTTTTGTGCAGCCTAAGGCTTTTGAACCGCTGATGCTAGACACTTGAAATTCCCAGGGATAATAGACCTCCATGTGAACTTGTGCTCAGCAGCTTTTGGGGGGTGGCGGTCAACAGGTCAAAGGTCAAACGTCAATCAAATAAAATGATCAAAATTCTGATCAAACGCTAATAACTTGTGAATGGCAACTGGTAGGACCTTCAAGTTTACGGAGCAGATGCATCTCAACGAGGGTACAAAAGCACCAACAGTGATTAGTTTTGTGTGACGTCACTTGGGGTCAAAGGTCAAATACGCAAATATGTCGTTTGGCAAATAACTATTGATGGAAAACACATAGGAACTTGAAATTAATAGGGTTGGTGTGTCTTGATATGTCCTTGCAGTGTACCAACTATAAACGTTCTATGTCACGTGACTCGGGGTCAAAGGGCAAAAAAACCGAAAAGTGTTGCCAATCTTGCGCAGCCTAAGGCTTTTGAACCGCGGATGCTAGAGACTTGAAATGTTCAGGGATGGTAGATCCTATTGGGAACTTGTGCCTAACAGCTTTTGGGGGGTGGCGGTCGTCAGGTTAAAGGTCAAAGGTCAAAAAACCAAATTTACCAAAACCTAATAACTTTTGAATGACTACAGGTAGGACCTTCAAATTTTCACACTATATGCATATCAATGTGGGGAACAAAAATATGCACAATAATGACCTGTTCGTGACGTCACTTAGGGTCAAAGGTCAAATCAACGAACCTCAGCAGTTTTTTGTGCATTTGAAGGTTTTTGAACCGCTGATGCTAGATACTTGAAATTCCCAGGGATGATAGACCTCCATGTGATCTTGTGCCTAACAACTTTTGGGGGGTGGCGGTCAACAGGTCAAAGGTCAAACGTCAATCAAGTAAATTGACAAATAATTTGATCAAACGCTAATAACTTGTGAATGGCAACTGGTAGGACCTTCAAATTTACAGAGCAGATGCATCTCAACCAGAGTACAAAAACACCAGCAATGATTAGTTTTGCGTGATGTCACTTGGGGTCATAGGTCAAATACGCAAACATGTCGTTTGGCGTATAACTATTCATTCAAAACACATAAGAACTTGAATTTGATAGGATTGGTGTGTCTTAATATGTTCTTGCAGTGTACCAACCATGAACGCTCTATGTCACGTGACTCATGATCAAAGGTCAAAAAACCGATAAATGTTGCCAATCTTGCGCAGTCTAGGGCATTTGAACCGCTGATGCTAGAGGCTTGAAATGTTCAGGGATGATAGACCTCGACGTAAACTTGGGTCTCACAACTTGCGGGGGGTGGCAGTCAAGTGGTTTGGGGTCAAAAGTCAATAATAAGAAAATGTTCACAAGCTCATAACTGTTAAATGACAACAGCTAGGACCTTCAAATTATCGGAGGATATTTATCTCAATGTGGGTAGAATATCAATATAATGAAGGGTTTCTCCAGAGCGCCTGACTTGGAGTCAAACGTAAAAAACGTGAAATTTCAGGAAACCTCATGAAAGTCAAGCAAATTTATGTAATCCGTTAGAGGGCAGTAGGGTAACATGTTTTTGAGCTATTTTGGCTCAAAACTTTTTCATTCGTGAGTGAGCCGTATGAGTTTGTGGTTAAACTGACGTTTTAATCAGCAATAAGGGGCACATGGGAGTTGGCCAAGTGGTTGGTGCATTGGACTCATGACTTAGCTTTGTGGATTCCTCGCATTGAAACTGTGTTCGCATTGCGGCGAAGAGTTTGTTAGAGTATTAGCTAGCATAATCCGCTATCAGATTATCAAGCTTGTGGTTTCGCGAAATTGGTTGTAATTGCCGTGTTTCCCCGATAATAAGACCTACCCGCAAAATAAAATCTAGCGTGATTTTTGAGGATGATTTTAATGTAAGCCCTACCCTTAAAATAAGCCCTAGTTGAGAGCGGCAGAAAGACGAAAAAGTCAAACATTCTTTTTATATATTTATTCAAACTGCTTTAATGCGGTGTATGCCATCCTTTTCAAAAAATTCTTGAATAAATTGTTGTTAATGAGTTTCTGAATCAAAAACATGTTAATGGCAAGTAAATGCAGATCTTTTTTCGTAATTTCTGTTTATTTAAAAACTCGTAATTTTTACTTTGTAACTTCGTTTTTTGATATATCAAAATAATACATCCCATTTTATGCCGCGATTTCTTGGCCCTTAGAAACGAGCACAAGCTCCATGATTTAATTTCGTTTTGTGTGGATGCAGTCGTCCTTGCAGCTGCACAAATCCTTCAAGAATCATGGCGTTTATTGTTTGAATTTACTGCAAGATTTGCCAGCTTGTTGAAAATGTCAGACAAACAAGATGATTTTGCTGCAGACTTGTGTAGCATTGTGCCGGCCGATTAGCTCAGTTGCTAAGCCCACCCTATCGGTGCGGGAGGTGTGAGGTTCAATTGCCTGGTCGGCCAAATCGTCACACTGTCGCCAACGGCTCGCCACCGTTGCGACGTTTGTTCGGAGCTGTGTGGCCCAAGCGCTGCGCCGCGTAAATGGGCTCCGCCACTCGTTACACGCTTGGGCGTAATATGGCGAGTATAATGAAGATTTGAGTTTTTGTGCAGCATCATCACTGTACACGTGAAGAAATTTAAGGATAATAGTTTTATTGAGATTTCGATGACTGTATTACAGAAATGTAAAAAGTCGTTACAATATTATTAGGTTTATGGAGCACAGGCTGCAGGAAATTAAACTTACTTCATGTGTGATAATGCCCACCTATACTTTGCAGGGATTTGTTGTTTTTTTAAGTTGTAACAGCGAAGTCAATCACCTGTTCCCTTAGACGTTGGGTCCCTAGTAAGCTTGATCGGGAAGCCATAAGCGGGTGCTTGCAGCTGCCATCTAGTTTTTTTTTATTTTTATTTGCAAAGCAAAACACTGAACGATTCATCTATTAGCATGTTGTTTCTTCAAAAGCGATATAATCCGTTAATCATAAAATACTTTGAAAGCACGAAAACTAGCACTTCTCGCACGTTCAAAAATCATTCGACCCTCCAAACTCGAGTAACACAAATATGGACCTCACCTGATAATTTTTTGGTTGATCTAACATAATTTTTGACAACAGCTTCATCTCATCTCCAACGTTTTTCTTCAGTTCTTTCAAAATCACCCGTCTAATAAATACACGAATCATTACAGGGAGAATCAGGACTGGTGAGAGACGGGCAAGAAGGCACGGACTACCGGCGAGCCCGGCCGCACCCTGCAGCCAAAATGAATTCTCAAAGTTCTGTAAGATCCGCCTAACCCACGTATATGTTTTGCAAAAGTTTGGCAAGGTTGACGCCAGGAACCTTCCCTACACGGAGGGGGGCAATCAATTAATTGTTCCGCGCTGTACGGTAATGTAAAATGTACGTAGTGTGACCAAGAAGGCTGGCAGACTCATTCGTGCTGTTGCAAAAGACACTTGACGGAATTCTCCATTTCAATAAGGTGGAGTAAGGGGAGGGGAACCGGCAAAGCACAACAGGCCACATCAATTGCAGAATATCTTCAGCGAGTAACATTTACTTTTAATTTGCAAATTTCGCCTCAATAATACACGATCTTACGTCGCAAATTTACTAAACATTTACGCGCTCTATAGTTTTTTCCGTAGCATCAAAGACTTTCGCGCGGTGTCCATGCAACAAACACGGCATGTAGTTGAATGAAAAGCAGTTTTTAAAAGAGATAAACGTTTTCTATACTACTGGTGTGTCGTACACTTAACGAAGTTCTGGTGCGGTCCACATTCAAACCTTAAGTGGGCCGCAGGTTCCCCACCCCTGAGATAATGATGCAAAAGCACATGTTGGTGTAATTACTTCACACATACCTGTATGCATTGCTCAATAACAATCTCAATAAAACTGCACGACAGTGGCAACACGCCTTGCAATCACATTTCTGATGAACTCAGCATCCTGATAGCTACTGTTTCGACCATTAAAGGTCTCGTCAGAGGAACTCAAAGTAGTTTAAAAAATCCTAGCATGAAATTTAAAGATACAGGTGCATAAATCTTTTTTTTTTTTGCAAAACGTAACAGGTATTTTCCATGAAGGATCTATGTGCTCTACACATGAATTTCTTTCAGCAAGCATGATGCTACAGACACACATGATACGAATAATAATAATACATTTGTATAGCGCTCCTTCTCGACAGAAATTCACATCAAAAGCGCTTAACCAAAACCGCAACAGTGGAAACGGTAGAGCTAAATACAACGGATAAAAACAAGAAGTTCGCAATGGCAAAAACAAATAATTTTATCATTGGTTTGAAGAAATGTTAGTAGGTATTGATTAAATCATTTCCATGGCAAGAATGCTTGTCATTGCAATCATAAGCACCATTCACGTCTCAGTGAAATCTCCAATCATAAATTGCTGATAAAATCAACACATCTGCCTCTGGAGCTGTAGACCCGGGTTTGATTCAGAGTCCGGTCAAACAATGACTTTAATGTTGCTCCTCACAGCTTTCCTGCTTCGCGCTCAGCATTGAAGGGTTAGAGTGGAGATGAAACCGGCAAGTTTACTTCTGTGCCGTTGGGAAAATCACTTGGCGGGTTTCCTCCATCTTGGTGTGGTAGACAGATGACCGGCAACTCCTAAGCGAGCTCGTATAGCGCTTTGATCGCTTTCTCGCCTCGCGATAGGAGGATCAATATGCAACTACATACGAAAATACACCGCAACCTACCTGTATTGCCACACAGTGTAATTGGCAGGATTCAACGCTATGGCCGCTTGAGTGAGCTCCAGAGCACGTTCGCTTTTTTCATTTAACGCCAAAATTCCTCGGAAATAATCGAAGACATCTTTAACTGAATTAAAATTCCTTTCAGCAAAGAAGAACAATTTTAATCAAAAATGTTCTTCAAGATTCTTAAACACTGGAACTAAAACTCGAAGCTAAAGCAATCACAGCATTTACAAAATCATAAAAAGTCTCAGCATTTATTAGTATTTTGTAATTTTCTTGCAGCCAATGTTTGCAGTGTAGTTTTTCAATAATCATTAATTCATTGTAGATCCTGAAGAGGGCGTAATGGAATTGCCGAAAACGTTTGATTAGTTATGTTAAATACATTTCTACCTTAAACAATGTTAAACTCTGTGGTGTTCTTAGCACTAAGTGCTCTGTGGTTCATAAAAAGTTGTCAAAGAATTACAGCATTGTTAGTGACCGATCTGCCTGGTCCGAAATGCAAACCAAAGACTTCGCGCACCTTGTATAGCCCAGCAGATTTATAAATTTATGCAATGTTATCATTCAACAACAATAAACTAGTAACACTGCTGCCCAACACAACCAATTGCTAGAAAAGTTTCACCTAGCAATTTGAATTACCGTAATAACGCACCGGGATACAACGCGCATCATCAAAAAACCGCTACGAACGACGTTTTTTAACATAAGACGCACCGAACGTAAAAGAGCAATAAATCACACCAAGTCCTAATTCCTGACATTTGAAATGCCAAAACGAAAAATTACGCTACTTGCAACATTAAAGGTAATTTGCAGTTTTCTTGCAATGCATAAATCCCTTGTTCACACGTTTAATTTTAATGGGCTTTAGACCAGTAGTTCTTGGATCTAATTTCTGCATCATAATCAATATTTTTAACTATGACATCAAAAACTTGATTATGATGCAGAAATTAGAACAAAGAACTGCTGGTCTAAAGCCCAGTAAAATTGGACATGTGGACAGGGTAAATCTTATCCACACATACGCACTGGACAATGATGCTCAAGGCTTCGAAGTGCTGCACATCAATTAATTTAACTCAATTGTTCACCTCATCAGTCAGCAGGCCCGCCAAGAAGGGATCACTGTCCGGGTGCCCGGGGACACAGGGGGGCCCGGAAATCAGAATTGTCAGGTTTAGAATGCAAAATTCATCAGCTCAAACTACGGCCTGCGGACGCGATGATGTTTTTTTTGATTTCGGGCCGAAATTCGAGCATCTGCGAACGCTATGACCTTATTTTGCTTTGCTCATCACTAGATGTTGAGCCGAAATTTGAACATCTGCGGAGGCTCTGACCCTTTTTTTGCTCATCACTTGATTTTGGGCCGAAATTCGAACATCTGCGGACGCTATGACCTTTTTTTGCTCATCACGTGATTTTGAGGCACCACTGACCAAAGGGCCCAAACGAAATTTTTGCCCCGGCGCCCCTGTCAGTCAGAAGCCAAAAATTATGGACTTACAAGTTCCGCGAAAATACGGTAAAAGAGAATTACTCACATTTTTCACTGTATGCAATTTGTACCACTGGTGCCACTCCATCGTCTTGTTGAATTGGTTTCACATCATTCCATTCTGATCTGTCCCTACACAGCGCACAACATCGCAACATTCAAGTACTTCCTGGACCGGAGACGCACAAAAACGTCAACTCTTCATTATAACCGCGCTCTTACGCCAAAGCGTATTAAAAGTGGTGGGTTCATCTCTGTGGCTTAGCGCCTGGACAATAAGAACTTTGCAGCGGTAACGGGCCGTTGGCGACACAGTGTCCAATCCGACCGGTCCGGAGATCAAACCAAAGACCTCCCGCAGCAATAGCTAAATCTGTAACAACTACACCGAGGGGTCCAGATGTTTCGTATCTTACCTGAAGAATTTGTAATCTTCATCTTCATCTGAACTGGATGACATTATTACACAAGTTACAACTGCTAGCCTATAATCTAAAATAAAACAATCAAGAATGCAAAATACAACAAAATCGCGCAAAAATCACAGCAAAAACAGAGGCTTGACAAAGAATTTCAAATGGTTCTAAACTTGCATCGCGAACTACATTTTTGTCCGCAAAACTTAGCCGCAATGTTGTACTTATCCAGATGGAAATTTGAAAACATGTTTTATCAGCTTAAAATAGCGCACGTGCAAATACTGTTAAATCCGCACAAATGTAAACCAACGTTTTTGTGCCTCGTATCATAAGCATTTAGCCTGCTAAATGTGACTTGTGTGCGGTATACTCATCCTGACAAAAGTAAATATTCCGATTCTACTTCAATAAATTAACACAAACAAAATAAATGATTGACACAAGAGTCTGTGGTATCCAGGAGGCAGCAAAAAGCAAATTGAACGCAATCACATTGCGCAGACGATCCATCCAGCACAAGGAAAAACAAATCAGCATAACAGCTAAACATATCTTATTTTCATTTGCTAGCTTAGTTTAACTGCATATCTACTTATCCTCCTATCACGAGAAAGCGATCAAAGCGCTATATGCAGCTCGCTTAGGAGTTGCCAGCCATTCTGCCTACCACACGAAGATTGGGGAATCTCGCAAAGTGCCTTACCCAACGGCATAACAAGAAAACTTGCCGGCTTGTTCTCCATAATGTTCCTTCAATGCAAAGCGTCAAGCAGGGAAGCTGTGAACACGAATTTTAAAATCATTGGTTTGACTTAACTCGGAGCCAAACTAGGGTCTACAGCTCGAGAGACAGACGTTCTTACCACTCGGTTATCTAGACTGTTGCGATCATGAACAAAATTAACACCAAAAAGCAACTGCATAAACAACAAATACAAGTAGCCCAAATCTGAAAACCTATATTTGAAAACCACAATTTCAAGCCATTTTATTTCGTGACTTCAAAGTGATATTTTACGTAGAGGGTGGTAATCTCGCTTTCTGGCTCATAAAGGCACAAAATCTCGTTTTTAACAACAAATTCCAAAGCTATTAATGCAAAAAATCAGTTGCGGTTGCTCTGGAGTTTGTGTGTGCATTACGACAACCTTCATTGCAGACTCGACAAGCGTTCAAATCTTTGGGTTAGGCTTCATGGTCTTTACGCAGCCTCTTACCGTCAACCCAATAACGGTGAGCAGTGTTCCCTCTAGAGTGAGAAGTTTGAGAAAAACGCGAGATTTTTGGGCAAATTTTACTGATTTTGAACCAGGAATTAATATTATAAAATGCAAAACTGAAAAACTTGAATATTTTAATGCAAGACTGTAGCTTGTATCTTGTAAAAGCAAATTTAATGCAAAAAGTTTGCAAAAGGGGTCCTCTAAGTAGTGAGATCTTTGGGGAAAAATTTCAATGAATTTATCATTTGGGCAAATTCGCAGTAGTCAAAATCCTAGAGGGAGCACTGACGGTGAGCGATTGTTTTTGTTAAATATGTTACTAGCGTAAGTCCTGTACTTCCTGAAACAAAAATGAAGGAATTGTTTAAACTTGATTTCAGGTAGATGTTTCATATGAGCAATACATTCCGTTTAGCATTACCAAAAAATTTGGGCAAACAATTAGAGGTTATGAGCCAACTTATTTGAGTGTGTAGAGAGAGAGTCATGTGGCATCGTCTGTGCTGTCATCACTCTTATGATGATGTCTGTATTCTGGTTTCAATTCCCACATATGTCTATGTCCAGGATGTTTGTTGTACATTCCAATTTGACCAAGAACTTCTTTCAAATAATTCTGCAAAACATAATTATTTCAAAACAAGCAAATTAGCTCAGTTGTCAGCACATCGCTATCAATGCGGGATGTCTGGGGTTCGACTTCCGGGCCAGTCAGATCAGACACAGCTACCCTGTCCACATGTCCCATTTATGTGGGCTTTAAGCCCACATTGATGTGACTTTGTTGCTGTGGGCTTTTTGCATCACAATTAAATTTTTGATGTCATAATATGAAAAAGTGATCATGACATCAAGCCCACATCAACGTGGGCCTAAAGCCCACATAAATTGGACACGTGGACAGGGTAACTGTCACCACTGATGAAATGTTTCTTCGGAGCTGTGTTGCCCAGGCACATAGTCGTAGAGATGGGCCCAACCACTCGTTGCACGCTTTGGGGTAATATTGCGAGTACAATGATGATTGAACTACTGATAACGCGATTATAACCTCTCTAAATGTCTCTCTGTATTTAAATAAACCGACATCAACATAATGAAGCAAAACAAGTAAAATGAAGAATGCAAAAGACAGCGAGTATATATAATCATCACGACTTATCAACCTGTGCTCGTCTTAACAAAGGCTCCGACAGCATTAATATTCTCATATATGCATTGGATAAATGTACCTGTAAAGAAACTCATCAATATGGACGTAACAGATTAATAGAGGTTGCTTATAATGCTTAACCAATTACTTAGATCCTAAAAATTGCAAGGATTGTTTCAGACATAAGAGAAAACATTTCAAATTGCGATATGTTGACAACACGAAATACACACCAAAGGTTGTTTAGTAATTTCTTGCAGATCTTTGATATTATAATATTGATGTTTTTCAAAGGCTCCAAACAAAAGCGATTCCAAGTCTTCTTTGTCAAGTCGGGTTTTCTTGCCCTCGCTTTTCTTTTGCTGTTCATACTCTCTCTGTAAAACACAAACTCGGTGCACTCGTCCCGGCAAGTAGGCATGGTTATTGAAGACACTGCCCAGCTGTGCAAAAGGTCTAGGCTTCGATTTCTGGGTCGATCAAATCACATACAAAGTCACCAACAACTCGCCACCGTTGCGACGTTTTTTCGGAGCTGTGTTACCCAAGCACCAGGTAGTGGAGACCCGCCACTCGTAACAAGTTTCGGCGTAATACCAAATCTTGCAAGCTGTTATTTTCATGAAATAATCACTCAGATTCATAAATTACTCTACCAAAAATTGAATCAGCAACAGCTACTTGAAATTAATAAATCATCAGTGGCTGGTTTCAAACAAAAATAACTCGCGCGATCTTTTACCCACGTGCGACACTTGGAAAAAAGGTGAACTGTCACTTACCCAATAATCACATCAAAAAAATCTGAAATTTCGAAATCACAACTGTCGTATCAATTTGTCTTACTTCAGCACTTGAAATGTGTGAATGCGTATTATACTGACACCGCACAGCAGCCGGTAGGCCTAGTGGTAAACAACTTCTCCCGGGAGATCATGGGGATTCAATTCCCAGGGCAGTAACATCGGAGATTTTCGCCATCCAACTGACAAAGCTAAGCGGAAGAGAGGGATTCCGCCACTCGTTACAAGATTGGACGTAATACCACGAGTATAATGAAGATTTGATTTTTGTTCATGACCTCACCTCTTCTTTGTGAACACTGACAGGTTTGAACGTAGTTTTGACAGCAGAAGATAACTGCTGGGTGATTCGTTTAGGCCGAGCAGCTTCAATCATTTGGGTTCTTTTAAGTTGCATGTAGTTGCTGGACACTATTGGACGACAATCAACTTTTTGAACAACTCGACCTTCCATACAACGTTTTTGTCCAGCTGTGAAACATGCCACACACATTATAAACAACATATTAACTGCTGCAATGCCCAATAGTAGGGCATTTGCAATTTGTAAACATTCTACCTGGATGCCATGAGACAAACCGTTATCACTATTTCAGACAAATGCAGGCACATCTCGATTTTGTATCGAAATAATTTAAAACCTGTTTCACCAGCAAATTAGTTCAAAGCCGTCTGGGTGACTCAATTGCTCCGCACATCGCTATCAGTGCGGCAGGTCTGGGGTTCGATTCCCCAGCACGTCAAACAGGACAGGGTATCGTCAACGACTCGCCACCAAGCGCTGCCATTTTTCTCCAGAGTCATGTTGCCCAGGCGCTAAGGCACGGAGAATTGGAGATGGACCTAGTCACTTGGGGTTCGACGTAATCTTGCGAGTATAACAAAGCAAAAGCTATTTGCATGAAAGATATAAGAAATTGATTGTTTAATCTTCCAATCCTATGACACTAATTTTATGGATGAATTCAAAAAGGTTGATTGACTGATTCACCAATTGACAGCACAAGTCAGGACTAAGGAGCAACACAGATTTGAATTCAAATGAAATCGAAGACAATGATTGAATAACACTAAGCAGTTGAAATTGTGATATTTTGCCAGAACAATGTCAATGGTGTATGTGGAACATTATAAAAGAAGTAAGGTCATAGGCCATAACAAGCAATGCAAAGTAAGTTTCTGTATCAGAAATAACTATATAACTATATTAAAAATGGCCAATTTTTCGCAGTCTAGGGGAAAAAAAGTTTGCAGAACCAATAGTGTTTGTTGATAAAACGTGAGTAAGCTGTCATCGAAAACACATTCAACATAGGCCTGTTTCATGGACCACAAGGCGCACTGTCAATCAATTGCCTTGAGTGTTATCATATATATATATATGTTTATATGATACGTAAGGCGCACAGGACTATACAATGCAACGATTTTCGAAAAGTATCAGAATCCTATACAGCTCATTGAACAAAAAATTCGGCATTTCAATGGCAAAAAAGCATCAAGCACTACCCGATCCATACATTAGGCGCACCGGCTTATAAGGATCAAATTTTGAGGAAGAATTTTAACTACAGTATTGATAACTGTTTATCAGAGATTTTATTAGTTCAAAATAACCTTTGGCCGGAGTAGTTGAAAATATGGACAAGCTTTGTCTTTCAGCTCCTTGCAACACAAACTTGTGCTCAGTTGCAATTGATTTAGAAGGTTCGACTCCAATCGATTCAAGACTCTTATCCATTGAATAGTTCACTTCTGTTCGTCCTGCATTTCTATAAAAGCTAACTAGTTTAGCTGCATATATGCACATAGGCGCCAATCACCAGGGTTCTACAGCACCGTTTTCACGACAGCCATGAAATCTTGCAAGGTTGATGGTTCAACTCCCACCCAAGCCTTGTTGCGTTCATGGATAAGACACTTATACATAATTTTTTTGTATTCAGTAGCATATTTATCCTGCTATGACGAGAAAGTAATTAAAGCATTATGTAACCAGCTCGCTTTGGGGTTGCCAGCCACCTGTCTGCCACACCAAGATGGAGAATCCCAGTATTTTCTTTCCCAACGGCACAACAAGCAGACTTGCCAGCTTGTTTTTCACACTGTCCCTTTATTGTTGAACGTCAAGCAGGGAAGCAGTGAACATGTATTTAAAAATATCAGTATCAATACCATGGTTACTTTTAAAATATCGAGTGCCTAACTATGGAAGCGAACAAGCAGTTCGGTGCAGCAAGTTTTGATAATGAAAACTAGTACAGTGTTCTAGACACCACTTTACTTTTTTGGTAGAAGCATTACCGGTACCAGCATGAAATTGGCTGATTTATAACGCACATACTGCACAACCTACAGCAGCATAAAAGCATATTTAAATAAACAAACAGCAATCAGACATTTAGTGCTCTAGAGAATTATGAACGATCTGTCAACAGCATCACTGTTCCTGTTTAGTTTATAGCAACCGCTCACTTGCCACATGTATACAAATTCAAATAAAAAATTTGCACATATATTTCAAGGGTTCGAAGAAAGTCTTATCCAAGTTATTGTTTAAAGGGGAGGTTCGGTGCCAACATATGAAAGGATTTTATACACTGAATTCTTTTGTCAATATTGCCGAATTAAAAAAGGTTTCGTTGAAAGCCAATTAGGCTATTTAAAATATACCGATAGGTGGCGCTACACAACGATGACGTCATTGGACGGCAAGCTGAATTGTACTGAGTTTTTCTATAGCTGCAGCAAGCACAGGTTGGTTCTAGGACGAGTCTCAACTGCGTATTCAGGTCAAAGGAAACAAACACATTAATGTCATAGCGGCACTTATGGAAAATAATCAATGGGAAGAAATTTTGTTTGAACCTACATGATCAGCAGCAATTTCTTTCTCAATATCTCCGTGAATCTTAGTGGTGTAAAGTAACAAAACACTTTTACTTGCGTAGATTACTTGAGTAGTTTTCTTCGGTAACGAATACTTTTTTGAGTAGTTCTTTTTTTTGGCTACTCTTACGTTTGCTTAAGTACTTTTAGCATAAAGTAACACTACTTTGGTAGTTTTCTGTTAAACAAAGCATACCTTAAGCTACTAGTCGACCCTCACAGCTGCACTGCATAGCTGCAACCCCAACTGATACTACGAGCAAGCTATGCTTGAAAATTAAATCAACAAAGCACGCTTCACAAGCTACCAAGCTGTATCTCGCAATTTCGCGCACAGACGCCACTAGCACAGCGATTGCACCCGCGATCATTAATTAACTTGATAAATTGCAAATCTAGGTTCGGTTTACGTTACAATTACAATTATATTCAATCCATAAATCTGAAGGCCCAGCAGTGAAACTATCATATTTCTCTTTCAACCTTAATAATGGAAAGAAGCAAACTTTAACGCTAAAATTGAAAGGTTAACAAAAATAAGCAGGTTTCCGCTTCTGAATTAATGCTTATTTATTCATTGGCTATGTTTATCCTTCTTTGCGATAGAGGAGCTATAACGAGCTTGCTTAGGAGTTTCGAGTCACCTGTTTGCCACTTTGAGATAAGGAAATCTCGCTAAGTGTGGTTCCGTATGGCACAACAAATAAACTTGCTGGCTTATTTTTCACACTGTCACCTGTTGATGCTAAGCGTCATGCAGAAAAACTATAAATACAAACTTTTAAGTCATTGGTTTAACCCTGCTCTGAACCGAACCCGAAATCTACCGTTCTAAAAGCAGACGCCCTATGCATTCAGCCATCTAAGCGGTAATAATTTCTTTTGGTTTACCGTTTTGCACCTTCAAAGCTGCAAGTCATTATCGACAAGTGTGCAGTTGACACTTTAGTGATTGAGAACGTTACAATTTTACCTGAGTAGTTTTTAAATGACTACGGTACTTTTTTACTTTTTCTTGAGTGCTTTTTTTAGTCAATACTTTCTACTTTACTTCGAGTATTTTGTCGTAAGTCAGAGCTGTTGAGAGAAAATCCGGGCTCCGGGGCAGAAATATGATTCGAGCCTTCCTGGTCAGAGATGGAACTGGTCAGGATTTTCTTGACCTGACTGGTAAGTTTTAAAATCTACCCACTTGACTGGTCACTGACCGGCCTGTTTGGCCAATATTTTTTTACTGAAAGTTTATGTTCAGTGTTGAATAAACCTAATAACAAACTGTAGTTTGCTCGAACTTTGTCACGAGATGAATTGAACATGGCAAATTTCATCTAATAAAAAGAGTATTTGAATAAATGTAAACAAAAAACAAACTTTTGTTTTCAGAAGGTGTGATTTGTTAATGTTTTTTACAAACTAATTAAAAAGCACATATCGGTATGCATATTTCACATGGTGTTTAGGTGTATTTAATCGCAAGAAAAGTGAATTTGACCGGATTTTTGACCGGCCAGTTGAAGAATCTTGACCCGGCTGGTGACCCTACTGGCCAGTCAACCCGATCAGTTTCCATCTCTGCCCCCCGGTACCAAAATTTAATTATTTTTTCGTGCGTCTCCAAAAAAAAGGTCTCATAACGAAGACGTAATTTTTCCAACATTTCTTTGCGTGTATTTTGCTTTAAAGAAAAAAGTTTTATAAGAGCGGGGCTCCTTCAAGCCTGTGACGGGCCCCAAGTACTTTGTACCCCCTGCCCTCCCTCTCACCAGCCCTGCCATCTGTAACAATTCTTTTACTTAAGTACAATTTCAAAGTACTTTTTACACCACTGGTAAATCTATATAAATACACATACATGAAGCAAAAGCATGATCTGATATTGATTAGATCACTAAACAGATTAATATGAAAGTTGGTTAAGTATTTCACTGAAGTCTCCAAACAGAGGTAAAAAGAATCTTACTCCTACTATCAATCTACCCATACCACACCGCAAGAATTCAGCTTTTCACATTGCTTGTCATCGATATCACAAATAATAACAATTATTTCAAACATTGATTCTGTGCAAACTGCCAACAGCACATTTCCCCTACAATAAATACCATAATAGCCAATACTCTTTGTTATCCTGTTGCTGCATCTAGGAGCCATGCAAAAGCTAACCATTTATTTTTCTAAAACTCAGCCAGGGCAATGCAATCATCAACAAATGGTGAAGCCGAAACTGCTGACTGAAGAAACTGTATTTGCTTGCCCTCCAATGATGTCACGAATGAAACTGGCCAATCAGAAGCCAGTATTTTTTTGCTTTGTTTTGCTAATAACTTTTTAACAGAATTGAATTTTAACATCCGACCAAAGCCATTGCGTAATTCAAGGCATAACAAAATTAATGTTAGAGAATTTTTTTGCACTGAACCCCACCTTTAAACTAGAATTTACACATTAATGCCATTTGAGCTTGCCTAAGAGGGTACAACCACCTGCCTGCCTCGAACACTGTGAAGCCTGTGAAGAAGTCTGTTGCAGTGTTCTCTCTAGAGTGAGAAATTTGAAAAAAATGTGAAATTTTTGGGCAAATTTTACTGATTTTGAACGAGGAATTAATATCATAAAACGCAAAACTGAAAAACTTGACCAAAAAACTTGAATAATTTAATGCAAGACTGTAGCTTGTATCTTGGAAAAGCAAATTTAATGCAAAAAAATTATAAAAGGGGTCCTCAAAGTAGTGAAATCTTAGGGCAAAAATTTCAAGAAATTTATCATTTGGACAAATTCGCACTAGTTTTGATTTTTTTTGATTGATTTCCTTATCTTTATTCTCCTATCACCAGAAAGCGACTGAGGTGCTATACGTAGGAGAAATCCAGACTCGCTTAGGAGTTGCTTTCATTCCAAAGTTTTCCGGTTAAATTTTTTTCTGACTTTTTAATTTGCTGCTTGCCAGATTCCACCAAGCAGAGACAATTATCGTGAAGCATCTTCTCAAAGGATGCAACAACAAGACTAGGTTGGGAGTTGAACCATTATCCTTACGATCATGGTCGTCGTAGAAACGACACTCCAAACCACTGCGCCACGCTGCCGACTTCCCAAAGGGAACACAGGTCTGTTGCTAATTCTGCTACTGCACGGTGACTTCAAGAAACGTTTGTGTATATACACAAATTTGATTTACGCAGTATTTGCTGATTTATTTGTTTATAATTTCAGTTTCAGTATTATTTTGATTTTTTTTCCAGTCAGTGTTTTCTTTTTGTTTCACTTGTAAGGGTGTCTGGATATAAACCCAACACCATAGTGTTGTATTTCATAATAAAATATATAACTGGACCCAAGTTGAACCCTACTAACCACACCCTAACCCTAACTGAAATTAACTTCAACTAAACTAGCAGTCCTTGACCTTGTGATCCTTGTGCTCCAGCAGGTTTTAGCAAGACCGATCTAGCATGAAGTCACAGATGCAACTGTCCATAACAACGACAGATAAACTAGCCTAGTACACTAAACCCCAGCAAAATAGCCTTGGAAGGGGAGCAGATACTGCAAATTGGTTCACCATTACACTCGATTTTTATTTTCATCTTACTTTGATATCCTAAGCTTTCCAACAGGAGCTCCTTCTGGTGCATTAATCCATTTCTTTGCAAGATATTTGGGGACTTTTACCAACCAAACATCATGCTTGGCACCAGCCAAATCCAAGGATGTGTCAGATTTTTCATCCATTATACACGGTATTATATGCATATAATTAACCACTGTACCTCGATCAACAATTGTAAGCTGGTAAGCCAATAAGTCTTAGCTGCTAAACCTAGTAACCAACCTAGTACCGGTATGTCCTACAATTCTAACAGTCTAACTGAATTGTAACCATTAATATTTTGGCAGTTTATTTTTGTTCATGCTTAACCTTCGCAACTACAACATCGGAATTTTACTTAGCTTATCCTATACGAACAGTCAAGCCAGAGATGTTCAGGAGCCGGAGCCGGAGTAGGAGCCGGAGTCAAGCAAATTTTTCCGGAACCGGATTGGACTCGGAGTTAAGTTTAACGTCAAAACTGGAGTAGGAACTGGAGCCGGAGTAATCATTTCTTTAAGTTACTATTGTAATGTAAACTGAACATAGTCAAAAGTTATGCTCGCTGTGAAACATCGGTTCGCGCACAGTCTCTAAACACCACTAATCTCACTTGCATGAAATTTAACATAGGACTAAAGTTTGGATAACATTGTGATTGCAAAGTTTGCAAAAATTCTTCGAGTGACAGGAGTGAAAACAGGAGTTGGAGTTTTGATTTTTGACGTAAACCGGAGCAGGATTGGAGTAGGATTCTGTAATTTTGGAGCAGGATTGGAGTCGGAGTCTCAAATAAGCGACTCCGGACATCTCTGAGTCACGCTATGGTTTCACCGGGAAAATTAATAATATTCCATTTCACTGGAAAATTATCAACGCACAAACTACAATTTTCAAATAATTTTCCCGGTGGAACCGCAACGGCTCCACCAAATTTTTCCACGGTTTAGTTTTCCGTCATATTTTCCAAAATGGAATGTTTCAATTTTCTTTGGTAGGACTGCAATAATTTTCCATCACCCGATCAAGGTCTGAACAAAGACTATCTTTGGTCTGAAGCAAAAATTTCTACTAGAGTCCAGTTATACATTTATTTATTTTATAATGAAATACAACACTATGGTGTTGGGTTTATACCCAGACACCCTTACAAGTGCACTGCTAAATGCTCAGAGTAATCAGTGATGAGCAGTGAGGGGAATCAAACCAATGTTGAACACTATTTTTCTATTTATTATTGTTTACTGTACATTTGGCTGAAATAAATCTTGTTGTAGTAGTTGTTGGCCGAAAAAACATGTGGAAAAACTTTTTTTCCAAACGGCGCCTCCCAAATCTCGCGAGTATAACGAGAATTTGATTTGATCCAGAAAAACCTTATCCATCAGTACTAATCATTTTATAAAATTCTTCACCTCTATCGTACTTCAGTATAATCAAGTTCGCCATCCCATTCCGGTTTTTAAGAATACATTGATTTAGGAGAGTTTGTGACTACATTGACACAGATGGGCATTAATCGAGACAACTTATCGTCGATAATTTATTACCGATTATCGTTATCGCTCAAAGTAATTTTATTTATCATTTACCGATATCGCTTTTGTAACTTAATATATTTCGTTATCGCCTACAAATTATCGCGATAAACGATTCTGTATGCACGCAGTGTTCGAAGTTAGTGAGTTGGCGCTATCCGCTATAGAAAATATACACCGTGTTTCTAAAGTGTGTTTAAAAACATCTCTTTTTGTTTTATTTAATGCCACGGCAGAGTCCGTAAACTGTTCTCTTTTGAAAAATCTAGAAACACATTTTTGCAACATGACTTGCAAAAAATCTTTGTCAAACACATTGAATATTTACCGCAACATTTATCGGAAAGTTTTATCGGCGATAATTTATCGATTACCGACATCGCTTTAAAAAATTGAGATTCATCGAGTATCGGTATCGCCCAGGGCTTATTTGAAGTTATCAATTATTGTATTGTTATCACTTTAGTACAGAAAGGTTTATCGTGCTCATCCCTGGATACTGATAAGTCATAAACAAAAGTCTCATCAAAAAAGGTTGAGGTGGAAAAAAGTGAAACTCAACCAATATTTGCAAGTCTTTAACTTTGCCAGCATAGTATCGTATTTGAACGACCAAGCGGCTGCTGTCAATAAATTGCTTTGTTTTTGTTTTTTTCATACAAAGTGTATCAAATTATAAGATCTGCGGTTTTTGAAAAGTATCAGGTTATCTTATCAATAAATTGCTTTGTTTTTGTTTTTTTCATACAAAGTGTATCAAATTATAAGATCTGCGGTTTTTGAAAAGTATCAGGTTATCTTATCGGGAATCGAACTCCAGACTTCCCGCCGTCGATAGCGATGTGTTTATAATCAGCAATTTTGCAAAGATATCGATGCAAGCAAAATAGCGTTTGAGCAGATTTGTATGAGGACCATAGATGGATTTTGTTTCGTTTTGGTCGATCTTGTTTGTCTGCTTCTGAGATATTTTTTTGTTTCATATTTATCCCCCTATCACGAGAAAGCGATCAATGCGCTATAACGAGCTCGCTTAGGAGTCGCCAGCCATCTGTCTACCACACCAAGATGGGGGAATCCCGCTAAATGCCTTTCCCAAAGGTACAATACAAGTAAACTTGCCGGCTTGTTTTCCACACCGTCTCTTTAATGCTGAACGTCAAGAAGGGAAGCTGTGAATGCCAATTTTAACGTAATTAGTTTGACGCGACTCGGAATCAAACCCGAGTCTATAGCTCCCGAGGCGAAAAGGTGTGGCAAAGGCTTGTCAGTTCTTGAGGTTGGATATAGGGATGTGCCTCAAGGAAAATTACTCGGACTCGCCGAGTAACGAATATTCACGACCTTACTCGGCCGAGTACGAGTATCTATGACGTCAAAATATGAACTCAAAATCAGGTGAAAAGCAAAAAAAAAAAAAAAGGTCATCACGTCTGTAGAAGTCCAAAAGGTCAAAATGACAATGGTTTAATACTCGGCCGTGCCCGAGTAATGCCTTATTACTCGGACCCGACTCGGCACATCCCTAGTTGGATATTGTTGGCTTGTTACATGTATTTATAATTTGGAGCAGAGTAGCAGGCTTATCAAATCTTTGTTTTTGGATTGGTTGTGACGACTGTAAAACTCTTCAAAATTGTGAAAGCAAAACTCTACAAAATTGTTTAAATATCATTTAAAAAAGTCACTG
The DNA here is from genome assembly GCA_964006365.1 of Trididemnum miniatum. Taxonomy (NCBI): domain Eukaryota; kingdom Metazoa; phylum Chordata; class Ascidiacea; order Aplousobranchia; family Didemnidae; genus Trididemnum; species Trididemnum miniatum. The sequence goes on from OZ023250.1 coordinate 2,267,274, forward strand.
TTGAGTCAATATTGTTCACCATTGATTACAACCTAACCTCCTGTTTTTCCTTACTCCATTTTTCCCTTTATCTCTTGTGTAAAGTGCTGTGTTTTCAACCTTGACTTTTTTGGTTTTTTGTTTGCTTGTCTTCTTTCTTTCTTTCGTTTGTTGTGCTAAAATTTATGACCCTTTGACTTTATTTAATTCTTCAAGGTGGCTGCTGACTCGAAGACCACTCGACTGGTCATTCGCACTCTCCTTCGCCGTACTTGTATAGTTTACCAAATTTACGTACACTGTGCCATACTGTTTAATTGAGCGTCAATAAACAAAGTTTCAAGTTTTCAAGATTGTTTCGGCATTTTATTTGTGCTGTTGTGCATTGAACTCATTGCAAGAAAGCAATACTGTAGCTTATCTTGCAATGATCATACATTTCTGAAACAAATTAATATTGAGCTGGTAAAACTCTTTTCGAACTCGGTCATGTTTTAATCGAGGGAGACACGGATAATGGACATGGCCTCCAACCATGGATTATGTCACCTAACAGGGAATATTGCATTAATACGTTCATATGCTATTTACTGCAAGTCGCTCCAGGAACTACAATGTGCTGCCTATTATAATTAAGATCAATTTTCCATTCTGGACACTGCGCGCAGTCCTTTCTATCTCAAGTTTGCGCGAAGCCAGCTAGCCTACATCAGAGTGCGACGACCTAATCTATGAAAACAGAAAGAGTATGTCTATACTCTTAAACTGTTCAAATAGAGTTTAGGTTCGTACGACTTGTCCAATCAGAACCACGTGACTTTCCCGCATTCGATTGGCCAGTGAACCACCGCTTCGCTGACGTCCGAAACCGTTATTCATGCAGCACCAGACTTTGCTTCTCGTTCTTGCTTTGACGCGATCATCCACTGACGAGTGCGTCACGAAAAGCTTCTGGGACAAACAGTTTTTTTCGAAACTGTACACAAAAAAGCTATGACAGAGCGTTTCTTGAATCCTCATGCAAAAACATCTCTTTTCAAAGCTGTTTATAATCTCTGTACCGCCAATCAGCTACTCAATTTCGGACGTGTAATAAGATCTTAATTAATTAACTTCTTAATCAATTGATCTTAATTAATTAATCTTAATCAATTAAGATCTTAAGTTTATTAACAAGATCTTAATTAATCTTTATCATACTCGCGGTATTACACAAACGCGTGTGACGAGTCTAGGGGTCAATCTCCGGGTCCAGCGCCTGGATAACACTACGGAGAAACGTTGCAGCCGTGGCAACGCAGTGTCCGATTAGACCGGCCCGGGAATCAAACTTCAGACCTCCGGTTTAACTAACTTTTTCAAATAAATAATTAATTTACGCTTTTTGTTGTTGATTGTGTACACGATATTCGATTGCCGGAAGTGATTCATGGAAAGGAGAACAGCTCGAAACGCGTAAATATAAACGCAAATATATCCACAGAAAAGAGCGAATTGCGTAAGCTTCTTTGTGCGGTGTTTTCTCTAGTAAAATGTGAATAACGCCAAGTCCACATTGCTGGTAAATAAATTAAGCGCAGCCACTGAAGGAAAAGACATAAAATCAATAAATTGATTTTCCAAGTTTGAAATCGATTAGAAATTTAATGAAGTTTTTTTTTTTTGGTTGTTAGAAGCTCCCACTACATCAGCGAGAAAAAAGGACGTGAAGTTGGTACAAAGTGGGCAAAGGTTTTGGCTGACGACGCAGCAAGTTGTAAGAATGTTTGTGTTCAAAACTCGTTAGCGTCAATAGAAAAGCTTCCACGGGGGCCAATCATAAGGAAGTAGAAGGTGTATTAATTACACAGTACGTGTTACAGCCTAACTTACTGTAATTGCAAGGTAAGCAGTGGCGTGGCGAGAAATTTTAACGGGGGATGAGAAGGTATAATCCATCAAAAGAATCTGGCATATTTTAGTCACTAAGCCACACGGGGGAACATATCACAATGCCTGCCACTAAATGCGCTGCTGACGGTGGTATTTAGGGGTTTTCAGTCTTTCTGTCTAATCGCATGTTAGTGGGAGGGGGGCCTCCGGTGGTGCAGTGACCCCCCTTTTAAGACGTTTTTTAAAGAGATAGATTCCTAAGGGCAAGTAAAAACAAGGACTTTCATTGTTTAAATCCGGAACTGGCCCCTAATTATTTAGCTTCGACCCATGAGTAAACTTGTTGATGTTTTTCCGTTTTACGTAAATCGTGAAAAAATACTAAGTTTTATTCAAACTCTGGCTCAACTAGTGGTAGCTGTGATCATGTGTGTTTAGGGCAGGGTTAGGGTGGGTTTGTTGGGGCTACAGCTCTGGGGCTCCCCGAAACAGAAGACCACTGGAAAAACATATCGAGGATAAAAGGTCAGCTTCTAACGTTAAAATCAGGCCTGCAAAACATGGCCCCTCCAAAATTAGCCCAGGCCCTCAAAGTGTTAACGCGGCCCTGTGTGCGGCAGCATCTTTGTTTGTTCTGTGTTTCTGTTCGCTCGTTTTCAAAATAATAATCTGAAAATTCAACAGTAATTGAGGGAGACTGCGAATTGAGCTTACGCTCTTCGAATCAGCAGCCACCCGGTATATATTTCAAATGCAATCGGCTCCAGTCATGAATCGAACCCGTCACGTGGGATCTGTAACCTTTGCGCGGCCCCGCAAGGCTACGTCGTTGACCTAAAAGTGTTAATGCGGTCCTATGTGTGGTAGTTTAGCATCTTTGTTTGTTCTGTTTGCTCGTTTCTCGCGTGAAGTAATTGAAATTCAGTATAATTTATATTGCCACTGCGGTCTTCAAGTGTGCTTATTTATCTGGCCAGAATCGCGTGGTGTTTGCTTTGCCGAGTTCAAACAGAGCTTTTTTCTCGCACCTGCAGCTGCTTCTGTATATCAACCGAAAGCACAATGGCTGAGAGATCTTTGTTTGTATGAACTTAGAGCTATGAATTTACCGCTGAAATGTCTTCCTAAAAAATGCGAAATAGTTTAGTTGTTTCAATTTCTACAAAATATCGAAGTTAATGATAAAATAGAAAGTCTTAGCGTAAATGAGAGTTTACTTTTACAACAGTAATTTATTTTAGATCCAGCAAAATAAACAGTGTAAGAACATGACGAAGCTTATACAGATCATGTACTGACTTTTGAACGAGCTGCGAAGTAGCAAACATTTTTATCGAGTTTAAAGGCGCGTTTACCGATCCGCGACACGAGGCAACGCGGCACGCGTCAAAATTTTTTTGCTCCTTGTTTTATTTTACTGTTCACCGATCTCGCGAAATCCTTCTACATTTACAGTACATCCTCGATTATCCGGTCATGTTGGGGAATCTTTTTCCAAAATCTTGACAGGACAAGCATTTGGCTGGATAAGAAAAGACCTTAAGAAAAAAGAACGAAAAAAACGAAGTTAGTATGAGAACAAGCTTAGCCACAAAACAATTTAAATGCTAAACGAAAGAGTCATTTGGGTAAAGTTTAAAATCACATAATTCAACAAAATAAGTTATTAAACAGTTTAACTTTCATCAGTACTATTGCTGAAAAACGAAAGGATGGAGGTTTGTTTGATAGTGCTTTCTCGCCTTTCAGCAGCAAACTCACACGACCGGTTAATCGAGGAGCCGGATAATCGAGGGCCGGATAAACGAGGATGTACTGTACTTCCATTATAATTTTGGTCGCGTGCCACACGTCGCGTACCGGTAAACGCACCTTTAGTTCACGAAAAAATTCCTAGGCGAGTTCGCCATTAAGTTCAGTAATCTTTACCGAGTTGACGCTATTGCTGATAGAAAATACGAAAATATGCCTTTTACGTTATGGGCAGGGCAGGATTTACGCACAAGCTAAACAGGCGGAACCATAGGGCCTCCGAGAAAATGGGGGCTCGGAGAAAATGAAGGGCTTCATCACGAACTACGAAGACCTTTTTTTTGGTCTTCACCGATTTCTATTGGAAAAAATGGAAATAGCCTTGTGACTCTCATTGTCTAAATCCGGCCCTGGTTATGGGACTGACTTGTTTTTTACAAAGCTAATTTTCCTTGGTGTTATTCCGGCCCGTTGATGAAGCAATGAAAGTCATAGTTAAGGAAGGTATTGAGTTCGGTTTCCCGCTCGGTCATTCGCACACACAATTGCAAACGCCTTGTCACAGCTACCACGTTCTTCGAAGCTGCGCAGCCCAGGCGCTAAGCAGCGGAGATGGATCCTGCTGCTAGCTGCACGCTTCGGTGTAGTACCGCGAGTATAATGAAGATTTGATTTTTTACACCTTGCGCAACTGGTAGGCGGCCGAACGACGCGACAGAAGCTCTTTGCGTGGGACTTTTTTTGTCCTATAGAAATTTAAAGATGTTTCAAACATCAGGTTTTGATTTTCTAGAGTTCTGAATTTTTGTGAATAATTTTTGAACCATGTTGGATGAAAGCTTGTCAGTTGACTGCAGAAGAGGCAGCGCCACTGCAGGGAAGAGAGATATCGCTGAAATTTGGGCAGAATTCTGCAATTTCGATCCGGAACATTCTATTTGGGGAACGGAGCCAAACGAAACTCCTCCGGAGGTAAGTTACCCATAAAAAAAACTTTACCGATCTTTCTCCATTCAGATACTAGCCTTTAGCTTGGTCGTGAAGCGCATGGTTATGAGTGCGGGAGGTTTTGGGTTTAATTCTAAGGCCGGTCAAATCGCACGCGGCGTCACCAATGGCTCGCTACAGCTGCGGCGTTGTTTCGGAGCGGTGTTGCTCAGGTGTTAAGCTGCGGAGATGGTCCTGCCACTCGTTACACGTTTCGTTGTAACACCAAATAATGGAGATTTGATTTTTTTTTTGAAATCTGCAGCGATTACAAACCAGAAATTTTTCTTTGGAAACACTGAATTTTGTACAACTTTTTTGCTTCGAAGAAAAGATCAATAAAACTTCTCGCGCTTCTTATCAATAATTTATAGAATTGATGATTACTTTCTGCGTATCCTATAGCAACAGTAGTTCGGCATTAAAACATAATACGTTTACAAAATATTTGTAGTTAACCGTTTACTAGAAATCAAATACGAGGAAAGTAGACACAAAAATTTTCTGTTTACAAACTTGAATTTGTCGTCTCTAGTGATGACGTTTGTTTTAACATCAGCTGTTCACATTCTAGAATTCTTTGCAGAATTCGAGAAATCATCACTGATCAATATCAAAGATCAATATTGGTTACATTAATTTAACAGCGCAGATGGCCGAGTGCGTCCGCCTCTGAAGCAGTGAAGTGTAGACTCGGGTTTGATTCCGAGTTGGATTAAACCAACAAAAAAAATTTGCATTCACAGCTTCCCTGCTTGACGCTCAGCATTAAAGGGGCAGTGTAGAGAACAAGCCGGCAAGGTTACTTGTTGTGAACGGCACTTGGCGGGATTTTCCTAGTGTGGTAGACATGTGGCCGGTAACTCGTATTAAGCGAGCTCGTCATAGTGCTTTGACCACTCTCGATAGTGCTTTGACCATAGAAAAGCAAATATGCAACTAAATACAAAAACGTATCTAACTTTTATGATCGTTTTTCATGTGAGATAATTTTGAAAAGAGTCGGAAATCGCCTTTTTTTTATCATATCAATTTTTTGTCACATTCAATTTTTTACAACAGCTCAGTTGACCGAGTGGTAAGAGCGTCCGCTTCTGGAGCTGTAGACTCGGGGTTTGATTCCGAGTCTGCTAAAACCAACGACTCTAAAATTGATAATCACAGCTTCCCTGCTTGACACTCAGCATTAAAGGGACAATGTGAAGAACAAGCCGACTAGTTTACAGTCTTGTTGTGCCGTTGAGAAAATCACTCAGCGGGATTCCTCCATCTTGGTGTGGTAGACAGAAGGCTGGCAACTCCTAAGTGAGCTCGTACAGCGCATCGATTGCTTTCTCGTGATAGGAGGATAAAGATGCGACTAAATACTAAAAGAAAATTATAGCTCGTTTTATTTAATGGTGGGATTCAGCCGGTTTGCCTCGGTTCTATTGAACCGTCATGCCGAATTTTCTTGCATCAGCTGATCGGTCGATATTGCTGTCATTATCATTAGTTGAAACAGACCCGACTGAAAACAGAACTTTTGAAACACTGTAGAACCAGCTAAAGATAAATTTGAATAACAGCTGAACGATAAATTTGAATTGCGATTCTGGTTCTATATATTCTATATCTATACCGCAGTAGAAAAATTGGCCGGGAAATGGGAGACTGCGAATTAGCTTGCGCTCTTTTGTCAACTTGAACATTCTGCGCAGATCATAAAAATGCGACAAATGTCTTTGGTTCCAGCGCGGAACCATCGAACCCGCCAAGACAGATAAGTGGCCGATGCTTGGTTAATAAACCAGAATGCTCACCAACTTTTTGATCATCTTTCATTTTGAATTGAATTACTTCAATCTCAACCGACCGTGAGCTCAGTTGCTTAGCGCACACGCTATCGGTGCGGTAGGTCTGGGATTCAAATCCCGGGTCGGTCAAATCGGCACAGTAACGCCAACGGCTCGCCACCGCTGCGACGTTCCTTCGGAGCTGTGTAGCCCAGGCGCTAAGCCACGGAGATGGGCCCCACCACTCGTCACACGCTTCGGCGTAATGCCGCGAGTGTAATGAAGATTTGATTTTTTTATTTCAATTTCAACAAACATTTTTACTGTATTGTTCGAACGCATACACGTGTGCTGTTCATGATAATTCTAAAATCACATCTCCATTATTCTGGCAGTATCATGCCGAAGCGTGTAACGAGTGGCGGGGCTCATATCCGCGGCTTAGCGCCTGGGCAACACAGCTCCGAAGAAACATCGCAGCGGTGGCGAACCATTTGCGACACTGTGTTTGATTTGACAGGCCTTGGACTCGAACCCAAAACCTCTCGCACCGATAGCGATGCATCAACCACAGCGCCATCTAACCGACCATATCCACTTAGTTGCTGCAAAGATACTTTAGATTTTCCTTGCCGCCCGAGCAATGGCTGTAGCGTTATTTTTTTCTGCTTTGGACGTTTAGAAGAATTGCTTTTTAATTGCATAAACTCTTTAAAACAGGAGAATGCAATTTTCATGACGTCAAGAATGTCTTTTTCAAAAGAGTTTGACGTCATATAAAGTAAATAAAGCCACCAGTTTAATGAGGAATGTTTTTGTGCGCGTGCTTGCGTTTATGTAATCTTCAACATCATCAAGCAGCAGTTGCCTCTGTGGTTTCGACTTGGTGGTTTTTATTCATTGCGAAGTAGTCAAAATATGATCGTCTGTATAGCGTAGTTGTTAAAAATAATGCTCTAGTTTTGGGGAAATTAAAAAAAACTTTATCAAGAACATGTAAATGCAGCTCAAATAACCGAGTGGTAAGAGCGTCTGTCTCTGAAGCTGTAGACTCGGATTTGATTCCGAGTAGGGTCAAACTAATAAATTAAAATTGGTATCCACAGTTTACCTGCTTGACGCTCAGTATTAAAGGGACAGTGTGGAGAATAAGCCGGGAAGTTCATTTGAGCTGTTAGGGAAGGCTATTAGCGGAATTTCCCCGTTTTTGTGCGTAAACAGATGGCCGGCAATTCTAAAGCGAGCTCGTTATAGCGCATTGATCGCTTTCTCGCGATAGGAAGATAAACAAAACAAACATGCGACTAAAAAGTATTACCGGCAAGCATCTTCTTTTTTTTTGCTTAACTCAGTTGAAAATTTTTAGGTTGAAATACAGCGAGTTGTATTTGCTCCAAAAAAATCGCAAATTGACGATGGAAAAGGGAAAAAACGTAAAAAGAGTAAAACAACGAAAGATGCAACAACAGCAGGCCGCGAGCGGAACAAGTCTTGTATTGTGATGTGACAAACTCATTTGACGAAGACAAACGAAAAGAATGCGACCTGAACAGCGTGGACGACGAGAAGACGCTGCGGTGTTGAACCACGAATAGCTTTATTTTTGATTGTTTTTCAATGAAAACAACTGTTTTGGAGTGCTGCGCTACTCTAAAAATTTATTGCTTTATTTTTGAAAGTACAGAGGCCAGATGCTGCAATTCACGCTTAATGCCGCTTTTTCACTTACACAATTTACCGGTACATCGTAAACAAACAAACAAGCTAACAACTGTTATTTGTTAATATTATTGTTTGTAGTTTTTTTTTTGGGGATTAAATTTTTCATAAATCCTGCAATGATACACCACTTTGACTGACGCAAAATAAGAAATCTCAACTCAAACTTGCTGAACTTGGCCGATTTTTTCCGAACTCAAACTCGTGCTTGAAAAGCAAAATCTCTGAACTCAAACTCGATTTGGAAAAACGTTGAGTTTTGAACTATCCTAAACTTGACAAAATAGCTTGAACTTTCCCCAGGAGTGGGTAAAAGCTACTGCACTTGACATCAAACTCGCAAAATGAAAAATGAAGAACTTTGCAAATTTTAGTAAAGTCGAACTCAGATTGGAATGAAGTGCTTGCGCGTTCTTGGTCTTGCTAAGCAGAGGAAACATCAAATATTTCTTCTTTGTACAAAGTAGCCTATACAAATTATCCCGGTTCACTTGAAGGGGTTCTACAATGTGGCTAAGCCGAAGGGAAAGGGGCACCAGGCGTTACTCTTTTTTCTTCCGACGAATGCTAAGCTGAAATATGTTGAAAACATTCTTAAAAAATTCTGCAATCTTTCCTTATAGGCTTGTTATAACTTCACTTGTAAAATTTTTTGTTGGTTTCGTCTCTGGGGCTCATTGCTCACCCTGAAGACCATAGAGTTTCCTAGCAATAACTTTAGATGGCTTTAACCACGACCAAAAAAATCAAATCTTGCTTATATACTCGCGATATTTCGCCGAAGCGTATAACAAGTGGCTTTGCTTAGCTTTTTCATAACAAGCGTGTAACAAGGATGCCCGCTTTGCTTATTTGAAAAGCTATTTATTCTGCAGGCTGACCAAAAATCTCTTCTGAACAAAAGATCCGAACTCATTTCAAAATGCCGCCATAGAAACAAATTTAAACTCAAAAATCTGAAGTAATGACTATGCTTTCTCAAAGAATCGATCCAACCCGCTTACATCGTCTTCGTCTGGTTTCCCCGTCTTGCAATCGTAATCAAGCGCTTACAATTGTTGTTTTTTCTGCAGCTCACCATCGCTGCTTTGTATTCTGCAGCCCTGCAAAGTTTGATGCACTCAGTTGCAGTGTTCTTATACGCTATCGCGTAAATCAACCTTGAGTTTCGCCCTGAAAGTCTACATTGTTTTATCATTTTGTCGTTTCGATCTTTGATGTTTTATTGTTTTAGATTTTACCATTTATAGTTTTTAGCGTCCCCCTGAACAGCCTCACGGCGAAACAGCCTGTTGGGGGTTTTTAATTTCATTTGATGACCGATTTTCTGTTTGTGCTTTGGCGTGTGCCATTGAGCTCTGTGGTTGGTGCAACGGTCAAACCACGTTTATTTATACACATATACAGAAAATATTCTGTATAATATATTGGACAAAATGCTGCTTAAATCAGCCGAAGAAACATGTGGAAAAACCTAAATTATTTTTTTCCAAACGGCGCCTCATAATTGTGGCAAAAAAATAATGAAGTTTGTGACAAATTGATTTCACTGCGTTTACAAAAATTTGAACAACAAAACTTGGAATAAGCTTTTGTGCATTCTTTCGTGTCGGTCTGGTGCTGTGATGGCTGATATATTTTAGGATTATTTTTGTTTATTTTTAGATTCGATTATTTTGCTTTATTATTTGCTTTTTGTTCATGTCGTGACATCAAACATTAAATTACGATACAGAAAATCCGTGGACTTGAGTCCTATTTAAAACTGAATATGTAGGAAGGGTAAAATTTGTTACATGCTTTCAGTGTTACGTTCTCGCCGAGAGCGGTTCCAGCATTACTGTTTAGGGGGGAGGGGGTAGATTCCATTGTTTTGTGACGCAGTAATGTGTGGTTATTATTTGTCACCTCAAATAATGAACTAATGATGTTGGAAAAAAACACATACAGTCAAACCTTGGTTATCGAACTCTTCTGTTCTAGACCAAATCGGTTTTCGACCAAAAAATTCGAGATTTTACGTTTCAAATTTCGAACATAATTTGGATCACGACCAAACCGAGCAAATGCAAACAGACTGATTGCCTGCGCCCATCGCTTTTACCACAAGATAAAGGTTACATTAATTATACATCTCGGATTTCGAACAAATCGCTTTTCAAACAACCTTCTCGAACGAATTGTGTTCAATAACCAAGGTTTGACTGTACATCTTTCAGACAATTCAGAAGTAGGCTAGTGATCGCCTCCTCAAAAATCAGTCCTGGTTTCGAATTGTTTTTGACACTAAACAAATTTTAATAAAATGTTGAAACTTTATGGAATGATTAGGCTGCAATGTGTTTAAGTCGAGAAAGCGAGTTCAATTCTTCAGTCGGTCAATCCATCACGCACTACTTTAAATTCATATTTACAGCTGCTGTGCTTGACGCTCAGCATTAAAGGGAGAGTGTGGAAAACAAGCCGGTAAGTTTACTGTTGTGCCGTTGGGAAAGACACTTAGCGCAATTCTCCCATCTTAGAGTGATGGACAGGTGGCCGGTACCTCCTAAGTGAGCTCGTTACATCACTTTGACTAGTTTCTCGTGACAGGAAGCAACTAAACTTGAAATGCCATGAATTGACTGTGAATTACCTGAAGCAGTAATGTTTCTATACCTATTTAAATAAATTAGCAATGATAGAAGGTGGTACCTTAGGATAAATTTTTAAAAACTTAATTGGCGAATTGCCTTAACATAAAAACTAAACCAATGCCTTCAATACGAAATCTCCCTTGTTGATTTTTAAAATGTCTGGAGATATTTTGCAAAGTTAGCTGCTGGTGATAGAAGTAGGCTGTTGGCTTCTGTTTTTTAAGCAGATGTACAAACCCCACTAATAACAGTTGTCAACTTACTGTCCATACTCTTATTGACGGAAGATAGCTTTTCACAATCGAAAAAAGTCCAGACTTAGGTGAGCTACCAAAACACTCAAAAATCTTCATTATAGTACTCGCGGCGTTACGCCGAAAAGTGTAATGACTAGCGGCAGGAGCGTGCCCAGAAATTTGAAAAGGGAGGGGGGGGCGCAATTTCCTGTTTACATGTTTCCACTGAAAATATCGGTAAAGACCGAAAAAAAAGGTCTTCACGTCTTCCGACGTCCAATTTACCCCCCAAAATCAAGTGAAGACCAAAAAGAAAAAAAAAAAAAGGTCAAGCGTCCTCACATGTCCTGTTTCCACTGTTTCGCTGACTGCACATATATATCAGCTTATATTTCAGCGGGGTGGGAGCCGCGACCCCAGCGGCCCTCTCTGGATACGCCCCTGTGGCGGGATTCGTCTCCGCGACTTAGCGCCTGGACAACAAAGTTCCGAAGAAACATCGCTGCGGAAGCGAGCCGTTAGCGACGCTGTGTCTGACTTGACTGGCCTAGGATTTAAACCCTGGACCTCTGGCACGGATAGCAGAGGCGCTAAGCAACTGAACTTACGGCCGGGTGAGTTACCTTTACAAGACATTTTTTCATTTTTTTTTTTTGTTGTACCTGTCAGTTTGTGTAGTGGTTTAAGACAACGTCATTGGTACGGAAGGTCTGAAGTTTGATTTCTGAGCCGGTCAAAGCGGACACAATTGCCCAGTTCACATGCTCAAATTATGTGGGCCTTAAGCCCACATTGATGTGGGCTTGTTGCTGTGAGCTTTCTGCATCACAATTAAATTTTTGATGTCATGATTTAAAAAAGTGATTGTGACATCAAGCCCACCGCTATGTAGACGTAAAGCCCACATAAATTGGACATGTGGACTGGGTAGTGGGTAAGTGTCGCCAACGGCTCGCCACCCTGCGATGTTTCTTCGCAGCTGTGTTGTCCAAGCGCTAAGTCGCGGAGACGCACGCCGCCTGCTGTTACACGCTTCGGCAAAATACCAAGAGCATAGTGAAAATCTGATTTTTTTAAAATTAAAGCTTTCGTTAAACGAATGATAAAGGATAAATTTTGATTTATAAAGGATAAAATTATTGTTGTAATAAGCGCATTATCATCATTTCTTCAGATTCAACTTTAAGAGCAGTAACATTACTGTTTTGTGTTGCTTTTTATTTGAATCCTTTTCTGCTGTGGAATCTTACCGGCAATGTTGACGCGATAGCAATATGTGACAGTGCTATTCAAATATAAATATCTATAGGTCTAGGGCTGTTTGTGTATTATTACTGTTTTGTGTTGCTTTTTGTTTGAATCTTTTTCTGCTGTGAAATGTAACCGGTAATGTTGATGCAACTTTGTGTGTCTCCAAAACACGACTTTTTATTTTTGGTGTTTGTTTTTTTTTTGATGGGAGCCGTAGACTTGCACAACCGAATGGTTTTTCACTGCTCCCAGAAAGTGCTTTGTGCTTTTCAAATAAATTGAATTGAATTGAATGATTTGCATGAAATGCAGCAGTACCGTTATGACGTCACAATATCACTTTCTGCATTTCAACTGTAGAGTTAAGCCAAAACAAAATTTTGACTATTATATTTTCTGCGATAAAAAATTTTGTTGATTATGTAGACTTAACATACTTGAAATGCTGTGGAAATAGGCAAAATTTTTCCTTTCGGCTCAAATGGGTTGGTATTAGTGAATTGTAACATGAAAAATAAATTAATTCTTCGTTACTCGCAGTATTACGCCGAAGCGAGTAACTAGTGACGGGGACCATCTTCTCGGCTTTGGGTCTGGACTGCACTGCTCCGTGGAAGCGTGGCAGCGTTGACAAACCGTTGGTGTCTGTGTCCATATGACCGACCAGGGAAACGAACCACAGACTTCTTGCGCCGATAGTAATGTCTTTAACTATTATGCTAACCTGCAGGTTTACTTGATAGCACGCATAATTAAATGAACAAATAAATAACTGAGGTTATTTTCAAATTATGTTGAACGGAAAATTAAACATTTATTGAGGGAGACTGCGAAGTGAGCTTGCGCTCTTCGAGTCAGCAGCCACCCGTTACACATGTCAAATGCGATCGGCTCCAGCCGCGAATCGAACCCGTCACGTAAGATCTGTCACCTGCGCGCGGTACCGCTACCCCATGTCGATGATAAAATTGACCTTTTTTGTCAAGCTGTTTAATCACTTGTCAAAAGTGGGCATTATGGAGTCTGGGTTCACAGCAGTCAGGGATTAACTTAGAGGGGACTCGCCCTGGGCAGCACGCTGTTGGGGAGCAGTTTCTTGTCATTCTTGTTCAATAAACAAAATTACATCATATTTCTGCACCTGATAAGTTTAATTTTTTCTTAACAGCCTCCGGACTGCACCATAGGTGGGTTATTTCTCTTAATCCTTTTTTAGAGGCCCCTAATTAACGAGCTACTTTTTTAGAGGAGACCTTGGGGCTTCATTATCAGAAACTCGCCCTGGGAAGCACAATAGTTTGACGTAGCTGCAATCTGGACAATTAACAAAACTATAGCCACTAATTTACGGCACAATGGAGAAGGTAAAAAAGCATGTACCGGCATACTTCGGAATACAATATATGCCGGTATGGTTCGAAACCAGCTTAAAGAGGAAAAGTAAAATCTTGGTAAATCTCAAAACGGGACGTTTTTGCACTGCCTTGCTTACACTGCTGATGATGACAGATGAATCTATGTTATCGAAACGTCCAGTAAGGGAACTACCGAGGTTCTACTTTTCCTCCTCATTCACCAGCAGTTGTAGGCCTCTTATACTTTGCAAATTTGCCCAGTACAAAGTCAACTTTCTCTCCTGAATTGCTATATGGTAATCGTTCGTCAAAATGCCTTTGTTTATTTTATCACCATCGCCTTTATACGAACAATAACTTCTCATGAGAAGCTCAAAAAGCATATGTTCACATCACTCGCGGTACCACGCCGAAGCGTGTAACGAATAGCGGACCCATCTAAGCGGCTTAGCACCTGGACAATACAGCTCCGAAGAGACGTTGCACTGGTGTCGACACTGAGTCCGATTATGTTCGGCCCGAGAATTGAACTCAAGACCTGCTGCGTCGATGTCTTTAACCCCTCCGTAAAGTGACCGGTATTAGAACTTCCATAGAATTGAATGAAACAAGTATAGACGCGACCGGTCGTTAGCTCAGTTGCTTAGCGCACACGCTATCGGTGCGGTAGGTCTGGGGTTCAAATACCGGGTCGGTCAAATCGGCTTAGTGTCGAAAAAGCTCGCCACCGTTGCGACGTTCCTTCGGAGCTGTGTAGCCCAGGCGCTAAGCCACGGGGATGAGCCCTACCATTGTACTTTCAATGACTCCAGCTTATTAAAGATTACCGGTAGGCTACCCCTTGTCTCTGCTATAGAATTTTCTGTTTACTTTCAAGCAGTTCAGACGCATGCAACCCGAAGTCTGCCACAAAAAAACTGTGAGACACTAAGTCAAACGGGAAACGTATGAACTCACAAAATTTACGAACGAAACGTATAAATTTCCGCGTGTGAATACGTAAACGTTGACGGAACGCTTACGTAACGGTAACGTTGACGTAAACGGCGTCAGTGTGAACCCGCTGTTGCTTTGATTTACAGTTTATGACAAGACTAAAGCGTTCTTACAACTACATCAAACTTTTTTAGTGCAATGCGTTGGATTACATGAATATACTACTACTGTAGTACGCAAAATCAGTCAATAATTGAAAACTCAATTCTAAAATTGATTTTGACCCAGGTGGGTCTGATTCAAAATAGGTGGGTCAGACCTAAAAAAATTTTTAAAGTCTGACTGGTGTTTCCTCCCGGCAAGTCGGGACGGGAAATTTCCCAGGAAATTTGTGGTTTTGAAAATTCCTTTTTCCGGGAAGTTTTTGTCGGGATCCTGGAAAATTTTTTGTACACTAGTAAGGACTTCAGGGGTACTGATATTCATCACTCCGACGTAAAAATTGCGTTAGTGCAAATTTTAATTTTTTTATTTGCCTGCTAAAATTTTTTTTCAAAATTCGCAAAATTTTTTAAGACGAAATGCTTATGAGATCAAAAGAACTCAAACGAAGTTTGTCAAAATAACATAACAAAACACTAAAAATTTGATCTGAAATGCTGAAAATCAGGAAACATGGCGAAATAATGAAGCTCGAGAAAAATACCCGGAAACTTCCCGCACCTCAAAGATTTTCGGGATCCCAGGAAATTCAGAAAAATTTTTTGCAATATTTCCCGTTCCATTGGAAGCTGAAGGTCCGGGAATAGGGAAACCGTACGTCTGCCCCACCTGATGTGGTTTATCTAGGAAGACTCCAGTTTCGCCGGCAATTTCGTCAGACGATCAACCTCCGCAATACGGGTTGACGTACGATACTCTGTACAGCCGTTCGTAGCGTGCATATTCAACGATTTAAAACACGAGAAAATATTTTTACTTGTGGTTCGAAACTATGAATATCGCGCTGTAGAAAAAGCTCTTTGAGGAAACTGGTAATCAGTGGCGCAAACAGGAGTCTCCTAAACCCCGTAAATTCAACGAATCATTTGCAGATGGCAACGAAGAAAAAGATGACTACAAAGCCGACCACAACACACTCTGTTGGAGGTAAAAAGTTAATACCATAAGATTTAGCCTGATTCCCAGATGGAACAAGGACTGACGTCATACCGTGCGCAGGTGACAGATCTCATGTGACGATTCCCGACTGGAGCCGGTCGCATTTGACATATGTAACGAGCGGCTGCTGACTCGAAGAGCCAAGTTCACTTCGCAGTCTCCCTCAATTAATTTTCCGTTCAGCATGATTTGAAAATGAACTCAGTTATTTTTATTGTTATTGCGTACGATTTTTCTTTTTGATGTATTTTTTTTCATTGAAAGAGACGGAAGAATAATTAACGCTATTCTTTTTAAAATCGTTTTATTTTTTAGGTGGACTTGACGCTTTATCAGGTACGTTGTAGTTCGGTGTTCCTTTATTGACCGTAATACGCTGTGTAGCCTATAGACACAATGTTTGTGACGTTATGCATGACGTCGCTCCACCTTCAATTTCATATTTTAATCTAAAAATTTCACGCATAAAATGCGAATCACTGCTGCCCCATAGTTACTCAACTATAAACAAAAAAAGCGCTGCAAACATTAGCAATAGCTCTGGACTTGTGGTTATCCCCCAAATAAAAAGGGTACACTCCAGGTTTTAAGAGCTGATAACATTAATCTTAATCCGTTCCGTTAGCGACGTTGATAATCACGTCACTATCGGTGTGGAAGAACTGGGGTTCGATTCTCGGACCAACCACATCGGACACAGTGTCGTCACCGCTGCAACGTTTCTACGGAGCTGTGTTGTCCAGGCGCTAAGCTGCGGAGATGGATCCCGTCCCTCGTTACACGCTTCAGTGTATTACCGCGAGAGCAATGAAGATTTGATATGTTAACTTTAACTGGTGATTTATCTTACGCAGATCCCAACACCCTGACTTTGCTGCTAATAGCTCTCTTTATGGGCCTCGCCGCTTTAGCTTTCTTTTGTTACAGAAGAAATGAGTAAGTATACCAGTACAGCGTACGGTATAGCAGCGGTGTCTTTTACTTCCGAACTGTCAAGACTATAGGAAATGTAACGAGATACAGCAGGGTGGGGAACCGGTAAAGCACAGCGAGCCACATTGATTGCATAATATTTTCAGCGGGCCACATTTACTTCTAATTGTTAAATTTCGCTTTAAAAATTTACAATATTTCTTCGCAAATTTATCAACATTCATGATGAGCTGTTTTGCCCCGTAAAATCGGAGACTTTTGCGCATTTTGTGTGCTACAAATATTGCAAGAAGTTGAATGTGACGCAGTTTTTAAGAAATGTTGATGTTTTATATTCCACCATTTTGTTGCACACTTAACAATTAAAGTTCTGACGCGGGCCACATTCAAAACTTAAGCGGGCCGCAGTTTCCCCACCCCTGAGCTAGTAACAAATTGTGTGTGCGGTAAAATAAAAAAGCAACCAAAAATTGAGCGTTTACCACGTTATCACAGGAGTGACGTACGCAAGGGAGCTATTTGCACCTCTCTTCGACACGCGTTAAATTTTGCTATTGACAGTGCTCGAGTTGTGAAAACACTTGTGGGGGGATGGTGCTGCGGTGACCATATTTTTACTGTTCACGGCGCAATGAAGGAAAGGTTCGTTGGAGGTCATTACGTCCGCAGAGTTCCAATTTTCGGCCCTAAATCAAGTGAAGAGTAAAAAAAAAAAACAAAAGAAAAAAAGATCATCACGTCCGTAGATGTAGGAGGGCGTATGGTGAGCGTAGATGGTGCGGAGGGCGTATGGTGAGCGTAGATGGTGCGGAGGGCGTATGGTGAGCGTAGATGGTGCGGAGGGCGTATGGTGAGCGTAGATGGTGCAAGCTTTTCACGCTGACGTAAAGGAGGGATGGTCAATATTTATAGGGGGGTGGTTTACGCTAAAGTTTTTGATGGGGGAAGGCTTCCCTCCACATCACCCTCACTCGAGTACTGGCTATCGCTAAGATTCTACAAATATATTGTTTTTGTGGTAATTCTATGCATTTTTCCTCAAAAAATTCTACGATGTCTACGGATTACAACCCTGAAAAAAAGAGAAAGCATTCGGTACGACGACGGTTAATTATTGTACATGAAATCTAAAATTGAAGGTTCAGCTCAAATATTTTAAGCTTGTAAACCTACACTAATAATCTAAAATTGTTTTGAACGGTCCGCATTACTTTTTCAAATTTGCGAAGTCATCGCGATGTCATATCTCTATTTATGCTGTAAACGCATCCTGTTATAAGTTCACAGGTTTAAAGTCTGATTCAGCAAGGTAATACCCTAAATGATGACCCGAAGGGATTGGTCCTCAATCTTAGTTTAAGTTTAGTAATAGTACAGAGTGTTCAGTAAATCCTGATACTATTTCAACCTTTTTTTAATGAAGTCGATTCCGAAAATATCTCTGCCGAGAAAAATATGTTTTATTAAAATACACAAGTGGAGCTTGTCAAGTTTGCTTGCAAAAAGTGCTCAATGACTGCAAAAACCAGAGCTGTTACTTAATTTTATTGCCTTCAAACTCATAACATACACTATAGTCACTACACTGAGTTTCACGCAATAGAACAATAACCAAGTGGCTTATTCAAATAGAATTACCAAATTATATGTGTGTATGATAAAATAGATATTCTACTAAAATATATATGTCTATAAACCGTAAAATAACAAAATTGTGTTTAGAAACATTAAGGAAGAACAAAAGAAGGAAAAAGAAAGGAGAAGAGAGTTGGCCCAAGAAGACCGCAGACAAAAAAGCGACTCAGTGTTCAAAAAGATGTACAAGAGAATATCTGTAGTGCCAGCGGTTACTCAACCACTAGTTGTGTATCAAACACAGCCAGAAGGTACAGACAGGGTTGTAACTCTTATTGGGTTAGACTTTAATGTCAGTGAACTTTGGCATGCGGCATGTGACGTACCAATTTAGCTCTCGACCTAAAGCTTGATACAGAAATACTAAAACGTAAACTCTGCCAATGCTTATGGGGCTCCGTTTATTCTTTAGAGGCGTGTCTTGATGGTAAATTAAAAGAATGGCCATCAAACTGTTGAAACATTGACTAAATTTGATTTTGAAGATCAAGATCTCCTAAAGAATGTAATTTAAAAGAACAAGGTTATGCCCAGCTGTGTATGTAATGAAAAATGTTTGGAACGCACCAACGTACTGATATTTAAAACTCGAATTATGCCTAATCAATAAGACATTCAAATTATGTTATCATACGTTTTTTTAAATCTTTTTCAATGGTTTTAGACCCCATGTACAGGGATCTAGCAATGCCATTGCCATCACCCAGGCCAATGGCAATGCCACCGTCCATGCCAATGCCACCGCCTATGCCAATGCCACCGCCAATGCCACCGCCAGAAGAAATGTACATGCCTTCTCCGTCAAGATATTCTCCTTTTGCGTATAGATGAGAAGATTTCAATTCATACTGGAGGGGGCTGTTCTACAACAGCTTTCGCCATTGACTATTGATTTTATTTCAATAAATTTCAAATTGAAGTTGAAATACGGGAGTGAAGAAATATTTAGATTCAATAAATTCGTATTAATTCATTGTACAGGGACAACATATAATCTGCTTCAACTTATTTGCAAAGTCAAACGACATAATGTGGTTACAAAGAATCTGCGTGACATCGTAAGTTACAAACATGTCCACCCCCATATGAGAAGATAAACTGGGTGTATTAACCAGAGATGGAAACCTGTTGGGTCACTGGTCGGGTCGAGATTCTTTGACTGGCCAGTCAAGCCGGTAAAATTTTTTTCTTGCAGCTAAAATTTATTTAGGCTGGTCAAATTCTCCTTTCTTGCAACAAAAATACAGTGGTGGGCACGCTACTTTCAAAAAATGAAATAGTGCGGAAAGTAGCTACAAAGTTGCGGAATGTACCGCCAAGCGCGGGAAGTCGTTTACGCCGTTATATAACGCAATTTTTTATCGGCCCACAAACATATATTTTGACATTAAATTTCACAAATTGGCACACTGGAAATATAACGTTGCCAACCCCTGTTCTACTGATTTGTGGGATCAGTTCAAGTGTTTCTGAAGAAGCTGGTTGTTCTGACCAGCGAAACGTCAGAAATATTTAATTCAATTTTGATTTGATGGCCTCTTTTTTGAGAGTTAGTTAGTTCAGTTCAAGCCTACGCCAGAAGAACTGTTCGGTTCAACATTAAAGATGCCTGGTGTACTGTACAACTCCATTACATATCAACATACGGCAAGGTGCACAACTTGCGAGTTGCGAGGGCTTAAGAAACAAAATTGATGACGATTTTTGGGGCATGCACAAAAGTAACTGTAACTAGTGATTTTTTTAAATTTGTAACTGTAACTTAGTTACTTTTTTGCGAGGTAACTTGTTACTGTAACTACTTTCTTTTTGAAAGTAGCGTGCCCACCACTGTATTTTAGTTGCAAGAAAGGAGAATTTGACCGGCCTAGATAAATAAAAGAAGAATTTTACCGGCTTGACTGGCCGGTTGAATAATCTCGAACTCAAAATTTCATCCCCCCATAGGCGCGGGAAGTAGAGTGCCAGGGGGGCTCAAGCCCCTTTTTGGTCCTTTTTTAGCCCCCCTGAACTATTTAAGCCCCCCCTGACAATTGATCAAATTATGCAGTGAGTGCGACGGGATTAATGCTCGCAACGTACATACTTAATGAAGCAAACTTTTTTTATGGCGCTTAACCAACGAAGAATCACTATTCCTTTAAAAATCACTCATTCATTATTCACTAGGTCAACGCAAAATCTGGTAAAATCTTCAATGTTTGAACTTCATTTTTAAGAGTGTTTTATATCAGCGTTCGCAAACCTTTACCGCAGTCATGGACGATGGACCAGTAAAATTATAACGGCTGCCAATTCTTGTAGTCAGTGGCGGTTCCTGCATAAGAGCTGCAGAGCTGCAGCACCCCCTAACTTTTTTTTGTGCACCTAAATTTTTTTTTTTTTTTTTTTCATTACCTTTTGAAGTTCTGTCGCCAAATTTTTTCAATTTCTTATTTTTTCCTATGTTTTGATCAGATATGAATATGAATTTTTAAATGGAATCTCTGTTTTGTCTGCAGCTCAAGTTTTTTCGTATCAAACGATGACGCGACAAAGGCTTTTGATAACGTTTTTGGACTCGCCGTTCAGTTTTTGTATGAGCTGCTCCGTTGGCAGATGAAAGGGAATTCCGACTAGTTCTGGCTCATGGCATAACGGGACTGATTTTTAGCCCTGCTAGGCTGCTACATCTGATCGAGTTAGTGTGTGTAAGAGCTCTGTGATAGTTGGTACCGGTACTTGATGCAGATTTAGACTGGGCAGGCTGGACGGGCAAAATTTTAGACTAGGCAGACAAATTTCAGTAGCCTAACTGTAGGCTAATCAGTAATGGATGGTAGGCTACTGGTAGGCCTACCAGTATGTGTAGCCTAGACAGTTTAGACCAGGAGTGGGTAACATACGGCCCGCGGGCCGGATCCGGCCCGCGAGACAATTTTGTGCGGCCCGTCGGCAATTACAGAAATATACACTCGTAACAACAGGACATCTGAAGACCATAATTTTTTTGCTCTTCACCGATTCTCACGGTGGAAAACATAGCATCTGAGGACGTGAACAGATGCGGATCCAGGAAGGGGGGGAGGGGATGTGAAGAATGCATTCCCCCATTAGCAATTTTCAAACATGTTTTTGATGAATACAAGTTTTTCATGATTTCGAACTTTTTCGATAACAATAAGCCTTACTCCCTAAGCACACATAATCGGAAATGTACGAACAAAATGTATCATATTTGGTGAAACACTCAGAATTAGAGGCAAAAAGTTCAATCAAAATGCGCCTGAAAATTGTTGAAAAATGGCCACTACAGAATTATTCAAGAATGGTTCAAGAATTAAAATGGCCACTACAGTATCCAGATTTTCAAAAATTTTTTGGGGAAACATGCCTCCGGACCCCCTCTAGGGCCTTTTTATTCTCAATATGCTTCAAAATAATTCTTCCCGAAGAACTACGCTTGAAATATATGTCGAATTTGGGTACTCCCTCCCTGAAAAAATTTTCTGAATACGCCGCTGACATGAAAACATTTTCAAAGGGTCTAGTTACACCTTTTTTGGGTCTAACGTCTTTGCATTCAGTTAACATTCAACCTAATTCAAAATTTCATCCCCTCCCCACCAAAGTCTTCTGGATTCACTCCTGGTCGTGAAGATCTTTTCTTTTTTTGCTCATCACCAATCCGGCCCAGGAAGAACGTTGCCTACCACATATGGCCAGCTGACTGAAGAAGTTGCCCATCCCTGGTTTAGACCACTGCCAGACAGTTGATACTCTAGTGATAAGATTAGGCTAAAGCTGGTTTATGGTTGCAAAGACATGTAGTGGTAAGTGGATCAAGGTTGCTATGGTTCGCTCAAGCAAGTGTAGGTTTGCCAGGTTTTTCAGGAAGGATTTTACTTGCATTAAAAAACCTATTTTCCTCTACAATTTTCCCTGATTTTGGGTATATGCATACCGGTACCTGGTTTATGTATATTATATGTATTTGGGGATCCATGCCAGGTCTTTAAAAAGTTTTAAAAAAAACTTGGATATTTGGATAATAGCCCTCAATCTACCCACATGTATGTAGCGTGCATTGTAATTTAAAAAACAAGTGAGAAAATTTGTATTGTTTTTACCGAATCTACTGGTAGCCTACTGTTCTGTGTTTTGTGTTATCTATCGCAGCCTTACTTGAACATCAGTATTAAGGTGTTACTGGCTTGGTAACTCTTCCATTGGTTTTAGTTTGAAATCATTCCTGTAAATTGTTATAAAGAGTTTCTTGATGGGCGTTGGGATTACCACAGTCAAGCAGGCTTGTCAAAATTTGTCGCTTGCAGCACCTCTTGTTTTTTTGGCCACGAGCCGCCACTGCTTGCAGTTGCCAAAGTATACTGGCTGCCAAACTGCTCTGAATGCTCATGAAAGTCATTAGTAATCATGGGAATCAGGGCTGCGAACTCTATTGATTTTTAATCGAGTTCAAGTTCAAGAGATATTTGCAAGTTCGAGTTCTAAGAATTTTACTTTTCGAGTTCGGTAAAAATGACCGAGTTCAAGTTCGAGTTCGCAGCCCTGGACTTTATAGGTCGCAATGGCATGAACAAATAAACAACGTGTCGCTTTTCTTTTGGTAAAATCATAACTTCAATTTACACGGATCGTGACTGCTTGAACAACAAACTAAGCCTATATTTTGTAGTCATCTTTTACTTCTTTTCAACAATTTAAATATTTTTCTAATGAACTCGAACAGTTTTATGCGAGTTTAAGTTCGAGTTTGAGTTCAGAAAAAATATTTTTTCAAGTTCAAGTTTCAGTTCGAGTTCGCAGCCCTGATGGGAATTACGCAATTCGTAAACGAAAATGCGGTAAAGCGCAAAAAAACTGTCCTCAGTCCTTCAGATGTTCCGAATTCCACCGAAATTTATGTGAAGAGCTAAAAAAAGGTCTTCGCGGCTCGGACGCGTTACGATATCGGTTATCGATGAACTATCGCCGATAAATTTTTCCGACAAATGTTGCGGAAAATTTTCATAATGTTTGACGAAGTTTTAATGTTGCAGTAGGTCCGTCAATTTGCAAAAACGTTGTATTAGATTTTTCAAGATAAACGGACTCTGCCGTGGCATGTGTCATATCAAAGAGAGATTTTTTAAAAATTGCAACAAGACTTAATGGACACGTCCGTGTATTTTTTCCATAGCGTCAACTCACAACTTTGAAGTTTGAACACTGTGCGCGCAAGCCTTGCATAAAAAATCGCATATCGCAATAATTCATCCGGATTAACAAAATATTTTACGAAAGCGATATCGGTAGTCGATAAATCAAAACTATTTTGAGCGATAACGATTATCGGTAATAAATTATCGCCGATAAATTATTTCGATAAATGCCCCTCTCTGGTTACATATAACTCTGGTCAGTAAAGCAAAAGTTAGATCGGACAAATTTTGTTTGCTTATACTTTTCGGTATTGTCATTGAGGTATTTGCATTTTACAAATACATGCACTCACAAAATGCTTAGTAGCAATTCGTGCATAGTTGGAAAAGCCTAATGGTAGTAGGCCCTTAGCAATCTTGTTTTCCATGATAAAAAATTATCTTGAAAAAATTTCGGTCACTTGAGCGGCCATGCAAATGATGTCTATCAAGACAGGTCTGCTGAGTGTCCTGCTCTTAAAAACGCATATTCGAGAAAAGGGGGTTTAAGGGGCGAAGCCCCAAAACGCTGACACGATCTTACTGTTTTGAGCCCCCTGTCGAAAAAACGTTCCCGCGCCACTGCATACCCCCCACCAAAATTTTCTGAATCTGCTCCAGCAGTCTGTCATTAGGTTTATTGAACACTGAACATAACCCTTCAGTAAAAAAACGGTCGACCGGCCAGTCAACCGGGGTAGATTGTGAATTTTATCGGTCGGGTCGAAAAAATTCTGACCGGTTCCATCTCTGGTATTAACGTCCGAAACATTTAAAACCAAATTGTGATCATAAATTTATGTGCTTTCGATGCAGGGCAGAATGCCCAACATCAACCGTTGTTTGACCGGTCATACTTTTCTTTGGAGAGCATCCTTGGACGACTTTTGTTCTTTTTCAAGTTTACGCCTCAGGTAATTTAATTATGCTCTCTCCGAAGGGGGGACAAATAAGTGGGTACAATGCCCACCTAAAGTGTTGTTCTCTTAAAAAATGTTGTCTTTCAAGTCACCTCCATGCTTGGGTGCAAATCCAGGGGGGATGTATCCCCTCAAATAATCCGGCAGCATCCCCCCATATTTTTCACTGAAGTGGAAAATTCCTAGGGCATGCGAGCGAATTTAGCCTACATTCCCCCAATATCGAAAAATGATCAACTTCGCTAAATCCTCCCCCCAATATCAACAAAATGGTCAATTTTGCTAAATCACCCTCCCCCAATGCCCAACATAGATCTGCACCCATGCCTCCATCCTTCCTTGAAACTTTAGGAAAGAACAATTTACGAGCTGTTTTTTGTATAGTAAATTAATTCTAACGGGTGCTTGATGTATAGTTCAACAGAAAACTTTAGTTGACGAACAGAACTACGCAGTTTTAGTTCTACATTAAAGCACCAGATAGCAAACAGCAGCTGCTTACCTAGCACTTCAGAACAAGCCGATACATATCAAGCAGTTAGCGAGACACTCGGCTTTACTAGCTTCTGCAAGCGCAGCCTGTAATCCCAACTTTGCGAGCTCGTTATCTTGGCTGCTGTTCAGAGCTCGGGAAATTTTTCCTTCGAGGAGAATTAGCAAGAAAAATTGCTTGCTAACTCATAAAATCCTGTGATAACCCCCAGAACCACCCTACCAGACCAGAGTTGGTTTAGCAAATTCAAATTTTGCAAGTGCGGCAAGTGACGTCAAGTCGAGTAGTTAACATGCTACTCCGCTCGATGTCCCTTGAGTACACGAATTTTTAAAGAATTAGGTATTATCATTGCCAACAACAGCTCAGATGGCCGAGTGGTATAGAGCGTCTGTCTCATGAGCTGTAGACTCGGGGTTTGATTCCGAGTCGAGTCAAACCCATGACTTTAAAATTGGTCGCGGCTTCCCTGCTTGACGCTCAGCATTAAAGGGACAGTGTGGAGAACAAGCCGGCAAGTGTACTTGTTGTGCCGTTGGGAAAGGCACTTAACGGGATTCCCCCAACTTGGTGTGGTAGACAGATGGCTGGCAACTCCTAAGCGAGCTGGTATAGCGCTTTGATCGCTTTCTCGTGATAGGAGGATAAAGATGCAACTAAAAAATAAACTTTAGCGCAAATTGCGCAGGCAACTTAAAACAGTTTGATAAATTTAAGAAAACCAAACAAAATCAAATACCGAACCAAATAGTACCAAATCTTTGCAGAGTACCGAATTATTTTATTTAGAACCAAAGCATCAAAAACTTCACCAAATTTTCAAAATTTGGTAGGCCTACTCTAAAGTACCGATTGGCAACACTGGCCACAAATTGGTCAACGATTGGAAAATGCATCACAAAGTCAAGCGTGACGAATCTGAAAGTTAAAATAATCGAATGCATCGAACCCAAGTAGAGTTTTTATCAATAAAATTCACTAAAAATTTTTAAAACAAATATATTTTCAATTTTGACTCGAAAATTGAAAAAGTGGTTGGTTTATGCTTAGGCTATGCCAATGTTTCTCTTATGATGGTGAAGAATTGATACGTTATTATACAATAATAATAACGTATTGACGTCGAGGTAGATTTTCACTCTGCAAACAGCCGCAATACTAGCTCTAACATTTTGAATTATAGATTCCATATGCTCTTTCCATCACAAATGTTCTTGAATAACTATCCCCAGGAATTTTACTGATGTGGATTTAGTTATTGCTTTATTTCTTATACGTAAAGAAGCATCAGATGGTGGTTCACGACTATGGTGAGTATGAAATACAATGTATATAGTCTTTGCCACATTAAGAGAAAGCTTGTTTGCAATCAGCCACTCTTGAACATTTTCAAAATTGCTATTAGCCATATTAAATAAAGAATCATAGCTCCTGCTTGAGAATAATAAGGTTGTGTCATGTGCAAACATCAAGGCTTGTCCACAATTCAGGCAAGTGGGGAGGTCATTTACATAGATTAAGAATTTTTTTTTTTTTTGTATTTAGTTGCATCTTTATCCTCCTATCACGAGAAAGCGATCAATGCGCTATACGAGCTCGCTTAGGAGTTGCCTGCCATCTGTCTACCACACCACGATGGAGGAATCCCGCTAAGTGCCTTTCCCAACGGCACAACAAGTACACTTGCCTGCTTGATCTCCACACTGTCCCTTCAATGCTGAGCGTCAAGCAGGGAAGCTGCAAATACCAATTTTAAAGTCATTGGTTTGACCCGACTCGGAATCAAACCCCAAGTCTCCAGCTCCCAAGGCGGACGCTCCGACCACTCGGCCATCTGAGTTGTATAACGGAGGTCCCAAGATGGAGCCTTGCGGTACACCTGAAAGTATTGATTTAGTAGAAGAAAGAACTCCACCACATTCCACTTGTTGCGTTCGGTTATGTAAATAACTGTGAAACCAGTTATGCGCGGTGCCTCTAATCCCGTACTTGTGGAGTTTATCCAATAAAATCGCATGATCAAAGGTGTCAAATGCCTTTGACAAGTCTATGAAGACACCAATTGCAAATTCCTTGCTTTCAAAGGCTACAGCAATGTTCAGAAAACAATTGCTACAATAATAATTTATTCTCCCCAAGCTTTGTTGTTGCAGTTTTGGATATGATTTTCCCAATGGCTTGACAGAGTTACTAAAGCAAGATATGAACTTTATTAGAAAGCTGGAGTATGAGAGAAACTTCTCGCAAGTCTGAATTCGTTCTATACACACAACGACAATGTTACCACTGCTTTTTTGTCTCTACGATAAAATGACAAAAAAATGATCACCGTCCTCTTGGCTACATTTACCTATTCTGCAAATTCGTGATAGCAAGACCGGTTTGCCCCCCCATTCGACATGCTTATCCCCCAAATAACAAGCGTACTCTTTTGAAGACAGCGGCTTTCGTGCTTAATTTCAAATTTTGGCCCCCCTAAGTCGACTGCTCTGGCGCCGGATCTGCATGATAGCATTCGCAATCGCAGTGCTAAGCATATCGTTAAGTTGTAACAGCTCAAAGTTTGTCGCAAAAACAAACAAATACGTTTTTTCAATGTTTGAAATGCTGGAAGGCCCATCAATTTATTTGCAGGTTTTTGTTGGCTGCAGTTTGCTATCGAGAGTTCATCTTATGTTAGTTTGTTACGTTTAGCGAAAGCCAAATGTACTCGTGTACTCGGCGCTTTTTTGACCAAGTAACGAATACGTTGACCTTCGAGTACGAGTACTTATTGAGTACCAGGGGTTGTGAGTAGGCTACGAGTACCCCAAAATGTACTCCATCATTGGTTGCTAATGATATCATTGGTATTGGTACTCCATCACTGGTTGCTAAGCATATCGTATGAGGAAATTAGCCTACGCAAAATGTTGAAAATCCATAGATATAATCTAACACAAGAACGCGTCAAGGCGCTATACCGTCCAAAATACGTCATGCGATCATGACCGTCCTAAATACGTCAATCCGCTAGGACACCTAGTCCTAATCAATTTTTTTTAGGCCTATTTAAGAAGGAACAAAGTCGTTCCCATTTGTAGCAGTTTTTTCGACACTACAAAAGAGTTTTATGCAATGCTTGATTTTGAAATTGTGCAATCGCTTCGGCAGTAACTTAACCACCAGTCCCCACATTTCTAAAAGTTTGAGATTTCTCAAAAAAAATATATGTACCGTACCTAAATTAATCAGTTTGCCAAGGATTATTCTCCATGAAATTTTGTGATATACGAAGAGCTTTGTAAAATCTCTTCGAATATGTGTCACCAAATACGCGAAAAAGTCATTAATGACATTTTAGATTACATAATTCAAACAGTTCACCACAAAATGAAATATTTCAAGCAAATTTTTCAAAAAAAATCCATACATGCTTAAATTCGCAAAAGAGATCAAAACCTTTTGTATTTATATTGCAGTTAAAGCTTTCTTAAAAACTTCTACCAAATGTGTATACAATGAATAAGTTTTCAGATTCAAAGTAACGTTTCTGCAAAACTCTTTAGAATTTTTAAATATAAATATCGTTGCCTTTACTTAAAAATTTTTTGCTTTCGAATGAAACAGAGATTAACGTTATATATTTTGATCAACTAAACAACATCGATCTGTTTGCAACACTGCCACACTTTTTCCTTTCACCAGTCATTACAAATACTAAATACTAACATTATCAGTTAAATTTTATCGTTATTTTGTACATGATGCAGTATAACTTATTGTTTTATAGAGCTTATTCAGCGTTACCAGTAGCGAATTAAGTGTACAGAATAAACCAAGCGTGCAAAAAAAGGCTCCGTCGGGGAGCAAAGTTTGTTTCTTCTTTTATACATGCCTTTTTCTCTCGCGCTGAGTTTCCAGTCAACATAATAGAAAGTCTATGATTTTGCAGCGTTGCTGCATGACGTCACTCATAGCGAGATTTTGATTTTGTGCGGTTGAATAAGTCACTGGTCAGGTTCTAACATGAACCGCTTGAGATTGTGAACTGCCAGCTGGCACTAAAATAAAATTTTTAGTTCGTTTTGGTTCGTTTGTTTCTGGGTGACCGAACTCTGTCCCTGTGCACATGACCAATTTTAGTTGGCTTTCGGCCCGTGGTTCTGTGTTCTACTATCTGCATCATAAGCTCTTTTTTGATGACATAGCTGACTATGACATCAAAAAATTGATTATGATTTTGATGACATAGACTGACTATAACAGTATAAGCACTTTTTTGATGACATAGACTGACCAGCTGACTGTGACATCAAAAAATTGATTATGATGTAAAAACTAAAACCAAAAACCGTGGTGCTAAAGCAGTACAGAGAAAAGGCGATTGGTTACCAGTAGGTACAGAGGTAGGCTGCCTATGTTAACAGTGAATTACACTGGACTTGTTAAATACGATGCAGAGTGCAGCCTAATACAAAGTGTGTTAAAAAAAAGTGTGGACTAGTTTTTCTTTGTATTCAGTATTTCAATCTTTCCTGTTTCAGTGCACCTGTGCGTAGTGATAGGCCTATACACCCCTACTTGGTGCTGGCAAATGGGTCTCGTCTCGAGTAAGCCGTCCGTGTCTAGAATAACTCATCCGTGCAAGGCGATGGAAGGTGCTGACGGCTTACTCTAGATAAAACCCCTGACGGACCGTGGTACCAGTACTTGTGGTAGGTTGTGGATTAGCCTGGACACTAAAGTCGCTAGTGTACCGGGTAGTCTGCAGCTACGTCCTCAGTCCTCTGATCCTGTAGATAACGGTAGCAAACTATAGCTGCTCAGCTCTAGAGTACTGTAGCTTGTAAGTAGAGTTTAGCCTTTTTCAGTGTTCTTGAGTTCATTCCTTTAGCAGTTTAGGCCTATCTGTTTACAGTTTATAGACCGGGTGTCTCTATGGAATAGTACCGGTATGGAATAGTATGGCATAGTATGGAATAGTATGGCATACCGGTAGTATGGAATAGTATGGCATAGTATGGAATAGTATGGCATAGTATGGAATAGCATGGCATACCGGTAGTATGGAATAGTATGCACCCCTGTCTCCTACGGATATGCCAGGGATCAAAACATGCAGAGACCCATATCCCCTATTGCCCCAAATGCCCTGAGGCCCATTGGTCCTAGAGCCCCAGTTATGCATAGGATATGCCCCAGTGCTCTAAATTAACATCTTATTCCTAGGGCTCATTTACTGCTTCAACCATCCTGTCCTGAGGACCTTTGACTCCTTTTGCCCTAAATTGGGCCTGAGGCACATATAACTCTGAGTGCCCTTCACCCTCAATTTGACTCTTTATATGGGCCCCTTTACTCTAGTGCCCCAAACGTCCTATCACCCATTTCTGCTATACTATACCGCAGTGCCTTACTATTCCATACTATTCCATACTATGCCATACTATTCCATACTATTCCATACTATGCCATACTATTCCATACTATGCCATACTATTCCATAATTAGAATGTTCTCTATTTATGGAATAGTATGGCATACTATGCCATACTATTCTATAATTAGAGAAACCGTTATAGACCTGCAGACTGATTCAGAAGAATTCAGAGCTTACCGTATTTGGCGCTTGAAGTACAAGTAAATTCTTCTGGACCTGGGACTGTGCTGTGTGAAGCAGTATCTGCATAGCCTAGTACCAGTATACTGTACTGTGTAATACTGATGAAATACCAGGATCTGTATTCAAGACTGGAAGGTGCAGGGTGCAAAATTTGAGAAAAGTGATTGTGGTAGACCTAGTCTCATGGGTTGCCAGTAACTTTGCCACATGGTAACTTCGCCGCACTTTCATCCTTTCTTACATTTAAACTTTACATTGCCTACACTGAAATAAGACTTTAAATTCTCGGTTGTCGTAAAAATTTTATTGAGCTTTTCCAGTTAAGTTTATTAAGGTAACATTGTCACAAGGTAACTTCGCCACATAATCGAAACTGTGGGGAAGATGTGGGAAAGGTGTGGGAGAGTGCATGGGGTGAGTGGGGAAATGTGTTGGGGTGTAGGGGGAGGTGAGAGGAGCCGTGGGAAGAGGTGTAGGGAAGTGTGTTGGGGTGTGGAGGGAGCTAAGGAAAGATGTGTGGGGAGAGGAGAAGTGTGGGTAGGGGTGTGGGAGAGTGTATGGGGTGAGTGGGGAAGTGTGTTGGCGTGTGAGGAAAGGAATGAGGGAGGTGCAGGGAAGTGTGCTTAGGTGTGGGGCCCTAACACACTTCCCCACATTTCCTCCCTCACTTTTCCCTACATCTCCACTTACTTCCCCCACACCCCAACACACTTTCTTACACCTCCTCTCATATCGGGACCTCTTCCTACACCCCAACTTATTTCCTACTATCCCCACATCTCCCCTCACCTAGTTGGTTACCGGTAGTTAGTTGCACATTTATCCTCCTATCACGAGAAAGTGATCAAAGCGCTGTACGAACTCACTTAGAAGTTGCCAGCCATCTGTCTGCCACACCAAGGTGGGGGAATCCCGCTAAGTGCCTTTCCCAACAGCACAAGTACACTTGCCGGCTTGTTCTCCACACTGTCCCTTTAATGCTGAGCGTCAAGCAGGGAAGCTGTGAATACCAATTTTAAAGTCATTGGTTTGACTCGACTCAGAATCAAACCTCGAGTCTACAGTTAACGAGGCAGACGCTCTATACCAGGGGTGGCCAAACTGTGGCGCATGCGCCATGCGTGGCGCATTGGCTACTCAAAAGTGGCAGCATTGCAACTTTTTGATGACAAGCCACTTCTACTCACTAATTTTTTTTTTTAATTTGCCCTCCACCGATATTTTTCAGTGGAAAACAGAACATCTGAGGGCGTGAAAACCTTTTTTATTTTTCGCTCTCCACCGACATTGTCAGTGGAAAACAGGACGTTGGAGGGCCTATGCGCACGCAGGGGAGCCACGGTGCCATGCCCCCCCCTTTGGCCCTGTAATAAGGTGCTAAAACCTAACTTTCAGTCTATAATTTCTCAAACTAATAATGGTTGTAGCCCCCTTTCACTTATTTTAGCCAAGCTTCTGCTTTTAGACATAAGCTGCAAAAATATTTTTGCATTGTTCGTAATGACTGCACTCATTGCATGCCTTTTTTCAAAAACAAAAGTGTGCTAAAATGAGTGTTTTTTTTATATTAAAACCGTAGAAATCCGTTGGCGGCTGGGGACCACACCCCCAGACCCCCGGTTGTGACCCCCCTTTGCCAAATCCTGGTGCGCCATTGTCTGAGGGCGTGAAGTGAAGACCCTTTTTTTGCTCTTCACCGATATTGCACGCCCTTGTTTTAAAGAACTGAAAAGAAACGGATGCTTGATGTGGCGCATTTAAATTAAGGGTGAAAAATATTGGCGCATGAAATCAAAAGGTTGGCCACCCCTGCTCTATACCACTTGACCATCTGAGCTTCTCATTTTCTTCTCACCTTCTTCTCAAAGTGTGGCAAAGTTATCTCACCTTCTCAAAGTGTGGCGAAGTTTTTGTGCCATGTGGCAAAGTTACTGGCAACCGTCTCCATGTTAAGCAAGATTTTCCAATTTTTTTAAAGAAGCTTCTATTTCATCAAAAATTCCCTAAAATTTGCCGTTGCAGTTACAGGTCAGGAACCAAAAAATGGTTACGCAACCACCAGGCTTGGGCAAAAAACTCTCTAAATGTTTTTAAATACAAATATAAACTAGTTTGACTATACTGGTATATAGGTAGCTAAAGTATTTAAATACAAATACTTTTCGGCAATACTGTACTGTACTTGTACAGAATAAATACCGGTACCGGCACAAATTCTTTAATAATGTGTTTAAATACGGTACATTTCAACAAACTTTAAAAATTATTTTCCGAAAAACAAAAAACATTTATATAAACCAAAGCGAATTTTGAAAATCCAGAAACACAAGAGACACCGGTATATAGCTTTACGAGTACTATTAAAATTTGGAAAAAAGTGAAAATCGAGTTAATCAACAAAGTTCCAGATACAGCATTTTTATAAGCCCCCATTCTTTTTCTGTCTGCTAAGCTTAACCTTTCCTATGACCTTAACCTAGCCTTTAATCTGACCCTTTGCAAATCTAGCCCTAATTAAACCTTACTTAACCCAAACTAAACCTAGCCCTAATCGAACCTGGGGGCTGATACTAGATCTAATCCAACACTTCCTTCTTTTAATGCTTGGTAAGTGGAATAGTGATTTTTTGCCAAATTTAAATCAAATCGTTCAATTTTTTGGTGCAAAACGAAAGTTTCCTTCTCTAGAAACTCAAATTTAAGGCAAAAGTTGTGCCAAACTTTCTTTAAGCACCTAAGCTAAATCTTTGGGAAAATTGTTATAGGTATATTTATACTGGTAACCAAAATTTATGTTTAGTGTATTGTATTTTTAGTAGCCTAGGCATATTTAATTACATGTTTGCCTTAGATCCTAATTTTTCGGTAAAATTGTTGACTAAATTTTATGTTGGTGCTGGTACAATTGCAGATTGTATTTTTTGTATCTATTATATTTGCATATTTGTCTTAGATCCTATCACGTTGTACAAGAAAGCAATGAAAGCGCTAGACTATGACGAGCTCACTTAGGAGTTGTTGACCAGCGACCATTTGTCAATGAGAGAATCTTGCTAAAAGCCTTTCCCTGTTTCCCAACGGCTTAACGAGTAAACTTGCCGTCTTGTTCTCCACACTGCCCCTTTAATACTGAGCGTCAAGCAGGGAAGCTGTGAATGTTAATTACTAAGTGAATGGTTTGACCTGCCTCAGAATCTAATCCGAGTCTACAGCTCCAGAGGCAAATGCACTTATCACTCGGCCATCTGAGCTGTGAAATTTGCATTTGCTGAAAACTTTGAGAACAGGGTGCTGGTACCCTTAGAGCCTCCATCATGTTAACTGCAGCTTAACAAAGAATTCTTTTCTGATTTGTAATTAAGGCGGAAAAGTTTTGACGTAAAACTGTAATGTCATTGTGGGTGTCAAAAATGTGAAATGCATTGATGAAAATGCATTATTTGAAACTGACATGTGCCAGCGTACTATACAGCTTCTGGCTGTCTTTTGGTTGACAACATATTGTTTTCCACAAAATTACACAGTCAGTAACAATGCATTTCTGGAGGAGTTTTGGGGAAATTATTACGGAGATAAATACAGACATTTTTCGGAGTCATGGAGACTTGAAACAAAAGCAGCCGCTCGTGATATGTTTTATTTTGCGTATGATAGTTACATGAAGTTTGCCTTTCCGCAAGATGAATTAAATCCAATTGCCTGCTCTGGACGAGGTCCAGATTTTGCTAATCCGTAAGTGCATCTTGTAATATTAGGTAAAGTACATGTTTGTCAAGTTCAAAATGCAAATTGGCCAATTGTTGTGGTAATGACATCGCTATTGTTGCTAGAGGTCTCGTTTTCAATTCCTAAGCCAATCAAATCAAACGCTGTGTCGCCTATGGCTTGCCATTGCTGCAACTTTTTTTTGCTGTTTGCAGCTGTGTTGCCCAAGAGCGAAGCCATGGAGATGCTCCCCCACTAGTTGCATGCTTGAGCGTAATAGCGTGGCAATAATAAAAATTTGCATTTTTAGAAGTTTGAGATGCTATTGTGTTTTGCTAATCCTTAAGTGAATATTAGAACAAGAATATGGTTTATCTATTCGTATTTCTTTCAGTTCCAACCTTAATATCAATGATGTTCTTGGTAATTTTTCATTGGGCTTGGTTGACTCTCTTGACACTTTAGCAGTAAGTTGAATGTGTATTGGTCCATAAAAAGTTTCATGTATTGGCAGTAAAACAATTGACAGCTTAGTTGCTAGGAACATCACTGTTGATGCACAAGGTCTGGGTTTCGATTCCTGGGCTGGTCGAATCGGACACAGTGTGGCCACTGCTGCAATGTGTCTTCACAGTTGTGTTGGCTATACACTAAGCTGCAGAGATGGACCTCTCCACTTGTTTCACACTGTGTTGTGGTGCCGCAAGTATAATGAAGATTTGATTTTTTGATTGAAGCTTGTGTGTAATCAAAAAAGCTATGATTGTTAGTTACGTGCAGTGGTAATTATATTTTTACCATGTTTGCTGTGTATAATATCAATTGTGTATTCAGTATTCACATTTCAATAGAGTGACGTTATATTAGTGACATGTGTTGTTTTATGATTTTTAGATCATGGGTAACTCATCCGAATTCAAGCATGCGGTTCGATTGGTGTTGGACAATGTGTCGTTTGATTTAAATTCAACTGTTCAAGTTTTTGAAACCAACATCAGGTACGTTTGGTCTCGATTTAGTCAATCGAGATATTCAACAATAGTGTTCAGGCTTGAGTAAATATTAACGATTTTTTAGAATGTTTTTCTAATTGCCTTACAAATTTATCCAAAAGCAAAAATGTGTATTACATTCTCGGTGATTTTAATTTAAATATTCAATCAGATAATCGAACTAACTATGCCACTGAATACATTAATTTAATCGTAAGTAACGGTGCTTTTCCTATAATCACAAAACCAACGAGAGTAACTGAAAATTCTGCCACTATAATTGACCACATAATTACCAACGACGCAATGCATGTTCTAGAACCAGCTATAATTAAAACTGATCTAACCGACCATTATCCAATAATTTGCTCGGTTGAAAAATTCCAGCACAAAGCAAAAAGTAAAGCTCCCAAAATATATCATAGAGATAGATCACGATTTTGTCCTGAATCTTTTTGTGAAGAACTTGAATCTAATTTATTCGACTACTTTTCTACCCAACCCGCTTTAGACAGCGGAAACTTTAACAAATTATTTGATGATTTCGCTCGTATCATTTTATCTGCAATTGACTCCCATGCCCCTATTAAATATTTATCAAGAAAACAAATGAAACTTCATCGCAAACCTTGGATAACAAAAGGCATATTAATTTCCATTAAGAAAAAAAACTCAATGTTCAAAACCCATTACATAAATGGCAATCTAAATAACAAATCTTATTTTAAGAAGTATTCCAACAAATTAACAAAAATCAAAGCATTATCTAAAAAGTTGTTTTTTACTAATAAACTTCAAGAAAATCATAATAATCCCCGCGAAATGTGGAACGTTATTCGTTCAACTCTCCCTAATGGCTCGAAACATTCTTCTCCGAATATTGAATCGTTACATATCAATGGTAATAAAATCGCAGACAGTCAGCAAATGGCTAATCATTTCAATGATTTTTTTTGTAACATCGGAGCGCGCTTAGCCAAGGCTCAAAACATCTCTGATACCAATTCAAAATTATTTAACAAATATCTTCGTGATCGCATCTCCAAATCAATATACCTGGATGTACCCAATTACTCTGAAATTATCAATACAATATTCTCAATCAATATGAACAAAGCTGTAGGCCATGATAACCTTCCTCCCTTCTTTCTTCGAGTAGCCTCGACTGTTATCACTCCTTATCTCCATTCATTTATGGAGTATTCTTTTATCAATGGTATATTTCCTGGTAATTGCACTATTGCCAGAATAGTACCAATCTTTAAAAAAGGTGAACGTGACAAACCAACCAATTACCGTCCCATCTCAATTCTATCTTGTTTTACCAAAATTTTCGAAAAAATAATCTACAAACGGCTTATCAATTTCCTGAATAAACACAATGTAATCCAAAAAACACAATATGGCTTTCAAAAAAATATTTCCACTAACCATGCTCTCATTGACGTCGTAACAAATTCTTTTGATAATATTAACAACAACTTATATACAGGACTAGTTTTTCTCGACCTTACAAAGGCTTTCGATACCGTCAGCCATGACATACTTCTCCATAAACTTGACCATTACGGAATTCGAGGGAAAACCAATGATTTAATACAAACTTTTCTGCAACGAAAACAATATGTTTCTGTAAATGGTGTAAATTCAAATGTTCTTGCCAATAACTACGGGGTGGCACAGGGTTCGACTCTAGGGCCTCTTCTATTTTTACTTTATATTAATGATTTACCATCCTCAGTTAATTGTGTGCCGAGGTTTTTTGCCGACGACACCTGTCTTGTCTACTCCAGTTCAAACCCGTCAACACTGAATACAGCAATTAATCAAGATCTAAAAAATATCTCACAATGGTTTAAAGCTAACAAACTTACTGTGAACCCATCCAAATCCAATGTATTAATTATTCCCCCTAAACTAAATAAAACCGTTCCCAACATGAATTTTTTTTTGAATAACACCTTGATTCAACAAAGCTCCAGCGTTAAATATCTAGGAGTAATTATTGACTTCAAACTAAGTTTCGATATCCACATAAAATCATTAGAACATAAAATCTCCAGAGCTGTAGGAATCATGTCTAAATTGAAATATTTTATGCCCAAAAATGCTCTTCAAACCATCTACTATTCTTTTATACAAACGCATTTAATCTATGGTCTTCCAGTCTGGGGTTCTACTTATCATTCTTATCTAAAAAAACTGAGAATTCTACAGAACAAAGCTGTCAAATTTATTGGCGGTGATCTTTTTCAAGATAGGATTACACCATTGTATGCTCAATCAAACATTCTAAAACTCCCAAATCTTTATAAATTAGAAGTTAGCAAACTTGTCCATGCACATATTCGAAATCAACTCCCTCACAAACTATTAAACTATTTTACTTTTACTAGTAATATCTCGAGCCGTAACACAAGAACTACTCAAAAGAAAAATCATTTGTATACTCCTCGATATAAAACATCTCGAATGCAAAAATGCATCAAGTATCAAGGTGTCAAAATATGGAATGATATCCCCTCCGAAATACAAAATTCGAACTCAAAAAATTTTAAAAGAAAAATGAAGAAACATTTACTTACATTGCAAAGCTGAATAATTCAAATTTGACTCACTATTAAAGCAAAGCTGACACATTTCTACAGTGAAGCGATCGGTTACCTTTAGTCTCATAATGACTACCAGGGTGGCGGCTGACATAGATGACCGAAAGGTCTTTCGCCGTCTCCCAGCGGTCGAAACTATTTATGCGATCAAATACCGTAAATGGAATTTCTTTTTTTGTGTTGTATTATGTATTGTTTCCCGTAAATAAATATGTATGTATGTATGTATGTATGTAAATAGTTTTATTTTTGTCTTTTAATTGTGAAATGGTCATTTATGCGTAGGAGTTGGATCTTTTTCCACCAAAATGATTTTTTGCATCTCATTTTTCTCCGCGTGTTAGAGAGACGATCAATTGATGATTTATAATATTTTATCTGCTTGTTGACGAACTGGCTATAGACATTGCTCTTGGCATGGGAGGTTTTGGGACCTGGGCTCGTTCCCTGGCCAAATCAAACACAGTGTCGCTAACAGCTCACTGCCACTGCAGTATTTTTTCAAAGCTATTTTTCCCAGACACTGAGTCGCGGAGATGTGTACCACCACTTGTTATGTCTCTTGGCGCAATACTATGACTATTATTATTATTATTAAGGGGCGGTGGTGCCAGAGAAACTAGGTTCAACCCTCTCAGGCACATTGTGTAGGCCATGATTTAGGCCCATTACAACTTTCACCGCTTTCTCGTTTATTTAATTTACAACTGGCCGTATTCAGCAAGTCTTCCGGCCTGCTGCTAATACTTGGCCAGTAGGTTTATATTTAGTTTTCCGACCGCTGACTTTATGGTGTTTTTTTCTTTACCAAAAACCTTCATTCGTAGGGCTTGGTAATACGTGCATTCTCCAACATGGTGATTTGGAGTTTCTTCTTCGAGGTTACATTTAGGACATGTCAATAATACGTCATGTCCCAAAGTGTTCTGTGTTTCTGTAAGTTGCAGTGACCTGTAAGGACTTGCAACGTTTCATTTAATCTAGGTCTTTTGAGCCTCAAAAGTCGTTGAGTTAACTGGGGCGAAGCCCAATACCATGACTAGGTTATAATGAAGATATGATTTTGTATGGTAATAACAAAGTTAGTTTAATCATGACTGTGAATGTTGTTATTTAATAAGGACGTCGCATGCAGTTGTTCAGCATATTTCTTAATAGCGTCTGTGCGCTGTAAACTGGCTGGCCAATTTATGTAATTTAATGGTGTTGCAACTTTTTACGTGGACTTGTTTGGATTTTTTATCTATCGTTTTGCTGTAAATACCTTATAACGCTGTAAATGTACGAAAAAGATCCAATCCATATTATACTCGCGGTATTACGCCGAAGCGTGTAACGCCTGGCGGGGCCCATCTACGCGGTTTAGCGCCTGGGTAACTTAGCTCCAAAGAAACGTCAGTCGCAGCGGTGGCGAACTATTGGCGACACTGTCTGAGTTGACCAGCCTGGTAATCTCACCCTCTTCTCCCGTGCCGATAGTGATGTACTTAACAACATGGCTATCGGGCCGGTACAAATCGTACAACACCAGTACCTTAGTTATTTCTTTTAAAGCTGTGTTATTCTTGCAGAGTCCTTGGTGCGTTGTTATCCGCGCATTTAATCATCACTGATCCAGATCAAATGTTTGGAGACATGAGACCTCCTGGTTACGACAATGACCTGCTTAGCCTTGCTCATGATCTTGCAGTGCGCTTGCTTCCTGCATTTGAAAAGACAAAAAATGGCATTCCATACCCAAGGGTAAGTGAAAATGGGTTGAGTGCATAGGCGTCGATCCGGCGAGGGCAGAGGGCGGCGTCCCTTCAAGTCTTTCACTGAAGGGGGCAAAATATGTCTGGCCTTCGCGGTGGTTTAATAACTGTATTAACAGTTAAATGCATACACAGTTGCTAAGCAGTTCCAAAATATAACAGCGCAAAGTCGTAGTGTTGTTTTGTCTTAATTAGCTAAACCGAAAACAAAACTTTGTCAGTGTGTGGTCAGCGACAATGCTTTGAAAAATCGTTTTTAAACATAGAAAACAAAACTCACAACCCCCCCCTCTATTGGTTGCGTCTTCCAAGAAAAAATATATCATCGGCGTTTATGGTTAAATGGTTGGTGTGTATCAATCTTTTTATCAAGTTTTATGTGCTTCATGTTTACAGTATAGGTTTTAGTTTCCTGTGTTTCGTCTGCATTGATGGTTACCGAGAAGTTTTTAACAAAATTTCGACGGTTGCAGGTGTCTCAAATACACATGTGCTGTACTGCTTAACTTGCTAGATTTTGCTGAATATTCATACTGTTATGTCGTTATCTAAATTCAAATTCTCATTATTCTCGTAGTATTACGCCGAAGCGTGTAACGAGCGGCTAATCCATCTCCGCGGCTTAGCACCTGGGCAACGTAGCTCCCGCGAAACGTAGCAGCAGTGGCGAGCCGTTCGCGATACTGTGTTCGATTTCACCGCGTTAGGAGTCGAACCCCAAACCCCCCGCATCGATAGCAATGTATTTACCAAGTGAACCTTTGCGAAATGTCGGCTTGGTCAACGTGTGTGAAATACACCCGTGCTGTATTGCTAGCACTCGCTGAATAGTGAATAGTCAAGCCGTTATGTCGTTTTGCGACACATTATATCGTGCCGCTTGTTTGTAAATAAGTGAAGTGTTTTTGCAAATTATAGTGAACAGAAAATGCAACAGTAATTGAGGGAAACTGCGAAGTGAGCTTCCGCTCTTCGAGTATCAGCCACTCGGTATATATGTCAGATGTGATCGGCTCTAGCCGTGAATCGAACCCGTCACGTAGGATCTGTCACCTGCGCGCGGTACCGCGATGCTATGTCTATGTAGATCAGTTTCGTCTAATCTGTGCACACTCATATTTGAACGCCTGAGCTTATGAACTTAGACTTTCTAGCTCCAATTTTTGTTTCGTTGTTATCTTCCCTGGTGCAACCTTTTGCGCTAAGAAATAGGAAAGAAAAAAACGATGGAACTACCACTAAAGCGATGGAAATGTGCTTTGTGTAAAATCAGGTGTAAATATTAATAATGAATTTGAGATAGACAGTTTGCTTGATCTGTGATTTCTACTGCTAGATGTTAGGTAGGTAGATGCACTTTTATTGCAAACATCTTGCGAAACATGAAAGTCGTCGAAATAAGAGGACACGGTCGCCGAGTTGGCTACGTCTGGTGTAGACAGAAGCGTAGCGAGATATTTTGAAAAGGGGAAGTGGGGCTTAGAAGTGCAAAAGCCATTAGAAACAAAATCAAAAAGGGGGATTGTGTGGCACAATCTCCTTCGATTAATTACGCTACTGTTTGTAGAATTATTGCTTCCTCACGTCTTCAAGTCAAATGTATGTTTTTCCTGATCTTTACACAGGTTGCGATTGCAGGTTAATCTGAAACTCGGCGTTCCAAATGACACAATAACCCACACAGCTACAGCTGGTGCCGGTTCGTTATTGCTTGAGTTCGGCGCATTAAGTCGTTTGATTGGAGATCCGACTTTTGAAAATGCTGCACGAAGAGCTGTAGATGCGATATGGGCTCGGAGAGATCCCAAAACTGGATTGATAGGTAAGGTTTGGAGGTATGAGTGAGGTCAAAGATGTTACTATCGTCTGTCCCTGTAGTTCTCAGACCAGCTGCTGCTTGCAGAAAATATAAAACGTATAAATTTGCATGCACAGTTTGACGCGATGGATGCATTTGCTAGGCTTTCGTTTGAAATAGTCTATACCAATACCAAATCAGAGTTCCACAACCTCTTCGTGGGAACTTTGTAGCTGCTTCCCTGCCCCAAAGTTGCCGCGGTCCCAACTGGAGAATCACTGCTACATCCCGAAGCATTTTACGAGCCCTCTTCGTCAGTTATGTTGCTTTTGACTATTATTGATGTAACTTTTTGCGCTTGCCTACGAAACGAGTTCTATGGCCATTGTCTCAGTTTGATGCGATTGTTTTTGCAACAATTAATACATTTATGCTTGGGCTTTCTAAAAAAT
The DNA here is from genome assembly GCA_964006365.1 of Trididemnum miniatum. Taxonomy (NCBI): domain Eukaryota; kingdom Metazoa; phylum Chordata; class Ascidiacea; order Aplousobranchia; family Didemnidae; genus Trididemnum; species Trididemnum miniatum. The sequence goes on from OZ023250.1 coordinate 2,309,009, forward strand.
GTAGTTGCCTGGAAAAAGCAAGTTGAGTGACTTTTACCTTATATTCAGTGATTTTATCTCTTTGAGGATATCTGTCAAAACCAAATCTTCATTATACTCGCGGAATTACGCCGTAACGTGTAATGAGTGGCGGGGTCCATCTCCGTGGCTTAGCGCCTGGACAACACAGAAACCGAAGAGACGCAGCGGTGGCGAGCCATTGGCGACACTGTGTCCCGATTTGGCTGGCCCGGTAAACGAACCCAGAACCCTTCGCGCCAAGCGGAATGTCTTTAGTCACTGCACCAGCCGACTGATTTTTGAAGATATATTTCGAGTAAATATCATGTAGGAGTTGCCATCGATGTGAAGACAGGAAAATGGGTGGGGAGACAGAGCGGCCTGGGTGCGGGAGTGGATTCTTTCTTTGAGTATTTACTAAAGGTAAAGTTCCAAATAATACAATTGTTAAAGAAATTGTGATGTTGCTTTTCTAGTTGACTTAATTTTAGCTAACTACCTTAATACAGCTCGGTGATGTGCCCAGTTGTCCTTGCAAAATGTCGCGCGAGTGTTGTTGGTGAAAGCTGGGCAGAATTTGTCGAAAGTTTGAGCTCTGTGTTGGTAAATTTATTCTGACAAGTTGTGGACTAAAGCGTGCAACCAGGGACGAGGTCCATCTCCGCAGCATAGTGTCTGAACGATACAGTTCTGAAAAACTGTCGCCGCAAAAAACAAATTTTCGTTGCTGACAGTGTGTCCAACTTGACTGCCCTGGAGGTTAAACCCTCTCCTGCGCCAGTAGCGTTGTGCGAAACAACTATGCTTATCTTCAGTTCTTAATAAATAAAAAATCAAAAAAGCGATTGAAATCAAGATCAGTTTATGACTACTCGAGGTCTTTCTTCATAATGTTTTTCAATCACTACTTTCACTTCCGTGATTTTCTGTGCTGTCAGTTCTGTGCAAGAGATTTAATAGCGATAATTCTCCCGCCGGTTAACAAAGCGGTTAATAACGCTGCTATCGGTGTCGGAGATCTGGGGTTCAATTCTCAAGATGGTCAAATCGTACAGTCGCCACGGTTGCAATGGTTCTTCGGAAATGTGTTGCCCAGACGCTAAATCGTGGAGATGATCCCCGCCACTCGTAACACGCTTCGGCGAGTATAATGAAGATATGTTTTTTTGCAGGCTTTTATCGTATTTCGCGATGAACGAGACTTGGAAAAATTTAATGAAGGATTCACCAGCATAAGAGACCACATTAGAAGGGGGTAAGATTTTCCTTCTGAAATATTTCGGGAGTTTGACCTAGTATTTTATAGTTTCGTTTTTACATGGCCGAGAATCTAAGGTCATTGTTTCGATTTCTCCCTCGTTGATCGTTTTGAACATAAGCTCTAGGTTTGAATTGTTTCGCTTTACGTTAGTTTTATGCTTTTTAGTTTTTGTGCTCCTTCTGTCTTGAAAAATAAGGTTCATTAAGTGGACTTGATAACTTACTCACTTAGGCATTTAAGCCATTCTATGTGTGGTTTATTTATTGCATTTTGTTTTCAAATGTCCTATTTTCAGCCGGAAACACTGCAATCGCGGAGACGGGGATCCCCCTATTTATGTAAATGTGGACGTATTTAGTGGCAGCATGGTCAATACCTGGATTGATTCGTTACAAGCATTTTTACCAGGATTACTGGTAAGTCTCGTCGAAGAACAAGTAGTATGTTATCCTTCCAGATCACTGACACAAGTCTATCGTTCAACTTCAAAAAAATAGAATCAAATCTTGATTATATTCGCGATATTACCCCGTTATAGTTGCAACGAGAGGCCGGGATCATTTCCGCAGTTTAGTGTCTGAACAACACAACTCCAAAGAAACATCGCTGTGGGAACAAACCTTTGGCGACTCCTGCCCTGTCCAGTGTCCTCGTGTCTCATTTTGTGGGCTTTTAGCCGCCGGTTCCTGGTTCTAATTTCTGCATCATAATCAGTTTCTTGATGTCATAATCACTTTTTAACTATAACATGAAAAACTTGATTATGATGCTGAAACTAGAGCCAAGATCTGCGGGTCTAGAGCTCACTAAAATTGGACTTGAGGTCAGGGTAACTGTGTCCGATTTATTCACCGGGTCGGAAATCAAACGCATGACTTCGCATGCTGATAGCGATGTTAACCACTACGCCTCTCAGCCGCTTGTTCAACTTTGAACCTTTTTTTTGTTAAAGGCAATCGAAGCATTTTCTTGGGCCGAACATCGCAGAACATTAACGTTGAATTACACGGCTATTTTGGCCATTATTCAGTGCAAATAGGTCGGTTAGCTCAGATGTTGATCACATCGCTATAGGTGCGGAAGGTCTGGGAATTGATTACCAACCAGGTCGATCAAATCGGACAAAATGTTGCCACCGCTGACGTTTCTTCGGAACTGTGTGGCCCAGGAATTAAACTGCGGAGATGGGCCCCGCCACTCCATACGCTCGCGGGCTTAATACCGCGAGTGATTTGAGTGAAATTAAGTGTCGTTCCAGCCTTTATAAACGTTTATAGTTATAAACGTGTTTTATTAAACCCAGAGACGGACCATGCACCGATATGATCGGTTTATTATTTGTTTGTTTTTAAGTAAGTCCGACTTGGTGCCATATTTCACGGCTTGGTCAATTTCGGATGTGTTTAGGTGCTCAATGGTGACATAGAGGAAGCTATATGTTGCCATGCGCTTTATTACGCCATCTGGCGGCGTTATGACGCTTTACCGGAAAGGTTTAACTGGCAATTAAAAGCCCCGGATGTACGGTTTTACCCTCTGCGTCCAGAATTAATAGAAAGCACATATCTGCTGTACAGGGTGAGTTTTCATCAGTTTTATTTCGTTGACAATATTTATAAACCTTGTTCCAGATTCTTCTGTTTGCAGTGTCATGACATTATCCCTTAGTCACGCTCTTACATTTGTAACGTTGATTACGTTAATCCTCTCTAGTTTTCGGGGTAATTCATCTTTTTGCTTTCCTTCTTCGTCCTTTTCGGCGAACTGTGTAGTAACAAGACATTGCTCTTGTTCTCAGTAACCTGGTGGAACCTTTATTTTTTCGGTCACTTAAGAGAGGATGCCATAAGTGTCGTTATTTTGGGGTGGAAACTACGTTCAATTTTTTTGTTTATATAAACCGACACAACAGATTTTTATTCTTTCACTCGTTTGTTTATAATGTTGGCTGAGTTTAATTTACAAGCGGAACGTTCAGCCTAGGGTGTTATTCTGTTAGGATCAAACATGTTTCTTTCGGCTGGGCTTTGGCTTGCAATTTTTCTGAGCCACAAACTTGATATATTCTTTATGCTTTATTCAAACTTTTGGTTTTAAACGCAAGGTGGTGTGGTAATTACCATATTCAGCATTTTCTAACCCCATAGTCCTCTAACTGAAGTCTCTTGTAAGTTAAGGGACAATTTTTCGTCGCGCAGTTTGTTTCTTCGGCAACGTGGGCTTAGCAGTCAATGCTGTGCTCATTCATGTGACTAACGTAACGATCGTAATTTCTTAGAGATTTTTCTTAGAGATCGTAATTTCTTAGCGGAATCACGTCTGATTTGCACCTATGTCGTGACAGGTTCGATTCGCGGCTGGTACCGATAGCATTTAATATTCATGATCTCCGATGGCCGAGTGGTAAGAGCGTCTGCCTTGGAGCTGTAGACTCGGGTTTCATCCAGAGTAGCATCGAACCAACGACTTTAACATTGGAATTCACAGCTTCCTGCTTGACGCTCAGCATCAAAAGACAGTGTGGAGAACAAGCCGGCAAGTTTAGTTGTTATGCCGTTGCGAAAGGCACTTAGTAGGATTACCCCATCTTGAAGTGGTAGAGAGATGGCTGGAAACTCATAAGCGAGCTTGTTATAGCAGTTAGGTTATCAAAAAGTCAAAAGCCCTTTATTGTGAAACCAAAAAAATATCTTCACACCCACGGAGTCCTGTTTTTACACTAAAAATATAAAAGAAGGTTTTCACATTCACAGGGTCCTGTTTTTCCAATTAACCTCGGTGAAGACCACTAAAATTCGGTTCGTCGGCACTGTGGCGCAATGGTTTGGAGCATCGTTTTTACGACGACCGTGACCGCAAGGTTAATGGTTCAACTCCCAACCTAGTTTCGCTGTTGCGTCCTTGGACCGGATGCTTCTATCTCTGCTTGGTGGAATGTGGCAAGCAGCAAATTAAAAGAAGTCAGCAGAAAATTCTACCGGAAAACTTGGAAACAAAGGCAACTCCTATGCGAGCCTTGATTGGTTCTACGCATTGCGCCTCCGCCGCTTTCTCGTGATGGGAGGATAAAGATGAAGAAATCAATCAAGATCAAATGAAGGATTTCACGTTCGCAGAATCCTATTTTTTTCCGTTAAAGATTCAAAAATAGGCACGAGACTCAAAAATAAGCATGTTTCTTAGAAATAAGCATATTCACGCATTCTAAGACATTGCCCTTGAAAATAAGCACGAAACGGTTACCCTGGTTATAGAACTTTGATCTCTTTCTTGTGATAGGAGAATAAATATGCGACCAAGTGCTAAAACTGTATATACCGGGTGGCTGCTGACTCGAAGAGCGCAAGCTCACTTCGCACGGTAGCACTGAAAACCGTATGGACCGTGCGGGCTGCGGAACCGTATGGAAGCGTACTTTATACGGTCCCATGCGGTTTTTAGTTCCACCCCTCTCCGCAGTCTCCTTTCATTACTGCTGACTTTTTCTTTAATGATGTGAAATGACATTCAGTTTTTTAATGTTGCTGTTTTGCTTCCAGGCGACGAAGAACCCATTTTATCTTCATGTTGGGCGTGAAATCCTGGATTCCTTGGAACGTTACGCACGAACGAGTTGCGGTTACGCTTCACTGCATTGTGTAGAGGACAAGTCGCAAGAAGACAGAATGGAATCATTCTTCCTGAGCGAAACATGCAAATACTTGTACTTGGTGGGTAATCTAAACAGTTTTCCTTGTTTTCGGTTAATCTATTTGGACATTTTCTTATTGTTAATGCATGACTTTTTTTTGCTTTTCTGGACTCTTATTTATTTTTATTTTTTCTAGCCAAATGCTACTGAGCGTTGCAACCATTCCCACTTTTGTATTTTTTTTTGCTCCTCTTCTCCTACCTGCATGCGATAACGTAAATCGTTTTATTGCCTCTTCCCTTTTCTTGCATTGTGTTATATTTCTTTAATCTTATCGTATTCTTTTATTCAGTGTTGACGGTGCGGAAATAGAAGACACTGTTACTACATTTGTTTCGGATTTTTTTTATTTGTTTTTAATTTGTTGCGTAAATACTTTACTTTTTCTGACTGAACATGTCGTATAAGATCTTTTTCGGGCTTCTGCCTCTGCAGTGTTTGATGGGCCTTGTCTTTTTGACTTGTTATAACTTTTTGTAGCTTTTCGACTTTGAAAATCCCCTTCATGGCAAAGGTGAGATGAAAACTATCTTTACAACTGAAGGGCACTTGATCCCCACAGATCGACTGGAGAAAACGTGGGAAGATTACCTTGACTACTGTTACCATGACAATGATGATCGCCATAGCAACAACACTTTGAGAATAAAAGTAGGATTCGAAATCATTTATCTTTGATTGTGTTTGGCGAGTTTCTCGTTGGTTGGTCTTAGGAGTTGTCTTTAACATCAGTGAAGCGCTGTTTAAAAACCATCACTGTCATCTCCAAAACTGGAAAAGTTTAACAATGTAGAGTAGCTGTGGTGTCTTGCAACAAATTCGTTTAGTGGCACGTTGTAGATTACGTCATCGAATGTGTTCAAAGCAAAATGAAATCATTATTATACTCGCGGTATTACGCCGAAGCGTGTAACGAGTGGCGGGATCCATCTCCGCGGCATAACATATTGGGCTACACAGCTCCGAACAACATTGCAGAGGTGGCGAGCCATTGACAACGTTGTTTTCAATTTGATTGGCCCGGGAATCGCACCCAAGACCACCTGCGTTGATAGAGATGTCTTCAAGCACTGCGCCTACCGGTAGAGGGAGGTGCTTTGAACGAATTTATACATAATTTACTCATTGTGGGTTAATTATGTAAGTTCTTCAACTATGGAAGCATTCAATTTTTACCAGAGAACCTATGTCAAATAGCTTGACGAATTAATACTGTCCTCTTCTGCACTTGACGTCATCAACACTTGGTTTGGTCTGTAAATTTAATTTTGCATATTTTGGCGTCGTGCTGACAGGAGGTCTGGCTTCGATTTCTGGGCCGGTCATATCGGACCCTGTGTCAACAACGGCGCGCTGCTTCTGTCATGCTTTTTCGGAGCTGTGTTGTCCTGACCCCAAGCAGCGGAGATGGGTTTGTCACTCGTTGCATGTTTCAACGTAATACCGCGACTATAATGAGGATTCGATTTGAAGTAATTCGATATTTCTCGCTGCTCAGAAATAACCCACATTCAAAATTGCAGCGTCATTGTGACAAAGTCACCGAAGAGCAGACTTATTCGCTACCACTGCGTCGAGGCTATTTCCAGCAGCTTGCAGAGTTGGTGGGCCACGTCACGTGACAATTATCCGGGGCAAGCAGCTGTCGTCCACGCACCCCGTTCTACCAGTAAGTTTCATAAAAACGCGTAATTTCATTGGAAGATATTCATTTGTATTCTTTTAATTTTACTGAAGTCAATGCGGCCCCACTTCGTTTTTGTTTTTATCAACTTGTGCTTAAATTTTGTTGGAACTTGTTCGTTACTTAGGCGGGCAAAAATGCACTTGTGGAGCAAAAATGTTTAAGCCGCGGAGATGGACCCGCCACTCGTTACACGCTTCGGCGTAATATCGCGAGTATAATGGAGATTTGATTTTTGACTTTTTAGATGAAAACATTTAAATTAGTTTTTTTGTTTCCAGGTCTTTGTACCGGAATGGTGATTTGAAAAAACCTGCAAAAATTATCAAAAATACTTCGAAATTTTCTCAATTTTTTGACAATTTAGACCCAGATTTAATTTCAACTTATGTTTTGTTGGCCTCTGTGACTTTACTGAACTTGTTTATCTACTTATACAGAGTTTTTCTCCAATAGTTGTACATTTGTAAATATAAATGCTAGACAGGCTGTGTACTTAGAATTTTTGGGTGGTATGTGGGCAATGCTGAGCTGTTTGCCTCGGTAGGTAAAAGCATGCGGCTTTGTAACTGAATGCTTTAAGTTTGTGGGTATTTAAGTTGTTTCTCTATATTTTTTTGTGCCTTTCTTTTGTGTTGAGAGCATTTTTCCATGAATAACTGCATTGCCTAATCTACACTATTTTGCATTGCTCTTGAGTTCGAGCTAGAATTTTGTTTCCTTATAACTGGTTAAAGCTTCAAAAGCAGATTCAAAATCCAATCAAAATACTTGAAGTTCAACAGCTATTTCTAAGGCTCGTTCCAGCTTGACAAACTTTCGTGTCATTGATATTTGACGGCGTGTCAATGTTTTTATCTTAACAAATTTTTGTTGCGTTTTTTTTTTTTTTGACCTATTCTCGTTCATTTATTGATGTAAGTATAAGCTTTACCTTTAGCTATAGATCATGAAAAAAACTAAATCAAGGCTCAGTTTGGGGTTACTGCTAAGGGGGAGGGTAGAGCTTTCTTGATTTCATTGCACGTGCTTTTTGTGGGCAGAAGCTGTCTATAGTCTCTACTCATACTATTGTAGACTTTTTTTTTGGGGGGGAAGGAGAAAACGATCGCCTCGTTTTAGATCAGTGGTTCTCAAAAATTTGCTTTGCCATCCCTTCGCGATTTTTTTTTTTCGATCATTCACTGTTTCTTGCAAATTTTAATAAATCTGGTTCAGTCGCAGAAAAAAGTGAGCCTAGCTGTAACGATGTTCAACATAAGACGTTACGTGTTAGACCAGCTGCTGCATGCAGAAAAAAGAAGAAAAATTTGTTATCAAATTTTCATGCACAGATCATTGCGATGCGTGCATTCGCTAGACTTTCATTCGACATAGGCTATATCACTACTAAACAGAACTTTATAACCTCTTCGCTTTCCGATCCCAAAGTGATTGAGGTCCCCAGTTTGAGAACCACTGTTCTAGATCCATTTTTGAAGCGTAGAAGATACAAGTGACAGTGTCACATGATGTAAATTTTGTATTCTTCCTTCGATGTTTCGAACGACCGGCCATTAGCTCAGTTGCTAAGCGCACGCTATCGGTGCGGGAGGTCTGGGGTTCGATTCCCTGGCCGGTCAAATCGACACAGTGTCGCCAACGGCTCGCCACCGTTGTGACGTTTCTTCGGAGCTGTGTTGCCCAGGCGCTAAACTGCGGAGATGGGCCCCGCAACTCGTTACACGCTTCGGTGTAATACCGCGAGTATAATGAGGATTTGATTTTGATGTTTCGAACAGTAATGCTTGTTTTTGCATTTTTTGCCAATTCCTCTGTCCACATGTCCACTTTTGGTGGGCTAAAAGCCTACGGACTTCAACTGTTTGATGGATTGCGTAATCAAATATTTGAAGTCATAATTGAAAAAAGTGATTGTAACGTCAAATATGTGATGAACCTGTGGACAAGGTAAATGTGTTTACCTGCTAGCCCCAGAATGTTTTCAAACAAAATGTACATCAGCGAGAAATGGAAAAAATGTGGCGAGTGTTTTCGTAGCTTCCCGTCGTTGTTTGGCCGCAGAAGCTAATTTTCGATGGACGCTTTTGTGGTTGGGACTTTTAACTATGATTAATGTTTTGAAATGCCGTGGTCTTCCTACAACATTGCGTATGGTTTTTGTTCACTTAGTTGTCTAGCCACAGGCAAATGCAACTGCTGTGTAGCAGGGCTGTGAGCTCGAATTGGATCTCAAAAAAAGCTGAGTTTTGAACTCGGCCCAAGCCCTATAAAAACTACTTGAACCTATCATATAAAACTCGGTATAAATGACTGAACTTAAACTGGGCTTGGAAATTTTGAGTGGAGGCGAACTTGAACTTGATTAACCTTCTGACGGGTTGTCATCCTTGCTGTGGAACAGTTCTGACAGTTATTTGATTTTCGTTTTTCGCAATCAGCATTTTTTCGAATTAACGTCCCAAGGCTCTCTGAAAACGCCAGTATGTTGCGTATGCTCGACAATTTTATGACGTCAATTCAAGTTTAGTACTGACAAAAGCAAAAAGCGTTTGTATAGGCGAAACGTTTAGCTCAGTGGTTCTCAACCTTTTATGGCGTTAGAATATCTCAACAACAATGGTTCCCTTCTCCGCAATACATTTTTTGTGGGTATTTCCTCGTTGTAGCTACTCCTGACCGCTGGTCTTGTGCTTAATTATTATCGTTAATAGGCTAATAAATCTTGCGCTTGTAGCGCCCCTGGGTAATTCCTCGTGGCCACCTCGGGGGGACAATGGCCTCCTGGATGAGTCCTCTGATCTAGCTAGTAGATTGCCTCATACGAGTTATACGTTAATACCATAAAACCCTGTGATTTTTCCAAGTGTAAATCTATGTGTTGTGATTTTATGTCTTGTGGTAAATGAACAAATGTGATGGCTCGGTTTACAATCACGTGACAAGTTCTTCCAACGTGCCTATGCATTTGTGTTTTAGTGGCAATAACATGAACGGGCCTCAGGGATAAGGTTTGGCCTAGGGGCAGGGAACCTGCGGCCCGCTGAAGTTTTGAATGTGGCCCGCGGCAGGCCTTTGTTAAGTGTACAACACACTGATTGGTTAGAAAGCGGTGATCTTATGCACTGTTCACATTTAACTACATGATGCATTTATGGCAAAACCACGCGAAATTCTCTTATTTTGCGGTAAAAAACAACGCACTACGAATGTTTGGTAAGTTTTTGACGTAAAATTGTATAATTTTAAAGCGAAATTTACAAATTAAAACTAAATGTGTCCAACTGAAAATATTACGCAATTAATGTGGCCTGCTGTGCTTTGTTAGTTCCCTGCCTTACCTAGCCCCTGCAGTACGCAGAAGAGAGCCGTTGATGCACTTTGAAACTTTTCAGAAATATGCAATCACCTCAGCGCATTGTTTTGTGTGTAGATGAAATGCAATGTGTTTTATGTCTCGTATTGTTTCACAGAAGTAATATCATTAATCTTGTAAAAATAGTACAATTAATTAAATTCTCGTCGAATTACTCTACTTCTCTCACTTAGTTATTTATGGGTAAAACATTCGATGTTTTTACTCTGATGTGGTAATACGACTTTAAAGCAGTAATTGCGGCATGTTTTTTTTAGCGACAAGAAAGTTTTTCATCAAACAGTTGGTGGTTGCAATATTTTCTGTGTAAACCTTATAAAAATACTTGATTTTCAGCTTGTGAATGGCTTAAATGCTTGGCTGTAGAATTTTTATATTTGGAAAATTTACCATGTGAAAAAAGTTTCTTTTTTTGTAGCCGCTATTAAGCTTTATGTTTGTTGTTTTACGTATCAAAAATCCTTATTTACGTTCGCTAGCTGACTTTTTTGAACCGCTAGATGGTGATCAAGTATATTTTGATGTATTGTACAGTTGGTAAAAACCAAAACAACTTTGCATTTTTATCGAAAACTTACCTGTTTGGGAAAGAATAACAGCAAGAAATACAAACATCCAACCAGAATTGATAGGCTGCAAGTTCAAAAAATTTTCACCTTTGATGGAATTGTCAGAACTGGCTGGTTGACGTAATAGTTCAAGCCATCAGTGCGAGAGGTATGGAGTTCGATTCCCGGAACGGTCAAATCGGACACAGGGTCGCCAACGGCTCGCCACCGCTGCGATGTTGCTGTGTTGCCCAGGCGCTAAGCCGCAGAGATTGACCCTGCCACTCGTTACAAACTTCGGTGTAATAGCGCGAGTACAATGAAGATCTGATTTAAATTTTTGGGGTTATAGACCTAAAGATTTTTGGTTTAACGAAGTATTGCCAATTTGATTTCCACCATTTCGCAATTTTTCTGTTTCGTTTCATTTCCTTCTCGTTCTTTTTCACTTTTGCTGTGAAAGTGCGTGTGGTTTGGATGTTGCTCTACGAAGATTTAGTACATTGCATTCAGTTATTTTTGTATTGTATTTTGTTGCATACCAGTATTTATTATTTATCCTATCACGAGAAAGCGATCAATGTGCTATTACGAGCTCACTTAAAAGTAGCCAGTCATCTGTCTACCACACCAAGATGGGGGAATCCCGCCAAGTAGTGCCTTTCCCAACGGCACAACAAGTAAACTTGCTGGTTTGTTCTCCACACTGTCTCTTTAATGCTGAGCGTTAAGCAGAGAAGCTGTGATTACCAATTTTAATGTGATTGGTTTGACCTGACTCTGAATCAAACCCCAGGTTACATCTTGTGAGGTAGACGCTCTTACCACTCGGTAAATCTGTGTTTGGTTTGAGTGAGCGGGCTTGACGCCATTTTGTTTGTACGCTTGTGACTATCGGAGAAACGACAAACGCACGACTCGGTGGAAGTCATCAGCTTTCGCTCCAATTACGGTTGAAGCAGCCGTGAGTTGGGAGTTTCAATTTTTTGGATAAGTTTTAATCCCACAGTTCACAGTTCGTAAAGTTTGATTGACAAGTTGAAGACCTCTTTGGCTTACACTCAGCAAGCCTAATTACTCTATCAGCTATGTACAGTGAATATCACGCGAAAACAGCTGAGAAAGAAAAATAAAGCTAGTTATTTGCATCTTTATCCTCCTATTACGAGAAAGCGATCAATGCGCTACACGAGCTCGCTCAGTAGTTGCCAGCCATCTGTCTACCACACCAAGATGGGGGAATCCCGCTAAGTGCCTTTCCCAACGGCACAACAAATAAACTTGCCGGCTTTGTTCTCCACACTGTCCCTTTAATGCTGAGCGTCAAGCAGGGAAGCTGTGAATACCAATTTTAAAGTCATGGGTTTGACCCGACTCGGAATCAAACCCGAGTCTACAGCTCAAGAGACAGACTCTCTATACCACTCGGCCATCTGAGCTGTTGAGCCAATCATTTAAACGAAAAATGTTGATAGATTGGTAGCCTGCTTCTAGCGTGGGTGGTTCGAAACTTCGAGAAAATCAGAAAAAGCTAGATTTCGTGCAAAAAAAAGGCTGCAACGTCACCTTAGCCATTTCTTTTGCTGTTTTTGGTTCTGCCTACTCAGTTCATTCGGTGCAGAAAAAACCAAGCTGCTGGTGTAGTGGTCAAAGACATCGCTTTCCCCGCGAGTGGTCTTGGCTTCGAATCCCGGACCGGTCAGGTCGTTTCTTAGGAGCTGTGCGGAGATGGACCCGCAACTCTTTATACGCTTCGGCGTAATACCGCGAGTGTAATGAAAATTTGACTTGATTTTAAGAACACTCTACAGTTGACTACGCAACGCAGTTTTAGTGAGTTCACAGTTCCGCAAAAATCGATAAATGCGGAAACGCGATTTTTTTATAGCGACCTTTACCAGCTTTTTGTCTATTCACATTTTTTTGCCTTATCTTCAAACATCCTTTGCTCGTTATCTTAAATATTTTCAAAAGTTCAGATTGCAGATTGTAATGTTTGTGTTTAGAAATTTAAATTGTGTTTTTACAAGACAATACAGAGGAAGATTTGATCTGATAAAGAAAGGTTTTTTCCCAGTTAAGCTAAACGACCTTTTCTATCTCTATTTGATGTAGATAACAATGACTGCTTTATTGAGCCATTTGCCTTGGGCAACTGATTCAATATGGAAATGATATTGATATCTTCAAAATTTGCTGTGTCATTTGAGAGAAAATAGCCATAAAACGAGAGAAAGGAAAAAAAGAAACCTCAATAATCTTTTGACACGCGAATCGCTTTCTTCCTGACCACACTAAAAAAAATCATACCTAAGAGCATTGTTAAGAAAAGCTACCATAAACTTTAATCATTTTGTGAAGGTTGAGCTTAGAAAGAAGACACTGAAAAACAGTGATGTAAAAGTATGTTTGCGTTGGTAAAAAATAATAGAATTACAGCAAAGCTAAACATTAGAAAAAAATTTTACTCAAGAATTACGAGAAATTTTAAACTTTTTATAAAGAAGTAGATAGGCATGAAAAAGCAATTGAATTGAACCAAAAAAAGTCGCAAAATCAAAACTACACATTGACTTTGACAATTTTACTTTTGACTACAAAAAAATGATTTTTGGCAATGGAATACATGCATCTTTAATCGTCACGTAATTAAAAAAAAAATTCGATTATTCTGGCTGCATGTTTTCTACTGAAACTAGAGACAAGTTCAAGCATCATGTATCAAACATACACAATTTTATTAGAAATTGCTTGAGAAATAATTTTCTACTTAAAAAAAAATATTTTAAATTCGTTGGAGCTTGATGTGCATTTAAAATTCTGTTTTGTGCTTTACAGAAAAAAACGACAATAGTGTGTAGATTTACATCAGAAATAAACAAATCTACCGCAGGAATAAAATCACTGTGTTGCAACCATCTGAGCTATATTGTTTTTTTTTCCTGAAACGACATTTCGATTTTCGAAAATGGAAAGCCCTGACCTTCGTCGTGACTCCGAGAGCCCAAGCTCAACTTCCTCTGAAGAATTGGTTTCGAAACCCACCCATGACACCGGCCACGTAAAACGGCCCATGAACGCTTTTATGGTTTGGTCTCGAGAACAAAGAAGAATGATAGCTCAGGAAAACCCGAAAATGCATAACTCAGAAATTTCAAAAGTAAGTTTTTTTGTACAAACAGTTGAAACGGCCGCCACAACCTGATGAAATGCGTAAAGCATTCATTAATTTAAGAATAAGGCTAGACTACTTGGAGCCTAATTTATCCTGCATGGTTAAAAAAACATATTTTCTCTATTAAACCACTATGAGCAAATTTTTATGCGCGTAGGCTTGTTACTAAATTTAAAGCAGCGTATTACTAGCTTCATCCAATCACACGCCATAACTTTAGTATTAAGTCATTTCTAATCAATTTTGGGCCTACTAAGATAAGTATTAAAAAATTCAAACCTTCACAATACTCGCGATATTACGCCGAAGCGTGTAACGAGCGGCAGAGTTCATCTCCGCGAATTGGCGCCTTGGTAACACAGCTCCGAAGAAACATCGCAGCGGTGGCGAGCCGTCGGCGACATTGTGTCCACTTTGACCGACCAGGGAATCGAACCCTACACCCCCCTTACCGAAGGCGATGTGTCTAACATCTGAGCTAACCTGCCGCTCAAGTTTAGCTTTAAATTATCCAGAGACTTGGAGCTTCTTGGAAAGAACTAACGGATCTGGAGAAGCGTCCTTTCATTGATGAAGCTAAACGACTGCGTGCCCTCCACATGAAAGAGCATCCGGACTATAAATACCGTCCCAGGAGGAAGCCAAAATCTCTTATTAAACCCAAAGATCGTTTTCCTTACCCACTTTACCCAAGTTCCCCCACACGAAGAGAACATAGCCCTAAACCAAGTAAGTGATTCGGAATTAAAACGATTTTTACCACAATGAAAGTAAACCGTCCCTTCCTCCTTGTCTTAAATTTCGCTCTTTGTTTTAAATTTCGAAGAGGGAGGGGGGCGAGGCTATAAACTGCTAAAGCCATCACAAAAGTCTGGTGTATTGTATTCACTCAGCAACATTTGTTCTTTTTATTAAAAAGCAAAATCAAGAGAGGGGGCATGTCGCAAAGCTCCTTCTAGATACGCTGCTGTCCCCACACAAAAATCATGCAACTGCTCCTGTGTAGCCAACGTGAATAATAGCTTTCATAATATCCATAAATTTTTGATTTGAAGCACAACCAATATACTTCGCTCAGTTTGCTGTTTTTTCTTATATTTTTCATTTACATTGTGTTATTTGTGTTTGCTCTTTCCAAAATTTTTCAACAAGCTCCTGTTGCAGCTAGAAAACCAGGAAAACTAATTACTGTAGTTTGACTTTGTGATTCTGAGGTAAAATTTGCAGTAGGTTCAAGGAAATAGGCCCGGTACGATCCAGTCTAGAAGTTTAAAGCCAACCCCCTCAATTCTTGCTCATATTACTGTATACTAATAGATTCTATTTGAATAAGATATCCTGGACGAACCCTACCGGGTGAAACAGGCTGTCGAGTTTTAACATTTTAATTTTTTTAATTGATGTGCTGAAGTGAATACTATATTAATAGATGAATTTATACTTCGTACAAAACTGCAAGAGAAACCAGTAATGTGTGGGGGAAGGAGGCCATTGTTCCGTGCCCTTTCCCCCTTTTCGACTTTTAGTAAAAAAAGAGCAGATGTTGGTAAGTGACTGAAATATGTAGGACTTCTTTGATGGATTTTCAAGTTATATCCCCCCCTTTTCTAAAATTTTTCGCTACGCCACTGAGAGAGATATTTTTCATACTTGCCTCCCTCCCCCAAAAAATACTGGTTCCATCCTTGTAAGGCACTGATACTAGAAACAGGTTGTTAATGATGTAATTATTTTCCAGGTTCACTCAATATTGACGCGATCGCTGTTGAAAAAGCGCGGGCAGCCGCCGCAGCGTTCTTTCCTACTAGCCAACCTTTGACGACGACTTCATTCTCGAGTCTGAACCCCCTTTCTCTGCCCTCCCCCACCAGTGCTAGCAACTTAGTAGCCGCGCTGACTCAAAGCAGAATCGCAGCTGCTGTAGCAGCACGTGACCTTACTTCCACTTCCTCGATTTATCAACCAGCAATGTATTCCCCTTCAGGTTTGTGAAAGTTTTTGTTTCATTTATATTAGCTGCTAGCACCTAACGGTTAGCTCAGTTGGTAAGTACATCGCTATGGTGCTGGAGGTCTGGGGTTCCATTACCAGGCCGGTCAAAATCAGACGCAGTGCAATCGCTCGCCATACTGCGACGTTTCCTTGGCGTTGTGTTGCCCAGGCGCTAAGTCGCGGCGTCGGACCCCGCCACTCGTTACACGCTTCAGCTTAATGCCGCGAGGATAATGAAGATTTGACTTTTTTTTTGCAATTAGTTTCGGATTGAAAAACTACGAAAGACCTTATTGGCCCCCAGCTAATTTCGCTCAAGGAATAATGAAAAAGTTGTTAATTCCACAAACTGATTTACATCTCAAAAGCAGCTCCCTATACAGTCCCCTTCACAAAAACATTAACTGGTTGTTTGTTAAACGATCTCTTGGCATGGAAGTCCATCATAATTAATTTCCTGATGTCATAATCACATTTTTTAACTATGACATCAAGAAATTGATTATGATGCTGGAGCTAGAACCAAGAACCTAAAACCCACTAAAATCGTACATGAGGACAGGGTAATTTTAATTTTTTGTACCAAACGGTTAGCTCAGTTTGTAAGTAAAGGTCGAGAAATAAGTTAAGTTTTTGGCCCGAGTAGTTCTGACTTAAGAATGGGAGTAGTTCTAAGTTAACAAATCCTTCACGAGAATAAAGAAATTATTTGTTTGAATTAGATTTTATCTGCTCTGATGCTAACTTGACGTGAATTACATGACGATTGATCAAGTTTATCTTTTTTCAAGCCTTCCAAATTTTTTTCTTTTTTTTAAACTTTTTGTGTAAAATATTTTACCTTTCTTTCAGGGTCTCCTACCCCCGGAAATATCCTCTCCTCCCCTTCTTTCTCGGCCGCTATGGCCGCATTGATGAGCGGAAATTACGTTTTTCCAACATCCGGTTCATGGGTAACTCCGTCCAGCAATCCAGCAATGCAAAATCCGTTTTCTTATCTTGTTGCTCCTTCATCCTCTCCTACTTATTCTCCGGTTAAAAATCCGTTCGACTCTTTGGCGCCTTTGCCGTTACCAGCGATGTAAATTTTCATCGTGTTTTCATTAGGCCTACTGCTTGCTTTTTCGCGTTTTATTCATTTCATTTTGTGTGTCATACTTTTACTCTGACATGAATTGTGTCCCATGAAAACGACCTCTTTCAGAGGGATTTTTGCCTTTTACGTACTTTTATTTTGCAATGTTTTCATCTGCGTTTCGCCTGGTATTTTGTTTTGCTATGGATTTTCTGTATTGTTTATGTTTTTACACGACGCAGGCTTTTCGTCTCAGCTATAGACTTCTTCGCAACCGGATTGTTGAATAATTTTTGGCTTTGCATGCGTGTCACCCCATTTGCAAATCATTGTTTTATGGCTAATTGCTCGCTTGTTCCCTCATCTTTCATAATTGTTTGCTGCAATGTAAGGAGTGAAGTAAGGCGACGAATTTTTTGTACAACCCCATGGCTATGGTCACAAACTCCACATGTACCCCATAAAACCCCGTTACAATTTTGTTCATCAAAATACAATGAATATGACACGAACATAGCTTAAGGAGAAAAAATAAAACCGCTGTAATTCTTAAAACTGGACGTTTTCTTAAAACTTAATTCTTAAAACTTAAAACATTAAGCAAGGCAGCACAAAGCTGAAAATTTACACTGCTGATAATGACGGGTGCATCTATGCCGTCGAAACTTGCAGTTTCAAGAACCACTTTGGCTTTAGTTTTCCTCATTCAGCAAGTTTGTTCATATTTTCTGCTTAGAGCATTATAGTAATGACTCATGTATTTCGTAAAAAGATACAGTTTTGAAAATGTTAACTTTGATTAATTTGTAAGTTATTAAAGTTTTTGGCCCGAAGAAGCAGGAGTTTTAGAGCGAGGGAGATCAATTGAAAAGTCCCTGATTTCATTCATTACGTAGCTGAAAATTACCCTGTCCTCATGTACGATTTTAGTGGGTTTTAGGTTCTTGGTTCTAGCTCCAGCATCATAATCAATTTCTTGATGTCATAGTTAAAAAATGTGATTATGACATCAAGAAATTAATTATGATGGAACTGTAGGCTTAAAACCAACCAAAATTTGACATAATATGGACTTGGACATATTGACAGGGTAAATCAAACGTGCAGTAATGTCGGTTTTATTACTGAATGTGCTTGCAGTTAATAAAATGCTTCAGATTTTGAAAAATTTTAATTCTTGTCCTAAGCCTAAATAACTTTCCGACGAGGTAATTACCATGTTGATTGCCGATTTTTTTTCCACTCTTCAAATCAATTTGCTTGTTTTGAAAATGAATGAGCTGCTTCAATTTTGAGTTATTAAAATATGCTTGCGTTGATATTACAGTTGCTTGCGTTGATATTACAGTTGCTTGCGTTGATATTACAGTTGCTTGTGTATGCTGTTTTGTTTAGCGCCTCGTTTAAGCCATAAATAATGATAAATACAGTCAAATTTTTTCGATATCGTTGCGTTGTATTGTGACATCATAAAAGAGGAAGAATTGCTTTGTACCTAGTAGAGTTTTCGCGATAGCTTCAGGCTATGTCTGTTCGCTTCGCGTTATTAAACTATTCCTTACTTCGCACGCTATTTGAAAAGGCCTCGGTTTTAATTATAACCTGCTGTAATTTAATAATGAAAGTTTTTGATTAATCTCAGGTTCAAACGGCCAATTACACAAGTGAAGCTAGATTATTGTCACGCGATAGCGGAATTGTGGGCGAGCCTTTTCTTCTTTATAATTGGCAACCCTGACATTAGTGCCTTTTTTCAATAAACAAGAGTTATAAAATGCTATTTATATCAATTCAAATCAATACTGGATGAGTTAATTTGTCCAACTAGGTCTGCAATTTAGCATTAGGACAGGAAAAGGCAATTACACATTACACACAGCTGTGTTAATGCAATGAAACAGATTTGAACTTGATTTAACGCTTTTGCTTTAATCTTGATTTTGCCCACTGACCGCACTTGCTCTATCCCAAAGGATTTTGACGGAAACACTTAACGTCGTAAGCCTTTGTAGTAGAAGCGAATATTTTAAAGATATTATAATTTAATCTTATATTTTTGAAATATCTACTTTGAAACATTATTCCGTCTAATTCTTGAAACATTATCCTCCAATATTAAATCGTTATTTTAAACCAATTTATCAAAGTTTAAAAAAAGAAAATATTTTTGCGAAACCGCTGATAAAATCAACACAATCATTATTTCTTTCAAAATTGATAAAAAAGCGGCAGTCAACATAGTAGTTAAGACTTTGTTATTGGTGCGGGAGGTCGGAGGTTCGAATCTCGGGTCGGTGAAATCAGACGCGGCGTTGCCAACGACTCGCCACCGCTGCGATGTTTCTTCGGAGCTGTGTTGTCCAGGCGTTTAGCCGCGGAGATGGAGCTTGTCGCTATACACTAGCTACACGCTGCGCTGTAATACCTCGAGTACGATGAAGATTTGATTTTGTAACAAACTCAAATATTTCAACAGCAACAAATCAAAAGTATTAAAATAGCATTAAAATAGTTTTATGGTAATTCAATTTCACATTCCTGAAAGCGATTTCACTGCGTCATATTATTGCATCATCTTCGAACGCGACATTTTTTGACACCTCGCGTGCGGAAGAAATTAACCGCATAGAATAGACAAGGTATAAATTAGATCACATCGAAGAACAAAGACTTAGACTAAAAAGCTACCGCCAAAATTGCTGCATTTGATAAAACAGTTGTCATCAAATGTCTAAATTCAAAGCTCGAAGTGCTGCTTTAATCTTTTAGATTAGGCACCAATTTTATCATTTTCATTTGGCAACATTGCGGCATGAACTGCGCAGTTCTAACCATAGATTTAAAAACATCATTTAAAATTTATTTACTTTACAGCTAGTTAAACAAAAGATACAAACAAACATTTAGTAAACGTTTGTATTGTAAAAAAATTAGAATACTTCTGCCTTTGTTCTATTTTCGGAGAAACTGATTTCCAAGAAAATTGAATATCTTATTTCGTCTGAATTCTCTTCCCCGCAGTTTAAACAGCAAACAGTTGAGCAAATTTTTCACAAAAAATGAGTGAATCCACCTGTAGACATTGAAATATGGAGTCGTCGTGGTGCTCGACGATATCACTATCAGCGTGGAGGTCTTGGGTTCAGGGGCGCCGCCACGGGGAGGGCGAGAGGGGCGACCGCCTCCCCAATGATTTTTTGACCATTTTTCCAAATCGCCTAGAACCGCAGAGTTTTTTTTCTAGGGGTAGGGGGGGTAACGTCAGATGCTTTCTTTTTTTTTTCAAGCCACTTAATTGCAGCTTAGGATTTTTGTGGTAGTGAAGTACATGCATCATGGAGATGACCTAGTTGAGCATCGAACCCGCGAAGCCAGCTTTGGAGCCCAATGCACCAACCACTCGGCCAACTCCATGTGCACGTCAGATGCTTTCGGGAATGTAATTTTTGTAACGAAATGTCTAGCTCCATCTGGTGTCCTAATATTTTTCGACATTCCTAATATCGCAATTTGCAAACTCATGTAACAGAAGCAATCACTGCTTACTGTGAAAGACAATGGTTACAATTCATATCGATGACCAGCTGTTGTATCATAAAAGCCACCTAAGGTATCTCAATACTTTGTGAAATCATTCCTGACTTGACGTACTGCAATTTCACGAAGCTAGTGTAGCGTTTTGAAAAATTTAAAGTAGCAGCGAGTAAGTGAGAGCTTTTCAGAATCAGAAATCTCTTGGGTTTTAGCAAGTTTTAGCAAGTATTGATCATAGATTGATTGGTAATCCAAAGCAGAATGTAATTTACTGCGCTTCTGCAATATTTTTGTTGTTGTTTATTTTTACGCACAACATACTCAGACGTAAGCAAAGTATGAAAAGCTGGTACAGAAAAAGGAAGGCGCAACAAAATGTTTAACCGTTGAAGCATGCAGATTGTAGACCCATAACCACTATCAATGATGGGCACGATAAACCTTGCTGCAGTAAAGCGATAACGCAAATCGATAATTTTAAAAACCCTAAGCGATACCGATAATTAATAAATCTCAATTTTTTTAAGCGATAAATGATCGCCGATGATTTTTTTTCAATAAATGTTGCGGTGAATTTTCAATGTGCTTGACGATGTTTTTTGTGAGTCAAATTGCAAAAAATGTTGTGCTATATTTTTCAAAAAAAAAAAAAGAGAACAGTCCACGGACTCTGCTGTGGCATTCAAAGCAAAGAGAGATTTCTTTAAATTGCAACAAGACTTTATGGACACCGTGTATTTTTTCCAGCTTTTGTATTGAATGTAATTGTATTTAGTTGCATATTATTTATCCTACTTTCACGAGAAAGCGATCAGACGCTGTACGAACTCGCAGGGGGAAAGTGCGAGCTCGCTTAGGATAATAATTTTGCGAAGCACTCAGAATTAGGGTCAAAAATTTGAATAAAGTTTGTCTGAAAATTATTCGAAAAGCACTAAAACAGCCATTCGCAGCATGCAAATTTTCCAAATTTTTCCGGAGGAACTTGTCCCCGGACCCCCTTAAAGCTTTCCTTGTTTCTCAATCAGCTTCAAATTTGTTGCGCCGAAAAAAATACGCCTGAAAAAATGTGGAAATTATGCCCCCTCTCCCTTTTTTTAAATTTTTACTGATCTTAGGGTAAGCTAGCTACTGTAATTCAAATTTGATATTTTAATGTTTCGCTATTATTTGCCCTAAGTTTCTGTTAAAATTGGAGAAAATTTAACTGTGACATCATAATAGAGCTCTAAGAGCTTTGTATACTTAAGGTACAAGGAAATTTAGCAGTTTTTGCGATTTTGTTCACTTTTGTCACAAAGTTGCAAAAGTTAGAACGTTAGTTTGAAGAAAAATTTAGGAATAAAAAAAATTACAGTAAGCAATGCAATAGCTTACTTTAAGAATGCCGATTAAACTGCACCTACGGAAAGCTGATGCGTCTACTATCGTCTTATTCATGTTTTCGTGTAGCTATGCAAAAATCACAAGTTAGGACATCATTTCGCCCCCCCAAAGTTTTTTCCAGGCGGCGCCACTGCTTGGGTTTGATTTCTGGGAGGGTCAAATTGGACACAGTGTCCTGATCGTTTATATCAGCAGTATTTTATTGAGGTTTGAATTTGCAATTGGGCCAGTGCAATTTCTTGATCAAATATAAAACTAAGTTTGAACCAGGGGCGTTTGGAAGGGGAGCATTTTGCCATGCTCCCCCTTTTTTCTGGACTTTTGGTAAAAGAAAAGGTCAAATGTTAGCGTTACTGCATCACTAAGCTACTGAAATATACCAGATTCTTTTAAGCTTTTGCACAGGGCCAGCGCCAAGGGGGGGCCAATGGGGGCCTGGCCCCCCCAGTCGACAAGCTTGGCCCCCCAATTAACGAGTTTATTCTTTTGAAGACAGCGGCTTTTGTGCTTAATTTCTAACTTTGCCCCCCCCCCCCTGATAAACGCTTAGCCCCCCTAAGTCGACTGCTCTGGCGCCCGCTCTGCTTTTGCAGTTTATGCTTTTTTTTTTATTTTTTTAAATATCTCGCTACGCCACTGAGTCGAGCTTTCGGGCTGTGTCCTGAGACTTTGTTCCAAAAACCGGTAACCGGACTGAGTCGGGCCAACCCACTAGGCCCTGTACGACTATGTTCAATCGCAACAACGAGACTTGAATGGGAGTTAAACCATTGTTGTGTGAGAGCAGTCAAGCGAGAAACAGCGTGCTCAGAACGACGCTTTAATCATCGAGTCACGAAGGCATTTCATTCGGCTCAACTTTTTTCCAGACCCATTACGATTTATGTGACCAAACCAGTATTTAGGGGGGCATTGTGCCAGAAATGTTGCTTAGTGACCGATATGTACCAGACTTTTTGATGGATATTGCAGTTTATGCTTTCCAACTCTTTTTTAAAAATTTCTCGCTGCACCACAGCACCAGGCCCCCCATCATTTACTGGCCCAGACCAAGGGATCCTTTTTGCAACTAGTCTACTAATACATTTTGTTCATATTCACATGATTATGACTTATATTAAAGCAGAATTGTTTTTTAGAGAAAAAGTTTTAAGAAACAACTTGATGTCGGCAGCGTGGCCGATTGCTTCGAAGGGTCGTTTTAACGACGACCATGATTGCAAGGTTAATGGTTTAACTCCCATTCAAGTCTCGTTGTTGCGTCCTTGGATAAGATGTTTCACGACAATTATCTCTGCTTGGTGGAATCTAACAAGCAGCAAATTGAAGAGGTTAGAAACAAAATTCCAGCGGAAAACTCGGAAACAAGGGCAACTCCTAAGCGAGTCTGCTGGATTCGTCTTATGCATAGCGCCTCCGTCACTTTCTCGTGACAGGAGGACAAAAATTAAAAAATCAATCAATCGATGCTTCAGCAAATGACTGGGTTGTTCTGGGTGCTTGTAGTGATGCAGTTAGACTACCAGTAAGTTAGATTGAATTTGTAGGGTTTTTCACTGAACATCGTTGTTTTTGGCAGGTCGTCTTACTAGTGCAGCCAGGATTTTGCAATGGGAAGGGTTTTGAGAATGAAGTCACATTTGATCATGCGTTTTATACAAGAGCGGATCCAGAAGGTTTTGGTGGGGGGAGGGGTGTAATTTTGAATTCCGTTGAATGTTAACTAAATGCAAAGACGTTTAGACCCGGAAACGGGCGTAAATAAGTTTTTTGAAAATGCTTCATGTCAAGGGCGTATTCAAAATTTTTTTCAGAAGGGAGCACCAATTTTCGTCACTTATTCAAGCGCAGTTTTTTCGGCAGAGTTAATTTTAAGAAAGTTAAGTAACAAAAACGACTCTGGTAAGGTCCGGGTGCATGCTCCTCCGGAAACATTTTGACAATGTGCATATTGTAATAGCCATTTTAGTGCTTTTTAAACAATTTTTTTGGAACGTTTGTCATCTTTTTGGCCCCTAACTTGTCATAATCCGCCCCTGCTTGCGTTGTGCATTAGTATCTTTGTTTGTAGGCTAGTGATCACTAAAAATATTTCAAAAAAAGGGGCAATTGCCCCTTTTGTCCCCCCCCTAGCTACGCCCCTGGGCCCTGGTAACCCCCAAAACCTCCCCGTGGCTACGCCACTGGGTCGCCTGCTATAGGGAAGACAGCTAGAAAAGAAATGAAGTCGAAAGGTTAAAGATGAGCAATGTAAAAAAGAGTCTTAAAAGCGTGGAATGAGTCTAGCATGGATTGACTTTGCACAGCAAGGCTGACGAGAATTGTTTTTGTTATTAAGTTTTTGATGCTACTAGAAGGCATTTTAAACAATAATAACCTGCGTAACGTAAACATTCCGCTGGGAGAAGTGATATCGTGTTGTGGAAATGACGGATATTAAAGATTATTATAATATAGAGAGACGCGTTATTATTGTGTCCTAATAATAAACGCAACTTCAAAGGCAGCTGTTTCAACTACGCATGATACGTTGTACCATAACATGTTGCCAATTATTATTTCATCAAAATAAAGTTGTTGCGAATTTGTAATTATTACTAACATGTTTATCTTCATAATGGCGTGACGTCACAATCAATCGAACTTTTATATAATCATTTGAAAAGACGAATTTTTTTGTTGACGAAAAAAATATGACCAAAGCAGTAAAGGGAGGGGGGGGGGGTTAAAAGAGAGACGATAAACTACAAGAGCTCTTAAAAGAATCTGGCATATTTTGTCACTGAGTAACTTATCATTTATGCTTTTTTTTACTGAACGGCAAAGTCAAAAAATAAAGGGGAGGGAGGCATGGCACGATGTTCCCTATCTTACACACGCTACTCACCAAAAGGTTTAAAACATTTATAAATACTCGCTAGCTAATTTTTTAGCTATGATTTGTCAGCATATTTGTGACGTTTAAAAAAAATCAAACAAATCAAATCTTCATTACACTCGCTATATTACGCCGAAGCGCAACGAACGAGTGGCGGGGCCCAACTCCGCCACTCAGCGCTTGGGCAACACAGCTTCGAAGAAACATCGCAGCGGTGGCGAGTCGTTGGCGACACGTTGTGTCCGATTTGGCCGTTCCAGGTATTGAAATACTGACCTCCCGCACCTGCAGAGATTTTCTTCACCACTTCGCCCACCGACGGGTACGTGAGATTACAGGGCTGGGGAGAGGAGGGCAAGGGGGTTCAGCGTACCGACGCCTGGCATGTTTCGGGGGCCCGTCCGCATTAATGCTCGAAAAGCGTTCTTACGTTGCAATGTACAGTATTGGCTGCAAACAGCTTTTCTAAAACTCCATAACTGCCTTCCTCTCTCTTCATGCACTTTAACGGCCATCCATGAGGTTACAGTATTGATTTCACTTTCACGGGGTTTTAGTGTTAATACCCTGTTCCAGTGATCTGGTTTATTAGCTCTTGTTGCCTTTATTGTGCTGTTTTATACTTTGAAGTTGTGCATGCCTTACGCATTAACTTGCTGTTAGTAAACGGATAATTGCTCATTTACAACTTCAAAAAATATAGTTTTAATCAGGACTTAGAGGGAGATAAAACTGTTACATGAAAATCACAATCAAAAAATATTAAATAGGCTATTTCGGTCCGTATTACTAGGATTATGAGAAGGGGTAAAGGGGTAACGCCTCGTCCGGTTAGCTCAGCTGCTAAGCGCACGCTATCGATGCTAGAGATACCTGGGTTAAATTCCCAAGCCTGTCAAATCGGCACAGTGTCGCCAAAGGCTGGCCATCGCTGCGACGTTTTTTGGAGCGGTGTTGCTCAGGCGCTATAGGCCGCATAGATTGGCCCCGCCCTTACACGCTTCGGCGTACTCCCGCGAGTATAATGACGATTTTGATTTTGGTAACGGCCCGTTGTTGAAGTCACTTCAAAACTCTTAGCTTAAATGGTTTCCAAAAAATGATCGACAGGGTACAGAGAACCCGAAGTATACTTCTGCCCCAGGCCCCGAAGTTTTTCTCGACGGCCCAGCCTTAGAACCATATTTAAGTCATTATTTTTATTTACTCGCTTAGACGGTGACGTGTCACAAGTTTTCGATTCACTGAGGTTGCAGGCTGTTCGACGAAGTGTGCTGTAGATGAGACGCTACAGGACTGAAAGCCAGCAGCGTATATAGGGAAGGGGGGCTTATGCATCTTGGAAAACGAAGTGAAGTTGAGCATTAAATTCGCGTGGCCAGCTGCAGTCGTTCATATTATTTTTTAAGCCACATAATTGCAGCTTAGATTTTTATATTGGTGAAATACATTTATATTGGTGAATTTTTTTATATGCATGATAAAAGATGTCCTCGTTGAGCATCGAACTCGCGAAACCATATCGAAGCCGGACGTACCAACCACTCGACCAACTTCATGTACCCGTCAATATTTTATCGTTTTACCTTGTTCTAGAGCGCCATTTAACGACAATTTTATTGCTCATTTTAAGAAATTAAGCAGGGAGTCGAACCGTTTGATTCTTCCGGTTCAGGTTCGGTTTGGGTTCAATAGCGATTTCATATTTCGGTTCAGTTCCGGTTAAGGATCACATCAATTGAAACGCTTCGGTTTGGGTTCGCTCCAGCAAAAAATATTTCAAAACCGGTTTATAAAGTTTCGGTTCAGGTTCACAGTAAAAAATGATACAGTTCTAGTAACACAATTTAAAAAATGAAACGTACAACGCAATTTTTCTTTGCATTGACAGGCCAATATAACGCATAATTTTAACTTGCAGGAAGGCCAGTAGGGATGTGCCGAGTCGTGTCCGAGTACTAGGCCTAGAATTAAGGCATTACTCGGCCGAGTCCGTGATGCTCGACCGAGTATTAAAGCATTATCATTTTGACCTGTTTTTTGCTCTGCACCGAATTTTGAGTCGAAATTAGGACTTTTACGGACGTGATGACCTTTTCTTTGCTCTTCACTTGAGTTTGAGTTCATGTCTTAACGTCGCAGAATAGATACTCGGCCGAGTAATATCGTGAATACTCGTTTCTCGGCGAGTCCGAGTAATTTTCCTTGAGGCACATCCCTAAATGCCAATTAACGGTAAAAGACTTTTTCACCATGCATAGATTACTTACATAAGTGATTATTATTTTGAATTCAAACCAGCTTCAAAGTGACGCGTGTGACGTCACGGAGCGAACCGATTTTTTCAATCGGATCGGGTTCGGTTAAGGTTCTCAAGTACTCAAATTATTCGGTTCAGTTCCGGTTCGCTCTTTGCGATTTTGAAAAATGCGGTTCGGTTAAGGTTCGACAAAAATAGCATAAAACCGGTTTATAAAACTCCGGTTCGGGTTCGGTTCGACTCCCTGAAATTAAGCTGCTAGGTCTATAAATGTGATTCTTGCCGATTGATGCAATTACGTTGTTTACCTTAACCATGGGCTAAGACTATAAGTATTACAATATTATAGGCCCTTCTACTTGCTATTTATGCTGTCGTCGAAAACTGTATTTCCATTTTTTTACCAACGTTGCTGTACGATTTTGAACAACACCTGTCAGCTTGAGGTGAGCAGAGCTGCGTAAACTTTGAGTGCACATCCATTTATAAAGAAGCGATCACACTAACTGAGACGTTGAGACCTTTGAGACATTGTGCAGGCTTATCTTATTGTGATATGACTTTGTGGGAATGTGATGTCACAATAAGATAAACCTGCACAATGTCTCAAAGATCTCAACGTCTCAGTTAGTGTGATCGGACCTTAATAATCAACGTAAGATTGAAAAAGCAATCACATTCACATCTTCATAAGAACAATTTTGAAACTATTGATAACTGGTTGAGAAAGCTGACATGTTGCCATGATGCAATCGCATGTAACCACGCTCTTCGATGCAGCGTCCGTGCTAATTCTTAAACCTTTTTTTACCTGAACTATTGTTAAAAGCTTGCCTTTCTCATAACGTTTATCGTTTTGTCACTGTTTCCTCACTTTTTGCCTCGCTTCGGTTTGTGTCATTGATGTCAATCTTTTTATGACCGAAAATAAAAATTAACAGCTGGGCCAACTACTACTAGTACTATTACATGCTCAAGCTCAAATTTTGGGGGGATTTTTGACTCCATTCTTGTAATAGAAGACACAAGAAGCTAAATACGCGAAAAATCATTTTCATCAGAATCGCTACAACGACTTTAGTATAATGCGCTGTTAAAAATAAAAACTAAGGAGGGTGTTGATCTTCTTCCCTGCGAGTGGGAGTTCATCACACTATCCCCAACTACACCACCTCACCGTTGCCACGTCTTCGTAAAATTTTTG
The DNA here is from genome assembly GCA_964006365.1 of Trididemnum miniatum. Classification (NCBI taxonomy): domain Eukaryota; kingdom Metazoa; phylum Chordata; class Ascidiacea; order Aplousobranchia; family Didemnidae; genus Trididemnum; species Trididemnum miniatum. Next base: position 2,337,073 of record OZ023250.1, read on the forward strand.
TACTTAAACTTTGTTTACGCATCACGTGACTCTTAAAAACGCTGTAGCGGTTTTGTTGAAAATGATTTTTCGCGTATATCGCTTCTCGTATAGAAGACCACAAGAAGAGAAACAAACGGATTCTATGAACCAGGAACTGAGCGATCTACAACCAGTACAACAAGTCTATCTTGGGTCTGTCCTTGCCTTCTGGGCTGGTCTAGTGTAGTGTAGTCTAGGTATGGCATGGGTCGCTAAGATACCCGCTAACAAGTCGTTAACCGATCTTTTTACTGATCCACTAATAGCCTGGATTTAGTTTTTGTTTCTTACTGGGCCAGTAAGAAATAGCCTAATTTCTCTTCAACTGTTCAAACTTTAGTTGAATGTGTTTAAGCAGTTGAACTGTTAAAGGTTCTTAAAAAAATGGGTTTTTGGGCAGGCCAGGCTTTGTTTTTGGCATTAGTTGCAGGCAGGTTACAGTTTACTTGGTAGAAATTCCAGGCTAAGGATGGTCCTGATTGCAAAAAGATACCAATAGCCTAACCAGTGGTGTGCCCCATATCTGATCTCTGGTTTAGTGTATCAATAGACTGCTGTAGTACTGGAAACTAAAGCAATTATGTACGGTATTAGGCCTAGTACCACAGTACTATGGTAGTCGTGATTGTTATAGTACCGGTAGCAGAAACTACGGTAGGTAAAAAGGTAGATAATCTGTTTGTTATAAAATTGCATGACTCGTACTGACGTATGGTACAGTATCATTGTAGCCTAGCTCTACAGTCTATTGAAATAGACTTGGGTAGCCTACCAGTATTTATTCTACGTTAAACTGCTTAACTCGTGAGTTGCGTCTAGTATATACTGAGTACCGGTGCGGTACCAACTACCAAGTGACAGATACGACTTTCTAAGACCTCTTTGTCACATGAACTGATATTTTCAGCAAATCCCAAGAGGTTTGTTTTCTGCTATAAGACTAGCTTAATATTATTATGCTGCAGAATGTGATGGCAGGAAGTTGGATCTGCATTACCAATGGTAATCATATCGTGGATTGGTACCATAATATGCACCACTATACCCTATTAACAGATTAAGGTGCAAAATTTGAGAAAAATGAGAAACTTTGTGCAAAATTTTCCGATTATTCTTTGAACGTGCTGACTGGAATGGTGATTTTTGGCTATATTTGTGTCAAAATGTTTAGCATGTTGGTGCAAAACAAAAGTTTTATACTCTGAAAACTCGAATTGTAGGCAAAACTTATACCCGCCTATCAAAGTCTTTATGCAAATTTTGTATTAAAATTTATATGGAAGCTTCTATTTCATTGGAAAACAAAACGATTATGCAACTACAATTTTCAAACTACTGCAACCGGAAATTTTGCCATATTTGGGCATAACTTTCAAGAACTAACCCAACTCCCCGACTCCAACCGCTTTTACCCCAACCCCCTGACAACCCTGACTGTGAACTACCGGCTACCTAACAATTCTTCCTACTTCAATTTTTAAACTACCATTCTCGTGCTTCAGTGCTTTCAGTTCCCCTACTTCTATTCTCAAACCTGGGTATATTTTTTTGCTGTAAAAGTTTGGACAAATGTCCAAAATTGCTTCAAAAATTTCAAACATGTAAAAAATTTTTCGGCAAGATTTATGAACGAAAGATTTTGCAAGTTTACTATATCAAATGTTAATAATTAAGCTACTGCATTTCACAAAAACACGAGACTAGTTTTGAAAACGAAACTTTACTCACGCTTAGTTTTTCCCTTGACTGTTCTTCTTGTTCCATGTATTGAATTTTTAATACTGAGTGTCACTTTTTTTGTATTTTAGATGCATATTTATCCTCCTATCACTAGAAGCGATCAAAGCTCTATACGAGCTCACTTAGGAGTTGCCAGCCATCTGTCTACCACACCAAGATGAGGGAATCCCGCTAAGTGCCTTTCTTAACAGCAACACAAGAAAACTTGCTGGCTTGTTCTTCACACTGTCCCTTCAATGCTGAGCGTCAAGCAGGGAAGCTGGTGAATATCAATTTTTAAGCAATTGGTTTGACCCGACTCGGAATCAAACCCAAGTCTACAGCTCCCAAGGCAGATGCTCTTACCACTCGACCATCTGAGGTGTTAAATTTCGATGACCTCGATTTCTGCCGATAATTTGATGACCTCAATTGATGGAACCAATTTTGTACGAAAATGATCTTTTTTAAATTACTTTCTTCCGAAGACGCAATAATTATCCTCATTTTCCAAAAATCTATTTTAGCTCAATATGCTATTTCACAACTTCACTCAAAATATCAAAAGCAGCATATTGTTTCAAATTGTCATTAAAGTCTTGAGGAAGTCCAAATCACAAAGCCCATGCGCGATATTGCAGTAGCCACAAGGGTTCTAAACGTCTGGACATAATTCCCAAATATGGTAAAACGCAAAAGCGGTTTCTTCTTGCTGACAAGTGAGAATGCTGCAATAAGCATGCATATTGCAAACTACTCAATCAGAACGTTACAGTGGCAGCGGTTTAGTTGCAAAAAGAAACTCGCAAAATTTTAGTGAGTTAATGAGCATAGGGCCGCCACATGCTCGTGCAAGTGTCATGCTACAGTATAAGCAAAAGTTTTTCGCACACTTTGTCCGAAATGTCTCCAAATATTTCAAACATTTAGCAAAAAATTCGGACAATGTCCGAAAAATGTCTGTAAAAGAAAACACAGTAGCAAACTACCGTAGCTGAACCATGCTTTTGGTTCCCTTACTGTGAGAATGGCTTTATGGGAACCGTATCCAGCTCCCCTACTTTGATTTTCAGACTTCGGTTACTGTTTTCTGGTTCCCCTAGTGCGAAAAGCATGGCTCAGTAGCTGGAAGCGGTTCCCAAAGTTTGATAATCGAAGTAGGGGAGCCAAATTCCGGTGAAATAGACACTTCCAATTGATATTTAGAATTTACTGGTAAGCACCGGCCGTTAGCTCAGTCGCTAACTGCACGCTATCGGTGCGGGAGGTCTAGGGTTTGGTTCCCGGGCCGGTCAAATCGGCACAGCGTCGCCAACGACTTGCCACCATTGCGACGTTTCTTCAGAGCTGTGTTGCCCAGGTGCTAAGCCGCGGAGATGGGCCCCGCAACTCGTTACACGCTTTGGCGTAATATGACAAGTATAATGAAGATTTGATATGATTTTAAATTTACTGGTATGCTTTGGCAAATTCACACTTGCTAAAAACTTACAGGGATCAGACTGGGCAGACTCAGCAACAGTACCATAACACTACTGGGCATATTTATGTTCGAGGTAATGTCTAGAGCACCAGACTGGTTTCTGCTGTTGAAATGCTGCTGCACCAGACTGCTTGATTGTTCCTTTATATAGGCATACATGATGTCGGTGTCATGCTGTTATGACATCATCAGCAACAACTTGAAAAGTAAAAATTAGGGGTGGCATATAATTGGAGTACGGTTAGGGGTGGGAATATTTGGGATAGGGTTACAAGCCTAAAGTTAATGTAGCCTACTTGGGGGTTGGTGGGTGCAAAGGCTATTTCAGAAGAAAAAGCCTGTTGGTGCTCTACAGTCTAGACACCGACTTCCAAGTAAAGTTGCGTAAGCCACATATATATGGAAATTTTTCATCGCATGTGTTTTTGTAGTTTCAGATTGTAGTAAAATTATTATGTTGAATGCTTTGAAAAAAAGCAGTGAATTATTATTTAAAAATTTTGTGTGTGATGGCACTGCAAGAGCAGTTATTGCTCAATCACTTCATATGAATAGTTGCATTTATGCTCTGCGTAATCCCAGATGGTTTAAAGATGCAAGAGATAGATCACGAGAGCATGAGAAAGATTGGCATCGCGATCTGGAAGCATGGACTCAAAAAAATGAAACTCTTTATCCTCCGTTGGATGAAAATGATGGTGTTCGACCTGCAGAAATATATTGGGGACGTGCAAAAATTCGATATTCTGTTAAGAAATTTTTTCATGTAACTCATCTTATTAGAAATATGAATATTGATGAAGCTATTCATAAACTGACTTACATCAACATGGGAGGTGCAAAAATTATTAAAGAAATTTTATTGGAAGCCCAGGAAGAGGCGGTTGCTAAGCACAATGTTGAGTTCAAATCAAATTTGCATATAGTACATTCTTTTGCAGCAGAACATTCTATTTTAAATTTTTTAATCTATCGAGCAGCTGGCAGACCTCCTACCTTGGGAGATTGCAGATTTAGTAATTATTATGTGATGTTACGTGAAGGACCTGCCCCTTCTCCAAAACCAAAAGAAACTGCAGAAGAGAGAGCCTTGTATTACGTTGAACAGTTAAAACAAAGAGAAATAGTTGACGGATTGTGACCATTCTTTTCTCTAACATTTGTGCAAATTTTGAGAACATGAGAAATTTCGGGCAAAATATCTTTTAAGGCTTGTTAACTGGAATGGTGATTTTTGATCAAATTTAAATGATAATGTTCAATATTTTGGTGCGAAACAAAAGCTTCATTCTCTGGAAAGGCAAAAAATTGATCAAACTTCAAACTGAAATCTTTGGGCAAATATGCGCTTGCTGATATCTTAGAGGGAACAGTGATTGCAACTGAAGTAAAATCAAAATCTTTTGGTTTAGTAATTGAAAGTTGTGTGACTGTCGGGTGTAGTGAACAGTCAGCTGTTCAAAATTTTTCTCGTTTTTTTTTTAATGTCAGACGACGTCCAGCAACTAAGGGTTATCCCTTAGCCCTAACCTTCAGTAGAACGTGAAACAAGAAAAGTTGCGGATGGTCGGTTGCTCACTTCACTCCTAGTGTCTTTGGAATCTGAAGGCAAAGTTGGCTATTTTACAATTTTTTATAACGTGTTAAATTTCTCTTTTAGCTTTCTTCAGATGCCTTACGCATTGAAACTGGTGGTGATGTCGCACTGCAATATACACCAATGATTTACAAAGAGAGAACTTGCTTAATTCATCATCAGTAAAACTAGCCTCGGGAGTATTGCCGCTTACACGCGTTTTGTATTTTTGAATTTGTTAAAAATATCAAATAATTTTTGCATTGAACGTATTTTACCAGTCAAAATTTTTGTTCGGGTGTGAGTCATTTTTGCTGCGTGAAAATGTTTTTTGGCAAGTCATAAATCATGACCATTAGAGATATTAAAAGTAGAACTTGCTAGATATACACTAGTGCATGCTGATTCTGGTTAAACGGTATTGATGTTTTTGATTTCAGTTACCTGTACTCTGATATCTTTTGACTCTCTCATACTTTTGTAGGTGTGTAAACTATTTTAGTGTGTCCAAAAACGGTGTTTAAAACAATCATCCATTACAATGAATGTGAGTATACCCTTGTATTTTTGTATCGTAAATTAGTGCACTAAAACAGCACAGATAGTTTAGTTTAGTTGCATATTGATCCTCCTATCACGAGAAAGCGATCAAAGCGTTATAACGAGCTCGCTTAGGAGTTGCTTATCATCTGTCTACCACACCATGATGGGGGAATCCCGTTTAGTGTCTTTCCCAAAGGCACAAGAAGTAAACTTCCAGCTTGTTCTCCACACTGTCCCTTTAATGCTGAGCGTCAAGCAGGGAAGCTGTGAATACCAATTTTAAAGTCATTGATACAGCTTTTGAAGCAGACACTGTTGCCCTCGGCCATCTGAGTTGTGAAAATAGCTGAGTATGATTACGTAAAGTTTGTCTCTAGAGCGTAGACTTTGGTGTGATTCTGAGTCGGGCTAACCAACGACTTTGTAATAGGTTTTCATATTTTCCTTCTTGACGCCTAGCCTTTCACCGTTATAAGAGTAATAAAACAATCCAATTACTTAATTGAGTTAAGAAGTTGCTTTTGTTTGTATGGCTGTAAATCTTGAGTTTTGCAAGAATTAGTAGAATAGTAGGTCAATATATGTTAAAGAATTTCAACTAATGAATTGAACTTGAATCTAACCCACCGATCTTGGGCTGAATCTAATGTAGTCAAAAAAATCTAATCACGAGTGGGATTCGAACCCACGCCCGTTCCGACCAGTGACGTGTCACCACTAACCAGCCAAATGGTTGCGGCGAGTTTCTACCGGAGACGCTGTCTTAACCACTCGACCATCGCAATCTGATGCTGGAGCAGCCAAATTTCCTGTTTATACCTTAAGATTAATTCATCATAACATAAGTTACAAGCAACTCGAAATGATCATTGCTTCCAGCAAATAAAGTGCTCCATGACAGGTCAGAGCATATACATATACATGTGTATTTTTTTTTTTGTGAAAGCATATTTTGTTTAACATAAGTTAGCAAGTTTTTGTTTTGTTCAGGACAAACAGTTGGACAGTGCATTAGACCTGATGCGACGTCTTCCACCTCAACAAGTGGAGAAGAATCTTTCAGACTTAATTGACTTAGTTCCTGATTTATGTGAAGATTTACTTGCATCAGTCGACCAGCCATTGCGAGTTCTTCGAGACAAACAAACTGGAAAGGATTATTTACTTTGTGACTACAACAGAGATGGAGACTCGTACAGGTGCTAGCATGGGCTTTTCATGCAACCCTCATGTGCTCACTTGCTGGCTGGCTGCCAACTCGCAAGCGTTTTTAATAGAAATATAAAGAAATATTATGGTAGGCGTGAAAGACTACTAAATAAACGCTGTAAAAAACAAATCTACGACTAGTCTTTCTGTTGAATCGCTCATCAGGTAGACTCAGGTTCGAACCTAGAACCTTGTGATTGAGAGTTTACCTCCCTAACTACTTGGCCACCAATTTCACAGCGTTTTCCGTGCTATATTTTTAATAGAGTTCATTAAAAATCTCCTAGTCGAATTCAAGTTGCATATTTTTGAATTTGCTAGTTCTGTGATTTTACCGAGCTTATACTAAGTTCAATCAGTTTTTATCGGGTTTGGGCAAAGTTCAAGGATTTTTTATTGGGTTTGGGCCAAGTTCAAGCAACTTTTTTACAGGTTTAGGATAAGTTCAAAACGAAATCCACTTTTTTCCGATTTCTCAAATGTTATCAAAAAATAATATTTCCAATGTATCAAAACCTTCTGTCAACTAGGTAGTACTTTCGACTGACCGACTCAGCGCATGGACAGATTTCGGTCTGGGGAGGGGGGTGTGATTAGTTTGAAAACTATGAGTTCGAGAGTGGGCTTGGTGACTCCATGCCCAGTTTTTTTGCCTAATCGGTGATGCCGAATATTTGCATACTTTAGTAAACATGTGTTCAGAAACCTTTTTTTAGTTATAAACCAATTTAAAATGGAAAGGTTTTTTAATTCTTATCATAATCATGAAAATTCTGTACAAATTGTGTCGATAGTTTCACCAAACTTCAATTTTTTCAGCTTCCTCAGTAACTACAAAATTTTTACGAAAAAACTCTTTTATTACAACATTATCAATTTTGAAAAGAAAGCGTAAATTGAGAGGTGTTGCACAGCCTGCTTTCATCTCCACAAAAAACGTGGGTTTTCTTAATGTGGTCAGGGTTAAGGACAGTTCTCTGAAAGCTCACCGTTTGCGAACTCACGCAACCCACACCACCTCTTTAGGTGCGACTAGGAAAGACTACAGCTTCGCTATAATTAGCGCACGAAAATGAAGTTTTTACCTGACTCGAGCGAAGCCCGCGAGCCGAAAGTCCACAAATATAGACATGGGAAGAGGCTAATTGTTACTTAGCAACCGTATTACCATTTCTAGTTTGAATCTTGCGTTAATATTGCTTGCCTGTTGGTTTTCTTGAGATTGTGATGGACTTGCTTAGCGTTATTTGTTTAGCCTTGAAATTAAAACAACCAGATGGTCAGCGCTGTTGTCATAGACATCGCTATCGGTGGGAAAGGTCGGGGGTTCAGTTCCCGGGTCGGCCAAATCGGACATTGTGTCGGCAACGGCTCGGCACCGCTACGAGGCTTCTTCGTGGCTGTGTTGTTCAGGTGCCAAGCCGCGGACATGGACGACGCCACTTGTTTCGTGCGTCGGTGTAGTACCGCGAGTACAATGAATTTGTTTGTAAAACTGCAATCATGCAGATCACCTTGGAGCAACACATACGACCCTCCCATTGATGATGGAGCGAAACCATCAAGCAAACTGAGAGATCTGGAAATTTCAGCTAATACTGCGTTTGATTCTTATCGGGAAATGTAAGACAGTGAATTTTTTTGCCTATTATATTTTCTTTGTTGCATATTTATCCTATCACAAGAAAGCGCTATGACTAGTTCGCTTAGGAGTTGCTGGCTATCTGTCTACCCTTCCAAGATGGGGGAATCCCGTTAAGCGCCTTTCCTTACGGATCAACAAGTAAACTTGCCGGCTTGTTCTCCACACTGTCCCTTTAATGCTGCGCGTCAAGCAAGGAAGCTGTGAGTAGCAATATTAAAGTCATTGGTTTGATCCGACTCGGAGTCGAACCTAAGTCTGCTGCTCCAGAGGCAGACGCTTTTACCGCTGGACCATCTGCGCTGTTAGTGATGCAGTAGCATGCTAACAATTATTTATACGCTGAGATAAAACGCCAGTTACCATAAACTGGTTTGTTTAATGCTGACTAGAGCTTTTCGAGCAGAACTAGAAGCATTTTTCGAAAATGGTCAAGTCTTTTTGAACACTTAAGTTGCACGATTTGCTGCGGTTTGATTTAGCTAGCAATGCCAATATGTATTGTTCATGCGCTTTTATGAAGGAGTATTTGTGTGAAAAAAATCTGGTCTTTTCCTTCGAATGGATATCTGGGGGTAGGTTCTTTTCAGAAGGGGTTTGGTGACTGGGACTGTGGCTGAGACTGCCGGGGAAGGTACCAGCGTGTGCTGAAGAAAAGTTTTATGTGGTATTTCACGCATAACAAAGTTTGCCCCTAAATGAGAATCTTGTTTATAAGCAGCATTTTGACAAGACATACCATTTTGTAACGATCAATTAATCTTGTATCCTGCGTTATGGTGTGAGGTAGTTTTTGATCGAGTAGTGTTAAAGTCTAATGTTGAAAGCAACGGTTCCTTTTTCCATTGATCGTGCTTGCTAGTTTACTCAATCTTTTTGCGTACCAAGCACAGAGCTACTGACAATGTTAAGGTGTGTTTGCACAGAATACGATGCGATTTTTCGTACGTAAAGCGACTAAGCTGCGAAGCGGTGAGAGATGATGACGTAAAGAGGTAAAACTGCGTCATTTTGCGCTGCATTCGAGAAAATAATCGCAAGGTGCTTTGCAAAATATTCGATCGAAAGCAAAGTTGTTTAGGTTCGAAGTTTGGCTTAGGATCAAACTAAGTGCTCAAAGTTCAAGACTATCGGCTCAGCTTCTATACTAAGCCTCTGACTGAAAGCTGCGAAATATTCCCACACGAACTGTCGGCTTGTTCTAGCATAGTATTTACTATATAAGCATACTCGCTTGAAAAGGGTCAAGCTAGAAAAGTTTGACCAGAATAAAATGAAAGTAGTGACTGCCAGCCTTGTGTAAAGCCTTACTCTTTTTGCCGTAAATCTGCGAAGAAAATATTTTCAGAAAGAAATGTAAAACCTCAGTAATTCTTAAAACTGTACGTTTCGACCACATAAGTTCAGCTGTCATCATCAACGCAGTACTAAAAAGCCTAGCAGCGTACTATATATAATACTTAATACTTTGCGTAAAATTTGTATACTCCGTGCGACCCTTAAAGTTTGTTTCGCGACCCCTCGAGGGGTCGCAAGCCCTAGTTTGGGAAGCCCTGTTGTGTACTAAACGATGCTGTACGAAAATGAACTGCCTTGTTTACGCCGTTGGTGATGACGGTTGAATCTGTGTCGTTGAAACGTACGGTTTTGGGACTGTGGCTGTATTTTTCTCCTTACTCATTTTGCGCTCCGCTCTAGTTCTTTAATGAATGCTTCGTCCAATAGGTACTACGAAGGCGGAATATCATCGGTGTATTTTTGGGACCTTGACCATGGATTTGCTGGCGCTATTCTTATAAAGAAAGCTGGCGATTCATCTACTAAAAACAAAGGATGTTGGGACTCAATACATGTTATTGAAGTTCAGGTACTTTTCAAAGTAATATTACCAAAGTTTCATCATACTCGCGGTATTACACGGAAGCATGTAGCGAGTGGCGCGGTCCATCTTCATGATTTAGCGCCTGGGCAACACAGCTTCGAAAAAACCTCGCAGCGGTGGCGAGCCGCTGGCGACATTGTGTCCGTTTTGAGCAACCCAGTAATCGAACCTATGACCTCCCGCACTGTTAGCGGTGTTGAAGGACTCCACGAACTGGTGGGCTTGGTTGTGAACAGTGGCGAAGTGTGGTTGGTTTTGTTTAATTGTTGTCACCGAGATACTGTCTCGGTCTCATAATTAAGTCTTGTTGGTAGCATTTCTACTCGCATAGTAGCCAGCCCTGGTCCAGCTTAATATTTCGCTCGAAATGAATCTGGCACTTTAACTGGAAACTTCTTTGCTTTGCTCCATTTGTTTCATTGCGTGTCATCAACTGCAGGTTTTTAATAATTTCCGGCCCTGGCTAGTCGTTGTATTATTCAGCTAGCTTCACTACGCTGGTGTATGTAGGTTGAAGTTGGTATAAGATTGCTAATTCGTTCGATGGTTGGAAAATTGCGAAACTTATTTAAATTTTGTTGAAACTTGATTTCGCTTGCTCTGTCAAAGTAACCAGTAAGACAGAAACATCCCAGATTTCATTTTTGCTAGAAACAATAATCTTTATAAACCAAATTCTTGCTCTCAATTAGCAAAAGACTTCTACAAACTGAGTGACTATTAGTCATTGTTACGTGTACCGTAAGAAAAGCTGAAGTACAAACGATTTTTACCCATTGTGTGATGGGCTATTTTTACAATATCAGCAATTGCTTCATAATGCTCTATCCTGTTGAAAATATTTATAATATGAAATTAGGTTGTTTTCAATAAGTGGGGTATAGTAGAGTACGAGCTAATTGGTTTGATTTCGACTGTATGCTGTACTATTCGTATTAGGAAAAGTCTGGAGGTCGCAATGCTCACTACAAGCTAACCTCTACAGTAATGTTGTGGCTACAAACCAGCAAAGCTGCTTCTGGAACCATGAATCTCGGAGGAAATTTAACAAGACAGGTACGATCTTTCAGGCTGGTAAAATTCAGATCTTCATTATATTCGCGATGTTACGCCCAAGCGTGTAACGAGTGGCGAAGTGTTATCGTCTGAGCAATACAGCTTCGAAGAAACATGGCAGGGGTGGCAAGCCGTTGACGACACTAGGTCCAATTTGACCAGCCTGGAAATCAAACCCGAGAGCTTCCGCACGGGTAGCGCTGTGTTAGCCACTGGGCCATGTGACCGGTTGCAATGCCAAAATAATGTGCTACCAGAGCCAGGCTCGAAACGTGTTTGGCCGTTACTTATTTGCGATTTAATTTTACGAATAATTCGTATTTGTTCAACCATTAGGTATTTGAATGAACTCGTGCAAACCGCACCAGGTTTTATTGCGTGTGATAGATAGGATTTGTTATTTAACGCACGATCGATTCTTTAGCTTAGTTGTTAAACACATCTAGGGATGTCCATTTCAGAATAAATATCAAATGCTGCGGAGTGCGGAACCGGTTCCGTTTGTAGGATTCGCTTTCGTTGTGAAGAAAAATTGCGCGTGACAAATCTTTTCAGCCGTTGCGCATAAGCGCAAGTGCGCATTCGGCCTTGTGTGTGTGTGGTCATGCGGTGTTCGTCGGAGGCCGTAAAAAGTTTGTGGGAGGCCATAAGTGTACTGCACCGCTAGTATGTATGCTGGAGCCGTATTTTTTTCATGTGTTTCTAAAATTTGAGAGGGGCATACCCGCTGTTAGCTCCATGACTGCGCCACTGCGTGTATATGCTTCAAATTTATAGTGCTGTAATTCTTGTGCTGGCTATAAATTCATTTAACATGAAACAAATGGTTAATTTTTTTGTTTTTGTGTTGCAGTAGTGAAGCGGTTGAATAATGAATTGATATCAAAATAGTACTAACGGCCGTTTTGTAGATTTAGGATTCGGTTAAGGATTCAAAATTCTAGATTCGAAAAAAAAGTTCGAAATTTTTCTAGAATGCGTAATTATTCTAAAATGGACATCCCTTAGCATCGTAATTAGAAAGGAGGTTTGGGGTTCGATTCTAGGATCGGTCAAATCAGGCACAGTGTGGTTAACAGCTTGCCATCGCTGCGATGTCTCTTAGGAGCTGTGTAGCCCACGCGCTAAGCTGCGGAGATGGACCCCGCCACTCGTTACCCGCTTCGACGTAATATCGCGAGTATAATGCAGAATTGATTTTTATTTTTTGATAATATTGAGGTATGTCAGCCACGCTTAACGTAGCAGTGGATAAGACTAAGTTAATTTGCTCTATATATTGTCTTGTGACTCGTTTTGATTAAAAGCTGCTAATCTTGCTACCTATGTGTCAAAGAATTATGTCTCTCTCAAGCTCTTGTTGCAGCCTTATTAGTGCATTGGAGAGAAAGTAATTATAAATGGAACTTCTAGCGGGCTGTTTACACGAACGCCATTAGTCATGCGTTCTAACGTGCTGATAACATTCGCTACGTAGTGAAACCCATGTAATGTTGCAGCTATTTCGCTACAATATGCTACTCTATGGTGAAAAACGACTAGTGACTGTTAAGCGCTTGCAGTAACCCACTTGTGCTTAAGTTTTTTCATGCATTTAAGAGCATCTACTGTAGGGTAAAAGACTTCAATTGAAGGTTCTCGCGTCATAAGTTTTTTCCACAAACAGTTAAACGTATTCGCATTATCACTTATCTTTTAACTGTTAACTGGCAGTTCTTAAAACTTTGACTTTGTGTTAATAATCTTTCTGAATTAGCCAATGCTGCTCTCATGTGGTGATTTTCAACCTTGCAACTCGTTTGGATTCTTTTAAAGCGATTTTAATCTGTGCAAGCAAGAAAGTTTAAGAAATATAATTTGGATATTCTTAGTGGCATCAATGCGTATTTACACTGTTCACATGTCCAATTTTTAGGGCCCGTTGATCTTGGTTCTAGTATCTGCATCATAATCAGTTTTTTGATGTCATAGTTAAGAAAGCAAGTATGACGTCAAGGGATTAATGATGACGTTACAACTAGAATCAAGGACCGCGAGTTTGAAATCTACGTAAGTTGAACATGTGCTGGACATGGGAATTATGATACCATTTACTAGTAGGCGTGCCATTTTGGAATCACTGCACTAGTACAATGAAATATTACTACAGAAGACGTGACGTCGTGCAATCAACACTTTTCTAGGTCGAAAAAGAGTCTGCAGTTAATGAGGGGAATACCCACATTGCCAACATCGGTCGTCTAGTTGAGGAAATGGAAAACAAAATGCGCAATACGTTAAATGAGATTTATTTTGGAAAGACCAAAGATATTGTCAATGATCTGCGGTGAGATGCTATATTTAACATTAGATAAATACTGGGTAGGTTATAACAACTAAGGTTTCAAGTTGAAGCAAGGCTCAACTTCCCATGACAGAGTGTTCAATAACTGTCCGCAGCTGGAACATAGGTGCTCAACCGAGCGCCACAAACTTACAGACCAGCGGACGGCTGTAGTGTAGTTACTATGAATGAAATACTGACAAAAAATGTGTTGTTGAGACTCTAGAAGGTGTTCATATACCATAAAAGGTTGAGAACATCTAAGCTAGAGCTTGTGTTTTTAAATAAAATCGCTGCATGAGTGCATGATATAACCACAAGTCTGTTTTGCTGATGTCGGCTCTTCAACTGGTTATCTAAACATGAGTGTAAACCTGCTGTAAAACTGGTCAAGTAACAGTAATGATATTGTTTTTATCTTTATAGTTGATTGCTTTTTTCGAAAATTTTATTGCTCTTGCTTTCTATAATGGGTTGCTGTGACGCTAAGCAGCTGTGAAGACCATTTTTTTGATGATACTCTTTCTTTCTGCATTAAGAATCAATTTCCTTTTTGATTGTAGTTAGTATCAACTGATAGTGAAACTGCTACGACTTTGGTCATGAAATCTTTGCAATTTACATGCTGTAGAGACTTGGGGGCTGCCAACTCCAGAAGTATTTAATTAACCAATCGATTCCTGCGACGGTTAATATTAATCAGCCCTGCGTGTAGATATCCAGGTAAACCCCATAGCGCAGAGGTACACAAAATAAAGGTCGTGCCAAAATTTTCAAAATCGTTTTGACGTGTGTCCCGCCACTTTTAAATATATAATTGCTGGTAGTATAATCGAACTCAGAAAAACTCGTACCAGTAACGTTCTTCAAAGTAATGAAGAAGTATTTACTGAAACAATTTAATGTCAATAAATGTGCGACTGAACATTGGTGATTTGAGTTCATTTTGATATAAGCAGGAGTTGTTAAAATTTATTGTAAACTCAAAAAATTGCTTTTTTGCTAGACTGCCCGCGTGCCACGTTTCAGCTTGGGCGTGCCATATTGGGTACGCATGCCCGTGCTGTGCCCCTGCCTTTGATTTCCCCCAGAAGAACCCTTGTTTTACTGAACGGCCCCATTTTTTTACAGATCCCTTATTCCGTTGTCTGATTTGGACATACAGAGGAACATGGCTAAAGAGTTGCGTGCAAAATTGGAGGGAAAGCACTAAAGAATGAAGATTAGTCTGTTTTTGACCCACATCTGTGCAGTATGCGACTGGTGTGTCTGCTACCAGTCGACTTTTGTACTCGTGATATTATAGAGCCTTTTTTTAATTATATATCCAAGATAGGCCTATGAACTATGATCAATTGTCTCTATCGTAAATTATCATCTTGCACTGGTTTAAGGTCTGTTTACACTTAAGTGCGATTTAATCTGATTTGTAGTCATACGAAATTTCATCGGTTATTTTGACGTGAGCAGTTGATTGAAATCTCCTTCACACAATTCGAACCCAAACGATTTTGCTTTCTATCGGTTATTTTGCGAGCTAGCATTCCGCACGAACTGTGGTAGGTTTACATCATTACCTCGATAACTGTGTTGTAACCTACGTCAATTTACGTAGGGAAAGTCGCATCATATTGTGTGCGAGCACACCTTTAGGTTGATTTTCCAAAAACTGTTTTTAGTATTACGATATTATTATTACGCACTTTATGAATCTGTAATTATAATTTCTGGACGATTTATATCAAGAAATATATTAGCCTATGCTTTAAGTGCTATTTTTCCGTTAAAATACGTTTTGTACCCAGATATTAAATCAATTATGTACGCAATGTGTTTTGTCTGAGCACGGTAAGCAGACTTCAAATTTCACGATATTTTATTAAAAAACTAAGTTAAATATGAATAGGCAAACACGCAATACTGCTAAGAATAACGCGCAAAGTTAACAGTTTTAATAACCTTTCTTTCTTTTCGATAATTCATGTTGTAAACTTTCAAATTTTTCGCCGAACCAAGCTTGTGCTTCCTGTAAGCAAATCAAAATCAGATTCATGTCTCGCCATTGTGTAGAAAAGTCTTTTGCAATCTGGAATGAGCCTGGATTGGCAGTGCGTAGCAAGCTTTACCCTCAAAAGAGTTTTGTAAAAGCAAAAAATCCCTTAAAAGATAAGTGGGTCTACGAATATGAAAGAGTATGAGGTACCGCTTGGAAAAAACATAATTTCAGTTTTTCGACATGTTTTGGCGGCCAATTTAAGTTACATTTTATCCACTGTAGGATATTTCCTATATAACACATTGTAGAAAATATCCTATACAATACATAGGAAATGCATTGCAAAATATATGGGAATTATCCCTGTGTACCCAGCTTGACTCAGATGACCAGAAAATGGTGTTACGCTGTCCAGTTTGCTAGTGTGTGGTTGCTAATCAAACTAATCGTTTAATTAGGGGAGTTCATTGTATAAATGATGAAGAGAATCACACCCTGACAAAGTTGGATTGACGATTTCGCATCGAAAGATCAAAATTAACTACTAGCATGAAATTGCAGCTTGATGCACACTTATAGTGTGAGCAGTCATAACTTTTTGATTGATTTCGCATTTATCTTTTGATTGTCATTCTTATGTTAAAAGCTGTTGAGTAATTGTCCAATAGGTGTCTTTTTCAGTAAAAAGAAATAAACTTGACTTAATGACTTATCCTATTAAATATAATGGACAAAACATACGACTCACAAACTCAAGTTTGTCGCTTGGTTCCAACTGTGCATGAAATTTTCATCAAATTTCTGCGTTATTGCTAAATACTTTTAGCGAAATTCTTCAACAAAGGTTTTACCTGCAAGTTTTCTTGCACGTGTATCGACTCCACCTCTATTTTCCTCAGTTTTTGTTCCGCATTTTTCTTGTCGTTTATTGCTTGTTTCATCGCTTCCTCCATTACCTGAAGTCATTTTTTTTTAATTCTAAGCCATATTGTACACAGGAGTATTTTTTCAATTTTATGATGTCTGCATCAGTTGGGTCTGTAAAACTACTAACCGTCACCGCGGGCTTGAGGGGCTCGACCGATCAGCGCGAGAGAACAGGGGTTTAATTCCCCGACAGGTCAATTGGGACACAGTCGTCAACGGTTCGCCACCGCTGCGATGCTTTTCGGAGCTGTGTTGCCCAGGCGCTAAACCGCGGAAATGGACCCCCCGGCTGCCACTGGTTACACGCTTCGGTGTAATACCGCGAGTATAATGAAGATTTGATGTTTCGTTTTTTAGTCCAACTTCGTCACTGCTGCGATTTAGGTTTCCAATTCCGACTGCAAAGGTGCTATTCGCAAAGTTGCAACAGTGCAAAGCCAAGCTTTGACAATTCAATCATTTCCAGTCAGGGCCGGATTTACCAACAGGATAGGCTGGCTGAAGCCTAAGGGGGGAGAACCAAGAGGCTTAGTTACGAACAACGAAGGTTTGTTAACGAACAACGAAACACAACAACGAACAACACAACGAAGGTTTGTTGGCGGGAGACCGACCACCAAAACCCTTATAGTTGAGACGAGTCTGACCATCGATCACTAGGGTACCTTGTGAATCCGGCCTAGTTTCTTGTTTTTCCTTAACTTGGGGCAAATTTTCACATGAGAAAATGCTTTTACGTTATTCTATGGGTGAAGCATTCACATTGAAACTTGCTACAATATTTACGTAGAAACGACTTTTTTAAGTAGGCTAAAGTCAATTCGAAGTTCATTCAATTTAGCTAGATTTACTCAGCGTAGCCATACTTTTCTGATTACGTTTGAGCTAGCATAAGATCGTAGTGAGTTGGATTCAAGTTCAATTCATTAACTGAAATTCTTTATGAATTTAAGTAAGGTAACAATTTTTGCATTTGGAGATGTCACAGGTCAACAGCCTGGAAAAACTTTAATGACTGAATATATTATAAGCTTCCGGGAAGAAAGTGTATTCCAGATCAAGATAGAATATGATTATTATTGTAAAAGGAAGTGTAGGATACTTTTTTCACCAAAAGTGCTAAAAAATACAAAGAGTTTAAAACTGGTAGTCAAAATTTTGAATGTACTTCTAGTGCTTAGTTAACAAAAAAGCGGTGTAAGTTCAAGCCGATGACGTACTTAGATTTTATTTACGCACCGAAGCGTGCAAGAGTTAAAGTGGCAACGCTTGTCATTCCAATTCGCTTTGACTGGTCGAAGTCGCATGCATTTCTCCGTTGTGATCATGCAGTCAAGGCTTGATCGGACAATGCGAATCGGGTTGCCGAGAATTGTTGCTGTAACTGTTGCACGCCTCAATGTGTAAATAAAATTTAAGCACGTCATCAGCTTAAACTTTGAACGTTCATGCATTTAATAAAATTTTATGTCAGTTTTGTACTCTTTTATTTTCCAACGCACTTACTGAGAAAATACTTGTGCACTTCAGTTCCTCTTATAAAGAACGATTTGCGTTTTATCATGGATTACCTTGTTTTTATCCTTCAGCAGCAGTTTTTCACTTTTTTCTTTCTCAATCTGAGCTTCCAACTTCTTGTTACGCTCCCTCGCCACCAGGTGTGCCTCACTTAAAGTTGTGATGTCATCTTTTAGTGACGTTACCTAACAATAGGTAACAAATCATTCGTATGAAACATATGCAAACGTGTTGAAGGAAAAAGTTTCGCTTTTCAAAAATTCCAGCTTCCCTCAGAGCACAATTCTTACCATATATAACTGGATTATTTATCCTCCTATCACGCGAAAGCGATCATAGCGCTACAACGAGCTCGCATAGGGTTACCGGCCATTTGTCCACCACACCAAGATGGGGGAATCCTGTTAGGTGCCTTTCCCAACCGTACAAAAAGTAAACTCGCCGGCTTGTTTTCCACAAACTGTCCTTTTAATGTAGAGCGTCAAGCAGGAAAGCTGTGAATACTGATTTTAAAATCATTGGTTTGATTCAATCAGAGTCTACAGTGCGAGAGAGGGACGCTCTTATCACTCGGCCATCTGAGCTGCTACGTGTTTGATAGACTGAATTTACCTCATGATTGAACGTGGCGATCACTTGTTGTTGTTGTTTGTTCTTTTCAATGTAACTTTGCTTTGATTTTTCTAATTCTTTTAAATCCTGGTCAATAGCCTGCAGTAGAATATCGTCATTAATCAAATCTTCATTATACTCGCGGCGTTACACGGAAGCGTGTAACGAGTGGCGGGGTTCATCTCCGCGGCTAAGTGCCAGGGCAACGCAGCTTCGAAGAAACATCGCAGCGGTGGCGATAGGGTGTAGTGTACGTTTGACAGGCCCGGGAATCGAACCCAGACCTTCCACGCCGACGGTGATGCGCTTAACAACTGTGCTAAACGTCCAGTTGACATTATCAGAATCAGGAAATTTATTTTCGTTGCAGCGAATAAAAAACAGGCAACAGAAAACAGCACTGCAAATGAATCACATTGATACACCAGAAGGCAGTGGCAGCTGCGAAGGGACCAATTATTGGTCTTCGAGCAGAGCAACAATCCTTTTATTATACAAAAACAGACAAAAAACAAAAAGAAAGAATGTACACTGGGTAGTGGGTAGAATTCAGAGTCAGAGTTGACTAGATATACTTCTTGTAAAGAAACTTTTTATATTCCCGTTGGAATTTATGATACGTTAGTAATTAAATGATTGGGAATGGAGTTCTAGGTCGTGGCTTATTTGTTTTTGATAGAGTTCTGAACGCGATTTGTAGAAAAACGCTTAATCGTTAAAGCTTAATTAATCGTTATCCTACATATCAATAACATTGTGCCGGTATGACAGAGAGAAACTCATTCTGATTTCGGTGATTTTTGCGGATTTGGGTGTATTTTTCTATTTGGAATTGGATACATGAACGTTGTTTGAATTTTGACAGAAAACTTCAATTTACACCGCATTATTTCGGATTTGGATTTTGAAAAGTTACGTCGAAATATCCCCGAGCGACAATCACGTATGATCTAACCATCACATTAAAACACAAACATTTAAAATTAAAAACATAATTTGAGTCAAGTATTCCATCATTTAGTCAAGTAAAATTACCAAATTCAATAATCAGAACAAAACTTTAGTAAAAATTTAGTAATTACTTTCAACTTTTGAGCTGTGTTGACATGGCTTCTTTTTTCCGTTTGATGGCGGTCGAGAGCTATTTTTTGCTGCTTCAATTTTTCTTTTAATTTTCCAATAAGTTGCTCTTGATCAGAGACGCGTGTCCGTAATTCGGTGTTGCCCTTTACTAATTGAGAATTTCGAACTTGGGAATTTTCATTTGCTTTTTTCAGCTAAAAATTTAAATTTTTAATATTAGCAAAATTACAACAGCTCACACGACCGAGTGGCAAGAGCGTCTGCTTCTAGAGCTGTGGACTCTGGTATGATTCCGAGTCGGGTCAAACCAATTTCTTTAAAATTGGTATTCACAGCTTCCGTGCTTGACGCTCAGCAATCAGCATTGAAGGGACAGCGTGAAGAACAAGCCAGCAAGTTTACTTGTTATGCGTTGGGGAAATGCACTTAGAGGGATTCCACCATCTCAGAGTGGTAGACAGATGGCCGGCGACTCCCAAGTAAGCTCGTTTTACCGCTTTGATCGTTTTCTCGTAATAGGATAAACGATTAAACATGCAACTAAATGCAAGTTTTAACACAGGCTACCTCTGATATTTGAACTTGCAACTGCTTTTTCATGGCTGATCTTTCGCGAGCAAATTGCTCTTTCATTTGCTGCAATCGATCACTGTGGACTTGTGACGTGGAAGCCAACTCTCGTTCATTCTGACCTTGTTGTTGCAATAACAATTCCACTCGCTCTCGCTGAATTTCAAGATCAGTCTGAAAAAACATTACGTTGTTACTAACGGTGCGAGAGGTCTGGGGTTGGATCCTTGGGTCGGTCCAGTCGGACCCACTGTCGAAAAAGGCTCGCCACCGCTGCGACGTTTCTTCGGAGCTGTGTGGCCCAGGCGCTAAGCTACGGAGATAGACCCCGCCACTCGTTACACGCTTTGGTATAATACCGCGTGTATAACGAAGACTTGTGTCATTTTGTTCACATTTCTCACTGAAGTTCATTATTTTACTCGTAGTCACAAAAACGATGTTTCTTAATTTTTGCCCTACCCACGTTAAAATGTGTTGTCTCCAATCCTACGATATGTCCGAGCATGTTGTTGGAATACGTTTCACGGTTTTTCTTAGATATCTACAAACTGGCCTGACGAATTGGACGTACTTATCCTGTCTCCATGTCAGTTCGAGCTCGCCAAAAGCTCACTGACTCTCTGGATCATAACCAATTTTTTGATGTCGTAATTACTTGTTTCACTAGGACATAGAAAAACCATTGGTTGAGTTGAAAACGCGTGGAATTTCGGCCAGCTAAACTTGATATGTGGAGATTGAACAGGGTAAGTTCCGCCCAGTACCACACTGCATCATGACGCAAGCTATCGTTTACAGCTGGGATGGGGTATCGGCAAAGCACAGCAGGCCACATCAACTGCATGATAATTCAGCGAGTCACATTTCATTTTAATTTCGCTTTAAAATTACACAGTTTACGTCAACAATTTACTAAACTTTTACGCGGAGTTATTTTTTCCGTAGCATTAGAAACATTCGCGCGCTATCCATGCCACAAATATGGCTTGTAGTTGAATGCGAAGCAGTTTTTAAAAAAGATAAACATTTTCAATTCTACCAGTTTGTTGTAAACTTTACAAAGTTCTGGCGCGGGCCACATTCAAAACTTAAGGTTCCCAATGATTTACAGAATGAAAATTTGAATACCATATTTTTGTTTAAGTCTTCTTTCAGTTGCTCATTTTTCTTCAACGCATCCTCCAGTGAAGAAGAGAGACGGAGATTTTCCTGTCTTGCTTTTTCCAGAGCATCCAGAGCAGGAGAAATACGAGATTGCTCATCCTCATCTCGCTGATCAAGAGCAGATTGGAGTTTGGAGATTACGCTCTCTGCCTCAATGATCTTATCTTCCAATTTTTTCCTTCATACACAAATCAAAACTTGATTATTCTCGCGTTATTTTATTGAAGCGTGTAACGAGGGACGGAATCCATTTCCGCGGCTTAGCGCCTGGACAACAAAGCTCTGAAGAAGCATCGTAACAGTAGAGGGCTGATGGCGACACTAAGCCTATTTACATTAGCGGGTTTGATTATGCGGGTTACACGCTTCAGTTTCAGTTAAGTAGATGTTTTAGTTTTTTCAACGTTCTTTCAACGCATTTTTAGCGGGTTACCTGTTGCAGGTGAGTAATTTCCAACCTGCAAAGCTTACTGAAGCAGAACGACGTAAGTTTGCGTCTGACATAAGCGGGTTGGATTTAGCGGGTTAACCCGCCTAAATTGTGCGTGTAAATCGTCTTACTGTGTTCCATCTAACCGAGCCGGGAATTGAAGCCCAAACCTCCCGCGCTGATATTCACGTCTTCACCAGCTACGTCCAACGACGGGTTACCCACGGACCACCGTGGAAATTATTACATTTGTCGAATTGTTCGGAAAAAGACAATTTTCAAGCAGCTTTTATTGAGCTATCGGTGCTTGGGTTTTTTTTTTAAAACAAGCAGAGATTAAAACAAAGCATTTTCGAGGGATGAGATCAGTAAGCAGACTTCCATGTAGATAAAATTTTGCAAGCAGACGCGCAATGCTTTACTTACATAGCTTTTTACCTAATTCTAAGCATCAGGCGAAAGAAAATGATACATTTATCAAAATATGCAACTTTCTAACCCCTAAAGACCAGTAACGTATTTAGGGAAATTAGGGGGTATTGTGACATGTCCCCGCTTTTGACTAAAGTAACCCTTTAGTAAAAGAACAAATGTTGCAAATGAATGAAATATGCCACAGTGTTTCAATGGATTTTGTGGATTATAGCTCCCCCTTTCCCCCTTTTTAAATTTCTTGCCACGCCGCTGCTTGAGGCCGCTTCATGCTTGATGAAATCGGAGTGTATAATGAATACAGTTTGACATTCTTTTTGGGGACTCCTATACTTTTAATGGAAAACCCCCGAGAACCCCGAATACTATTACGAGATTTTCCCCGTTTCTTGTTTTTTTTTTTTTCTTACTTTTCCTCTTGCACGCCGGATAGTTGGGTGTCTTTTCTCCCAAGCTGTGCTTGAGCGCGACTAAATGCATCTTGCAGCTCATTATGACGTAACGTGACGTCATTGACGGTAGTTGTCAATCTTTCGTTGTCGGTACGACAATCACGCAAGTCACGCTTGAGTAGAGACACCTTGTTTTTATCTTGCTCCTATACAAAAACATGAAAATGAATCAAAAAGGAAAAATGCATGGCAACATAACATGTAATTGTCGACCAGAATATTGATACTGCGTGCGCCGGTTGGTGTACTGGCTTGGTGGTTAAAGACATCGCCATCAGCGCTGGAAGTGTGGGGTTCGATTACCGGGCCGGCCAAATCGGACAAAGTTACGCCACCGCTGCGATGTTTCTTCGGAGCATTGTTGGCCAGGCGCTAAACCGCGGAGATGGATCCCGCCACTCGTTACACGCTTTGGCGTAATACCGCAAGTATAATGAAGATTTGATTTTGCTAAAACAAGCCTATTAATAACCTTTAGCATTTCTATTTGAGCAAGTGCAGCTTCTTTATCTCTGACTGCTTCATCTCGGGCAGAAATGGCAAGATTAAAGTCATCTTCTTTCCTCACCAATCCATTTTGCAACTAGAACAAAATTTCATTCATTTATTATTAGTATATTTATGATCAAATTAATCATTCCACAGAATTCGCAACTAAAGAGAACGCCATCAAGACAGAAGGTCTAGGGTTCGATTTTTGGGAAGGTCAAATTGGACAAGGAGTGGTCAACAGCTGGCCACCGCTGCGATGTTTCTGTGTTGCCAAGAAGCTAAACCGCGGAGATGGAACCCGCCACTCGTTACACGCTTCGGCGCAATACCGCGAGTATAATGAAGGTTGGATTTACAATCTTTTTGTTAGGAGAATATGACCGAGACTCTATAAGAGCTCGCTTAGGAGTTGTCGCCCATGTGTCTGCCATTTTCAGATGGGGGAATCCCGCTCAGAGCGTTACTAGGCGGCACAACAAGTAAACTTGCCGGCTTGTTCTCCACACTGTCTCTGCAATGCTGAGCGTCAAGCAGGGAAGCTGCAAAGCAATTGTTTTGGTCCTTGATTTGAACCAACTTACTGTAGAATCAAACCCAAAGTTGAAAGCATCATTTATTAAGCAGCATAACATATTGCAGGAGGAAAAGTAAAGCTTCCGTAAATCTTAAAATTAGACGTTTCGACAACATAGATTCATCAGTCATAATCAGCAAAGTAAGCATTAAAAGCAAGGCTGTACGAAATACAATAACTGAAGCTATATTTTCACATTATTTTGAAAATGAAAATTTAACAGTAATTGAAAGAGACTGCAAAGTCTTCGAGTCAGCAGCCACCCGGTACATGCAGTATGTCAACTGCGATCGGCTCCAGCGCTGAGTCGAACCCGTCACTTGGGATCAGTAATTTGGGGGTGGTGCTCTTAGGCCTCTAGCTGATGAAAGCCGAAAGAACTAAAATTTACAGTCCCTTGTTTACACTGCTGATGATGACAGGTGAATCTATGTTTTCGAAACGTCCAATTTTACGAATTACTTCGGTTTTATTTTTCTTCCATAAACTATTTTCGTCGCGTATTTATTGTATCCTACTTGTTTGACATGAGCTTCGTTGCGTTGATATTCGATCTTGAACGCAGCCAATTCAGAAGTGACTTGAGCATATTTTTGTTCAAAAGCACGGTTCGCGGCTCGCAATTGAACGATTTGCGACTGAACGCTGGCCATTTCTCGTAATTCATCTTCAAGCTGCTCTACCCGGGTCTAGAACATACATTGGAATATTTTAAACAAATTCTGGCCCTAAAACACTCCGTAATCGCCAGTCCCTCAAATTTCAAGAAAAGAAATAAAAAAGTAAACAATAAAACACAAGAAAAAAAGTAAACTTGACACAAACCAAAATCCGAAAACAGTTACCGAAAAGTACAACACAAACAGCGCGAACAAATCAATGACCTTGCTTTTTCACCCAAATTAAGTATAAATCTGATTCTGAAAAATGGCTTCGGGCCAATATTGCAACGTCATTATGATATCACAATAAAGTTAAAATCGAAAAAAGTGTCATGTATACAGGTTTATTGGTAGCACCTAAATATACAGTTTTCAAACGTATACGTCAATTACGTCAGATATACAGCTAAATTCGTCTAGCTCAGAACCAAACCATTGTTTCCAAAACAACAATGAAGGCTGTACCGAAGTCTATTCAGTCTAACTACAAGGCTAAGAGAGTGATTCAAGCTAATATATCAATGCAAAAAATTTTAACCATTGAATTGAACTAGTAACTACAGTATTTCACAAACGTATCGGTAAAAACTTATACCATCATCAATGCAAAACTAGAGGGACACTAGACTAGAATAGGCTATGCTATACTATTCTACTCCGGGTATAAATTTGCAATCAGTTTTTACCGAAATGTCTCAAAAAAACCAAATCTTCATAATGCTCGTGATATTACGCCGAAGCGAATGGCGAGGCCCATCTCCGCAACCTAGCGCCTACACAACACAGGTCCGCAGAAGCATCGCAGCGGTGGCAAGCTGTTGGCGTCTGCATCCGATTTGACCAGCCTGGGAATCAACTCTAAGACCTCTCGCACCGATGATGACGTGCTCAACAGCTGAACGAACTGGCTGTAAAAATGATCGCTTATACACTGCATAGAATCTTTCGATTGCAGTTGAGCGCCAAATCTTATTCTCCTGTTTTTATAGTCGAGATTCTCCTCACCTGCATTTTTCCATTTTCATAAGCCAGCTGGTTCTTCGAGTTATTGCTAGTATGTAGAAGTTCCTGAGCGCGCTTGTATGCTTGCTCTTGCTGTTCCACTTCAGCGATTCTGTTCAACAGTCGCTGGTTCTCTTCCTCTTGATGACTTTTTTCTTTCATGATAACTTCTTGTTCCAGCTGAAAACCAAAATGCAAAACATCACGTTGCAGCTGATCTGGGTTTCGTAATATAACATTAATACAGTGTTAGGAAACGGACAGTGAACTCGCCGGCATTCTCAATTCAGCTTTGTCAGCGACATGGCCTAGCGGTACCGCGCGCAGGTGACATATCCTACGTGATGGGTTCGATTTGCGGCTGGAGCCGATCGCATTTGACATATGCAACGGGTAGCCGCTGACTCGAAGAACGCAAGCTCACCTCGCAGTCTCCCTCAATTACTGTTGAATTTTCCGTTCAATATAAATTTCAATAAAAAAATTTTTAATAATCAAATTGGAGTCCACCAATTATTAGCGAGCCGAGTAAATTCCTGCTCAAGTTCTTGGTTGATAAATCTGCGAACTCGAACTCGAGTTTAGTCAATTTTACCGAGATTATGCTAAATTCAAGCAGCTTATTGTCAAGTTCATTTACATTCGAAACTCAACCAACTTTTTTCGATATCGAATTCAAGTTGGAGTTCCGCAAAATGAGACGAAGTTCAGTGAGTTCGAGTTCAGGGATGCTTTACTTTTCGAGTTCGACAAAAAATAGAGGGTTGAGCGAGTTTGAGTCCATATCCTTGGTCACAAAAATAGCTTTCCTTACTTTCAACTCTTCCAACTGTTGCTGCAGAAACTCCTTATCACGGGCCGCATCTGAACACGCTCGATTCAAATCTTTTATAATATTTTCTTTGGATTTCACAGCTTGTTCTGAATCTTTCATCATTCGAGCGCTTTTCTACGAATAAAAATTTTCATCAGAAAAACGATCAGCGCTGCTACTGTCGCCCGAAGTTCTCCATGCAATTCCCATATTCGTATAGTTGAAAGTCGGACCGCAAGTTAAAGATTACAACAATGCTCTGACACTACTGCATCAAACAGAGCAACTTATAAATAAAACGGCGGATATACATTAGTTCAACATGAAATTTTCACTATGCTCGCGGCATTACGCCGAAGCATGTAACGAGTGGCGGGGTCCATCTCCGCGGTTTAGCGGCTGTGCAGCACTGCTGCGAGAAAAAGTAGGAGCGGTGGCAAGCCGCCAGCAACACTGTTTTCGATTTGACCGGCCTAGAAATTGAACCCCAGGTCACTGCAAGATTTGCATTAACATCGTTGGCATGATTTCAACAAAATGAGAGAATTTGCCTTTTTTTCTTCAAATATTTTCTCATCGTGCTCTTTCTCTTTCTCATTGAGCTCTTGCTCTTTCTCATTTATAACTCTTTCTTGCTCTTTGATGCAATTTTCGAGCAGCTTCACTCTCTCTTCCAATTCTCGCTGTTTTTTCTTCTCATTTTTAATCGCCTAAAAACAAAACAAAACACAATCAAAATTCCCCAAAATATCATTTTTCAGCAGAAAATTAAAACTGTGTGAATTATAAATATCGTAATAACAGCTTAACCACACAAATTTAACTTCAAACAACTCTGGACATTTTCAGCGACCTAACATAGCGCATCTAGATTGTTGAGCCTAGGTGACAGAACCTATGTGACGGGTTCGATTCACGGCTGGAGTCAATCGCATTTGACATATATACAGAGTAGCTGCTGACTCAAAGAGTGCAAGCTCACTTCCCAGTCTCCCTCAATTAGTGATGAATATTCAGTTCAATATAATTTGAAACAACGTGACTTGCCCAGTGAATGGAACTCAAGACCCCCTACACCGATAGTGATGTGTTCAATCAACCGGCAGGTAACACACAAAATATTTTAATAATTTAAAAATTTTAAAATAACGCTACGACGCTATTTTAACAAACTCACTAAATTCATGTCTGTTTTAATGCGTTCTTCAAACTGTTTCTTATTCATTCGATCTTCGCTTTTCCTGATCTCTTCTTCCTCCTGTTTCCGCACTTCCTCCTGCTCTTTCTCCACGAATATCGTCCTTGCCTCTTCAAGTTGTGTCCGTAGTTTTTCGTTTTCAGTTTCCAACTGGGTAAATGCAGCCTGGAAAATACGAGCGTGTAGCAACAAGGCACCGTGTCTACCACATAGACAGGCAACAAGGCACCGTGTCTACCACATACACAGGCAACAAGGCACCGTGTCTACCACATAGACAGGCAACAAGGCACCGTGTCTACCACATACACAGGCAACAAGGCACCGTGTCTACCACATACACAGGCAACAAGGCACCGTGTCTACCACATACACAGGCAACAAGGCACCGTGTCTACCACATAGACAGGCAACAAGGCACCGTGTCTACCACATAGACAGGCAACAAGGCACCGTGTCTACCACATAGACAGGCAACAAGGCACCGTGTCTACCACATAGACAGGCAACAAGGCACCGTGTCTACCTCATAGACAGGCAACAAGGCACCGTGTCTACCACATAGACAGACAACTCTACGCAGGGTTGTAAGAGCCACCCTCAAAACCAGTTGTGGTCAACTTTTTATGGTTTCTGGACCCTTCCAGATGCTCTCAACACCAGTGGCCCGCTGCTCAGCAGTAACAGGTCACGTCAGCATTGCTTTCGTAGCGGCTGTAGCTGTCCGTAAGTCGGTATTTACCATCAATAAATCTCGCGCTTACACCCTCCTAGTTAATGTCGTGTGCCCCCCTAGAGGTGCCAACTACCCCCACTTCAATTTCAGCGCTCTTATGCAGAAAAATATAAAACCTCTGCTCTAATTAAGTTCAACGGCGACAATGTCGTTGTATCGTAACCTAATCTAGTAATTTTCAGCCTGTTTCGCGAAGCCGATCCGTAATGAAACACTGCAGAGTCTAAAAAACCTTCAGCAATAATTTAATTGTGTTAAGCAAAAAAAGCATTGGATGGGTACTTTGATAGATAAAAATTCAAATATTCATATTCAGATTAACTTACCATAAAAGCATATATTAAGATTATGCGCCATGGTGCAACGTTGCGCATTATCTTCAATAGAGTGTGCCTGTAGTAATGGCAAAAATTCTGAGGTTTAAATGTATACTCGTGGACCTCTGGATAATACTGGCGAAACCTTAGGGTTCCGAAGAATCCTGGTTGAAAATTATTGCCCTAACTCATGACCTTTCACCGAGATAGTGACGTCAATAATCACTAGGCCAACTGGATCGTTGATATTGAACTGATCGATTAAATTGGATAAAAACGAGTCAATTTAAAGCAGGGGTTCTTTAACTGTGGCGCGTAAAAGGTTAAGTATGTCGCGAAAGATCAAATCTTCATTATTTGACGGTATTCCGCTCCAGCATGTATTGAGAGGCGGGGCTAACCTACGCGACTTAGCGAGCAATCGGTGCAACCACGTCAATTTGACTAGCCCGGCAATCGAAACGAGAAGCACCCGCGCCGGCAGGTATACCTGTCCTTTAACCACTGTGCCAAACAATTTCATAGAATATTTTATTTGTACAATAAAAAGGATGCAAAATAAAATTGTAGTGCTCGGACATTACGTTGCCAAATCTTTTTGTTGCCAGAATGATAGTCAAGCGATAATTGTTTTTATTTCTCCTCGAATCTGTACAATTTGTGCCCAAAAACACTAAAACAAAATGAGGTCTTCAAGTTTTCATAGACGCACTGCTAAAGATGACTTCGAAGTTATAATGGGGGATGCGAAAAAACAAGATTGATGTCAGGGGCGTGGCTCAAAAAGTTAAGATCCTCTGATCTAAAGACATACCTTCTGTACTTCCAAAATGATATTGCACTGATTCAGTTCCTTGTTCAGTGCGGCTTGTTCATTTGCCTGGCAATTACTGCTTGTCTGATACTGATGCTGCTCTTCAATCAATCTAAAAGAACAACAAAACTGTATGTAGCGTTGTATAACTTGGGACATTTTTACGCGATAAGCATGCTCGCGTACACGCTGGCCGGCACAGTGTCGAAAGACGTTGCTGCCAGCGCGGGAGGTTTGGGGTTCGATTTCCACGCGGGTTAAATCGGACACAATATCGCCACGGCTGCGATGTTTCTTCGGAGCTGTGTTGTCCAGGTGCTAAGCCGCGGAGATGGACCTCGTCAATCGTTACACGCTTCGGCGTAATACCGCGAGTATAATAAAGATTTGATTTTTATGCAACAACAAGTTCGCCAGGGTTTTTCCAATCTGCCTTCTAGCTATGATGTAACGAATATAAACGATGATTAACAATATTTGGCTGGCAAGTTACCAAAAAGCAAATTAAAATAAAACTTAAACCAATGGAAATTCTCAAGAAGGTTGCGAGTTGTCAGCGTTAGACAGCAGAGTGGTGTCTCATGCCAGTACAAAAAAATTGAATTTTTTGTTTGTATTCAGTTGCACATTTATCCTCTTAACACGATGAAAACTATCAAAGCGCTATAACGAGCTCGCTTAGGAGTTGCCACACCAAGGAGAGTGAATGCCGCTAGCTGTCTTCCACAACGACCCAACAAGTAAACTTGCCGGCTTGTGCTCCGCACTGTCCCTTCAATGCTGAGCGTCAAGCAGGGAAGCTGTGAATACCAATTTAAAAGTCATTGGTTTGACCCGACTCGGAATCAAACCCAGGTCTACAGCTCCAGCCTCGAACGCTCTTACCACTAGGCTATTTGAGCTGTTAGACTAAAAAGACTAAAACGAATATTAAAAAAGCCATAAATGAGTACACTGCAACTACCGTTCATCAACAGTTGTCGTTGTAATTGAAGTTTTTTAATGTTTTTTTCAAACAAGAATACGAAGAGCTTCATGTTATTTCTTATAGGAGCTTCTCCAAGAACAATATTACTTAAGATCAAATTAAATTTTCATTGTACTCACGGTACTACACTGAAGCGCGTAACGAATGGCGAGACTCATCCCTGCGGCTAAGCGCCAGCGATTCACCGCTCCTAAGAAACATCACAGAGGTGGCGGGCTGCTGGCCAAATGGTATCCGACTTGACCGGCCAGGGAATCGAACCCCAGATCCTTCACGCCGGTGGAGGTATCTTTAACTACCGCGTTAACAGACAAGTTATCACTAAGATTTTTTAAAAATATTCTCGTATACCGTCGTATTGCTTTTTCTTTGCTTTGTAACTCTTCAGTAAGCGATGAAAGTCGCTGAGCAAGATCTTGTGCCCTGGAATGGAAGCTAGTGGTTTCTTTTTTCAAATTTTCGTTCGTCTCTCGAAGTTTTCTGGTTTCTTCTCGCAAAGTTTCGTTCTAAAATTACAATGTTCAGCCTAAAATTAAGATGATTCTAGAAGTAGGCGCAGTTCTTCTGCTCGGGGCGTTATATTTTACATATTTGTCCTCCCATCACGAGAAAGCGATCAAAGCCCTATAACGAGCTCGCTAAGGAGTTGCCGGTTATCTATCTACCACTTTAACATGGGGAAATTCCGCTAAGTGCATTTCGTAACGTCACAACGAGTAAACGTGCCAGTTTGTTTCCCACACTCTTCCTTTAATGCTGAGCGTTAAGCAGGGAAGTTGTGAATACCAATTTTACAGTCACTGGTATGACCAGACTTGGAATCAAACCACAAATCAAACGTAATCAGGAAAATATCATTACCATCACAGCTAGACTATCATTGAATATTTTTTATATGGACTTATAACCTTGAGTGACTCTCTTAGCCCCTGACTAGACTGGATAAACTTCCTTGAAGGATTTCACAGCTTAATCCTTACATTGAGTCGTTCGTGCTCAATAGTATCCTCCATGTCTTGAACACGAGAGAGCAAAGCATGATGTGAATCTTCAATCGCAACCCGGACTTCTCTTTCTCGTTTCACTTCCTGTTTAACTTCATCTAACTTCCGGTTAAATTTTTCTCGAATCGCTTCTTCATCAAGATTATTTTCCCGGACAATCTGCAAAATTATTTTGATCTTTTTTGATTAACTTTATGTCAACGACATGCCTTGCGGTACCGCGCGCAGGTGACAGATCCTGCGTGACGGGTTCGATTCACGGCTGGAGCCGATCGCATTTGACATATACCGGGTGGATGCTGACTCGAAGAGCGCAAATTCACCTCGCGATTTCCTTTACTTTGTTGAATTTTCAGTGCAGCATACACAATTTGTAAACGATCTCAGTTGATTATTTATTTATCTTTAGGATGAAACGAGATTTGATATTTGTTAAGTGTGAAAAGGTTGGTTTGACAAAACTGAAGAAACAAATATTTACAACACAACAAAACTCAAAAATATCCAATCTTCATTATATATACTCGCGATATTACACTGAAACGTGTAAAAGAGTGGTGGGGCTCAATAGTGAAGCTTAGCGCCTGGGCAACATCTGCGAAGAAACATCGCAGCGGTGGCGAGCTGTTGGCGACACGTTATCGCATTTGAACGGCCCCGGAATCGAACCCCATATCTTTTGCATTGATAGCAATGACTTTAACCACTGCGATCACAGCTGGTATTCGTGCTAAACGAGCCAGATGGTCAGGATTTGTTATCACACCATAACATGCACAGTTGCAATAGAACGTGGTTTTTTCCTGCTTAAGTCTAGTTGAAGGCTTTTAAAACATTATTTAAGAAGTAAACACAAAGAAGAAAATTGCTTAAGTCATGAGCACAAGAAATTTGGGACGAAAATAACTTAATGAAGCCACAGGAATACTCAAAACTGAACGTTTCGACAACATAGATTCAGCTGTCATCATCAGTAGCGTAAACCATCAATATTGCACTGCTTTGCCAACACTACTGATGATGACAGCAGAAACTATGCTGTCGAAACGTCCAGTTTTAAGAATTACTTGGATTTGATTTTTTCTCCTTATGCTGCCGTTACATCATAATTTTCTTACGTCAGCTTGTATTTGTAAGCGGTCATGTAACTCTTTCACTTCATTTTCAGCTTGCTCCCATCTTCTCAAGTGCTCCTGGCTTCTACTCTGTTCATCCAAGATCGCCTCTTCTTGTTTCTTTATTTTAGTTTCATGCTCGCTGATTTCATTTTTTAACCTAAAGTTAACCGAAAATATAAACTCCGAACAATAAATCTTGATGTTTATACTCTTGTTTCGCCACGCGTAATGATTACAGGCACCGCTAACGATGTGGGAGGTCTGGGGTTTGATTCCCGGGTCGGTCAAATCGGACACAAGAGTTGTCAACGGCTCGCCGCTGCCGTGATGTTTCTTCGGAGCTGTGTTGTTCAGGCGTTAAGTCATAAAGATGGACCCCGCCACTCGTTACACGCTTCGGCGTAATAACGCGAGTGTAATGAAGATTTGATTTTGATTTGAAGATGATAGCTAAAATTCATCCGTAATTTACTGTAAGGGCAGAGCTGAATCAAAGACTCTACAATTGGCAGCTATGCCCTCCGCTATAATGCTATCACATAGTTTTTACAAAAAAATCAAATCTTCATCATACTCGCGGCATTGCTTGAAACGAGTGGCGTCGCCATTGCCACAGCTTATTAGATTGTGGGTAACCCAGTTACGATCGAACGTCGCAGTGGTGGCGAGCAGATGGCGACACTGTGACGAATTTGAGCGAGCCAAAAATCGAACCCAGCCCTTCCGCGGCGATAACGATGGTTCTATTGCGTCTACCGGCTGGTTTACCATTTTAGTAAATACTTACTTTTCGAGAACTAAATCTTTTTCCCTGTCCGATGCTTTGTGGCTTGCCTTGAGAGTAGACAAATTGAGTTTCAAAGATTGTATAATGCTCTCAGTTTTGCACAAGCGGGCCACCAGTTTGGCGTATTTATCGAGATTTAGATCATTTCTTTCATTGGAACCCTCCTTGTTTAAAGAATTCTGTAAAAAAAATTAATAAAAAAGGGCGCAGAAATAATGTAAAAAAACTTACGACGTGATTAGAGATAATAATCATAAAGCTAACTAAAATTTTAATAAACATGCCAGTTTGAATTTCCAAGCACTTTTTTGTTTAGTTAGTAAGTCGCATATTTATCCTTGTATCACAAGAAAGCGATCAAAGCGTTAAAACGAGCTCGTTTAGAAGTTGCCGGCTCTCTGTAAGTGCTTTTTCACGCGGCACTACAAGCAACCATGCCGGCTTCTTCTCCACAATTTCCCTTTAATGCTAAGGGTCAAGCAGGGAAGTTGTGAATACCAATTTTAAAATCTCTCTTACCACTCGGCCATCTGAGTTGAAATGTGTAAAGAGATGATTAAACACCGGGGCTAAACGTATAATCGAAATTAAATTAAAAAAAACATTTTTAACAGACTTATAGAAGTTCAAACAAAACCCTACCAAATTCACTTGCAGTGGCTTAATTGTGCTTTTTTTCAAAATAGAATTTTGACGCGTTGATTTATGATGCTTGTCTTCATTTAAAAAACGAACAGATTTTTCTTTGCCTATATTTCCTATAAAAATAAACACCAATTTTTTATTGCCAACTGCCACATACTTAAACAACCAACAATCAAATCGCAAATACATGAACAAGTCAGCCTGCCAGAACGAATTTCAAAAGATCTTCAAATATAGTATGTCGGGTGTGAGCCCAGCAGAACTCAAATCAAAACTCAAGTCCTCACTATACTTGCGGTATTATGCCAAAGCGTGTAATAAGTGGCACGACCCATCTCTGCTGCGTTGTGCCCGGGCAAAACAACTCCAAAAAAACGTCGCAGTGGTGGGGAGCCGTTGGCGACATTGTGTCTGATTTGACCAGTCCGGGAATTGAACCCCAAATCTTCAGCACCAATAGCGGTGACGTTACTCTTTAGATTTCAACAATTTGTTTTATTTAAGATAAAAAAATGAGCAACGCTCAAACACTGATAAATGATGGAATAAAAGTGACAACAATGGCACTATCACATCTGCTTTCCCGATACAAATGAACATATTGATTTAAACAATAAATAAACGTTATTCTTAAGATTAGGGTATATAGGTAAAGAAATTCTATCAATTGTATATACTTCTTTCTTTCGTCTCCTGGTTAAGTAAAATACCCTTTCACTATATTAATCATACGCAGTGTCTAGAGCACAGAACCAGCTCCATTTTTGAGAGTATAGTTGAAATCTAATTTGGAGTGTTAGAGACCTATATAAGTGCGGGATCGGTGAGCACAAAGAGCAACTTCAAAAGCAAAGGTTTGCCTGTGCTCTAGACACTGCCTTAATCGTACGTATATTCTTGCCTGGATCTTCAATATCTACTGCATCAGGAGAGCAAATATCAAACCTGTAAAACGAAAACAAACTGCGATTTAAAAATTCTGGCTGCTGTTCTAACACATAAAAAAAGGTCACTGCACTTTTAGAGAGATATGCTAGCAGATAATTAACTTCTTGCTTATTAACAAGAGTAAGCTTTTCACAATCTTAATAACCCACTTTAATCAAAGTACAGCGAACTTAAAATAGTCTTCTTTGTAGTTTTAGTCTGCGCAGTAGTCAATCAAAATCAATGCTTTCTTTGCTTACTATTTGCCAGATCATACCCAGTACATATACCACAACTTACAGAAAAAAACTACTGATACCTAAAATGAGAGCAGAAACAAGCAAACATCTTACATATTTGTGGGTGAAACTGGACTAATTCCAAGATCCAGAAGCATTTTTGCCAAGTTTCTTGTATCATCTTCAGCTCCGACTAAACGATCTTGCATAAGCTGAAAACCATCAAAAACTCAAGAGCATTAATTTGTTGTGAATAAATTAAAAAAAGGAATACGATTAATCTGAATTTGTGAGGAATATTACATAACAGTTTAAACCAGTGGTTTCTAATTCGTTTTAAAGCCCACCCCTTTAGCAAGGAAAAATC
Organism: Trididemnum miniatum; assembly: GCA_964006365.1. Taxonomy (NCBI): domain Eukaryota; kingdom Metazoa; phylum Chordata; class Ascidiacea; order Aplousobranchia; family Didemnidae; genus Trididemnum; species Trididemnum miniatum. The sequence continues at coordinate 2,372,398 of OZ023250.1, forward strand.
ATTTTCGCATCCCGTGCACAAATTGAATGATGATAAGGTTCACCATGTTTTCACTGCACAAAAGAACAAGAGGTTCTTTGAGAGTCATCACATCTGCACAAGTCCAAATTTTCGACCAAAATCAAATTGAGAGCAAAATAAAAGAAAGGTCATCACATCCACAGACTGTAGTTTGAAGAAACGTCCCAAAAAATTTTTGTAGAAGAATGATTTGACATGCTTTCACTGTTCATAATGCCGGAAAGGATATTTGGGCAGTTTTAGCGCCCTCAGAGGACAAAATATTTTTTGTTAGAAGGAGGACATGTCATCCAAAAGGACGATTAATGGTAAGCCGAAATTATAATCAGCAACACCTTTTACCAGCGGTAAAATTGGAAAGTTTTTGCACCCCCAGAAGTCACTTCTTGCACCCCCAGGGGGTGCAATTGGGAACCACTGGTTTAAACCATAATAAAATCACTAGATGCTGAACCTACCACTGAATCACACATAATTTACAAAGTAAACATAGCATAGTCAAAGCTGCAAGCAAAAAGTTAAAAAATATCATAAAAAGAAAAGTCACTTTGACCTATCATTGAATTCCATAACAGATCAAACTTTATATTTCAATAATTAAACTCACCTTTAGAGTAGCATTTTCTGGCGAAGTATTGGCTGACATTGGTGGTGAATGTTAGTTCAAATTCTGGGCTGCCAACACAAATTTTGCCTTAATGGGCAAACACTGGCTTTGGGGTAAGCAGCTACGTGGTTATATTCAGAAACTACAATATAAATATTAGCTTAGTCTAGTTTACACCAATGATGGAGTCGAGAACTCAACCTTCGAGTACGAGTATCGAGTACTTGCCTTGAGAATCTTCGAGTACGAGTACTGGTGGTTGACTTCAAGTACGAGTATTACAAGCTTGAGTACAAGTACCAAGTACATTTTTCGCAGTTAAACTTTACATGTTAAAATCAGTTGCAGGCATTTGCTGCATAAATTGAAACCACTTTTCTTGGAAGTAGTTTGGTAGTGCGTACAAATGTTATTACCACTTTGAACACTGTTGTTAAGCTCTTTATTGTCAACATTAACTTTTACAGTACTTTTGAGCAGGTTTCGATGAAAGTTTCTGTTAAAAGTGTGTTAAAAAATTTTGCTTGAAAAGTGCTTTTCTCTTCATTAGGTGATTGTGCTTTGACGAAATAACATGTTTCTTGGACACTTGGAAGCCTGTGCGAAAATGTATTACCGTACTAATTAGACTTTCCCTGAAGCTGATAAATGATAAAAGAGTTGGCATTTTCTCATTGCGTATGTTAACCCTTAGAATGCCTCATAAAAAAAAACGAGTTTCAAAGAATTGCACTAAAAATTAACAGTAAACAATGATTATACCATCATTTTTGTTTTGTCATATCTGTTTTTTGCTGTAATATAGAGGGCTGTAGGAAGCATTTTTTCAGAAAGCTCACAGCTAGGAGAATAAGCTAAAACCGAAATAAAAACAATGCTCAGACAATAATCCATAAAAATCTTACTCCAAGGCTCTTACCAGCTTACAGACTCCAATATCAGTAGTGTACTATATACTGCACATGATCTCAGTACAGCACTTACAGTAGCCTATCCTTGAAGTGCATACAAAAGTTAACTAACTCTGCCTAAACGACACAAACTCCCCTAATTCGTCCTTAGCATCGCTAACAACCATAAGATTCTTTTCTTCTATACCCTCTTTCATTAGCAAACCTTTCAAAAAAAAAAAAAAAAACCTTTTAAAGTCTTGGGTCACTTTCATTTAAATTAGACCAACTTAATTTCGGTGAAAAACTGAAAACAAGGCAGCAAATCTCCGGGGAAATATCCTAAAGATTGCAACAACGTTTATTTAAGGAAGTGTCTAGAGTACCGGCAGCCTTTTATAGAAACAAACAAGCAGTTTGCTGCAGCACAGAAAAATCAGACATTACATGACAGTGACATCACTAGAGAAAGAAACCAAGCTGGGGGTGCAGCAGCCATTTGATTAGGGAAACCAGGCTGGTGCTCTAGACACTGCCTTTATTTAAATAAAGCCACAATCATGGCTCATGGCACTTTAAGGGTTAAATATAGTGAAGTTACAACCAACATCTCAGAGAAAAAATCACGGTACTCGTGTACTCGACTGATTTTTAGACCGAGTCCAAGTATTTTTAGGTTCGAGTACAAGTACTTTTTGAAATTAAAATTTTTGAGTACAAGTACTCAGAAAAGCTGTGCTCAAGTGTACTCGAGTACGAATACCGATACAGTACTCAATTAGACTACTCCATCACTGGTTTACACACAATTACTCAGTACTCCTGCAACATCACAGCTTTAGGCTACTTAAACAGTTAAATCGATTTTAGCTTTAACCTATCATTAGTATTGTTTTTTAATTTCGTTGCATATCCATCAGGCCAATCCTATCAAAAGAAAGCATTCAAAGCTCTAGATAACCAGCTTGTTTAGCATCTTAGGAATTGACAGCCACTTGTCTACCTCTCTAAGATGCCAAATCCCAGTAAGTGGTGCCTTTCCCAACGGCACAAACAGTAAACTTGCTTGCTTATTCTCCAAGCTGTCCTTTTAATGCTGAGCGTCAAGCAGGGAAGCTGTGAAAACCAATTTCAGAGTTATTAGTTTGACTCTACTCGGAATTAAACTCAACTGTGCAGCTCCAGAGACACCAGTAAGTCGGTAACGCTCTTACAACTTGGCCATCTGAGCTTGTTCTTTGAGCAGTGGACTACCCTGCTACCGGTACCACTTTTGTTTTCTAACCATCTTGAGTCTACCCAAAAAACACCCTGAGAGCTACAGCCTACTACCTAGTCGTTCGCGCATAAATCTTTGAGAGCTGTAAAACTAATTTTTCAACAAAATTTGAAATGATCTCGGCTTAGTTATGCTTGAATAGTTACAACTATGACGTCAGACATCAGCTGGTTTGTACCGGTTTGTTCACGGATTTTCTCATCCATTCCACATTTTTTTTGATCAGTTATGTGTTGAAGATGTGTACCGGTAAATATCTTCTATACTGCATGTAGATTGCGCAGAAAACGCTATTTGTCCAATTAAGCTATGCTTTAAAACCTTTATCTGGTAAGAATCACCAATAGAAAGGTCCATTCTGCCACTTGGAAAAAGCCCATGCCTGCAACTTGCCATTAGAGATGGGCCGCTAAAAGACCCGCTTACGAGCCGTTAACCGGTATTTTAAATAGTCCGCTAACGGCCCAGTTCTGTCTTTTGTTTCTAATTGGGCCGCTAACGAGCCGCTAGCAATTTTTGAAATTTGTTTCAACTTTTATTTTTCTTTTAAATGTGGTTAAAGGTTCATAAAAGAATTGGCTTTGGGCTGGCCGGGCCTTGCTTTTGGGATGAGTTTCCGGGTCGGTTGCCGCTACTGGACAAGAAGTTTCGGGCCATGGGCGGTCTAAGTTGCAAAAAAGTCAGTCCGTGCCATCTCTACTTGCCATTTACGCTCCGCGGAATTCCGCGTTTTTCGCAGTTCTATTTGCTTTTGTGTTGCTGCCTGCTGCCGGCAGTGTTGCCAACTGGTATATTTATATACCAGATTTCACAAATCTGGTATATTTTTTGGACCGTTTGGTAGGTGAAATTATGGTTTGGTATATGTCCTTAAATTTGGTATATTTTTATGCCTTTTGGTAGTGTTTTTTTGCGTTTGGTATATTTCAGAAATTTAATATAACTGATACGTTGAAGATTACTAGAAAGCTCTTTAATAGCCGGATTACCTAATAAATCCTTTCTACGGATTTGAGCAATGCAATTTTACATAATTGGCAACGGAACAGTGGCGTATTTAGAATTTACAAAGGGGGGGGCAACTTTTGACAAGTTAAAAAGTTGCCATAAAGCTGAATCACTAACTGAGATTTTAGTTGGAGTACGGATGATTTTTTAACGTGACAGTCAGGATCTGGGATTAATTATTGTCTGTCGATTGTCGTAGTGCAAAAATTGCGTAAGTCATTTTTTTTTGTGGTTTGAGAAAAACGCAAAAAACGTGTGATTGAATGTATCTACTCTTGCGTCACAAGCAAAATAACAATAGAAAAAAGAATAAATGGTTTTATGGTATACTATGTGTTATTATGATTTAATAATTGTGCTGACTTACGCAATTTAGAAACTGGAGCATAACTCGCGAACGCGTCGACGTATTTTTCCAAAAAGTGTGTCAAGCGTTAGCGCTGACCCTGAGGAACAAGTTGGTGCTAAAAACTCAATTTCGCCAAAAAATGACTTACGCAGTTTTTGCACTAACGTGACGAATTATAATTTATTTGAACATAAGTGTTCACATTTAAGCATTTTAGGAACTCTCTTTTTCTTTTGTTTTGTATTATCTTATAATAGAGCGGTTCCCAACTATTTTCATAATAGAGCGGTTCCCAACCATTTTCATACTCCCAATTATTTTCATATAAAATTTTTGTTATGTTTTTGCATCCCTCACAAAATATGCGACTGTAATCAGCCACGCAAACCAAATGTTCGTAATGGTAGGGGCTGAAATGAATTCATGACCTTAAACATTTTCCTGTAATGACTTGGCGTCAAAAACCCAGCAGGTATTCAGCTGGGGGGTCTGGGGTAACGCTGTAAGCTCCCCCAGCGGAGCAATCAATTTTAGAGTTTTCAGCTTTTTTGAAAGTGTCGCTAATGCAAGGTATAGGATAGTTAAACCAGTCACTACTCTGTTGCTGAATCAGACGCATTTTGTTTTCAGAGCTTGATTTTAACCAACCGCAAAGAGGCTAAGGGTTTTACGCCACTTAGACGTTTGCGAACTACATATTACTAGAGCGTAACAGCGCTAAAAAATTGACACTGAGCAACCGAAAATAAAAGCGCTCTTAATACAAGATAAAAATCTATGAGCCGTTTTGAACCCCCAGGAATGCTTCCTCGCGTCCTCAAGGGGTGCAAGCATCCCCAGTTGGGAAACCCTGTTCTTTATGGTGTGTTGAGATTTTGTGGACGTGCTGAAGCCTTTCATTAAAAATATTTTTCTGTTGCACAATTCTCGCATGTTTTAAGATTGCAAGCTTTGCAATATCGCCCGTAAGCGTGCACATTAAAGCAGTGGTTTTCAAACTTTGTGTTACTACGCCTCCCTCACAAAATATTAATCATGGCGCTTTCCTTCACAAAATAATACACCAGCCATATTTTTAAATGATCATGACTAACATTTGCGTCTCTTTTTAGACTAGTCCACGCCTCCCAGTTTGGAAAACGCTCACATGTGTGATGCTTTGCACCGTTGCACGTTTCGTCAAAAATAAGAAAAATAAATGAATGAATGATTTCGCAGAAACACGAAAAAAAGGAAGAAAGCTTTGTAAAAATATTTTTGCGCAAACACTGAATTTTGGCTTCTTTTGACTTATGAAACTACGATTTGAAACAATGCATCGAAAGCTTTCTGAAAAATCACTCTGAAATTTGGTTTGCGTACAATCCGTAAGCGACTTTTGGTTGCCCAAGTCCAGGGGTCAGCAACCTGCGCTCTTTGAACCCCCTGTTGTGGCTCCTTTTGGAGGTAAATAAAGGAATCATTTTCGGAATAACTGAAGTTTTTGGACCTGACGATAGTTTTGCGGCTCCCGCTGAGTTTCGTATTGTAACAAACGGACTATTTAGCTCTTTAAGTGCAAAAGGTTGCCGACCCCTGCCCTAGTCATAACGATGCAACACCCAAATAAAGTGAATGTGACGCAGTAAGCGGAGCGTTGTTTCCACGTCGACCATCGTAAAAGGTGGTGACTGATTCAACTCTCACAATACGCTTTGTTGTTGAGTTCTTGGATAAGATGCTTCACGACGATTATCTCTGCTCAACGGTTTCTTTACAAGCAACAAATTAAAGCATCAACAAGCAAAATTTAACCAAAAAACTTGGAAACAAATGGCAACACCTTAAACCTAAAATCTGAATTCGTATTGCGCGTAGCGTCTTCGTCGCTTTCTCGTCGATAAGTTTTTTTTTCTACAAAGATAAAAAAATATAATAAATTATGTGTAAAATGACAATCAATCTCACAATGAATAACTAAAAAATTGAACAGCTTGCAGAACAATGCATCAGTGATCCTCGTTATCTAAACCAGTGCTCCGCAACCTTTTCTTACTCACGGCACACTACAACCATGTCCAAATTTTTGCGGCACACCTCAGCAAAAAAGCGCAGAAAATTTACTCATCAAATCATTGCAACTACAGTTCAATGGGATGCTTGGAGTTGTCGTAACGAGCTCAATCGCTGCATGTTGGGCCCTATATTTAAAATGGCAACTCGAAGTTCCCGATCAATTTCTTTCAAGCATGATCGTTTGTCATTTTTGATCAACACCAACGTCGAAAAACTTTGTTCACACAAATATGTGGTAATGAAGGCTTGATTGTATTTAGCAAATACAACTGATTTATGTTCAGTGTAAAAATACTTCTGTTGGGAGATCCGGCAAGAAATTAATTATGTCATTCAAAAATGCAACACTTACTTTTCATTTTTACAAATAAACTGATGATTTTTTTTCGAAATTTTGGTATATATTTGGTATATTTTTGATAACATATTTTGGTATATATTTGGTATATAATTTGGAACATTTTGGTATATTTTACTCTGCAAAACCTGGCAACCCTGGCTGCCGGTAATTGCACAGCAAATCCTCTGTGCAGCATTGCCGATTGCATGCTGCAGTTGCTGGTAGCAGAAGCTCAGTTTGTCATACCAGCAAAATAACTGAGTTAGTTACAGCTTGACGGGTAACAGGGAAACGTCTAGTATCAGCTCCCAGTTTCGGTTAGGGTTGAATTTAGTTAGGGTTTGGTCCAGTTACAATCAACTGAGGCTATTTTTTTCAAATTATATTGAACTAAAAATTCAACAGCAATTGAGGGAGACTGCGAAGTGAGCTTGCGCTCTTCGAGTCAGCAGCCACCCGTTACATATGTCAAATGCAATTGGCTCCAGCCGCGAATCGAACCCATCACGTAGGATCTGTCACCTGCGCGCGGTACCACTAGGCCATGTCGCTGTCAACTATGGTTTATTTTGTGCAATAGTTTCAGCAAATGTAAATGCACACACTGGCACACATTTAAAAGTGAAGCACAAGGAGATGACAAATATGACCATACAGCCTTCTCAGTCAGCCACCACCTTACCGGTATCTGCCTACATAGCCTACCGTTATAAGGAAAAAATAAACAATGGTATGTTGAACTGTTGAAAAGTACCTAAATTACGGTTTCATTTTGTTGCAACATATAAACATAAAAACTAGCCTACAGAAAATAATAAAACACAAATAAAGAAAAACTACCAAAAAAAACTTATGAACAATGTTCGGAGTTGTAGATTTCGTGTACAGGTGTGTAAATTGAGTACCGGTTGGTGTTGTGATTAGACGTTACCCCAGCTTGACAACCCTACAACCTCTCTGAGATCACAGTCTTTTAAGAAGCTTTGCAGTTTGATTGACTTGCCATTGCCTGCTTTGACAGTTTGATACTGGTACCGGTACTGTGTAGTCTAGTCTAGATACTTTTGTTCAAAGTTAAGCTTGGAATAGGCCTAGGCTATATTATACTGTTTCTATGGCATTAAGTAAATATCTTTTAAAATATAATCTCTTAAGCAAAAATTTACTTGGCGAATCACATCCAATTGTTTGTGGTATTAAAACTTCTGCCTGCTTGCAAGTAAGTACCAGTAGCTCTGAGCAGTTTATGAGTCTACCAGCAGCTTCTAGTGTCTAAAAGTTTCACTTTATCAACAATTTAGTTTAAACTTTAAATTGGAAATCTGGTTGTAATTGTTGAATTTGTTGTAACTGCTTAATATATCTCACATGAAAAAGTGCTGGTTAGTTCAAACTTTAAATTGGAAATATGGTTGTAATTGTTGAGTTTGTTGTAACTGCTTAATATATCTCACATGAAAAAGTGCTGGTACCTGTAATAAAGAAGTGCTTAGTAAGAGTGTCTAAAGCATTGGCAGGCTTTTCCAAAATTGCTTTTTGTGCACACCAACCAAAAAGTCACATTAGCTTTAGGTCTCTATTTCTATCCTCGATTTTCCCCCCTCCCCCAATGGTAGCTACTGTTTTACTCTAAACTAGATCTAAACCCTCTAACTTTTATGTTTCAAGTGCAAAGTGACTGCTGATGGTGTCGTACCAATGTAACAGCAGTGTCATGTAAAGAAACAAACAAGCAGTTTGATGCAGCAGCTTTTTCATCATGGAAACTAGTCCAGTGCTTTAGACACTATGGTATCGTCTCAAAACAAGAAGTGTGTATAGGCCTATATACATATATTGTCATTAACGCTCATACTGCCATAGGCTATATTTTTTATTTTTCATAGAGTCATTATGCTGAACATTATGAACGCAGTCTCAAAGATACTGAGAACTACTGGGCTGAAGCTGCATCAAAACTTGTGTGGAACAAACCATGGAGTAAAGTTATTGATGACTCTAATTCGCCATTTACAAAATGGTACGTCTTTTGCTGTTTTACTGTGGTTAAAAAATATGAAGCATATTATTATGCTTCCTGTAAAGCTCTGATCTCTCCTGCCTCTTAAGTGCAAGATTTGAGAAAGCAAGAAATTTTAAGCCGAGTTTTTTAGTTTTTTAAAACTTGTTCCTTGTCGACTGGAATGTTGATTTTTGGCCAAATCTGAATCAAAGCATTCAATATTATTGCACAAAACAAATGTTTCATACTGCACAAACTTAAATGTTGAGGCAAAAATTGGATCAAGCTTTCTTGAGGCCCCATACATCATTCAGCATATTTTTTACAAAAAAAGCTATATTTGGGCAAATTCACACTTGCTAAAAGTTTAAGAAGAATCAGTGGAACATTTACTGAATTTAACTTAGCTGCTAATATGCTGAGCACTCATATTTTTTATTTACGATGTGATATGGTGTATTGTATTATTATCATGACATATTAATGTTATAGGTTATATTATTGATTAAAGTCATAGAAATGAAAATGCATTAACCATTCTCATTAAACTGTTGGCAACATGGCGTAATGGTTCATATCATCGCCTTTATGAAGACCATGAATGCAAGGTTGATGGTTCAACTCTCATCCCAGCCTCATTGTTGGCGCCTTGGATAAGATGCTTGACGATAATTATTCCTGCTTAGTAAAATCTTCAATTAAAAAAAAGAATTTTGAATAATTTTTTGGTCATTGTATTCAGAAAATACAAGTGTGAGTGAGGCTCATTCTCGTCTGAGTCAGGTTCTTGTGTTCAAAATATATTTGGTTGCTTTTTGTTGACTCTCAACTTCACAGTTAAGTTACAACAAAGTAAATGGTTTTGCATTGTTGCAGGTTTACTGGTGGGCAAATAAGTCATTGCTATAACTGCGTTGATCGTCATGTGGATAATGGACGAGGGGAAGATGTAGTAATGATTCATGAAAGTCCAATAACAAATACAATGCAGAAACTAACCTACAAAGAATTCCAAAAACAGGTTGTTGTTTGTATCAAGTTAAAAAAAAAAGATCAGTCAAATCTTCATTATACTCACGGTATTACACTGAAGTGTGTAATGAGTAGGGGACCAATCTTCAGGGCTTACCATCTACGCTACTGAGCTCCGAAAAAACTTCTCAGTGGCGGCGAGCCTTTGGCAACAGTGTCCAATCTGACCAGCCCAGCAATCGAACCCATGACCTCCAGCACCAATAGCAATGTCCTTAACTAATGTGCCAACCAGCTGGTCTCAAAATGCGTATTTCATGCCAAAATTGCAGAAGAGGATTTTTGCTAATAAAATTGAATTTTGTTTTAAGGTATCTAACCTTGCCGGTGCCATGTCGGAATTGGGGGTCAAAAAAGGTGACAGAGTAATGATATATATGCCGATGGTGCCTCAAGTAAGTTGGGTTATTGTTTTTCTACATTTTTTTGTGATTTCTGTATGTTATAAAAGTGATCCTGTAGTAATTTACCTATAACCGGCTGTATTTTTCTCCGAAGCCTACGGATGAAAAAATTAGAAACCAAAGTGGTTCGTCATTTTGGTCTCATAGACATGTAATATTTCTTATGGATGGACTTTGCAGTGCTATAAATTCTTTACATGGGCGTAATATCCATCTATTTACGCTACACACATGCTTGTACGATGAAGTTGCTAAATAAAAGCCTGTGTTTTCTTATGCAATCTTTCCTGCATTACCTGGCTTTGAATGCTTTAATTTGTAGATTACTTTTAGCTTCAACAAAACCAAATTAAATCTTTAGTATTATATACCCGCGTTATTAGGCTATGTCGAATCATGTAACGAGTGACTGGGACCATCTCCACGGTTGAGCACCTGGACAACACAGCTGCCAAGAAACTGTACTGCGGTGGTGAGCTACTGGCGACTCTGTGTCCAATTTGACCGGCCCAGGAATCGAACCCAAAACTTTCCTTTTGATTACAGTGTCTTTAAACAGTGCGCCAGCTGACCGTTTTTTAACTTGAACAATTGGTTAAAAATTATTTAACGTGTTTATTTTTAGGCTGTGATTTCAATGTTAGCTGCCGCACGATTAGGAGCAATTCATGTTGTTGTTTTTGGTGGATTTGCTGCAAAGGAACTCTCTGTCAGAATCGATAATTGTAAACCCAAGTGAGCTTAATTTTGTGCGTGGAACTTGTGCTTTTTCTAAATTGTATGCAAGTTAGTGAGTAAAATAAAAAAAATCATTATACTTGCGGTATTACGACGTAGCGTGTTACGAGTGGCGGGATCCATCTCCGCTGCTTTAAACCCAGGCAGCACAGCTTCGAAGAAACGTCGCAGTGATGGCATGTCGTTGCCGACTCTGCGTTCGATTTGACCGGCCCGGAAATTTGTACTTAGTTGCATATTTATCCTCCTATCACGAGAAAACGATCAATGCGCTATACGAGCTCGCTTAGGAGTTGCCCGCCATCTGTTTACCACACCAAGATAGGGAATCCCGCTAAGTGTCTTTTTCAACGGCACAACAAGTAACTTGCCTGCTTGTTCTTCACATTGTTCCTTTAATGCTGAGCGTCAAGCAGGGAAGCTGTGATTATCAATTTTACAGTCATTGGTGTGACCAGACTCGGAATCAAACCCAAGTCTACAGCTCCCGAGGCGAACGCTCGTACCACTCGGTCCTCTGAGTTATAAACCCAGAGTTCCCGCATCGATAGCAATCTGCCACAACTAAGCTAACCGGCCGGTTTGATCAGTTGAGTTTTTATCTGTTTACCCTATCGATTGGTTTGCCAAGTCCACGGTAATAACTGAGATTATTTTCAAATTATATTGAACGGAAAATTGAACAGTAATTAAGGAGACTGCGAAGTGAGCTTGCGCTCTTCGAGTCAGCAGTTGGGTCAACAACAGCTCTTCGAGTCAACAGCCACCCGTGAACTATAAGTTGCGGTAACGTAATGCTCAAATGTAAAATCGCATTTTCATCCAGTAGTTTCTCAGTCATAGACTGACGCTCTTATCATGTGTGAAACATTGCCTTGCACTGAAAACTTACTAACTAGAACTTCATCTAACCGGCCCGTTTGCTCAGTTGTTAACGACATTGTTGCCTGTGCGGAACATCTGAGGTTCGATTCCTGGGACGGTTTAATTAGACTCCGCTACGACCTTTCTTCAGAGCAGTGTGTCCCGGGCGCTAAGCCGAGGAGATTAGCCCCGTCACTCGTTGCACGCTTTGGCAAGGTTCAGCGAGTATAATGAGATTTAATTTCTTTTATCATTTCAGAATTTCTTCTTTAGATTTTGATCAATAATTACACCAGTCTTTTAAAACTCGAACCAACATAGCATTTACTTTAATGTCATGTGTGCATCACTGTTTGATTTTATATGTTTTAGAATTATTCTTTCTGCCAGTTGCGGCGTGGAACCTTCGAGAATTGTTAATTATAAGCCAATGCTAGATCAAGCTATTGAACTATCAAATCATAAACCGCTGCATACTGTCATTTTCCAACGGCCTCATTTAGTAAGTTGGATTGGTTGCACAAAATTTGCCGCTATATTGTGCAGTTTAACGACTTTATGCTAAGAAAGGAATTGAAATCTCTAAACTTCCAATGTAATTTAGTAATACAATAAATATGGACTAAATAGCTGAAGTAGGAAAATTGCAGCCACAGTAATTCTTATAACTTTCAGTTTTGTACTGTCTTCTTTATGCTGCTGATGATGATGAATTTATGTTGTCCAAACGTTCAGTTATGAAAATTGTTGTGGTTATATCTTTCCCGTCACTTTACTAATGCTACGTTCACTTCTCCTCAGTAATATTGCTTTTCCTGCTTTGTTTGTGTGGTATATCAAAAACAGCATTTAGATTTGCTTTAATACTGTTTACGGCTTCGGCGCGCTTTTGTAGCATAACAATTTACCCTCATACCCAGTCCACGTGTCCAATTTTAATGGGCTTTTAGGCCCATGGTTCTTGGTTTTAGTTTTTGAATCAGAGTCACCTTTTCTGATTATGATATCAAATATTGATTATGATGCAGAAACAAAAACCGTCATCCTGAAGCCGATCAAAAGTGGCATGTGGACAGGGTATGTAAGAAGGTTTTTAGTTTTCCGCACACTTGTCTGGTTCTACCGTATTTTTGTAGGAAATTGCAGACATGAAACACGGGCGTGATTTAGATTGGAACGAATTATTAGGCAAAGAAAAATGGCATGACTGTGTTCCGGTTGATGCCAACCATCCTCTGTATCTGCTTTACACTTCGGGTACAACTGGCCTTCCTAAAGCAGTAGTCCGGCCTACTGGGGGCCATTCAGTTGTATTACATTGGAGTATGAAGGCCATATATGGCCTTGATCCAGGAGAGGTAAGACAAGTGCTTGTCAGTAGCGAAATAAAAAACGTAGTGGTTAACCGCTAACGGTGCGGAAGGTCATGGGTTTGATCACCGAGCCGGTTAAATCGAACACAGTGTCGCCACCGCTGCGATGTTGCTGCGTAGTTGTGTTACCCAGGCGCTAAACCGCGTAGATATAAACCCCGCCTCTCGTTACACGCTTCGCGATAATACCCCAAGTATAATAAAAATTTGATTACTTTGAAATGATGTTTAACTTAAAATGAAAAACGCTATATTGTTTGCCTTATTTACGAAAAAATGTAAGTGTTTCACATTTCTGTGCCGGTGCGCTATTTCAAAATTATTAATTCGAACTTAGTCGTAGGTGTCTGTCTGCTACATATGCGTTCTTTTTTTGACCAGTGATGGAATAGGTGCGGTAGTACATCAACACTGGGTTCAATTCTCAGGTCATTCTGAAAATGTTGCTCGTTGAAAATCTTCATTTTAGCAGTTTTTTGGGTTATAATTAACTGCTTGCGTACAACTATAAGTTGCGGAGACACAGAGCAAGAATAAAACGCGATTAAACTGCATATATTTCGGGAAAAAAAGTAATATAATTGCTTTTTTTATTGGAACATTGTATGTTTTTTTTTTACCGTTGGTATTATTTTTACCGCCCGGGTAGCTCAGTTTTTAAGACATTTCTATCGGTGCGGCAGCTCTGGGGTTCGACTCCCGGGCTGGTCAGATCAGACACAGTTACCCTGTCCACATGTCCAATTTTAGTGGGCTTTAGGCCCGCTGTTCGTGCTGAGTCATCATGCTTAATTGCTGCGTCATAATCAATTTCTTCATGTCACAATTGAAAACCCTGGTTGTGGCAGCAAGAAATTGATTATGATGCAGAAATTTAGCATGATGACTCAGCATTATCAGCAAGAACTGCGGGCCTAAAGCCCCTTAAAATTGGACATGTGGACAGGGTAAGGGTCACCAACGGTTCCAAACCGCTGCGATGTTTCTTTGGAGCTGTGTTGCTCAGGCGCTAAGTCTCAGAGATAGACGCCGCCTCTTGTTATTCGCTATGACGTTTTACCTCGAGTATAATAAAGATCTGATTTTTTGATTTCATTAATTTTATTTGAGGTGTTTTGGTCCCCATCAGATTTGGGCTGGATTGTAGGTCACTCTTATGTCTGTCATGCCCCACTAGTCCATGGAAATACCACCGTAATATTTGAGGTTTGAGGTGCTTTAGATTTAAAAAATAATTCTTATGTAGAGAGCCCACTGCCCTAGTCAAATATTTTGCATTGCACAGTTCAATTTGTCAAATGCTTGAGCCGAAATTTACATTTTTTATTTGTAATTTATGAAACGAAGTGATTTTGCTGTTATTGTTAAGCGTTTAGAATAACTCATAGAGTAGAAACAAAATTTTTCGGGATAAACAAAGATATAATTATTGACGCAAAATGCTGTCATATTTGTACTTTTAATTTTTTTTTTTGCTTGTGATAAATGTAAAGTTTAATTAGCCCAGGTTTTTTGGGCAGCTGCTGATCTGGGCTGGGCGGTGGGCCATTCTTATGGAGCATATGGGCCATTTTTGCATGGAAATCCAACGGTTTTGTATGAGGTAATGATTTGCATGCTGTTAATTTGTCGTGCTGAATTTTAATCAAATTTTATTGTTTCCTGATTTTGAACTGAAAATTGAGCAAAAAATACGACAGTAATTGGCAAAGATTGCGAAGTGAGCTTGTACTCTTGAAGTCAGCAGCCACCCGGTTGCATTTTTATGTAATGTACACAGCACCAGCAGAACCTTGCTTTTTTCTGACAAAGCGTGGATTTATGAACGCCATTTTGGGCGAAATTGCAACGGCTATTTTATGGCGCAGTGGCTTGGACGCAGCGTGGAAGAGAAAGCGCTGCATTAGTTTTGGGTTCGATTCTCGTCGTGGCTTCGCTTGTGACATGTTTTCAACAATCGGGTTCGTCAAGATAATAGAATAAAGTAAGAATGTTGGTTGTGCTGGTGTTCGGTACATTACATAAATATGCACCCGGTATATATGTCAAATGCAATCGTCTCCAGCCGTGGATTGAACGTGTTACGTAGGATATGTGGCGTGCACGCGGTACCACTATGCCATATCGCTTTTTGTGAATAGATTTTTGGTAAACCGTGAGAAAGCTGATTCAAAATCTTGAAGACTTTTCTATTTAATTTGCTTTTGCACGTGGTAACTCCAATTTGTTAATCTTTCTTGAAATATTCTTGCATAAAGCAACTGTCAATGACACTTCAAACGTTTTTATTAACTTGAGACGCGAGGTGGTTATTGGCGACGAAGGACAGAGGACTATGTTTCGATTCCCAGGCCGGTCAAATCGTTCTTAGTTACTCTGTACACGTGTCCATTGCAAATGGGTCACCAGCCCGCGAGCTTTCTTCATCATATTTCAACTTTTGATGTCATGATTGAAAAACGTGATTATGACGTCATAAATTTACTTGTGGTTCTGAAAGCTCGTGATCTTGTGGCCCACTTCGTGATCTTGTTGGCCAACGTTGAAATTTCTTTGGATCTGTGTTGTCCAAGTGTGAAGTCGCGGAGATGGATCCCGCCACACGTTACGCGCTTCGGCGTAATACAGCGAGTATAAAGAAGATTGGGTTTTTCGATTCACAATCTACAGTAAGCTGGTGTTTCAATTCCATGCTTACTACACAATGTAGCGATGTTATGTATAATTAAACCAACTTTAGGGCAAGCCAGTAGGCACTCCAGACGGCCGGACATTCTTTCGTATTATAAACGATCATAAAGTAGCTTCGTTATTTGTCGCTCCTACTGCATTGAGGTCGATTAAAAATGAAGACCCGAACGGAGAATATGGAAAGGAATACGATCTATCAAGGTAACGTACTGATGTAGGATGCTTGTATATTTAATTGCTCATGCGAGGATCGATAAAAGTGCTTAGCACTATGTTGTTTTAACAATACGATTTCGGAATGCAATAAATATGGGACGAAAATAGCTTATGGAAGAAAAATGAACGATCCTTTCAGTTTTGTAATGTTTTGCTTGCGCTGCTGATGATTACTGCTGAATCTATATTGTGGAAAGGTCCAGTTTTGAGGTTTACTGTGACATTATTTTTCCTTAAATATTGCGATTGTTTTTACCTCTGCAAGCTTCATATTTTTATCTACTGTATTTAATTCTACTGTTTCCACTATGAGTTGCGTTATTTTTCTGTAACGCTTTTGATCTGAGTTTCCGTCAGGAAACAGAGCTATACAAATATCCTGTTATTATGATTATTACGTATGCAGCAAAACGAAGGTACTGTCGAATTTTTTCTTGTTGCTTTTTCGTCTTAATGTGTTTTTTAATTGAATTGAACGTTTGAGTATTATTATTATCGTATCATTTCATCTAAAGACACAAGTTGTCTCAGTCATGTAAAACTGTTGAAATTTGCTTTGACAAACTAACGCTGCTCATAGAGTAGAATATACTTTTGAAAATTACTTTTTAGTAGTTTATAAATCAACCGCCCGGTTGGCTTAGTAGTTATAAGCATCGCTACCGGTTGCTTATTCGCTAAGCTGCGAAAATAGCCCTGTCACTCGTTGTACGCATTGGCATAATAACGCGAGTATAATGAAGATGTGACTTTATTAACCGCTTCGTTTCAGCCTAAGGATTGTGTTTGTCGCCGGCGAACGCTGCGACACTGACACGGCCAAGTGGACTCATGGAGCTTTTGGCAAAGTACCTGTTCTGGACCATTGGTGGCAAACTGAAACAGGGAGTGCTATTACCGCTTCTTGTGTTGGATTGGGAAACCGGTTGACCCCTCCTTCGGGCTGCACTGGCTTGCCTGTTCCAGGATGGGATTGTAAGTTTTGTCCTAGTGCAGTGCTTCTCAAACTTTTGTAATTCGTGGTCACACTTGCAAAAGACCGAGCACGCGAAGCCACTTGCATTATTTCTTCAGAAATATTTAGTGACAATGTCAAGCAGATCGCTATCGGTGCGGCAGGTCTGGGTTACGATTCCTGGGCCACTCAGATAGACACAGTTACACCGTTCACATGTCCAATTTTAGTGGGGCTTGGATCCACTTCTCCTGGTTCTAGTTTCTGCATCATAATCAGTTTCTTGACGTCATAATCACTTTTTTAACTAAGACATAAAAAAATTGATTATGATGCTGGAGGTAGAAGCAAAAACCGTGGGCCTAAAGCCAACTGAACTTGGACAGGTAGACAGGATAAATGTCGCCACCTCTGCAATGTTTCTTGGGAGCTGTGTTGCCTATGCACGAAGCCGTAGAGATGGCCTCTGCCACTTGTTACACGCTTGGACGTAATATCGCGAGTGTTAATGAAGGTTTAATTTTTTGATAAATGTCATTTCTAAAATTTAAAACTTTGCTTATTCAGTACGCGTAGTGGATCAAGGAGGGAATGAGGTTCCTCGAGGACAACTAGGGAATCTGGTTGCAAAGCTACCTTTGCCTCTTGGGACACTTCTAACTCTTTGGAACGATAATGATCGTTTTCAAAACACTTATTTCTCTAAATATAAGGTACGACACTTAAAATCATGCTTGTTATTGGTGTGGAAATCCCCCACGTAGAAAATTAATTCGGCGTTTTTTCAAGATATTTGGGTTTATTTTATATCTTCTGTTTGTGTGCATCAATATTTATTCGTAAGTTGTGTATGTAGTATTCATTTTGACTTCTTGCATTAGTGGTAATTTTTTCCAGTCACCAGGAAGTGCTACTGCGTCTCGCTTTGGAATTACCGGCCATCTGTCTACCACTCTAAGATGGGGTAATCCCGCTAAGTGCTTTTCTCAACGTCACAACAAGTAAACTTGCCGACTCGTTCTCCAAACTGTGCCTTTAATGCTGAGCATCAAGCAGGGAAGCTGTGAATGTCAATTGTACATTCATTGGGTTGACCAGACTTAGAATCAAACCCGAGTCTACCTAGTCGGAAGTACTATTCTTTTTTGTAACAATCTTTTGATAGGGCTTTTATGACACGATGGATGCTGGAATACAGGATGAGGAAGGTTATATATCTGTGATGTCACGAACTGATGACGACATCAACGTAGCCGGGCATAGACTATCATGTGGTCATATGGAAGAGGTATCTCGAAAAATCCTTCATTACACTCTCGGTATTACACCGAAGTGTATTACGAGTGGTGGGCCCTTCTCAGCGGCTTAGCGTTTGGGCAGCACAGCTTCGAAGAAACATCGCAGCGGTGGCGAGCTGTAGGCGGCACTATGTCCGATTTGACCGGCCCAGTAATCGATCCTCAGACCTCCCACACCGATAGGGATATCTTTTTACTATTAGGCCAACCGACCGTGGTGATGCAGACATCGCAATTGCAATGTAAATCGCAACCTTGTCAAAAACAATTAGGCTCCGAATGTCTTGAATTGATTATTGAGAAATGTGTGGAGATTGGGCATCGCAGTGATTTTATATGTATGTCTTTTTGACTTTTCAGGTGATAAGCTCACTCGAGGAAGTGGTAGAATGCGCAGTGGTGGCGAAGAACGATCAGCTGAAAGGAGCTATCCCTTTCGGCTTCATAGTTGCTAAACCAGGTATGCATTCCTGAATAACTCCGCTTTTAAAGTAGTAGTGGTCGAAATCAGCTTTTTGAAAAGTGCTCGATGACGGAGTAGGAGGGATGCTGCGATATATCAGTGAAAATACCACTTTCGCATTTTGATTTTTTGAATCATCACTTTCACTAATGAAGTATTTTAGCTGTATCATTACTTTAGCACGGTGTTGACTGTGATATTGTTTATCGTGTTGGTTTATTGTTTCTATGTTGTCAATACTCGTGATATAATTACGAATTATTAAAAACGGTCGATGTTTCATCAGATATGCTTTGTTCTTTGCTGTTTTTACAACATTGAATATTTCTATAAAGCTTCTGCATTTGGAACTATAGACTCTGGTTGGATTCCAAGTCAGGTCAAACTAATCACTTTAAAATTGCTATTCACAGTTTCCTTGCTTGACCTTCAGCATTAGAAGGGCTTTGTGGAGAACAAGCTGGTAAGTTCACTTGTGTCGTTGGAAAAGGCACTTTAAGCAATTCCCCATCTCATACTCGAGCCTCCGTAATTTTTTCGTAATTGGAATTAAATGCTAATTTAACAAGCGTTTCCACTGCAGGGTCTAATCTCGATAGCCTGCTGTCTAAAGCCGTAGAAGTAGTGCGGAGAGATATTGGCCCAGTTGCCGCTTTCAAAGATGCCGTGTTTGTACCGAAGCTGCCCAAAACTAGATCGGGTAAAACGCCGAGGAACACTTTACAAGCAGTCGCTAACAAAAGACCTTATAAAGTAAGTTTGTTTTTTGTAAGAAAGTATTATGCCTGGACCTTCAAATCATATGCTACCGCACTAGCTGATTAGCGGTCTTTAGTCAATTTTTTGCGTTTATCAAAAATCAAATCTTGGTTATTCTCTCGGTATTACGCTTAAGTGCATAACGAGTGGCGGGGTCCATCGCTGCTTAGCGCCTGGGCAACACAGCTCCGAAAAAACGTCGCAGCGGTGGCGAACCGTTGGCGACACTGTATCCTATTTGACCGGCCCGGGAATGGAACCTCAGACCTTCGCACCGATAGGTATGTGTTTAATAACTGCCGGCCGGCCTTCTGCAATAATTTTTATCGAAAATTTCCTCTTCTAGTCGCTTTTGCTATACAATGGCTGAACAACGTTATCAGTTCCTTTTCGCAGACCATTGTTTGATATTTCCTGTAACTGGGATAAGTAGGATATACCCAGTGTTTGTTATTTCGACTGACTGAGTTGCATTTTTGACTTTATTATTTTAGATATCTCCCACTATAGAAGATGAAACTGTATATCCTGAACTAGAAAATGCTGTTGCAAAATACTCAGCTTGAGAATATTCTGTGTTACTTATAAGATTCTGCTTCCTCAAACATTCTATGTCCCTTTTCATTCCTGATAAGCTAGTTGCGCGACTGGGCAATTTTAATGTTGGTTAACACAAATGATGTTTTTATGCATTGGCAGATCTAGGAGGGTCAAGCCCCCCCTTCCTTTAATTTTTTAGTTTTAGGCCTACATAGTAATACCTCCATAATTCTTGGCACATAAAACTGCAAGATTAACGTATTTGGGTTTTAGCCCTCCATGGAAACATTCTTGATCTGTCCTTGTTATGCTTTCCTACTGATTAATGAAATGGTGTTTACCGTGTAGTGATACAGCCGTAGCTGTTAGGTGTTGTTTTATCACTGCTGCATGCAATATTTTTTGTAATTTTAAGTGCCAACTCTTTATGATTTTGTGAATAAAAATGATAAACAATTCAATCGTCGGGTATTTTGTGAAGAACAATTTGTGAACTGTGGTGTTTTGTTTCGACGAAAATTTTTTTAAAAGCTGACTTGGTAACCGCCCGGGCTGCGAACTTGCGAGCGTACAATCGGAGTTCTAGTTTTTCGTTGTGGTTTTTTTTATTGAGTTTACGCTGCGTTCAAGTAGTTTTTGACATGTTTATTTTAAGTTCAAAACTTTATTCGGCTAGCCCAACTTTTCGGAGTTCAGGAGTCTTGGCTTATTGAATCGTAAACGAAGACCGAATTCTACGAGATCGACTTCGTAGCCCTTGTGTCTGCAAAGAAGATGATCTACATAGAGGTGAACAAACTTTTCGCACGAAGGACCACATCGCAAAAAAATTTGAAGCCGAGGGCTGCACTAATTGGAAGAGCAAAATGAAAAAGGTTATCACTACCGCAGATGTCCTATTTTCCACTCAACATCAAGTGAAGAGCAAAAAAAGTTGTCAACGTCCGCAGATGTCCTATTTTCCACTCAACATCAAGTGAAGAGCAAAAAAGGTTGTCAACGTCCGCAAATGTCCTATTTTCCACTCAAAATCAAGTGAAGAGCAAAAAAAGTTATCAACGTTCGCAAATGTCCTATTTTCCACTCAAAATCAAGTGAAGAGCAAAAAAAGTTATCAACGTTCGCAAATGTCCTATTTTCCACTCAACATCAAGTGAAGAGCAAAAAAGGTCATCAACGTCCGCAAATGTCCTATTTTCCACTCAAAATCAAGTGAAGAGCAAAAAAAGGTCATCAACGTCCGCAAATGTCCTATTTTCCACTCAACATCAAGTGAAGAGCAAAAAAAGGTCATCAACGTCCGCAGATGTCCTATTTTCCACTCAACATCAAGTGAAGAGCAAAAAAAGTTATCAACGTCCGCAGATGTCCTATATTCCACTCAAAATCAAGTGAAGAGCAAAAAAGTTATCAACGTCCGCAGATGTCCTATTTTCCACTCAACATCAAGTGAAGAGCAAAAAAAGTTATCAACGTCCGCAGATGTCCTATTTTCCACTCAAAATCAAGTGAAGAGCAAAAAAAGTTATCAACGTCCGCAAATGTCCTATTCTCCACTCAACATCAAGTGAAGAGCAAAAAAAGTTATCAACGTTCGCAAATGTCCTATTTTCCACTCAACATCAAGTGAAGAGCAAAAAAAGGTCATCAACGTTCGCAAATGTCCTATTCTCCACTCAAAATCAAGTGAAGAGCAAAAAAAGGTCATCAACGTCCGCAAATGTCCTATTTTCCACTCAAAATCAAGTGAAGAGCAAAAAAGAAAAAGGTCATTACGTCTGCAGATGTCCTATATTCCATTCAATATAAGTAAGAAGCAACGTTTATGATTCTGTAAGTGCCCGCGGGCCGCAACCACCGCTGATCTACATCATCCAACTGTAGCCTAAATCCGGTAGCCTTAATTTTTCGTGCGAAAAGTAAGGTAAGCGACGCAGTAATTAGATACAGTGCTACGTATGAAGCTTAGGCCTAATCAATTTTACACAGCTGCAGAAAACATTAAATGAAGAGAAATATATGATAAAATTGCACACAAATACCAAATTTGATGAAAATCTTGTTTTGTCTGAAGATACTGTACTGTTACGCCTATCCTGCAAGTTTCGATTGGAGTAGGCCCAACTGTTGGAGAAAACGTAATGACCGCAAAATGTGTGACGAAAAAAAGCATCATTTTAAGTTTTCTACTCTTCGATAGCCGTGGAGATTGGAATAAGTAATAGGCCTACGCAACATTGTTTTGTCAACAATAAACATGATAACCTACAGCACGTTCGCGACACAATTTTCGTATACATCGAGGAACAAAAGATCCGAAAAAAATCCTGCAATGACGTAGGAAAATCCTCAACGTCGCACTTGTTGGACTAAAACAAAAATGACAAGCATCACCAAACAATGGATAAAAAAACTAATTAAATGAGTTTGGACTGATGAGAAGAATCGGTTTCTGGAACATATCTCATTCTTTACCATATGACAATCAAACTCTGCGAAGTGTATATTCGATTGGCCTATTATCTCTACCTGCCGTTTAGGGCAAAGAAAATATATCTAATGACTGGAAACTCTTGGTTGATTTATTCCGTTACAGCATCACTTGCGTGCACAAGGTCGTTCACGCCGTTCCGCTCTAATGTATATGAAGAAAAGCCAACATAAGTAGACTTTTTACATGCATTTTTCGAGCCAAATTCATTATTTTTGGACGAAATTCGTCAAAAAACTTAAAGGAGCTGAATATGCGTTACAGGTGTAGTGACTCTGTCCCTACATCTATCTTATTTATCTTGTTTTATGTTCCAGTTATAAATGGCAACATTATTCAGGGTTCCTGAGTTCAGAGACAGAATAATATTCTTTTTTATCACAGGAGCAACTGCTTTCGACTTTATATGAATTTAGTCTCTTCAGCTGTGCAACGTGGCGGAAGCGGGGGAACCGGAGGGGCCCTGGCTCCCACACTTTTTTTTCAGGGGGGGCTGGGGCAGAGCCGAATTAAGGGGGGTATGGGGGCTGTAGCCCCGGGGCCCCCCGAGATAGGGGGTCCCCGAACAGTGATAAAAAGTTTGTCAATGGCGTCCTAAAAAAATGACTCCTTCGGTTTTAAATTTAATCAAATTAAGTACGAAAAGTTTAGATGGCCATTGAATCACTTCTGTAGGCTATGTTATAATGATTTTTTTGAGATTTTAACAATTGATACCAGTAAGTGGCAGCTCTGCAAAAGTATTAATACAGCGTTTCGGCGAAGCGTTTTAAGGAGGGTTATTCTTGTATTTTCTACACCAGTTCTGCTTCACATATACTGTATAGTTTTTTCACAGTTTTTTTTACCATTACTCAGTGGCGTAGTCGGGGAAAGGGGCCCCCTTTTTTCCTTGTGAAGATATTCTTTAGAAATGAAGACCTTTTTCCTAGATGATTTCCCTAAATCCGGTTACAGCACCCCCCTAAATTTTTTGCTGACCACGTCGCTGTCATTATTTATCCGGCTTGAAGAGTCGGTAATGGCTGTTTTAGGTGCTAAGCCGCCGAGGTGGTCCGGTGTATAAGCTATTCCAGGGCCGCCGGAACCGCCTCCGAAATGACCGGCCGAGGGGGGGGCAGACCTGGTCAGGAACCCCGCCCGCCCTGAACCCTGCTGCGTTTTTTTTTTTTATTTGGAAATGATTTTAACAGCCTATGTGTTACGATGTAACTTTAATTTGTTTGCGAGCTTGTATGTAGAAAGATGTGGATGGGAGGAAGGGGGACTTAAAAAATGTTGGATTCCAATTGTGCCCTTCTTGCTTGAAATGTAGTCTACCGTAGGAAAAATCGTTTGTATGTAAACGATTTTTTTGATCTGCTGAATGAACAAAAGTGTAGTTTTCTTCTGTCAAAAATACACATTTTATGAAATATAAATTATTATAGCAACAATATTAACTTCCTATTTTATGGACCTTGCTTTGAATGAGATTGCACATGGT
Source organism: Trididemnum miniatum (assembly GCA_964006365.1). Classification (NCBI taxonomy): domain Eukaryota; kingdom Metazoa; phylum Chordata; class Ascidiacea; order Aplousobranchia; family Didemnidae; genus Trididemnum; species Trididemnum miniatum. The sequence continues at coordinate 2,396,259 of OZ023250.1, forward strand.
AGGTATTTAGAAGATTGTAGGTTTACTATGCCTTTTGCACAAAAGCATTAGGGTGTGCGACTCCGCAAGCAAAATGGATCAAAATTGGTTTGTCAAACGGATCGCTAAAAGTTCAAATTTATGACATATTATGAGTTTAAGTAAGGCCTACTTTAAACTTTAACCGTTCTTTTAAGTTACGGTTATTGCCAAATGGATATTGATGATTTTCTTGAATACTTTTCTCCAGCTTTTTCCCATGTCATGTCACACTGTACAGGGCCGTTTGTCGTTTTAATTTATTATTGTGACGCTTTAATAGCGCACAAAAAACAGCCAGTAGTTCAAGTGTTAAAACGATTCTAGGTAAAACATTTGCCGATAGTCCGGTAAACGCTTGCTCTGTGGAACAAGAGAGTCTTCTTAAGAATTAGAATTTAATAAAAAGTTATACGCACGGATTCCATACCGTCCTTATTTCAAAGATTTGTCCTTATTTTGAGAGTCTTCATCTTGGAAAATATTATTGTCCTCATAGAAATGTCCTTATTTTCGGTTTGCGTCCTTATTTGGCCTTATTTGGACTCCATAAACCAAGCTTTGTGTTTTTTATTTGTCTTGGCGTTAATTATTTTTTGTCTTACCGTCAAAGCTTTATTGTGACATCATAAAGGCAACACAATCTTATTTGGGCACAAAAAAGAAAGGCGCTTGATAGGCAGTGTTGTGAACTCTGCCGTTTTTAAGAGTCTGAGTCGGAGTGCGAGTTCCTTGGTCGCGAGTACGAGTCCGAGTCCACAAAATTTTATAGTAACGAGTGCGAATCCGCACGCTACGAATTTGAGTGCGAGTCCGCACGCTACGAGTGCGAGTCCATAACATTTCAAAGTTACGAGTGCGAGTTCGAGTCCCATGCTTTCTACTCGAGATCGTGTCGTGACCAACATGGTCGCTGATTACTCAACGTTTACAAATCTGTGAAGCACAATGCAGATGTAGATCGGATAATTTTAAAAAGGATAAACCGGTCTTATTATTAGGCCTACAATTTTTATCATTATTTTCATAATTTAGATTGTCTACCACTCCACCAGAGTTGGTCCTTCTTAGAGATCACGACCCGCTTGCCCTCTTTCAATTATTACAGTTATTAGATAATGTAATGTTAGTTTCGAAAACTCGTAATTAAATCTTGTTCAACCGAAGGTTTGCATGCACGCTACATTACTCTGGAGAAATAAAGTGTTGATACCACAGCTACAACCAGTGCTGGAGTTGTAAAAACACTTACGGGGGATAATGCTAGGAATACCATAATTTTCGGCCGCAACTTCGAGTGAAGACCAAAAAAAGGGTCATCGCCTCCGATGAGGTCCGATTTTCGCCACAAATTCAAGTTAAGACCAAAGAAAAGATCATCGACTCGGCTGTTGACCGATTTTTGGAGCAATAAAAGCTGTTCACTCAGATGTAAACGATGAACATCATTATTTCTAGAGGGATGGTGTTCATTTCCGGGTAGACGGCATCCCCTCACAACTCCAGCACTGGCTACAACACATCAACAAAAATATCTACCATTAATCGACAATATTTTAATTTATTTGCAAACACCGTCAATTTTCAGCAAAATTCAGTTTTTAATTCTTGTCGCTTCAGCTGAAGTTCTTTAAAACGTTGTAATTGCTTCTAAAAAAAGTTAAAGAAAAAAGTAAATCAGTCCCTGTCCGAGATCTGCAAGGGCATATAAATTTTTCATAGGCTGATTGGGAAGTTTCGCAAAGAAACTCTACAGTGCATTAGAACTTAGTTGCATTGCATCGAGATTTTTTAAGTTGTTTGCGTTTACAAATCGCCAGTATTGTATAAACAATTTATTTTGCATAAAGTTTGGTGTGGATCACACCAGTTCTTTGCAGTGCTATTTTCTATTGTTCGATAAGAGCGTTCATGGGAACCTTTGTCCGGGAACAAAATAATTAAAGTGCCAGCGCCTTTACACAGGCATATCGCATTTTCCCACTGTCTTATTTTCGCCGATTAACTTTGCACAAAAGCTAAGTAGGCTAATAGCTCTGGTAATTTCGCAAAGGCTTTTGTCGATGTTGAACAAAGGGAAAATTTGTGTCGCTTCTGTAGATTTTCAAATATTTAGAAAATTTAAAACAAACACAACAAACTGCTGAGGTATTCACGAGCCGAATCCTAACAGTTTTTACGAGTGCGAGTCCCACAGGCACGAGTCCAAGTCCGAGTCCCAGAGGCATGATTTCAAGTCCGAGTCCTCAAAAAGTGGATTCGAGTCCGGACTCGGACTCGAGTCTTCCCAACTCTGTTGATAGGCATGATCGAAGCATTGTTAGCACTACAGGCTGTCCATGTTGGATCATAGACTTTCTGTGATAGAAAGTATACGATGCAAGTGAAATGACGATTGCCACGATTATTGTTAATAGAGGAAAAAATGTGTGCAAGAGCATGATTTGTGGAATGCAATTTGCGGAATCCGAATTGTTGTTTGCGTAGCCTAATATCTTGTTTTCGGTCATAAAGTTTGACATTCTTTCTAGAATTAGGCTCTCAAATACTTTTGCCAGAGGTGATAACGAGGAAATTGGTCTGTAATTATAAAGAGAAGAGTCACATCCACTTTTGTGGATTGAAATAACTTTGGCCAGTTTTAGTTTATACGGAAAAACTCCTTGCTATACACATGAATTGAAAATTTTTAATGAGAAAATTGGAAATATATTCATTAGCTACCTGGTAACTTAAAATATTTAACAGCAATATTTTCAGGATCGTTTGCTTTCTTAGAATTTATTAGATTAATCTTATGAAAAAGCTCAGCAGGCGTTATAGGTTGAAAGAAGAGAGATTTCAAGCTTGACTTTACACTATCAAGTGCTGAGTGGCGGGTGGATGTAGTTCCAAATTTGGAACGGAGTATAGGCCCTATATTCGCAAAAAAAATCATTAAATGCATCGCTTATTTCCTTAAGATCAGTTATAGAACTTGACGTCTGCTTTTTGGCTTAGAATCTAAGATTTCATTAATAATTTTTCTAAGTTTAGCAGGGTCATTTTTGCAAAAGAGTATTTGTAAAACATAAAATTGCTCTTTCGCGACACGCTTCATTGAAGTTAATTTGTTCAAATACTTTTTGCAAAAAAGAATTAATTTCACGCATTTTCGTTTATAGCATTTATGGAAAACCTTGTTTTTGGTGTTAATCGATTTTAAAATACCTTTGGTAATCCAAGGTTTCAAAATTTGTTTTTTACTCTTTTTGGATGTTTTCTGCAACGGTGCATGCTTGTTTTAATACTTCGCTAAATTTACTAAGGAAAGAAGTAAAACATTCTTCGATTGGTGGACTTGTGCAATATCTACTAGATGCTACCAAATTATTTGATGTTAAATAGACTTTACCGGTCATTTAGTATATAGTCTTTGGTTTGGGGTTTTGATTAAAGACATCGCAAGCGGCACAAAAGGTTTTAATTTGTAGTAGGTCAAATAGGACACAGTGTCGCCAACGCTGCGACACCTTTTCGGAGCTGCATTGCTCAGGCGCAAAGTCCCGGAGATGGCTCCTGCCACTGTTCGCGCGCTTCGGCATAATGCGGCGAGTATAACCAAAGTCCGTATAACTCACGTACAAGTTGAGCGAATCATTCGTTACATTGTTAAGCGACAATGGAGCAAAAATGTGTCCAAAAAGACAATCGCCTGCCTATCTTTCGTAATGTAAAAACGCTTGAAAGTGTTACAAAAAAGGTCATAACTTCGGTTATGCTTGTTGAATTTTAAAAATTTTAACTGCATCATGAAGCTCTTGACTTACGCTATCGTTTAAAACAAATTTCAAGAAAATTGGTTGTGTTTTAAGCACTCTACATTGTAAATAATTTAAACAGAGATAACAATTTTTGTAGCGGTTTTTTGACTAGTAGCATTTCTTGTCATTTTAAAACATAAATATACAGTCATTAGCAAAAGTTTAAGACCAGTCTTTCAGATTTAAGGTATTTGTAGATTTTATCATTATTATCGTATAGTGCAGTTTTATATGACGCAATATCCTAATGAAATTGCATCAGCCATCTGTCCATCACCAACACATGGGTTGTTTTCACGAAGAATTTATTTTACTTCATTTCGATTGGTTTTACAGCGTAATCAGTTGTGTACTAGCTGCTGTTTCAGTTCTTGAAAATGGGCAAAAAATCTTCTCTTTCCGAGACTAAAAGAGCCCAAATTGTGGTTTTAAGTGAAGAAGGCTACTCTGAACGAAAAATCAGTGCGAAGATGCAGTGCAGCAAGACTGCTGTGCACACAGCCCTTGAAAATTTCAATAATTACGGGAGTTACAAAGACTTGAAGAGAAGTGGGAGACCCAAAAAAACCTCCCCTAGAGATGATCTGACAATAAAGCGAATTGCTGTACGTTCCCCAACAAGTTCTTTGAAGAAAATTCGTGCTGCGCTGCTTGGGAAAGGGACAGACGTTCACATCACCACAGTTTCTCGGCGTTTGAGGTTTAACTTTGGTCTTAAATCATATAAGCCAGCTCGCAAACCCAGGCTCACTCCTCTTATGAAATCAAAGCGTCTGGCATTTGCAAAAGAACATGCAGCATGGACATCTGAAGACTGGTCTAAGATCATGTTTTCCGATGAGTGTACTCTACAGCAGTTTGTGGTGAGAAAAAAGAACGTTAGAAGGCCTGTGGGTAAAAGGTTTGAGGAAAGATACACAGTTTCAACAATGAAACACCCACCGAGTCAAATGGTCTGGGGGGCATTTTCCAGGTCTGGTACTGCTGGATTGTATTTTTTGCCCCCAGGAAGTACAATGAACGGTTCCAGGTATGTGGATTTGCTAAAAGAAAAACTTGAAATGCATATGAATATTCATCAGTGCACAGTTTTCATGCACGACGGTGCTCCGTGTCATCGCTCGAAGATTGTGAAACAATTCCTTTCAGAAAAAAATGTGGCAACACTGGGCTGGCCTGGAAACAGCCCAGATTTAAACCCAATCGAGAATCTTTGGGAAATACTCAAAAACAAGGTTGCAGAAAAACAACCTTCAAGTGCTGGAGCATTAAACCATGCTATAAAAGAGGTATGGGTCAAAAAAATTTCAAGAGACTATTGTGAGAAACTGATATGCAGTATGCCAAAACGAATCCAGGCGGTGATAAAGAACAAAGGAGGACACACAAAGTACTAAAATTGCGTGTTACTGTTTTGCAATTTGTAATTTGAGCATTCACAATGTGTTATACTAAATTTACGAGCAAAATATACCAGCAGTGGCAGTAATTTGTATTCTGGAGAGGATAGACAGCAAAAATACATAATTTCTGATAACTGGTCTTAAACTTTTGCTAATGACTGTAGGGCAGATTTGCAAAAAGTTAATCTGATTCAAATTAAATAGGTTCAATCACAAAAATTTAAACTTCACTATGAAATTAGCGTAGCTATTGGTCGTGGTTTTTCAAACCCTTAAAACTTTTTCGCTAGAAAATGATTGCATAAATTGTTTTAAACCTCATGTAAAAAAAGGCTTCGCTATATAGAATTAAATTTTTACAACCGTGTTAGGTTGGTAGTGTGGTTGTAGACTTCTGTCGTGCTTCACCCTCGGGCTTTGGACCATTTGTTAAACGAAAAATTCAATAAGCAAAATTTAAGCGGGAAAAATATACCGGTATCTATTTTACTTTTCGATTTTACTGTTTCATATCCATTAACATAGGTCTACGTCGTTTCACGGCCTCAGCTTCTTGAATTTCAAACCTCGGGCTTTTAAAATCAAATATTGTGGGCCAGAATAAAATTAACTAGAGGCTTGTTTTACACATGGTCCAAGGGTGAATCATGATAGAAGTTAACAACCTCACTCCAATCTGGTGAATCTACCATGGTTGCAAAAACTAGTTCTACGCACGAATAGTGAAACCTACTTTTACATGAGGTTTAAAACAATTTACGCAATCATTTTCTTGCAACAAATCTTTGAAGGTTTGGAAAACTGCGATCAATAGCTAGGCGACTTTCATATTGAAGTTCAAAGTTTTGTAATTGAACCTAGTTAACTTAAATCAAACAATAACTTTTACTTTTTGCAAATCTGTGCTATATTTATGCATTTAAAACAGCAAGAAATGCTGCTAGCGTAAAAATTGCTTCAAAAATTACTAAGTATGTCCAAATTATTAACCATTTAGAGTGCTTAAAACACCATCAATTTTCTTGAAATTTGTTTTAAACGATAGCTAAAATCAGGAGCTTTACAATGCAGTTGAAATTTTCAAAATCGAACGAACGTAACTAAAGTTATGACCTTTTTTCTAACACTTTCAAACATTTTTGCATTATAAAAGATAGGCAGGCGATTGTCTTTTTGGACACATTTTTTGCCCCATTGTCTCTGCTCCATTCCTGTCCGCGCAACTTGTACGAAGTTATACGGACTTTGGTATAACGATTTGTTTTTTGATTTGATCCGTGATGGATCAATCATGGACACAGTGCGGATCAATGATCCGTTATTCGCGCCAAACAAAGCAATGAGACTACTTGAATGGGGTCACGACTAGTCTAGGCTAAGCGCTGGTCAGCATTTTAGCTTTAGTAGACTGGTTGTCGCTCTGTCTTGCACTGGTAGGGGTAAAGTTTTTTGAATTCAGAGTCTACTTGTTGACTTGCGATATGAATGAATATGATGCTTATCATTCCGCAATCGATGAACTTGTGGAAGATGAAGGGAAGATTGTAAGTGGGTTTCAAACTTGAGTTTTGATTGTTAAAGAAGGCTGGGCATTGTCTTGGGAAAATTGTTATGCTGTATGGGCTGTCTAGTGGTACCTCTTAAGGGTAGTTGTGGTTCATTTTGTATGTTTTCCAACTGCAATATTAGTGGTCTTGCCCGGTAGAACTAAACACCGTATGGGACCGCATGGAACCGTATAGGCACCGTATGGGCACTTATGGGACCGTATGGGCACTTATGAAACCGTATGGGCACTTATGGGACCGTAAAGGCACCGTATGGGACCGTGTGGGCTCTTATGGGACTGTATGGGCAACGTATGGGCTCTTATTGAACCGCATGGGCACTTATGAAACCGTATGGGCACTTATGGGACCGTATGGGCACTTATGGGACCGTATGCGCACCGTATGGGCTCTTAGTGAACCGTATGGGCACTTATGAAATCGTATGGGCACTTATGGGACCGTATGCGCACCGTATGGGACCGTGTGGGCTTTTATGGGATCGTATCAGACTGTATGGGCACTTATGGGGCCCTATGGGCACTTATGGGACCGTGTGGGCTCTACGGTGCCCATACGGTCCCATAAGGACCCATACGGTCCCATAAGTGCCCATGCGATCCCATACGATGCCCATACGGTCCCATACGATGTTTAGTTCGACCCGTCTTGCCTGCATGCTATGCTCTCTTAGGGGCGCGTATAAATTAGTCTGTTGGTAGCCTACTGATATGATATTGTGTGGGTACCTGATTATGGTTGGTACCGATAAGCCGCCTCTTTAAAAATGTCCACTCTAATGCAGGACTTCCCTGCTGACGTCCAGATGGTGTTTAACACTTCATTGTATTAGGCCAGAATTTTGCATTGTTAGTTGTATGACGTTTAAGGCGGGACTTACGATACCCAGTGACATCAGTGGCAAAGTGTCACTTTAAAATGGATACTGGTACTTTGTAAGAGGCAGCTTAATTCAAGCGAGTCCCATATCTTAGTTGTTCCCAGTGTTACCTCTAGGATTTTGACTAGAGCAAATTTGCCCAAATGCTAAATTCATTAAAATTTTTGCCCTAAGATTTTACTACTTCGAGGACCCCTTTTACAAATTTTTTGCATTGAATTTGCTTTTCCAAATTACAAGCTACTGTCTTGCATTAAAATATTCAAGTTTTTTGTTTGAGCTTTTTAGTTTTGCATTTCATAATGTTAATCTTTGGTTCAAAATCTGTAAAATTTGCCCATAAAGTTTGCATTTTTCTCAAATTTCTCACTCTAGAGGGAACACTGGTAGTTCCTATCTATTGCGCGCACTGTTCCCTTTAAGATTTTAACTAGTGCGAATTTGCTCAAATATGAAAATCACTATGAATTTGCCCAAACATTTAAAAGGTGTAATTCAAGGTCTGGAATAATTGGGTCTCATCTAGAGTAAGCTGTACGCATCTTTCGTCTCCTTACCTGGACAGGTTATTCTAAACGCGGAGGGCTCTCTCTAGATAGACCCGAATAATTTTTATTTAAAATAAGAGTTGCTGTGGTAAAACACTTGAATTTGTCCCAAGAAGGAGCACTTTCAACTAATTTGCTTTTAAATCATTTGAATAATTAGTTGGCGGTACAGAACTTGAGAATAGCTTTGAAAAAAGCTGTTTTCACGTTAGGCTTCAAGAAACCTTCTGTCATAATTCTTTGAGAGCTTTGAGAGAAGCTGTTGTCCCAGTAACTCAGTCCCAGTAGCTTCTGGGACAACAGCTTTTTTCAAAGCAACTCAAAAAGAGTTACTGGGACAACAGCTTTTCTCAAAGCTCTCAAAGAGTTATGACAGAGGGTTTCTTGAAGCCTAACGCGAAAACAGCTTTTTTCAAAGCTATTTTAAATCATTATAGCAATGTGCAAAAATTGCAAAATTTTGCCCAACATCTTTCATTTTTCTCAAATTTCGCACCTTAAAGGGAACACTGATTGCGTGATCTGTTGATGTCAAGCAGGAAAGCTGGATGCCAATTTTTTACTCATTACCAGTGTTCCCTCTAGAGTGAGAAATTTGAGAAAAATGCAGAATTTTTGGGCAAATTTTACTGATTTTGAATCAGAAATTAATATTATATAATAGCATGCAAAACTGAAAAACTTAAACAAAAAACTTGAATATTTTAATGCAAGACTGTAGCTTGTATCTTGGAAAAGCAAATTTAATGCAAAAAATTTGCAAAAGGGACCTCAAAGTAGTGAAATCTTAGGGCAAAAATTTCAATGAATTTATCATTTGGGCAAATTCGCACTAGTCAGAATCCTAGAGGGAACACTCCTCATTACCATAGTTACCGGCATCAACTCTGAACTGACTTGGAGTAAAACGGAGGCCTTATGCTCCAGTGGAAGTGGCAGGCGGGGAAGTGGCAAAGCACAGCTGGTCACATCGCTCGCTTAGTATTTTTAGCGAGCCGCATATATTTTTAATTTGTAAAGTTTGCCTTAAGAATAGGCAGTGCCTATTTTGCCATTAACAGTTATGCATATCCACCACTGTCCCTCTAAGATTTTAACTGATGCAAATTTGCTAAAATCTCTGAAAATTTGCCCAAACATACACAGATATGAAGAGTGTAATTCAAGGTCTGAAGTATTTTTTGTTTAGAATAAGAGTTTCTATGATAAACAGTTTCATTTGACGCGAAAAAACTTAAGCATTTTCAACTAATTTGATTTTAAATCATTACAGCAATGTGCAAAAATTGTAAAATGTTGTGAAATTTTTTCATTTTTCTCAAATTTTGCATCTTAGAGGGAACACTCGTATCCACATTATCCAGGATTGACGTATTGCCAACAAGATAGACCTAGAAACTATTTGCTGTTAGTGGCAAAATAGAGGTTGCCAGAACTTTCTTCTCATTATACACAGTGCATCGACGAGTCTTGCCATGTAAGCCGGTAGTTTGCTTTCGCATTCTGGTCATATTCTTGGGTTGAATCCCATCATCAAGTCGAACCTTCGTCACACTATTGCATACATCAACGATTTGACATCACGCGGAACTTTCGTCACTCTATGGGATGTGTGGTAAAGTGTGTTGGGGTGTAAGAGAAGATGTGGGAAGTGTGGAGATGGGTGTAGGGAAGTGCGTTGGGGTGTAAGAGGGAGTTGAAGGGCGAAGTGTGGGGGAGGTATGGGGAACCCCAACACACTTCCTCCCACATCTCCTCTCACCTCCCCCTAAACCCCAACACACTTTTCCACACCTCCCTCTACACTTTCCTACACACCTCCCCCCACACCCTATTGCATTTCTCTACTCCCATTCCCATACCTTCTCTTTCACCCCAACACACTTTCCCACACTTTTCCCCATACTTCCCTCCACACTCCTGACCTCTTCTCACATCTTACCCCATACACTCTCCCACACCTCCGCCGGCTCCTCAACAATTCCCCCCCCACATTGGAATTGATTAAAAAGTATGCCCGAAATAAAACACAAAACACCTGGGAGTCTGGTTGGCGTCGTCGAAGTATAGTGTAACGAAAGTTCAACTTGGCAATAGTTCCAAGTGAGAAAAGTTCTGTGACGAAAGTTCTGGCAACCCTGCAGACATTGCCTTAGAACAAAAACTACTCAATTTTATGTCACAAATTTACTGAACATTTGTGGTGAGTTGCTTTTTTACCGTAATACAGGGTGGCCCAAAAGTAGGTATGCAGTTATTAAAACTGCAGTAGCTTCAAAGCACACAAAAAATAGTTCTGATTTAGGCACTTTTACTCACTATTTTATGCATATTTACATATATAAATTATAAAATTATCATATATATGAATTATACACTCAGATGTTTACGCCCTTTTACTCATTTTTAACTGTATATGATACCTACTTTTGGGCCAGCCTGTATAGACTTTGCCTCGTTTTTGTACCACAAATATGCAGTATTGCATGTACCAGCAGTTGAATGTGAAGGAGTTTTTTGGAAAAGTTTTCTATTCTATTGGTGTGTTATACACTTGGCAAAGTTCTGATAAGATCCACATTCAAAACTTAAGTGGTCCGCTGGTTCCCCATCCCTGCTCGAATTACTCAGCTATGTAATTGCAATCGCAATTGTTATTTTCAGGTCACTTACAAGCTTCTTAGCCACCAACTTGCACTACCTGTAAACAAAGCAAAAGAGTAAGAAGCTAATTTTCTAATTTTGGTTTTATTACTGATACAAAGTGTCCGTTTTTAAACTCTGTATAATAACCTTGGGTTCTTAGCTAATTCCGGGTCCACATTACTCCGTACCTTACAGTATTTTATTTTCTCTGCTACATTATTTTCGTTGGTCTTTGCGGTTACCTTGAGTGCGTAAATAATCTGAGTCTGTGACCCTCAGTTGTTACCCTGAGTGCGTGCGTCACAAAAAGCTTCTGCAACCAACACCTTTTGCCAAAGGTTTTCTTAAGTTCTGTACCGCCAATCAATTCTTCAAAATTGATTTTATTTTTACCTCAAGCTTTTTAATTTTGCTAAGGTTCATTGCATCATCAACGAGTTTAAAAGTCGTAGTGCTTCGCTTGTTTTGTGTTTAATGATTGTTTTTGTTTTTAGAGTTTTACAAGATTATTTGACAATCAATGAAAATGGCCAACTTAATGCAACTTATTCATTAACAGGTGATTCAATGGTGGAAAATGTTTAGCTTAAATGATGCAACTGTAAGATTGTTCAAACCTGGAGAATTTTGATTAAAAGGCTAAACACTCAATTTCAAAGTTGTTTTGTTGTACTTGGTCTTTTTTAAGCCTTCGAAAACTTGCTCTATTGTAAGCCGGGGTTTTTTGGAGTAATAGTTCAACAGCAATTGTATGGGTTTTTCATCCAATCAAATCTTCATTACACTCGTGGTATTACACCAGAGTGTGTAACGAGTGGCGTAATCCAACTATACAGTTTAGCACCTGGGCAGCACAACTCCAAAGAAACGTTGCAGCGGTGGCTTTAGATGAGCTGAGCCGCGGAGATGGATGCCGCCGCTTCTTACATGCTCTGGCGTAAAACTGCAAGTATAATGAAGATTTGATTTTTTTGATTTTAGTTGGTTTCGTGCCTTTAAATTTTGGAATGAACAATTATGTCATTTTTTTCCATTTAGGACGTTGCCAAGGAAAAATTAGTGTTTCCATTGTCGCTTGTGATAAACTGGATGAAGCGAAATCGAAAATGGATTCGGTTTTAAGCTGTCATGTTTACAGCGTGCAAAAAGCTAATTTAATAGACCCAACACCACTTTATAATGCTGACTACGATTTAACCAAATCACTGATGTTTAAGTGTGCGAGGTATGTATTTGGTTTCTTCGTTGTTTTTTGTGTATTGTCATTGTGTTTTCTACACATTACAAATGGTCCTTTTTACGTGCTAAACATACTTCTACATTCAGGTATTTATGCATAAAGACAACTTTTTTGTGGCGTAAACTGTAATTTTATGTACAGTATGGTCATACCGAAGACAGTATAATTGCTGCCTTGTTGGTTGAACGGTTAAGAGTGAAGTATAGTGCATTTGCTTGTGTGAAATTGTATTTAAAAAATTTGTTTGTTTTGTTCTACCGACCAGTTGGTGTAGAGGTTTAAGACGTCACTATTGGCGTGGGAGGTGTTGGGTTTGATTCCCAGGCTGGTTAAATTGCCACCGCTGCGACGTTTCTGTGTTGTGTGGGGGCTAAGCTGTAGAGATGGACCCTGTCACTCGTTACACGCTTTGGTGTTATACCGTAAGTATAATGAAGGTTTGATTTTGTTATGTTCTGATTGCACTCTATAGTATGTGCTTCACACAAACTGTGTCGATTTGCTTTTCATTGTGAGTTTCAGTTTAAACTTGGGTGAAACGTTTGAAAATGTAAAAGCCCAGCTATTGAACTAACGAAGCTATCGCATTTGGGCGGTGTAGGCTATGTAAGTAGCTGCAGTTACTGTCGTAAAATAAGATCTATCATTACTGAAATCCAAAGTGACATACATTCTCTAAGCTTGAACAAAGCAGTGGGCTGCGATAACATTTCTACCTTCTTTCTAAGATCTGCCTCTACCGTCATTATTCCCTTTCTTCATTTGTTCATCAATTTTTGTTTTAACCACGGCGTATTTCCTGAAAATTGTGTAACAGCCAAGATAGTGCCAATCTTCAAAAAGGGCAATCGTGAAGATCCCTCTAACTATCGTCCTATTTCTCTTCTTACTTACTTTTCTTAAGTCATGGAAAAATTTATTTAAACGTTAAAGTCATGGAAAAACTTATTTAAACATTTAATGTGTTTTCCGAATAAACACAAGGTATCGATATTACAAAAATATCAATATGGATTTCAAAGCAATGTTTCAATTAGTCACGCTCTTAATGATGTTGTTTCTGACTGCTTTGACAACTTTTACAACAACCAATACACGGGCCTCATTTTCCTGGATCTTACTAAAGCTTTCGGTACAATAAACCATGAAATTTTTCTCCACAAGCTTTGGCACTATGGCACCCGAGGGCAAGCAAATGATTTATTACGTGCTTTTCTGAAAAGACGTCAATATGTCTATCAATCATAAAGATTCCTATCTTGCTGTGAGGAGTTCCCCAAGGTTCCTTTCCTGGGACCCCTCCTTTACGGGTAATCCAGGACTTTTCGTCGATGACACTTGTTTGATTTGTTCCGACCAAAGTTTACTTGTCCTCATTTTAAATATAAATGATGACCTCAATCGTATTTTCTTTTGGTTTGAAGCAAACAAACTCACTGTGAATCCTTCAAAATCATACGCGCAAATCATTCCTGCAAAATCAAACGAAACTCTCCCTTTCGTTAACCTTTCAATAAACAACTCACAAATCTCCATAGTCTATAATGTCAAATACCTAGGCGTAAACATAGATTTTAAACTAAAATTTGGCAGTTACATTTCATCCATCATCCGAAAAATCCCCAGAGCTGTTGGAATCCTCTCCAAACTACGGTATTGCATGCCCACATATGCTTATTCAAAATCTACAACGCTTATATTCACTCACACCTTCTGTATGGATTGCGTGTCTGGGGCTCCACTTATCCCTCTCACTTAAAAAGTTGATGTCCCTTCAAAACAAAGTATTGATTGGCGGAGGTCACCCACGCGACAGCGCTTCACCGAATTTCTCCAAATTCAACACACTCAAACTTCCAGACCTCTTTAAACTTGAAATTGGCAAACTGGTTCACTCCCATTTCACCCACGATTTACCGGACGCTCTTTCTAATCTCTTCACCTTAACTAATTCTGTTTCACGCAAAAATACTAGACCAACAAACGCTCACTCAAAATGTCTATACATACCGCGATACAAAACCAACTGTCTACAAAAATGCTTTAAGTATCAAGGCTTTAAAATATGGAACGAATTCCCACGGAAATTCAAAATTCCACAACCAAACAATTTAGTGTCAAGTTCAAAAAACATCTTCAACTAATAACTTCGTCAATCTGCATCTCCCCCGAAAAAGTTTTTCGAAAATCTTCACAATAAATCCTCATTTACTCACCAACCCGCAGCAATTAAGATCATTGGTCCATCACTGATGGACCAAAGAGTGGCTGCTGACTGGATAACCGAAAGGTCTACTCGCCGCCACCCTGCGGCCTTTACACCTAAGTTTATTTGATTTGATATTCGTGTTATAAGTTTCCTGTTTCCGCAACTAAATATTTGATAAATGAATAAGTAGCTAAATAATTATTCACGAAGGACAAAGAACTACTTCGCTGACAGGATGATTGATAAGTATTGGATTATGGACCGTAGGAAATAATCCGTATTCTGAACTGACCTCACCGAGAAGACCAAACAATCTTCACCAAACGAATGCAATAATACGACCCAAGCTGAATTCACTCAGCTACGGTACTCACCGTAACCTAAACTTCAACAACACAAGCTTCTCCGCTCACTTTAAAACAATATTAAACCAGGGCTAAACCCTTCAGCATACAACACTGGCTTAACTCTACGCACGACCATTTACGCTCAAAAAACTGCTTCGATAACCGCCACAGTGAACTTTTTTGCTTTGTGGTCGGAAACTGTGATTTATCATTACAACTTGAATTTGCGTGTGTTAGCTTATTTTTACATATTTTTTGTCTAAAAGAATTAAAATTTTGAGGATTTTAACTTGTAGTTTCAGCATGATTCGGTATAATGGAGCAAAACAGCTTTCTGAAGAGGAAATCCAGAATTTGCACATATCAACTTTAACAAAACAAGCTGAAGGCACAAGTGCACCACAAGCAAAAGAAACTCCGCATACTGAGAAGTGAGATTTTGAAGTATTAATGCTATAAACCGGCCGGATAGCTTGTGGTGCAAGATATCGGTATGAGCGCGAGAGGTCTGGGGTTTGGTTCCTGCCCGGCCGGTCAATCTGACGCAGTGTCGCCATCGTAGCTGTGTTGTCCTGGCGTTAAACCGCAGAGATGGATCCCGCCACTCGTGACACGCTTTGGCGTAATACCGCGAGTATAGTGAAGGTTTGAAATTAATTCTATGGCAGGATGTGGCGTTGACGAAACTTAGCAAAATACATGCAGGTTAACTTTGTTTCAATTATTTTCGTCGAAGACTGTTTTTTATATCTCAGCAGAAACATTGCATGCATTGTACTTGTACTCTAGCAACTTTATCGCTTGTTTCATCGATGCATGTCGTTGGCTTTTAGGTTTAACCCGGGATTGCTCTCCCCGATGAGGGTCATGATAGTTTGCTGGGGAGTTTTGCAACCCCGTTTGATAGTTCTGTTTCATAATAGGCCGGTTTACGAGTGGTTTAGCACGTCGCTGTCGACGCGGTACTTCTTGTTCGATTCCCGGGCAGATGAAATCGTACACTGTCGCCAACGACTCGCTCCACTGCGACGTTTCTCAGTTGGCCAGGCGCTGAGCTGCGGAGGTAAACACCACCGTTACACGCTTCGACGTGTGATACCGCTTGTATATGAAGATTGGATTTCAGTAATAAAACGTTGTGGTTCAAGACTAATAGCTATGTTAGCTTGCAGATTAAATGGTGAATTGTTGTTCCATGTTTTCAGTTTGCAATGTCATGTTCTAACATTGAGCTTTCTCACAGATCATCTAAGAAAGATGTGAAGTCATTTTTTGCTCCTAAGCCCACCGCTCGAGGTAGACCTTGTTGATAGTTCCCCTGTCCACATGCACAATTTTAGTGTGCTTTAGGCCCACGGTTCGTGGTTCTAGTATCTGCATCGTAATCGCTTTTTTTTAATTCGACATCAAAAAGTTGATTATGATGAAGAAACTAGAACCAAAAATCGCTGGCCTAAAGCCCAATAAAATTGGACGTGTGGGCAGGGTAAATGTAACTTAACGATTGTATCAAAGCATATTTGCTTTTGCAAAGTGTAGTTCGTTATTACATAAAATTATCGTTTTTGCGTTGCGGTAGTTTTTTAGCGAACAGAGAAGCTTACGGTAAGTTGTTTTTAAAAATCAAAGAAGTTTAGATTTCAGTGTTGGTCATGGACTAGAGTTTCATAACATCAACATACGGAGCTTGCAATTTGTTGAGGTTAAAAGTAAGGTATGGAAAGTTTCTTGCAAGAACAAGTCCAGTAGGGTGGTCGCCGAAAAGCAGAAAATGTAAAACATTGTGAAGAACCCAATTTAATTGAATTTTATATGTGGCATATAACTGATATTCATTTAAATACATAATCCATTGTTAAGACTAACTACATCCATACATCCGTGGTAAGTTATTTAAAAAGTATTAGTAAACGCGCGTTTTCTTGATGATTTCATCTGACCTTTAAATTTTCTGCTTTTTCAGCGACCACTTTGTAGTTTTATTTTAACTCCTACTGTTTTTGACTGTGTGTGTGTTTTTGTAGCTCAGAAAGACGATCAAATTCACCCAAAACAGAACAATGAAGTCGAAAAAAGCGGCGGAGGTAAGGTAGCCGCGTAGCGGTTTGCCGCTGCATTTTTTGTCGTTGGAAAGCTTGGTTTCATGAATCGCAAAATATTAGAAATCTACATGTCAATTTGTTGGTGCGATTTTAAACTCATTCTCACAATTATTTTTCGTGTGATTGTACCATTTGTTGGGCTCAAAATCAAATCTTCATTATATTGGCGGTATTACTTTGAAGCGTGCAAGGAATAACAGTTCCATCTCCGCGGCTTAGCGCCTGGGCAACGCAGAAACGTCGCAGCAATGGCGAGCCGTTGTCGACCCTATGTCCGATTTGATCTGTCCGGGAATCAAACCCCAGATCTCCCGCACCGGTAGCGATGTTATTAATCAGTATGTCAGCTGGTTGGTTTGGCTCTAAATGTGCATGTAATTTAAAGCATTACTGACACTTTATTGACTGAAATTTTGTGAGCATAACGAGTTTGGATTCAAGTTATTTCCGCGATTAACGTGTTACCACGGCTTGTCACTAGCGAAAATAAATTGTTGAGAGTCAGCTTACTCGTGGACTCGATTTAGAAAAAGAACTTTCGATTTTATATCGCTAAATTCAAGTGTATATCCCTGTACTTAGGTTTATGTTATTAAACTAAAGTTTATGTTCCTAAGCTGAAGTTTATTTTGCCGAACTTGGGTTATATTGCTGAATTTAAGCGACAAATCTTTATATGAGCCAGCGATAAAGTTAAGCCAAAGATTTTCGTGTGGAGTTTTCCATCAGTAGCTGATGTCTGTCGCGCGAATAAGTTTGTGAAGCCATCGTAGGTCCGTGGTAAGTTTGGCGCTAATTACTTATACGTTTGATTTTAGAATCAAATCCTGTTAACGATTCACCAGCTCTCACAAAACCATCTAAACGGAAAGGAATGGAGTTGTTTATGACTAAAGGTAAGTGCGATGTTACCGGCCGATGGCTCAGTTGCTAAGTGCATACGTTATCGCTGCAAGAGGTCTGGGGTTCGAGTCCCGGGCCGGTCAAATCAGCAGTGTGTCGTCAACGGCTGGCCACTGCTGCGACGTTTCTTCGGAGCTGTGTACCCCAGGCGCTGAGCTACGGAGTTAGGCTCCTCTACTGGTAACACGCTTCGGCCTAATACCGCGAGTATAATGAAGGTTTGAATTGATTTGGATAAAGTGCGATGTTAAGATTTGCGACTCCGTTTTGTGAAATTTTGTTTTTAAAAGGAGCTGAAGTGTAGAATTATTATTTCATCTTTCTTCTTGGTAATCATGCGGTCAAAGTGCTTGACTTTTAAACAGTGAAATTGAACTGAGTTGAGTTGTGCCGCGGTCACTTTTGCGCGCCTCATTGCGTAATTAAACCTAAATACGTGATCATCTTAAGCCCGGTTCACACAGGCGGCATTTGCGGAAAACCGTAAGTGTTAGCGGAAAGCGGTAAGATCCAGGTATGTCACACAGAAAGCTCAAGGCCTTTGCTGAACGTGTTAGCGGTAATTTTCTGCGTCTGAAGCCTCAAGCGGCAGAGTTGTAATTTTCCGCTTGGCTTTGCAAACTAGCTTGGCGATAAATGAACAGCCGGTGGATATGGTAGGTAGGCTACTGACTGTAGCCTACTGTGAAGAATAATTTTATTATGCTTGGCTATTATATCAGTTGTGAGTGGTGTAGGACGACTTTGCAGAATCAGACATCAAATTATCCAACAAGGCTATTTTATAACAATAGTTAGGGCCGATAATAGCCTAGGTATCGCACAGCTACAGGTTCGCCCAAACGGTTACAAGCTCAAATGGCCAATTGGGTTGAATGTCCTTCTCGCTGGCGTAGACTTAAGTTTAATGCCCAGTTGAGTAAAGGAATGGGTACTCATTCCTGCATCTGCTTTGTGAAAATTTGTGTATATTTTGAAGGTTACACCATTTCATATAGTTGCCTAGGCTGTAATCTATCCGTGCAATATTGGTAATAGCCAAATCAGTAATAGTTGAATGCTAGTCTACTTGTGCAGTGCTAGGCATATTAGTTGCCTAGGCTGTAGTCTACCACTGCAATATTGGTATTAGCCATTTCAGTAGGCTAATACTTGAAAGCTATATCATGATGAATTTAACTAGCTGTGGTGGGCATTCGTAAACATACCGGTACTGTGACCGTTAGTCCAGTAGGCTACTGGTGTATAAGTAAGTTACATTTGCAGTATGGGTAGTTACGAGGTATCTAGGTATGTGTTTGTGAGCTACTGGTTGGCTGGTATTATTTAAACAAATGCAGATAAAAGGCATTAAAAAATTTCCAATTAAATGGCATAAACAATAAACATATCCTGTCAAACAGATGAATATTTTATATACTCAGTACCGGTACCATAGATACAGCCATCCCAGTGTGTTCCAGTATGATTAGACTATGTACCATGTAGACTAATTACGCAGTCTGCAAAATTTCATGTTTGTTTTATGTTGCAAGATTTGGAAGTTTTTGTTTGTCCATCGTAGCCTAGCTTATTTGTGATAAGCAACAGCAACTAACGATATTTGTTCAGCTTGCAGTTACCAGCGGCTGTTTCTAAGGGAAACGATTTAAGGTGTTCATCACTTTGTGTGTGAACATTAAAGACCAAGCCTTAGCTTTTTACTCCGCGCATTGCGTTAGCTTTGCGGAAAAAGGCCAAAGGCTTTCCGCTATCGCAAATGTCTTCTGTGTGAACCGCGTTTAAACGTTGAACGCCAAATTTTGGTTGGCTGAATATATTAAATAATTTTTGCTGTCACTTTTGAATTCGTTGTGATTTTTAAATAATTTTACGCTTCGGTTTTCTATGAGCGATTTTCAAGACATTGAGCAGTGTACAGTGTAATGTAACGGTGCATTAAAAAACAGGTAAGTGAGCTACGTCAGATGCCATTTAGACGGGTGTGATGCGAACTGCTTTACCGTGAATCGAACCCGTGTCGAAAGATCAGTCAGTCACTTGGTATGTTGCCAATCCATGACATGCTGGAGGGCGTAGGACCTTAAGTGTCATTACTAATCTTAACTGCTTTTGCTTCCATCCGAAAAAGTTGATGTAATTACCGGGCAAACAGCTTGCGACGTGTTTCATCTTTCTTGTAGTTGTACTTGCTTTGACTTGGCGACGTGCAATAGGATTGATTGTAACTCTATGGCAAACAGCTCAGATGGCTGTGTGGCTCAGATAGCGTCTGTCTCTAGATCTGTAGACTCGGGTTGGATTTTAAGTCGGGTCAAAGCAATGACTTGAAAATTGCTATTCACAGCTTCCCTGCTTTGACGCTCAGCATTAAAGGGGCAGTGTGGAGAACAAGCCGGCAAGTTTACTTGTGTCGTTGAGAAAGGCAGTTAACGGGAATTCCCCATCTTGTTGTGGTAGACAGATGGCCGGCAACTCCTAAGCGAGCTCGTTAAAGCACTTTGATCGTTTTCTCGTGGTAGGAGGATAAATTATTAAATATGCAACAAAACACAAACAAACCATTCAACTTTTCTCTGCCTTATGTCAATCAACCTGTAAATATAGTTTGATAACATATCGTTTTTCACAGGAAAGTCGGACCTCTTCGAAACTCATAAACAAACCGCGAAAAATCCGCCAATGAAAAATAACAATGCAAAACCACCGACTCCGCCCCCGCAGAACGGATCTGCTGATATTTCGTTGAACGAAGCGGAGTTACTGGAGTTATCGGAAAAAATGGAAGTTGATGATGTGAGCAAAGTTCTGACGTTTTTGTTACCAACAAGCTAGAAACACAAGGCATAACATAACAATTTTATTTCGAATCTTGTCAGTTATTACCAAAGTACTCTGCTGCATTTGCCAACATTTAATTTAAGTGCAAAAGCGCAAGTACGTATGCAAAACTGTAGACAGTGAACACTGTTTCGACCTATAAGGTCTCATCGGTCTGCAGTTCTGTATGTATACTTGCGCTTTTGCATTTGTGTTTAAAATTATGACCTTAGCGCTGGCATTCGTTGTTTTCTGGCTGCATGTACAGACTTAGGGCATGCCTTGTCCCACGCTTTTTCACGGGCGAACGGGTTGGGCAGAGGGTTTTTTTGCAGGTTCTTGTAATTAGTATAGTTACAAACCGTAAGCAAAAAATTCCTCAGATATATTGCTTTAAGTAAATGTCGGTCACATCAACTGCAATGATGAGGACTGATCGGTCGAAACAGTGTTTTTGTCTGCAGTTTTGTAACATTTAATTTGTTTAATCGTTATCATTTATCAGATAACTGGCCAAAGGAGTTTGTTATCTTAGATTTTTGTGTGTTGGTCACTGCATGTTAATAGGATGGGAGCATTTGAACAGGGAAAATTGCCTTTCTACGGCGTCGAAACATTGCTTATAATCAGTTGATATTTTATCTATGCAGTTTGACATCAACGAGATGAAAAAATCACCAGAAGCGAAAGAAAAAAGTAATCCCAAAGTTTCAAAATCAAAGTAAGGCATGAGTAGATGTAAATATTATAAATGTTGTTTGTCGTTAATGTTCTCGCCCAAATATAAGAAGCATGATTAGACTTTACCCTTCATCGCTTTTCCCGCCTAGGTGCGAAATTTGTGAAAAATGAGAAATTATTGACAAAATTTTCCAATTTGTCTATAAGCTTGTCAACTGCAATGGTGATTTTTGGCCAAATTTGAATCCAAGTGTTCAATATTTGTTAGTCCGCTGCCGGGTTAGTGGCGATACTTATTGCAGTGCTGTAGTGTCGTGATTTCAACTTAAACCTTAAAGATGGAGGTCTAACTTTGATCTCGCACATGAGTATCATTTAATATCACTTGATTTACAAAGTAATTCGTTTAAAAACTGAATTTATTCTCAGATCTTTGTCGAAGAAGACCAAAAAAAGTTCTTCTAAAACCAGTAAAGTCCCGACAAAGAGAAGAAAACGCATTCGGGTAAGTTTTTTGTTCAACAACCAGTTCTTGATAGAGTCAAATATAAAAACCTTCATCATACTCGCGGTATTACGCCGAAGCGTGTAAAAGACTGTAGTGGTTTTGTATTAGAAATAGAAGGTCTTGTAGCTATTGGCCGCTATCGAGCTCTCTGCGTACC
Organism: Trididemnum miniatum; assembly: GCA_964006365.1. Taxonomy (NCBI): domain Eukaryota; kingdom Metazoa; phylum Chordata; class Ascidiacea; order Aplousobranchia; family Didemnidae; genus Trididemnum; species Trididemnum miniatum. The sequence goes on from OZ023250.1 coordinate 2,418,092, forward strand.
AGGTGAACCTTACTTTGACTTGTGAATCAACTTTTTTAGATTTGTTGCAAAGCAGTGTTGTTTTGTTTAGGAATTATCATCATCATCTTCATCCAGCGAATCCGAAGAGGATTTTGATAATATTGACGTCATTCCTCCTTCGCCGGAAGCTCTTCCACCCCTGAAAGTGAACGATGCTCTCAAAAATCCGAGAAAAAAGCGGTAAGAGCTTATGAAGTTGAATACCAATATCACGAAGGTTTTTGCAAGGAAAACTACTAGGTGTCTGGTATGGACTTGGGGGTAATAGCACCTGTAGACCCCCCAAAAACTTTTATTGAATTTATAGGTGCAGCATTGTTTTCAATCAACTCTGGTTTATTGCTATGACACCACGTTCTGTAATTGCGCTAATAGGCAGGGTCGGGTTAAGGGGAGGGGGGCTGTGAAGGCTATTGCCCCGCGACCCCCATCATGATAAAGAGCCTCGGGTAAACTCGTCCTCGAAAAGAATCTGCCAATTTCAAAATCAGACCTGCAAAATAGCATGAGAGCTTGCTTTCCCCCCAAAGTCTCGTACGGTCGTGCTAGTGGAGGTCCTGGAGGAGCAATGAAGATGAAAACCAATCCGCCTTTATGGAGTTGCGGCCCGCGACCCCAGTACTCTTGTATCTATGAAAGAATGTCTTACATATGCTGGATTAAAAACTGGGCCAATATTTGGCGCATGGTTTTTACCACTAAACCAATCATATCTTCATTATCCTCGCGGTATTTCGCCGATGCGTGTAACGAGTGGCGGTATCCATCTCCGCAGCTTAGCGCCTGTGCTACACTGACACGTTGCAGTGATGGTGAGCTGTTGGCGACTCTGTGTTAGATTTGCCCGGTCCGGAAATCGAACCCAAGACCTCTCGCGCTGTAGCGATGCTTTTTACCACTCAGCCAACTTGCCGGTGTTTCAGTCTCTTGTTCACAATGTTTATCGTTCTTTTAGCTTGCGAAAATCAAATTTTTGCGTTACAGAGTTTTAAAATCACGCACGTACATAGATGAGGAGGGATCGATGCTGACAGAGAAAGTTTGGGAGGAAGTGTCTTGTTCCAGTGAAGAGGATGAAAAAGATAATGTTGCTAAAGAAAATAAGTCGCCTGCCGAAGTCAAAACTGTGCTTAAGAAGCCAGCTTCTTTTAAAGGAAAACAATCTACGTTAATGGGATTTTTTAATAAGAAATCGTAAATTAATGACTTGAATTTTTTTTCTTTTGTGATGTTTCTGAAATTGAGCTGTTACGTCTATAAGCACCAGAAAGACTTGGAACTGTCAGGAAAACGTAAATCTGCAGTTACTATAAAATTTCTGGGCTTATTTAAAACTTTGGGAAGGATAGTTTACCTGAAGGCTGTTGCCATAATGCCATTTTTTACTTTAAAATTCAATTTAAGTAGAGGGTTTTGTTAAATTTGCATGAACCACAATTTTGATCTTATTGCATATCGCTGTCTTGCGCAGTTTCCGTTTAAAGAGTCGTGAATCAGCTTTACCTTTTTATATCGTGTTTTGTACTTCAATATTCACTCGATTGTAAGCTATTGCTTTTTGATGCTGTTTGTATCGTGATGCGAAATAAAAACAAAAAAAGATCACTGATCTATTGCCTTTCATGCGTTATGTAGGGTCTGTGAATGTTAAAATATTGCGTAGAAGCTAATGTTTCCAAACATACGCTATTTGCATAAAATGCGTTTCAGCGATTGCGATTTACAAGACTACCGGTTTATCCCAGTTTCCTTACGTCTTATTTATAGGTGGGCAGTACCGAACTTTTTTTAGTTCCGGAAAGTCTGCATAATTACATCTTCCGCAGCAATCATTTGAAAGATTTGTTTTTGAAATACCATACTGTCATCCCGTCCACTGCGGCAGTAGGAAGATTTTTTTTCACAAGAAAAGATGAAGGCCGAAAAGGAGTGGGTCTTTCAGACGACCATTCTGTTGATAAGGTTGTAACCAGTGCTCGAGTTGTAAAAACACTTATGGGGGGATGGTGCAACTTTTCACGCAGACGTAAGGAGGGATGGTCATAATTATATTTGTTACGCTATAGGAGGGGCTCCAAAAACGTTGCCAAGGATCGTCCTCCGACAACGTCGTAAAAAGACGTCATCAAAAATGAAGCCACACACACCCGTCATGGACTGATAGACACCTGCTTGTACTATCCCCACCCCCCAAGGGTTTTTACAATTCCAGCACTGGATATATTTACACGTATATACAGATTGATAATCATCAAGAATCTTACAGGAATACCATTTTCAAATGTTGTGGTAACTGGTATGACTACGCCAAGCATCGAACCTAGCTCCAACTGCAAAGCAAACATTTTCACACTCTTTAAATAGGGGGACAACCGAGTTGTAAAACCCTTATGGGGAGATGGTAGGCTACAAGACGTGACCAAGGGATGTTTAGCCTATTATTTACGGGGTTAGGCTATTATTTACAGGAGAATGGTTTACGCTAAGATGTTTTATGGGGGAATGTCATCCCCCTCAACTCGAGTACTGGGAGCAACAAGGGCATTGAGTTTAGCCCAATCTTCTACCATTATTTCCATCCAGTGAGAACCTTATTTAAAAATCGACAATTTAAGACCTTTTGCAACAGTTTAAGAACATCCGATAACAAACTTTTCATAAGAGATAATTGCTCTTTCCTCTCTCCTCAATAACAGGCGGTCACTCTGAAAACGAGCCTGCACCTTTCTGCCTTGCCTTAGAATTGTAAAACACTTGCAACGCCTTTCATCACTCACAGCTAGGAAAGAATTGCAGCATCGCCTCTAGTGTGCTAGTTAATCGAGGTCCCCCATGATAGGGGCCCGATCAAGGGCGGGCCTTAGATAGGGCCTCCTAAAATCAGTAGCGTATAAAACGAGATACGTCATAACAACATAGCAAAAATATTAAATTATTCACACTTAATGCAATTAAATAAATTGACATACTTTGTATCCTAACGCGCACTACAAATCGACCTGCACCTCAGAATTTACTTCGTAGCGCAACCCAGCGGTTACAAACTTTTTTTGCAGTCCGATATACGCTTCACAAGCAAGATCAAATTCTGTGCATTAAAAACTGTTTGTTGAAGGAAGCAAATATTTAAAAAGGTGCTGAATTAAAGAATCACAGAATACTTTTTGACTTAAACATTCAACAACTTTCTCAGACAAGTTTAGCTTCGCATATGGGGATAATTCCATATGCTACTGACAGGAGAGACCACGTGAAGGTACTTGTCACCTCTCCCCCCTAACTAACTAATCTCCAGTGACCCCACTAGCTGCTCTGCTCTAACACACATTGCAAAACACGCACGTAACGAAACACACATTTTCCAAAACACACGCAAAAATTGTTGTTAAAGGCAAACCGTTCGAACGTTGCTTTCCATTGAAAAATTGTATGAAAATTTGACCGGTCACAATAAAAACCATCGACACTTTTAAAAAGTTAAAATTAAATTCAATGATTCCAACTTCCAACTCATTCGTATTCGCATCAAATATTTACTTTTTGAATTTTAAGCTTTTAATTTTCAAGTTTTTAGTTTTCACATATTAATTCATTTTCTAGACCCGCTTATCCTTGGGAGGTCGCGGGGGCAGCAGCTCAAGTTGAAGCCTTTAAGCATCTCGATCTTCTGCAGCAAAGAATAGATGCTCTGCTGGGATGCCAAGGCGAGACCAACTAAGATCTTCTATGTTATCTCGCCATCGAGTTCTGGGACGGCCTCTAGGCCTTCGACCAATCGGTATTGAACAGAGCAGTTTTTTGGCTGTTCTTTCCTGAACATTCGTGTCACATGTCCATACCAACGCAGTTGTGATCTTTCTAGTCGGAGAAGCAGCGATTTGATGTTTAGAGATTCACGAATATCTGCACTTTTAACCTTGTTCAACAATGTCAAACCGCTAATTCTTCGCAAGAATCCCATTTCGGCTGCTTGAACTCGAGATCTCACTTTCTCATGATCCAACACTCTTGGCCCTAAGTCAGAATAGGAACATAGACTGATCTGAAAATTGATTGGGTAGTTTTGCCCTGGTGCAAAGCTCCCGTTTCAGTATCACAAATCGGTGGAGCTGGCGCATTACTGCACTTGCTTTTCCGAAGCGAATATCCAATTCGCTATTTTGTCTGCCGTCACTTGTGAATGAGACGCCGAGGTACTTGACTTTCTTTGACTGTTTTAGTGGTACTTCATTAATTTGGAGAGAGCACTGCTATGGTTGTCTGAACAGGCACATAGTTTCTGCTTTTGTTGTACTGATTTTCATTCCGGCAACAGAGCATGCATCTAAAAACCTGTCAAGAGCTCGCTGGAAACCATTTTGGGCAGAGTCGAGTAGCACAAAATCATCTGCAAGTAACAGACGTTGTACACTGCAATCAACGATCTTTTCTCCGCCACAAGACTTTCTTTTCCTTTCTATTCTATCCATTTAAATAAGGAACAGAATAGGTGAAAGAGAGGAACAGAAAATAAGTTAAATGAGAGAGTTAATAAGGAACAGAATAGGCCTTGCCGTAGTCCATGCACAGCGACTTGATAGCCGTTAGTGACTGGCCATCAATGCCATACTGTAACAGCACCGCCCACAGCTTTGTCTCTAGGAATGCGATGATACACTTTTTCTAGATCAACAAAACATGCGTTTACCTCTTTCGCATATTCCCACGACTTCTAGAAGATTTGCTGCGAGGCAAAGATCTGATCCATTGTGCTTCGGCCAGGACGAAAACCACACTGAGCATTCGTTAGTTTATTCTTGACTATTCCACGGCATTTTTTTTTTCATGGCATTAGGCATAGACCTTACCCGGGACAATGGGGACACTGATGAGAGATATGTCCCTATAATTGGTACATTTTCTCTTGTCTCCCTACTTGTGGATAGGTATTGTCACACTGGTTTGCCACTGCTTTGGTGCTTGCCCAGTCCTACCTGCCACCTTACAAACACGAGTCTTTTAGGTCTGTATCATCCTCAACAGGTGTTTTTTCAGTTTTCATTGATTTGATAACTACATTCACATTTGCTTCGGTTATCGGAATATCTTCCCCGACCTGTTCCTCGTGAATTTGTGTCGGTGTAGCATCAATTGGGTTTAAAAGATCGCGAAAGCATTCTATCCACCGATTCAAAATAGCATCTTGCTCTTTCAAAGTGACGCCATTTGAACCTTCGAGGAAGAAAGCGACTTGAGATCTTTCTCCACAAAAACGGCGAATGATCTGCCAGAATAATTTGCTAGCCATTTTCAAATCATCGTCCAACCTTTCTCCGAATTCCTTCCAGGCCCTTTTATTAGACAGTTTAACTTTTGTGGCTGCCGCCTTACGTGCCTCAGAGTACTGCGAACGAAGTTCAAGTGATGACTAATTTGCAAGCCAGGCCTTATAGGCCACTTTTTTCGCACGAATAGCTTCTTTAACTTCTTGGTTTCACCAAGGAGTTCTTTTCTCGCTACTCTTCGTCCCTCCAACCAGCTTACGACCGCAGCAGTTAGTAGTGGACGTAATGACTGCAGTTCAGAACAAACACCACTCAGTTTTCGGACATTAATGTTTTAATTATTATTCAAGTGTAAATATTGCAAGTTTTTTCGAAAAAATTTAAAGAATTTAATTATTTCAAAGTTTAAATTCTTTTCGTTAAATTTTCTAAATTTCGTTAAAAATACACTTCAATTTAAAACATAAATGTCTAAATAAATATATTGTCCCTTTTTCGAGCTTTCTTACGAAAGATTTATTCAATTAAAAAAAATATGAGCGCATACAGATCATCTCCCAAGCCGGACTTTTCGGGCCAGATTCAGGCCACGTTTAAGGGCATTTTATGCCCAATTTGGCCCAGTGCACAGAGTAGATCTCTATCCCAGTTAATAAACTCATTAAAATAAAAAAAATAGTTAATGAACTCAAAACGATGAATGCGATCAAGCGCTAACATTATCCTATTGCCTTTTAAAAAACACAAGCCTGCTTTCCTTTAGAGCGCTCAAGAATAGAGCAACTGATCGACCCAAATCAGGAGGCGTATTGCTTTATTAAGTAGCAAACCTTACAAAAATACCTGCAATCTTCATCCACGACGTGAACTCAACACCAATGACGACTTACTTGAGCAAGTTAAACTCGAATTAGTCCTGGAGTCAGGTTTTGATGGAGTCTCCGCTGCGCAGAAAAATCAAAATGTTTCAAACGGCTTCGCTTTCTTCATCTTTATCCTCCCATAACGAGAAAGCGGCGGAGGCGCTATGCGTAGGACGAATCCAGACGCGCTAAGGAGTTGCCTTTACTTCCAAGTTTTTCGGTTGAATTTTGAATCTGACTTCTTTAATTTACTACTTGCCGGATTCCACCAAGTAGAGATAATCATCGTGAAGCATCTTTACGCAACAGCGAGACTAAGTTGGGAGTTGAACCGCTAACTTTGCGATCATGGTCGTCGTAAAAACGATGCTCCAAACCACTGCGCCACGCTGCCGGCTTCCAACTCGCACTTAATCAAAATCAAATCATTTAATTGTTATATCCTAGCAATGATGCGTGTGGGAGACAGATCCAGTGTGATGGGTTCGATTCATAGCTAGAACAGATTTGCACTCGACACAATTCGGGCGACTGCAAACTCTTCAGTCTGGAATAACATTAGTTCGCTGATTGTTGCAGAAACGAGAAAGAAATATAATTACTAACCTGTGAAGACATTTGAAGAGTTTGAACCCCAAATCCCTCCGAAATTGCGATTGGAACAAAGCGACTGACGTCGCAACACTTCTGGCTTTCCCAAAGTTGTAAGCGTCATCGTAATATTCTTAATATAACTGACTGCTGCTGATGCATTAAAGTGATGGCAGGACACGGCTGAGTGATTCCTCTGCTGATTTTGCTGATATAAACAATGCAGATCTTTTTGTAGCTTCACTTTGCAGATCTCACTGTTGGAATGTTGATCCGAGAAACTCGTGCGGGTAAAAAAAAGCACCTTCTAAGGTTGAAGTTGTACTTGTGGCTTCCTCTTGAAGCTTAACTCAGTAGATCCTCGTGTGATTGACAAAAGAAGTTGTCGAAATATTTCTAGCTTGTGGTTAGTTGACTTTTGAGGCGTTGAACGAATTGATTTTTTGTAAAACATTGAGTGGCGTTTGGACTTTACAAAACGTTGATTCATTATGAGGAATGTTGCAGCAGCTTGTAGCGGTGATTCATCATGAGGAGTGTTGTAGCAGTGATTCGTCATGAGGAGCGTTGAAGCAGCTGCAACGGAGCACATCCTGCAAACCTCTCGGGGATGGCGTCTGGAATTCTCGACACCGCCAAGCGGTGAACCTCGGTAGCGTTAGATAGGACTCTCCAGTGGTCCCCGCCGGGGAGGTTCACCTGCCGGTCTCCAACACGGCTGGGGCCGGAAATCCCGGAATGGGATGTTGCGAGGTTTGCAGGCAGCCCATTACATTCTCTGCTTTTCAAGCACAAAAAATTGAATAATTTTAGCAAAAGTAAGCCTATCACTTAAATATTGTAGTCTCTGAAAGAAATTCTGGGAACACAAAAACACTGCTCGGACGTGGTCCGGCTCATGGAGATTGGTTAGTTCCAGCACTTACAAATAAAAAACTACGCACACTCGCTGCACACGGTCTTTTTAGCCCAACTCGTATTAAGTTGATTGAGTTTTAAACTTATCCTAAGGCTGAACTTCACATAAACTGCTTGAACTTATCTCAAACTTCGCATACTGCAAATTGCTTGAACTTATCCCAAACTTTACATAAATTGCTTGAACTTATCCCAAACTTTACATAAACTGCTTGAACTTATCACAAACTTCACATAAATTGCTTGAACTTATCCCAAACTTCGCATACTGCAAATTGCTTGAACTTATCTCAAACTTTACATAAATTGCTTGAACTTATCCCAAACTTCACATAAATTGCTTGAACTTATCCCAAACTTCGCATACTGCAAATTGCTTGAACTGATCCCAAACTTCGCATACTGCAAATTGCTTGAACTTATCCCAAACTTCGCACACTGCAAATTACTTGAACTTATCCCAAACTTCACATACTGTACATTGCTTGAACTTATCCCAAACTTCACATAAATTGCTTGAACTTATCCCAAACTTCGCATACTGTGAATTGCTTGAACTTATCTCAAACTTCGCATACTGCAAATTATTTGAACTTATCCCAAACTTTACATAAATTGCTTGAACTTATCCCAAACTTTACATAAACTGCTTGAACTTATCCCAAACTTCACATAAATTGCTTGAACTTATCCCAAACTTCGCATACTCCAAATTGCTTGAACTTATCCCAAACTTCGCATACTGCAAATTACTTGAACTTATCCCAAACTTTACATAAACTGCTTGAACTTATCTCAAACTTCACATAAATTGCTTGAACTTATCTCAAACTTCGCATACTGCAAATCGCTTGAACTTATCTCAAACTTCGCATACTGCAAATCGCTTGAACTTATCTCAAACTTCGCATACTGAAAATTGCTTGAACTTAGCTCAAACTTTACATAAACTGTTTGAACTTATCCCAAACTTTACATAAATTGCTTGAACTTATCCCAAACTTCACATACTGTAAATTGCTTGAACTTATCCCAAACTTCGCATACTGCAAATCGCTTGAACTTATCTCAAACTTCGCATACTGCAAATTGCTTGAACTTAGCTCAAACTTTACATAAATTGCTTGAACTTATCCCAAACTTTACATAAACTGCTTGAACTTATCACAAACTTCACATAAATTGCTTGAACTTATCCCAAACTTCGCATACTGCAAATTGCTTGAACTTATCTCAAACTTTACATAAATTGCTTGAACTTATCCCAAACTTCACATAAATTGCTTGAACTTATCCCAAACTTCGCATACTGCAAATTGCTTGAACTGATCCCAAACTTCGCATACTGCAAATTGCTTGAACTTATCCCAAACTTCGCACACTGCAAATTACTTGAACTTATCCCAAACTTCACATACTGTACATTGCTTGAACTTATCCCAAACTTCACATAAATTGCTTGAACTTATCCCAAACTTCGCATACTGTGAATTGCTTGAACTTATCTCAAACTTCGCATACTGCAAATTATTTGAACTTATCCCAAACTTTACATAAATTGCTTGAACTTATCCCAAACTTTACATAAACTGCTTGAACTTATCCCAAACTTCACATAAATTGCTTGAACTTATCCCAAACTTCGCATACTCCAAATTGCTTGAACTTATCCCAAACTTCGCATACTGCAAATTACTTGAACTTATCCCAAACTTTACATAAACTGCTTGAACTTATCTCAAACTTCACATAAATTGCTTGAACTTATCTCAAACTTCGCATACTGCAAATCGCTTGAACTTATCTCAAACTTCGCATACTGCAAATCGCTTGAACTTATCTCAAACTTCGCATACTGAAAATTGCTTGAACTTAGCTCAAACTTTACATAAACTGTTTGAACTTATCCCAAACTTTACATAAATTGCTTGAACTTATCCCAAACTTCACATACTGTAAATTGCTTGAACTTATCCCAAACTTCGCATACTGCAAATCGCTTGAACTTATCTCAAACTTCGCATACTGCAAATTGCTTGAACTTAGCTCAAACTTTACATAAATTGCTTGAACTTATCCCAAACTTTACATAAATTGCTTGAACTTATCCCAAACTTCACATAAATTGCTTGAACTTATCTCAAACTTCGCATACTGCAAATTGCTTGAACTTATCCCAAACTTTACATAAATTGCTTGAACTTATCCCAAACTTCACATAAACAGCTTGAACTTATCCCAAACTTCACTTAGCCTACTGTAAATTGCTTGAACGTATCACAAACTTTACGTAAATTGCTTGAACTTATCCCAAACTTTACATAAATTGCTTGAACTTATCCCAAACTTTACATAAATTGCTTGAACTTATCCCAAACTTTACATAAATTGCTTGAACTTATCCCAAACTTCGCATACTGTAAACTGCTTGAACTTATCCCAAACTTCACATACTGTACATTGCTTGAACTTATCCCAAACTTCGCATACTGTAAATTGCTTGAACTTATCCCAAACTTCACATACTGAACTTATCCCAAACTTCACATACTGTAAATTGCTTGAACTTATCCCAAACTTCGCATACTGTAAATTGCTTGATCTTATCCCAAACTTTACATAAATTGCTTGAACTTATCCCAAACTTCACATAATACTGTAAATTGCTTGAACTTATCCCAAACTTTACATAAACTGTTTGAATTTATCCCAAACTTCGTATACTGTAAATTGCTTGATCTTATCCCAAACTTCACACACTGTAAATTGCTTGAACTTATCCCAAACTTCACATACTGTAAACTGCTTGAACTTATCCCAAACTTCGCATACTGTAAATTGCTTGAACTTATCCCAAACTTCGCATACTGTAAGTTGCTTGAACTTATCCCAAACTTCGCATACTGTGAATTGCTTGAACTTATCTCAAACTTCGCATACTGCAAATTGCTTGAACTTATCTCAAACTTCGCATACTGTAAATTGCTTGAACTTATCTCAAACTTCGCATACTGTAAATTGCTTGAACTTATCCCAAACTTTGCATACTGTGAATTGCTTGAACTTATCTCAAACTTCGCATACTGTGAATTGCTTGAACTTATCTCAAACTTCCCATACTGTAAATTGCTTGAACTTATCGCAAACTTCGCATACTGCAAATTGCTTGAACTTATCCCAAACTTCGCATACCGTAAATTGCTTGAACTTATCTCAAACTTCGCATACTGTAAATTGCTTGAACTTATCTCAAACTTCGCATACTGTAAATTGCTTGAACTTATCCCAAACTTCGCATACTGTAAATTGCTTGAACTGATCCCAAACTTCGCATACTGTAAATTGCTTAAACTTATCTCAAACTTCGCATACTGTAAATTGCTTAAACTTATCTCAAACTTCGCATACTGTAAATTGCTTGAACTTATCGCAAACTTCGCATACTGTAAATTGCTTGAACTTATTCTAAACTTTTCATAAACCAAAACTTCTCATAAACTGCTTGATTGCTTGAACTTATCGCAAACTTTGCATAAATTGCTTGAACTAGGCTTTAACCCGATGAACCTGAGCATTTAACTTGATAAAAATTGCTTAACTTAAACTTGAACTCACAAAATCAAAAATGAAGAACTCGAACTTGGCTTGCAAGTTTTTACTGAACTCGATTAAAAATGATTGCGAGCTCGCACCCTGGCTACAAGTCTACCGAATAAGCACAGAGTGGCTGGCAGGGTGTTTTGCTTTGCGCTTATTGTTGTGGCCCGTTGAAAGAGTTGCACGTACGTTTTACCGCTACATCAGAAAAGTATCTTAGTCTTGCTTCTACGGTATATATTGTAACTTACGCATAACTTTCGGCTGACTTAGCACCTGAGTTATAGCGCAATAAGTTTAACGTATTGGGCTGTTTCGAAAAAACACTAGGCAACTTTTCCCCACCGCGAAGTTGCAGACAAGTAATCGGTGCATCGGCGTACTCGTCAGAGCGTCTCGGTCGCTTTCCCGCTGAAAGTGAACAGACAAACTGTGGTTAAAGAACTTGGCCTTGTAAACAATGCTCCCATTGACTGAACATCATTGTAGCGTTCTGCTATGTTCGTCACTGAGAGGGGATTATGCGTCAGGCTCTGCAAACTCTCGTATTATTAGAGAACAAAAAGATGCTATCTCAACTGAATAGTAAACGTAATATGATAAAGACAGAAATGTAGTTTTCAATTAGAAATAAGTTTTTATAGTTTAAGTTTTACATTTTATGTTTTAAATTTAAGTTCAAGATTTTAGATTAATCTTTTAGAGTTGGTAAAATTTTACGTTCAACAATCAAATTTTTAAAATTTTAAAGTTTAAATTTTGGTATTTTTCAATTTGAACTTTAAGTTTGAATTTCACGTTTTTCACTTTTTAATGTTTTTGAATCTTTATGTTAGCGTATCACATCTTTTAAGTTTTAGGTTTATAAATTTTAAGTTCGAGTTTCAAGTTTTATATGTTTAGGCTAAGTTTACATTTTTTAAAATGTTTAATTTTTAAACTTTAAATTTTATGGTTTTAAATTTTTTAATTTAAAACGTCTCTGGTTAAAAACTAAGTTTTTTACCTTTTCATTATTGGGTCATTTTGATTCCAAGTTTAGTTTTAAAAATGTGTTTTAATGGTGAAACATCAGAATAGGAAAACAAAAAAGTTGTTAGGTATACTCAAAGCTGCAAGTGCAGTTTTTCAAAAAATAAAACTGCATCATAAGCTTGTATATTTGCATTATTTCTAGGTCCGTTTTTGTCAGTTTTTTGTTTTCTAATGATACGAGAGTTTGCAGAGCTCATCTTGATCCGCGCTTTGACGCATAAAGCCCCCCACATATAGTTACCACCATAGAAGAACGCTACAACGATGATGAGTCACTGGGAGCATTGTTCACAAGGCCAAGTTCGTAAAATGAAGTTCCTCTGTTCATTTTCAGGAGAAAGCGACCGAGATGCTCTAATAAGTGCCCCGATGGGCCTCTACCAGTCTGCAACTTTACGATAAAAAAGTCTCGTTAAGTGCCTTTTTCAAGTGGCACAATATGTAAACTTATCGACTTTTTCTCCGCAGTCTTCTTAAGAATGTCATGCGCGGAAGCAGTAAAAGTGTTAATACCGATTTTTCGGTCCATGGATTAACCTGGGCTGCGAACTCGATCTGTTTTACAGAACTCGAACAGGAACTTGAAAAACAAAATTTCTAAACTCTTTCAACTTTTGCGAATGTTACAATATACTCCGCTAGAGCATAAGCTAAAACGTATCAAACCACATACTTTATTTCTCCATAAGTTAGCAGTGCCCATCGCGACAAGGCAACACATTTGCGAAAAGTTGATCGTATATTTTGGAAGCGCAAAGCAATTAGTAGGATTTTTATCGTTTTGAATCAGGGCTGCCCGGCTGCGAGCTCAAACTCAATCTCGAGAATGATTGGTTAAGTTGTGGACTTGACCTAATCTTGATAACAATTGCTTGAACTGAGCATAAACTCGATAAAAACTACTCGAACTTATCATAAACTCGGTATAAACCATTACTAAACTCGACTTGTAAACTTGCAGTACGCTCGAACTTGTACACGATTAATTGTGTAACTTAACTGTGGGCCTACCTCTGTCCACCCTCAAAGAACAAGCTATCCAATTAATTAAGTTCCTTTCTCTACTCTACTTTCTCTACACATGAAAACTTTCTTTAAAGAATGAAACAACTTTCTCTACATAAAATTTTCTCTACGATGAACACATGAAAACTTTCTCTACGCTACAGCTTTCTCTACGACGACACATGAAAACTTTCTCTACGCTACAGCTTTCTCTACGACGACACATGAAAACTTTCTCTACGCCACAGCTTTTTCTACGACGACACATGACAACTTTCTCTACGCTACAGCTTTCTCTACGACGACACATGACAACTTTCTCTACACTAACAGCTTTCTCTACGACGACACATGACAACTTTCTCTACGCTACAGCTTTCTCTACGACGACACATTAAAACTTTCTCTACAGCTTTCTCTACGACGACACATGAAAACTTTCTCTACACTAACAGCTTTCTCTACGACGACACATGAAAACTTTCTCTACACTAACAGCTTTCTCTACGACGACACATTAAAACTTTCTCTACAGCTTTCTCTACGACGACACATGAAAACTTTCTCTACAGCTTTCTCTACGACGACACATGACAACTTTCTCTACACTAACAGCTTTCTCTACGACGACACATGAAAACTTTCTATACGCTACAGCTTTCTCTACGACGACACATGACAACTTTCTCTACGCTACAGCTTTCTCTACGACGACACATGACAACTTTCTCTACGCTACAACTTTCTCTACGCTACAGCTTTCTCTACGACGACACATGAAAACTTTCTCTACAGCTTTCTCTACGGCTACACATGAAAACTTTCGCTACGACGACACTTGACAACTTCCTCTACACTAACAGCTTTCTCTACGACGACACATGAAAACTTTCTCTACAGCTTTCTCTACGACGACACATTAAAACTTTCTCTACAGCTTTCTCTACGACGACACATTAAAACTTTCTCTACAGCTTTCTCTACGACGACACATGACAACTTTCTCTACACTAACAGCTTTCTCTACGACGACACATGAAAACTTTCTCTACACTAACAGCTTTCTCTACGACGACACATAAAAACTTTCTCTACGACGACACATGAAAACTTTCTCTGCAGCTTTCTCTACGGTTAATCATGAAAACTTTTTCCACAGCTTCACAATCACTACCTGCTGTACTATCAGTTTAGGCTGTCAAGTACCAAACTTGGCGTTTTAACGTTTTTTAATCCTGCAAACAGCTATTCTTAGTTGTTTCGTATCTTCAGTTCTAATTACTGCGTAAACTCTTCGCACCACCAAAGCTTCTCAGCACAAGACCTAATTTTGCAAATCATCTCATTTACTGCGTGAACCCTTGACACCATCGCTAACTTCACAGCACAAGACCTGTGCTAACTTCACAGCACAAGACCTGTCTATGCAGACCACTGCATTTTACAAACTCAAAGTTGAGATTTTTTTCACGCATTTTACAAATGCATTTTACAAACTCAAAGTTGAGATTTTTTTCACGCATCTGACTCGTTAAAACGCGGAAAGCAATCAGCATTATTCAGTAATTATGCGCTGGCTGGAAGCAAAAACGCTTTTCCAACCACCAAGAATTTCGCAATAATGAAAAACAAACGCTTGGCGCCATTCTAATACTTTGAGCAATTTTCTCGTCGGATACTAACGCGTCTGGTTCTTATACGCCAGTGGTTTTCATTCAATTATGGTTTGTTACCCACTTTCACAGACTGTCAACACCAGTGGCTCTCAAGCTCAGCATGAAACTCTCTGTCGGTATTTTACAGTGAGTCCAACCGAACCCAAACCGGTTTATTTCTATTTTTGTCGAACCTTAACCAAATCCGAGCCGTATTTTTCAAAATCGCAAAAAGCGAACCGGAACTGAACCAAATAATTTGAGGACTTGCGAACCTTAACCTAACCGATTAAAAAACCGGTTAGCTCCGTGAGGTTACACGCGTCACTTTGAAGGAGGCTTACCGTATATGCTCAAAAAGGGGCCCGGGCCCTTTTTTTGATTGAGATCCATATTTTTTTAGTAATGGATCTCAACCAGGCGCTTGAACAAACAGGCGCCTAAATGGGACAGGGCGTTTAATAATATGCTGTGCCACACGGGCATCGTGATGACGTTTTTTTAAAAAAATTTCTTGTTTCAAAACGGCGTCCGAAAAAAAACTTCTCTATTCAACTTGTATAAACGGATATTTCCTTGATAATTATGTCAGTATTAACAATTAATTATAGTTTTTCAATGAAAATATTACATAATTTATTCAAATTGGACATGAAAAGGTTTGTGATAGTGAGAAATTTGCTGTATGTTACCGCTTTTTTGACAAAGTAGCATATTATCGCTCGCTGCATTGCCGAACAAACGGTTGGCGTCAGGGTGGGCTGAGCTGAAATATTTACCAGGCGACTATTCAAACACGGGCTATTATTTTTTTGGGAAGCTTTTCAGACCAGGCCTTCATTCAAACAGGCCCTTAATCAAGCAGGGGCCCTTGTTCGAATGTATACGGTATATTTAAAGAAATACAGTACCCTTGCACAGCACTACAAGCTGTGCATTGGCCCGTCAATGTGAAGATATGTTTCTTTATAAAAGTATAGGCCGCCGGTGTCAAAGCATAGTAACAATTTAATTATCTCGAAATTGGCTTTACTACAAGTAGTTTATGGATTATATTGGCCTGTCAACGCGAAGAAAAATTATTTTGTACGTTTCATTTTTTAAATTGTGGTACTAGAATTATACCATTCTTTACGGCGAACCTGAACCGTAACTTTATACAGCAAACCGGTTTTGAAATATTTTTTACTGGAGCGAACCCAAACCGGAGCGTTTCAATTTATCTGAACCTTAACTCCCAATAACGTGACCTTAACCGCAACTGAACCGAAATTTAAAACCGCTGTTGAACCCAAACTGAACCTGAACAGGAAAAATTACACGGTTCGACTCCTTGGTATTTTATTCATTGTAGCTGCAGCCAGAGGTGCAAATCTATGTTGAGCATTGGGGGGATGATTCTGCAAAATTGACCATTTTTCGAGATTGGGGGGGATGATTTAGCAAATTTGACACCCCCTTGTGGTTGCCCAAATTTTTGCCCACCACAGTAAAGTAGCCTACAATGAAGTGAAGACCAAAAAAAAAATGATCATCACTTCCCAGATGACCCATTTTTTGCCCAAAATGTAGCGAAGACCAAAAACAAAGTTCATCTTGACTCAATGATGTGGAACATGAAAATATTGGGGTAGATGGCTAGATGCAGCAGAATTATTGGAAGGGAAACATCCCTCATCCCCCCTAGATTTGCACCCATAGTGATTACCCATCCAGAGGCAGCCCCTCAGCCATCTGATTGTTGGAATTAAAATTACAATCAACATACGAGTAGGCTTATCCTCACATCCATTAGTACTGGTACTTCTTCAATTTTTTCACGGAATTGAAATGTCAGATGAACATCGTTTGCTCTTTGAAACTCTTTTTTATCTCTTCGCTCTAAGTCCCTTACAACTTTACAACATCCTTGAGCAGGTTACGCTCATGTTGAACCAGTAGTTGACCCTGTGGCAATTGCGCATGTTGGTCGTTGCTGGATGTTGTGCAATCGATTTCCCGGTAGATATCTGACAGCTTCTCGACCTTTTTATTGATAGTGTAATTTTTTGTCTGTTTTCCATAACGCTTTCGCACATATTTCGTTGTTTATTTTTTCATCATTTCCTCCTCCGTCCTGGAACGGGCAGTTTTTTCCAAAGTAGGCCTAGAAGGTGGGATTTCCAGCAGTGCAGCGTGGACATGCTTGTGTTTTGCTTTCTCTCGCATTCGTTTAAATTTCTGTGCTTGCTAAAAATATATCTCTATTCTGGCTTTTACGCAAGAGGTGATAAAATAAACTAAGAGATTTAGCTGAAGAAATCTCGCTAAACCTAGTTTGCGATCCAGTAGGTCAAGCGTAGATCATCCTGTTAAGGGTGATCACCCTGTTAACGCAGGATACCTGTTAACGCAGTCAAGTCGCAGTCAAGTCACCCTGTTAACGCAGGATACCGAGGACAGTTAAGCCAATTTACATGCACAGTGATAATTTAAGGGGGTTAACCTGGTAAATTCAACCCGCTTACGGGTTACGGCTGTCGAAAACTTACGTCATTCTGCTTGCGTAAGCATTGCGAGTTGGAAATTACTCGCTTGTAACAGGTACAACCCGCAAAAAAGCGCGTTGAAAGATGATGATTTCATTTTTATCCTCCTGTCACGAGAAAGCGATTGAAACGCTGTGCATAGGACAAAGCCAGACTCGCTTTGGAGTTGCCTTGTTTTCAAGTTTTCCGCTTAAATTTTGCTTCTGACTTCTTTAATTTGCTGCTTGTTAACATTCCACCAAACAGAGATAATTGTCGAGAAGCATCTTATCCAATGACGCAACAAAGAGGCTTTGGTGGGAGTTGAACCGTAAACCTTGCGATCACGGCCGTCAATTTTGATTTGTGGAACTACAAAACTTTCGTAGATGATCTGGCAACACTGCGATGTAATGGGCCAGATGGAGCTTTGTGTACAGCCCAAGCCCTTCGTGCACTGGAGTGTAAAACCCCCTCAATTGCCGTACACGGAGTGGCCTCTCCGCATACGGCCTGCACGCGAGACAAGGTGAAATGACGTCACTCGCACAAATGTGCTACTAGCACCAGAGAAGATGTCGATTATAATCGTAATTTGTAATCGATTACGCCATTTTCAAATAATTGTAATCGTAATTGAAAATGGATTACATGGGTGCATAATTGTAATCGTAATTGCATTGGGTTGAATCGATATAATCGAACCATCTCTGGACAGCGAACACGAGCAGCTATAGACATGCGACAGTCTGCTTTTTTGAACAAAACCGCTGCAGCATTTTTGATAGTCACGTAATATATGAGGAAGCTGCGTGTGATAATGAGATGGGTAGCCTATTATACGTGCAGTGTCTCCTGAGCTGTAGACTCGGGTTTGATTCCGAGTCGAGTCAAACCAATGATTCCCTGCTTCGACGGTATTCACAGCTTCCCTGCTTGACGCTCAGCATTAAAGGGACAGTGTGGAGAACAAGCCGGCAAGTATACCTGTTGTTCCGTTGGGAAAAGCACTTAGAGGGATTCATCCATCTCGGTGTGTTAGACAGATGGCCTGCAACTCCTAAGCTAGCTCGTATAGCGCATTGATCGCTTTCTCGCGATAGGAGGATAAATATGCAACTAAATACTAAAAAATACGTACAAAAATTTAGCGGTTGCCAGAACTTTCGTCATACAGTGAGGGAAGTGTGGGGGAGATGTGGGGAGGTGAAGAGAGGTGTGGGGAAGTGAGGGGGGAGGTGAGAGAGGTATGGAAAAGTGTAGGGGGAGGTGAGGAGAGGTGTTGGGGTGTGGGAGAGGTGTGGGAAAGTGTGTTGGGGAGTGGAAGGAGTTGATGAGAGGTGTTGGGAGACACGCCCCAACTTATCTACCCACACAAAACTCTCCCACATGGCTTGCTGCATGGCTTACTGCATGTACAGTCTGGTTTACTTGCCGTATACTTTATCACTAAAGTAATTATTTTCTATGAAATACTATTGCTATTTAGTCTTTTATGTTGTTCTTTTATTTATTATGCGTTACCAGTGAATTCTAGGTTGAAAAACTCGCAAAAAATGTCAAGCTTGAGCACAATTGTGCGTTTTTAAACCATACTGACTATTTCACCGGAAAATAACCGAACACAAATTTTTTAGGAAATAAGAATTGGTTGAAAGCCGAACATGTCAACTAGCCAGCTTATAAATAACCATAGATTCTAGTCATTCTACACTTAAAGTTCCTGGAGAATCTATGTATAAATTATTAAATCCAGCATTCCCGGACTTGAAGGTTGTTAGTAGGCTTACTTCCATTAGTAGGCTTACTTCCATTTCTAAGAGCTGGTTGTTAAAGTGCTCCACGGAAATTTTGTACCGGCTATAGAGCTGGGTTTACACAAAAGACACGGAGAAGTGTAGAGTTGTTCATTTATATGTCTTGCCGCTTGGCTCCGTTAAGCTTAACTTGCAAAACTCAGTATTTCATTCACGGAAATGAAAATTCTGATGTCGTATCCCCACATCTGTTGGTACTCCTTTGGCCTTTGCTATCTTCACGGAATGCAGACGGAGATCTTTTACTTTCTGCATTTATTTTGTTTATTGCACTTTTTTGCGTTTTTATACTTTCAATACGAGAAAACCGACGAAGGTGCTCTAACGAGCTCGGTTAGGATTGCCATCAGTCTTCCACCTGTCTACCACATTACAGATGAAGGAATCTCGTGAAGCACCCTTGCCAACAGCACAACAAACGAACTTGTCCGCTTGCTCCAACACTAGCTGTAAAGCAAGGTCCTTCCTGGCCTACTGAAATTGTTGAGCACGTCATTGCCTATTTTAAGCAAGAACATCAAGCGGCGAAGCAGTGAATAGCAACTTTTAAGTCGTCGGTTTGACCAAACTCAGAATCAAACCAGTGTTTACTAATCCAGAAGCAGCGCCTCAGCCATCTGATCGTTGGAATTAAAATTACAACACGACCAAAGAGCAACATTTAAATTTAGTGCTTCATCCACGAAAATATAAATTCGACAATCGACATACGAGTAGGCCTATCCTCACATTCGTTTAGTACTGGTAGGCTACTTCTTCAATTTTTTTCACGCAATTCAGATGAACATTCTTTGCTCTTTAAAATTTCTTTTTTATTTCTTAATTTTTTTGCACTTTTATCCCCTACTACAAGAAAGCGACGGAGGCGCAAAAACGAGCTTGCTTCAAAAAAATCTGTAGAAAAGCGCTGGTAGTCGCAAACTTCTTGCAGAAGAAATTTATCACGGAAGATAAAGGAGCTACCCTCTCATCTCTTCTCTCTATGTCCCCTACAAGATCCTTGAGCAGGTTATATGCTCGTGTTGAACCAGTAATTGACCCTGTGGCAATTATATGCACGTTGGCCGTTGCTGGATGTTGTGCGATCGATTTCCCCCACGATGTGTTTCTGCTTCTCGACCTTTTTATTGATAGTGTGAGTTTTTGTCTTTTTTCCACTAACGCTTTGTCGCTTTCGCACATATTTCGTTGTTTATTTTTTCATCATTTCCTCCTCCGTCCTGGAACAGGCAGTTTTTTCCAAAGTAGGCCTAGAAGGTGGGATTTCCAGCAATCCAGCGTGGACATGCTTGTGCTTTGCTTTTTCTGGCAATTATGTAAGTTCGTGTGCTTGCTAAAAATACATCTCTGTTGTGGCTCTTACGACTCTGAGTGGTGATAAAAAAAATTTTAGAGATGTAGGCCTAGCTGACGAAATCTCGCTAAACCTAGTTTGCGATAGGCCTACAGTACATCGAGTCACCCCGTTAACACGGGATACTGAGGACAGTTAAGCCTATTTACATGCACAATGACAATTTAAGGGAGTTAACTCGGTAAATCCAACCGGCTTACGGCAGACGAAAACTTACGTCATTCTGCTAGCGTAAGCATTGCGAGTTGGAAATTACTCGCTTGTAACAGGTAAACTACAGTGGGTTCAACCCGCAAAAAAAATGCATTGAAAGATGATGATGATTTTTTTGATGATTTCTTCATTTTTATCCTCTTGTCATGAGAAAGCGACGGAGGCGCTATGCGTAGGACAAAGCCATACTCGCTTAGAGTTGCCTTGTTTCCAAGTTTTCCGCTTAAATTTTGCTTCTGACTTCTTTAATCAGCTGCTTGTTAACATTCCACCAAACAGAGATAATTGTCGTGAAGCATCTTATCCAATGACGCAACAACGACGCTTTGGTGGGAGTTGAACCGTAAATCTTGCGATCATGGCCGTCGTAAAACTGACGCTCCAAACCACTCGGCCACGCTGCCGACAGACTAGCGGGTTAGGCAAAAAAAATTCTCTCTAAACTGAACTGAAACGTGTAACCCGCAGAATCAAACCCGCTCTTAAACTTTGCTTACTTTTTCGTGTTTCCTCGCCTAGTATAATGTGTCTGTTGAAATACTTTCTTTCGTAGGCTACTAGCTGTATTTTTTACCAGCTCATGAAATACAGGGTGACCCAAAAAAAAACGGAACCCGTGTATTTAGAATAATTAGAATTGGGTTCCGTTTTTTTTGGGTCACCCTGTACATTCATTCATGCAGATTATGACGTCTTACACATAGCATAGCTGCAAAACACAGCTCCAAAAACCAGTACGCGAACCACTTCGCCAACTCGCTTCCAGGCGATCTTTTGACATGGAATATTCACGCAGCCTAGGGGACAAACTACGAATGGACCACAGAATCGTGCGCATAGCTTATCCAGGCTTCGTGATTCCAAACAAAGAGTCATCCTCTGGCCACTAGGAGTTTGTGTCGTCATTAATTTGTAGCAGTAAATAAAGAAAACATGCAAATTTTACCATATGCTCTCATTCCATGACGTTTTTTAGTATTTTGTAGTAGTAAAATTTTGATTTGTGGAACTACAAAACTTTCGTAGATGATCTGGCAACACTGTGATGTAATGGGCCAGATGGACCTTTGTGTACAGCCAAAGGCCTTTGTGCACTGGAGCGTAAAAGCCCCTCGATCGCCGTATACTGAGTGGCCTCACCGTATACGGCGTTCAATGTCGCCGCATACGCAGAGACTAGCCGTATGTGGAGTGCACTGCGTATACGGCAAGTAAACCAGACTGTGTACCGTAGCTATTGCAGTACCAAGTAGTATCAGTAGTTTACACGTACCACAGTTTTATATCTACTACCGTCTACTGGTACCAGACTGCGATTTTCTTTGGGCTTAAAAGCTGGCCTGGGTCGACTTTGCAGCTATTGTCAAAGTTTGGGTAAGACAGTAAGACACACACGGTTATGACTTGTGTCAGTGTTGAGTGTCAGACTGTTACCCAGTACCAATAGACTATTTGGGATAATTTACAGTATATAGACTAGACCAGATATCTGTCTACCCAAGACTCCAACGTAGAGCTTATTGTTGTGGTACCATATACGATACTTCTGCACCACAAGCACACAAGTCTAGGCCAGTTCAAACACATTTGGCTATGTATAAAAGTTGGGCTAGCCCTGTAGTCTATCACAGTCAGAATCTTTCTTATCAGTGCTTTCATGTAGTAGCCATTGAATAAACTGAAGAGTTGAATGCCAGTAGTAGATGGTGGAGTGAGTGTCAGAGTTGTAGATTGCTTGTACAATGTATTCATCTCGGTAAACTGGTAAACCTGTAATTACAGATGAAGTTTTATTATTTCTGTGTTGTAGTTGCATTGCTCCTAATTCAAGGTAAGTTAACACTTAACAAGATTATCTACAAGATAAATGTACCTTAAGCTGATGGACTTAACTCCAAATCCAGAGATCAGAGGCTTGAATTGCTGAATGTTGCTACACAAGTGGTGTATGTGATAGTAACAAGCTATCCTGTGAAGTATAGAATCAATCTGGAAGATTTCAGGCTATTGTTATCATGTCTAAAATAAGCTGTTAGCTTTTGGCAGTTTGGTAGGCATAATGATTAAAGACATTGCTATTAGTGCAGAACTGCAGAAGGTCTTGGATTCAGTTCATGAGCAGATCAAATCATACACAGTGATTGCTAATCACTGCTGCGACGTTTCTGTTTTGCCTAGGCGCTAAGCCATAGAGATGGATTTTACACTCATTACATGTTTCAGCGTAATACTTCTAGTTTATATGAAGATTTGATTTTTTTGATCTCTATTTGTTTTTAGTTTGTCGGTTTGGTGAGCTCAAGGTCTCCCAACAGGATAA
Organism: Trididemnum miniatum; assembly: GCA_964006365.1. NCBI lineage: Eukaryota > Metazoa > Chordata > Ascidiacea > Aplousobranchia > Didemnidae > Trididemnum > Trididemnum miniatum. Next base: position 2,441,252 of record OZ023250.1, read on the forward strand.
TGTTGATGACGATGATATCACAATTGAAGTGGAGGATGATGAGGAGGTGAAGAGTTCATCGTATGGTTCCAAAAAGACTTTGAAAGTTGTAGATCTTGATGAAGAGAAAAAACAGATTATCAAAGAAGTTATGAAAGAAAAGAAACGATATAATCAAATGCAAAAAATTCCGGAAGGAACTTTTACAATGGGAACGGATGAAATAATTACGAAAGATGGTGAAGCACCAGCTAGAAAGTAAATTGTGATTTAACTGAAAAATTGAACATATCTTACATAAAAACTAAGAAATCAAATCTTCATTATTCTTGCAGTATCACATTGAAACATGTAACGAGTGGCAGAACTCATCTCTGCAGTTTAGTGCCTGGGCAATACTGCTCCGTAGAAACATCTCAGTCGTTGGTGACACTGTGTTCAACTTGATCAGTCTGGGAATTGAACCCAAGCCTTCTCATATCATAAGCAATGACCTTAACAACTGAGCTAAGCGGTAGAATGTTTATTTTAACTTTCCCTTTGTTTTTTTTTTCTATTAAAGCTGTGTAAAAAATCGATGAGAAAAATGCACTACCAGATTTGTGTTTTAGAGTTCATGTTGATGAGTTCTACATTGACAAATACGAAGCCAGTAACATAGACTTTGCTCATTTTGTTGCTGACACTGGTTATATCACTGAAGCTGAGAAGTTTAAAAATTCTTTTGTTTTGGAAATGTTATTGAGCAAGAAGGTACAGTCAGCAATAACCCAGGCCGTGGCTGGCTCACCATGGTGGCTACCTGTGGAAAATGCTGACTGGCTTCATCCTGAAGGACCAGATACTGATATAAGAAAAAGGTATTGATAGTTTAATTTAGTTATGTATTTATCCTCCTATCATGAGAAAGCGATAAAGAGCTGTAACGAGTTTGCTTGGCTGTTGCCAGCCATCTGTCTACCTCTCCAAGATGGAAAATCCCGCTCGGTGCTTTTTTCACCTGCAAAATGCACTAGCCTAAGTAAACTTGGCTTGTTCTCCACACTATCTCTTTAATGGTGAGCGTCAGGCAGGGAAGCTGTGAGTACCAATTTTACAATCATTGGCTTGACCCGGGAATCAAACCAGAGTCTACAGCTTCTGCGGCAGATGCTGTTACCTCTTGACCATCTAGTGAGATTGCGTGAAAGTCTTTTGTTTTCTTTTAGGCAAGTTATAAACAAAGTTATTTTGATTAGCATTAGAAATATTGTGATTAGCTGTTGCTGTTTTATTTTATGAAGGAAATGTTAAAATGCAAATGCAGAAGCAATTTTTTTCGTGTGATGTATAGGTTCTGCCGTCAGTATAAGCAGCTGCAATTGTGATCTTATAAAGTAACATATCGCCCCCGTTGTTTCTGCATTATGCTTAATGTTTTCGTAACACTTATCTGAGGCTGATTTTTTTTTTTTCAGTTTCAGTAGGCTATGTATTGCACCCGATTGATCGGTGTAGGTTAATCAATACAGATCCTGTTGCAATCGAAACTGAAATTGGTTTCTTGAAGTACTTTATATTATTGCCATTTCATTGCGCAGTTGTTAAGACATCACTAACGGTGAGAGAGGTCTGGGGTTCGATTTCCTGGCCAGTAAAATAGGACACCGTGTCGTCAATGGCTCGCCGTCGCTGCAATGTTTCTTCAAAGCTGTATTGCCTAGGCGCTAAGCCGCGGAGATGGACCCCACCACCCGTTACACGCTTCGGCGAAATACCGCAAGTATAATGAAGGTTTTTGAATTGAACTTTCTAGGTCCAACCATCCAGTTCTGCATGTCTCGTGGAATGATGCTACGGAATATTGCAAGTGGGCGGGAAAAAGACTTCCCACAGAAGCTGAGTGGGAGAAAGCGTCGCGTGGCGGCCTGGAAAATCGGCTGTTTCCCTGGGGAAACAAACCTATGCCGAAAAATCAGCATATGTATGGACTTGATAATGTTGCGCTTATTATAATGTTAATGTAAAAAACTTTTTTTTTCATTATATTCGCGCAATGTCATTTCGTGTAACGGCGAGGCTCATCTCCGCAGCTTAGCGGTTTGGCAGCACAGAAACGTCGCCGCGTTGCCGGCACTCTGTCCGATTTCCCCGGGCCGGTAATCGAACCGAAGACCTCTCGCACCGATAGTGAGTTCTTCAATCACTTTGAAAGTCTGGTACAAAATTAGCAAAAGGATATCTGCCTACAACCCATAATATGCTAACGAACTCTGAAAGGCATTATATTTTTTGTTGAGAAATAGTATTTTGTTTTGGAAGGGTCAACATTTGGCAGGGAGAATTTCCGAAAGAAAACACCGCTGATGATGGATATGTTGCCACTGCTCCTGTTGATGCTTTTTATCCCAATAAATTTGGTTTATATAATACTGTAGGAAATGTTTGGGAATGGGTACAAGATTGGTATTCGCCGTACCACTTGCCGGACTCAGTGTCGAACCCAGTAAGTTTCATGTATTTTTTGTATTTAGTTGCTTATTATTTATCCTCCTATCACGAGAAAGCGATCAAAGCGCTACAACGAGCTCACTTAGGAGTTGCCGGCCATCTGTCTACCACATCAAGATGGGGAAATCCCGCTAAGTGCCTTTCCCAACGGCTCAAGTAAACTTACCGGCTTGTTCTCCACACTGTCCCTTTAATGCTGAGCGTCAAGCAGGGAAGCTGTAAACATCAATAGATATTTTAGTCATCGATCTGACCCGACTCGGAATCATACCCGAGTCTACAGACCCAGAGGCGGACGGTCTTACCACTCGGCCATCTGAATTGTTAACCTAATTTTATGTTATTATTAGTTATTAGCAAAAGTATGTTTAATATAGGAGTAAAGTGAGTAGCTTTTTTTGCGATGGTCTTCACTAGACGACTAGATTCTAGTTCTACCAAAAACAAACGTCATTGTGTAAATATTCTATACCACGCTTTGAATATATATTTATTCAAGCAATTGTTTTTTTTCGTGGCATCTTAGTGTTTTTATCACCCCCAAAAGAGCAAAAATTGTTTATTTTATTTGAACAGTTCCATAAAATGACCTTATCATTCCACTGTATGCGCTGATCTTTTGCATCTTATCCCGAACTACTTGCTGCAACCTAATTACACAGTTGATAGCGGTTATTTCAAGTAGAGCTCGACCGATATATCGGTCAGCCGATATATATCGGTCGATATCAGTACCAAGCCGATATATCGTATCGGTTATTTACCACCGATAAATATCGACTTACATTAGTCGATATTCGACTTACAATAGTCGATATTTATTCGAGTGACAAGTACAAAGCACCAATTACTTTGCAAGAAATCAACAATGCGCTCGCTCGCCGTCGCATGTACCGCTGTTGAAACTTATTATTTAATTGAAATTAGTGACAAAATTGCCAATTGATTGCCAAACTGTTGTGAATTTTTTGTGAATAATACTCCACTGTGACTTTTCTACACTAATAGTGTTTTTTGGAGAGGGATTAGTGAAGTTTTTAATATCAAGTTAATTAAAATTACTCAAATTAGTGAAAAAATATCATAGGTAAAATATCGAGTATCGGTATCGGCCTCAATATTTTGAAAATATCGGCATCGGTCTGAAAAAGTTGTATCGGTCGAGCTCTAATTTCAAGTAGCGATCAAGTCAACGTACTGAAGTTTGACCCGTATTAAAAGAGTTGCAGCTGTTTACTCGCTTTTGTTTTTTAGACTGGTCCAGAGGATGGCAAAGTTAAAGTAAAGAAGGGCGGATCGTACATGTGCCATAAAGTAAGTTTCTTTTCAGATCACATCAAAATCAAATCATCATTAAGGTGCGTTTACCGATACGAGACGCGCGGCACGCGATGACGCGACTAAAATTATAATGTAAGTAAATGTAGAAGGATTTCGCAGGTTTTCGCGTGATCGGTGAACAGTAAAATAAAACAAACAAGGTGCGAAAAATTTTTGTCGCGTGTCGCGTATCGGTAAACGCGGCTTTGCACTCGCGGTGTTACATTGAAGCGTGTTACTAGTGGTGGGGTTCGTCTCCGCGGCGTAGCGCCTGGACAACACGGCTTCGATAAAACGTCGCAGCGGTGGCGAGCCGTTGGCGACACTGTGTTCGATTTGACCGGCCCGGGAATCGAACTTGCGACCTGCCGCACTGTTAGCTATGTGTTTCACCACTGCGTCTGCTGGCCGGTGTAGGATTTCTAAATTCACCAAAATTTCGACTTTTTGCTAATTTTTTCTTTTTTTCCAGGAATTTTGCTACAGATATCGCTGTGCTGCTCGCAGTGAAAACTCTCCTGATAGTTCAGCGTCGAATCTTGGTTTTCGATGCGCTTCCAACTCGCTTCCCGGTTATTTAAAAGAAAAAAACGAATTGTGACGCCATCAATTTGAACCGATTAAAAACTTACAAGTTTCCATTAGGCTATTCTGAAGACAAAGGCGGAACCTGAATTTTTTTTGGGGAGTGGGACTGAGGATCGGAAATAAGTGTTCTTCTTGCGGATTGCTCCGTCTAAAAAATACCAAAATACTCGTTTATTAATGGTTTAAATAAAAATTTTAAGGTAATGTCTAGAGCACAGGATTCGTTTCCATTATCAAAACACTGCTGCACTCGACTACTTGTTTGTGTCTTTACATGACGTTCGTGTCACTGGTATGACGTCATGAGCAGTAACTTAAAGCATAAAAATTGGGAATTTTAAAGTACAGTTAGAGATGGGGAGATTGGGGAAAGGGAGAACGACGTACAGTTAGGCAACTTTGGAGTTGGTGTGTACAAAGAGCAATTTCGAAAGCAAAAGCCTGCTTGTGATCTGGATACTGCCAAATTTACATGAAGAAGCTTGAGCCATCTTATCCCTCGTCACTCTTTGCTGGTTCTGCCACTGAAAGATTTGTTATTTTGCTTGTCCAAGAGCTTGATTTTTGCCATTGGTGCTGTAATTTGTAATTGTGGGTGGTGAGGAATTTGACAGTTGGAAGCGGGTTTATTGCTGCCCATATTTAACGTGTCCGTGTATGACACTGTCTTTGTGCAATTACGTGATTTCGTAATGCTGCTGATTTGTAATCCATTGTGAAATCGTGGATAAAAGTATTTTTTTCTCTTTTATCGCCATTGTTGTTAAAAAGACGAAATGTTACAAATTGATTAGTAATTGGTTTTGGAAGACACCGACCGATTAGCGTAGTTGTTAGTGACATCGCTCTCGGCGCGGTAGGTCTCTGGTTTGATTACCAGGCGTATGAAATGAGACACAGTGCCGCCAACGGCTCGCTAACGCTGAAATGTTTTTTCGGAGCTGTGTTGCCCAGGCGCTAAACCTCGGATATGGATCCCGTCCGAGGTGATTAAACGTGAATCTAGTCGATTTATGTCGTAAAAAGTGATTCGTCATCTTTGCCTACTATTTTTCCGATGTAGCGTTAATTTTGGTCTGTATATTGACCACTGATGCTGTTGTTTTTATACTGCTATGCTCAATATATGCAAGTAGGAAATTAGTATGAAGTGTACAGTAGGACATTGCTATTGGTGCGGGAGGTTCGGGGTTCGTATCCCGGGCCGGTCAAATTAGCACATGTCGCCAACGGCTCGCCACCGCTGCCACGTTTCTTAGGAGATATGTTGCCCAGGCGCTGAGCGGCGTGGATAGGCCTCGCTGCACGCTTCGGCGTAATATCGCGAGTATAATGAAGGTTTGATGTTTTTTTGTACAAGTTATGCAGTAAATTATGTTTCTGAGAACCGAAAGTGTTTTAACGTGATGGAGCTCTGCTAATACGATTTACATATGCAGGTGGTGTGTAAGACAGTGGTACGAGGTTTAATGATTTTTAAAGTTAACAATTTTTGGAAATCCATGCTATGGTTTCAAAACTTCCTGTGATATCAATTTTCTGTCGAAAATGTGGATATTTGCTGCTCAAATACTGTACTACAAAGGTGGAACTGGAACTTTACAGAAATGTTATCAACATAAGATTAAGAAGAATTTCACAGAAACAGATGGAGTTTGTCCGCGATGCAAATCGCAGTTTGGTCGTCCGACAATCATCAAGCAGCTACCAGCAGTTAAAATAGTTGGTGGAAAAGTTTACTGGAAGTAAAAGTCACGCGGTTGCAATGCGCTGACGCATATTGTCGTTCTAGCCAAGCTGGAAAATATCTCTTTAGAATAAAGCAATGGAGGAGAACTAGTCTACGTGGTAATAGAGAGACCTCAAACTTTCAAAGATTGTTCGGAAGCTGTGTATTTTTGCTGGATCTTGAGAAGTTGCAACTGAGAATCAAATCCTATTACAAGCGCCGTGCCCGTACCGCGCCGAATAGTGTAACGAGTGGCCGGCCCATCTCTGCGGCTTAGCACCTGGACAACACAGCTGCGAAGACACATCGCATCGGAGGGGAGCCGTTAGTGAAAACGTCATTTAAGATGTTTGTTCGACAACGTCATGGAAAAATGATGGTATTTTTTTGTTTTGAATTGCATTTGGTGTGCTACTGCGCACCATTCCTTGTTAGTTTTGTTGCGTAATCTTTTTAAAGCCTTAAGTACTCATACCGATTTTTATTGGTCCCTATATACGTAACCAGGTATTGATGTTCGAGTTTTGTTCAAAATCAATAAAAACAAGTTTTCTTCATCTTTGTGCTGAATAAAAGGATAGCATTTTTTAGACGCAGAAAGAGTGGCTCGCAAACATTAAGTGGTCGTTTAATAGTCGTATTAGCCTGATCTATGAACCCAAGTTGTGCGATGGTCTGGGGAATACCATGGAGCGTAATAGCGCTGCTACGGGCTCTTAGCCCCCATCAGCCGCACAGAGGTTAAAAGCACATTCGTTTTACAAGAGTGTTCGACCTTCAATTAAGCAATTACTCCCCGGACGTATATACCCAAGAAAATTTAATCTTTGTGATACGTAACCGAAATACGTCACACACCAGTACAATTTTCTGCGTGGCCAAGGTAGGCCACAACAATAAAGCGACGATGTTCTCCTTCCGGACCTGCTGAATCGGAAGTAATTGCGACCGAACAGAAGTAACCTTTAATTGCTAGAAGATTCTTATTTTTTCTAATGAAATTCATTCACCTCACAACAATACACCACCACCTACTGAAGCTGAAAAGAAGTACTTTATTGAAAAGCGCAACGGCACAACAAACTTACAATTTTTGAAACTTGTCGCAACATTCGAAGAGCAATAATAAATTACCACATGGCAGTACAACTAATCACACAGTAATAACACTTAAGCACATTGCAAAAATGGAACAGTGAGCAACTTTACCAAAACCGTATCACCAGCAAGTTCGCTAACTGAAAATAATCTAACGTTTTGTTTTCATCTATATCATACAATATGATTCGATGCACAGTGTATTTCACGATGCTAGAAAAAAAACTAGCTAAACTTCGGTTAGCTTTACATTAGAGCAAACGTCTCTTTTGCAATTCAAATTGTCATTTAAATCTGTTATCATCGGTAAAAACTTAGTTTGGTCCGAATTTTGAGGGGGTCGTTCCCCTCTCACTACATAACGCCTTCGTCTTCGACCGTTCGGGGCAAGTATTCTCTCCAAATCCCGTTCTAGCTTCTCGCTTTTCGGGGTGAGGGCACCAGGTTTTCTTTCCGAGTCCTTTATAACTGGAGGTAAATTTTGGTTTACGCCCAAGGTTGAAGGGCGGGGAACACCAGTAACAGATGCCACGGGTCGAGATAGCGTGTTTTGATGAGGGACGGCGCTATCAAAAGTACATATGTCAAAAGAATCCGATGATAAAACACTAGAATCACTGTAGGTGCTGGCTGGGCGAGCAGAGCTGCCTATACTGCAGCCGTCGTCACTGCTCAGACTTGTGTATCGCTGTTTTATGCGATTCTGCGTTAATCCGCATGCGCTCATACCCGAAGGAAGAGAGGAACAATGATCGGAAGAATTTGGCCAACTTGACCGAACAGAAGTATCTTGCGCCGGAAGAACTTGTGACGATTCTCCGATAGTGTGTAATGTCGGTTCAGAGGCGCTCACTGTGTCATGGAGATACTGCATTCGCTCAGGCGAGGAGTAATAACCGCTTTCACGGTCGCGTTTGCAGCGCAATGTACTACGTTTACCAGCAGCGTTGGATGATTTCAGAATCAGGCTGTCTTTAAGATTAAATCCACAAACAGCAGCTAGCTGGTCGGCTAAAGTATCGTTAAAATTAGGAGTGGCAGGTACAGAATGTGGCCGAGTTGGGAGAACTGCTCGTTTGTGCTTCAAAATGCTTTTAGGAGTTTGACTTGATTGCGCCTCCGATTTTTGATGCATAAGCGGTTTGTGATCAATCGAATTGCAATTGACATCGACGCATTCTTGAAGGGAACCCGGAAATTGGGAATTTTGACTCGGAGGAATTTCAGGATCAAGCCCAACCCAGCGATGCGCGGCCACATCATTTATGGTAGCTCTGTGCCGAGGGTCCACGGTCAGCAACCAGCAAATTAAATCGTGGGCGTCTAAAACAAAAATAAATCACATCAATACACAAAAAATCACATCTTTATAATACTCGCCGTATTACGCCGAAGCGTGTACCGACGAGCGAGGCCAAACCTCCGCGGCTTAGCACCTGGGCAACACAGCTCCGAAGAACATCGAGTGGTGGCCAACCGTTGGCGACATTGTGTCAGATTTGACCGGCCCGGGAATCGAACCCCAAATCACCGGTAACGATGTTCTTAACACGTGAGCTAACCGGCCGGTTGAATGAATACATGGAGTCATAGATATTATATCACCAGTAAAATAACCTGCACAAAACAAACACATTTTCGGGTAATAAACCAGATCCCATTACTTTCTATTTACTTAAAACTTACCACTAAGCTCATAAACACACTTGCTATGTCGTATATTTGTATTTAACCGTAATAAAGCAGAATTTTACAGTAAAATTTAAGAGCTAGTCCACATGTTGAATTTTCGTGAGGTTCAGGCCCGCAGATCTTGGTTCTGTTTCTGCATCATAATCAATTTTTTGATGTAATAATCACTTTTTAATTATGAAACTGTAAAATTGATTATGATGCAGAAACTAGAGTCAAAAATTGCATGAAGCCGACGACAATTGGACATGTGGACAGGATAATTATATGTTGTACCTGAATGTCTGGGAGGTTTGGTGAATACTCCACTAGTAATTTGTTTCGTCAGTAAATGGTAATTCCTTCCATCAAACGGCATTGTACCGTATACCAAAGCATACAAGAGCACTCCTAGTGACCAACTGTCGACCTAACAAAACAAAAACATTGTAGATATCAGAAGACCAGTACGATATTGATTCCAAAAATACCTTAATACTAAACGTTTTACCTTTTTTCAAATTTTTGAAGTCCGCTACTGCATACCATGGCATTTATGAAATTCTGGGAGTTAAACAGGCCACGAAAGCTTTTTACAGCATTTTAGCCCATACGATGTGTAATGTACGTAACTAATAGTTACTAACTAGTAGTTTGGAGTTTTAGCACAGCATTCACAGTGGGTTAAATTGAATCCATTACTAAAGAAAAATAAAAACACAATAAGTCTCAAAACTGGACGTTTCGACAACATGGATTCAGCTGTCATTATCAGCAGTGTAACCAAGACAGGTACAAAACTGAAAAAATTGCGTACATGGCTGATGATGACAGCTGAATCTATGTTGTAGACAAGTCCAGTTTTGAGAATTCTTGAGGCTATACTTTTCCTCCTTTAGCTATTTTTGTCCCGTATTTATTGTATTCTCAATCCGTCATGTAGTTACGGTGGTGAACAAGTTTTTGAGTGTTGGACTGAAGTGGTTGACCATCGTGAGGTCAAAACAAACAAGTTCAAAAGCAATTCAAACGAGGTTAGTCGTATTTGCCAACTTGCCACAGCTGTGCAAGTCGCAGCAGTTGCATTTCTCCTTAAAAAAGCGGACCTAATTCCACGACAGATATTGGGCTAGCTCCAGACGTGGCCGCGGTCGTTAAAACGAGTTAATGATCGCAAAAACTGAGAAAATTTTCCCTCCGAACAGCCCCTTCGTGGAAACAAAACCACCCCGCCCTAATATGAAGTCGTGGATGAAACAAAAATAATGAAAGTGCCACCACGCCTAATTTTATTTCACCAATTTCTACGTATAATGTCGTAAAATGCGATTAGTTCTCATTAAATATTTATGATCTTTTGTGAAATAGAAAGACCCTTAAACATACATCGTTTTTACAGTACTTCAGTGAAAATTTCGCAAGCAGTATTCACGTGGCACGCAATAATTCATAGTACTTGAAAATCTTGTGCAATATGAAAAAAAAAATGCCCACGGCTAAATTAGCAGCTTAAAAAAGATTAAATACGCAGTTATGCTTATAATTTCATCAACTAATTTTAGCTTCTTAACCACATGCTCAACTAGTCAAGCATTCATCAAGATTAAAAACTAACAACGCACATTACACATCGTTGAAAATCTTGAAATACAGCAGAAAAGCAAACTGAAACCAAGGTTATGTAAGGTTGAAATTAAACATCACTAACTAAATCTATTCTTTACGCAAACAAAAACTACCTCTGGGCCTTTGTAGGGAACTCCGCAAATTATTTCGGGGGAAGCGTATAAAGGGCTACCACAGAATGTGTTGAGACAGCTGTCAGATTTGAAGCTGTTGGCCAGACCGAAGTCAGCGATCTGAAAAATATATTCACCGTAAACCTTTTCGGCCCTTCAAGTCAATCAGTATATGGTGTTATCAAAAAATCAAATCTTCATTATACTGGCGGTATTACGCCGAAGCACGTAACGAATGGCGGGATCCATCTCCGTGGCTTAGCGCCTGTGCTACACAGCTGCGAAGAAACATGGCAGAAGTGGCAAGCCGTTGGCGACACTGTCCGCTTTGACCGGCTCCAAATATAGCAAGGCTCATAAATATGGCATGGCACAATGCCCCCCGAAATACGCTCTTGTTCGTACACATACCTTAATTTGATTGTCTTTATCGAGTAAGATGTTTTCAAGTTTCAAATCACGGTGGACGATTCTTTGCTAAAAAGTAAAAACAAATTTTAATCAAATTTGGTAAATTTCAAAACAATTCGCAGAAACCCGACGTTTCGATGCAACTGTGTTCGTCAGTTATGTTTTCGAAAACAATTCCATTAGTAAGACTACTGAGCCACTTCTGCATCAATGTTTTGATGCGCAAAATTTTCGATCTTTTTTCTAGATAATTTTCAGGTGGCTGTCAAATTTTCTTAACCTTTTTTCATCGCTAGTCACAAAATAAAAAATTTCAATTCATTTAATTGAACTTAAACCTAACCCACCTCAAGCGAAACCAAACCCACTGCTTGCTATCATTGCTTGACTTCATTAATTTGTCACCAAACAGGAAGATTTTTGCTGGGCGTAAAAAATGCTGATTTTAATTTTCCTTTTTATTTAATACTCCGGTGCTCCATTAAAATGTAAAATGGAATAGCCTAAAGTGATAAAAATCCGTTTTACCAGTTCGGCCCTATTGGTTTAATTTTAATTACTGCACTTGGGCCCCTACTGGAATGTTTTGGGTATATGACATTTTCTTTTGAAAAAAATCAGTTCACCCAGGTTGTGAAAGCCAAGCTACCATTTTCAGCACAGCTTGCTGTTGAAAAAAAGAAAAGACGAAATTAAGACTTAATCCTGTTCAGATGAGACGTGAAACCTGTAGCCGTTCATGCAGTCATGCTATGCCTACGTCGATTCGATCGTTCGCTTTAATTATTCAAAAGCCTGTTTTTCTAATTTATTATTGTGCAATTATTTTTGGAATGCGGTTTTGTAAGCATTTTATGCTCAAAACAAACATGACAATAACACCTAACATGGAAAACAAAGCATTATATTAACGAAACGGAATTACGATTGACAGACTCATAATACGAGTTAATTCATTACTACAGAAGCTCGTTTATACTCAAATTTCACACGCATAACAGTCAAACTCAAGCTATTACAGAGAAATTTCCATAACAGTAAGAATGGTACAAAATGCCATGCAATAACATTATAAGCAATAAAATTGTCAAATCTTTATCATACTCGCGGTATTACGCTACAGCAAGTAACGAGTGGCGGGATCCTCTCCGCGACAAGGCGCCGGGCCAACATAGAGGCATCGCAGCGGTGGCGAGCCGTTGGCGACACTGTTTGATTTGACCGGGTAGCGAATCAAACCCGCGACCTCCTGCGCCGATAGTGATGTCTAATGTAACCACTACTTCAACCGGCAGTGCACGAAAATTGTAATTAGCTATTTAATAACGAATAGTGCAGATAAGAAACAGGTAAAAAGATTCGTGCAGAGCCACGCAGCACAGGTTTACTGCGTTGACAATGGTACCAGAAGTGAACCCAAACGTCCAGGCATGTACTTTCAGCTGCTCCTTGGCTGTGATATTTGAAATTAATTTGCTAACATCATTTCTCAAAATGACCGCACTTACATTATGGCAGTACCGCACTGCTGATACGATTTGGCGAAAAAATCGTTTTGCCTCTTCATCTGAAACTCCAGATGGTCTCGCATCCAGGTATTCATACAACTCTCCTCCAGCGGCATATTCCATAACAATCACAATTTTGTCTTGGTTTTCGAAAACTGAAAAAAAAAGTTAAAATAAAGTTTGCGCCACCGGAATATGTTCTTGAGTAGTTCGACACCAGCGCTGTGTTACAGGCGTAAAACAGGACTGTTAAAATAGAACTTGGGCTTTTATTTTATTGTGGGGTCGCATTTGGATTGTTTGAAAAGCGCATAAACACTGCGGTCCTGCACTCGCTCAAGTATCAAAAACGTGAATTCATGCTCTTTTAAATGGCAACACTAGTACCTATGCATTGGCACATCGCTGTGTGGCAAAGAAATAATGAGGCTTAAGTTTACACAAATAAAATCAAATCGTCATTACGCTGACGATATTACGCCGAAACGTGCAGCGAGTAGCGGGATTCGTGTCCACGACCTAACGCTAGGACAACACAGCGCCGAAAAAACGTTGCAGAGGTGACGAACGGTTTGCGACACTGTGCCGATTTGACCGACCCGGGAATCAATCCCCAGACCTCCCGCACCGATAGCAATAAACTCATCAACTGAGCTAACCGGCCGTTTCTAATCTAACGCTTGTCACAAAAAAGCGAACAGAAGAAAAACCGTACATCTATCTCCCAGGAGACCGTAAGTGGAAAACTATTAAATCCATCAGACGTTCAGAAAAATTTAATTGCTTCACTTGAAACTTTCATTCACCTCTCAATCACTGTCAGACCACCTGCGCACAGACAATACTTCACAGCGGGGACTCCGAAGATGGAAAAATAATTCAAATCAAATAGTTCCCCGTAGAGTTAATCCACGACCTACGCTAAGCTTTTTCCATAGTTACATGTTTCCCCTCCTAAAAATTTTCCACTAACGCTACGGAGTCAGCCGGTTATAATTACCAAGTTCAACCCCATCCTCAAAAACAAACCCAAAAATTTGCAAGTGATAGACAAGCATAAAATCAAATCTCTATCATACTCGCGGTATTACGACGAAGTGTATAACGAGTGGCGAGGCACATCTCACCGGCTTACTGCCCGAACAACACTGCCCCGAGAACACATCGCAGCAGTGGTAAACAGTTGGCAACACTGCGGCCAACTAAACCGGTCCGGAAATTGTGGTCGAGAGTTCCTCCACCTACAGCGATGAGCGCAACTGAACTAACCAGTCGATAGCGCGGCGTTCGAACACCTGGCGAGTGCGCCAGTCTGCTGATGATACATAGCATGTATCTCGTATATAGCATAAAGTGCACTGGCCGTAAATTTAAAATTTGTCTTACCTTCGTATATTTGTATGATATGTTTGTGGTGGATCGAAGACATGATTTCCATTTCACCTCTAATATGTCGCATTTCAACGCTGTCTTTCACTTGATCTTTCTTAATTGATTTGACGGCCACCTGTAATAATACACGTGTTAATTAATAGTTACATAACATGAAAGTTGTTTAACTAATTGCATAAATTGCTTCAGGTAATAGATCAATTTAATCGGCTATGTGTGTGCTCTGTGTGGCATCAGATCGAAATGTATAAGCAAAAGTCTGTGGTTAGTAATGTTTTTCCATAAATCCAAACATACCATGTAAATTTGATTCTTAATTATTCGACAAAAAAAAAAAAAAAACTCGCGGTACTACAGCGAAGCGTGTAACGAATGGCGGGGTCCATCACCGGGGCTTAGCGCCTGAGCTACACAGCTTCGATGAAGCATTGCAGCGATGGGGACACCGTGTGCCATTTGACCACTATGGGAATCGAACCCCAGACCTCCCGCATCATTGACGATGTTTAACCACAAGGATAACCGGCTGGAGTAATTTTACCGCAATGATATGAAATTTCGCCAGGAAAGGAAATTGTGACTCGAATATACCAGAACTTATGGCTGTTGTCATGCCGTAACCCGCATTTTAAGGAACTGTTTATGAAGCCAGAAAACAATGACGCTTTGTAGCAAAAACTTAAGAAAATACTTTGTCACTTAGCCAGCTATTTACACTCATCAAAATATGTCGAGATGTTATTAGCGACATCGAAAATCCCCCGGAACTGTCTGATTTCAAGGGAAATCAATCACGATGAAGTTAATCGAGTCACATGACTACGCATCACATGATTATCACGTGACCATTAATAACCTTCACGCACGAATGATTTGTAGGTAATCAACGCTAGTTGCGTAACTTGGGTAAAACAAAAATCCCACCGAGGAATAAATCAAAGATGAAATTCATTCAATTGATTTTTTGCGCGCTCAGCCTTAACAAGGTCAATGAATGCTAACAGGGGTTAACAGAGACAGAGATATGATGAGGAAGTGGGGGCGTGAAAGAGTATTCGTACATTTAGGTACGAATTTTTCATCGGCGGAGGCAAAAAAGGGTGCGAAAATGGGAAATCAAATCAAATCTTCATTACACTCGTCGTACTACGTCGAAGCGTGTAACGAGTGGCGGCTTCATATCTACGATTTAGCGTCTGGACAACACTCCTCCGAAACGTCGCAGCGAGAGCGTACTTGTGTCCAATTTACCCGGCCCAGGAATCGAACCCCAGACACCCGCACCGATAACAATGCGCTTATCAACAGAGCTAACCGGCTGGATGCAAAGAGGTTTCGACCACACAGTACCAAACATTGAAAAGTCATTTCTTACAATAAATTGCAACATACTTGGCTCAAAATGAAGAGCGGAACTGCAAGACCAGAGATATATGTCGACAGATTTTCATTAAGTGCCAAACTACTAGAAGATTAAACAAAAGCCAAAGCGAACCGAGACGGTTATATTTAGTGAAAACTGTTATATAACCGATTTTGGCTCATCCAACGACATTATTATGCAAGCAAATTATTACAAAGAATTCACAACTAATATGGTTTGACGGCAACTATATTGCATCGAATGAAGAAAAAGTGAAACACTTCGAAAAAGCGCATTGTCAAAAAATTAAACGTCTTTCACGACACTTATCTCGCGCATTTGCCTTCCAGGAACACTAAAACTTTTCCGGCGCTTAGCAAGTGGTTCTCAACCTTTCATGGTTTGTGAAACCCTTCTGGAGAATCTCGAATTCTTCTTCGACGAAGACAACGTTACATAACTAAAAGGTAAACCGCGACTTGTTTACCTTCAACAGTTGAAGTTGAATGCCTAGGGCAGGTCAAATTACGGTGAAATTACTCACGAAATAAATAATTAATTGGTCAAGCAACACCAACTTTGCTGCGTAAGCAGAAAACACAGCAACCTCGCAGAACAAACGAATTATGGGTAAAATTAGAATTTGTTTTCCAACATGTAAACCTGACAGACTTAATTGCTAAATTGATACTTTTTTAAAGAATGTTTTCTTCATAATCGTGTTGATTGCAAAAAAAACAAGGATCAAAATTATCCTTCTCAAGAATAATATGTAATGCATACAACTAAACCAAATCAAAATTCTTCATTTTACTCGCGGTATTACGCTAAAGCGTGTAACGAGTGGCGGGATCCATTTCCGCTGCTTAGTGCCTGGGCAACACAGCTCCGAAGAAACATCGCAGCGGTGGCGAGCCGTTGGACGACACCGATTCGACAGAACCGGGAATCGAATCCCAGACCTCCTGAGCCGATGGTGACGTGTCTAACAGCTGAGCCAATCGGCATATAGTCTTTCAAACATGCTGGCAACCCATTGTAACATTAATCGAAGTATGAACGTTCCTTCATCAAAAGTATGTAAATTCATGTTTTTTGTAGAAATATTTCATGCAGGGGCGAAACAAAAAGTCTCTATGCGCAAAATAAAGAACTTCACTAAAATAAAAGCAGACATTAATGATGAAAAACAGATTCGAAGCTAAACAGAGTCAAATTGTAATTTTAAGTGATTTTTCGTTCTTACATTTTCAAAGTTTACCGCAAAATATTGGTTTGTTTTCGCCAATTAAATGAAAAACGAAAACCTACTGGTAATGAAAGAGAGAAAAGCAAATCAAAATCATAGCCTACATGTAATTAAAACGCTAAAATAAATTAGCAATTGAAGTAGAAAAACAACTTAGCAAAAATCGACTATAATTGCTACGTTATGCTGCAATTAATTTCACAAAAACTACCTAACAATTAAATAATGAAGTAGAAATTAATCCATTTCGCACGTTCACCCGTACCTGAGCGCACGCAGCAAAAAAGAACCGCTGAAAAACATGAGTTCATGGCGCACTAACCGACATGCCATACAATCATGAACATCATATCATCCTCTTTTTAGCAAGATTTTACAAAATGCTGATCACTAATTAACGCAAAAGCACAATCTATTAAAACTTCGTCTTTGATTTAACATGCAAAAGCGAGCCGTTGCAAATTTGGGCTCTGTTACTTGATGAAAATGAAAACACTATTAACCTGCCCACATCTCCCCTTGAAGAGGGTCATAATTAAGCTTTTTGTATTATAATTAAATCTTTGATAATGTAATCACTTTTTCAATTATGACACCAAAAATTGATTGTGATACAGAAAGTCTGTGGACATGTGGACACTGGACAAGGGCAACTACTTTCTGGACCTACAGTAAGAATGAACGCTATTGGGAGTCAGCTCTCATACATCATATTATTAAAAGGTTAAAAAATTAGCTGGGATTGAGCGACGAGGCTTTCAATAAAACAAACTTGGTGTAAAACTTGAATCTCAATTAAACTTCGGCCAAGACCTTAAGAGACATACGAAAATGTAAACAAAGATTATTATTGTTACATAACACTGGCAAGCCATGTTGTTGCTGGGATCAATAACGCAATTTGAAAATCGTACATACAGAATCTTGGTAGAATAGAGTAAATGTTTAAAAAAAATCAATGGAATTTTTAAAAACTCGCAGTAAGTAGAGTTACAAAAATCAAATCAATATTTCGATCGGTTATGTAAATTTTATGCTTTTAATTACCGTATTTTCCCGTGTATAAGAGACCCTTGTGTATAAGAGACCCTTCAATTTGCATACCTGCATACCGAACTACAATACATACTGGCGCTAAAAGACTTACTCCCATGTATAAGAGACCCCCTATTTTTGAAGTGAAAATTATGAACAAAAAAGGGTCTCTTATACACGGGAAAATACGGTTCTCAATTCTTGATAGATAGACAAGAAGCATGTTTCTCAACACAGCTCCAAAAAACATTGCAGTGATGGCAACACTGCATCGCATTTGACCTTCCCGGGAATGGAACCTAAAACCTCTCGCACGGGCAGAGGTGTGCCGACAAATCAGCTGACCGGTTGGTGGTTTTTCTGTTATTAATGAAAATGACCTGGTTGGTCTGAATGACATTGCAGTAATTTCGAGCTGCTACAAATCTTAAAAACTCAATGGTATTTTCTTTTTATTGCAACTGCAATAACTAACTTGTACTGATGAGGATTGCGAACGAGCAGTTAGTGAGTCAAAATGTCACTTTATTGAAGTTTTTACTGCATAACTTTGCTGCTATGCTAAAAAATGTGAACCTAACAAACATTACGGAGCACACTCCTGGCCCGCTGAAAACATGAAGTGCTTTAAGTGAGTTAATGAGATCTGCCATTTGACAGGTTTTTCACACTAAGAGGAACAAATTGCCGGAAGACCGGAAGCTACCCCAGCATGATTTGCAAAATCTTGAAGGTTTGATGTCGAAAAAATATTCTAAAACGGAAAAAAGCTTTTGTAGACTTTGATTCGGCCTTAAGTAAAAAATATAATTTTTACTACTGAACCAAAAACGCATTCCTTTTGAGCAAATTAGGGAAGTACATATAATAATTTTAAAGTGGAAACACTGGGCCCCATTTGTGCCAAGGCAAAAATCTTTGCGGGAGGTTTTGGTTCGATCCCCGGGCTGGTCAAGTCTGACACAGACACAGTGTCGCCAGACTCTTCGGAGCTGCGTTGCCCGGCACTAAACCGCGCAGATGGGCGATTCCACTCGTTACACGCTTCGGTGTAATACCGCGAGTATAATAAAGATTTGATTTTTTTATTTAAGTTTTGCAGCAATAATGCGGACGTGCAACTATAAGCAGAAAATTGACCAAGTGTCTTTCAAGGAAGATCTTGCAAATGTTGCAGCGCATTGCATGACAGCAAGGCTAATTAACATTATCATCTGCTCTGCAGTACTCGTAATAAATGTTACAACAACCATCTCCGTCATCACAGCAATAATAGCCGGTACAGAAGTATTTTGAGCTGCAAACTGCCACGTTTTCATGACCAAGCCAACAAAAATATCGAAACCAGCTCGCTAGCCACTATTGCAACATGATCAAATGCCATTAATTCTCGAAGCACGAAATATTTCGAAATCTGTTTCTATTCCATAATAGTCATTGCAACATTAGTTTGGCATAAAAGTTAATTTTTCAGTTTATTCTAGGTAACACATTATATAAAACAGTTTTCGCGCCAATAATTAGTATCTGTTGCTAATTTATCCACGTAAGAAACCTTACCATGACATTAGAAAAGTTTCCACCCCATTACGCTGTGCCTCCAACACCTAGCCTACGTGGTAGAAAATTGTTAGAAATTACACTTGGCACTAATGCAAAAAATACAATTCCTATTGCACGTTTGTACCCCGTAATAATTCGTATTTTTTGTTTATTAATGAGTCGAATTGCCGAACAGGAAATTAGGTGGAATTTTTACGTTAAGTTTTGCGAACTTAATGCATCATGTCGATGTGGAAGAAACGAGTATGTAAAGGTTACAAGCTCGCACAAACCGTACTCTCGCACATTTCCGGTCAATAATTGCTTCAATTGAATTCTGGTTAGCTCAGTTGTCGAGCACACAGCTATCTGTGCGGGAAGCCATGTAGGTCAAATGGGACAAAGCGCCACCAACGGCTCGCCACTGCAGCAAGGTTTCCTCGAAGCTGTGTTGTCCAGGCGCTAAGCCGCAGAGATAGGCCCCGCCACTAGCTTTACGCTTAGGTGTAATACCGCGAGTATAATGAAGATCTGATTTTTTAATTTTTGGGAAAATGGATACCAACAATTGATTTTCCACAAATATCATCAAATACGACAATCAAGAATGCTGACTAATTTGCCTGTGGTAATATGCGGGAACAAATCGCGCGCAGAAAGCGGCTAACTCGTGGGTTTTTGTGACCAATATAACTGATGTTTTGGAGAAACTACGCAGCTGTCAACCGCGCGGACTACGCGCATCTTACGCTTTTATTGCGATTGGAATGCTGAAGCCGCATCGCGAAGAACCAAAATTTTTATTGGATTCAAAATTTACGTTATCCAATGGTGTGGCATGATTCTAGGCCGGGAGCCCCGCAGAGGTTTCACATCCTACTTAACGGGTTCGATTCGCAGCTGGGCCCGATCGTATTAGACATATGTAACGGGTGGCTGCTGAGTCGAAGAGCGCAAGCTCGCTTCGCACTCTCCCTCGATCTATTAAATTCTAGTTCAATAGAATGTGAAAATAACTTCAGTTACCGGGTATTTATTTACGTATATGAAGCAAAGCCTATTAGTCAAAATTTTAGCATCTAAATTAGTGCTAGATTTTGGCTGACCAGCATTATGCATTCGAAAGAAAGCACAAACAATTATTATTAATATTTGTTTGGTTTCTTGTTGTTTCTCCAGCGGATGATCGTTCGGAATTGTGCCCGAGAACTAGCTCGGTGTTTATGACGTAATTATTAGGACTTTTAACCGTCCATGCAACGTCATAAATCACCAGGTAACGAAATACAGAGGAAGTAGATGGGCAGTAAAGCAACATAACGACTCAACAAAGTACTTAATCATATCATTTCTATTATGGCCTTGTCATGCGAAAGTCGTTTCATTTGCGCGAGCAGCGAGTTAATGTGAAAATCATTCGGAAGTATGGACTTTAAAACTTAAACAAGTGACTGATTAAGTTACCACGAAAAGACTTAAAGGCTGCTAACTTTTAAAGTTAAAATGCGGAAATACCGACGTTTTATGACCATAAAAGAGCACGCAACCGGCTTTCTAATTGAAATCGGCTCCATTAGGGGATTATTTAAAATATTTCAAAAAGTGCCACTAATTTCGAACCACGGGTTGTAGTTTGGAACACTGAAATGTTAACCAAAAATTGACATAACAGTGTAATAAATAACTGAGGTTATAATTAAATTATATTTAACAGAAAATTGAACATCAATTGAGGGAGACAGCAAAGTAAGCTTACACTCTTCGAGTCAGCAGTCACCCGGTATATTATGTCAAATGCGATCGGCTCCAGCCGTGAATCGAACCCGTCACGTAGGATCTGTCACCTGCGCGAGGTACCGCTAGATCATGACGCTGATAGAGTTTTAAATAGTGTATAGTAAGTCTGCTGAAAAGCCAGTAATAATAATTAGTTAATTACATAAAGGTCTTGAGCATTTCCATGCAAACCGCTCACAAAACAGATTTATTGATAAAGTTGAGTGTGGAAATACCTGTTGCATCTACCACATCAAGCTAACGCGACTAAATTTTCCTGAAAGAATAATGCTCGCAAACAAATGTGGATTTCGACATTAGGAAAACAAAATCATTTAATTTGGAAAACACGTCTAGTTCTACATACGTACAATTGAACTCATGAATAGTAAAAACATTCCGCTTAAGTAGGCGCACGCACAAAGATATGGCGAATAAAAAAAATGACACAGTTCGACATTTAGATTGACGAGGCGTCACTCCATGATATTAGACAATTACGTCATTCAACGTGGTATGACGTAGTATGCATCACACGTACGATTAGCAACCGAAAAATTAAAGCAATTCATTTCTGTGGAATATACTGTTTCACAAATTTAGAAAAAAGAGAGCACTACCGTATGCAAAAATTTTACGGCAAATTTCAAATCATCTTCAAAAGGCAAGTGCGAAAGCCTGGCAATACACAAAACAGCCCACTAAAATATTCATTGATGTCTTATGGGCATATATTTGAAAATAACAAAAGTTAAAGTAGGCGGGGGTATTTCAAACACCACCTCTTAGCTCTGCAACACTTTCTTTAATTTCTCACCTCTACGAGTAAGTTTCGTTCAAATCTACTGAATAAATTACTCCATGACTTATACCAGAGGTAGATGCGTAAAATTGTAAACACAAAAAGTTTAGAATTATATTTTGCTGTTAATTAATTTACTACAGCAGCGAAAACGAACATTAACGGAAAGTTGGTATCATAACTTGAACATTATTAGGTAATTAATTTTTATATAACATTTAGCCTTTAACGTCAGGTGCTATCACACATGAAAGTATGGAGTATTTTTTGTTTGCATAAAAGTTTAGCCTTTTGTTTTTGACGAACGTGTGTTTACGATGAGATTTCAACAACAGTTATAAAGCAAACCTGATAGGGCAGCGTTTTTCGCGACAGGTTTATGAGAAAATCCCAGCAAAACGGGACGTACGAGCGATAACGTCGCAATTCTGACGCAGCCTCTGCACGTGGCACTAAATTAACGCAAAACAAGTTACGCGCTCAAGTATGGACAATACATCCATAACTACGTTGCAGAAATGAACCCAGCCACTCTCTTAACCTTACTAGAATAATAAACATCGCTAAGCGCCAACCCTTTTCAACTGACTTTACCACAGTATCAGCAATGTGACAAAACATTAAGCATCGAGCATCAAAACAAAAAATAAGAGCTTACAGAAAAACATGGCTCAAAAATCGAAAACAACAAGAATTTTAAATACTGTACAATTACTCATACATCAACGTATTTGAAATGTTCTAACTATCAATAGTTTTTATTTCACGGCTGTTAGCTAAGCTGAAATCAATATGATATCCATATGTTCAAAATTTGAACAGCATATTGCAGCAATAGGATTTAGCGCAATAAGTTGCTGATGTGTAGACGAATTGAAAATTGTAATAAGTCAAAAAAATTATGGCCAACCAACAAGCGATGTTGGCCTTTCAAAAACAACTCTTACAACGAAATATATTTTGTCAAAAACGCAACAAATGAGTCGCTTGGTGTTTAACTGGGTTTTATCGCTTACTTTAATGCGTACTTCCTGCATCACGCCTTGAGCTATATATAGAACATGAAGGTAAAGAACAGAAAGAAAAAGATCAATAGAAAATCTACAGAATTTCAATGTGGAAAAGCCATTGCGCTCACGTAGCTACGTAATAAACAATGAATTGATTCCAACCCTGACTGTCAACTGCCAAGAAAAATGACAAGTAACACGGCTTCAACGTTTCAAAAAGTCACATAAGCAACCTCCTCAGTATCGTTAATCGCAAAACTAATGCATTGCGACAAAGGTTAAAACATTACCTAAACTTTGTTTTCATCTTCGAAAAGGCTTAAAATCAGTGGAATCGAAAAAGCAATTCCAACCGTTATTTTGTCAAAAGAAGCTATGCGATCCAATTAACTAACCTTTGGTCAGCCACCAAATACAGGTTTGTAACTTCCTGTGTTGAAAAAGGGGAAATGATTTGTATCTAGGGGGCCACGTGGGTCTAACGCCCACAAAAAATGGACATGTGGACAGGGCAGGGCAACTATAAAAATTGTAAGCAATATTAGCATGAACTGAGCAAAAAAAAAACTTGATGTTTCCAGCATTAAAATATTGGATCACCAATGCAAAAAAGATAATTATTATCACAATCCCTTGAAGAAGGGTTTATAAGACATGCATTTGCTTACCAGTTGCTTTGTTTCTTTGCATCTGGCCAACTTGACTTTACCATAAGTTCCCTTCCCAAGGGTTCTGATGAACTCATATCGACTGCTCACATTGTGTCGATGATGGTGTCTTCTGATAGGAGACATTGGGTTCAGAACAGTTTTGTTCGCAACTTCAACACTAATCATTTTTTATAGCCTATACACAATCTGAAACAAAGCAAGGCAAATAAGGGTGAATATATAGACAACTAGTAGAAAGATTAAAAGATTGTCTAGTATCAAATCAAAATCATATCTCCCTGAAGCATGTGGCAAGTGACGGGTCCATATACGCGGCTTAGCACCAGGACAACACAGCTACCAAGTAACATCGCAGTCATAGCGAGCCGTTGGCAACACTGTGTCTGATTTGAGTGATACGGGATTTAAACCCAAGACCTCCTGCACCGGTAGTTAATGTCCCAACTTAACAACTGAGCTAACCAATGCTGCACTATCATTGATTTATGCAATATAATTTCTAAGTTCACCGATTGCATCAAGTCAGCACAGGATGACTATATAGATTTTTTCAATGGGATTTAGTACATTATCTAATAGATTCAAGAGTCAGTACTAAGTTTAAATTTATGGTCATTGCAACTACAGAAGTTGCAATTCAAGTTGCTACTTATCATTGAATCACCAAGTATTGATATTTTGCAAGATGAGCAAGCAATGTAAGCATACTCTTGTGATGACTAAGCCTTTGCTTAAGAAATAATCGAAAATAAATTTTCCAAACAACAACTTCTAAGAACTCTCAACCCATGTATGCCAAGGCAGCATGCAACAAAATAATGCAAAACATTGATTTGTTTTTCGTCAGAATTTTGCTTCATCCAATTTTACTATGCTGACTACTTAGGAAAATGACCGTATTGATTAATCTACATTTTAACCACCTCAAAAAATAAAGGATTAATTTAAGACAAGGGTTTGCAACTGCAGGCCACCGGCCCTTCTAGAGGGCCACGAGACATTAACCAGGGCTCACAAGCACAAGATTTATTAACGATAATTAATCAATTAAGACCAGCGAACGGCTGCAGTCACTGCAAATAAAATATCAAAAAAAATTGTATTGCTGAGTAGGGAGCCACTGGTGTTGAGAGCCTTTAGAAGGGTCCATAAACCATAAAAGGTTGACAAGCACTGGTCTAGGACACTAAACACCGACATAATGCCCAGCAAAGGTATATAAAAACGGCGATAGTGTTACAGCCTTTTATAATAATTCCAAACTTTTTTTAAGCTGCTTTAACCTTATTTTCGCATTTTTTCAAGTGCAACTCATCTAAACATTCAATCGACTTACTGCTACCATAATATTTACATGTGAAACACTTGATTAGTCACAAAAAACATGGCAATAAGGTCCATCAGCAGTTTAATTAAGATCAGTATTGTCAATATTGATACATTACAATATTGATACCATAGACTAAACTGTTAAATTAAGCAAATACTGGTTGCACTGAAACGAAAAAATGCATTGCACATTCACATAAACAGTAAAGGGGACCACAAAGCAACGCAAATACTTCAGATTTTCCTAAACAGATATTAAAATCATTAATTTTACAGTATCTGATATGCTATAACTGCAATACCAATTATGTTTCTTAAAATATTGAAGTAAATAAACTCGTGAGCTCAATCATTTAATATTCACATAACAGATACATTGGCAAAATGGCTATAACATATATACATAATAAATATAGCTACGTAAATAGCTTTGATAAATTTTCAGTAAAATGACAAAACAAACATAGGCATAAAAAAAAAAAAAAATTACTACAAAATTAAGAAGTTGAAATTGGGTGTTTGTTATTAGCAGAATACTGGACTACACTAAAATCTTCACACCAGTACCGCACTAATTTTTCACAAATAGATTAAAAACTTAAAATGCACAAACCAATAGATATGAGTAGGTCTAGGCAAGTACAGCACAGCTATCACTTCATTGTTAGTGCTGCTGTCAAATTGCCACTAAATGCTATCATCTAAGTACAGAGTAAAAAAACATCTCAAGGTAACTGTGGCAGAAAGTCAAATAAACTGCCATCAGCAGCAACAAGCCCAAAACAGCTCAACAGTCCAACAAACAATACAGAATATTAATCAGTTAATTAGCCTACACAAACAACAGATACTGGCAACATACAGACATACTGATATGAGTGTTGCTCGTGAATTTAGTTAGTTAGTTGCATATTTATCCTCCTATCACGAGAAAGCGATCAATGCGCTATACGAGCTCGCTTAGGAGTTGCCAGCCATCTGTCTACCACACCAAGATGGGGGAATCCCGCTAAGTGCCTTTCCCAATGGCACAACAAATAAACTTGTCAGCTTGTTCTCCACACCGTCCCATTAATGCTGAGCGTCAAGCAGGGAAGCTGTGAATACCAATTTTTAAAGTGATTGGTTTGACCCGACTCGGAATCAAACTTGAGTCTGCAGCTCAAGAGACAGACGCTCTATACCACTCGACCATCTGAGCTGTTAAAACCAATGACTTTGGCAACTGTCAACTAAACCAGTAAACTGGTAAAGAGTGATAAACTGCAGATATACTGGTAACCACACAGCACAGAGAAAAATGACGTATTATGCACCAGTAGACCAGTATATACCATATACCCTGTACCATACTGTAGATAGGCCTATGTACCAGTACCTGAGTACAGGGTATGGCACCAGTAACTCTGTAGGTCTAGTCTAATTCTGGCAAACAAACTGATTAAGCCAGTAGGCAAGAGTCAGAGATGGGCATTTATCGCGATAATCAGTAATTTATCTGTTTATTGACGATAGGCCTAGTTATCAGGCGATAATTTATCATCTGATCATATTACCGATCATCATTATCACTCAAAATATGTTTGATTTATCGATTACCTATATTGCTTTTGTAATATATTTTTTTATCACAGATAAACTATCGCGATAAATGATTCTTTACGCATATACAGTGTTCGAAGTTAGCAGGTTAGTGAGCTGGTGAGTTGGTGCTATGAAAAAAATACACGGCGTCCATAAAGTCTTGTTGCAATTTAAAACACTCTCTTCGTTTTGTTTAATGCCACAGCAAAGTCCGTGGACTGCTCTCTTTTATTGAAAAATCTAGAAAAACATTTTTGCAATATGATTTACCAGTAGGCCTACCACTCACAGACAAAAACTTTGCCAAACACATTAATAATTTGCTACAACATTTATCGAAAAAATTTATCAGCGATAATTTATCGATAAGGCTACTGATATTGCTTTAAAAAATTTGAGATTTATTGATTATTGGTATCGCCCAGGACTCCTTTGAAATTATTGATTATTGTAATCGCTTTACCACAGAAAGGTTTATCGTGCCCATCAGTCCATCACTGGCTATAGTCTATACATTGATATCTCAGATCTTATTAGGCTGCTAGTGCTAGGCATAGTTTAAACCTTAAGCCTATGAAAACAAATACAATACCAGTAAGCTGTATCTCGTACCCTGGTAACGCAACCTAGTTTGTCCAGTCCAGTCTACCTTGCAGCAAAGTTCTTCTACCTTACTTCCTGAATCCTGACTGCTAAATTCCAATTCGCCGGCAACGCTCTTGCGCTTTTGTACTTTTTTTGTATTTTTTTTCTTTTTGTTCTTTCAATAATTGACATCTTCTCGTCACGCTTTTTGACGCTTCGCTGTCATGGTTCGGTGGCTTTTATTACAAAAAAAAAAAAACGGATAGGACTCAATTGGATTTATTGGTCTATTGTTGACTTTGTTGTAAATTTATGGGCAGCAGTAGATGCGAGAAAGCGTGCTTTCGAAAATTCTTAATTACATTTTTTTAAAATCTAAAATTCTTTTGCGTGTGTTCAGAAAAAAATCTAAAGTTCTTTTGTGAGTGTGTGTGTTTTTTTAAAGGTCTGTTTACTGCGATTTTAGTCCGATTTGCTGTCGTACGAAGTTTCATCAGATTTTTCACGTAAGCAGTTGACGAAAATATCTTTCACACAATTCAAACCCAAACAGTTTTGCTTCCTACCGGTTGTTTTGGGAAGCCCCTAACGATTGTATTCTAGAATGCCACGGATAGTGACGTTGCTTTACGTCATAACCTCTAACAGTTTCGTAGCCTATGTCACTGTACGTACGAAAAATTTCATCGTATTCTGTGTAAACACACCTTTTAGGTGTGTAAACACTACTTTTACTAAACACTACGTAACGTTTAAGGTGTGTAAACTCACCTTTAAGGTGTGTTTACTCGGAATAAAGGTCTGTTTACACTAAATGCGATTTTAGTCCGATTTGCTGTCGTACGAAGTTTCATCAGATTTTTCACGTAAGCAGTTGACGAAAATATCTTTCACACAATTCAAACCCAAACAGTTTTGCTGCTTACCGGTTGTTTTGCAAAGCCCCTAACGATTGTATTCTAGAATGCCGCGGATAGTGACGTGGCTTTACGTCATAACCTCTAACAGTTTCGTAGCTTACGTCACTGTACGTACGAAAAATTTCATCGTATTCTGTGTAAACACACCTTAAGATGAAATTTTTTGTACGTACAGTGACGTAGGCTACGAAACTGTTAGAGGTTATGACGAAAAGCAACGTCACTATCCGTGGCATTCTAGAATACAATCGTTAGGGGCTTCCCAAAACAACCGGTAGGAAGCAAAACTGTTTGGGTTAGTATTGTGTGAAAGATATTTTCGTCAACTGCTTACGTGAAAAATCTGATGAAACTTCGTACGACAGCAAATCGGACTGAAATCGCATTTAGTGTAAACAGACCTTCAGACAGTTGACATTAATATCAGAGATGGTAGGTAAACTAGCGTGGCGCAGTGGTTTGGAGCGTCGTTTTTACGACGGCCATGATCACAAGGTTAATGGTTCAACTCCCAACCCAGCCTCCTTGTTGCGTCCTTGGATAAGATGCTTTACGATGATTATCTCTGCTTGGTGAAATCTGGCAAGCAGCAAATTAAAAAAGTCGGAAGAAAATTCAACCGGAAAACTTGGAAACAAAGCAACTCCTAAGCGAGTCTGGATTCGTCCTACGCATAGCGTCTCCGTCGCTTTCTCGTGATAGGAGGATAAAGATGAAGAAATCAAATTCAAATCAAACTATGCAGAAACACCGTTGCATTAAAAACGAGAAGCTAAATACGCGAAAAATCATTTTCAACAGAATCGCTACAGCGACTTCAGTATAATGCGCTGACAAAAAATCAAAACTAAGGAGGGCCTAGAAAACCTGCCCTTCGAGTGGCAGTCCATCACACTATACCCCACACCCCTCACTGTTGCCATATGTGCTCGAAAAATTTTCGTACTTAAAGTTTCTTTACACATCACGTGACTTTCAAAAACGCTGTAGCGGTTTTGTTGAAAATGATTTTTTGCGTACAGGTATTTAGCTTCTCGTGCATTAAAACAATTGACAAGTCAGTTGATTTGCCAAAAGTAAACACACAAAAACTACAGAAGCCAAGAAAAAAAATGTGCCAGACTGCAATCTTGTGAAGTGTGAAATTTATGCTCACAAGTGGTCAGTGGCGTAGCCAGCCCAAAATTTCGGGGAGGGCAAACCTTCATAGGCTTTTCCAGTGGCTCACCCAGGATTCGGCAAAGGAGGTGCCCGGTCCAACCGGGAGTTTGGGGGTGAAGCCCCCAGCCGCCGGAGGCTAAGGGGGTGTGGCGGCAGAGCCCCCAGTCGCCAGGGATTTTTAGGGTTTTTGCAAGAAAAATACTCATTTTAGCGTAGTTTTTTTTGTCGAAAAGTGGTCTTAATCCGCCCCTGCTTGCGTTGTTAGTGGATTTACGGACCCCCGAGTGTTCTTAATCCTCCCTTGCTTGCGTTGTTAGTAGATTTACGTTATAGCATTAGTATCTTTTTTTGTAAGCTAGTGGTCACTGAAAATATTTCGGATGGGGCAATTGCCCCTTTTGCTCCCTCCAGGCTACGCCTTTGGATGCGTGCAAAAGTTACAGCTGCAATGTTAGTTGATCGAAATCTCTTTGTCTGACCTAAGGTTGAATATGGCAGAATGCAGCTGTAACTTTTGCGCACGTCAATGCGTAAAATGTACACTCGATGTCATCGTTTTATAAATTGGAACCCCGATTTTTTTTGACTAAAAGCGTTTGAAAACTTTTAATGTCATTTTTGAATTCATCGTATCTTTTAATATCTTAAGTGAACCAATAGCCTAATTTCGCACTTCAGTTGCCCTTTAACAATGTAACGAATGATCCGCTGTTGCCACGGACCTTTCATATTAAGAAGTTTTCTTTATGGCAAAATAAACTTGACTTGACTTATCCGCAAAATTCTAAATATCCGTAAAATCTTTGCAGCATTTGTTTATGTGCAACCGCGGGGCTGCGCACATGAGAATGCCGACGCTATGGGCCAAGCTCTGAACTGGGATATCGCAAATTTTTAACTAGAAACCACAGTGACATTAATAGATCTATAAGGGCCTATTGGTAAAATAGATTTAGCTTCGATTTCTGATTTGGTAGTATTAGTGTGCTGGTGTACAAATTTGGTACGGTACACTAGACAGCTAGATGCCGGTATTAGCTGTTTTTAGCACAGAGCACTAAGCTGCTAAGCATTACCGGTACCTGTGCAAAAACGAAAATGTAACATGCCGAAGGGTGTGTTTACATGCCTAACCGATATGCAACACGAGGCACGCGACACCTGGCTTGCGATGACCAGATGATAGGATGACGGCATGACGCGACTAAAATTATATTGTATGGTACGGTAAGTAAATGTAGATGGATTTTGCAGATTTTCTAGTGATCGCTTCACAGTTCAGTGCCGTGTGTCACGTGTTGGTAAACGCATCTTAAGAATGAAAAATTTGCCGTAGGTCTAGTCCCTAGTCATTTTGCGCCAGCGGTAATCTGGTAATAGGCTATCACCCAAACAAACTGCCAAAGGGGGCTTGTTTGAATTAAGCCGGTGTTTAGGTTTGGGGTTAGGCCCTAATCCCTACTAATAACTCACTAGTGCCCCTAGTGGTCCTTGTGCTTGCAATATATCTGCCTGTTATAAGATGTCGCTTAATTCAAGCTCCAAACAAAGTGGGTTGCTAGCTACTACCGGTACGTACCGGTAGGGCTTCGTGCAAAATCTCGAATTTGGCAAAAGGCTGCTCAGTGCTCACTTCAAGTAGCTTGAGAACCCCTGCTCTGTATACTGTATGCAACATGCAGTGGACTGGATACTCGCACTGTTCCCTCCAAGGTAGTCAGCAATTTTTGGGAAAAATGAGAAATTTTGGGCAAAATTTTCGAATTTTTAGTTACACTTGCCAACTGGTATGAGAATGTGAGGCTTGTTTGAATTGAGCTGTGGTTTGGGGTTTTTAGGGTTAGGCCCTAACCCCTACTAATAAATAACTCACTAGCAGTCCTTGTGCTCGTGGTTGCCAGTAACTTTGCCACATGGTAACTTCGCCACAGTAACTTCGCCACATGGTAACTTCGCCACACTTTCATACTTGGAAAATTTACATTGCCTACACCGAAACAAGACTTTAAATTCCCGGTTGCCGTACAAAATTTTATCGGGCTTTTCGAGTTACTTGGTAACTTCACCACATAAGCGAAACTGTGTGGTAAGATGTGGGGAGAAAGGTGTGGGAGAGTGCATGGGGTGAATAAGGAAGTGTGTTGGGGTGTAGGGGGAGGTCAGGGGAGCTGTGGGAAGAGATATGGGGGGGTGTGGGGGGAAGTAAGGAAAGATGTGTGGGGAGTGGAGAAGTGTGGGGAGGGTGTGGGAAAGTGTATGGGGCGAGTGGGGAAGTGTGTTGGCGTGTGGGGAAAGGATGTGGGGAGGGTAATGGGGAAGATGTAGGGAAATGTGTTGAGGTGTGGAGCCCCAACACACTTTTAATTCCCCACATCTCCCTACCCTCACCTTTCCCTACATCTCCCCTTATCTCCCCCACATCCCATCACACTTTCATACACCTCCTTTCATACCTCTTCCCACATCCCTCCTTCCTCCCCCCACACCCCAACACATTTTCCTACTATCCCCACATCTCCCTTCACCTTCTCAAAGTGTGGCGAAGTTACTATGTGACGAAGTTACTGTGGCGAAGTTACTGTGGTGAAGTTACCATGTGGCGAAGTTACTGGCAACCGTGTTCGTGATATATCGCTTGTTCAGTGTTACCGTATAACATGCGGTTTAATTCAATCAACTGTCAAGCTTCGGGAATTTTTGGCCAAATTTGAATATAAGTGTTCATTATTTTGGTGCAAGACAAAGGTTTTATATAATAATAATCTAGTCTAGAAACTCTACTTGAGGCAAATATTGGATCAAATTTCTTTAAACCCTTATTTTTATTAGGCCTATATGTACACAACCATGATTTGAGCAAATTCGCTCTTGCTAATAACCTTGAGGAAATTGCTGGTGATGGTTAAGGTCCAGCAGCAGACTACTGCGCTACATCACTTAATACTGCTATAGTCCAGCACTAATAGGAATGATAATACAGATTGTCATTGATGCTTTCAGGAACTCACATTGTGTCAAAGAATGCCTGCTGAAGATATTACTGTACTGTCATTTTTTGTCAATGGAAAAAAATATACACTTTGTGATTTTGATCCAACATTTTCGTTGAACTATTGGCTTCGAAATGAAGCAGGATTAACTGGAACAAAATTGATGTGTAATGAAGGTGGTTGTGGAAGCTGCGTAGTTCTACTGCAATATCCTTCACAAAAGCCAAAGATAGTTAACTCAGTAAGTGCTTGTGTCTTGGAAATACATGGAACTGTGTTGTCACAATATTATGTCTGATCAATGAGATTTTTAAAATTAAATTTTTTTAAAGTAATTGTAGTGGTTTTTATTACCAAGTCATCAATACGATAGCTTAGATAATAAGGAACTGTAAATTTGAATATTTATTATATTGATATATCGCTTAACTGTATATCTGGAAACAAAGAGTTACCCCAGGATCTCAGAGCGGTTTAACAGAGAGCAACCCATAAATGACTGTAAGCCTGTGGAATGAATAAAGGCACGGCGAATAATGATACAAGAAAAGGGAAAAGGTGACAAAATGATAATCATTATCGCAAACAAGTAACAAGTTACAAAGTAGGAGGAGGGTGATTTTAAAAAACAAGAATTATAAGCATGGTTGCAAACTTGCTACACCCAGGTCTGGAGCAGAGATTTATCATAAAAAAAGCGATGAAAACCACACTTAATCAAAAAAGACAACACCTAGCAGATGAATTACTAGCACCTTCACTGCTATCGTAAGTTGCAATGGTAAGAAACAAAGTAGTAGAAAAAATATGAATGATGTTTCAGTTTATTTGCAGTTTATTTAGTATATGCAGGGTTCCCATGCTAGTCTTGTAAGTATGGAATAATATTATTGCATTTTCCAGGCTGAAACAGTTAAAAAATAATCTTTTTTTTACATGTTGGTATGAAAATATTTTTCCAGAGTTGATCCCGCATTTTGATGATGATTGTTTGTACGCACTGGCGCCGACTTGTGGGGAAATGGGGAGGTTTAACCTCCCCATAGCTTGCAGAATGGTGAGAAACCCCCCCGTAACAATCTTTCTTATTTATATGTTAAAGAATGATAGACTACCTTGCTCATGAAGTACTGATATTAAAATCTAAAATTCGTTGTTTGTTTTAGGCCCCTAATTAAAATTAACCTGATACTTGAAAGAGTGTTTTACAATCTTACTTGTGTAATGCGTATCAACACCAGGAAGCGTACTGTTCAAACATGTACTCACGCAGGAAAACTACAACTCAGAAGCTTATGCAAATGCATTTTAGCTAGCGCAGGTTAATTTACGTTATGGTGCTTGCACACGTGTATAAACGCATTTGCACAGCAACTAACACTTCGGTTTCAGCATCTCATTCGAGCAGCGGTGCTAAGATGTAATAGCACTACAGATAATATGAGAATTGTAAAATGCGAAGAAATACTCGTAGAAAAACTGTCCCATAATACTGTGCAGTATTAGCATCTCCAAACAAACGAAATATTAATGAGGAATTTTTTTAACCTTGGAATATCAACTATGCTTAGCAGAGCGTACGCAAAAATTTTCAAGGGGGGGCGCGAAGGGATTTTTCCACGTTAAGGTACAATTTTTTCTTGTAGAATCTAAGCGATAAAGGCTTTTGGCATGTATCGGAAAAAGCTCAAGGAAAAGGCCTTAGCGTTGGAATCGAGCCCTCTTGCGTTTGCCTGATGCTGAGCGTAATTGCTTGCCATTTCAATGTGTCACCTTTTAAAATTTTTTCATAATTTTATTTGCGTTAATTTGCCATGAGCAAGTCCGAAACGCCTTGCTATCGTTTATTTGGAAACGTGTTGATAATTATTTGTTATTTGTTGGGTTGAAATAAAAATTATGTATATACGAGAAATGTGATACTTCTAAAATCTTATAGGGATTGTGACGGTAAACTTGCTAACTCGCTTGTCTCTGGCTGAATTAAATCGCAAAAACTAAAAGTTTGAAAAATGCTTTGCATAGCACAGTGGTTTTCTAAACAGTGATTTGATTTGAGTGTGAGAAATATTACTACAATGGAAATAAGCAAATCAAGTGAAAATATCAAATAATTTAGACGAGAAAGCAAAAACCTTGACAGATGATTGCGATCCCTAAAAACAATTTGGAATGTAAACCATGAAAATACGCGTTTATACAAAGGTAGCGGAACAGATCGAAGCACATTTCATCATGAGCAAAACCACTTCATTGATTTAAGTTTGACTGGAAGTGTGCGAGCAGCGAAACACTCCCTTCATGTTATTAGTTGACGAAACACCTCTTTTCAAAAAACTCGCTAATTACATGCCAAGTGCTACGCAGGATAAAAGACTCATTGGTACTCATACTCGACGCATTTGCAAGCTAAAGTTTAATGCGTCTCGAAAACCTATGCATTCTTCGGGGTAAGCAGCACAGTAATGTGTATTTTTTGTGATTTTTGTTACTTTGCTTGTGCCCGCACAAAACCTCCCCATGTTTTAAGAGTTAGTCTGCGCCAAAGTTTGTACGTTTTTCCCCATCAGTGTTTGATCTGGGCATGTCATTGAGAGTTGATATACTTTCGTGAGAAATTTTCTCAATTGAACTATCATAAAGATGCTTCAGCAATCAATGCTGGGTTTGTTGAAGAGCAGGAGTTAAACCGTTTGAACTTGGGCAAAAAGATCTCTGATTTGACGTTGCTGACAATTAAAAAAGACACCAAAGGATTTCCGATTGCAATTGTTAAAAAACTTTTGGAAAAATGTATTTTGAATTATAACAGTTTGTTCGCAACATGGAATGGTTAAATTCACTGAAAATGACTGAGAATTCCAGAGTCTGTGTTGATCAGTTAACAAGATGTTTGCAAGTGATGTGCAACGCAGGAAGGATGAGAGCTGACAAATGTGACTAAGCAATTGCGGAATATAAAAATTTTCGGAAAGAAAAGGAAGAAGCCATTGCAGAGTACGATGGAGGACGACGATTGGATCAGTTTTTTTCTTTGCACATTTCTACTACAAGTTCATGTGAGAACTTATAGGTCTTTGCTAAAAAGTTCTTTTGTTGTCTCACGGTTAAGCATCTGTGGGACGTGGATTGTCGATCAACAAAAATCTTCTATCAACTAACATGGAAGCCAAATCAATTCCTTCCAAACGTATGATTGTTGATCATGTGAGGTCAGTGGGTGGAGTTGTTAACGTCCGAATCGATTAAGAACTTTTGTGATATGTTCGTGGAGCTAGAAAGCGGAATGAACTCTATTTAATTGATTGATTGATTTCTTCACCTTTATCCTACCACGAGAAAGCGGCGGAGGCGCTGTGCTTAGGACGAATCCGAACTCGCTTAGGAGTTGCCTTTGTTTCCGAGTATTTCGGTTGAATTTTGCTTCTAACTTCTTTAATTTACTGCTTGCTGGATTCCACCAAGCAGAGATAATCATCGTGAAGCATCTAATCCAAGGACGCAGCAATGAGACAAGGTTGGGAGTTGAACCGTTAACCTTGTGATCATGGTCGTCGTAAAAACGACGCTCCAAACCACTGCGCCACACTGCAGATTTGGAGTCGGAAAAGAAGGAGGAAGAGTCAGCTAAAACCAGAAAAAGAAAACTAGCTGAAAAAGAAATCAACCAACCACAGGTAAAGAGAAGCCACTTTGAAACCAGTTTCAAACAGTAGCTCGACTCTGCTGATCGTTTGGCTCTGCAAGCAGAGAAAGAACACAAGATGGAGCTTCTTATGAAATCGAATGCTTTTAGAAAATCTGCTCAAGCTAAGCAAACTGAAATATCTCAACTGGACAAAGGTATTGGACAGAAAAGAGATGACCTAAAACAAACTTAAGAAATCGTTTTTGTTTTTTCGATTGTTAATTTATCACGTAAGTTTTCAATTTCAGTTCTTTATTCGTCTAATTATTTCAATTGGGATACTGTGGAATGGCCATATTATGGTCTTCGGGACTCTGCCACCAATGCTTACCACATCAAGGTGTGAAGGCTTGACACTTTTCAATGCTCAACGTTAGCAGGGGAGCTGGAAACACTATTTTTAAAAGTTTTTTGGCGTCACTTGAATCAAGTCTTCCTATTGCAAGGTGTACGCTTTACCAATATGCCATAGGGCTGGTTAGTGATCTTTTTGCAGCAATAAAACAACTGTAACAAATTGACATTACAACCGAAACACAACAACCATGAAAAAATTGGTGAGGTACAGCATATTATTGTGACACGTTGTGTCAAGTAGTAATACAGTGGATAGATGATTTGTTTAATGAAAGAAACGACTAGTAGGCTTTTTTCTCTGGCAAGACTACAAAAGTAATAAGGGTAGATTAATATTTGAAAAGTTTTGTAAGAAACGTTAAAAATATTTACAGTCTGAGCAAGATTTGGGTGGTCGGCTGATCCTCATATTTTGATAAGTTTCGGATAGCTTTGTACGTGTTGCTATTATTTTTTAAACTAAAGTTGCGTGGAAAATTTGTACGGCCCAATACTTCGTTTATGCAGCCTTATTTCTGCATTTCTATAAACTCCATATTTTTTCTGCATGTAATTGCATATATATCAAAAACCAATAGGTTTAAACTATGTGTTCATCAACGTATTTTAGTAGGCTTATACTAAAAGTATGCATCTTATTCTTTGCATTGAAGCGATTTTGTGTTCTATGTTTTTTGTTAACTTGTTAAAACCATTGGTAGTTGTTAATTTGGTGGAAGCATTGGTAAGGTAATTGAATATGGTAGCTGCAACCTGTACTTTCGTTGTATTCGTCGAAAATATAGTCTGGAAAACGTAACTGAAAATTGTGTGGGAACCCTGCATCT
Source organism: Trididemnum miniatum (assembly GCA_964006365.1). Lineage (NCBI taxonomy): Eukaryota > Metazoa > Chordata > Ascidiacea > Aplousobranchia > Didemnidae > Trididemnum > Trididemnum miniatum. The sequence continues at coordinate 2,478,066 of OZ023250.1, forward strand.
AGTTGGGATAGGGTGTGTAAATGTTACATGCATTTCATAAAAAATGTTCTTCAAAAAAAAAATTATTGCTTTAATTTCAAAATTTTGTATTTAGTGCTTGACATCACTTGGTTCTCTTTGTGGTTGTCATGTGACAACTGTTGAAGGGGTTGGTTCCAGTCGAGATGGTTTTCATGATATCCAGACTAAGTTGGTGCAACATGGTGGAACCCAATGTGGTTATTGCACTCCTGGTTTTGTGATGAGCATGCACGGGTAAATGATAATGATAGTATTTAAACACGGTTCGTTGCCTCTCTAAAATTTTTAGCCTAGTGTGATTCACATTAGCCAAAAATCATTATCCTATTTGGCATCTTTACAACAAAGTGCTCAAATTTTTCACTGTTCTCAAATTTTGTTCATTAGAGGAAATTGTGCTATTTTTGTTATTCATATAAAAAAGCGGTTCCCAACCTTCTTCATTACCCACTTCTGATATGACTGACCCTCAATTTCCCACAACATAAATGTGCTAACTAAAGCAAATTGAGATTCGGCTGCAAAATCTAGGTTCTTCAGAAAAATAAAGGTCTTTACTCTTGAAAGTGCAATTCTGGGACATCTTTCTAACCGAACAGGCCGATGCTTAGTAATTACCCACCTGAAAACCCGAAATTCCTTTTTAGTGGGTAATTCCCCACTGGTTGTGAAGCTGTGCTATAAATGCATCTTCACTTGCTGCTGTTAAACTCATTTTTAACAAGTATAGAATAAGATTTGATGATGTTGAAATCAAACAAATATTAGGTTGGATTATATAACGGTTCTGCATTTTCGTCGATCTATGAAAGTCGATGGGAAAGTTTTGCTTTGTTATTTCCTAAATTCTTTTTTGTCGTTAGGCTGCTGCAAAACAAACCATCACCTACTTCAAGTGAAATTGAGAATAATTTTGATGGAAATTTATGTCGTTGCACAGGTTATCGCTCCATATTAGATGCAATGAAATGCTTTACATGTAAGGAAAATGGTATGGAGTCGTCTCAGGATATTGAGGTATAGTTTACTAGGTATAATGGTTGGAATCAAAATCAAATCTTCATTATACTTGCGGTATCATACCAAAGCGGATAAGGAGTAGTGGGATCCTTCTCTGCAATTAGCACCTGGACAACACAGCTCCGGAGAAACATCCCAGCGATGGCGAGCCGTTGGCGACTCTATGTACGGTTTGACCAGCCGTGGAATTGAACTCCACACCTCTTGCACCGATAGCAGTGTGCCTGACAACTGAGCTAACCAGCTTATGTGGTTGGAATCAGCTTTTTCAAAAAATATTTGATGACGGAGTCAGAGGAATCAGTGAAAATATCACTTTCGGATAAAATGCATTAAAAATACAAAAAACTAAAAACCCAGTCTGTTTCACCCGAAATTAGAAGTTCACGCGAAGCAAACCGTTGGGTTTTTAGTATTTTGCAATTTTAATGCGTTTTTTATTGAAAGTCGTGTTTATACTGGTATACAAGCTACATGTGCATTTTTTATACCGGAGCGCTTGTCCAACGATGTCTTGGACCTCACGGATGCAAAGAAACAACACGGACCTGTCATTTGTGAAATGCTTCACAAAGAATTATCATTTGATTAATTCATACCGGGAGGTTGGCATAGTGGCTAAAAATGGTGGCGGAGGTCTGGGGTGCGGTTCCTGGGTTAGTCAAATCTGACGCTGTTGCCAGCGGCTTGCCACTGCTGCGACGTTTCTGTGTTGCCCAGGCTTTAAGCCACGAAGATGGACCCCGCCACTCGTTTACTTCGGCGGAGTGTAGCGAGTTTGAAGAAGATTTGATCTTTTTTTTGTTGATTCATTTTCTTGCATCTCTTTAGGACATCGTCTGTAGCAATGGAGCAAACGGTGATGCTTTTCATCGAAACGGAGATCTTTGTTTCACTAAGCTAACTTCTTCTCACACCACCTGGATTCGGTTGATTTCTTTTCTTGAAGTTGTGAATTTCCTCAAAAAAACGAAAACTAATTTTAAATTAGTATGTGGCAACACTGGGCAAGGTAGGTTAAATTACCAGCAATTTTGTTTTAGTTCCGTTGCAGCAGATATTGTGGGTACAGCGAAAGTGCTGTATTTAACGCAAAGAATCGTGCTACGAAGTATGATGCTGCAAGATCGTCATTTACAACGAGATGGCCAACGACGCTGTCCACAACTTACAGATCCTACATGACGGGTTCGATTCACGGCTGGAGCCGATCGCATTTGACATATATACCTGGTGGCTGCTGACTCGAAGAGCGCAAGCTCACTTCGCAGTTTTCCTCAATTAATCATGAAAATGAGCGTAGCGTTTTTGGAGAAGGATCCAGTATGAACCAACATGGTGTAGCTTAGGTTGCGAGATAAAAAGTTTATCAAAACGAAATCAAATCGTCATTATACTCGCGGTATTACGCCGAAGCGTGTAACGAGTGACGGGGTCCATCTTCGCAGCTTAGCACCTGGGAAAAAGCACCGAAAAAACGTCGTAGTGATGGCTGTGCCCTAATTGACCGGCCTGGGAGTCGAGCCCTACACCTCAAGCACCGATAGCGATGTCTTTAGACATTATACCAACCTGCCGGTTGAGGTTTGGATTGTTAAATTCCAAATCAAATTTGATCATTTTTTTCAGGTATCTACAAGACTCATTCTTCCTCTCCTCTTACTGTTGATGTCAGCCAAGTTCAAGAGTTTCGAGAGATCACAAATACTGCTGATGCTGTCGTATTTGGTGCTAGCGTCACTCTGAACGAAGTGGCTGATTATTTATCACAATCTGCTGTTGAATCAGTGACCTTTGAACCGATTGCGTCACATATTCTACGCATTGCTGGTAATCCTGTTCGAAATGTAAGTTGTAGAAGTTTTTTTGATTGCTATGGTCGTGCTAAAGACCGCAAAAAATAGGTTACTGTTCAATCATTATCATCGTTAGTGCATGAAATGTAGGTTATTCCTTCGAATTATAGTTTTTACCTTCATCACGAAGTAACAAAACACTTCGATCAAAATTCGGTGAAAAAGTCAAATTTTCGTTATACTGGCCTCACTACACCAAAGCGTGTGACGAGTGGCGGGATCCATCTCCGCGACCTTAGCGTCTTTGCAACACAGCTCCGAAGAAACATCGCAGCGGTGGCGAGCCTTTGGCGACACTGTGTTCTATTTGATCGTCCCGGTAATCGAATCCAAGATTTTTCTTCGGGATAAAGATGTTTAATCACTACCCTCCCCCACCGTCCGGTTAAAAAGTTGGTCGTATCAGCGAAATTATTTAAGGTATGCTCGTCACGTTTTAGGCTGGTTCTTGGGCCGGGAATGTTATGTTAAAGCATCAGCACCATGATTTCCCCTCTGATCTATGCACGATCTTTGATGCCGGAAAAGCTAAGATCAAAATTTATGATTTCACTTCTCAGTCCTATTCAATTCATGACATACATGGAAATGATGGATTATTGAAAACTAACATGGCTGATAAGGTCTGCTCTGTTATAATAATTGCGTAGCACCCCGTCCACACGTCCAATTTCGTGCACTTTAGGTCTATGGTTCTAGTTTCTGCGTCATAATCAATTTTTTGATTTACCATGACATCAAAAAATTGATTATGATGCAGAAACTAGAGCCAGGTACTGTGGGCTTAAGTGCACGAAATTGGACGTGTGGACTGGGTAAATATGAAGTAGAAATGAATGGCCGGAATTTCGTTTTGATTCGAAAAATCACATTTTCATTGTACCCGCAGTGTTATACCGAAGCGTGAAACGAGTAGCGGGTTCATTTCCGCTTCTTGGCAACACGGATCCAAAGAAACGTCGCAGCGGTAGTAAGCCGTTGGCGGCTATTTCCGATTTGACCAGCCCAGGAATCAAACCTCAGACCTCCTGTGGCGATAGCCATGTGCTTAGCAACTGAGCTAACCGACCGGAAATTTGTATGTGATTATGGCAAACTTTTGATGCGGAAAATCATAAGCACAGTTTTGTTACAATAAGTTTGTTTGTCCATCAGCTGAATCTGTCTTTTTAAAACATTATATTTGTCGCTCTCAGCTCCCGTTTTGTGGCGTTGTGATGTCAGTTAATAAACTGGCAAATTGCTCAGTAGTCTTATATATCTTGTTTATTCCAGGAGTTATATTTTACTGTTATATTAAAATTCCTTTGCTGGGGCTGTTTGCTTAACGCTTGCTGCAAAGCTAAACCATAACTAAAATGGCAGATCGAAATTTTGATCAAAATCCAATCATCATTACACTCGTGACACGCCGAAGTGTGTAACGTGTGGTGGGGACCATCTCCGCCATTTGGCGCCTGGGCGACACAGCTGCGAAGAAACGTCGTAGCGATGGCGAGCCGTTGGCGACACTGCGTCGATTTGACCGGCTATGGAATCGAATCCTAAACCTCCGGCACCGATGTCTTTAACCTCTTCGCCAAGTGGCCAGTATAGAAATTTTGATTAATTTTGCAAATACAACATTACAGGTCATTGTTTCTGTTTCTCTGCCAAAGATCCGTGATAACCGCACTCGAATGAAATGTTTCAAGATCATGCCCAGAGCACAGGTGATATGCTTTCTTCTCAACGATTAAATCTTCACTATACTTTAGTATTACGCCCAAGCGTGTAACGAGTGGCGGGGCCTATCTCCGCGACGCAGTGCCTGGGCAACACAGCTCCGAAGAAGCAACGCAGCGGTGGTGGGCCGTTGGCGACGCTGTCCAATTTGACAGACACGAGAATCAATCGCATGACCTCCTCTTGATGACAGCAATGTCTTTAACCGTAGCACCAATCAGTCGATTTTCGATTGAATGACAACAATATTGTAACCTGTGAAAATTGGCATAAGTATATATAAATATGGCATTGCCACTTGCTGCCAAAGCCATATGTTCACGAATGCTTGCAAAGTTTACAGACTCTTTCTATTGTATCTTGTCCAACTAATGAGTTAACAAGTCTATTGTTAAAACAACAGACCTTGCTCTGTGTAAACACTAACGTAAGATCAGCATAGTTTATTGCTTTTACTAGAATGCTTATGCATACGTGAATGCTGGGTTTAATGCTTCCATCAATGATAATGGAAGCAAATTGACCGATTTACGACTGGTATTTGCCGGGGTATCATCCACATTTCACCGAGCTACTGACACTGAAAGTTATTTACGGGGAAGGACTATCAATTCAAATGATACGTTAAGAGGTAAAGCGTTATAGTCTTTTGTACACAGTTGTTTTTGTTCAGTACATAGTTTTAATGTGGGGTGTAAGTTCTCTTTTGTTATTGTCAGTTAAAAGTTGGTGGAAAAGTTGTTATCGCTCAGTCTTGATTGTGATAGTTTAGTTTTGTGATTATTGACGGTGTCTTTGCTCAATGAACTAGACTCTTGTTTGTATGCGCCTCAATGACAAGTAGATTGCTTAACTCTAAGATTGAACGCTTTTTTAGCATTTTAGCAATGCACTCACACTACGTGCTAACTGATTGCGCCAGCTAACAGCACAGATCTTCTTCGTTCGATATGGTATTCATATTTCTCCTATCACGAGAAAGCGATCAAAGCGCTATAACGAGCTCGCTCAGGAGTAGCCGGCCATCTGTTTTTCACTCTGAAAACGGGAAATCCCGCTAAGTACCTTTCCCAACGGCCTAATAAGTAAATTTGCCGGCTTGTTCTCCACAATGTCCCTTTCATGTTAAGCGTCAAGCAGGGATTCTGTAAATTCTGGTACCAATTTTTAACGTCATTGGTTTGAACCGACTCTGAATCAAACTCGAAGCTGCATCTCCAGACGCGGACAGTTTTACCACTTGGCTATCTAAGCTGTTGATTTTGCAGGTGCCTTGAGTAAATTGTCTAAGGAAGTCGACGCTTCTTGCCAGGATAATTACCGAAGAAACTTAGCGCTTGGTCTCTTTTACAAAGTGAGTTTGGTATTTCGTGTGGTACGTTGTAATCCACCCAATTTTTTTTCCTCTGACTTTGGCATTTTTTGCATTACAACACTATGGAGAATCAAAAGTGTTACCTCTTGATTAGTTGTCCATGCCTAACGGAACCAGGCGCAAGTTACAAATCAGATGTGACGGGTTCAATTTACGGCTGTAGCCGATCGCACATTTGATTTAATGAATAGCGCAAGCTCACTTAGCGGTCTCCTCAATCTGTTGAATTGCTATTGCAAGATAATTTAAAAATATACTCGGATATTTTTTTGATTTTTAGTTTTATCTCTCTCTGTGTGATGCGAGTCAGTTGGCCCCAGCTATTGTGAGTGGAGCAGATTGTTTAACTCGACCTGTTTCATCTGCTACCCAGTCGTTCAAAACTGACCCCAGCACATTCCCAGTGTCGAAAGATATACCCAAGGTGGCTTCACTGCTTCAGGTAGGTGGCGCTGTTTTATATTTTCTGACAGTAACCATAGGGAGACTGTTTCCTCTTTGACGAGTCGTAGTCTGAAGTATACGTAAAACAATCTTATTGCTTAATCGTTCCCCTGTTATAACCCTCAGTTTTCTGCCAGCTACTTACCGACAGGTTAGCTCAGTTATTAACCACATCACTATCGGTTTGGGAGGTTCGGGTTTCGATTCCATGGATAGTCAAATCGGACCACAGTGTTTCCAACTGCTCGCCACCGATGCGATGTTTTTGTGTCGCCCTGGCGCTAAGCCACTGCGATGGATCCGCCTCTCGTTACACGCTTCGGTGGAATACCGAGAGTATAATGAAGATTTGATTTATTTTCTTTACCTGTTTTTTTAGCTAACCTCACTGTTTAGAGTTCCGGAGAAGCAAAATTCATCAGTGACTCTTCTCCCGGCCGTACTGACCTGTATTGTGACGTCATACTGTCGACAGTAGCAAATGCTGATGTTGATGTGATTGATATTAGTGAAGCGGAACAGATTCCAGGATTTATTCAAATTATTTCAAGTAAGATCTGATTTCAAAAACTCTAAATCATTCCAAAAAGCAGACTGTAAAGTTGAAGCCAGGATCATATGCTATTGATGACAACTCATATGGCCGAGTGGTGAGAGCGTCTGCCTCAGCTGTAGACTGGAAATATTTCCTATCTATGGCAAACCGTAACATTTAGAAGTTAATTAGTAGTTTAGTAATAAATATCGCATCCAAGAAACAGCTAAAGTACTTCAGTAGACGTTTCGGCTCGTTTCTGGTTCCATGTTCAGCGCTGTGCGTATGCGCTGAGTTGGTTCTTACGTCATGGTCTATGTCTTTCGCATCATGGTGTAAGACCCAGCTCAGCGCATGCGTGCAGCGCTGACAATGGCACCAGAAGCCAGCTGAAACTTTCGCACTAGTACTTTTAGCTGCTTTTTCGATGTGACACTTATAAATAAATTGCCCAATTCTAAATTTTAATGAAAATTTACTTACAGAAAGTTTGATTCATGTTTTTGCTGTGAATTTGAGGTTGCTGAGCGTGGCACCTTCGTTTTCACCAAGACATTGAAAATTTAAATTTGTCCAAACTCATTATTTCAGCTGGCAATCTCAAAGATTGTCCCAAAATTTCTTCAATTTTGCATCTTGTGGGAAACAGTGCTGGAGTATTTTGAGAAAGTGTAAAAAGTAATGCTATTTGGAAACTAGATTATGGGTTGGCTTGTGTTATATAATTCGTTGATTTTGTTTTTCTTGTTCGCAGAGCACAATTTTCCAAGTGACGTCGTGAACGCTTGGTTTGGTCCGGACGAGCCTTCCCTGACTATTGTGACGTCAGGTCACGTGGATTATGCTGGTCAAGTTGTCGCAATTGCTGTTGCTGGTTAGTATTTTATTATTCGCTCAAGTTGTTAAAAAATCAAATCATCATTATACTCGCAGTATTACGCCAAAGCGTGTAACGAGCGGCTGGGCCATCTTAGCGCCTTAGCGCTGGGACAACACAGCTCCGAAGAAACATCGCAGCGCAGGCGACACTGTCTCCGATTTGACCGACCCGGAAATCAAACCCCCGATCTCCCGCTACGATAGCGATAAACTTAACCACTATGCTAACCGACCGGTTTTACAACTACATGCAAGGTTTTGCAGCGATGCGCAAATTATGTTGTAAATTAAAATTGTCTAGATTTATGTTGAATTTACAAACCTTGAAACCCTCATTGTAAGTTTGTTGAAAGCTGAAACAATTGATTACTGGTTATAAATGAATAACTGATGTTATTTTCAAATTATGTTGAACTGAAAATTCAACAGTAATTGAGGGAGACTGCGAAGTGAGTTTACGCTCTTCGAGTCAGCAGCTGTCACTCGAACTTCAGCTGTGACTCGAACCGATAACGTAGGGTTTGTAACCTGCGCGCAGCATAGCTAGGCCATGTAACCAGTCATTTTAAAACTTTGTAACGAGTTAAAACAAACGATTACAAGTTATGGTCCTTGGCGATCACCTTCATGTCGAACATCCTGTTTCTAACACGTTTGAATGCTTGTTTAACTTGTGCTTAATAGCAAGCAGCTGCAGCACCTGAATCTATGTCGTCCAAACGTCCAGGTTTAGAGAGGTTTTATTTTTGCTACTCTGCGTTTGTCAGCGACATGGCCAGCGGTAGGCGCTTAGGTTGCAGATCCTGCATGACGGGTTCGATTCGCGGCTGGAGCCGATCGCATTTGACATATATACCGGATGGCTGCCGACACGAAGAGCGCAAGCTCACTTCGCAGTTTTCCTCCAATTACTGTTGAATTTTTTGTTCAATTATTTGTTTTCTTGTTCCAGACAGCCTATCAGCTGCTCGTCGGGTCGCATCCGTGGTTAAAGTGACTTACAAGAACTTGGAAAAGCCGCTACTGACAGTGAAGGAAGCGGTGGAAGCGAATTCGTTTTATGAAATTGAAAACCCGGAATTAACCTTTGGAGAACCGGACGAAGCAATCGCTTCTGCGAAACATGTGGTAGGGAACTAACTCTATCGACCGTGTGTTTTGCCTAGACCCAGTTGTCCTTGGATAATGATAAATGATTATCCGACAGGGTGCAACGAGTACACGTTGAATCGGAAGAGGAATTTTAAATACAATAAATATGGTACGAAAATAGCTTCACGAGGAAAGATAAAGCCACAGTGAGTTTGCAATTGGACGTCTTGATAGCACAGATTCAGCTGTCATCTTTAGCCGCGTTAACTTTCAAGTTTGTACGGCCTTCTTTGCACTGATGATGACGACAGTTGAACCTATGTGGTCGAAACGTCCAGTTTTGAGATTTAGTGGGGCTTTAATTTTTCTTAAGAGATGTTTTGTTATGCGCAATTTCGCAAGTCTACAATCACGTTAGTACAATCAGAGAAAAAAATGCTAAATTTGATCAGAAACCATTCAAACTACGAAAAAAACAAACTGGAAATGTGTTTTGGCACTCGCTTTTTCGTCTTCAAAATGGTTGCAACTACACTGAAACAACTTGAGTCTTTTTACAGGAAAATAAAACTATGTTTACGTCCTTTTTTTACCGGGTAATCAATCGGTATCAATAGTTTTTGTTTATGAAATCGTAAAGTGAGTTGTTACCTGTATATTTAACTATGGAAAAGCAGCAATGAATGCATTGTATTGTATTTAAATTGTAAAGAAGTTCAGGCTTGTTACTCTCAGAATTTATTTATCCTAGAAATTCTAATGTTTGTAGTACGTAATTTACAGGTGTCGGGCGAGCTGGAATTCGGACGTCAGTATCACTTCTACATGGAAACACTTGTATGTAGAGTGGAACGTACTGAAGACGATGGATTTCTCATCGACACCGCTGTACAAGCACAAGCTGACCTGCAATCAACTCTCTCCTATGCTTTCAAAGTACCTGTGAACAAGTACGACGCGTAACTTAAACGCTCAATGATTTGGTTCAACTTGTCAGTTAGCTCAGCCGTTGATCGCATCGCTATCGGTGCGGGGGGGTCTAGGTTTCGATTCCCAGGCCGGTCAAATCGGATACTGGGTCGTCAACGTCCCTCCCCCCTGCGACGATTCTTCGAAGCTGTGTTGTCCAGGCGCTAAGCTGCGTAGATGAGATACTAAGCTAATAGGCGCCAAGCAACTTTGTGTAATTCCTTGAGTATATTGAAAACTAAAAGATTTCATTTTTTAAGAAAGATTTTTTTGGGTATTGTTCTCGGTGACACTGTACTAACTTTAAGAACAGAGTTTTAGTCGATTAATTTTACGATAATGATAAGCTTTAAGACTTCCACATGAAATAGTTATTGGTGAATGCATATGGTGTTGTGTCCACTACTTCACGCATTTTTGTGGTACTTTAACGTTTATACAATAGAAAATGTGGGATGAAAATAACTTAAGGCAGGAAAAATGAATCCACAATAATTCTTGAAACTGCACATTATAACAGGATACATTTAGCTGTCATCATGAGCAGTGTAAGCAAGGCAGTAGAAAGCAATTGTACTGCCTTGCTTGCACTGCTCATGATGACAGCTGCATCTATGTTGTAGAAACGTACAGTTTTGAGAATTACTGCGGCTCTCTTTTCCCTCCTTAAGTTATTCCGTTTAGTATTTCAGTTTGTAAAGCTGAAACTGTTTTGTGTGAGAACAACACCACATGTTGCAAGGCTCGTTTTAAATTTTGCTGTGTCATGTTTTGCGATATACTGCAATATCATTCCCTATTCCTACGCGGGTCTATTCACATTAGTAGAAATTCCTGTCGACAAAACTGAGTTGGCCAAGTGGTTGGTGCATTGGCTCCATAGCTGGCTCTGCGGCTTCAATGCTCAGTTGGATGATCTTCCATGAGCGTACACTTCACTAATATGAAAATCTTACGCTGCAAATATGTGGCTTGAAATGACAAAAAATAAGAAAGCGAAATGAAAAGTTTGTTTTGTTAGAGTGGTTTGACAGCGTTGATGACTAGCAGATAGCACGTGGCGTGGCCAACACAGAAACGTCGCAGCAGTGGCCAGCCGTTGACGTCACATTGTCCGATTTGACCCGTCCGAAAATCAAGGCCAGATTTCCCGCACCGCAACAATGTCTTCGCAACTAAGCTAAGTGTTAATGTAGGATCGAGATAACGACGAAGCGGATTGGTGGAGCTTACGGCGGCAAAGCGTCGAATTCACAGCTCACGACGTGCATCGCTGCACTTGCTGCCCACGTGAGCAAACGACCAGTTCATTTCCAAACCTCGTTGGAAACTTGCATGAAGATGCTCGGGCCCAGAACCCCGTACACTATTCAGTATAAAGCTGGTAAGCTGGATTTTTGTAAAACATCTCCGCGTTAGTATTAAGCATCTGATTTTTTATTAAGTTTCTTTTTATTTAATGTCTTGTCTTTAATTATATATTACGGGCAAAAAACAGCTAAAAACACTTAAACACGATTCGGCGTACTTCTGGTCCCATTGTCACGCAATAAAGCTACGTTGAGCTGGGTCTTATGCCAGGCTGTAAAAGAAGAAAATGGTAGCTGTTTTTTGGCTGTAGTATATGTTTTTTGGCATTATTACTTCTAGTTGTATCGTCATGTTTTTTGTCAAGTATCTTGTTTTTTTTATATTGGACAACTATTTTTCATTGAAAACCTCATGTTTATTGAACATCTTTGTGGAAAACCTTTGTTGTGTTGGCTTGGATCTGAATTTATTATTTTGCGAGTTTAGCGTTATGTGAGACTTTTGTGCTGTTTTGGTGAAAATCTTTTCAAACTAAGCAAAGTGTAATGATGAATTGTTATTTCAATCTGCTCTCAAATGCTTTTAATCTTAGTGATGTAGTTCAATCTGAATTAAACATATTCCTGAGAGAAAGTAAGTTTGGAATATTTGTCCTGAAGAATATTGTGAGTTTGGTGTGGATTGTTTTCTATAATCTGTGGTAGTGGAGATCCTTGCGTAATAGATTTGGTTGTTTGTTATAAGCAGCTGATGATATTTCAGTTTATGACATGCTATCGCTGTTGGTTGATGAATTTAACTTTTAATGTTCAACCTGCTGGTTAGCTCAGTTGCTAAGCACATTGCTATCGGTACGGGAGGTCTGGATTTTGATTCCCGGGCCGATCTAATCATACGCAGTTTAGCTAACAGCTCGCCATTTCTGTGATGTCTCTGCAGAGCTGTATTGCCCGGGTGCTAAGCCGCAGAGATGGATCCGCCACTCGTTACACGCTTTAGCGTAATACTGCGAGTTTAATGAAGGTTTGATTTTTTAATTACCAGCTTAGCCAGCTAACGCTTATGCATTACCATATTGGTTAGGTTTTGATGATGAAGGAGTGATCAGTGGCATTGATGCTGTTATATTTATGGATAAAGGATGCAGTAAGAAAGATCCGGAAGACGATATGACTCTTCACTTCTCTGATAGTGGTGAGAAGTATTTTCTGTTAATATAGAGACATCGTTATCAGCGCGGGAGATCCTGGGTTCGGTCACCGCTCCGGTCAAACACAATGTCGCCACCGCTACGACTCTTCAAAAGCTGTGTTGCCCAAACGCAAAGCCGCGGCGATGGACATCGTCATTCATTACTCGCTTCAGCGTAATACCGTGAGTATAAGGAAGGTTTTTTTTGTTGTAACATCGTTGACCTCAATATAGATAAAAAATTGTTTAATCACAGTGTAGATCAACACGTTTTTTGATATTTTTTCCAGCTTATTTTTGCCCAAACAGACGATGCAAAAACTTTTCAGTTAAAACAAATCTCCCTTCTACCACTTGGTGTCGCGCTCCGGGTAAGTGGCGTGAATGTTGCCAGTTTATTTTTGATACTGTAGGACCGCCACTGGTTGGCGTGATCGCTCGCAAGGTTCAATTTCCGTTGCAATCGACCAATTAGCTCTGTTGTTAAGCGCATCTGTATCGGTGCGGGAGGTCTGGGGTTCGATTCCTGGGTCCGTCAAATCGTACACAGTGTCGTCTGCGGCTCGCCACTGCCGCGTTGTTTCTAAGTTTCTTTGCTGTCCAGGCGCGTGGTCGCGGAGATGCTCCCCGTCATTCGTTACACGCTTCGGCGTGATATCGAGGATATAATGAAGGTTTAATTTTTTGCGTGTGATACGGACTCTACTTCGCTTTTAGTATCGTTGCAAATGACGGGATGTGCGGAGTTGATTGTTGAGCACGTGGCAAGTTATTTGAAGAAAGATCCGTTAGAAGTGAAACTTGCAAATATGTACGAGATCGGGCAGTTAGATGTGAATTTCACCACAATTGCAAACACTGATTTCAAAGCTGTTTGTCAAAGTAAGTGCTTTACTGCCACTGACATGGCCTACCGGTACTGCGCAGTTTGCAGATTCAACGTGGCGGGTTCGATTCAGGACGGAGCCGATTGTATTTGACATATAATGATAGAATCAATATGTAATTTCGCAAAACAGTTTATGGAGTTTTTAAGTGTTTCAATCGCAGAAATAGGAGCCAGTAATATGTAAAGCATTCGAATGTCTTTGAGGCTTTCGATTTGATCCTCAGCTATTGTCAATCTTATGCAAATCGAAGTTTTTGTGTGTAATAAACGTTATTTTAACGAAATGAATAAAATTTCTGCAGATTTTTTAACGAAATATTCTGTGAGAGACCGAATGAAAGAAATCGAAAGCTTTAACGCAAACAACAGATGGAAAAAGAAGGGTCTTGCTGTCACTCCCATGAAATACAAGTACAATACTACGAAGTTACCACTTTTTTTCAGCATTTAACGCTTTGTGTAGAACTCTTTCGAGTTAATTGCAGACGTCATGAAATGTTTAGGAAGTTTTAAAAAACCAGCCCAGTTAAAGTTCTGTTAAACACATCGCTGTCGGTGCGGGAGGTCTGGGCTTCGATTCCCGGGCCGATTAAATTGGACACAGTGTCGCCAGCGGCTCGCCATTGCTGCGATGTTTCTTCGGAGCGGTGTTGTCCAGGCGCTAAGCCGCGGAGATGGATCCCGCCACTCGTTTCACGATTCCGTGTAATACCGCGAGTATAATGAAAATTTGATCTTGTTTAGCGTAACATCATCGTGGGCAAAGCAAGGAGTGTTGATGTCGATATACAAGCATGATGGAACAGTGGTCGTATCACACGGAGGGATAGATAGCGGACAGGGAATTAACATCAAAGTATGAACTATGGATTTTGTGTTGCTTATCGTATTTTTCGACCATGAGGTGCTCTGTCAATAAATTTTTGTTTGTTTTTTTCATACATACACCTCACCGTACTACAGGTTGAGAAGTATTGGGTCACCGCATAAAGCTCATTGAACAAACAAAAAAACTCAAATTTTTAAAGCCAGTAAAGCATAAAGCTCTCCCTGATCCATGCATTAGGCGAACTGGCTTATAAAACGCACGATCATCTTTGAGAAAAAAAATGATTAAAGTGCGCCTTATGGCCCTTGAAATACGGTCAGTAGCACAAACGCTACACTAAAAATGCGGTAGCTGAAAGGCGATTTTCGCTGCGGATTAACCAACTTTGGAGCGTCCACGCTTGAAATTAGGATATAAATGTAGTCCAAGGTTCAATGCCTTCAGCGAAATGGCCTTTCGGTAACAAGCGCAAGTTACAGATCTTACGGGATGGGTTCGATTCACGGCTGGAGTCGACCGCATTTGACATCTACACCACGTGGCTTCTGACTCGAAGAGCGCTTAGGAAGGCTCCTTTCATATTATTGCCAGTCGTAAGACAGCAAGCAGATTACTCGAGCGAGATTCATAGCTGCCCTTTCCACATATCTCATTTTCGTGAACTTTAGTCCCACGGTTCTTGGGTCTAGTTTCTGCATCGTAATCAATTTCTTGACGTCATAATCACTCTTTCAAATTATGACGTTAAAAACTCAATTATTATGCAGAAGCTAGAACCAAGAACTGGACATGTGGACAGGGTATAAGAATGGCGCAAGAAAGTTGGAACTTACTGCTCCGAGGCCCGAGTTATAGGAGCGTCCGCCTCTGGAGCTGTAGACTCAGGTTTGATTTCGAGTCGATTTAAACCAATGACTTTGAAATTGGTATTCACAGCTTCCCTGCTTCACTCTCAGCGTTAGAGAAAAAAATGTGGGAAACAAGCCGACAAGTTGGCAGTACTTTCTGTGCCGTTGGGAAAGGCACTTAACGGGATTCCCCCATCTTGGTGTCCTAAGCAAGCTCGTTATTGCGCTTAGATCGCTTTCTTGTGATAGGATAATGAATATGCACTAGATTCAACTCAAATTGAAAAGTTTCACAGGTCGCTCAGGTGGTGGCTTACAAACTTGGAATTTCGCTGGACATGATTAAAGTTCAACGTGCGAGCACTGTTACGTCAGCAAATAGTACTATGACGGGAGGAAGTGTCACAAGCGAAGCGGCTTGTCAGGTCAGTCCGCTAATGTTAATAAAACAGATCAACATAGTGAAGACTTCGGTGCGTAAGGTCGTGGGTTTCAATACCGGGCTGGTCAAATCAGGTACAGTGCCACCAACTGCTCGCCGCCGCTGCTACGTTCCATGGGACCTGTATTGCTCAGGCGCTAAATAGCGGATATGGATCCCGCTATTCGTTACACGATTGAGCGTGATTTCGCGAGGATAATGAAGACTTGATTTGATCAAAGAGGTTTCTGAATATTTAATGCTGTAGTGTATAAATTGTTTAAAAACTGAACAACCGAGCAGCTTGACTGTCGACTAATGTCATTGTTATTTAGTCAGCGATACACTGCTGTGAGATCTTGAATGAGAGGATGAATCCTGTGCGTGCCAAGATGGCTTCCGACGCTTCGTGGCCTGAGTTGATCAAGAAGTGTTATGATGAGCACATTGAGTTGACTGTCACCAAAATGTGAGTGAGATAATTCTGCTCTAAAATGCATTTAGTTCCTAGCGTAGTTTGTTGCACAACATCCGTAGTTTCCTTGCAAAAAGCGAAAAAGGAGGATAAATTTCTAGTGAAGCCATGCAATCTACCCGTTGTAGTTGCCCAGTGTAACGAAAAGCTTGCGAATAAGGAGCATGGCTCATGCGAAAGACACAGGCTATAAAATACGTCAAAATGTATTAAATTGAAGCGGATGCATATTATTTTGTTATTTTGTTTTCAAATGGTGAAGTTTTCTTTCTTTTTATCTTAATTTTTACATTTTGTGCGATGAAAAGACAATAGTTTTTGAATTTTCCTAAAAAATATTCGAATTTCAGCGTAAATCTTAATTGCATTTTGCGTGCCTTTGAAAAAAAACTAACAATAAACAATCTACTTTATGAATATTAAAAGATGACATATTGGTTAACGGTTGGCGAATGAACGAAGCTGCGTTTAAAGTTGCCGCCGACATTTAACACCAGCATTGTGATTAGGGAGCCCTCCGCCTTTTGACTTTGCCATGTAGTTACAAAAGACTAAATTGCTAAATGACTAAAATATGCCTGGCTCTTTTGATGGATTTTGCAAGTTATGCCCCCCCTCCCCCTTAAAATTTCTAGCTACTACACTGACCAATTTATTATTGTTTAATTTCGTAAGTGAAGATTCATGCTAAAAATGTTTCAAATTATCGGAGATAGTTTTGTTTTCAGTGTTTCAAAAAATTTTTTGTGGTTATTGCAAACGGAATGGATCGTTTATTCTCCGTTTTAGGAGCAAACCTGAAAATGAGGATTATCAGTCGTTTGGTGTCACTGCTGCTGAAGTGGAATATGACGTTATAACAGGGGAACGCCAGATCTTACAAGTTGATATTGTGTTTGATTGTGGAATAAGGTTAGTTATCGGTCTGGTTGGTGTGGTGCTTAAAGATATCGTTATCGGTGCGGGAGGTCTTGGCTTGGTTTCTCAGGCAGGTCAAATCGGACACGGTTTCGCCGATGGCTCGCCACCGCTGCGGTGTTTCTGTGTTGCTAGGCGCTAAGCCGCGGAGATGGACCCCACCACTCGTTACACGCTTCGGTGTATTTCTATTCATTGCTGATGTATTGTTTTCAGTTTGAACCCTCATGTCGACATCGGGCAGATTGAAGGAGCATTCGTCATGGGTTTAGGCTTCTGGTTGTCTGAGAAAATGGTGTATGATGAAACAAGTGGACGATTGTTGAGTGATAGCACGTGGGAATATAAACCTCCGACATCACAGGTCGGCAATCTTGTTGTATACACTGGCGCTAACAAGGGGCAGCCAGGATGACCATCTCAGGGTCCACACGTTGGGCCTTGTTAAGCCTTTAGAAATCATTTCCTGGGGGCTACCATACTTTTTTGCAGGCCTGATTTTGACGTCAGCTGCAGGCTTTTTTTTAAGATGCCGATTTATCGGGTAGTCCTATCATGATGGGGCCCCGGGATGTAAATTGTAGCCCCTCAACCTAGCCCTCCCACACGAGCATAAGGATTCACTCCTGGTGCGGGCAACCTTTTTTAACGGCTGAATCCCACCACTGTTTATTTCCTTGCCCGTTGTTGTTCTAGTTTCTGCATTATGATCAATTTTTCGGTGTCATAATCCCTTTTTTTTTTTTTACTTTGACTTCAAAAAATTGATTATGACGCAGGGACAAGAACCGTGGGCTTACACTCGACGAAAATTGGACTTGCGGAAATTGGACAGAGTACATGTTGGCAATCATAACTTCATGACGTAGCCTATTGAATGATTTTTTGTCGGCAGCGCAGGGTTGAAGCGAGGTCGTCTCAAAATAATGTGTAACCTCCCTCTTCATCTCGTTGTTACCTCCGTGAAAACCTAAGCAATGGCATCTGCGTACATGTGCCCTGTCCGCAGTGCGAGTGGACCAAAAGACGGCGGTCTTTTTGCATCACAGATTCACAATTAAAATTTTATCCGACTGGTTGGTGTAGTGGTTAAAGACGTCGCTATCCGTGCTGGAGGTCTGGAGTTCGATTCCCGGGCCGTTCAAACTGGACAGTGTCGCCAACGACTCGCCACCGCTGCGACGTTTTTAAATTGCCCAGGCGTTTGACCGCGAATGGACCCCTCCACTCGTTACACTCTTGGGCGAAATATCGCGAGTATAATGAAGGTTTGATGTTTTGATTTTGACTTTTTCAATTATGACAACAACAATTTCATTGTGATGCAAAAAGCTTGTGGGCTTTTGACCCAATTAAACTGCACCTGGCCAGGGTAATTATGGGCTGCTTTCTGGGTGAGTGCAGATTGCATTATGACGTCACAATGCTCTGGCACGAGTTTTTGTTTATTGGTGAGCTGTGCTATTTCAGGACATTCCAATTAAGTGGAACATTGATTTGTTGCAAGATACCCCGAATCCGATCGGTGTGCTGCGTTCAAAAGCTACTGGGGAACCCCCTATTTGCATGTCGGTGTGTGTTGCGATTGCGTTGAAAAGAGCGGTTGAAGCAAGTAGAATGGATCGTGGAATGGATCAATATTTCACTCTCCGTGAGTATTTGAAATGGACCGGCTGTTTGCCGTAGTAGTTAAAGTCGTCGTTTTCGGCTCGGAGGGTCTGGGGTTCCATTCCCGGGCCGATTAAATCAGACGCAATTAGGTCTGCGTCAACGGCTCGCCGCTGCTGCGTTGTTTCTTCGAGCTGTGTTGCACAGGCGCTTAGCCGCGGAGATAGGCCCTACCACTCGTTACACGCTTGGGCGTAATTTTGCGAGTATAGGCCTAATGAAGATTTGATTTTAATGATTTTTTTTGTTTTTTCAGCCTCCCCTGCAACTGTTGGAGCCTTGCATGACGCCTTGGCTCTCGATCCTCTCAAAGATTTTTCGCTTTTTTAGTTCAACTGAAAGTGTGCAATATAATCACTGTTAATTCTTAAGTTTGGTTATGAAATGTTAGGTAAATTGATTACGCCGTCACACAAGTCTTTTCCAAGTTCAAGTTTCTCAATCGATCTGTCAACAACATGGCTGATAAAGATGTAGCCGCAAAATAGCTTTGATTTTTGCTTCAGAGAGATACCTCAATTGAGTGGATAGTTAGGCTACTGTTTCTCATTTTCATTTGTGTGTGCGAGTATGTATAAAGTTCATGACGTTTAGGTGAACTGTAAGCTTAAAATAAGTTCTGCATTGCTAGTGATACAGAAAAATGACAGAAGTCGCCAAAACGCATTTAAGTATTGGCTCTGTTGAAGCGACTATTAGCCTGCAAGTGCCTTAATCTTATTCCGAAGGTTCTATTGTAAAATTGATACCTTATCAACGCCTGGAGTTGCATTTTTGTTAGACATTTTCCTTGTTGGCACTGACGTCCTCTAAATGAGAAGTTTGATTTTTGTGGTTGTGGGAATGTGGGCTCTGCAGTCTTGAGATTATTGTGAAACAATATTTGATTGGAATGCATTAAGTTTGAGACGAAAATAGCTTTAGAAGGAAAAGTGAAGCAACAGAAAATCTCAAAACTGGACGTTTCGACAACATTGATTCATCTGTCATCATCAGCAGGATGAGCAAGGCAGCACAAACTGAAAAAACAGAATTTACAATTCTCGCTACAAGCTATTGCGACCTGTTGTCTGGATTATGCTGTAATTTGCAGTTGGAAGTAAATTCTATTTCAGTTTTATACTGCCTTGCATACACTGCTGATGATGACATTCTGCTTTGCTTAACTGGACGTCAACTGCTGGTGATGGCAGCTTACTCTATGTTTGTCGAAAGGTCAAGTTTTTAGAATCACTGCGGCTTTATTTTTTCTATTATGTCATTGATATTTCACCTAATGGTGTCCTTTTGACCTTTTGTCTGTGATTATTTTGCAATTGCATTTAGCCCGTGAAATCAACATGCCAGAAATGTGATTGATGCGAGTTAGTTGTGACTTTACATAGTCCTCCGTGTGATGACTTGGTGCTTGAGTGGAGTTTTTATTGAACATGTACCATATACTGAAGTTGCAACTGATTATAAAGTCCTGTGAATGAATCTACTAGAGATGGCTCGGGCTGACTTTTTTGAGGCCCAGACCACCCACGGCCCAGAACCTCTAGCCCAGTAACTGTAACCGACCCAGCAACTCCTACCAAAAATAAAGCCCAGCCCTCCCAAAGCTCCTTTTTTTTATGTACGGTTAATCGCATTATTCAAACTTACAGGATTTCAAAAATTGTTAGCGGGTCGTTAGCGGCCCAGTAAAAAAAAAACGTTCAGCGGGGTCTCTTAGCGGCCCACGCCACCTCTAGAATCCACTTAAATAAGTTGATTTTATATGAATGATGCCATTTTAGTTTCATTAAAATATGTGAAGTTATCGAGTTATATTCATCAAGTCCACGCTTACTAGAGGATTGGTATGCAGCAAATAGGCCACAATGCGATTTTTTCCAACTGAACGTGAGCACTCTACTAAACATTCGTAAGCTAAGCTATATGGCAGGCCTTAAAGAGCCCACTTGGAAAGTTAAAAACCTACCAAGTCGAGAACTTAGGCTACGCTGTTTACATAAGTAGATTGAAGTATAAGTGCTTTGCAAGGGAACTTCGATTTCGTCTGTGGCGTATCGAACTAGTTATACAGCGGTTCCAGGGGCGTGCCCAGAAATTTGAAAAGGGGGACCGCAATTTCTTGTTTCCGTTTCCACTGAAAATATCGGTGAAGACCAAAAAAAAAATCTTCTCGTCTTTCGTTGTCCAATTTACCCCCCAAAATCAAGTGAAGACCAAAAAATGGTCATCGCGTCCTCAGATGTCCTGTTTCCGCTGACTGGAGATATATATCAGCTTATGTTTCAGCGGGGGAGGGGAAGGGTGGTGCAACCCCAGCGGCTCCCCCCCTGGATACGCTCCTGGGTTCATAGATTTATTATTAAACATTTTGTTGTGATATTCCACATTATTCACAAAGGTTGTCATAACCTAGTTCTCATAGTCGCAACGATAACACATCATCCGATAGTTTCCTCTCAACGTGTTTCTATTGAATGCATAAAATGTTAAATTAGATCAGCGATAAAACTGTAAAGTAAACAGGCAAAAGTGCATAAAAAAATCAGTAGTGAAGAATTATATTTTAATTACCGGTATACATAATGTATTTAATCTGAATTATTTTATGTGTTTTTGTGTTCTATTTAAATAAGCGTTTGTAATTTTATGTGAAGAAGATTAACCAGAATGACGGTCAAACCGTGTGCTGTGAGGATTAGGAATTTGAACTAACGCGAGTTTGGAGCATCGACGCAGGGCCGCAACCAGGGGGGCATCGTCCCCCCTGGTAAAAATTTTGCCCTCTCTAGCATTTTTCAGTATAATTTGTAACATGAAGAATACATAGCGACAGCGTGTTAGTGCGCCCGGGTGCGTCTGCCCGACTCACTACGTCACCGAGAAAAGAAACGTCAAGCTCTAAGTCTACTCTAGCCAATATGAAGCTCGGAATAATTGTTCAATCAAAATAAACAACAGCACAATGTCCAATTGTCATTCAGGACAATTGGACAATTTTTTTTTTTTTTTATTGGACAATTCTAGAAGACAATTTATTTTTTACGGAAAAAAAAATTTGAAGATGGCTTGAAGTAGAAGATTCATTTTTCCCAAAGCTTTTCATCTGACACTCTTCAGGCGAAATCGTCAGAATAAAGAATAAGTGAACCAAACTGATTTAAATCAGTTTTTGGGCTTGTTCAAGTATAATGCGTCATTTTTGCACATTTCAGCCATGGCTAAGTGGGAGGAACACAAGAAAGGCGCTGAAACTGACAGCAGTGTTTTAACTCTCGTTAATGATCGTCAGCTAGAACGTAACAGGTATTATGTTACTTCAGTGGTGAAAATCATTCAATTTTAGGCTTCAAACAACTTAGCGTTACGAGGCTGCTGGGACAAAATTCTCCAGGAGGAAACAGCCTTATTTTCACAACTACTACAATACATCATCGAAAAAGATGCTAATATGAAAGATGCTTATGATACCGTACCAAACAATGCCAAATACTCATCCTGGAAAATACAAAATGAAAATACAAAACTTAACAGCTCAGATGGCCGAGTGGTATAGAGCGTCTGTCTCTGGAATAGAATATGTTTGTTTATTCACCAAGTGATACAGAACATGCAGTAACAGCAAAATTAAAACGCAATAACGCAATTTACAGAGTCGATGTGTTCACTCTAATTACAGTATGTCATTGGTTCACTTGGCCAGGAGACAGCGAATAGACCGTGCGGTCATCGAGTCTACTGCCACCTGCTCAACAAAACAACATCACGAGCAATCCCTACAACTACTAAAGAAAGAACAACGAAAAATAAAATCATCGAAGAGCCTTTGTCTGATGAACAATATTAATTCCATTGTGTATTTTACTTCTGAATTTTAAGGGGATTCAAAAAAAGGGAACTCAAAAAAATGAAAATTTCAAGGGGATTCAAAAAAAAAAATTCTTTGAAGCTTTGAATTAAGAAGTTACTCAAAACAAATAGTTTCCAAGACAAAAGATGTTTTTAATATTTAGGCCTACTGATGAGAATATTTTTGAGTTGCTTAGAGAATAGGTATTTTGAATGCAACTTGACATGAAGGGGAATTTTGTTCCAAATTGTCACACCAACATAGTTTAAAGCAGATTGTCCAGACTTCGAGTGCATTCTTTGCAAATAATAATTTTTATTAGCAATGGATCTTGTATTGTGATTATGTTGAGTTGCCACAGATGTGTAGTAACTGTCAAATATAGGGGAAAGTGAGGACCCTTGAGCCACTTTTTGTACAATCGTTTCTACGTTGAGTTTTGAACGAGCTATAAAGTTGGAATTTTAAAGGAATATGCTCTTTTGCACTCCGATGATGCCATGTGTTTGTTGAAGTGATAACTTTAACACGTTGGCTGATATTGATCCTCAAATGGATGTGGCTCAAGGGTCCACACAGAAAAAAAAGTAAGAACCCTTGAGCCACTACACTTGTTCCCATAAACCACAATAAAGATGAAGCATAAAACGTCGTTTACTCGCTGTTTACACAAATTTAGTCAAAAATACTGTAAAAGAATAAAAACACATTAATGATTCTACGATCAAATTTGGACTAAAAAAAAAATTAAAAAATATCCAGCTTGATCTTTTAGTGATGAACATTAGCCAAGATGTAGACCTATTTGGCTGCAAAAAAATGATGTCTGGTGTCGCACGATTCACTGAACTTGTTGAAGGCCTAGGTGTAACAGGTGCTGAAGACGCAGACGCAAAAACAACTAAATATTTATCTTGCAAAGACTCATGAGCCATGGCTTAAAGGTCGACACTTTTGGTGGCTCATGGCTTCACACTGCAACCTGTCTGTATAAAATTTCATTCTCTTCAATATGGTTACAGAAAAATTTGATCTCAGTGCGTAGATATATACCCTAATATGACTCATTACCACTGCTAAATGCGCAAGAATTTACCAATGTTACTTTATGCTCAAAGATCGACAAATTTATACCCCTAAAAGTTACCTTTTTGTAGCAAAAACAAACCAACCAACGCAACTCCTCCAAACGTGTTTACTTCTCACTTATCGTTTCTGATCATGCGTAACCAACCTAGTGTTGCCAAAAAAAGTTGATAAAAAATCTAAAACACTTTTCTACGGAAAGCTGGAGGGGGTGGTTCATGGGACCAACATGATCATGGGTCCGCACTTTCCCCTACATGGCAGATTGCCATGATGAAATGAATGCATAAACTTAGCCACCTCAATTTCAAAAATATCTTTAACTTGCAGAATTTTCATGTCTTTGTACAAAGTCGACATTTTTACGCGGTCTTTTAAACATTTAAAATTGATAATTCTAAGAATTTTGTTTTGTGCTACTTGGACCTTTTGCAACAAAGTTTTCCTGCTGTTACCCCACGCTATTATACCGTATTTGAGGTAAGGATATACAAAGCTATAATACAATTTCAGTAAAGTAACTTTACTTACATAATGCCGAACCTTAGACAGTATTCTAGAGGCTTTAGCTAATTTATTGATAATGGAATTAACGTGATTGCTCCAAGTTAATTGCTTGTCAATCATTACTCCCAAATATTTAGCAGATTCTAAGCATGGTATGGTATGATCGCCGACATTGACACAGAAATTAATCGTAGAATTTTGTTTATGTTTTGTGGTTGAAATAAAGAAGGAAGATTTTAAGAAATTCAAAGACAGGCGATTATATCTCATCCAATTATCAACATCACAGAGCTCTTGATTAACTGCTATCTGAAGATTGCTGATATTTTTATCTTTCATCATTAGTACAGTGTCATCTGCAAAAAGATGAACATGAAACTTAGTGTGTAATGGCAAATCGTTTATGTATAAAGAAAATAGCAAGGGCCCCAAGGTGGAACCTTGTGGCACCCCACACAACACTGTCTTTAAGTCAGATTTTACACTATTACATTCCGTGTATTGCTTACGATTATTTAAATAGCTACAAAGAAGTTGGTGCATGTTACTTCTGATGCCATATTTTTCTAGTTTATTCAACAGAATATCATGATTAACTGTGTCGAATGCCTTCGACAAATCTAAAAATATGCAGCAAGTGAAATAGCCATCATCATTGTTTCTTTGCAACATGCTATAGAGATCGGCAACAGCCATATCCGTTGAGTAACCTTGACGAAACCCAAATTGGTGTTTAGTAACTGCATTATTTCGTCTGAGGAACTTTTCAAGTCTAACATATAACAATTTTTCAAAAACCTTAGATATTGTAGATAATAGAGAAATTGGCCTGTAGTTATTCATTGCGTATCTACTGCCAGATTTGTGTAAAGGAATAATTTTTGCACATTTTAAGACAGCAGGAAAATATCCACTCTCGTAACAAGCATTAAAGAGATTACTCAAATAGGGAGATATTATTGGCGCTAATAACTTGTAGAATTTATTTGGCACATTTTGGAGCTGTAGACTCGGGTTTGATTCCGAGTCGGGTCAAACCAATGACTTTAAAATTGGTATTCACAGCTTCCCTGCTTGACGTTCAGCACTAAAGGAACAGTGTGGAGAACAAGCCGGCAAGTTTACTTGTTGTGCCGTTGGGAAAGGCACTTAGCGGGATTCCCCCATCTTGGTGTGGTAGACAGATGGCTAGCAACTCCTAAGCGAGCTCGTATAGCGCATTGATCGCTTTCTCGTGATAGGAGGATAAATATGGAACTAACTAACTAACTAACTAAATCATAGACATTATGAACAACATGGTTGCAGCAAGTGACGTAGATCAGTGTTTTTCAACCTGTTTTGAGCCGTGATACACTTTCTGCATAAGAAAAATGTCACGGCGCACCACTTTTATAAAGTAAATAAAAACGGCAACTTCTCTCCAATCACATCTCCGTCCAATTCCACAAAACGCACGTTGTCCAATAGTTGAGCGCTTTTACCAATATCTGTGTACTCGTCTAATCGCAAACAAAACTGTTTGCTAGTTCGTATTTCATCTAAAACGATCGTTTCGATACCATCAGACATGTCGTCAATACGTGTGCTAATTGCATCGTCTTAGAGAGGAACTTCTGCTACTTCTCAAACTGCGTCAGGGCCGATCATTTCTTTATTTTCACAATGGCTTTGCAGGCTGGTAATATTAAGGGTTTTCGGACAATTGGGTCCCGGACAGGACAAATGGGCACCAGGACAAGTGGGTCCCGGATAAATGGGCACCAAGACAGATGGGTCCCGGACAAATGGGTCAGGGTTAGGATTAGGTCAGGGAAATAATTGTCCGGGACCCATTTGTCCTGGAATCATATTAACAACTCTGCAACGGTGTGTGTTTTTTTTCAGACTTGGCTACAAGCTAGCTTTCAGAGCATTTTCATTTACTTTTTACAGTTTTGTTCATAAAATTGACCTGTTTTTCTGTGTGTTTGGTTAAGCGACGAAAATAGTCGGCCTTCTTATTTTTGTGAGATGGGTGTTTTGATTCCAGATGGCGTTTCAGTTTGCTTGGGATCATAGCACTATTCGATAGATTTTCGTTACACACCTCGCACAATGGCACAGGGGACACATCCAGTGAAAATGAATCCAAAAGAAATATAATTTTTGTCATACTGTACTTTCGCGAAATTACTGTTTTCGCTTTTTTTTTTTTGACCACTCGTACTAAAAATTTCATCTGCGTTAATATTGCTTTGACTAGATTCAAGATCGGCTTCCAGATTTCTCTTCAAAAATCTATTTATTGTTTTACTAGGCTAACTATTTTAAATATGATAGTCAATTAATTCATGTACAGTACTACAAGTACGATATATCATTCATACAAAAATTAACTTCCAAAAAAATTTAAAAAATCAGATAACCATACCAAAGTTAACAAGTTTCTGCGGAACACTTGGCACGATCTCGCGGTACGCTAATGTATGCCGCGGCACATCAGTTGAAAAACACTGTCGTAGATGATGTGAAGGAAGCGAATGTTAAATGGTAATTATTCTACTGTATATCTTTGAAATTTAATCGAATTAGTTTTACATAATATTTGTGTTTTATTTACCGGTAACAGGTTTTCGATAACGGAGGATGGTACAAGAGATAAATGCAATCACGAGTTTATTTCAATTGGCCTTCGCTATGTGAAACAAGGAAAGGCTTTTGAAAACCTTGTCCATTTATCTCAACTCGAGGACGGCAAACTTAATGCTGCATCGATAGTCGCATTTACGCTGGAGACTTTCGAAAGGCTCGGCATTACGACCACCCACATACTATCACGGTGTTACGATGGAGCAAGTGTGAAGTCTGAATGCAGAGGAGGAGTTCAAGCGATAATCCAACAAAAACTTGGCCTAGAAGTGCCATATCTACATTGCTTTAACCATCGTTTGCATCTAGTTGCGGTTAACTGCATTTCATCTATTTTAGGGCTCACTTAGCAGGCCTACTTTGATTACTGCAAGACATTGTATAACTTCTTTCGACGACCAAAAGTTCAGTCTCTTTACTGTGGCACGCATTTTCATCGTTTGATGGAGCAGAGGTGGACAGGGCATCTAAAAACCACGCTCTCTGTTGTTAACAACTATGGTAAAATCTATAGGTTGCTCCATTCGGTTGCTTATGGCTATGTCCTGCCAGAAGGAAGCTATTGTAGAAGCTACTGGCCTATGCGTCATCTGAACAAAATCATTCTGCTGCAATGCTCTATCAGCCAAATTTATGTTGGGTGTAATTGCCACCGCAGATAATGCTTTGCAAGCTCGACAATGAAGCTAGCAGACTGCTCTCAAGCTGGTCGAGGTAGTGCGTTTGCAACTGCAGAATCTGCGTAGCGATGAAGCACTTGAGCGTTGTCTTAAAGATGCAGAAAAAATGGTATTAGGTGCCCGTACTACAGACAGTTTATTGTCATCCGCAAGTTCAGTTGTCGATTCACCCGAGCCATGCAGCAAACGAGCCTACCGCCAAAGTGTTATCTTGAATGATAGCGTAGCTGCGGCTCCTGCAGGATGTCGCAGTGCTCATGACTCTGTGTTTCGACGTGCGTACTTCGAAGCGATTGACATTGTATTACACTCGAACTTGATCGACGATTTTCGTCACGGCCGTTATATGAAGCGGTTTCGGCCCTTCATTCTACCTCTGACTACTTTTTATGCAGAGAGAAACTAATCTATCTTCGAAAGCTAGACATTTCCACAACTTCGGCAGAAGAGTTGACGGCTGCGAAGTCAACTGTACAGTATTGCGAGAATTATCTACAATGCTAAAAAAATGCCCATCCGCAGTGCTTGAAATTCTTTTTAGTTTTAGACAAGCCTTTCCTGAAACCTACGATATGGCTGCATCATTAGCTACTTCGGAATGTTCTACAGCTCTGTGCGAATCATTATTTTCTGCACTCTTCCGTATCGACACACCGACGCGTAGGAGCATGGCATCTAATCGAAAAGGGAGTCTCTTTTAGCTTTAGAACATAAGCGAACAAAAGAGTTGGGTATGAACATATTGCTAAGAGAATTTGCTTCAAAGCAAAGACGTTTTCAATTTTTCTAAAACGTATTTGGTTTTGAACAAACTTTTACAGCAACACAGCTCATATTCAACTCTTTTGTTTCCTATTTGTCAATTCGGTAGGCGTACTTAATTTTCTTTATGTGTTCGTTTTGCAAGCTCTCATCAGGTCAGATCTTATCGTTTCGTTCTTGAATAGGATGCTTCAACATGATTTTTTTCTGCCTGACAGAATAAAATCTAACAATTAAGCATTACATTAAAGAAGTCAGAAGCAACGTCAGATGCAATACCGAAAATCTCGGCAACAAAGGCAACTCCTAAGCGAGTCTGAGATTGTTCTGAGCGTAGCACTCCAGATGCTTTCTCTTGGCCAGGAGGATAAAAACAAAAAAACATCATCAACCACTATTGTTTCTTTGGAGAAAATTCTCTCGAGTTGCCAAACTAGGTCAAATTTTGTAACAAGAAGAATGTCAGCGAGCTTAGTGTTGATATTTCCTTGGCTGCTCCAACGCAAATCTACAAACAGAGGCTGATCGCAGAATCATCAACCTTGGACGATCGACGGTCTTATTTCTTAACTTTTTGTAGACCACTATTACATTGTAATTAAATGGATAATATATTTGTTAGCAAATCTTCGTAAAACAGCCTAACTTCAATGCGTTTGTCTCAACCGCTATAAAAATTAAGCAAAAACAGCATGGCTATTTTTCTCCACTAGTAGCGCTGAAAACCTACCGGTGTTTATGAGACAGCTTAAATAACAATTATAAAAATGCTTCAAAAACAGATAACAACAACAACAACAACAACTGAATTTATTTAGTCAACATCACAACTAAGACAATACCAAACAACGTGCAAATTTAAGAACATTTTTAAATTGAGCACAACAGAAAAGAGGTGATTTGACTAGGAATCGCGAAGGGACGCGAAGTCTTCAAGTCAAGCGATTTCCGAAGCAATAGGCTAATCAAATACCGTACTTGAAAAAAGACTCGAATGGAGTGAAAGCTTTAAACATATACTAATGAAATGAATTTATAGCTAACTATTTGAGATATTGATTTTCTAGGATTAATACAAAACTTAGCTTAAAGCTGAATAATTAAATTGAAAATTTACAGAATGTAATCGATAGATAATTTTTATTACTGAAAATCATATAGTTTTGAAATATGAGCTCCTTATGTGTTTTGAGGAATTTACGACGAGATGATTGTTTTAATGAGAACAGTAAAGAGTTCCGTAACTTAGCTCATTGAAATTTGATCGATTTTTGTACCCGATTAGTAGCATACAAAGGTAATAACATATTTCGACGAGAAGATGATCTTGTAACTTATTATGAACATTGGCGTTCTTAAATTCTATGAAATAGTCATTAAAATATTTTGGAGTATATCTGCTAATGTAACTATATACAAAATTGCGTAGTTCAATTTTGTATAAATCGTTTAACTTCAGAATTTTGAATTTACGATAAAGATGTTTAGGAGAAGTACGCCAAGCAAGATGACCAATTGCTTTTAAAGCCTTGTTTTGAAGAGACCTTAGTTTTGTAAGGTAGGAACTATTGGTAGATCCCCAGATAATTATCCCATAAAATAGAAGTGGATGGACCAAAGCGTAATACAGAGTTTAGCCTATAATGCAGAAGTGGGAAGAACTTTATTAAGTTAAAATAATATTCCGACGTTTCTACATACTTTGGCTTCTAAATTTTGAATATGTGGCAAAAAACTTAGTTTGTGATCAATTACGACTCCAAGATACCTTATTTTTGTGGAAGATTGAATATAATTTGAGTTATATCGTAACTGAATATCGCATCTTGGAGATCTTAGTTTGTAATTGATAATGATTGCTTGTGATTTACTTGTATTTATTTTTAGTTTATTAGCATCCATCCAAAGCTTAACAAATAAAAGTTCATTATTACATAAAGCTTCAGAGGAATATAGCAATAGTGTATCATCTGCAAACAAACGTGGCTTGCATAATCATGCATTGTTGAGATCATTTATGTACAACAGGAAGAGTATTGGTCCCAATACTGATCCCTGAGGTACTCCTGATTTTATTTCCTGCATTGGAGAGTTTGCATCATTGATGCATACATATTGCTTTCGGTTTAGTAAATAAATTTCAGATAATTGATGACAGACTCCACGTATGCCATAGTGAGACAACTTATTTAGCAATATTGAATGATTAACCGAATTGAAAGCTTTTTTAATATCTAATGCAATAGCATATGTGTATAGTTTTTTTTTTAAGGTTGGAAACATACAAAGTGAAATTCCAAGCACTGAGATCTTCCAGTTCGAACTGGAAGCGCAGGTCGGTATATTTCATAATCTTTTTTTTTTGTTATTTCAAGCCACTTAATTAGCAGCTTAGGATTTTTGTGGTATAGTGAAGTACATGCATCATAGAAATGACCTAGTTGAGCATCGAACCCGCGAAGCCAGCTTGGGAGCCCAACGCACCAACCACTCGGCCAACTCCATGTGCCGCATATGTGTATAGTTTGTCGTTAACATTATCGAAGCTTTGCGTAACTACATCAGTTAGAGGAAACATAGTTGTGTGTTTTTCACGAAAATCACTTTGTCTCTCATACAGGATTTGATTTTTGTTTAGAAAACTAATTAATGTTGATTTTATTAATTTTTCAATGACTTTTCAAAATGGCGAAAGTATATGAAATCGGTCTGTAATTTTCAACTGATTTGTCAAAGCCGGTTTTATATATAGGAATAACTTAAGCTTTTTTAAGTTCGTCGGGGAAGATACCTTGTGTAATCATATACTCCACAAGGTATGCTAAATAAGGTGATAAGACGTCCGAAGCAATAATCAAGAATTTTGTTGGTATTTTATTATCGCTAGTAGATTTATTTGCATTTACCTTTTAAGTTCAGTAGCCAGTTCGTTGGGAGTGGGAGGAGATAGAACCATTGAAGATGTGACACTATTTTTTAGGTAGCCAATATGTAACTTAGTTCAATTAATGTCCTCAGAAATTTTGTGACCAACATTAGCAAAAAAAGTGTTAAAAATTCCAGCAATTTCATTTTTGTCAGAAATTACTGCATCATCAAATTTTAATGTGGATCGTGTTGTGTCACATTTTTTCTTATGTAAAAGTTCTCGTAAAATATTCCAAGTTTCTATAGGATTATTTGCGACAGATTTTAACTGATTTCCAAAACATAGCTTTTTTGCTGCTGTTTTTAGTTTAGTCAATAGATTTGCATATCTTTTGTAGAACGTCTTTTGATTATTCGATCCGCGTAAATAATGAGTCGTACACAATTTTTGCTTCTTTCGTATGGATACATACAAACCTTTAGATATCCACGATTTACGCGTTGTAACCTTTTTCGTCTTCGTGAGCATTGCTCAAGTGGTGCATGTGTATTTATTAAGCTACTGTTTTTATTGTAACTTATTTAAAAAGTGGTGAAAAACATCATTAAAGTTTAGCGAATCTAGTTCGGGCATGCTACAAAAATACTCTTCCAATGATATTTGTAAATCTTGACAAAATTTATTTGAATCAAATTGTTTCATGTTTCGGTAAAACTTTGTAGTGTTATTATATGTGAGCGTTTTTTAATATTACTAATGGTGACAAAAGTCGGCAAATGGTCTGTTATTTGGCAATCAATAATATCAGATATAATTTTACATTTTGTAATGTTAGTTAGGGGTGATCGATTAGAGTGGATGAGGACTCGGTTATAAACGTAGATTTATCTAGGAGCGAGAAAAAAGCGTTGGAGTGTAACATATTAATGTAGGAAGTCGCAGGTTCAATGTCTTGTTGCAGAATATTTATGTTGAAATGGCCAAGAACAATGCAATTGGCATTTTTTGAATTAAGTTTTACAAGGGTATCATTAAACTCATCAATAAATTCCTTAACATTGGCGTTAGTATGACAATAAACCACCCCTAAAACAAGATTTCAACAAGAATTCAGTTGTAGTTCTGTTTTCCCTTGGGTTGTTTTGATCTTTCTCGAGTCCATGAACCAGTAAATTGAATTTTTTGCTATAAGCTTCGCGACTTAAACTTTCCCGTTCAGCTACTTGTTTATATTGTTGTACTTGTAACTGTCCTTTTAATTGCGTGATCCGCGTTTGCTGAGTCACTAAAACCTCATGCTCTTCATCTCTTTGCTTCTCTAGTACTTTCACTTGCTTCTTGAGATTAATAAGTTTTGAATTTTCTGCTAAACAAAGCTCAATATTCTAACATCTTTTGGACAGTTTAGCTTCTACTTCGCTAACTTGGTGCTGAGTGCTGATGACAGTCTTTTCTAGCCTATCAACTCAATCAGTTAAGCCATCCAACTTAAGCAATATCAAATCAAGTTTAGCTTCACTTTGGTCTTTTGGCACGTTCACTCTTCTTTAAATCTCTTATTTTCTAATTATGGCTAATTTTATTACTTTTTTGCTGCTTTTTCCAATTTTTAATTTTCCTACAGCTAGTAGCGTAGCAAACACGTCCGTTCACCATGAACGACTTGAGAACAATGCTCCCCCTAAAATATTTGCCCCCCCCTAAAATGTTGCCCCTTCCTAAAATATTTTTCGCCCTTCCAAATCAGTCTTTCTAATTGCGGCACTGCATCGACGTGCCAATACCTACACGTCTTTCGCATCAGCACTGAGAAACTACACGGCTACGGTAAACCAATGGGTAAACTCGCACAACCGACCTAACATTATCGTCTACCGGCTGAATGAAACGACGGTTATTTAACATACCGGTATGGCAACTCCCGCGGAAAAGATAAACCAAAATATTGAATCAGAGAAACATGTGGGCACTAGACATGTTCATGATGGTAGTGATGCGAATGACTGAGAAAGTGAATGCGAACTATACCTGTCTAGGCACTTGAAAGTCTTTTTTTGTGGCTAGTATCTGGAGCACCGAACCGGTTTCTATTATCAAAATGCTGCTGCACCAAACTGCTTGTTTGCTTCTTTACAACAGTACAAGAACTGAAGAGGTTTGTGCCATGTTGGCAAGCGTCAGCAGGAGCAATTTAAAACATAAAAATTAGGGGTACCGGTATATGCTGTTAAAGGAAGGGTATTGGGAAGGGAATATTAAAGGAGACCTAAGATTAATGTAACTTTGGGGTTGGTGAGTACAAACAGCATTTTTAAAAGAAAAAGCTTCTCGGTGCTCTGGACACTGTGTCAGTGTTCCCATTAGGATTTTGACTAGTGCGAATTTGCCCAAAGGATAAATTCATTGAAATTTTTGCCCCAAGATTTCACTACTTTGAGGACCCCTTTTATAAATTTTTTGCATTAAATATGCTTTTCCAAGATACGAGCTAGGCCCACAGTCTTGCATTAAAATATTCAAGTTTTTCAATTTTGCATTTTATAATATTAATTTCTGGTATATAATCAGTAAAATTTGCCCAAAAATTTCGCATTTTTTTAAAATTTCTCACTTTAGAACAGAGAGGGAACTCTGCACTGCGTAATATAAAAACAGTCTTTTGTAGCTTAGCTAGACTTGTCTATGATGTGACTTGAGTTTAGGGATTTAAGATAGTTTTGTTGCACCACTAGACCAATTATTGTGTGGAAGGCTTAGTTTACCAGCAAATTCAGCGATAGTGTTAGTCTAGTGATAATGCGCTACTTGTAAAAATAATGTCTGGACTCAAAAACAAAAAGTCTGAATCAATCTTTTCATGTGCCTCTTCTCATGTATGGAATTCTTTACCGCTTTCTTTGTGTGAAATTAAAGCATGCCCCGCTTTAAAAAGCAATTGAAGTTGCATTATTTCAGTATTGCCTTTGAAGTTGTTAATGACATTTAGGGGCTAGTATTGTAGGCCTATTTGGTTATGCTTTGCTCATTCCTGATATATCTTCTCACACTCTATGTGTATGCTTTCATTATTATTGATGCTGTATAGGTTACCGATACTTTTATGGGTTTTGAAGGTGCTGATGACATTTGGTACCGTACTGTACCGGCACTAGTGTCTGCTGTATATGTTGTGTCTTCTCACTTTTACGTTTGTATGCTTTTATATTGCCATATAGGCTGTACTTTCTCATGGAACTTCTCCTGTACATGATTTTGTAGTAAGACCCCTTAGACAGATAGACTGATTTTTTCTGGATGAATCTTAAGGGGTATACAAGTTTTTCGTTACTATTATTATTATATTGTGCAAAATGCATGTTCAGTGGTATAAGCCTTGCAGTTCTATGGTTTTGATCTAGCGGCAGCCTAAATTTAGAAAAGGCAGTGTCTAGAGCACCAGCCAGGTTCTTATAATCAAAATGCTGCTGCACTGGACTGCTGGTTTGTTTCTGCATATGATGTCGCTGTCACGCTGAACCGGTTTCCATTAGACCTGTCAAAATGCTGCTGCACCAGACTGGGGTCCTACTAAACACTGCAAAGAACGACAAAGGACCTCAAATTAAAACTGAATGAGAACAAAACCAATGTTATTAAATTTGCTTCAACTCGTATTGACAAATGTAAGTTGCTCATAGGTGTTAATTTTGATGTTGGATGCCATGTTAAGCATGAAAATTGTGTTAAAAGCTTAGGTGTTTTATTAGATGATGGACTTAACTTTGATAAACACATTAACAAGGTTGTGAGTGTATGTTATCTTAATCTATACAATATTGGTAGAATTGCATCTAAATTGTCTCGCAATTTGAAAATTCAACTAGTTCATTCGTTGATATTGTCACATATAGACTACTGCAATGCATTGTTTTATAACCTGCCTGCATATTTATTGCATAAGTTAACAAAGGTTTTGTATGCTGCTGTTAGATTTATATTTGGATTCAAATGCTATGATATGCATAAGCACATGCTTCCCTACCTAAAATCTCTTCATACATTGCCTGTAAAATTTCGTATCTTCTTTAAAATTGCATTGTTAACTTTCAAATGTCGCCGGGGTACATCTCCACAGTACTGGTACCTTCAGGACCTGACTGTACCACACACTGTGTCATGTTCATATAACTTGCGAGTGACAGATGATCAGTTTCTTCTTAAACAACCAAGTGATCTCAATTATAAAAAGTCTGAAGCTATGTTTTCTTATGCTTCTTGTCAAGTTTGGAACTCACTCCTTCGCTTCTTGCGAGAAATTGACAATGTAATTCTTTTCAAAAAACAATTATTTTGATATTGCTGTTGAAGGTATTAATGACTAATCATAGTGTCCTACAGTGTTTTAAATAGTCATTTCATATTTATTGCTGTTGTTTGATTTACAACTTTGTTTGAACTTGCCACCCCTTGGTCAGATATGCTGACAATTTCAGTCGGCAATTCTAAGGGGGTATATAAATAACTCGTTATTATTATTATTATTAAATTGATGTACTAAATACCACAAAGTACGACCAAGGACCCTAAAACCCTAATTTAATGATAGCCTAACCGTAACCTATCCCTAATTTAAAGTTCTTCGTCGTTCTTTGTTATGGTATGATTCCAAGTCCTGTGTTGTTCTTTGCGGTGTTTAGTAGATCAATTTAAGGTCCTTTGTCGTTCTTTGCAGTGTTGAGTACATCAATATGAGGTCCTTTGTTGTCCTTTGCAGTGTTTCAGTCCTTAGCGGTGTTTAGTAGGACTGCATCAGACTGCTTGTTTTTATAGGTTATCGGTACATAAAAAGTTTGTCGGTGCTCTAGACATTTCTTTAAAAAAATATGGCAGTGTCCATTTTGCTGCTACCAGTACCCAGTACCAGTCATGTGTATTAGGGTGGAGTAAAAAAAGTTTTTTGGGAATTCAATAAAGTGTAGTTCTCAAATCCTGGCAAATGGTCCAAAACTTCTTGAAAATTTGTTTTTAGGGGGTTACCCCCATTTTCTTGCCAGCTACCCCCCAAAATGTTATTGCAACTGATGACGCACCTGGAGTAATTCACATATCTTGGTAAGGTTGAAGAGTAATGACATATGGCTCAAAATCTGCGAAAATACCAAGTTCCTTTCTGTGCTAAGAAAGAGAGAAAGAGTTTATTTTTGTACAGAAAGGGTATCACGTGTGATACAAAACGATGAAAAAAACGATAAATGTTAAAAAAGAAAATTACGCAATGTATTTCTGGTGAAAGGCTACGAAGAGACCATGTGTCCTGTTCCAAGAAACTGGCACGGTCGCCGAGTCTGCAGCCTCTCACCTTTGATAACGATATAACTAATGCCCAATAATGATAAAAATTGCACAATTGTACACTAAGCTGTAGAATACAAAAAAGGATAAATCAAATACAAGAAATACAGTAAGGATCTAAGCGCTAAGAACACTGAACAAACTTGATGCGATAAAAATTTAAAGAGAATCTATTCCAAAATATTGCAAAAGCTTTGAACTACACTATAACACTAACAGTCACAAGAACTAGAGATACTGAAATATTTATTATTATTGCTTAATAATTCAGTAAACAGAGTATAACCAGATTCACAGTGAAAAAGAGACCATAAGAGCTATTTTAGCATTGTTTGTCCTGAAGAACTTGTTAAATTTTTTGTGCAAAGACGTTGAAACTTATTCGCGAATTATCTTTTATGTTAGTTGGTAGATTGTTCCAGGTGTTGCAGCCTGTATAACGAATCGACCTTTGCGTAAGAGATTTGCTACAACGCATGGAGACCCAATTTCCGTCTGAACTAAATCTAGTTGAATGATCATGAATTTGTGCAGTTTGTCGAAAATACTCATTAAAGCATGAAGGAAGAGTTTTTGATCGAACTCGCTGTAACATAAATTTTGTTAAAAAATTTGTCCTGAGATTTACCATACTGGTAGGTTTAAAAGAAACTTTGATTCAATTTTTGCTGCAAAGATGGTTTTAATATTCAGAGTGTGTAACTTTTATTTTGCATCAAAATACTGAACACTTCTTTTAAATTCTGCTGAAAATCACCATTCCAGTAAGCGAGCTACAAGAAAAATTGGAAAATTTTGCTAATCTTTTTCTTGAATTAGCACCTTAGAACAAAGGTTCTTTTTTAGGTCATAAAATATGACCATTGATTTTTGTTATGAAATACAAATTGTTAAACCCCAGTACCACTGCAAATGTAAACTTTAAACTTGATAATTTTATGATGAGAGGGGCAATGAGAATTTTCCAGTTTTAATGCCGACTTTCATGAAGCATTTGAAGCGACTTTTTTATTATCAATTTAGAAAAAAGTTGTGCAAAAACCATTGTGGAGACGAGTAGACCAGATATTTCTCCAGCATTGCATGCCAATTCGTTAACTTACCAGCTAGCCTACATCGGCATCTGTAGTAGAATGGTCAATTTCGATGTTAAGTCCATGATTAATGAAAACCGAAATTTTACCGATGCACACGTCGCATTCTATCATAAAATTTTGTTCAACAGTTGAATATCTTACTTGTGGTAAGATGCACATTTGAATTTGTTTTACTGATTTTCAAGTGAATTCTTCGTTCTTTTGAGTATGTTCTCGTTCAAAGTGCATGTTTAGACTTACATATGAGATGTTAATCACGGAAAACAGCGTAAATTTGCTGTTTTAAAAATAAAGTCATATGCTTCAAAAAATAAAGTCATATTTTTTGATTTTATAGGTCATAAAACAATCGCCTTAGTAATTACCCACTAGTGGGGAATTTGAGGATTTCAGGTGGGTAATTTGAAGTTCTGGAACACAAAAGACATGGGCAGTAAAAACTTTAAGCAGGAATGTGAAAGCCAAAACGATGTTAGGAATCAATAAGCATGACGTTTCAAAAACTTAACTGAGATAATATTTCTCAGTAAGATAGTACATGATGATGAAAAAAGCCAGATAATGACATCATAATCTGTAAAACAAAACCTGACATTAACTTAATTGTCGCTGAAAAACAACAACAAAAATCACATTGACGATTTGAACCAAAGTCAATGTTATTCTTGTCAATGAATAATTGTGCTTTTTGTTACTGGTACTGCACGTACCGTTATGCTTTTGGATATATCACAACAGGTCATCAGAATTCATTTTCATTTTTCGGCCAGTTTTGAAAAGTACCGGTATGTGGGGTAGTGGGGACAGAGGTGGGCACGGTACTTTTGTAAAGTACCGGTGGTACCAGTTCTCAGTACTTTGTTAAAAGTACCGGCCGGTACTCGGTACTTAAAATTAAAAGTACCGCAGTACTTTTTAAAAAAAGTTCCAAAAAAAAAGTACTTCCCTATATTTTGATGAATTTTATTTCAAACTGCACGGTTTCATAATAATTAGGCCTATAGTATTAGTTACCTAAATGTCTAATTACTCAGTATGGTAGTGTTACCGGTAGTAGGCCTACTTGGTACTGCACAATTAACGAATCACAAACTTTGCAATAATATTGTTGGCAGTCAGAAATAAAAGTTGTGATTGATTGATTGCACCAACCATCAAAACATGATACAAAATAAGCTATAGTTAGAGGTTAGTGCAACAAAAATCAGAAGAATGATGCAATCATTTCCCTCGCCCATAGAAATGGGCCACAACACATAAAGCGAAAACGTTTTTTATTGGAGACCACTTTCAGCGCAGAATGCGATTAAAAGATTGTTTTAGGATTTTAATTGAACGGGGACTCCAGAACTAGAAGTAGCCTACGCTGGAGTTTTCAATTGAAAGAGTTCGTCATAAATCGTAATGACGTCAACCTTTTAAGGAAGTCATTTAAATAAAAACAGGTTTTTAACGTCGAAGTGTGTAGAGCTGCGGGTTTCCAATTATTTTGTGAGAAGCATAATACCAGATTTGATCGTGTAAAAGTGCTCGAGGAGCCGAGGGCCAATAACATTTTGTGGCATGCTTCGCTGTTTTTTGAAATTTGTTGCACACCGGATTATCACTTATGGTAAATCGTTCTAACTTTTTCATGGCGCTTTTTTGTGTCTGCGATTATCAGAAAGCATTCAAAGCTGTAAGTTAGATTCATGTGATCATAATAATAGACAATACGTTGTGCGACCACGTACGAGGACAATATGAAAACTCATCGCGAGACTGGACACCCTGTGTGTAGAGCAGTGATTCTCAAACATGTTTGTTCGTCCGCTTCCTTTTGGAAGTTGGAGACTTTCATCACTCCCTTATCAGGAAACAAGTTTTAAGAGGGTCGTTCACCGTACGTAGACATTTTTAAAGATGGGGTCGCGTAAATGCAAAGAAACGTTTTACTTTGTGAGATAGCATGCCATTAAGTTAGTTGGAGCAAAAATGCATATGCGCGTAAGGAGTGAGGATTATATCTCATAACGCAACTAACAGAAAGCGAATAAGCTTCAAAGTAAGACGGGAAGAGCTGCTGCGATAGATGGTCATAATCAGCAACGTTTATTTTGAAACATTATAAATAGGCCTACTCGTCGAGTTGACACGAGAAAATGCAATACTAGTATCGAAAATGTAGTATGCTGTTAAAGTAGGCCTCAAGCCAGCAATGTTTAGGATATAGGTCTTTAAAAAACGAAATTGATTTCCGCTTGCTAATAATAAGGTCAACACCGATCGGATTTTCAAAAAAATAACTACACAATTATGTTATATTTTTGCACCTTTTTAAGATTTATTGGAGAAACAAGCTGTATTAAAGAGAGTTGTAAGTCGGTGGAATATCTAGAAAAAGCATAAACTTATTTGCGAGTCAAAGTCGAAAAAATTAATTTTGAAATCTGCGAAAAAACGTCTTAAAACTGCTTTAAATTTTTTGTCCTTGTTCTCATAGTTAAGTTTAGGTTTTGAGTTGCATTGAAATACGTAAAATTTAACCAATCGAATCCGTGAGCCTACAGAGATAAAGTAAACATTCCTGAACCGCATTAAACAAGAAGAAAAACATTTCGGAGGGCGCATCCATTTCCCTAGGGCTACGCATTGCGCAACTCTGTTTAACATTACTACATTAGCCTACTTAAACCATGTTGTACGCAGGCTATAAAAAATCTACCCAGGTCTTAAGACTTTCTCTTACAGTTACAACCTTATCAACAGACGGTGACGCAAAAAGAGCAGACAAAATTATTGAAAAACTTTTATTCTGAATTGCCTTCAAAGCATTTGAAAATGGTCGTCTGAAAGACTACTCCTCTTCTGCTTCAAAATGTCTTTTCCTGGGAAAAGAATCTTTCTGTTGCCGCGCTTGACGGGTTGGCAGCATTGTACTCTAAAAACAAATCTTTCAAACGATTGCTGTGGAAGATGTACAGGGGCAATTGTGCAGACCTCACATTTTTTTATTACGGAAGATTTTGCAAAAGGACCGAGTACCGCCTAAAACTTGAGAAATAAAAGTACCGGCACTGCGGTACCGGTGCTTTTTTTCCAAAGTACCGACGGTACCGGTACTTAAGTACTGCGGTACTGCCCACCTATGAGTGGGAAATATATATTTATTGAGTAGTCGAAGTGGTAATTAAGGAAAAAAGCTTAAGAACCCCTGCCTTAGAAGGAACAGTACAACCGACTGTAATTAACAATTTTAAAATTGCTTCATTCTTTTTTTCAGTTGTGCTTTGTATATAAAGTGTATAATATTAATTAATGCAAGCTTTGTTTTCAACAGTTCAAGTTTGGTTGGTTTTTCAGAATTTGAGTCAAGAACTATTTTATTTTTTTCCTAAAAATACTTAGTTGTACCTCATTATCTAATATTACTGATGTCTGTGCGAAGACAAAGCAGTGGTTCTGGATGGCCGAGATACCAAAATCAGTACAATGCGAATGAGACTTTGGATAACCAAGATCCAAAGCTTGCTGCCCAGTTCATAAACAGAGCAATTAACTTATATCCGCTGACTAATTACACGTTTGGCACAAAAGAGCCACTTTTTGAACGAGACAGCTCAGTGCAGGTACGATTTCAGCGAATGAGAGAG
Organism: Trididemnum miniatum; assembly: GCA_964006365.1. NCBI lineage: Eukaryota > Metazoa > Chordata > Ascidiacea > Aplousobranchia > Didemnidae > Trididemnum > Trididemnum miniatum. The sequence goes on from OZ023250.1 coordinate 2,518,974, forward strand.
GAATTCGATAAAACTGGACAACGTCGATCTGTTGAAGGTGTTCTAATTGTTCACGAACATGGATTACCACACGTGCTATTACTGCAGCTTGGAACAACATATTTTAAACTTCCAGGTGGTGAATTGCATAACAACGAGGGTGAAGTTGAGGGCTTAAAACGCCTCATGACTGAAACGTTGGGGCGACAAGATGGTGTTGCCCAAGATTGGGTTATTGAAGATTGCATTGGTAATTGGTGGAGGCCCAACTTTGAACCACCAATATATCCGTATATTCCTGCTCACATAACAAAGCCAAAAGAACACAAAAAACTCTTTCTAGTTCAACTTGGAGAAAAAGCCTTATTTGCTGTGCCACGAAATTATAAGCTGGTGGCTGCACCACTTTTTGAACTTTATGACAACTCAACAGGTTATGGGCCAGTTATATCGAGTCTGCCTCAATTACTGAGTCGATTCAACTTCAGTTACAATTGAGATTGCGGCTTAGAAGGCATTGAAGGGTTTTAAGCTTTCAGTCGGATAAAAGGCGTTTGTTGTACTTGTCTAATTTCTACACTGCAGTAGAGACATTTTAATCAAATAGCTTTGATGCTGCCGTAATGCCCATAGTGCTACAGTATGTCTTCGTTCAATAAGAATTTTGTTTTCAAAAATGGCTTCTGATTTTGTCACGCATTGAACTGGAAAGCTATGTAATAATTTTTTTTTTGAACTAAATGTTGTTTTCATTGCACAGTGTAACTACTAACATGACGCAGCGATTTTCCAGACAAAAATTACTGGTTAGCCCTGGGGCTTACCTACCAGAAAGTTTATGGGGTGAATGACTATGTGTCAAAGATTACAGATACTACAGTAGGTTCATCGGCGCAGCCAGGGGAGGGGATAAGGGGGACCAGTCCCTCCCCTTTTTCAAGGTGCAGATTTAAAAAGTTATTAAACTGTGGTATCTCCGTTTAAAATATTTTTAGCCTGAGCGTGATCAAATTGCCGAAAATGCTGTGAGAGGTGAATAATTAAAGGAAGATTTTATTTCATCAAAAATTTCCGGTTACTGAAGTTCGAAAATCGTGGTTGCGTAACTGGAAACTTCCTTTACGGTTTCCCAATCGCACTTCGGGAACCGAAAAACGGTTACGCAACTACGATTTTCAAACTTCGGTAACCGGAATTTCCAGTGAAATAGACACTTCCATACTTTAATTAATGATCACTTTAATTTTCGTACATAAGTGTGGGTTGTAGCTTACTGCATATGCCTCTGTGTGGAACTTGCCGTATTGCATTGCCATTGCGTTGAACTGACTGCCCCCAATATTTTAGACAACCAAACGCAACATATTATAAATCGCTGTTACATTCTTTCTACTTAAAAAGAATACATTAGCGCCCTGCCCTGGAAAAGTGTGCCATCAAGTTATCTACCGTGCTTACTGCTCATTTGCACACTTGCAGAAAAGTAACAAGAAAAAAAGTGGGCGATTTTACTTCCCATATTAATCAGTGCGCAGTAGTTAGCAGTAACAATTCTAGTCTTGCAGAGGCGAAAAAACTTCTGAATTACGGTCTGACTGTGGCGCAACTATGGAATCAAATCACTTATTCTTCAATATAAACTAATAGGTCTGGATGAAACCTTATAGCGGTACGATAATTCAATGAAAAAAAAATTGTCTTCCCCTTATATTTCTGGTAGCGCCGGTGAGTAGGTTGTAAAGAACATTTCAGATTAGGGTACTTTAAGCTTTAAATAGCTTCGGGCTGAATTTATTAATTTTATTTAATCTCTTTACTGATTCAGACAACACTAAGCAGGGGCGGTTCTAGGTCATTCGCCAGCATGTGTAGCAAGACGCTGCTGATGTAACTACCAAGCTGATTCCACAATCACTATTTCGAAATTCTACAATCAGTCATTAGATCTGTCGATTTGTCTCGTCAATAAAAGCATTAACATCAGATTAGTAACTTTTAATAATTTAAAACAAGTGATCGCAAAATTTAAGCAATGACAATAGCATCTGCATAGTGGCAAGGTTCAAAGGTGACGCGGGCCTGCATTATAAATAAGGAAACTTCAGCGACATGGCTTAGCGGTCCCGCATGCAGGTTGCAGTTGCAGATTCTGCGTGACAGGTTTGATACAAAGCTGGAGCCGATTGCATTTGACGTATAGCTATACCAGGAAGCTACTGACTTGAAGAGTGCAAGCTCACTTTGCAGTCTCCTTCAATTGTTGCTTAACTTTCAGTTCAATGATTTAAAAAATTATGAATAATAAGTTCACAAAAACAAATCAGTATGGAGTGCGTAGGTTTCTAGAAATAAAATTTATGAAAGACGGTGTAATTACTGCATAAACATGACCAGTACAACACTAAAGAATTTCATATTCAAAATTTCACCCAAAATCTAATTTACGCAGTACGTACTTTTTACCACTTAAACCATCATACGGTAATCACATTTTCATTCGCATTAAGTCGTTTGGGGTCAGATTTGACCCATACTGTTTTTCGGATTAATGACGGTAAATGAACACAACCACATCAGTAGGGGAAGTGTGGGACCTATGAGCCGGATTTTTTTAAAGAGCTGCCAAACACAAAGTCGTTTAGTCAGCTCCCTAAAAATTAACCATTAAGTACCTTTTGGCCAGCATTATCCTTACGCCAAGTTTGAGTGCATACATAAAAACGAAAAAAAAGGTAATCCTTTTTTTAAGAACTTGGGTCAAAGGAACACTTTTTGGTGGGGACAACACTTTCCCAACTCCCCCCAACACTTTTTGGTGGGGACCTACCGGTATGAACCATAGGCATGGGACCCATGAACCAGGGTAAATTTGTCTGCTTATTCAGTTATTGCCATGCTGATCTGCATTATACGGGTAACTTTAAGGATTTCTTACACTTACGTAAAAAAATCAAAATTGCGCAGCCTTTTAGGTCTATTGCATCTGTCGTCGGTTGCATAGGGGACCTATGAGCCATGGGTCATTGGTGTTCAATGCAACTGGCTCAAAGGTCCCCTCATGAGCAAAATCGCTATAACTTAAAAATTTTTTCACATACTGTTTATAACCTTTCAAGTGCGACACCACCTTCTTTACCACCTAAGGCGGTATAAGAAAAATTGTCTCCACCTCGTACTCTAAAACTACTGCTTAAAATCAAAAGTTCTGCGTGCTTAAAACATGTGACCAACCATGTAAAAGCCCTTATTTTGCAACCATTTCTACAGCTTTGTTCCAGCCAACCTATAAATACGTCATTAAGTACATAACATCCGGGCGATCATTTATTTCGATTCAGTAACTTCCTCGAAGCCACGAGAGCGTGGTAAATGAAGTAGTTCATTGATCTCCGTGGCTCATAGGTCCCACATTTCCCTTAGTGGTTACGAAAGACAAAGCCACTATGGGAGCCCATTCTTGCTATTGAGCTAACGTTAAAAGCAATCAAGCTAAGGTTGGAAAACATCAGTCATTTTTAATGGTGTCAAATTTGACCCCAATTAACTTCCAGGTATGTGCTGCGGAAATATACAGGGTGATCCGAAAGTAACTCCTATTCTAAAATAACTATGACTTATTCAAATTTACTGACAACTTCCTCAGTTTTTGCGTGTAAGTTACTCAGTCTGAGGCAATTACATCTATGCTCTTGTTTCTATATTTTAATAATTTTAACTTAAATTTGAAATAAAGTTAAATCATGTTTTGTAAATTAACCTACTAATTGTGATGAATAATAACTTTTAAAAAATTCAACCACATTTAAATAAACAAGTAAAAAGATATTGAATTTTAAATGGAAGTCCATGCAATGCACTTTTTTCTCATGTTTAATAAATGAAGGAATTACACTTCAAAAACAAACCATTTCTATTTTAGAGTAGGGAGTTACTTTCGGATCACCCTGTATACTATCATGATAAAAAAACGTAAAATCTGAGAATATTTGGTATGATTAACCTTGAAAGAAATTGATTCAGAAATTCTTAAAGCGATTTAGCATAAATTTTACGACTAACATAAGTTGATAGGGTTTTTTTTTGGGGGGGGTCAGATTTGACTTTTACCTATGTGCTGCAGCACTAGCGTAGCCAGGATTTTGCAATGGGAGGGGTTGAGAATGACGTCACATTTGACCATACGTTGTATACAGGAGCGGACCCAGAAAGTTTTGGTGGGGGGGGTGTCATTTTGAATTAGCTTAAATGGTAACTAAATGCAAAAACGTTTAGACCCGGAAACGGGCGTAAATACAGTAAGCCTTTTGAAAATGTTTCATGACAAGGCCGGGCAAATTCAGAATTTTTTTCAGAAAGGGGGCACCAATTTTCGTCACTTTTTCAAGCGTAGTTTTTCGGCCGAGTTAATTTTTAGCAACTTGAGTATCAAATACGACTCTGGGAGGGATCCGGGGGCATGCTCCCCGGAAAAATTTTGAAAATTTGCATATTGCAAAAACCATTTTAGTGCTTTTCAACAATGTTTAGAGAAAGTTTGTCATACTTTTGGCCCCCAACTTGGAGTGCTTCACCAATGATGCATTTTGTTCGCACAGTTTCGATTATGCGTGCTGAAGACGACTAAGGCATATTGTTGTGAAGAGGTTCAAAATTATGGAAAAATTTTATTCAAAACATCGTTCAAAAAGGCTGGTGGGGGGGCGCAGCATACCCCACATCTACCCCTGGATCCACCCCTGACTGCATAATAACAAAACATGGGCTCAAATTTAAGAGAGATGTTTTAAACCAAACATACCGAAGGCAGTTAAGGTACGATTGTTGTAAGGAAGTCAAAGAAATGCTTTCTGGTGGAACCGGTAAAACGATATTCAAACGTTAGCGATTTAGTTCTTTTTTGAGCTACAGTACGTACATCATTTTTGTTTGAAATCGTTTAGCCTTTTTTCTTCGGAAGGTCTGAGGGGTCGAGGGCAGTTGCGTGTACAAGAGCGGCATTGCCCTGCTAATAAAATTGCGTTATTGCTTCATAAGCATAACGGCAAATAACAAGATTCAGGAAACAACGCTACGTAATTCTTGTTAATAAGACAATTACAAAACCAGATTATCAATGACAAAGCATCTAGCACTTCGAAATAAATATCAGAAAAAGAAGTTAGTATGACGTCATTTGAGGCTCAATGGTGGGGGTTGCAACCCCCAAACCCCCCCTTTCCGTGGCTACAACACTGTACTGCAGAAACATCATGAAAAATCACAAAATCAGATAATATTAGATAAAAGCTTGAAACAGCTTGATTTGGGAATTCTTAAAGTGATCAGCGTAACTTTTATCTGATAAGACTAACATAAGTTATTAGAGTTTTTTAGCCTCTTGAGGTCAGATCTGACCCAATAACCGTATGAGGATTAAGTGATGCGGTAAAACAAGCGACAATTTTTTTAAACCCCATGTTTTCTGTTGTTGAGCCACATGAAATCGGCAGTGGCTAAAATCATTTGTCTAGTCAGTAAAAATATGCTTACGTAGACACCAGTACTAAAGCATTGAGGAGGCATAGGCCTACATTATAATTGAACATAAAAAAATGCAAGAAAGAAATGTCAGCAAAGATTTAGAGCATCAAAATAGTTTTTTTTACCCATTTTTTATTGGGGAACCAATAGATATCACGGTAGCAACAAAGCATTGATCGTGACAGGTAATCACAAACAGAAGCCATTCTTACGCGTGATAATATTGCGGTATTGAAGTAAACGAAGTCAATTGTCATCAGAGGAAGATCTTAGCATCATGGATTATATTTTAACAAAATGTGGGGGACTACGCCTTGGAAGTATAGAGAAGTGGGAAGCATTATATAAAATGACAATAAGGCTACTGCTCTAAATAAAGGTGTAATAAACATAAAAGGCGCAAAGCTAAGCAATGAAGTAAGCACAAAATCGTTTTATAAGTTATTAGATTTAAATGTATATCAATAACGTCAAATAATCCAACTTCACAATAATAAGCAACAAGCAAGATTGCACATCTACAGCTGAAAAATAAAAAATTGACTTGATAGGCACACAACTGTAAAATTCACAAAAAAGTATCAAGTTTGACACAATTGTTTTTATCAAGTGGACAAAGTAGAAACAGCTGCTGCTCAAAGATATAAACTAACCCTCTTTTTTAGAATCAAACATTTGATTGTGATGCAGAAAGTACAGGAGCTTTGGCCCAACTGATTAGACATGTGGACAGGATAACTATGTTGTTCTTAGCTATTTCCGATACTGAAGATAATACCCAATACCCATGGTTTAACAAACCAAAAAATATTCATGAAATTTAATTCAGAGATCTCATCATAAGCAGCATTGATAGATATATTACAATCACCACAACACTACAAGCTTAATGAAAAAAAAATTACTGTACTTGGGTCATTTGTCAATAACAATGTCATAAACAATCACACATATTATGTACGGTACAATACAATTGATTTTAGCAGTTTTAAAGCATGACCAAATTTAAGAAGTATGCATCTTGATCATTCATCTTTCCCGCACATGAACTTTTACAAATCAAAAAATAAATATTTAAGTTTTGTTGGTCCTTTTAGCATATGCTCCAACGCATGTCATAAATCCACATATAAGCAAAATAACTCCAATGAACAATGCAATCCCATCACCAGCGTCAAACGCAGATACAGATGATATTGCTCCACTTATCAACCAGAAGAAAAATGGGATAAATACATTTGCTGCAGATATCATTTCTCAAAATTTGACCAGGTGGCAGTTAATCGATCAAACTTTTAAACTGAGGAAGATGCAATGGTAATAAATCGGTCTGTAGAAAAAATATTTGTCAAAACTTTGAGGTCTTACAAAATATTGTATTGATGCAACTATCAATTTCTCATAGCAAAAATTTAAGCAATTAATGACACTGCCTGGTGCTTAATGTCATACTAGATTTTAAACCACCAATTTGTGATTAGATTTTTTATCAATATCGTAGCTTATACAGGTAGGCAATCACCAACCAGAAAATGGTTACTGAAGTTTAAAAATCAAAGTAGGGGAGCCAAATATGGTTCCCGTAAAGCAGGATTCTTCACCAGGAGTAAATTTTACCTACCAAGAGGGTAAATTTTCTGAAATAAAGACCAAGGAAAACTTTAAATTTCAGTGTCAAAAAAGCAGTAGTGGTACACTGGGGGTAAATTATACTTTTTTCTTTCGGCAAGGGGTAAACGAGACAAAAAAGGTAAAGAACCCCTACCGTAAAGCCATTCTCACAGTAGGGGAACCGAAAGCACCATTCAGCTACGGTAGTTTGATCATGGTAGTGGGGGTTGGGAAAAATTGATTGTCATTGATATTCAATTGCTATATTTTTTACTTTTTGTTCATCAAATGCACTGGAGCCTTTACTTTTCTGAATGAGTGTCGAATATGGCCTTGTCTTTACCTTCTTTTTGGCACAATTTGATATTCCATATTTAATTCTTTTTGTCCAGGTTACTTTATCTCATTTAAGTAAATTTGAAATAATCGTCAGTACCGGTCATTTCCTTGTTTTTGCTGATTCATTTTTTTTTTGTGCCAAAAAAAACAAAAAAAATTAATTTTTAATAACAAAGTTGCTTTGCACATATTTCGTCATTTGTCTGTAAGTTACCGCATGAATGTGAGGACATCACAAAAAATGCTTGGCGTACATCGCTAAATGCTCAATGTAATATCGAATATTGATTACAATATTCTTTATTCTTTACTTTTTTAAACTACCATTGAAATCGATTATTTCTTTACTTTTTGGTGAACCATCGAAATCGATTATTTCTTTACTTTTTGGTGACCTATCAAGTATTGATTATTTCTAATTTCTAAACTATTGAATCTCCAAGACCTTTGCATATAACCAGCTGAATCAAACCTTTATTTGAGTTATTTTTTAGGCAGTGGCAAAGGTTACGTGACTGTAATTTTTGTTTTCTGAATTCAAAGTTACATGATAAGCTATTATATATATTCTATTTCTTTTCTATCCTATTATCTTCACGAACTCGATTGTTAACCCCAGGTCACATGAATCCGAATTGAACTGAAGCAATCTGAACTGAAACCACTGAAATGAAATGAATCGAAGCTGCGACGAGAATTGAACCCAAAACTAGTGCAGCGCTTCCCATTATAAGCTGCACTCTATCTACTGAACTATTGAGAAGTCGTGGCAGTCTAGCAAATAATGACGTTCAAAAACCGATGCTCGTCGCACAACTCTCACGAAACTTCGAATTCAGAAAACGAAAATTACAGTCACGTAACCTTAGCCACAGCCTATCTTTTATTGAGTCATACATTTATCCTCCTTTGCGGTAGGACACCCAGCCCACTGCATTATCAATTTATAAAAGCACATTTTTACCTTCATAACTGTAGATGCATAGGTACCTGTAGGTCTGCTGGTCTAATCTAACAACTTTGCAAATGAATAAGCTCCTACTGAATAACCCACCATCAGCTTGTCAATTCAGCAAGGTTTAGCTTCCAGTTCTACAGTATTACGTAAAGTAAACCACCAACCTACAGTAAGCAATAGCCCAGAGCTCTTCCCTTGTTTGTCTTATCAGGTCTCTTTCTGAAATGAAATGTTGTGTGGTTTTATGGCGCTTTATAACTACTAAGGTCTTTTAGCGCCAGGACTAAATTTTGTCAAGAATTCACTGACCTATTTTCATTCTCTGTTCATTTTATCCTCTGCGCTACACGTCATTGCTAAGCGTTTAGCAAGTGCAACAGCAGATGCCAGTTTTAAAGTCTTTGGTCTTCCTGTAGGTCTAGTTTAGTCTTCAAGTTCTTTTATCCTCTGCGCTACACGTCATTGCTAAGCGTTTAGCAAGTGCAACAGCAGATGCCAGTTTTAAAGTCTTTGGTCTTCCTGTAGGTCTAGTTTAGTCTTCAAGTTCTGAATATAACAAATTTTGATCATCTCTAGTAGACCAGTGAGTAGACTATGTTATGACAAAATCACAAGGGTGTTGCCAATCGTGAAAAGCATTATTCAAACTTTGCTACGGAGTAAAAGGTACGGTCAACTGTAATATTATAGACTACGGAATTGCTGTTAAATAAATAAAAATAGGCCTACCTCGTAGCCTACATCGAGTTACAAAAAAAAAAAAAAAAAAAGATTCAAGCAAATTGTGCGCACAAAAGCATACCCACAGCCCAATTAGGATTGAATAGTAGCCCAAAAACTCGCAAGTCGCCAAACTGCATTTTGCGGAGCCAAGCCGAAAGTCAGTCAGCAAGTTTATTTTGTTGCAAACACAACGAACAAAATAATCACACTACGGTACGATTAATTACCATACACTGGAAATGCGTAAAGCAGCAACAGGTAGCTGCGAAGGGACCTAGTGGTCTTCTTGACTTACAACAACGTTTTGAAATGTTCGAATAGTTGCTTTCTAACAGAGGTAGTTCAACATTTACCTCGAGAAGAAGTTCGCATCAGCGCTCACAAGCAAAAGAAAAATAAATAGTGAGCCACATTGCTTGGCCTAATTTTTTAAAAGCATTGGGCAAATAATATCAGGCAACTGATAATTAGTAGGCTTAACAGCGGAAAAATTAGTTTCTGCTGAATATTAATTTATTTATACGAATATGTTTGTGTAAATCTCAGTTAATTTGTTGATTTAGATATGAATAGAGGTAGTTGTTGATACAAATACAAATTGCGATATTTTTTTTCGTATTTATTTTTTATTTTTCTATTCCATTTAGGGCCTCCAAATTCACTTTGCCTAGGGCCTCCAATCACCTAAGGCAGGCCCTGACTGCAATTTATATTCATCTAAGTACTAGAAGCTTAATTAAATTTTTTCTGTGCTCTGAAAGTGGCCGTAAAAGCAAATTTTATTTGGTAGTTTATTGATCCTATACCTTGTGATTGTTATAAAGAGCGTGTATCCAGGGTTGTCTTAGTTGGGGGGGGGGGGGGCTCGGCCTCCCAGTTCTGAAAAAACTGTTTGCAAGGGAGGCCCAGGGGGGCTTTTAAAATCGGCCTAGTCCATTGTTAACGTTTAGACTTTCGAGCAGAGGTTCTTAAACTGGGAGACGTAAAAGGTTTGCTAGGGGGGCGTGAGCATAGCAGTGAATTAACGTTTGAACGTATATTTTCCCTTCTTTTTTTCGTCAAACATCAAAACTTGTTTCCCCAAAACAGCTGCATCCTTCCCATTAATTCGATAGAGACATTGCAAATGAATTGTTGTATTTTCTGTATGTTTTTTTGTAGCGTGGTGGGCACTGCCGTATCTAGGCATTTTTAGAGTTCGGTCCCCCCGGTCGAGGGGTATTTGTAGGGGCCCAACAATATCGTTTGGTGTATTAGACACAGAATTAGTGGCAATAAATTTTAAATTTCGTCAAAAAGTTGTTGAAAAAGCACTACATAATAACAATTACACGACGTAAACTACAAATAAATTTACAAAAAATTTCTGGGGGAGCAAGCCCCCGAACCCCCCTAGAGTCATCACTGATTTTTAATTTGCTTCAAATTTGCTCTAATTTTGCCTCACACTGAAAGAAACTGCGTGTACGAAAATTTGGGGCGCCCATCCTGAGGAAATTTCTGGATACGTCTTTTAAAATAACGCAGCTAATTAAGTTAGGAAAGTTTAGTAACCGAGTCGAAAAAGTGCGAAACTGCCCAAATGCTTGTAGATATCAAAGGGCCTCATCTGGAGATTTTTGGGGGGAAGGGCAACAGCCTTCACACGGCACTGGTGGTGGGGCGTGGGCAAAAATAACTAATGCCAAAGGGGACGTACTGAAAAAGTTTAAGAACATTTGGTATAAAATAGTAGATTTTTTTGCATTATACAGGGCCTCTCTAGTTCTAATTTTACCAAGGCACCCCTGCGTATATCCATCTCACTTTTACCTCATCGGCTTTCCTTTTTTCGGAAATATTGTATTTTTAGTTTTTACTCATCTTTTTGATTTGGTTTGCCAAATTGACGCAAAAGCACAGCAGTGATTGTTACGTCACTCGAGGTAAAAGTTGCTGTCGCATTTTCTAATTGAGGCGAATGAAACGCGCTACTTGTGCTTTTAAAGGTTCATGCACGTCAATGTGGCAAACGAAATCGAAAAGATGAGCAAAAAGACAATAATTTCCGAAAAATGTAAAGTCGATGACGTAAAAATCGGATGGATACGTCTTTTTCATTACAAACTCAAGATTTAGCATCAATAAACTCACAAAATGTAAAATTGCCTTAGCAGGCATTTAAACTTACGACCACATATTCAACGTCGGCGTTCTATAGTACCGGTAGTATTCAAATAACATACTTCTGTTAAAAGCGTGTACGATATAGCCTATCACACAGAATTTGTCCCCCCTACTTTTTAAAACCAAACTCGGTCCATGCGTTAAGACATAGGCCTACTGAAGAAATAGGTTTTCACGAATTCTTAGCCACCGAGCTGTTGCTGTGCATAACACATGTATTTAATTTTGTAGAAATCTTTCTAACGAGAAAAAAGCCGGGAACGCCCTCCACTTCATTGATATAAGTCGCATGCTCTTCCAGGAGCGGATCCAAAATATTTTAATGGGGGAATGCAGTTTTGAATTAGGTTGATTGTTCACTAATTGCAAAGATGTTAGACGTACGGTATAATAAATTCAAATTTAGTTACAAGCAGCTTCTTCTAAATCAGTGTAAGTGAATATTGACCCTTTAGTTTTTTTCTCATTTTAGTTTTACTCAAAATTGCAATTACATATCTGAAACAACAATTATTTCCTGTTGATTGTGTTTTTTTTTGATTTCTTTTAATTTCATGATAAATGATTGCATTTGCCCTTCTACGTGTATGGTGGCTGAGGGCAGCGTGATGTGTATGTGCGTCGTGGTTGAGTTTTTGGTGTCACAATCATTTTTTCGGTTGAGTCATCGGAAATTTGATTGAGATGCGGAAGGTCTCTTGGTCTGCGGATGCTGGGTGTGTGGACGGGGTAATTGTCGCTCTCCGTGGGCTGTCACTTGACTCGAAGACCACTGGTCCCTTCGTGATTGCCTGTTGCTGCGAATAACGTACGAGTTTTTTCGCTGAATATTGAGTTTGTGTGCACTAATCGGCAACGAAATAAGCTCTGTTCTGTTGTGACCCGAAAAAGAGCGTAAACGAGTCCTTTTTTGAAAATGTGTCCACGCGAGGAAGTATATTCAGAACCTTTTAGCACCAATTTTTGACATTTTTTAATTGTATTTTTTTGGCAAAGTTAAAGTTAAGCAAATTAGGGGGAACAAAAATAATTTTTGGAGGGTCGGGGAGCATGTTCCCCGGAAAATTTTTGAAAATTTACATACTGCAATGGGTATTCTAGTACTTTTCAAACAATTTGTAACACAAATTTTTGTTCTTTTGCTTCTAATTATAGTCCTTCACCAAATATGCTACATTTTGTTAGCTCATTTTCGATTTATGCCTGGTTAAGGCATAAGGCGTAAAAATTATTGTTAAATCGAAGAGGTTTAAAATTATGGAAAAATTTTATTCATCAAAAAACTTTGTTGAAATTGGCTGGTGGGGGGATGCATCCCCCACATTTCTCCCGGATCCGCCCCAGCACGCTTTATAAACATGCTGAAATGGGATGCAAAATATAATGCACTTAGCTTAGCTGCGTGTAATAGTCATTGTCGGTAGGGTTGCGTTAAAAGCGTTGTTTTCACACCGGCCAGGTTTATGATTCAACTCTCACATAAGCTTCGTAGTTCATCTTTGCATAAAACTTTTCATGATCATTATATATGCTCGAAGAAGTTTGTTAAACAGCCAATTCAAGACGTTAGATTCAAGTAGAAACTTGGAAACAAGATAGTTCCTCCGCCAGTCTGAATTCGTTTTTTTTTTTTTTTTTATACGCGTCTATTACTTCTATGTTTTGTTCTGTCTTGCTTACACTGCTGATGATGACAGCTGAATCTACGTTGTTAGAACGTCCAGTTTTGAGAATTAAGTTGGTTCATATTTCCGCTTTAAGCTATTTTTGTTCCATATCTATTGTATTCCGAAGCTTCTCATTGTGTCACACCTCTGGACTTCTGATAGACATAGGCCATAGCTCATAGATCAAACCAACATTCAACCATCCAAAATGAATTTGTTATTATTATTTTTGTAATCGCAAGAGTGCGATATGCAATTACAATACCAACACATTGCTGAATTTACTTCCTGTGGACAATTATTTCATCGCAAGAAAAAAAAAGTTTTAGCTGTTACAGTACCTCCAGTACAAAATTTTGTCGTCCAAAATTGACATTTGAAATTGAAAGCCGAAGCGATAAAATGTTTTAAATGGGTTTAATTCAGATAAAATACCAGAAAACGAAACAAATTAGTATCTGATAACAGAAGGCAATCACTAATATGAAACGCGATTTAAATTTTTTGTTTCATTTTGTTCATGAAAATAAGCTGTAGGCCTAATTAACTTTTGCAGTAATTGCATTTGTTACATCGCACCTACCGCTGATATTTTGACGAAAGTGAGCAGCACGTATGGTTTTGCTATAGGCAGTGACTAAGCTTACGTGACCGTAAAAATAAACTCTTTGGTTTGTGGCATCATCCCTTCATGCTCTTCCCGGTTGTACCAGAGCGTGACAATGTAATAAAACAAACCAAAGAAACAAATGTTACGGTCACGTAGGGATGGGCATTTCAGAATACCGAATCTAGAAGAATCCGAATCCCAAACTATCCGCGATAGTTTTTGCAGTATGAACCGAGTAGTTGGATTCAATTTCATTTTTGCATTTTTTTTGTATTTTGTTGCATATTTATTCTCCTATCACGAGAAAGCGATCAAAACGCTATACGGAGCTCGCTTAGGAGTTGCCAGCCATCTGTTTACCACACCAAAATGGGGAATCCCGCTAAGTGTCTTTTCCAACAGCACAACGGATAAACTTGCCGGCTTATTCTTTACACTGTCCCTTGAAAGGCGCGTTTACCGATACGCGGCACGCGTCAAAATTTATTCGCACCTTGTTTGTTTTATTTTGCTGTTCTCAGATCACGCGAAAACCAGCGAAATCCTTCTACAATAACTTCCATTATAATTTTAGTCGCGTCATCGCGTGCCGCGCGTCGGTAAACGCACCTCAATGCTGAGCGTCAAGCAGGGAAGTTGTGAATACCAATTTTACAGTCATTGGTTTGACCCGACTCGGAATCAAACCCAAGTCCACAGCTCCCGAGGCGGACGCTCCCACCTCTCGGCCATCTGAGCATTATTTTACATTGTAACAAAGTGTTGCTTTGAGGTTATTTTTTCAAATAAGTTCTTTTCACTACTATTGCTGGTTTGCTGCTGGGTCTTTTACAAAATAGTTTGATTGAAAAAAAGAATTGGATTTGGTATTCTGGACTCGGATGTGACTATTCGGAATAATTCCGGAATAGTCACTCAACTAGTTTATTCGTCCGCAGAATCAATACCACAAATAATAACAAAGCGGATACCATCGTAGTATTTAACAACACTGAATAATTATACTCCTTAATTTAATTCTTATTTATTGGTGCTAATTCGGACAGGGCAGTGAAAGACCTAAAGAAAGTCATTCTGAAATGCCCATTCCTACAGTCACGTAACCTTAAGGTGCGATCACACTAACTGAGACGTTGACACCTTTCAGACATCGTGCAGGTTTATTTTATTGTGACATAACTTTGTGCGGATGTGATGTCATAATAAGATAAATCTGCACAATGTCTCAAAGGTCTCAACGTCTCAATTAGTGAGATCGCACCTTTAGCTGCCTCGTATGGCATATGCGATATGATTAATTTGCCAACATCTGCTGGGTATTTAATCATCGCCATCAACGCTAGAGTTTGGGGGTTCGATTCCTGGAATGGTCAAATCAGACACAGGGTTGCCAGCGGCTTACTACCGCTGCGTTGTTCAGGCCAGGCGCTAAGCCGCGGAAATGGACCCCTCCACTCATTACACGTTTCGGCGTAATAAGCGAGTAGAAAGAAGATTTGATGTTTTTTCGTTCACCATACTTTTGGGACTTGGTTTATTGCAGTCCATTTTTTACAACAAACTACGGACAAACCAAATGTAGTAGTGTAAATATTCATTCTCAAACACCTAACTCCGTTTGACGTTTAATGCCAAAATGGTAGACTATGCGGTTATAAATATATTATTTCAATTCTTTTTGTTATTCTATTATCTCTGACCAGCTTATTGCCACTATAAGTATACTTTTTGCTGCCAGACGGTTTGACACTACAGTTGTAGAGAAGACCATTCGTTGATACACTATTTGCATTAAAGGTGGCTTGGAGGTGTGATTTTCGAGTCAGCAGCTCCGTCATGAAGAATTTGTAATTCAATAGAGAGTGCTATGCACCATGCCGCCAACATCAATGATGACTAGAAAAAGTGTTTAAATGCAGTAGCTTCAATACCGTTTTCCGCGTTTGCGATATACAATGGATGGTTAACTGCGTCACATTAACAATTGCCTACTGGAATGGGAGTGGCTCGCAGGTGTCATCGTTAATCCATTTTTTATAAGTTAATACGACGCTAATTAGCTCTTATATTGTTGAAACAGTAATCACTGATTAAAAAAGACTAATTTACATATTTTTTTTATTTAAATTTGGCAGAATTAAAATGTAATGCAGCTCAAAGTGCATTACTAAAAGGTGAATCTTTGACTTATAGCGTTAGTCTAAAAATAGAATATTTGTGAGACTTGAACGGTGTTTAAAATTGTAATTGTACGTGCAAAGTACAACTTAGTTATCATTACACGAAATTAAGCAAAAACCTAAGAATAAAATTTGCACCTTGACCTGCATAGCCTATTAGTGCGACATAATTAAAAAGGTGAAAACAATTTCGAAGATACTATTTTGGTTAAAATTAACATGTTGTAATGTTGGCGCGGTCGTAGTGCAAAGCCAAACCTTTAAAAAATGTAATTTTAGCAATATTTTTTTAGTCCGATTCTTTTACGCTGGAAGAAGCAACTTTCGGACTTAAGTTCCCTTCCTTTACCGAGTTAATAATTAGATGTTAAGCGCTTTTTAACGATTTTCGTGGATACTGAAAATAACCAAGACCAAAACATCGAAAACACCGCCGTCTACTGTACTGTAAACTTTTTATTGTCGCAACGACCCATGACCTGTCCGAAGGTCGGATTTAGACATTGAAAGGACCGAGATTGTTTTGCTTTCACATTTGCTGCAAGTGACCAATGATCAGACTTGTTTCGAAATAAATAAAGCCTTCGATCTCCGACGAAAAAGCTTTCCGTGGTCCGTAATCGTGTCGAGCCTATTTTGTTCGTGACGAGGCACTAGGTTTCAGCCTGTACAAAGCCTCTTGGTAGATTCTGCCTTGTCTATCCCGCCTGTTACATAAGGTACAATCACTCTGAGTGAAACGTTTCAATGTCTTATGACAACTTTTTGGTTTGTTTTATTGTTGCATCACACCTGCGACATGATAACGTAGCAATGCAACAAATAGAAAGATGTCACTTAGCATTGAGACGTCTCAGTCATTGCGGCCGCTTCTAACTCCGCGAGCGTCGAGCGTAAGAGAATCACTATAGGCATCAGCCCATTATGTTATTTGATTGCTATGTAAAATGAAATAACACAACAGATCCCAGCCTCATTCACTGCAATCACTCCACTGCTTATGCTGATTTAACAAAAATGATCTTCGAAATACAGCAAATATGGGACCAAAATAGCTTAAGAAGGAAAATATCGCCGCTGTAAATTTTGAAACTGGACGTTTCGACAACATAGATTCAGCTGTCATCATTAGCAGCGTAAGCAAGGCAGTACAAAACTAAAGTTCTTGTTTTCAAAATTTGTTTTTTAATTTATTTTCATTCAAGCAAATCAAACCAGATATGGAAACACTAAAATGAACATCTATTGTGTTTGCAACTAAATAAATTCGCAAATTTAAGCTTAAATGCTTCGTTTTTTCAAACCCACAAGCTTCTGATGTACTGCAGACAACTAGGTTAGCTGTTCCTTGAAGTCAAAAGACTGGGGTTGCAATTCCGGCCAGGTCATTATACTTGTAGTATCATGCCGTAGCGCGTAACGAGTGGTGGAGTCAATCTCCGCTACTTAGCGCCTGGGAAATACAAAACGCCGCAGCCGTGGCAAGCCGTAGACGACGCTGTGTTCGACGCTCTCATTTAACCGGCACGGAAATCGAACCCCAGAGCTCTCGCGCCGATAGTAGTAGTAGTTAGTTATATTTTTATTTGTCGCGCGCAAAACACAGAAACATGATTCATAAAAAAAAAAAATACTAAAAAGAACATGCACGACCAGGCAATTGGAAGGGACCCCAGAGTGATCGAGTCACAGGTGCCTGATGACGTGCAATGCAATCATGCACAAACATTCCGGGACATCTATCCGACCAGGGCGGCGAACTCGATCGATTTTTAACCGAGTTCAAGAGATATTTGCAAGTCCGAGTTCGAGTTCGAATTCAAGAGATATTTGTAGACATCTAGGTTAGCTGTTCCTTGAAGTCAAAATACTGGGGTTACATTTCTGGTCAGGTCATTATACTCGTAGTATTACGCCGAAGCGCGTAGCGAGTGGTGGGTCAATCTCCGCTACTTAGCGAGTTCAAGTTTGAGTTCGAAGAATTTTATTTTTCGAATTCGAGTTCGGTAAAAATAACCGAGTTCAGCGAGTTCAAGTTCGAGTTCGCAGCCCTGGACTTTATAGGTCGCAATGGCATGAACTAATAAACAATATGTAGCTTTTCTTTTGGTAAAATTATAACTTCAATTTACACGGATTGTTACAACTTGAACAACAAACTATATTTCGACTATTAAATAAAGTCTCTTCATAAACTATATTTCGTAGTGATCTTTTATTCCGGGAGTCGAACCGAACCCGAACCGCCAACCAGTAAAAACCGCATTTTTTCGGTGAACCCGAACCGAATCTGAACCGTTTAAATTTGAGATCATTGAACCTGAACCGAACCTTTAATATTTTAAATCTGTGAACCTGAACCAAACCCGAACCTTTAATATTTCAAATCTGTGAACCTGAACCGAACCCGAACCTTTAAATTTTATGCAAGTAAATCCGAACCTATAATATTTGGTGGACATAAACCAGAACAGAAATCGTTTAGTAACAATGTTTGAATCTGAGCTGATTCTTAAAAAATATTAATAAAAATCTCTAGATATGTGCTGCGATGCGTAACATTCTTTCTGCTTACTTGGAGTTTTTTCTCGTTCTTCCGGTAACTTTACAATAGCCTCAACTAAATCTAGTCAGGGTTTTTATTTGTTGACGTTTCGTTGGTACTGACAACCAACATCATCAGAACGATAAAGCACCGACCTATTCCAATCTTTGCAACATTCTTTCTGCTTTTCTAAATTTAATGAATTTTTGCATTTTCATTTAACCTTAATTGATTCGGGCATGCAATTTATATTTCGTTATTTTAATAATATAAAACCCTAATTTAGTTTTAGGCCAAATTAAAGATTTTGAAGTGAACCCGAACCTGAACCGCGAACCGGTAAAAACCGCTTTTTTTGGTGAACCCGAACCGAACCTGAACCTTAGAAATTTGGTTTCGATGAACCCGAACCGAACCCGAACCTTTAAATTTTGGTGTAATTGAACCCGAACCGAACCTGAACTCAAATTTTTAAAAAGTCTTGAACCTGAACCGGAACTGAACCGTTAAAAATATAATTTCTTGAACCTGAACCGGAGCCGGAGCGATATTTTAAACGGTTCGAGTTCCTGCCTTTATTTTTTTTCAACAATTTAAACATTTTTCTAATGAACTCAAACTCGGAACAGTTTTATGCGAGAACAATTATAAAAAAAGATATGCAAGCGAACCTGGGAAAGACGATGAAAAGAACCAGAAGAACATTGATCACTTAATCATATTCAACAAAGACAGCGATGTTTTTAACTCACCCGCTGGTCTCATCACACTAAAAAACAGCTGATAATTGTATTTGCCGCTTCTTCGTCAAGATTTCAACCCAACCAGCAATTGCTGATACGAATATTACACTTTGTACGCATACTTTAACAGCCTGTAGTCTGTTTTGAATGGTACAGTCAAAAATCTAATCAAATCTTCACTAAACCGCGGTATTATGCCGAAGCGCGTGACGAGTGGCGGCAGCTATAGCCGTTGGCGACATTGAGTCCGATTTGACCGACCCCGGTATGGAAGCCCGGACCTCCAGCACCGATACTGCCATCCGGCCTAACTTTGGCGAGCAAAAATCGCAGATGAGACCATAGCAAGATGTCCCAAGTGGAGGCAGTGACTACTTGGGCCGAAATCTACTCAGCAATACAGCTACGTTGAATATGAATTTCCATGCACATTTTACGCTAAAAACTAAACTTAGAAACTGATGATGAGATTGCTTACCAAACGTGTTCTGTAAAAGCCAATTTTTAAGCAGTATATGGCGTGAGAAGTTTGTCATAAAAATGTACATTTATACAAGTTTGATAAACAAGTTTCGGAGATTTTGTTAATATAGAAGGATTGGCTGATCTTGAAGTCCATAAGTCAAACAGCACAAATAAGAAATGCTACCATTATCTTCGAATTTTCTAAAAATATATCATAATCTTAGAGAATTATCTATAATTTCTGCAAATTCTCTGACGTAGGTTTCAGATTTTTAACATTTTCGCGAGTACTTTCTTGAAATATTATATTATAGTTCTTTTTAAAATTGCTAGATAACATCGCTGTTTGCGAATATCGGCAAAAAAAATCAAATCGTTCTACAATCTACAGATAGTTTTGTCAACTCTATTGCCACAATGTTATCGAACTTGTTAAACCCACCTCACTTTCTCTTATCGTAGGCCTACCGAAGCATTTGATTGTGTTGCATTAAATCAATTACTTTACACTATTTTGTTTGCAAATGTAACTGACACATTTCGATTTCCATCCTAAATTTGCAAAAAAATATTCCAATCTTTCTGGAAGTGCAATAATTTTGACAAAGAAAAAAATTCAACGTAAAACGATAAATCATCATGTACTGTATCGTAAGACGATTTCGTTTTTTTTTTTTTTTTTTTGTTTCAAGCAACTTTATTGCAGCTTCGGATTTTTGTGGTAGTGAAGTACATGCATCATAGAGATGACCTAGTTGAGCATCGAACCCGCGAAGCCAGCTTCGGAGCCCAATACACCAACCACTCGGCCAACTCCATGTGCACTTCGTACCATCTAGAAAACTTGAGTACTGCACCTTGATAAGCAGTAAGATTTTATGACTGATACTTTCAGCGGTGTAAAAATCGGTTAAAACATTTTCTGCTAGTGGTTCCATAACTAAGAGTACATTTTCTGCGGTGCGCTATTCCTGGTTGTGGAACCAAAAGCAGAAAATGTTTTAAACGCTTTTTAAAGCGCTTGAATTGTCGGTCAGCAAACTACACTCACGATACTTGGCTTTTGACATGTTTCCCCACTTTATTAATAAATCAGAGTGTGGACTGCCCAATGACCACTTTGGTAGGCTAACTTCGGTTACCCTTGTTTTAATTATAAAGAACAAATTAGGGAGCGCCCGGTTTCCAAGTTTGGTAGGCTTTTGGTCAAAATAGACTCTTCCGCATCAATTCCGTGATAATGATACGTCACTTAAATCCTCGAAGCGAGAATATCTTGCCTTCCCACGATGCACAATTAGAGTTACAGTCAGTGCATGAAGCAACGCAGTTTCGAAAGTAACGGGATATCCTAAGACTTAAAGATTAGGAGAGGGTAGATGACAAGTGGATTGCTACTCCATGCCCTGCATTGCTATTTTTTGCGATGCTTTCTTGTCATCTACCCTCTCCTAATCTTTAAGTCTTAGGATATCCCGTTATTTTCGAAACTGCGTTGCTTCATGCACTGACTGTAACTCTAATTGTGCATCGTGGAAAGGCAAGATATTCTCGCTTCGAGGATTTAAGTGACGTATCATTATCACGGAATCGATGCGGAAGAGTCTATTTTGACCAAAAGCCTACCAAACTTGGGAACCTGGGCGCTCCCTAATTTGCACTTTATTAATGTCTCTTATGTTTTCCTGTTTTTAATTTAATGTTTTGTCTGGTGTGCCCATTCCGGTGGTGAAAAAAAAAAGAGTTAGTATACACTTATGAGTGTTTGGCGCATTGCACTGCGGAACTGGCTTCACAGGTTCGATGCTCAGCTACGACATCTTTCACGATCCACGTAATTCAATAAAATTCAGTTTTATAATTGGCGAAGCCTGGATTGGCAAGTGTGTTTATCCTTTTTATTGAAGTGTTTTTTTTTCTGAAAGTTATACAGTACTTTATTTCGAAACAAGGATTTCTCTGTCGTCAGTGCGATTGGTGATAAATGTATTTGAGTTTGGAGTGGAAGCTTCGATAGCAAAGACTTAGAAATTTCTCCAGACTCTCATTTTGCTGTGGGTTTCACAATAACTACGCAGTATGTTCTTCAGGTTCTACGCCTGTGGTAAGTGTTAATAATTGTGTCATTGCCTTGCCGCGTTTGATCATCTTGTCGCTATGGTTCAACGTTTAAACTCTATATAAGCGCCGCCATCCGTGATGTTTTTAGATAGCCGTGGAGACTATACATTTTAAGGCGTTGTGCACCTGATGAGTCCCGAAGGACGAAAAAGGTGATTACCAGTAACCATTTTTCGTGCACTACGTGAAGCTGAACTTGTAGTTCTCGGCTGTCTTGCTGCTTATTATGAAAGCCTAAGCTGTAATTACGTCGCTTAAAATAAAAGAAAAGAAGAAGACTATTTGCATTTACATGAGTTTATTTCGGGAAAACAAAAAAAAAACTTGAACAACTTGAGCAAGAGACTTTTCAAGTTTTCAAGGTCGGTTTTGGAATAACGTAATATTGGAGTTGAAAATGTGTAATTTTTAGTATTTCTTCCTACTTTGCATAACTGCCGCTTCCTGATTTCTGCCAAACTTCAATGACTTAACAAAATCAGCTCCCAAAATGACGTAATAGTAGGTGATTATCGTTTATTACGTCTATTGAAATGTCTGGCTTGGGAATGGTGGCAATCGTAAATAAATCAAAAGGCAGGAAGAAAAAGACAGCTATTAATAAATACTCTTACCAATAAACATCTCAACAATAAAACAATTAGAGACAAAAGGCGTTAAAATTTTTAATTGCTGTTAAGTTAATTCCTACTTACGTCAAGACTTTTCGCAATTTACTCAAGTAGTAAATCTGGTGCATTCAACGTAAATGGCAAACACACATGACAAAATAAAATTAGCGTTATGAAAAGTTTAATGACGATAAAACCAGGGCACACTTTCAATTGAATATCCATTTTTTCATTTCAATTTACCAGTAAGTGATTTCATTAATTTTAATTGACTTTGCGTATTTGAATGACGATAAAACACATCACTATTCCATTTTAATTACACATTTTTTCATATTTCTCGTCAATATCCTGGAAAACTTTATGCCATTTCACAATGAATGATTCAAAAATGCAGCAAAGAATTTTTCAAGTTTTGTAACCAGCAAGAAATGAAAAGAAATTTCTTAAGAGAAGGCATGCCTCATTGCTGCCAGTATTATAAAATACTAGAGAAGTTTTGATATATTACTGTGTAGTTTCTGTTGGCAATGACGTATCAAAAAGAATTCTATAAGGTAATATTAACGTGAACGCGAGAAAAAGTGTGGAGTTAGTGTTATAGAAGAAATATTAGTATACGTGTTTAACAAAAGAAAATTATAATGATTAGTCTTATGGGTTAGTTCATTTGTTCAGACATTGCAATTGGTGCGCGAGGTCTGGGGTTCAATTACCAAGCCGGTCAAATCAGACTCAGCGTCGCCAACATTTTGCTACCGCTGCGATGTTTCTTCGGAGCTGTGTTGCCCACGCGCTAAACCGCGAAAATGGATCCCACCACTCGTTACAGGCTTCCGCGTAATACCGCGAGTAGATGAAGATTTGGTTTGGCCCCCAGATGTCGAAAGAAAAAATATAAGATTTACGTTGATATTAACATTATTCTAGTTAGTCGTAGTCTAAGCACTTTTATAGGTTAGCTTCGAAGTTGTAAGCCGAACCGTAAACGAAAACGTCATCTCCATTTCTTTGAAAAACTGGAAAATAGCTGATAGTGTCTGTTGGCTGATTCAAAATTAAATCAAAATGGCTGAAAAAATTGTCCAATTTTGCCCCAAACATACCGTGATTTTTTTGGATTTAAATAATTTTTGTGAAGATTCTCTGCTGTTTCATATTTTATTTCAGCTTTAAAAATACTTTTTATTAATCTGCTTTATCGATTCAGTTTTTACTTGCTTTCGGTCGAACGAATTTCATTAATTTTCTCTCGATCAAGAAAATAGAATATTGTTTCGTTGAATTACCATAAGAACATGTCAAAAACCACACGCTGATGTACCGAACAAGACAGGTGCGTTTTTTGACGTCAACCACAAATTTAAAAGTTATTAACTGCTACTTTGCAACAGTGTTTAACATGGTTTTATATGCTAATAAGCCAGAAGGCGTGGCCACTCAATAAAGATTGTAGTTTCATGCTCAGCAAATTATCTCTTATAAAGTGATTGCCTAAAAATGTTTTTCAACAACTCAAATGGCTAACTGGCAATTAAGAGACTCTTGAGCTGTAGAACCGGGTTTGATCCAGAGTAGGGTCATACCAATGACTTTAAAATTGGTATTCACAGCTTCCCTGCTTGATGCTCAGCATTAAAGGGACAGTCCGGAGAACGAGCCGACAAGTTTACCTGTTGTGCCGATGAAAAAGGCACTTAGCGGAAGCTTTCCGGTTACAGGAAGATGCTTTTTAACCTTTTACTTCAGAAACGAATCATTTTATTGTTTTGCTTCAACACTATATGGCCTTTATTTACTATTTACTCAAAATCGATGAAGTGTAACAGCAGTTTCAGCTCATGCAGTAGCTCAGACATTGCTATTGGTACAGGAGGTCTGGGGTTCGATTACCGGGCCGATTGAATCGGCGCAGTGTCGCCAACGACTTGCCACCGTTGCAGCACTTTTTCGGAGCTGTGTTGCCGATGGTGCTAAGCCGTGGAGATGGACTCCGCCACTCGTGGAGATGGACCCCACCACTCGTTGCACGCTTCGGCGAAATACCGCGAACGTGATAAAGATCTGATTTTTTTCATTCGATTTTTTTTTGATAAATTTCAATTACTACCATCCACCAATACACAGCGCAAAGTTATTGTCAATAATATCAAACATAAACTCCGACCTGCAGTATAATTACGTGTGTAATGCTTTCGGGTTTTCTTTAAGGTTTTGCCTTGTCGACCTGCTGGCTACCATCATCATTCATTTTCCTTTGAAGTATAATCGGTGTGCGTAAGTACTAGGTAGTGCGCGGTTTCTTAATTATAATCATTTCAAACTTTATCTTGGAAATATTAGGATGTAAACATCATTTGCATAAAAATAACTTTGTGGAAGTTTTTTGAAAATTTAATCATTTGCATAAAAAAATATTCAGAAGCATAGATTATCTGACAGCGTGAAATTACAAAAGTTGAAGATTGCTGAAAACTGATTTTGAATTCAGTTGCTTGCAAAATGCAAGTAGGCTTTAATTGCATGGCTGCTGCTGTAGCTAGTTGCTCGGCTCTTGTCCATTATTAATAAACAATATGGAGGACAATTAGAGCTGACAAATCTTCTACCGACCGGTTAAGTCAGTTATTACCTCTCGCCACCTCGCGCGGGAGGTCTTACGTTCTATTCCCGGGCTGGTCAAATCGGCACAGTGTTGTCAAAGCTTGTCATCAATGTGCCGTTTTTTCAGAGCTGTGTTGCCGCGGTGCTGAGCCTCTCGTTGCTCGCTTCAGCGCACAATTCCGCGAGTATAATAAAGATTTTGAATGTTTTTCTTGAATAAAAACGCAAGAATATCGTTTGAATCGTTCAATTATTATTAAATGACAAAAAAAGCCGTATCAGTAAGAAACATCATATATTTATTTCTTAGTTTGGCAATTTTACATAATTATGACTAGTCAAACAACATAAAAAGATTTCAAAGTTTTTCTTATCTTTATTTAAGCAGTAGAAAAAGCGTGATAAGGCAAGGGAAAGATCTTGTGTTTACCAAAAACAGTACAAAGGTTATTCAAATTGACAAGTTAATATCACGATTGTACAACCTTGATACCCTCCCAAAATAGTTAACATTATGTTGTCACAAGCAAGCAGCGATTTGATTTATCAAAAAATTCAATAAATAGTGCTTACTAATCATCTACACGATTTTTCTTATTGGGCGAGGGATTTTAATATAAAAAGATTTATTCTTGTTTTGTGTGTTACTTTTCCTGTCAACGCATGCACAGGTTATCAGATACGAAGAGGTCTTGATCAAAATTAATAAACACAACAGTCTACAATATTATCGTTGTTTGCAGCTTTTTTGAACAGAATCATAGCGCCAAAGGTTAAATGCTCTGATTTAAAAATACATGACAGTACATTTATGCATGTGGTGCATATCAGTACTCGGATTAATTTGACTACAACTTGTACCAGGGCGACGGGGTTGGGCATTTTTAATCGTTGTTTCCCAGTTATGCAGTTGACCAAGAGTAACAAGCTGCTGGCACACCTTTTCAACTGCGTGTAGTAGTTACTCCATTTGAACTACAGAAAAGCGAGCACAATTAGATAATTGTTTGATTATGACATAATAATAACCGGCCGTTAGCTCAGTTGCTAAGCGCACGCTATCGGTGCGGGAGGTCTGGGGTTCGATTCCCGGGCCGGTCAAATCTACACAGTGTCGCCAACGACTCGCCACCGTTGCGACGATTCTTCGGAGCTGTGTTGCCCAGGCGCTAAGCCGCGGAGATGGGCCCCGCAACTCGTTACACGCTTCGGCGTAATACGGCGAGTATAATGAAGGTTTTTTTTGACATAATAATCACTTTGGTTTGTAAAGAAAAATAAACGAAAAACGTAGGTTGCACCAGAGTTCTCTTTACGTATAAGCAAACTCCATTACGTGACTCCTACGTCACGCTTGACTAGGGTGACTCAGAATAAAAGCACGATGAGTA
Organism: Trididemnum miniatum; assembly: GCA_964006365.1. Lineage (NCBI taxonomy): Eukaryota > Metazoa > Chordata > Ascidiacea > Aplousobranchia > Didemnidae > Trididemnum > Trididemnum miniatum. The sequence continues at coordinate 2,545,207 of OZ023250.1, forward strand.
TCAACAGTGAACGCCGTTTCAACTTTTCAGGTCTCATCAGCAATGCAACCAGCACTTATAGTAGTTAGTGGTTACAATGCAGAAATTTATTGGCACACACTGATTTCATGTACTCGCAGTGAGACGAGAGGCGGTATTCATCTACGCGACGCAGTGCCTGGGCAACACAGCTCCAACGTAACGTAGCAACGATGGCGAGCCCTTAGCAACACTGTGTCCGATTTGATCGGCTCGGAAATCGAACCTCAAACCTCCCGTGTCGATAGCGATGTCTTTAACCACAGCGCTAATCAACCAAACTGTAAAAAATTGACTTAAATTTTGAAAATATTATGATTATGTATGCACCTTTTTGTAGTCTTTGCGATAACTGCAAGGACATGTATTTAGCTACAAAGGTGTGTTTACCGATACGCGGCATGCGGCAATATGACTGACACAAAAAAGAACGTTCATCACCTAAGCTTGAATAACTACAAAAATAAACGACTTATTTTTTTGGATTTTTTAGATATATTAAATAGAGTTATTGTTCTAAAAGTGAACCAAATTTGTCCTTCGAGATGCCATGGGTTACTGAAAAAAAGGCATTTATAATTGAGGCATACTTTCGCCATAAGTCTATCCATGCAGCTCAATTGCAATTCAAAAAACGGTTCGGTAGTCAATAGTAATGCACTTTTTGTCCACGCGACGATCTATAGATGGGTCAACAAGTTCAGAACCCATCAAACTCTGCAAAATCTCAAATGTAAAAATACCAACAAATCATCACACTCTAGACTAGACAACCAAAATTGCTCTGGTCACCACGCAACGTTGCGGCTTCCAAAGACTCTGTTGTTCGCAGACCGCAGCCCAAGCAAGTCTGTACTTAGACGAAGTCAGGAGCTTGAAATCAACCGGAAGACAGTGCGTAGACTTCTTTCTCAACGCAGATCTCAATCATTGGAGTGGCTGGAGCAGGGCTTTCCTGACCGTCTGATCAGTTGCAGGTGTGACCCAGAGTGGTCGCCGCATTCGCCAGACTTAATCTCCCAGATTTTTATTTGTGGGGATACCTTATAAGAACAGGGTGTATGGCAACAACCCTCAGACAATTCCTGATCTGATGGCAGCAATCAAAACAGGAACAAGAGCGATCATAAAAGAGGAATGCGGGAGGGTCATTGAGAACTTTACCCGTCAGATCCAAGTGTGCCTGCTGCGATGGGGAGCTCATTTCGAGCACATTTTTGAGCTACCTGTAAGTGAAACAAAGACTTTTTGCACTGGTACAGACTTGAAACCTAGGAGATGTTTGCTACTCAGGCTTGGCCTCACGTAACCAAAAATTTTTGGTCAATTGAACTAAAATTTTGGAAGTTAATCGATGTTTCGTCATGAACGTTTTTTTGTGTCACCCTGCCCACTAGTCTGCAACTATCTGCGATCAAGTCGATATAAAATTTTGCTAGGCTGCGTCAAACAAGCTGATTGTTTAATGAAGTCGTAACAATCCAACGTGCATTGTTTCATTCCCGTCGTCAAGGTTATCTCAAACATTTTTTTGATACCGGGCAATGAAGTGATAGAAATTGGGGTTAACTCTAGTATCAGCCCCCAGGTTCAATTAGGGTTAGGTTTGGTTAGGATTAGGTTCGATTAAGGTTAGGTTTGGTTAGGATTAGGTTCGATTAGGATTAAATTTAGTTAGGGTTCGGTTCTGTTAGGGCTAGATTTGGTTAGGATTAGGTTAAGGTCATAGGTTAGGTTAAGGTTGGCAGACAGAAAAAGCGTGGGGGTTATTTTAGATGAGACCCAGAAATTGTACAGGTACAAATCCTTGATATCGCGTGGTTTTTGTCGCATTGTCGCACCTAAGTTTAACGTCAAAATGAAATTAACGAAAAAAGTAAGTAGTCGCGTTGCCGCGTATCGGAAGCCTTTTTTTTTCCTCATTTAATTCAGCGCTTTTGAAGCAAAATGAAGGCAGAAAACAGGGCTATGTCACAAACACAAGCTTTGTTGCTTTCTGTTGCGTCACATTAATCACTGTCTCATTCAAATAGCCAAAGCTGCTGTAGCAGAAAATATTCGTGTTTTGCGAAAAAAAAAACATAAATTTGAATGCCTCAAACTTTAAAACATGAGATTTATTGCTGTGTTATCGCAAAAAGAATTTTTAATTGCGAAATGCAATAAATATTGGACGAAAATAGCTTAAGGAAAAAAATCAAGCCCCAGTAATTCTTACCATTGGATGTTTCGACAGCATAGTGCTGATGATGACAGCTGAACATGTGTCAAAATGTCCTGTTATAAGAATTACTGTAACTTGATTGTTCTCCTCAGGCTATTTTGTAATTTCTTGACGTTTCACAATGCTACTCAGCCCATTGTGAAAAGTAAAAAAAAGGACATGCAAAATTGGAAGAACATTTTGGAGATAATCCGTAACATCATCGGCTTTTATCACAAAAAATTAAGATTTAAGACTCTGGATATTTTTTGCTGGTCAATATTTCTAAATTAGAACCAAAATCGAACACTTCTAAATAGAAACCAAAACGAATACTTCTAAATAGTAGAACCAAAAACTATTTAGAAGAAGGTTCTACTATTTAGAAGTCCATGGGTAGATATTTCTTAGTAGCTAAACACATCGGTATCGTAGAGGGATGTTAGGGGTTCGATTCCCAGGCCGGTCAAATCGGACGCAATTACGTCAACGGCTCAGTATCGCTGCTTTGTTTCTTCGGAGCTGTGTTACCCAGCTGGTGCTAATTAAAAGCCGCGGAGATGGACCCGCCACTCGTTACTAGCTTCGACGTAATATTGCGAGTATAATGAAGGTTTGATTTGATTTTTTGATCAAATACGAAACCTACTTAGTCAATTTTCTACGAACTTATTTATAAATAGTTCTCCAATGATCATTTAAAGGGTTTGCCCTGTGTATGACGCATTTCGTGTCAAAGATGACAACAATGCAGTCATTACGCGTAAACAAAATCTTGAAAATAGGTTAATAGTGGTAAACATTCTTTTGTGGTAAATAAACGTTGATTTCCAATATAAACAAAAGCAATCCTGCGAAAATATGTTAATACCTAGCCTACTAGCAATTACAGGCTCTACTTAAAAACTTTTCTATTATAATAATGGCAGGCTGTAAGGACTCCTTTCAGTTTTGCAAGTCATTTTCCCTGTTTTTATATCAAAAAGTAAACGAACTACGAAAAATTGATAGCGGCAACCGGCATGAAGGCAAAAGAATTTGATATAAAATAGTAGTTTCATCAATTTCATATTTCAAAATTTCCCCCCGCAACTGTGCCTAATAGTAGCAGCTCCCCCTTCAAATCAAATTTTCATTAGACACTCGCGGTAATACGCCGAAGCGTGTAACGAGCGGCGGGATCCATCTCCGCGGCTTAGCACCTGGGCAACACAGTTCCGAAGAAACATCGCAACGGTGGCGAGCCGTTGGCGGCAGTGTGTTTGATTTGAACGGACTGGTAATCAAACCCTCGACCTCCCGTACCAATCATCGATGTTCTTAACCATTTCTCTAACTGCCTAGCTCCTATAGCAGCAGCCATCAACAGAAATGAAACAACTATACAGCGGAAGCCCGCTTTTGTGAATCACTCGGCAAGTTAGTCAAGCCAGCACGATTGCACAAACGGTTTAGCTTGCCCTGCTATACCTGCAATGTAAAATTGAAAGATAGATAGATATATACTTTTTCGCCGATTTGAGAATGAAAACGTGGAGTGGCGCTAAAAAATTCGGCCTACCAACATGGATATCGCCGAGAATAAGTAAACATAAAACATCAGGCTATTAGGTCTTCTAAGTATCGCCAACACGGCTTCTCCCCACTTAAAGAGAAGTGAGTGGTTAGAGTATTGCATCAGATAACATTACTTCGCTTCGCTTTCAGACATGATACAGTTAAAAAACTAACTATTTTTAGTAATTCACGTTTTCGAAAAAATGCTATTACCAGCTGTGCATACGGCTTTGTGAGGGCGCCCAGTATGACTTTTAAAAAATTTTGGGCTCAGAAGTGTTTTTTTTTTCATCTGAATTTTTCTTTCTGTTGTCCTAAATGCGATGTGGCAACGAAGAACATTACTTATATGGACTTATATAATCCCACTATAGTTTTATATAGATTCTGTGCGTGACTTTTGACACGCTTTAAGCACATGTAAAAGCTTATACAATCAACTAAAATAGACTGATGGCTCAATATATTTTCAATTTTTTCTTAACCTCGCATAACGTTTTCTTTTGATTTATCCAACTTACAATGACGGCACAAAATATAAACTCATTATATCGTTAATGTTTTAATTGCTGAAAATTTCGAGTGGACTAGGCCTACCACTTATTTGCAATGATCAATTAATATTCCACAAATAAACAAAAGTGAAATCATAAACTCTTTTGCAATCCATTCAAAATCAAATTGTCATTATCCACTTTAGCACGAGCTGCAGTTTTGCATGCGGCGCTTTTTTCTATGTTTTTTTTATCATAGAGCTCAAGGCAAGCAGCAATGTCGTACATTGCCCACACAAATTTGTTAGCAGTGGTATGTGTAGGGAATGATGTGCCATCTCCCCTCTTTTTGATTGTGCCTTTTAGTAAAAAAGCACAAATGTTGCTTAGTGAATGAAATATGTCAGACTCTTGTAATGTTTTTTGCAGAGCATGGCCCCTCTTTTATAATTTCTTGCTATGCATCTGTTTGTTTTGCGCCATATGCATGCTTGCGATAAAATAATCGTCGAAATGTGAATTGGATTTTCCCGGGATGCCGCTTAGGCTTTAGTACGCTCATAGGCACTTATTGAGTTTGGTGTATATGAGGTGTAAAGATTTCAGTTGAATACTACCGGTAATTGTAGATGTACTGTGATTTTTTGAATGTGTGTTTGTTCGGACACAGACAATATGCAACTGCCGACGTCGTGTAACAGCCTGCGCAGTTGCTTGGTTCACGTCTTAGTTTTGCAATTGTTTCTTTTCCATTAAAAGACCCGTGGTTGTTTCCCGGAAAACTCAGCTATTGCTGTTTTCTGTTGCTTATAATGTCAACTTTTTATTAGTTTTCATGTTTTTGATTGTCTTTGGAGAAATTCGCTGTGACTAAATGCCGGTGCGTGAACAACAACTGCTTGTTTACAACCAAATAATGCAAATCGCATGCGTAAGCTCATCTGAAATAATATTTTATCTCAGGGACGTATTTAGGGAAGGAGCGGGGCATTGTGCCACGTCCTCCCCCGCCTTTTTGACTTTGCATTTTAGTAAAAAAGATCAAATGTTGCTAAATGACTGAAATATACCAATCTTTTAATGGCTTTTGCAACTTACCCCCTCCCTCCCTTTTATAATTTCTCGCTATGCCTCTGTTCAATCTTCATGCAAAGCTAATTCAGAAAGTTTCTAAATATGTTCATAATTCGAAAAACGCAACAGCAAAACAAATACTCTACACAAATAAAGAAGCATTATGACGCAATAATGAAGTTACGCACCGAAATAATGGTGTTCACAAACGTCATAACGAGTGCTGTTCACAGTAATCATCAACAGAAAATTAAACTGCAGAAAATATCCACAAATTTGCGCGGTGATGAAAACATCGCTACATCTGCGCGGGAAGTCTGGCGTTCGATTCCTGGATCGGTCAAACCAGACACTGAGCAAACGGCTCGCCGCCTCTGCGCCATTTCTGTGTTGCCCAGGCGCTAAACCGCTGGGATGGACCCCACCACTCGTTTACGTTTCGTCGTAACACCGCGAGTATAATGAAGATTTGATTTTCTTTTCTTTAAAAATTCGAAGGAAACAAGAGGCCAGTAGTCGTTAGCAACTGGTAAATTTTTTGTATCATTGTGAAAAATATAAATTGGAAAATTTCTACGCAAATTAAAGAATCTATTTTTACGTTATTTGTTCCAATGATGTAATTTGCTAAAACATATTAATAATTATTTGCAATTGGTTGTAAGAATGGAGCATGTCATTTATGGTTGGACGGATCTTTCATTAAGAAAAAAATATTATGGCTTTGACATTTGTGATATCTCAAAGGTCAAAAATTTAATTTTAACAATTCAATTATTAAAAATTACGACTAGCCAACAAATATTAAACAACTTTAACGAGCTGCATTAGTTGCAAATAGGCCTACAAGGCGCATACATAAATAACAAACCTTCAAAATTTTTCATTATTAATTATTGCCTTGCAGTCTGTAACGTCAGACAAGGCAAAGCAGCATCGGTATTTGGCTAATTTACATTTAAAATTTTTTTTTTTAATCTAAGTTTGATTCAAATTTCTAGGGAACAAATTTCCAAAATACGACCTTTTTCAAAACCTTGTTTTCCTCATTGAATAATCTAACAGCTAGCAAGTTTTGTGGGAAAAGACAAATAGCCTAACTAATAGCAGCGGAATCAAGTAATTTCTGTTAATCGTAGTAAAAAAATTGATTTTTGAATTGAAATAAACAAATAACCAGACAATGACTCTTGGTATATAACTCAGCTAGTTTGACGTTTTCATTTTTAAACATATTTCTTGGTTGAATAATGTTGTTGCAGACTGTGAAGTTCTTAGCACTTCTATTTCTAATTTGTTAATGAAAAAATATTTTTAAAAATTCAACTTTGAAATTGAAACTCTGCTTTACGTTTTATCAGTTAAAGTTTTCAACTACAAAAAATTTCATTGTAAAATTTATTTAACAATAGCCGAGTGGTAAGAGCGTTCGTCTCTAGAGCTTTAAGCTTGGGCTCAATCCGAGTCGGGCCAAACCAATAGCTATAAAATTGGTATATCAACTTCCCAGCTTGGCGCTCAGCATTAAAGGGACAGTGTGAAAAACAAGCCGGCACGTTTGCTTGTTGTGCCGTTGGGAAAGGCACTTAGCGGGATTCCCCCATCTTGGTGAGGTAAACAGATGACCGGCAACTCTTAAACGAAATAGTTATAGCGCTTAGAACGCTTTCTCGAGATTAGAGGATAAATATTCAACCACATACAACACAAATGCAGTCGAGAATTCTCAAACCGGGTGTAAAATCGTGTGCAAAACATAATCTGTTAGTTACAGAAGCTTGGTTAACCTTACATTACTCGTTTTGTTTATAGTGGCAACTGTAAGAATTCAAATGATTTTTTCATGGAGACAGAATGACGTTCATTTTTAGTTTTTTGTCTTTCGAGATACATCTTGTGTGTCTTATTTTGGTGGTTTGACATCATAAACATTGATAAACAATGAAATATTTTTGAGTTACAAAAAGAATACTAAGTCTTATCAGTTTACAGTTATGTTTGTTTGTAAACAGCTTTTGTTTTTTGTTGAGACGCGCTGATAAACTCAAAACAAATATTTATCATAACGCTATTGTTTTTTGCAGAGTTAAAAAAAAAACGAGATAAAGAAATTAACAATTGACGTAATAACAAAATTGCTTTTTACGGACTATGGTAACATCACCAAAATTTTGAAAACTATAGCAAACGTGAAATTTAGCCCATGCACGAAAATTTAAATAAATTTATATGCATGTAAATGCTTGATAATAACTACTGTATACCACATTACCAAGTTTATTTTTATCAGAAAATAACTCCTTATTGCAATAGAGTTTCTTTGATAAATATTGTTATTTTGATTGGGTATATTTCGAAATCTTTATTGCTTGCTAAAAGTGGTAAAAAATAAAAACCATTTAACAAAAACATATCATGTCGAAATTGAGACGCCATTTTGCAAAATATATGAAGCAGATTGATTGTTTACCATATGACATAATAGCCAATAATCTTTTGTTTTCTGCAGCAGTTAAGCTAGAGTTGGTCCCAAATTTGTTTCATGATTCATTTAATCTGAGAACGTCAAAAGCTAAGTTTCAATTGTTTGATTCATTCAGCTCGTCTAAACGTCAGACTTCAAGAATTATGAAATCAGAACTTCATTATTTTCTTTTATTTAAATTTATTGGCATTGTTTTCAATGACTGTTACACAAGATATTAATTAATCTTGCTTGTGTCTGCTCAATTCACTCAATGTTTATCGACCCGGTCAATTGTAGCATGTTATATATATATTGATTGAAATATTCTTTAGTGTAAATGATGCAACACGTTACAAATGTCAAAACAAAATACTGGCACAGTCAGTAATGATATTGTGATGTTAGAAGTTTTTGAGAGCGGTTTTAAACTGCACTACAACAAATATCAAGAATAGTTTTTTGTTCTGAGTAAAATTGTAGTTGCCAAAATGGTTTGATCAGATATTCAACATTGAATATTATAATTAAAATTTCAACAAAATTTGAAGATGAGTTATAGGAAGTAGTGTGAAATCGTGTTAGGTTTCAACTTTGTTAGAATCTGTTGATCGCCATCTCCCGAGGATTGTGTTTTTGGCTCGCCCAGAAAAGGTCAAAACCAACTGGCAATAGGATATTACTTACGAAAACATTTTTGCTGTCCAGTGACCTTGTGTCTTCGAATCACGTGATTGTATCTTTATTGTGCAGGTGAATATCATGATCTTATGTTTTACGTGGTTTTAGGAACCCCTAAACTTAGGGCAGCTATATTCAGCGACACGGTCTAGAGGTACCCCGGGCAGGCTATACGATAGATCCTACGTGACGGGTTCGATTCGCGGCTTGAGATAGCATTTGACATATACACCGGGTATAGCTGCAGTCTCATTCACTCTGTTTAATTTTCTGTTCCAAAGTAATTTGCGAATAACTTCAGTCAATTATATATATACCTGGATTAATTTTTTCATTAGCTTCGTGGTGAACAAGTCGGAAGTGAAAACAACACAAGACACTTTTTGTGTTGAAAGATTGGACTGCAGTTGAGTTTTGCTGAGTTTAGTAAATCGTTGCTTGGTTGAATTGCAAAGAACTTCTATTAATGAATTGAACTTGAATCTAACCCATCAAATCAATGGTTGAATTGTGTTATGAGCTGTTTCTGTTGGTTTTACTGCTAAGAACCGTAAGTTGAAGTCATGTTTGAAGTATTGCAAGCATGTCATTTTCTCATGATGTCAGCCATTTGCAGCATGTTTTGCGTTTATGAGTAGTTCAAATTAGCTAAAACCTTTTTACAGTGCTACCGCAAAATGGCAATTGGACGCAATTGATGATTTTGACTTTTAACCCTCATAACAAACTGGTGAATGTGAGTGTTTGAAAGTGGTGTAACTTGAAATTTGTCACTATGTTTAGAAGTGCAAAATATTATTAAGAGGAAAGAAAAAATGAACGGAGTAATGCCGCAAATTTGAACTGTTTAAGTGTTTGTGCATCTTTTGTAACAAACTGTTCCACGATGTATAAAAGTTGTGTTTTTTATCAACAATGGTCAGCGTCTATAAGACAAGTAATTGTTTAAATTTTGCTAAATTTTTCCCGTTGTGTTTGTTTTGACACGCTTCTGTCAAATATATTTGCTGATACGAAGAGATTTGCGTTTACGTAAACATTTGAAGTGTTGCAGCTTTTGTAATTGAGAATTGTTTGCAAAAATATGTTTAACCAATGTGATGAATATTTAGTCATCTGCTCCACGCTGTAAATTTATTGCAAACAACAAAATAGTGTAAAACACAAGCAATAATTATACAAGCATGCGACAATATCTTTGCGCTATTTAAACTTAATTAAAAAAGTTCAGCCATGTTGACACAAAGCAGTGTGCATAGAATCGGTCGTACACGTTATAAGTCACCCAAGAGTCAAAGAATGCGATATGAAAATTAGGCTTTATAAGCTTATCATTTACAATGATTTCCTATTTGTTTGTCGCTTGCGCTTAACAGATTGGGGGCAAAGCAAAATGGCTGTCAGCGAATGCAGCGGTAGACATACGTAATTATTGACGAGTCAATAAAAGCTGCTGATCAGGAACGAATAATAAAGTAGAACAAATCTATCAATCAAAGGGAAAAGTGCTGTATTTTCGACTGAAAGTGAGGATTTGTTCTGCTAAGAGCTACAAGTACTTACAAAACCTTTTTCGATAACTAACTTAAGATACTTGATTTTAAAGCAAAGCATTATGTTAAAATGTTTTATAAATGTTATTTTTTTTTAACGAAAAGCAGAGCTGGAACGAGGACTCAACCTACCAAGACCGAGACGAGACATTATAGCTTCGAGACCCGAGACGAGACTTTAAAGTTACGAGACCCGAGACTAGACACGAGACTTCATAAGCTAAAACTTAAAAATATTTAAAAAAGGTAATAAGACACTAGAGTAGGCTCTAAGCTAGATGTTGGCAAAACAACACTAGCAAATGAAACCTAACTGCACCAACACAAGTAACTGCAAAAGTATCATTGGTCATATCCTTTTAGCTGTACATCGTAATAACGAAACAGCTTCATGTCTCGATCGAGACGTGACTATATTCTGAGACTTTCAGGTCCGCGACGAGACATTGTCTCGAGACCGAGACACGTCTCGAGACATCCAGCTCTGGTTAGAAGTATCATTATCATTAAGACAATACCATAATCTAATGCATATCCACAAAAAATGAGTGTTTGGATTCATACAATAGCCTGAGATGTTTCAAGGTTCAAGACCGATTTGCTGAATATCAATGCAGTTTAAAAAAATTAGTTGAATACATACGTACCAAAGAGGGCAATCAGTTCAAGAAAAAAATCAGTTTGAATACATTCCGAAGTTGGCAACGGAATATTAAATCGTGACAAGGTATGCAATTAATAGTTAACAAAGAAAGATAAGCTTCGTATTTTAAAGCAATTTGCTTTTCTTTCTTATTTTATACCCTTATCATGACTGTTTTTTTTTTAGTTAATTTTGATATCACATTCTAAATTTTGTTCGGGCAAGTTTATTTATTAGTTTTTCTAGACTTCAATTGCGTTTGCAACAATTTAGGCTATAGAAGGATAGAGTCTTCCAGTGATGTAGGTAAAAAATTAATATAATAGCGTTGATGAATGATGATGTCATTAAAGTTAAATAAAACTTTCTATCAACAATGAATACTTTGCACAATTTGTGATATAAAGCTTTGACTAGGTGCAAATTGTGCATGAAAATATTCCAAACGCTTTTTCATGAGGGCAAAATTTGATAATGTAAAAGCATCTGCGGGTATTATCTTTTGATGGCACTTTTTACTACATTTTAGAACCGAATTAGTTGCTTGTGCGTTTATTGCGTCATAATGGTTCTAACTTTATCTCGCCGGTTTTGCTACCGTGTGTGTCGTACAGTACTACCCCCATCAGTGTAAAAAGAAACTGCAAATTAGATTGAGAATGATCATGTCTCCCGACTAAAAATGACTCTTTACCCTGTCCACATGTCCAATTTTCGCGGGGTTTCGACTCACGGACTCGGTCCTAGTTTCTGCGTCATAATTAATTTTTTGATGTCATAATTAAAAAAGTAATTATGACGTCAAAATTGATTATGGTGCAAAAACAAGAACCAAGAACTAAAACCCACAAAAGTTGGGCATGCGCTGCGCACTTGTGTGGCCACTGGAGAGGGTCCTATGATAATCCATCAGGTCGCAACACCCTCACTCTAAATGACTGCTAGGCTACGTTTTCAAGCTAATGGATCAAATTGCGTCGTTGCAGCTATACATATATCTTTTTTTCATCTATGCAGTTCAAATTCATGCGCAACTGGCTTTAATCATAACACCAGATTATTCTGAACTGTTTTTGAAGAGTCCTAACGTAGACGAATCAGAGGCTGTTGGGAGATTTAGTACGATGGTGAGAATCAGGTATAAAAAGTATGACGGAGTGTTCACACAGAATACGATACGATTTTTCGTACGTAAAGTGACGTGCGAGACTACCAAATAGTGAGAGGTTATGACGTGAGGCTACGCCACTTTGCGCGGCATTCTGAAAAAGAATCATAAGGTGCTTCGCAAAACAACCCATGAAAAGCGAAATTGTTTGGGTTCGAATTGTGTGGAAGATATTTCCGTCAACTGCCTATGTCAAAACTTGGATGAAATTTCGTACGACAACAAATCGGATGAAAATCTCATTTAGTGCAAAGTTGTAAACAGACCTTAAAAGCCATATGCTACCAAATTTTGGCAAATTTGAATCGTAAGTTTTTGCGGATTTTTTTCTTTCAAATTCCATCAGTAACAAATCTATATGAACCTAAAACGCCATTTTATCAAAAAGTGGTTGCTAAGTCTTTTTTTGGACAATCGCGCAAAAGAAGTTATGACGTCACCGATGAACTACCGCTACTAACCCCTGCTGCGGCAACCAAGCATTTTCGAGCTTTGTCGCGAAAAGCTCTTCCGAAAAGCTTTTACGAAAAGGCAGTGTTTTAATCATCAAATTTACTTGTTTTATGTTAGCAATATTTTTAGGGATAAAATGCTAAATAAACCCTGAATAGATAATTCAAAAAGTAGTGTAAGTTTCAGAATTATAGGCTACGCGGGAATAAGGCAGTTGCAAATCGTTATTCATAAAGGGTTGATTGAGCGGGATTTGGGATACAATTTGTAGAGAAGATAAAGGAACGAAAACTCTTGAAATGCAGGCTGCCAGCCAGTGAGCTACAGGACAAATCACCATCAGGCTAGGTTTATTTTAGAAATACAATGAATACACTTAGGTCGATAGGAAACTATTCAGATTCTGTGGAATAGAACAAGATCTAACTTTGTGTATTTATACGGTATAAATTCTGTTGGACAGTTAATTTTGTCATGATACAAATAAAAGACTAAGCTGTTTCCCATGCCTTTAGGATCATCATGGCAAATGAATTAAACCATGCCCTGCATACTCTGCCAGCAGTGGCGTAGCGAGAAATTTTAAAAGGGGTGGCCCATAATTTCCACAATTTTTTCGAGCGTAGTTTTTTGGCAGAACTAATTTGAAGCTGATCGAAAAACAAAGAAAGGTTCTTGGGGGGTCCGGGGGCATGCTCCCCGGAAAAATTTTGAAAATTTGCATGCTGTAATGATGGCTATTTTAGTGCTTTTTGAATAATCTTCACGCAAATTTTGTTTAAATATTTTGACCCTAATTCTGAGTTCTTCGCCAAATATGATGCATTTTCTTCGCACATTTTCGATAATGCATATGCTTAAGGAGAAAGGCTTATCGCTAACGAAGAGGTACAAAATTATGGAAAAATTATATGCATCAAAAACATTTTTGAAAATGGCTGGTGGAAGGATGCATACCTCTCATTCTTCCCCCCTGAAACCGCCCTTAGCCATAAGCAGGGTTACCACCGATTCACACCAAAAAATAAACCCGCTGCTGTTAGGTTATCAAACCGCAAAAGTTCTTTATTGCGAAACCACTAGAAATCGGTGAAGACCAAATAAAGGTCTTTAGGCCCACAGATTCCTTTATTTTTTAGGAAAAATTGGTGAAGACCAAAAAAAGGTCTTCATGTCCACAGATTCCTATTTTTTCCACTAGAAATTCAAAAATAAGCACGTTTCTTAGAAATAAGCACACTTACGTTTTCCAAGACATTGCCTTTGAAAATAAGGACAAATCTCAGAAATAAGCACGAAATGGTAACCCTGGCCATAAGCTACAGAAACCATTAAAAGAGTGTGGCATATTTCAGTTACTTAGCACCATTAATTTTGTTCTTTTGACCAAAAAAACGGAGTCAAAAGGGGGGGGCATGGCTCAATGGCTCCCCCCCAAATGCGCTCCTGTCTGTCAGCACTGCAGCACATGCACAGAACTACAGTGGTACCAGTGACTGGCACGATAAACCTTTCTGTAGCAAAGCAAGAACAAAAATCGATAATTTCAAAAAAAGCCCTGGGCGATACCGACAATCGATAAATCCTCAATTTTTTAAAGCGATATCAGTAATTGATAAATTATCGTCGATAAATTCTTCCGATAAATATTGTGGTAAATTTTCAATGTGTTTTGCGAAGTTTTTTTGTAAGTCAAACTGCAAAAATGTTTTTCTATAATTTTCAAGAAAAGTTAAAGTTTAAGTTATTACTGTGGCATGAAACGAAACCAAGCGAGATTTTTTTAAGTTGCAACAAGACTTTGTGGACACCGGGTATTTTTTCCATAGCACCATCTCACTAACTTTGAACACTGTGTGGGTAAAGAATCGTTTATCGCGGCGATACTTTATCGGCGATAACAAAACATATTACAGAAGCGATATCGGGACCGATAATCGATAAAGCAAAACTATTTTGAGCAATAACGATAATCGGTAATAAATTATCGCCGATAAATTATCTCGATAAATGCCCATCTCTGAGTAGTACAAGTAGCTTTTCGTGATACTGGCGGTGATTATTACTACCTAACTCAGAATGGCCAATCACTGACTCAGAATTGTTACTGCTCAGAGTGACTTCTAGCAACTACATTCCAGTATCACCTAACGCACCCTAGGTTATTGCTGTCTTACATAATTAGCATAGTTTGCTCACGTCTACAACACATTTATTCTCCATTACCTACATTTTTTTACTCTGACAAACGAAGCAAATATACTGCACAACTTTTCCACGTTACCAGTAACTGCTAGATCTCAGGTCAGGTCTAGTCTAACGCCGAAACGGGCGTTAGTTCATCAGTGACGTCACGGTACCGTGGGAATATTTTGCGCACTTTGCAAATGGCGTATTTTGGAGCGTAATATCTTGATAATTTCTCCATCATACGGCACAAAATTGGGGAATTTTCTTAATGTAGGTATAAACTCTTAAATAAGACCAAAATTAAGCAAATGACAAATTTGGTGGCATGTGACCTTTAAATCAAATCACTGCGAGAAGCATGCCATAACGAACGATATAAATGTTAATGTAGGTCATTTGAAGATGGATTTCTTGAGGTGGTGAATTGACTGATTATAAGCTTTAAAAGTCCTTTAAATAAAAGCTTTGATCCGAGAATGAAGGTTCAGTTCTCCAACAACTCTTGTTTCCGTATGCCTCCGATGGTTTCAATTCTTTAATGTAGCGGTGTCTAGCAAGAAACAAATTAAGAAAAAATGAAAAACGTCAAGCTACAAAAACGATATCTTCATGACGTTTTCATCACTGACTTGTCATCGGAGAAAATTCTCATCGCAAGTTCGATTCTGTGTTGAACGAAACCAGTAAATAGTTGCAAACTGGAAAAGTTGAAAAAAATCAAATCTCAACAAACTCATTGAAATTGTGGAGTTGTTGAATAATAATTAATTAATCAACCCAAGGCGGCTATAAATCAAAGTAGTTCATTATGCTGTTTCCTGTGTTTTGAAGCACGATGTTGTTATTGTTATATAATTGAGAGATAATTGACGTTTGGCATGCTGTAGATTAGTAATCGCTCTTTATCAAAAACCTCTTTAATTTCAGTTAAAATTACAACTTGTCCTTTAAAAATATTTAAACTCAAATATTGCGATGCAGCTGTCCAAAATTTCAAGCAAAACGAGTCAAACAATTTGTATAACCTAAGCTGATTAAATGAATGGGTGTCTGCCAACGTGGACTTCCAACGCTTTTATTATCATGTTTTTTGAACCTAGACGAAATAAAACTTGTGTAATTGTAGTAATTATTAAAAGTTTGAATTGTTTTGGTTCAATTACAACGTCAAATCTCATTATCAGCTTTTGTAAAGCTGTGTCTTATCCACATGATGTATCACGATCAGAAGATTTTGCCGATTATTCTGAGAAAATGGAGCTACTAATCTCACACTTACAGATTAGCCATAAATTATAATGTTTCAACACAAATTAATGAATTATGCAGATAGATTTAGCAATGAATGAAATTGGTTAAAGGTCTTTTGCCCTTTCTCGTTTTCATTTACATTTCAAAACTTAAAGATTGCTTGCAACTTACTCAAAGATGTTTACAGAACCTGCCTGTTACCAGCAAAGTTATCCAAGATCTTCTTTTCAACAGCCAGACTTTCCATGTGCCAATAATAGTGATTTCGCTGACCGTAACTAAGTTACAATCGGTCCGTTCATAATTCGGATCCAAACCTGAATCAGATTTACTGCTCTAAGCACGTCCGAAAGTTAAGCCTCGCGTGGCACTGGGCCTAAAATAGGCCGGATCTACTTACAACTATTTCTACCCCTTTCTGATAAAAAGAAGCAACCCACAAAGTAATGTTTTCGAGAAAAACTACCAAACGCATTTTTTGTTTGCCATAAAAAACGGTTGTAATTAAGCAATTAAATGTTGATGATTACACACCTTTTAGTGATAACTTAAACATTGGACGACATAAATACAAACAACCCCCCAGGTCAAAGGTCGAAATCGACGATATTTCCTTTAGTCAGCAAAACTACGGCAGAATAATATGGCAAGTTTTCTGACAAGATAAAGTAATGTGGCATACTTATTTTAATCAAAAAATGTAATTGCAAAATGATATGCTATTTTTGCTTATTTCCGAGAGGTGAGCGCGCTTAAGCCTTCTTGATCGGTTCCGGCTCTGAGAGGGTGTCGGGTCCGTTAGCGCGCGCTAGCTTCGAGGTCGAAACGGCGCGTCGGTTCGAGAGGCGGGTCGTTTGAGAACGCAGCCCGAAGCCGGTGGTTCGCTCTATTCGAGGCTCGACACCGATCGCGAGACCGATAGCGCATCAGTACCTCGAGGGAAAGTTGAAAAGCACTCTGAAGAGAGAGTTAAAGAGGCTTTAAAGTAAAAAGATTATCATGAAAAAAAAAAAAAAGTTAAAGAGGCTGCGAAACCGTCCGAAAAGAGAAAAACCGCATGGGCGAGCCGGCGTTGGACGCGGTCGTTCAACGCGCGGTCGCCGTCTCAGTGCGCTTGCGCTGACGGCTGGCCCTCGAAGGCCGTAGTCGAAATAAGCCGCGATTAACCTGGCCCGAGTCGAGGTCGCTCAGCGTCCGAAGCCACCGCTCTTTCGCGGAGCACGCGGCGGCGGGAGCTTCCGAAGCCGGGGCCGAGCCTGGGTAGCAATGTGAAGTCAGTAATACGTCTGCTGCTCTGATGGCTGCGGCCCAACCGACCCGTCTTGAAACACGGACCAAGGAGTCTAACGCATGTACAAGCAACGACAGACCGAGACCGGAGTACGGACAAGGTCTTTGAACGATCGAAGAACGGACAAGGCAGAAGCGAGAAGTCGTGAATGGGAAGTCTCGATGCGAAGAGAAGTCGAGCAAACGAGAAGCCTGTCGATGTCGGCGCTGCCGGATTGGGTTAGGGTCGGGGCCGTAGCCACGGGGGGCTAAACCCCCGCAGAATTTATTTTAGTCCCCCATGACTTTTTATGTCGAAATGATGACAGTATGTAGGGGAAAGTGAGGACCCTTGAGCCACTTTTTGTACAATCATTTCTATGTTGAGTTTTGAACGAGCTATAAAGTTGGAATTTTAAAGGAATATGCTCTTTTGCACTCCGATGATACCATGTGTTGGTTGAAGTGATAACTTTAACACGTTGGCTGATATTGATCCTCAAATGGATGTGGCTCAAGGGTCCACACAGAAAAAAAAGTAAGAACCCTTGAGCCACTACACTTGCTCCCATAAACCACAATAAAGATGAAGCATAAAACGTCGTTTACTCGCTGTTTGCACGAATTTAGTCAAAAATACTGTAAAAGAATAAAAACACATTAGCGATTTTACGATCAAATTTGGACTAAAAAAATAATTAAAAAATATCCAGCTTGATCTTTTAGTGATGAGCATTAGCCAAGATGTAGACCTATTTAGCTGCAAAAAATGATGTCTGTTGTCACACGATTCACTGAACTTGTTGAAGGCCTAAGGTGTAACAGGTGCTGAAGACGCAGACGCAAAAACAACTAAATATTTATCTTGCTAGGACTCATGTGCCATGGCTCAAAGGTCGACACTTTTGGTGGCTCATGGCTTCACACTGCAACCTGTCTGTATAAAATTTCATTCTCTTCAATATGGTTACAGAAAAATTTGATCTCAGTGCTTAGATATACACCCTAATATGACTCATTACTACTGCTAAATGCACAAGAATTTACCAATGTTACTTTATGCTCAAAGATCGACAAATTTATACCCCTAAAAGTTACTTTTTTGTAGCAAAAACAAACCAACCAACGCAACTCCTCCAAACGTGTTTACTTCTCACTTATCGTTTCTGATCATGCGTAACCAACTTAGTGTTGCCAAAAAAAGTTGATAAAAAATCTAAAACACTTTTCTACAGAAAGCTGGAGGGGGTGGTTCATGGGACCAACATGATCATGGGTCCGCACTTTCCCCTATAAACTCAATGGTTTATGGTTTGTTTCAAGATCTTTGCTTCAATCGATGTTAGTTTAAATCTCGAGATTAATTTCTGATTTGCATCCCAATTCTAAAAGCAGAAGGGGTTTCAATTTTCATCGTTAGACAAACAGATGTCTGAGTGTTGTGCAAATGTACATAAACGTAGTTAACGAAATTTGAATCACAAAATCATAACCGCCGGTTATAAGCAATCGCGGCCATTATTGCGAGACAATGGATTCAGAGCTCTATCGCTCAAACGTGATGGTCTGAAAGCCAAATAAAAAATCAAAACCAAATCTTCATTATACTCGCGGCATTACGCCGAAGCACGTAATGATTGGCGGGGCCCATCTCCGCGGCATAGCGGATGGACTACACATCTCCGAAGAAACATGGCTGCGGTGCCGAGCCGTTGGCGACACTGCGCCAATTTGACCGTCCCGGGAATTGAACCCTAGACCCCACGCACCGGTAGTCTGTGCGCTTAACAACCGAGCTCACTGCCGGTGGTTTAAATGCCAATTAGACCAAGTAAGCTTACTCTGTTGGGTTAATCTAAAGTTAGAACACGAACGGGCGTGTTAGATTTTTTCAGTGATAAACTGGAAAAGTAAAAGAAGAAAAGATACAGATTATTTGTAGGTTCGTTTCTTTCTAGAACTAATAAGCAAACTACCCCGCGTTTTCCTGTAAAAGCACAAACCACAAATAGCCAACGAGAATCACTTCGCGTGAAAGATTTGGGAAGCAATAAAAATAAAAGATCAGAAAAATCTTAGGTTAATTTTTAAACCCCCCGCCCCAAAATGTAATGGCTGGCTACGGCCCCGGTTAGGGTCATAGAAAAAATATCTTTATTTATCCGCGAACATTTTTCTGCGAATAAGGAAGCGAAGCACTTACTTATATTTGTCAGAAATATTTCACCAAATATACTCAAAAGTTTTTACGATTCGGAAGTATGGAGGCTACTTCTTTTGTCAGAAAACATATTTTTTTCCGAAGTGGTTTGCTTCCTTTTGAGGGGAGATATCTGTAAAACCTTAATAATTTTTAAAAAGTTCTTATTCAAAAATTAAGTTTCGGTCTATAGAAGACATATTTGCAAAAAAATCAATTTTGAAAATTTGTGGGTCATTTCTTTTTGTCAGAAAACGGCAAATTTGTACCAAAAGCCTTGGGTTTTACGATAAAATGTTTACAATGATGTTAACAAAATGGTTATGATGTCAAAAATTTAGTTGAGATGCGAAAAGCCCATCGGCCAGGAAACGTCAATGAGTGAGTTCAGAGAAAAAGCGGTTCAATGAACTTAAGGGCAGACTAATGCAATGAACTGGAGATGGCAGACATCAGACCATCCTGTCGCAGACCCAAGATAGCAATTAACTAAGGATATTAAACCGGCCAGTTAGCTCAGTTGCTGAGCGCATAGCAATCGGTGCGGAAGGTCTTGCTTCGATTGCCGCGCCGCTCAAATCGGACTCAGTGTAGCCAATGACTAGCTGCGACGTTTTTATTGGGCACCGTTTGAAAAAAAAAAACGTTTTGTGAACCTTTTGTTTTTCAGCTTATTCAGACCATAATTTGTCCGATGTAACTAAGTCGGACCAAAAGACACTTTCAAAATAAGTTGGACAAAATCGTTCTTTTCCAAATGACGCGCGCCTATGCGTCGCTTTGTATATATATATATCAGAAATATCACAAATATCCGACTTATATATCGGACAAATTGTACTCTAAGTCAAACCAAAAAATTAGCGCAAAATAAGTGGGATATTTCCCATATGCATATCGGACAAATTATGATGCAAATAAGTTAATACAGTAAAACAGGCATTTCAAAATCGTTCTTTTCCTAACGACGCATAGGCGCATCCTTTGCAAAAAAACGATTTTGTCCAACTTTTTTTGAGAGCGTTTTTTCGTCCGACTTAGAGCACAATTTATTCGATATATAAGTCAGAGATCTCTTACTATATCGGATAAGTTACGGTCTAAATAAGCTCAAAAAACATGGTTCAGAAAACGTATGGTTTTTTCCAAAGGGGACACCATACGCTTCCTCGGAACTGTGCTGCCTAGACGCTGAGCGGAGGAGATGGATCCCGCCGCTCATTTATACACACTTCGGCGAGATGCCGCAAGTATAATGAAGGTTTAATTAAATTTCCGGACAACCACTCTATTTGAGAAGCCGTGGCGTTATATTGCTCTACTGTAGAACAAAATAATTCACCACATCGTTCTAATCTTGTATTTCCGTATAATCAACGCAGATCGCCTAGTCGTTTCATAAAATTCAGCTATCTTCCTTGTCATGAGCAAAACATCTCTCTATTACCTTAAAGATTTAAATGCAGTTGGACGTAGCTCTCTAATTACCAGTTGGACGTAGCTCTCTACGTGCCAATTGGACATAGCTCTCTACGTACCATAAAGTTAAATTTTCTTGGGCAGATAAATGCAGAGGGGATTGCCCAGCCCAAACGCCTAAAAGGCACTTACAACCCTGAAGAATAAATTACTTTTACTTCATTCCGGCTGATGAAGCATAAGAGTTTGCAGTCCGAAACATCGCTGCCCCCTTTGTGGTAGCACCTTGAATAGGTGAAAAAATTAGAAGTTGGGAGAGCTTCCACAAAAGCGATGGTTTATGTTTTATTTCGAAAATTTTTGCACACGTCACAATCATCACCTATAACGTCACAATCATTAAGCACTTCCATTGTTTTAGGAAACGTGGAATTTTCGAGAAACATCTTCAATTCGACATCACTTTGTCATAATCATTACAAGATAAAAAAAATAACATAGTTTTTTGGCAGCGGATAATGACATCATAATGTTTTTCTCATGCGTAAAACAAATGGACATTACTACAGCATTTTACGTCACAATGCAGCAAAAACATGGAAAATTTAAGTTTTGTTTTATGGTCTCAAACCACTTTTTACTGCTTTGCAATTTGATTAAAAGCTATAAAAGTTTTCATGAACGGTTACCTCACACAATACATTGTAAAAATATTTGTGAGCCTTGGCCAGTGCTGGATTTAGACAATGAGAAGCCCTACGCTATTTCCATTTGTTCCACTAGAAATGTGGAACAAATGGAAATGTGGAACAACGGTGAAGAGCAAAAAAAGAGGTTTTCATGTTCGCAGATGTCGTGTTTTCACTGCAAATATCGGTGAAGACTCAAAAAAAAAGGCTTTCGTTGTTCGTGATGAAGCCTCTCATTTCCTCCGAGGCCCCCCATTTCCTCCGAGGCCCTAGGCTTCAGCCTGCTTAGCCAATTAGTAAATCCGGCCCTGGCCTTGGCTTACCGGCCAGTTTTCGAGGTGGTTACAGACATGGCCACTGGTGCGAGAGGTTTCAAGTTCCATTCTTGGACGGTCAATCGGACACAGCGTCGCCAACGGCTCGCCACCGCTGCGATGTTTCTTCGGAACTGTGTTGCCCAGGCGCTAAACCGCGGAGATGGATCTCACCACTAGTTATGCACTTTAGCGCAATATCGCGAGTATTTTGAAGATTTGATTTTTGATAGAGCCTACTGTGGATAATGAAACGCCCCTTGCATTGACGTAGAAAAATTTAATAAGTTTATGACGTACATTTCAAGCGCTATAAACAAGACTAGGCGCTGATAATTAAATTTAAAAAAAAAACAATCCTGCCATATTTATTTAACAATCAACGATTTTACACGCAATATATTTCTAAGATTTCAAACAGTTTTAGGCCAAATCCACTTCAATTGTGGATCAAAATCTCAATTTTTATGTGACACATGCGAAGAAATTTATTATTTACGTAAATAAAAATACATTAATTTTATATAATTTTTTTGGTCATTATTTTCTAAAATTCAGAAAAAAAAACGGCAGAAATTCCTTGGAAACTCGTGAGAATTGTTGTTGCTTTAAATATTATCACGCAATGGTATGATTTCTCCTAAGAGAACGGAAACAGGTCCTTAATATGAAATCGATTTATTTTCAGACAGTAGAGTCCCTGGCTTGGAATTAAAGTATAAGATAAGTATTTTCAAAGGAGCCCACCAAATGTTCTGTTTCCTGCTATTCAATTCGTGTATAGGAACTAACATATCAACGTAAGAAGGTGATGCTTTGGTTTTTGCAAATCATTCCCGCCATTTTATAAACATAATAACTAGGACGATTTTTTTGTGACCTAAAAAAATCTTAAAAATGTGACTTTATTTTTGCAGCATTGTAACCAAAATATGACCTTGTTGAAAAAAACTACAGACTACAAAAAAAGCAGCAGCAATTTATGCTAAAAAGCAATAAAATAGTCTTAGTAGATGCTCATATTATGCTGCACGCACAGCACTTAACATTCTTGGGTTAAAAAGTTTGTCGTTAGCAAGTAGCTTCAACATGGAAAAACTGCTTACTCTTGCAACTTGTATACCACAGAGAAGGTAAATGTTGGTGCAAATGCCCATAGGCCCACGCTGGGGGTGGGTGACTTTTTTTTCTAAAAGAAGGTGCTCATTAATGATTTGTTTAATTTTTTTAGAGGATACCTTTTGATTATATCCATTTGATTTTTTTGCCTAAGGCCTCAAACCATATCAGCGGCTCTGATGCTCATGCGTTATTGGAAGGTGTAGAGCTTCGTGGGCTTTATATTTAGCACATAAACACTTTGATGCAGTATGCAGGTTGTAAATCTGCTCCAATGAAAGCAATAGAAGATAAAAAAGCTGAAACATCAGGCAAAAAATAGCACAAAAACAATGTTACCTAACAAATAAAATATAACCGAAAAACAGAAGATGTAACTTTTTGTAACTTTACAACTTCTAAAATACTGACCCCACCCCCGTGAAACTTTATTTCCACGCTTTTTACGTTACTTGGAACCAGCAAAAAACTGTAACTTTTGCTACCAAAAATCGCCTTAATAATAACTTTTACTGTAAACAAAAGTTTTAACAAATGGTAGGGTGAAATTTTGGGATGGATATTTTTAATTTTTGCCAAGTTGGGATTGTGGATGTTGGTCGACCAAATTCAGCTAGAGCGTATCAAAACATCCAATCAAATCTTTATCACTACACCGAAGCGTGTAACGAGTGGCGGGGTTCATCTCCGTGGCTTTGCGCCAGGGCAAAACAACTCCGAAGAAACGCCGCTGCCGTGGCGAGCTGTGGCGACATCATGTCATATTTGATTGGATCGGGAATCGAATCCTAGACCTCCGAAACCGATGCCTTTAAACACTACACCAACCGACGTGCTTATGCCAAAGCATTACAAATAAATCAAATATGACGTACCAATTGTAATAAACGCAGGATTGTCAGATCATCGAAATTCTTATCAGTCAGCAATCATTATATGACGCCCTGAAGTGCTTTGCGACCAAATTTTCAATTTTCAGTGAATTTCAGTTGCTGCTGTTTTGAATTTCTTGATTTTGATATGACAAAAATTTGTTGGGTGTTATGTGCTTTCCTGTAATTTTGTTATATCAACACATCCTAAAGAGTCTGCTTATGGATCAATTCGACATAGAAATCAGTAAATGCTCGTTAGTTGCAACACTTTTTTGTTTAGTTTACACAATCAGGTTTTCAAAATTTTTGCTTATCATTTATAAACAAAGATTATTATCGATTGTCAATCTCCAAATGTCAAGATTTACGTATGGCAAAATCAAGCATGCAAATTATGAGCTAATAAAAAGCCATAGTTAGAACTTAATTTCGCGCCAATAATAGTAACCAACATTCAATGTTGTTACTCAAAGCGATTTGGTGTTATTCAGTTTCTTTTTGATTCTTTTTAGTTGAAAAATAAGCGCAGAAAAGCATTTTTTCTGTTTTTACAATTTTCTTTAGAACAATTTTTTCTCGATTAAGCAAAAATTTGTCTTAGTATTGTTATAATTCACAATTTCAGGGCAAAACGAAAATCTTTAAATTGTCGCACGAGAAAAAATTGTTTCACATTTGAGAATTTGCTACTCCTAATTCCTAAATTTAGCAATTTTCAAATCGAAAAATCGCATGTAGAATTATGACGTCAGAATGCCAGGGCTTTTTATGCAACCAAAATCAAATCAGATCTTCATTATTTTTTTTTTTTTAGTTGCATATTTATCCTCCTATCACGAGAAAGCGATCAATGCGCTATACGAGCTCGCTTAGGAGTTGCCAGCGATTTGTCTACCACACCAAGATGGGGGAATCCCGCTAAGTGCCTTTCCCAACGGCACAACAAGTAAACTTGCCGGCTTGTTCTCCACACTGTCCTTTTAATGCTGAGCGTCAAGCAGGGAAGCTGTGAATACGAATGTTTAAGTCATTGGTTTGACCCGACTCGGAATCAAACCCGAGTCTACAGCTCAAGAGACAGACGCTCTATACCACTCGGCCATCTGAGCTGTTATGCTTGCTATATTGCGTCGAAGCGTGTAACGAGTTGCGGGATCCATCTCGGCGGCTTAGCGCCGGGGCAACACAATTCCGAAAAAACATTGCAGCTGTGGCAAGTCGTTAGTGACGCTTTGTCCGGTTTGACCTTCCCGGTAATCGAATCCCAGACCTCCCACACTGATGGCGATGTTTCAAGTCACTTCACCTGCCAATATCGGCAAATTGTTAGTCGCTGTCTGTACTTGGGGCCCAACATTTTTCTTTTGATATCTCCAAAACCATTCTCGAATTAATTGCCTTTGTGTAAGTGCTTGAAATGCATTTATGAACGGTATACCTTTATATGTGCAGATGATGTCGAGACTCAAAAACAAAATAATTTTTTTGTTAGAAACATTTTTGTCCAGATTTTGATTGGAAATATAATTGCTCCTCAAGCCCAGTTGTTAAGACATTGCTTTCGGTGCGGTAGGTCTTGGGTTTGAATCCCGGGTCAGTCAAATCGGACACAGTGTTGGCAACGGCTCACCACCGCTGCCATGTTTCTTCGGAGCTGTGTTGAGCAAGCGCTGCGTCGCGGAGATGGATCCGCCTCTTGTTACACGTTTCGGCGTAATAGGCTACTGCGAGTATTATGAGAATTTGGTTACTTCTCAAGGCTGTCTTCTTAATATGAAATAGCCTTTAAAAAATTCTTAGGATAAGAAATGCCCAAAAAATGAGAAGAAAGTAGAGTAATGGGGAAAAAATACCCATAGTAAATCTCAAAACTGGCACTTCGACAGCATAAATTCAGCTGTCATCATCAGCATCCTGAGCAAGGCAATACAAAACTGAAAGTAATTGACTTGTGATAGCGTGCTTGACTGAAGGTATGTTTCTCCGGCCATGCATGGACTTGTTCTGTTGCTTGCACGACCGGAAATTACCAAACAAGGTTTTGTGTCATACTAGTTTTTACCACTCAAGTTTGTTGCGAGTTTTGACATTTGCTTTTGTTTTGTACTGGTTATCAAGTGGCATAACAGTTCAGCGTCTTTTACCCAAATTCCAACAACAGCTGTTCCACGCCCTTATTGCGAAACATGCATCACAAAGAAGCTTAAATCCCTGACAAAAAATAATCTCATTTATTTTTTTTTCTTTTTTGATGACGTTTATGTCGTGACTAAGCTGAACTTTAATGTACCTGGTCATACACAAATTGTCATATGTTTCTGCAAATGCAGTTTCGACATGTTAGCTCCCATAAGCAATTCTTATTCGCTTGGTTTCTCGCAGAAACTGACTTTCTGAACATCTATTTTTATTTAAATATCAAACAAAACAGTCTAGCCTACACTTGTTGAATGAATTGTAAACAGGTGTTACATGTGAATATATATCAATACTTTACTATAATTTACAACAACGACATTTGCAACTTTAAATCATGGTCTTCAAAATTATTTACGAATAAATTTTCTGTGTCAGAAACTCTTCATTTGCGATTGTTTCAAGTCGAAAAAATATATCAAATCTTCATTATATTCGCGGTATTACACCGAAGCTTGTAACGAGTGGTGGGGTCTATCCTTGCAGCTTAGCTCCTGATCGCTTTCTCGTGATAGGAGGATAAATAGGCAACAAAATAATAATATTAAAATAATAATACGAGTATACTTCTTAATGTCAAGAATTGTTTTTTCGTGAGTTCTGATTCAAGTCGGTCTGGAAGAACGTTTTTTTTATTTGTTGCACAAATCGCAAATGTTTGAGTTTTTTTTTTTTTTGTTTTGTTTAAATGGTGTTGTCGTTCGTAAATAGCTCAATTTTATGGCTTAGACAATACTGTAATAATAACAAAAAGCAGATGAATATTGAAGACCTATGGAAATGTTTTAATTTCAAATATCGCAGCACAAAGAGTGCCGCAAAATTACGGATAAAGTTACTTACCAAAGTGTGGTTGTTGTTGAAATGCATCAGCGATCTAATGTCGCGAATTCAATTCGTTCACAAATATTTGTTGTTTTGCTAAAACATTCATAATCTTATCTTTCAAGTCTCAGAGTCTCCTAAATAGTGTTGTAAGTCAAAAATAGCTTTTTGTTGGTTTGTGTTATACTCGTGTGTTTAACAGATATAAAATTATTTTAATAAAGTGCTGCGTAATTGTGCTGCGTATTGCTGTCACGAACATTTGGGGTTAAGTAAAATGCTGAAAAACACGTTTATGGAAAGAGTATTTCAGTCACACACTTTTTGAAATTGTAAGTTAATGCCAATCAGGGTTACATTTTAATACTCTTTTTGCTTACTGTGCCAACAACATGGGTACGCTTGGTATACTATCGGAAAATAGGTACCCTTCCAATAAAAGGACCCATTCTTTGCCGTTTTTGATATCAAATTAAGAGAGACAGTTTGCCTTGTTTTTTGCCAATATTTTAACCTAGAGCTACGACTTTACCAGTTATCGCAATATGAGATGAAGAACCTAGGTGATTACTTCATTGTGTCAGCAGTCAGGAGCGGTTCGCTAAAAAGATTTTTAATTTTTTACTACAAAATGTCGACATGATATCGAGCCACAGAAATCTGGCACCAACTCATACGTTCAAAGATCAAACCCAAATCTACATTGAGCCAGGCAAACGACTTGCATTCGCTGCATCTAACCTTAAGTTGTAGAGCAAAAATTAAATACAAGTTACACAACAAAGAAAGCTTTAGTTAGTAAATTTACATCGCATGAGCGTATCATTAAAAATAAATGAATTTAAACGGTTTTCAATTATGGTCTTGCGGCTCGTTAGCGGTCCAATGCTAGAAAAAAGCAACAGAACTGGACCGTTAGCGGACCGACAAAAAGTCCTGCTAACGACTAGGTTCAGGCTGTTCTTTTTTCTTGGATTTTCAGCTACCCAGGAAAAGGGAATTTTCAGGAAATTTTTCGGGAATTCCGAAAAGTTCCCGAAATCATCGGTATTCCCGGTATTCGAAAAATTCCCGCAAAATTTTGGCGGCAAATTTTTTCGAGCTTGATTATTTTGATATTTTTTCTAATTTACAGCATTTCAGGTTTAATTTTTGGAAGCTTCTACTTCACCGGAAATTTCCGGTTGCCGAAGTCTGAAAATCGTAGTTGCGTAACTGGAAACTTCCTTTACGGCTCCCCTACTGCGAGAATCGCACTACGGGAACCGAAAAACGGTTACGCAACTACGATTTTCAACCAAAACTACCAAAAGGGGGGCAGAATCACTCTTCCCCAGGCGAGGATGTAAGCAGAAACTCATTAACTTGTTATACTGGTTACTACTGCTTATACCAGACTTGGGATTTGGATTGGAATGTTCTTTTAAGGACTTTGCTTTGATGTGATTTGTTTTGGTTGTCATGCACCTGATGAGACCCATATGGTCCAAACATTGCGCTTTGTCGTGCATTATTTTGTGTTGCTGTTTGCTGGTATTTTACACTGGTTGTGCTGAGTAAGTTTATGCATCAAATGTTTGGGTTTCTTACATCCTCGCCTGGGGAAGAGTGATTCTGCCCCCCTTTTGGTTAATACGGGTTAGGTAAAGCAAATAAGATAAATTTTAATGTTACAAGCATTTCGTCTCAAAAATTTTTGCGAATTTTGAAAATTAATTTTTAGCGAGCAAAAAAATTTTAATTTGAGGTAACGCAAAACTAGTGGATTTTTTATGTCGGAATGATAGATATCAGTAAAACTGCAATCCTTCCCAATATAAAGACATTTCCGGGATTACGACATAAACTTCCCGGAAACGGAAAATTTCAAAACCCCAAATTTCTTGTCCCGACTTCCCGAAAGGAAACACAAGCTAGGCTAGTCAAAGTAGCTCTTAAAACACGCAAATTGGCTCATGGTTATGCCGTAAATGTGATCTTTAGCACAAGGCAATGAGTGCAGGCTGTATTTCTGTTGTTAATGAAATAACGGTAACTTGATATTGCTAATAACATATCGCTACCGTTAAAAACAGCCTTGTTTTGCCTCAATCTCGAGCTGATAATAAACCAAAGCGGGGTAGACTACTCAATTAACTATAAAATGGTCAACAACAAAAAAAACACGAAGCAAAAAAACGGTTTTTAACATTACTCCTAAATAAACACATAAATTACAAACTCTTACGTTATATTAAAGCTTGTAAAACAAAAGTTAATACCTTATCACAAAAATTTTAACAGTATAAATATAAAAAAGTAATGAAAATTACGATTTTGCGTAATAGAAAATTTGAAATAATCGAAACAATGTAAGTCCTTTACTACAGAGGTTTTGACGAGAAGTTGCAGCTTAATCCAGAATCGACGCGGCCACACTGCTTCAGATGAAAAGGTCAATTCAAATGAAATATTGCAAAACGCGTTTCGTAGGTGCCCCGACCCCTAAATCAAGACGGTTTGTTTTATTCTGTGCTTGTGCACTTAAAAAGAATTACAATTTCTAACCTGCACGAATACTATTGTGCATACAAGCAACTGCATGCATTTACAACACTAAAAGCTGGTATAGTGAATATAGTTAAAAACAAATTCAAATATTTTGTATTTTGGGAAAGATTTTGAAAATATAATTATTGAACAAAATGGAGATGGGATTTAAGCGCTTCATCTTTTGAAATTGCCTCAGCCATTTTTGTCATAAAGCATGTCAACACATACGAAATTGTGTTTGGAATATTGTTTTTATTCACATTTTGATCGTGACAGCTTGTGTGAGCTTGTAGCGGAGTTATCGGGGCTGCCACCAGCGGGCGGTAACTAGAAAAAAGGCAAAATGGGAAATTGGACGAGAACCAAATAACCGCCTGGGCAGTTACACGGTAGTTGCTTACTGCCTGTGTGAGAATAACTACGCATGTTGAAAAACGCACAATCTATCTGCAATTACCGGTAGAACGCTCAACTAAAATAGACGTCCGTGATGGGAGAACTATAGACGAGCGGTCGTCCACAAAACCCCAGATATAAGTTCGCAAAAGCAGTTCGGTTTGCGCAGAAGTGGCTCTTTAAGAGTGATCAATCGGTTTTTGACCTGCATATGGTTCAACTTAGTTTAAACACGCGGCTCGGTGATAGACTTAAAAAATTTGCGACTCCGCCGTTGCCCGTGCGTAAATGTGAAGGTTATTAGGCCTGCGCCAAGGTTAATTACTTTATTTTGGGTAATAGCTTTGGCTATTTTTTTTCCATCATTTGAATGTCAGTGGCCACTTGGCGAGGTCGTTAAGCTCAGTGCTTTCTGGGCAGAAGGCTTGACTCTCGATTTCCAGGTTGGTTAAATCGGACACAGTAACGGCTCGCCACCGCTGCAATGTTTCATTGCAGCTGTGTTGCCCAGGGGTTAAGCGGCGGAGATGGGCTCCGCTTCGGTACTCGCTTCGGTGCAGTACGGTAAGTATGATGAAGATTTGATCTTTGTTTTTTTGATTAAATCCCCGATTTAACGGCCTTCGATTTCATGGATTTCGAATAACGGACATTGATTTAAGCTTAAAATTTTTTTCATTCTTTTATTTTTTGAAATAAATAGCAAAGATTTGCTTCTAGATAAAAACTAACGTGCAATATATGTCATACAGAATAAATTATGACATGTGAACTTTTTGTTCGTTCATTAATGAGCTGTTATGTCACAATAATAATGATAATAATGTGCAATTTTTATCCCCCTTAAGATTTCATCGACAATTCGATGAATCTGACTAAGGGGTTGCCCAGAACTAAATCAACAGTAAAAATCGCTACCAACACTATCGAAAATAAATAAATTTATAAATACTACGACAAAAAACATAGCTCAGTTGTTCAACATTGGCAATATATTACTACAGAAAACATAATGCAGTTATTCAATATTGGCAACGTCCTCAAAAGCAATATTAAAACAGTAAGATTTTAAATGCGCTTTGAAAAGCGAAACACTGCTAGTTTCACGCAGTGATAAAGGCAAAGAATACCCAATTTTAGGAGCAGCAAAGGAAAACATAGATTTAGATTTGACCAAGCTAGGATGTGGCATAGTTTGAAGCAACCATTCATCATTATTTACACGCAGACAATAACGAGTGGGCGCAAACCGAGGACAGATCAATTTTCTTAAATATGCTGGAGCATTTCCATGTAAACATTTGTGAGTTAATAAAGCTATCTTAAATTCAATACAAAATTTTATAGGCAAGATATGAAGACGTTTCAAAAAAGGAAGTATGCGCATTGTGCAAGCGCGAAGCAGTATACTATGGAGTCCAAAAATAAATGTAACACCAGCATATAAAACTTTAGTCAACATTTTCAGCAAAATGTCGGCAAATTGTAGAAAAGATCACATATCATGATCACATAACAATAATAAAGTGATTTTAGCTAAACCGTGTTGTGTGCATCTATAAAAATTTGTGTCTTTTCCTTTTCCAATAACGGACAACGGATCTTTTCCAGTAACGGACAATAATAGCGTTTATGCATGGATCCGTTAAATTGAAATTTGGTTGAAATACAAAACAAAAGTGAAATGCATCGTGAAAATTGCGACTTCGGAAAGATTCAATGGTGTTGGTTGCCATTGCCCAGCGAAACCGCGATCACGTTAGAGATCCTACGTGACGGGTTCTATTCATGGCTGGAGCCAACTGCATTTGACATATATACCGGGTGGCTGATACTCGAAGAACGCACGTTCACTTCGCAGTCTGCCTTCAACACTATTTAATTTTGTAGTTCAATATAATTTGAAAATAACCTCAGCTATTTATTAACTGAGTTTATCTGATGAGGGGTTAAACCGCGGAACTAGTCGCATAATTGCTTTTTACAGTGTTCATTTAGTAAGTTTTTTCAGGCCTATTATAATATCTCTCTATGTTCAGTTACTTATTTTGTGCAGATATTTATTATTACTATTGGTCTCAAGCACACCGGTAATCACCACCGGTTCAGAAGATCTAGAAACGTTTATGATATTGTGAAGTCGGTATTGTCCTAATTTGGATAGTGGGAGGGGCAATTAATTCAAACTCAATTGTGATGACAGTAATTTCACACTTTCTTAAATGCTAAAAAGCATATCACAAGAAAGGTACATTTAATTATTATTTGATTAATGATGGTGAGAAAAATCATCTTCAATTTAAACAAACGTTTTATCTAATCATGTATCAGCACTGATAAGTTGGAATCACTCTTGTGCTTCGACCTAGGATGAGTTTTTAAACGGTTTTTAGCACGATTTTCGTTCTCGCAGATTTTAGGATTTACATTTTGGGACAACAAATTTTGAAACTGTCGCTAAAATTCAATAATCTTCTCGTTTTAAAGACCAATTAACTGTCTTCTAACGTAAAGAGAAAATTTTTCATTGGCACAAGATCTGATGCCAAGAAACAATTGCAAAACTGGACGTTTCGACGACAAAGGTTCAGCTGTTATCATCAGCAGTGTAAGCAAGGCAGTGTGAAACTGAAAGGATAAGCAGTGTGATCAGCAATATAAGCCTTTCAGTTTTGTACTCCCTTGCCTACACTGCTGGTGATGACAGCTTAATCTATGTTGTCGAAACGTCCAGTTTTAAGAATCACGGAAATAATAATCACGCCTGTAATTATTAATCAGTCGAGGTATTGATTCACAGTTATCAGCCGATTATCGTAGTGCATAAAGATATCGCTATTGGTACATAAGGTCCGAGCTTGATTCCCGGCACAGTGTTGTCAACGGCTTGCCATCATTGCGATGCCTCTTCGAAGCTGTGTTGCTCAGACGCTAAATCGCGAAGATGGACCCCGCCACTCGTTACACGCTTCGGCGTAATACCGCGAGGATAATCATGATTTGATATTTTTGGAAAGAAAAAAGTTTAGATATCGTTTGTTTTAAGGAAACACGATTAGGCCTCGTCCACACACAGTGGTCTTGGCGACTAGGCACGAAACTTCATTTTGATATTGCGAACACATATTTTAAGATTTTGAAAACTATTTCAGCAATTCGAAAAAGTAACCACTTCAGTTTTTAAATCGGTGAAACAAGTTTGAAAAGAATTAAAATAGCGTCTGCTATAACAAAATGAAGTTTTGTGCCTGATTGCGAAAACCTCCTTGAGTGAATGCGGCCTGAGTGACGTTTTGTTGTTATTATGACTATTTTTTCCCTGCTGCGATAACGATAAATGTCGGCGACGATTTTCGCAAAATTTGAAAATACCAAGCAAAGTACTGTCACAAAAAAAAAAAAAAAAGAAGCCAAACGCGAAATGATAAACGTACAACATTTACTGTTGCCATTTGTATGTTTTTGTTCGTATAAAAGGTTGTTTGAAGAAATTAAAGCAAGTCTTTGCACTGTGTTATGATGTAGCAGCCAATTAACTTTTATTCAAATGTTAATTAAAAGGTCTCAAAGAATAATTTTGGTACCGGAAAAAATCATTTGAAATACGAAATGACGTTTTTCTTTAATGTAAATAAATTGCTTTAATGCAAATAAAATTCCATTGTCGCAATTAGAATATAAAATGGCGGCATTCACAGTCTAGTAAAATTTTGAATAGGTTAGATAAATAATTAGCATTTTCTTCAGTAGACACCAATAAAGGGGATGCTTGCAAAATAAACAGAAAGGGAAAAATGTAAAAACAATATTGCATGACAATTTGTTTTATGATCAAATGCGTTTTCAAGTTAAATTTTGATGCAATTGAAAGATGGATTTTGTTTTTTTAAACAAACTGCATCACGCTAAAAAGTTTCCATAAAAAACACAAAAATACTGTTGTGGTTCAAACAACACTTCTATTGCTTCACTTCAGTATTTTTTGAATCCTAGTCCCTAATAATAACGCAAAAATAAATCAACACAAATTTTGGCTTTTCAAAAGTTTAAAAAATCTGGCTGTAAAAAAGACGTTTTACTAAAATTTCTAGATGTTAAAATGAATCAGTGTATCAGCTACCTCAACTTCTGCTAGCTTAATCCCATTCGACTGCTCATCTACATTTTCTCGGGTTACTTTTACACTAAAATAATCAGAAAAGTTTTTCCTAAAATTGAAATTAATTCTATTATTTGTTTTTAATGCTGGCAAGTAAGCCAATTCTGCGTACAAATTGCAAAATAAGCGTAAGAATGATTGTCCAAATTAGAAATGACATCCGCCATGTACAGTGTTGTGTAATCTACCTCATGTGACATGATTAAATAATCATTTCAATGCAAATGCTTTGGAATATGATCGTACAATTAAAATGATACATATATTCAACAAGTATTTGAATTCTGCAAATTTACAGAATATACAAAATAATATTTAATTGCCCACACTACAATAATAAACTGCAAAACGTCATATACTGCTTCACAAGTTGCGTTTTAAACGCGTTTTAAACTTAAAGTCCTCATAAGCAGTCCTGCTTGCACATGCTGGTGATCCCATGATTGTAAGATACAGTAATACGTCAACAAAGCTTTTAATCACGCGACAGCGACGCACGCGAAAATCAGTGCTTGTGTTATATAATTTACCAACCCACTACACATTTCATTTTTTTGAACAAAAGCCCGTGATTTTTTTCGTTTTGAATTTCGTTTTGAACTATTTCAGCAATTCGAAAAAGTAACCACTTCAGTTTTTAAATCGGTGAAACAAGTTCGAAAAGAATTAAAATAGCGTCTGCTATAACAAAATGAAGTTTTGTGCCTGATTGCGAAAACCTCCTTGAGTGAATGCGGCCTGAGTGACGTTTTGTTGTTATTATGACTATTTTTTCCCTGCTGCGATAACGATAAATGTCGGCGACGATTTTCGTAATTAAAGTTACAATTAAACATTTTGACCTCCCATTCAATTTTTCAATCACGATTTTAAAAATGGTGAAAAAAAGGGAAATTTTTTACCGTAAGTATGAATACGTTGACAACATGGATAGTTTTCTTCTTCAAAAAAATGCCATGTATATCTTCATCATCTTAAGACTTTGCACCAATCTTCACATTAGATTTAGAATATTCACCAAAAGCTTATATGCTAACAATACGACTTAAACATGCAGATTTCGGGAAAATTTTTCTACAGATACCGAACAGCAGGTTAAGTTTGTGTTAAAATTACGTAAAATTACACCCAACTTTTCAAAATTTTGTTTCTGGCGCTTCAAGCTTCGATTAAACTTGCTTAGATTCGGTCCGTAGCAATATATTATACCTTTCTTGTGTTCCACATATTTTTTACATTCAAATGACTTCATTCAGTGTTTGGCCTACTATAAGCATTCTTGCCATGTAAATGATTAAAATAATTACCGGTGACCAATTTTTCTTCAAACCTTTCATGACATTATAATAGTTTTTACCTGTGCTAACTTCATATTTTCATCTGCTGTGTTTGATTCTGCTGTATGCACTGTTACGGTTATGTTGTTTTGATCTGATTTAAATGCTTTTGATCTGATTTTCCTTCAAGAAAGAGCGCTGTACAATAGCTCGCAAACTCTAGCTGCAGGTCAGACAGCTGCTGGTCAAGAAAGTGCTCAATAACAAAGTTAGAGCTTATTATATTTACTTTAGCACATTGATTTTGCAGCATTAAAAGTTAAAACCCGACAGCCTGTTTCATCCGGTAGGGTTAGTCAGGGAGTATCTTATTCAAATAAGTTACCCCTGACGAACCTTATCGGGTGAAACAGGCTGTCGGGTTTTAACTTTTAATACTGCAAAATCAATGTGCTGAAGTGAATATGGCCTACAAATTATTATTATTATTATTATCACACAGCCTCAAACACTCATATTACATAATTTCATAACTTAATGTTATTTCAAATAGTTTATTTGAACAACTTTTTGCTCGTGATGGCCGTTTTTCAAATACGAAACAATGTATAGAGTAATTAAATAAGTAATCTTAATGTCCTATTGGCTTATAAATTATTTGGTAATTAAATTGTAGTTAAAAAAAATAATACTTGGGAGAAAGATAAGTAATAAAAACATAATTTTTTTTATCTTTGGACTTCTGACAATTTATATTTTTATCAAGAGCAAAACCAAAAACACAAAAAATTTAATTTATTTGCATTCCCTCATATGTGTTTACAAAACTTGAATTGTGAATGTCAGTGTTTTTACAAAAATTAGTTCCAATTCAACTAATGATGCATAGCAATTATTCCAAATATTGTATTCGAAATTTTCCCATTGTTGTGACTTAATTTGCAAATAAAATTAATACGCGTTTTTTACATGACCGCAATGTGAATTGTCATTAATTAATAGGTCTATGGTAAATTTGTTTGTTGCATCATAAGCGTTTATATTGATGACAGTGTTGCAATTATTCGTTAATATTCATCGAACTAAGCAATAAAGACTTGTACCGAAGTCTATTCAGTCAAGCTACAAGGCTAAGAGAGTGAATTCAAGGTTATAAATCAACATTAAGAATTTCAATTAATGAATTGAACTAGAATCTAACCCCCAAAATCTTGGGCTAAATTAAGCGCAATCAGAAAAAAAATTTTTTCTCATTTTTGATCAGATTTTAATTTTCAATCTTTCATTTAAAAAAAAATTTTATCAGATTTTTCTGGTAACGTTTAATTTAGCCAAAGATTTCGGAAGGTTAGACTTTAGTTAAATTTATTAAAAGTAAAATTCTTTGTAGTCATCGAACTATTGCCATTTATTTTTATAGCAAAGGTGAAAGGCCATTTTTTCAATCAATAGCGTTGGCGCTAGTTTGAAATTACGCCATATTTTGGTGTCGGCAGCTTTGCAGAAATAACGTTTCGAAAAAATTTTCACGAATATCGAAAAGCTTGTAATTCAAAACTTGCATTACCAAAACAAAAAAAAGAAAAAAGGAAACTAGTTCTCATGTCTCTATATATAAAGCACCGTCTCGTCAATGAGCTACCATTTGCAGATTAGAATCGGCAATATAACAATCGTTAGCATTCGATCACTATGTCTTCCTGTATTTGCATTCTCCTTGCTATTGTTGCGTCAACTGCCGCCAATGCCATACCTGTGCAGTTTGAGGTAAGACCGTAATGTTTTGCTTAGTTTTTTATAATATTCATTAAAAATGTCACTAACAGCCTAAGACGCAGTAAAAATGACAATAAATTAAATCGTTCTTGTCAAAATCAACTTTTTACATTTTTAAAGCAAATGTTTTCTTCAAGCATTTTAATAAATTTGTTTTTGATTTCAAGCTCTCAAAAATAACTGTTGATCGTTTGCATTAAAACCTTTAGAAATATAAAGCTAACTATAAACAGTTATTTCTGCGTGCAATATTTTTGCAGCAATAGGTAATTGTCGATTAAATTTCGTAGCGTTTTCCTCCTCGCGTTTCGAAATTATTGATTAGATTTAGTTTTTTGTTTTTTCTATGTCATAAATTCCTTATAAAAAAAGTTTAGCTGTTTGAGCAACGTCATTCTGTCATTTGCAACGTTTTATTCAAAGTAAAATTGATTAGATGATGCATTGTTCCGCCTCTGATGCATTTAATTGTCGTGTTATTCTTTTTTTGAAAAATAAACTCATGTAAAAAGTATATGAAATGAAAAAATAATGCAAAAAAAACATGTAAAAAACAATTAAATGAAATGAAAATGGGAAAAATGATTATGTCGTACAAATCATATAAAATATCGTTATTTTTGTCAGTGTCAAAGATCATCGAAAATATAACTATAATGGCAAATGTTATTGGTTGGAATGGAACATCTCAAAAAAAAAAATTGACGAAAACTTTTCTTAAAAAAGATATGAACCATCTCAAGATAACAGAATGATACAAGAAAAATATCGAACGTTTACACACAAGTGAAAACACGTTAAATGCGGATGTAAGTTTCGCAATTCAAAGCGCATTGCTAAAATATTGAAACAATTAAAAAATATTTTAATTGCTGCAATTACATGTTCCCATTAATGAATAAATATTGCTTCCGTAAATTTTTGTTTCACTTTTTGTGTTTATCATGTGAAGGTTATTGATGCATTAATGTGTTCGCGTTGCATTGGCGTTTGTTAGGATGAAATGGCAAATGGAACGTTTGCAATCAAAACTATTGTAATAAATCATGTAATCGTGATACATCTTAAATGCATTTTAAAAGTAAGATTTTGCATTCAAAATTATCATTAAGATGTCGAATTTTCTGGCTAATTAATCAATTTTATTAGCCTATTAAAATTTTCGGTGTTGTTTTAAATTCGTGATTTGAGAACATCCTTGAGATCATTAAAGAACTTTCGAACTAAAGACGCCGTTTTATTGATTAAATAACCAAACATAAGTTGCCGCGTGTGATAAATATAGTCTAGAAAAATGTTTGCCAAATTCTTTTAAACAAATGAGGTTACTTTGAGTGAGTCAAACAATCTTGCAATGATGTGTATTGGCCATTAACAAGGTTCTTTTTTTCTGCATCGAAACTGCATTATTTTGTATTTGAGGAAGCATTTGTCAACTCTAAATGAACGTCACAAGTAAATCTTGAGAGTCAACTCAATAGGTTGAAATTACGATTGCGCATGTTTAAAGTTCTCAGAAATGTACAGCGCAAAAACATAAGCTTATTGTTTGAAAATGCTGCAAGAATAATGATCTATCAACCCAATCAAATAACACCATTAAAAATAATAATTTTCTACGGAAATTGTACTTCCTACAAAAGCAAAAACAAAACAAAGATGAATTGCACGAACGTGCTGAAAGTTTAATTTTCAACGTGCGGAAGACATCATCTTACTGATACAAAAACAAATAAATTTGTTCTTCAAGTTTGCAGATTCTGATTGTCAATTAAAAAAATTGATTTCGCAAATTGTTTCGAAAGTCAAACCACATATTGTACTCTTTCTTTTCTGTTGATGGTGCTTAGACTGTCGGGAAGCAAAACGCAAATGAATTACTGCAGTTAGCTCTTTGTCTACAAATTGATACCTTTGCTGCAAAAACTAACTTTACTGTAAAGAGATTGCAAAATATAACACATTAACAAATAAAAACTTCACTGCAAGAAACGCTTTAAATTAAAAAGCGAAAAAAAAAAAAAATTAAGAAACAATTATGAAGTATAAAATTTTATTCGTTGATTCTTGTGTTACTGCAATAATATTTAATATGACAATAACAAAAACAAAAAAAACTAACTTTACCAACTCTTTGGCATCGCTTAAGTTACTTAAAGTTAAATCGTTTCATATCTTCATTGATATTTGCAATTAAAAATTTTGAACTTTTTTTTTTGTCGTGAGATTGTTGTTTTGACGATTTAATTATGGAATTTATTTTCAGGAATATCCCACTTCCGAGCAACAAACGAATGCTGATCCTCTGGTGTCAGCAGCCACCAACTTTTCCTCACTGCTTCTCTCCGATTTGAGCAATGACAATCTACGAAGACCGTTTGCCTCAAGAGTAAATTCAAACGTAATTTTTTCACCGCTTGGTGTCGTCAACAACCTAGCTTTTATGCGAGTTTGCTCTGCCGGACAAACCAGGTAAAAGACAACACCAAGTTGTTGATATAATAATATACCGTCCGATTGGCGTACTGGAGTCATTGCTATTGGTGCGGGAGGTTTTGGTACGATTCCTGCGCCGGTCAAATCAAACACAATGTCGGCAACGGCTCGCCACCGCTACGATGTTTCTTCGGATAGTGCTGTCCATGCACTAAGCCGTGAAAATGGACCTCGCCACTCGTTACACGGTTCGGCGTAATATAGCCAGTGTAATAAAGACTTGGTATGCTTTGCCATAAAAATGTGTAAGGTTTTAACCGCAACTTTGGCAAGTTTTACACGCCAGATTCAATGGAAGTTTTTTATGCAATTAAACCACAGCTAACTCGCTTTTAAAGCACGAAAGAAATGAATGCTATTTTTTCCAGGCAGGAGTTTGACCGTCTTCAAATTTTCCAACTACCAGGAGACGTAACAGCAACTTTTAACGCGTTGCATAACTCATTGACGACTACGACGAGTGTTTCTCAAAAAAAACATCATATCCCGATTCCGGAGCTCATTAACACCAACATGATGTTTCTCGAGTTCAGACTACCTTTCACTGCCGAATTTCTTACTGAAGCTTTGCAATTCCAAAATCTTTGCTTTTTTTTTGAAGACTTCAGAGGAGTTCCTCAGGTAAAAAATACTATTCGTGGTTCTAAATATGACTATATGTCTACAGCAGTTTCATTTAAAAGTAATGTGCTCGGGCTACAGCTTACAGACAACAGCTTACTATTGCATAACTGTGCCGAGAATTTTAGCGATCTTCTACTTCATTTGTAAAAGTTTACTTTGGTTTAGATGCAATAGATAATCTTGCTAGAGCGCTTGCATCAACGCAAGTGTTATGATGGCACATAAATATGTCGTTATTATTATGTTTGTTATCACGAGAAACGATCAAAGCGCTATAACGAGCTCGCTTAGGAGTTGCTGGCCATCTTTCTATCTCTTCATAAAGGAGAAAATTTTCCCTGCTAAGTGCCTTTCCCAACGGCACAACATGTAGGCCTAAACTTG
Organism: Trididemnum miniatum; assembly: GCA_964006365.1. Classification (NCBI taxonomy): domain Eukaryota; kingdom Metazoa; phylum Chordata; class Ascidiacea; order Aplousobranchia; family Didemnidae; genus Trididemnum; species Trididemnum miniatum. Next base: position 2,585,506 of record OZ023250.1, read on the forward strand.
TCCACTTCTTCTCCAAAATGTCCCTTTAACGCTGAACAGCAGGTAGGAAAGCAACAGGCAGCTAAATATCTGCGAATGCTAATTCTTAATACATTTGTTTGACCCAAACCTGGACCAAACCCAAGTCTGTAGCTGCACACTCACCCATCTTTGCTATTTTTTGTGATAACAGTGGTTTTTTCTCTTCCGTCATAAAAATAGAATTATGTTTGATGCTTACTGTTTAGTCTGAGTTTTGGGTAGAAGTTATGAGAATGAGACCCTTGGAAAATTAATTTACATTTTTATAAAAATGAATTCTTCGAATTCAGCTCTCCAACCATTTCAATAAAAGCGCTCACTGTTTTTTGTGAGATTTGCCAAAGTTATGAAGAGCATTAGACGATAATACGATCAAACATACAGTATATTAAACAACTGTAAATTAAACTAAGAAGCCCAAAGTCCACCACTTCATTCATCGACGAATGACAAACTCATCAACTACTTTGGCCACAAACGAATATGCGTGACATCAGTACTAATTTAGCAAGAGTTTCTCTGTATTAATACGTTACACTTGTTGCCATTCATTGAATCAAGCTTACTTATCATTTCTACTTTCTTAGACGCATATTTTGAGTTGTTTTAAAATATTGTGGAATGTCACATAAACTTAAACTAAGACTTGTACGCTATTGAACCGACCAAAAATTGAAATTTGCTTCTTTTGTATAGTAAGTTTCGGCTGCGCAACGTGGACTTTTGCTGCTAGTATGAAGCGTCATGGACAAAATGGACTTTAATTGGCTGCAGATTGTATTTTGTGTCAACAAAATCGTCAACAAAAAATTTTAGCCGCTGTATTTGTAATCGTATTTACGAACGTTTCGACAAAAACCATCATCAGTATTAAACTGCAGTAGCTCTCCGCTTACAGAACTTTTTTGTTATAGGAAGCTCGGAAAAACATCAATCAAAAAGTAAGCGAATCTACCAAAGGACTGATTCCTAACCTTCTGTCCTCGACCGATGTATCCAGTGATACACAGTTAGTTATCACCAGTGCAGTGTTCCTACAAGGCCCCTGGCAAACCCGCTTCTCCGATGCTCCAGAATTCTTAAATTATTTTGAACTTCCAGATCGTTCTCGTGTTAGAGTAAGTGTTTAGAATTAACGTTTTGAAGCAAACTTCATAACACCTTTTTTTTTCCTTTCACAATGTTCGTATGTATTTTTTTAAACGTTGAAATGAGAACGAATTAAAAATATTTTGATTCTAATTCGAAAATAAACCAATCGGCGTAGCGGTGAAACACATCGCTATCGATGCGGAAGGTTTCGGGTTCCATTCCAGGCCAGTTAAAATGGGAGGTTTGGGTTTCGACTCCCGAACCAATCAAATTGGACACAGTGGCTCCAACGGCTCGCCACCGCCGCGGAGTTTCTTCGGAACTGGGTTGACCCTGCGTTACGCTCCGAAATTAACCCAGTCACCCGCTGCACGCTTCGGCGTAACGAAGGTTTGATTTTGATAAACAACTTTACAATGATCTGGTGTTTTGCATCACTAAACGCTCATTTTTTTTGTAGACCAGCATGATGCTTCACACTTCCGAAAATTTTGCTGCACATATCCTCTGCAAGACCCGTGGTAACATCACTAAATGTCGCAACGCCAGCATTCCTGATATACTTGAAATTCCATTCAGGTAAACCACATTGCTCTCATCCAGCAAATGATGGCTTTTCTTCTATTGCCTAATTCTTTCAGCCAATTAAAATTCTTTCCCATTTTTACTTATCAGAACTCCTTCATTTTGCTCATAAACGAGGTCGGCTGCCTTATTGTTTTTCTGATGACTTCTTCTGAAGAATGCTTAATGAAAAGCTTAAGAAAATGAACTGTGTACTTTACGCGTTTTTGAAATTCTGTACCACTGTTGTACTGTAAACGTCTATTTACAACACTTTTCTAGATGACCAATACTTGCTCATTTTGGTGAGAGCAAACTACTGTAGCTGGTTTCTTTCCTGGTATGAAATTTGAAGGCACAAAATCTCTTGAAATGCTTGGGTAACAAATACAAACCAAAATAAATTATCAACCACTATTCTCTAGCTCGAATGAAAAAAATTACTCTTTTTTTTTTAAATGGTTTATCGCTTTTGCTTCCTTTCCAGCATCACTGAATTGTTATATCGAAGTTCTAGGCTGATGTTGCACCTGTAAAGTCCTTGTGCGTTGTATTGAAAATATGTTTTCAGCTCAGTATTTCCTTCGTGCTTGAAAATCGATGCTATTTTACTTTTCAGCAAATGAACCCAACTTCGCGGGACCATTATGGCACTACCCTTCTTTTTTTTGACAAAGCCTGGTATCAAGGGTGGTTCAAACATTGTTACAAATTACCTCAACCGTAGTAATCTTTCGCTCATTGTAATTTGCCCCCCCATCGCCCCTTAATTTTTGTCTGGCTATGGCTCTAAGTCACATAATTTAATTTTTCATCATGTCAGAGTTGTCTAGACTGCTAAAACAAATTTTAAATCATATCTGTACGTTGCAGAGGAGGTCGGCAGAGAATGGTGATACTTATGCCTAACGACAATGTGGCCAGTCTTGACGAAATAAGACAAAGATTGCCGTCTGAAATAAATGAATGGAGAGAAAACACGGAGAGAAATAACATTTCCGTTTTGATGCCAAAATTTCAAGTAGGAATAGTATTTTGAAATGATTTTTTATTAAAAATTTTTTGTTTTGTTTTTGCATCTCTTTCGTTTGAGCTACACGCTTTAATTGCAAGTCTGTCCTCAGGCTGGACCGTCAGTCACTGCGGGTGGACCACATGACCCTATGGGTATTTAGTCTCTTGTTGCATAGCGAGCTTGTTCATAAGTTGTCTAGCTGCCATTCGTTTACCGCTCTAAGTGGGGTAGTACCCTTTACTCCCAACGGTACAACAGGCGAACTTGCCGGCTTGTTCTCCACACTGTCCTTTTAATGCTGGGTATCAAGCAGGGAAGGTGTGAATTCAAATTTTGAAATCATTTCTTTGACTAGACTTAAAATCGAACCAGAGTCTACCGCTCCAGAGACAGACGCTCTTACTATACTAATCGGCCATCTGATCGGATCAATGTGTATAAAAATCAATGAAAATAAAGAATTCAACTGCTTGCATTGTCAACGAACTCTTACCTTTTTGTTATTGGGTGAATTATGTTGCCATCATCAGTTTTTTGCATATTTTTAAAGCTTATTTCATTTATTCTTGCAGCTAAATTATGAAATGGATTTGAAAGATGTTTTAGCCGCTCGAGGTCTAGAAAATGTTTTTGATTCATCAACTTCAGATTTTAGCATCTTGACTTCTGCTCCTCTCACGTTCACTAAATGTAAGTAGTAATTTGCTTTTTGTAAGCTCACAGATATTACTTCAAGTTGTAGCGTAGCATTTCTATGTTTGGCTCATCTAAAAAAAATGTACAATAACCTTTGGTTAAAGCTGTCCCTTTCTTTATAAAACAATGATATCTTGATAATTAAACTATTTCCAAAGCTGAAATTTTTTCAGTTTTTCAACAGCATATTTGTTCTAAAGATCTTTTGTTGAGCGAGTATGTATGATCAACGTGTAATGGCGAAGATATTTCGTTATTACAAAAGTCTGTCTGCAATAGGTTTTTCATCATACTGCGGTTATTGCTCCTACCTAGCGCATTAATTCCTTAATACGTCACATTGATTAAACAGCAGTGAATTTCTCCAAATCTAATTTAAATAAGATTATCAAATGATACTGGTGTAAATTTAGTTGGATCAAGATTTAGGATGTTTTGTCCTTATAGGTAAACGGTTGCTTAAATCCACTGAAACTTCTAAATCAGTGTAAATAAACAAATTTCAAATCGTATTGTCTTTTTCATTTGTAATAATTATATTATTTGAATCATTATGAGATGATATAAAACTTTGCGGTGGGAGCAGTGGTTAAGGGCTTCGCTATTAATGGGTGAAACCTTGGTTTCGATTCCATGACCAATCAAATCGGCCAACGGCTTGCCACCGCTGCGACGTTCTTGGGATTTGTGAGAAGGGCCCCGCTACTCGTTACTTCGGCGTAATATCACGAATATGATAAAGATTTAATCTTTGATTGGCCTACCGCCAATGCTTTAAACTTTTTGTTTTCATTTGTAGTCATCCACAAAACTTCGGTGATTGTTGACAACAGCGGCCTCACATTCGCAGCGGCCAGTGCGTCTGTCAGTATAATTCGAACAGTATATCTGCCTATCGCTGAAGACTTTTTCCAAGTGAATAAACCCTTCATCTTCTTTATTGAAGATGTTTCGACTAAAATGATGCTTTTTCTGGGACAAGTTACAGATCCACGATAATTTGGATTTGAGAAGTTTTCCTTGTGTCAACTTGTTTATGTTATTTGGGTTATGTTTGTCTATTTGTTGTATCTGCTGTTTTCAATCATCATTTTCAACACTTACTTGAACTTCGACAACATTATTTGTTGCAATGTCGCCAATATTAAGTTATCATGTTCGTTATTGTTTACCTAAAACGATTTAACGTGCCTAGAACGATGATTCCTGTTTAAAATACTTTGGCGCTCCGGAGCATTAACTGCTGAGGAACGGGATCTTAATATACTGTAAATGCATTGCTGCCGAATATTTGTTGATTTGTGGTACTTTGGATTCCAATTGTGACCTTGGTAGCTCGCAAACGACGTAGCCAAAGAAGAGTTGTCAATCGGGCTTGGGCTTGGTTTTTGAAAAATTGTCGGGCTTCAATCAGGCCTGACACCGGAGCAAAATTGAGATTTTCAGTGAGTGATAGGGTTTTTACGATTGCTGTCTGTGTAAATATTGCTGTTAGTAGCTGGTGTAATTGTGGATAGATAAAGCTTAGGCTACTTTTTTTTATATTAAAATTTAAAGAGGTGTTTTTGATTTTGGGTTTAAATCGGGCACAGACTGGCTGATGAATTAGGATTTAGGTTGGGGTCGAGTTCGAGATTGAAAATCGGGGTCGGGCTTAACATCTTCGGCCCGTTGCCAATTACATTGGGCCAAAGAATCGTGTTTTCAACTAATTTAAGAAATTATAAGGCAAAAAAGAGTTTGAAGGACGTCAAATCATTGCGACAATAATCCATGTCCTTTGAACGATTGAAGTGCTGTCAGGCATATGATCAAATTTGTTTTAATAACCGTTTAATTTATTTCTCAAAGGAAATAGAGACAGGAAGCTGATGTCTGCAACGTTTTGTGTTTAACTATTTATAACTTTAATGCTTTTTGAAAAAAATGTGGGTTTTGTATCGAACCGGACAGCTTGTTTTTGGTGACGAGATATATGTTTACAGATGTTATTTATATGTTCTGGTGTAATTTGTACCGTATGCTGTTTTTTGTTTTGAATAGACTCTCTATTCAGATCATTTTGCACTTTTCAAAACTGACTTGAGCTTTTTAACTCTTTTCTTCTCTACATTATGTTGTTGGTTGTCAAAACCAAAAGAAAACTCTAGTATTAATTCCTTTTACTATTTCAACAAAATGCGATTTCCCTTATAATATAGGTGGACCGAAACAGTTATCCTATGAACAGGAGGTAGCCTGGGGGAACTTGTTGGGAGGGGGTCAATCTACAATAAGGCAAAGATTACAAAAATTATGATGTTTGATGTGAATGTTTTAACCACACTTCAGATTTGGCTTCGTCAAAAAGAGAGGGGGAGCGCTTGAGTGTCTTCCTTTACGGCTACACCACTCCCCATGTGTTTTATTGAAATATTTATATTGGGATTTTTCACAAAAATCCAAAAATACTTTCTGCTCAGAGTCTGCGCATAAGTCTGTGCTTTGCAATTAAGTTTGAAAACCAAGCCTCATTAATTTCCTGTGTGCCGGAAATTGATTCTCCAATAACCAGCACGATCATGATACGAGAGATGGTTTCATCCGCTGAATGTAAAGAACAAAATCCCAACATTAATTTTGATGATTTTGGTTGTTTTTCGGTATTTTGGAAATCTAACCTAGTGAGATCATGATGAACTACTGTAAATAAGCAAAATTCTGAGTGCAATGACATTACAATTTTTTCACCAATGTGCTGCTGCATTTTCACGCAAGTTTTTACTGTTACATTTGACATTGACTCATCTGTCAACATAATATGTTATTGTGAAAAACAGTATATATGGAAAGAAAAGAGCTTAACGAGGAAAAATAAGACTACAGTAATTCTTAAAACTGTCAATGTGCTGCTGATGATGACAGCTGAATCGATGTTGTCGAAAAGTCTAATCCTAAGAATTACTGAAACTTTATTATTTCTTCAGAAATATTATTTTTTTGCAATTAATCTGGAAATGGAAATACTTGCCAACTTATATGAAAAAAAGTGAAAACTGTAGACTGTGGGTTATGGTTTTGATTTGTTGCAAAATTCATTTCATTTCAATTAGCAAAATAAGAGCCAATAATATTTCAAACATTCGAGTTTTTCGAGACGTTTCAAGTTACATTTAAGCCATTGTCCATCTTATTCAAATAAAATATTTTCGAATCGACAATGGTTCAAATGCATATCGAAACGTGTCGAAAAATTCGAATGTTTCCAATATTGTTGGCTCTTATTTTTGTAATTAAAGCATTCAAAAATTCCATAAATTGTGCTTAAAAGTTCATTTCGTTGTTCACTGATTTCGACTACATCATTTCAGTTGATTGACTTTGCACGCGTCCCTAGTTTTAGGCTACAATGCAATAAATTTTGTGATAAAATCATTCAAATTTGCAGCGGGTTAAGTTGAATGGAAGACAGAGCAATTGTTTGGCTTGACGGTTATGGCCGAGCCAGTTCAAAACAAAGCAAACTTGTAGAGTGATATTTATGTTTTATTTTGAGTTGCGCTTTTGTTATTTATTGAATAGCATTCCTTCATTGCAATTTTTGAAGTAAATTATCATAGAGTTTTACAATTGTGACGAAATAATCGAAGATTTGCTATTTAGTGAGATTACTATAAGTAATTGTATATTTAACTGTTGCTTGTTTTCGTTGCAAATACAAAACAAAAGCATTTATCAGTGTGTTTACGGCCGATTGACGTTGTTATGAAAGAAATCGCTATCGATGAGGGAGGTATGGGTTTCAATTCCTTACCCGGTCAAATTCAAACAGGGTTTGCCACTTCTACGATGTTTCTTCAGAGCTGTATGTAGTCCAGCAGCGAAGCCGTAGAGATGGACTTCTCTACTCGATACACGCTTCGGCGTAATGCCGCGTTATAATGAAGACTTAATTGATTTGAAATTATAAAAGAAGTTTATCAAGTGGTTTTCTTCGAGCTAGCGTTGATAACTTGGTTGCAATAAACACAAAAGATCACGATTTATTACATAAATCTTTGAACAAAAGAAAACTCATAGATACTAACCCACATTGATAAGTTATAAATAGCATATTGCGTGTGCTATACAATAATATCAAAATCACAAATTTGCCAAAATGTATACGGCCAAAAAGAAACAAAAAATACAATTTCCCTTAGTTGGCTTTTTTCCAGCGTCTAGATCAATTGGTGACGTAATATGATCCACGTGCCATGACGTTGCTTTTTTTAATTCTTTTATGTAGTTTTTATTGCAATTGCATCCAGTTCAGGAAAACTTTCCGCATTGTCATACTTCTGTTCAATTGCAATGCGCCACAGAAGCTAGCCTGCAGTTTACTTCATACCAGGGGTGGGGAAACTTTTCGCACGCAGGGCCACATTATTTTGAAAAAATTTTGAAGCCGAAGGCCGCACTGATTGGAACAGAAAAAAAGGTCTACACGTCCTCAGATGTTCTGTTTTCTACTGAAAATCAGTCAAGAGCAAAAAAAAGGTCTTGATTCACGGTAGAAGTTTATATTTCCGTAAGTGCCCGCGGGCCGTAGTTTGCCCAGCCTTGCTTGACACCAATAATGAAAGTCGTGTTGGTTCAATTTTTTTCACGTGAAACCGCCGAAGTGCAATGTTAAGAATCGAGTAAATTCAGAGTGGCATGAACTGAACAGTTGCGGTCTTTTCCAGTTTTTGACTAAATTTTGTGTTTGCAAGACCAGTATAGCATTCGCAAGACCAGTCCGTTAGTTCATTTGTTATGCGCTAGCTTTAGTGCCGGAGATCTGGGATTTAATTCCCGGACCGGTCAAATCGGACGAGTGCCGTTACTGCTGCGACGTTTCTTCGGAGCTCTGTGCTGCCCAGGCGCTAAACCGCGGAGATGGATCCCGCCACTTGTTACACGGTTCGGTAAAATGAAGATTTTGTGTTCGTAATATACAGATACTTATTGTTGTTGTTACGTTAAAACATCTTATCCAAAATAAGAATAACATATTGAAGATTGCCAACCGCAGTCCCGTAATCTTTTCGCACCCACAATCTAGCTCAGTGCTTCACATTAGCATGTAGTAAATACCTTTCAATAGTACCTTTAAGATTTTTAGAGCCTTACATCGAGTTCATTGAGTTTACAAACACACATTGACACTCAGTTGCGCATAACGAGGTGGAAAAGCTTTGTAACTCAGGCCTACGTAGTACTTACAAATTAGTTAACAACATTAATTTCTGAACGTAATTACCCTGTCCACATATCCAGCTTAAATGAGCCAAAAGCACGCAAGCTTTTGCATCACAATTAAATTTTTCGGTAATCACTATTTTTAATTGTGACATTAAAATTTGATTATGATACAAAAAGCCCGCGGACATTTGGCTCACTGGCATTGGACACGAAGACTGGTACAGTGGACAGTAAAATATTTTCTTCATGAGCTACTATTGCTCGGGTTGATAACGTTCCATCGATTCGTGACGCAGCAGTACGTTGCCAGGGCAACATAAATAAACAATCCACCGACAAGTACAATAAAAGCGATCACAAGAGGGCGTCTGAAAAATGAAAAAGGTTCAGCAATTTTTATCAACTTTTGTTACCACACCAACGCATGTAGATGCAACAGCGTGGTAATTCCATTAATTATGGCAGATTGAAGATGACTACAGCTGCCTTGTCCACATGTCCAATTTTCATGGGATTCAAGGTCTGCCGGTCTTGGTTTTAGGGTTCTAGTTTCTGCATCATAACCAATGTTTTGATGTCATAATCACTTAGTTAGTTGTTAGTTGGTTGCATATTTATCCTCCTATCACGAGAAAGCGATCAATGCGCTATACGAGCTCGCTTAGGAGTTGCCAGCCATCTGTCTACCACACCAAGATGGGAGAATCCCGCTAAGTGTCTTTCCCAACGGCACAACAAGTAAACTTGCCGGCTTGTTCTCCACACTGTCCCTTCAATGCTAAGCGTCAAGCAAAGAAGCTGTGAATACCAATTTTAAAGTCATTGGTTTGACCCGACTCGGAATCAAATCCGAGTCTACAGCTCAAGAGACAGACGCTCTATACCACTTGGCCATCTGAGCTGTTTACCACTTTTTTAACTGTAGCATGACTTCAAAAAATTGATTATGATGCAGAAATTAGAGTCAAGGACTGCGAGTCTAAAGCTCATAAAAATTGGACATGTGGACAGGATGAACGTTTTTGTCCTTGGAAAAATAGTCATAACTGCATTTTCCCTAACTCTAGACTCGCTTGAAAGTTGGCTAGGGTCGAAAAATTTTGGTGTGCTCTCAGCTACTTATTTTTTGCTTTTTGTGTACAAAAACAGTTTTAAGCGATCACAAAAGTAACGCACTCTTGCCAAAGTCAAACAATAAAAAGCTTAGGATATCTTTATTTTGGTTCATTGATAACATTTTACTTGTTTGAGTATTACTTACCCTGAAGAGTTAATTTGGCGAAACAGATTGCTGGGAGTAGATTAAATAATCAAATCAAAAATCTCCATGAAAATCGCGGTACTACGCCGAAGCGTGTAACGAGTGGCGGGGCCCATCTCCACAACTTAGCGCCTGGGCAACACAGCTCCGAAGAAACGTCACTGCTGTGGCGACACCGCATTCGATTTGACCGGCCCGGGTATTGAACTCATGATCTTTAGCATCGACAGCGAAGTCTTTACGCACTACAGTAAAAATAGATTAAATTTAGAAATTTAGGGTAATAATTATTGGTACATCTTACCCATATATTTCGTATGAAGGCCAATTGGAATCAGTGGATGAGCTGATTGATCCAGTTGCAGGGGTTCTCGCAAGATCTTTGAGTGATGAAGTCGGAGGAGAGTTGTTTGTGCTTGAAAGCGAAGAAGAAGCTAAAATCAATAACTGACTTTAGAATTGTTTACTTTGAGTCATATTTACTATTTTGTGTTGTACGTAAACAATCATTTTTTGCAAACCTACGGTATACATGAGAAGCTCGCCATTGAAAAATCGTCGTAAATTGACCTAATCGCAACCAACACATTGCAAGTCCAAGCGGCCTGTTAGCTCACTTTTCAAACACATCACTATCGGTGCAGGAAGTCAGAGGTTTGGTCCCCGGGCCGGTCAAATCGGACGCAGAGTCGCCAACGGCTCGCCATCGCTGAAATGTTTCTTCGAAACTGTATTGGCTACGCATTAAGCCGCGGAGATGGGCCCCGCCATTTGTTCGCCACAGTAGTTACGTGAGAAATATTCTTCCATCGTGTTTTTACTGCCTGCGAAACTTGTGACTTGACTCTATCTCGAACGCTTGGATCAAACATCTTGCGTCACGGGGTGGATTCCAATCTGGATCCAATCCAAGCTGACACTCCTAAGACCGGAAGTGACTTGAAAAGCGTAAGTTCGCTTCACAATCTACAGTGTTTCATTGCAACTTGTTGTTTGATTACAGTCCGCGATTGATGGCGCGTATTAGGTTTGTGATTTACCTGTCACGTGATTTTGACGAGGCGTTATGGAACGAGGACAAATAGCGTTGATGTCATCAGAGCTGTCTGGACAAACATCAGCTCCTCCACATAATTGCTCATCATTGAAGCAGAAAGAACCGTCTCGGCAAAGAAGAAAGCTGAAAATGTTTTTCTTTTGTATTTAGTTGCATATTTATCTTCCTTCCACAGGAAGCAATCAAAGCGCTATAGCGAATTCGCTTGGGAGTTACCGGCCATTATTCTGTCTACCATGCTAAGATGGGTGAATCCCACTGAATGCCTCACTTAACGACACAACAGATAAACTTGCCGGCTTGTTCTCCACACTGTCCCTTATAGCTGAGCGTCAAGCAGGGAAAGTGTGAAAACTAATAAGTCATTTAATTACCCCGACTCGGTATCAAACCCTAGTCTACAGCTCCAGAGACCGACGTTCTATCCCACGGTCAATTAAGCTGTTGAAGGTAGTAATGCAGTTGTTATTGACCAAGAAAAACGCGTGCAGAAATGAAAATCTTAATACTCATAAACTTAAGTGTACACAGGTACACCGATACACGTTTCTACTAACTTGACACCAGGTTGCAAACTCAAACTCGCTGAACTTGGTCTTTTTTAAGGAACCAAAACTCGAAAAATTAAAGTTCTGTAACGAACATCGCTACAGTTTATTTGACTCCAACGTTGCATTTACTTTAATCAAAATGAAATCTTATACGAATAGAATCACCTTATTCAAATAGAATCAAGTTAAGCATAATAATAATGAATAACTTAAACATATTATGACATTAAAACGTTTACTCAATATTACTGACTAGATTCCGAGATCATTACTCTATTGCATAGCAGCTGTTACCAACAACAGTTCAGTTTAAGACTGACCAGTTGAAATGGATGAAGGGTTTATAAACAGCTTACAATTTTAGTGCGTGGTGGGAATATGGAAGTGAAAAACACAAACACCAAATCATGATTCATATTAAACATACTAATAGCTTCGCGTATCTAAATCAAACGGAAGTTATGGTTTACAGTTGCATCAGAATTAGTATTGTCTTGCACATCCGTTTGTCCGCTCGTACAGTGTGAATATATACAAACAACGATTGCGTTATTATGATTATAAAGATACTCAGTGTTTCCAATTAAGTTAATAACTGTTAAGCATGTAACCATAATCGTGGTCACTACATTCTCTCCCTGGTTGAGAGAAAAAAAAGTATCACGGTATATCATCATCAACGCACCACCTTAAATTTAGGAAAGGTCTTAAGGACCTGTGAATGTATACAAAGGACATGTGGGATGTTATGTGTGTGTTCTGACGCCGAACATTCTCTTTCTTTACCAAAAAATGCACCAAAAAACGTGAAAAATCAAATCAACGGACTTTGCTGAAAATAACCAGTAATTCTTAAAAAGAATTAAGTCACTATGAAAGTAATTGCTAACAACAATCAAGGATAGTCAATGCAGCACTTTACGATGTATTTCCTAGTGCTGATTATAAAACATGTGTTATAGTCATTTTGCATATTGGTTTCAATTTCAGCGCGCTTGCGCAATTTTGTTGTAATTTTCATCTTCTTGGGCGAAGAAGTATTCTTCGTCTTTGAATGTAAATTGATCAAGCTCTTCACCAGATTCATTTCGTGATGGCTTGTTTTCTTGAAGAGAAGCTTTTTCAAATAATCATTTGGAGAAGTCGTGATGGTGCAATGAACATCGGTGGTGCAATTCAGCTAAGATAATGGGTGTTTACAGTCGTTATGATATTGTTGAGTTGTGAATCGTGTTGCGTTGATGATACAAGCTGTAAACAAAACTACGCACGAGTAAACGCTTTTTTAGAATGAATTATTCAATTTAATTGTTTAAGTCGCATACACTAGCACACAAAGAAAACTTTATTTGGAATAAGATGGAGAAATTACATTAAATAATGAAAGTGAAGGACAAAAAGTTATAGTAGCCTACACACATGCATTAATTCCTACTAAATAGAATGTGAATAAGAGAAACGTCGAATGAGTTGACCCGATTGGTCTGATGGATTCAGTGTGGCCATCGTGATGGTTGTTTCGATTTTATCTTTCTTAAAACCAGGCAAGTTGGCAGGAGTAGATGAACGCATAATGGTCCACAGCTTACTATTTTTTGTTCGTTTTTATGCATCGCATACGAGAAGAATAACGTTCTTTTTTAAGCATTTAACAGTAGCCACCACGGCCCAAATAAAAGCAAGGATTTGTAAAGCCATGAAAATTACTGTGACGAAGGGAGATGAAATTTCACAAAGTGCAAGAAGAAAGGTTTGATGAGCGAAGTTTTGGAGGGAGGTCGTCACTTGATTTATGCTGGCGTCGTCTTTTTCACTTGTGGTGAGCACTTGCATGACAGTTGTCATTTCTTGTCCATCCACTGCTGTTTGGGAGAGGACAGACAGAATGGATCGCAAATCCGTCAATCCATTTTGATTTTCTGCAAACTGGTGGAATGTTGAGGAAAAGTCAGTCGCAGTAAAGTTCTCATTACTGTAAAAGTAGACAGGGGAATATGTAGTGGCGCCACATTCAGCAAATAGTGACTCGCTGTGTAATTTTCGTAGAGGATATATCGTGAATTAACTTTGAAAATCAATGTTCTACTTGGATGATAGGTTTCGTAATATGTCGGCTCTCCTTGGATTATGTAGTTTGGACTCACAAGTTGGCCTAGTCTAGAATTGCCATTTTGTTTGTAGTCGCTCTGGACCAAAGGGAGTAAAGAGAATTTTTGGTTGTTGCCAAAGTCAAGCGAAGGAAGCACCGTTCCGATAACCGTTGTGCAGTCCATGCCGGTGATGACGCTACCGGCTGCAATGCCAAGAGTTGGGTGTCCCGTGGCCAGTGACAATATCTCGCTAGGGAAAAGTTTGCCTGCTGTGTTGGCAATGATGCTCAATGCCCTTTCTAATTGGCAATTTAATAGACGACTTTGTTCATCAAGTTTTTGGATCAGGTCAGACAATTGGTCTTCGATTTTATTAAGTAGGGGTGCAAATGGAGTGTCAGGGTGAGCCTTTGCAAGTTCACCAAGACTTTTTGAAGGTTTGAACGCAGGTAATTTGCTTAGTTCATTGCGGTTAAAAATAACTAAGCAAATGCCATTGAAGGTGCAAAAAAGTTGTTTTGGGAAGCAGTGTATCGCACGGATGGCACAAACAGACCATTGATGAACGGGCATGCCAAGAGTAGTGATTTCCACGCGGTAAAGAGAAGAGGTGTTGTAGTGTAATAGGATATTATGGGTGCCTAAATTCATACTCATGGAGCAGGGTTTATTTTTGTTTACTTTCCATACTATGGTCATGGTCTGACTTGTACAGTGAATAACAGAAATGTGACAGTTTGTCATAGGTGTGAGAGGGGAAGAAAGAGTATATCTTCAAAGAAGTCATAGAGAATAATGGACTCTGTTAGGAAGTAGTTTGTTACTACTCCGGAATTAGAGGTAGGCCAAGTGTATTCGTAGTTAACTTTATTGTCGGTATGATACGTTTTAGAATCGGCCTTATTGATAAGAGAGCCATCTTTAGTTTTCTTCGAGTATTTCCAAGAATTGCATATGAAGCGGCTAGGGCGAGGTCCATCAACAGTTTTTGTTTCTTTAAATTTGTTACCAAAGAAGTAGAAATGAGTTGTCCAGTGTATTTCTTTAGTGAAACAAAAATAAGCGGAAATTTTCCTCATGGAAGTTTAGGCTGAGTTATACATTAGCTGTGCAATTTTTTACATGAGAAAGTTTTTGGGATTGACTAGTAATAGGTTCTTCAAAAGCATAATGTTTTGTGGTACGTCGAGTATTACACAATAGGAAAGATTCTCGCTTAGATGTGAAAGAAGATATTCCATTGAAAAAAAGACAGATGAATGTTATTAAGATTAGATAGAAATTCATGTTGCTTAAGATGTGTATCTAGTTGGTAATTTAACAATTCGAACTGATCTGGTTGTAGTAGGTTGACTCGGAATAGGTTCAGGTGACGAGGTGACAGAATGCCGATCTTCTTCTGTATGCGCCTTTGGAAGTTTCAATTGTGCAATATTTCTGAGATTTCTTGATAATTTTGTATGGACCAGTGAAACAGGGTTGCAAGCCTTTTTTAACACGGTCTACAATCATGTAGACTGCTTGGCAAGAGAATAGGCGTTGATGTACTTGCACTTTTTTGAAATTTGGTTGAGTGTTGATTGGTGCTGGTTCTCTGTGGGCAAAAAACTCCACCAGATTCTTCACAAGTTCGGGATCGTCTCGATTCGGACGTGGGGTGGATTCGTCAAAATATAAGCATGGAAGGCGAAGATTTTTCCCGAAAATTCGTTCAGCTCTACTCATCTAAATATCACTGTTCAAACTAGCATTTATGCCGAGCAAAGCTAATCCTAGATGATCAAACCATTTTTCGCTGTTGTCGTAGCATCGCAGAGCTGTGCGGAGAAAGCGGTTGAATCGTTCGACCATTCCGTTTGCTTGACAATGGTACGGCGTAATAAACTTGTGTTTCACACTAAGAAAGGTCATGAATTTACTTCAGTAGTAACTTGTGCAATATGATGCGTTATCAATGATGATTACCCTTGGAACGCCAAACAAGCTCACGTAGTGGTGCAGAAAATATGTTGCCAAAGTGTCGCTTTTAGGGTCAGGTACAGCAAACGCAAAGTTTCCCTTGGTATAACGATCTGTTATAGTGAAGATATATCTGTATTCTCTCAAAGGAGGTAACGGCCCGATTAAGTCGATGTTTAATTCATCGAAAGTTTGGGTTGGTTCGGGGAAACGAGCGACGGGGGGTTTGGGTGTGACTTTTCACTTTCATACGTTGGCAATTGTTGCATTCGCTGACCCAGTTTTTTACATCTTTGTTAATGTTTGGCCTGAAAAATTTTTGCTTGATCATGTCAAGTGTAGATTTAATTCCTGCATGGCTCAAAGAATGAATCATGTCAAAAGCTATACATCTGAATGAAAGAGGTAGAATGACCCGAGGTTCGTTTTGAAATACGTCACACAGAGTCTCTTTGTAGCTATTGTTGACGGGTAACAGTTTCAGTAGCAAAGATGTAATAGCATTGGATAATGATTTTGTTTCCGTATCAATTTCCTGTGCGTGAGCAATAGCGTCAAAATCTATCGGTTTTGGGAGTTCCAGTATTAAAGCTAGCCCAGATCTAGTTAGAGCGTCAGCCACTGAGTTATTTTCGCTTAAATGCTGTCCTAGGACGCATTTTGGCAGACTTATTCCCAAGTTATAGTTGCTCAAACATTGGCAAACGTTTTTAAGAACAACTTTGTGAGTAGCAACGTCTGGTGTGTGAATGAGAATGCCATCGAGATACACTTCAGTTGAGTTTTTCAATTCAGGTGCCTGCGAATATAACACTTCATGAATAAATCTCATAAATGTGGCTGGAGCGGATTTCAGACCGAAAGGCAAATATGAACGCGTGACATCCGCTTTTCACGATTATAGCCGTTTTGTGCTTATCTTGTTGGCGAATCGGAACGTTAAAGTAAGTGCTTTTCAAGTCAAGGACTGAAAATACTTTACCACCAAAAAGATTGTCCATCATCGATTGAATACGAAGGATGAGATAGGACGAAAGAATGCTGGTTGCGTTCAGATTACGATAATCAATGCACACTCGGGGGTCCACACTTTTTCTTCACTGCATGGGGGCAACTAGAATAAGGAGAGTCACTACGAGAAATTATACCTTCGCGCAGCCATTGGTTCATTTGTTCATCGATTATTTTTTGGGTTTCTGGTAAGGTGCGTCTTGGTTTGCTTTTGACAATTTTTTCGTTAGTTGGAATGGCATGTTCGATGCAATGAGATTTTCGCTTAAATCTGTGAAGTGGCTCAAGAATGTTCGGATATTTTGCGAAAATTCGGTGAAATTCGGTTTGTTCTGGCAAGATGCAGCACAATTTGGGTGGGTAAGTGAAAGCTGGTTTGAGTGGAATAATGCGGCTACTAATTTTGTCAACTAGACAAAAATTAAACGGATCAACAGTCAATTTATAAGTGGCTAGGAAGTCAATGCCAATTACTGAGAAGTTAAGATTGGTCACGGTATATTTCCAAGGATATTCTCCAGAAGCATTAAATTTCACGTTTAAGTTTTTATCACCGAAAGAGTGAATTTCATTAGAGGTAGCAGAGTATAAGACTTTTTCGTCCGGTTTTCAAGATTTTTTTCGGGAACTAGCTTGAATTATAAATATCGCAAATCCAGTATCTATTAAACGTTTATTTTGTTGCAGTGATCATAGGCTTGTAAGAGTCTACACGGTTTTCTTAAGGAAGGAGGTCGCCGGCTGTCAATATTAAAAACTGCCGGCCTTCGCAGTTTAAAGCATTCTGAGGCATAGCGGGAAAATAATATTTGCATTCAGGCCCTTCACATTTGAAAGATTTTTCTTTAAAACGTCGATGATAGCAGCCGATATATCGGAAAGCAGGCTGGTAGCTTTGCTGCCGGTTTTGATTATTTACTCTTCTATTGTTTACATGCCAAGTTTGTTTCTTTTGGTTTGATTTCCGCTGGTAATTGTTAAAACGCTGTGGTAGAAAATTTGGTTTATCACAATGCCATGTTTTTCAATTGTGCCTTGGTTGAGACAATCTTTTAGGCTCGACATTGCTTGCTTCTGATTTATCAATTGTTAATACAACTTTTGATTTGCCATATCGCTTTGACGAAGTCATTCTTGCGTAGCGCAATTAGCTGAAGATCGTAAAGCAGTGCATGTCCAAGTGCCACTGTTTGCAGCGATTTCAGGCGGCAATGCTTGTAAGAAGCGATCTTTCAGCAGGGTTTCAAACTGAGGGGAACAATTTTTGTCAGTTCCATAAGCGGCAATCAATTGATGCATTAGTTCATTTGAACTGCGGTCGCCCAAACTTAGATCGTTTAGCAGAATATCTAACTTTTCTGCTTCGTCCACAATAAAAACATTGCGAATTTCTCTGATTAATTTTTCGTAGGAAGTGGGCTCTTCTGGACTTGGTATATTGTACAATTGCTTTATCTCGGAGCTACTCAGGGTTTCCAAGGTGGAAGTGTATTTGGTGATTTGGGAATTGATCCCGCCGAGATGAAATTTACTTTCGATCAAACTAATCCATGACTCAAGGTTGTGTTTCCACAACTGTGGAAGCTTTGGATTGGCTGGTGCGCAAGTAGTTGGAGTATTTTGGTGATTAGATTTGGTTGCTGATGTGCTTGGTTCCATAGAACTCTGCGAATCTGTCGAATCACTCAGATTATTTTTTGCCAGGTCAGCCTTAGCTTCCGCCATGTTTAACGGGTCTTTATTTGTTGCTTTAGTGTTTATGTGGTACTGTGTTTCAGCTTTTGGGTTTGTTTTTGATTTTAATAGAGAAGTTATTTTTCGGGAAGTTTTCATAAACAGACAAAAGAATCAACAAAAGCGTACTTACATTTTTGAATAGTGTCCAAATGGAAATAATCCAAATAAAACGTCGGGGTCACCAATGTAACGAACATCGCTACAGTTTATTTGACTCCAACGTTACGTTTACTTTAATCAAAATGAAATCTTATACAAATAGAATCAAGTTAAGCATAATAATAACGAATAACTTTAACATATTATAACATTAAAACGTTTACTCAATATTACTGACTAGCTTCCGAGATCATTACTCTATTGCATAGCAGCTGTTACCAACAACAGTTCAGTTTAAGACTGACCAGTTGAAATGGATGAAGGGTTTATATACAGCTTACAATTTTAGTACATGGTGGGAATATGGAAGTGAAAAACACAAACACCAAATCATGATTCATATTAAACATACTAATAGCTTCGCATATCTAAATCAAATGGAAGTTATGGTTTACAATTGCATCAGAATTAGTATTGTCTAGCACACCCGTTTGTCCGCTCGTACAGTGTGAATATATACAAACAACGATTGCGTTATTATGGTTATAAAGATACTCAGTGTTTCCAATTAAGTTAATAACTGTTAAACATGTAACCATAATCGTGGTCATTACAGTCTCTAAACTCAAACTTGAACTCGATCTTGGAAAAAGTTGATTTAGTGTTGCACCTCGTCTTAAACTTGACAAAAATTGCTTAAACTCAGCATAAACCCGATGAAAAGCCTAAACGTATGAAAAACTATTTCTAGCAGTAAAAAGTAGAAACTCAGTAGAAAATGCTGAACTTAAATTCGCACAAAATTAAGATCTTCTCGAACCGACCTTGCAAATTTTAGTGAACTCGAACTCGATTAGCATGGCTTGCGAGTTCGCAGTTCTGCTAGGGACCATGATCATCGCCAACACTTGCCACGACCACTGGCCATGACAATCAATTGTTTAAACCCGTTATCATGCATTTGGTTGAAAAATGAATTTTCAAGTACGCTTTGCATAGCTTATCATCAGCAGTGCATGCAATGTATACAATATGCAATGCATTACTTATCATCAGCGGTGTATACAAGGCAGTACCAAATTGTCAGTGTAACCAGCAGATTACAGTTCTGTACTAACTTGCATACACTGCTACACTGCTGATGATGACAGCTGAATCTGTGTTGTTGAAACGTCCAGTTTTGAGATTTACTCTGATTTTAATATATCGTAACATTTTCAAAATTTGCAGCCTATCACAAGCAATTAGTATTACTGTATTAGTTGATCACACAAGTTCTCTCACTTTTCTGGGCATCTGCTGCTACCTTGCGGTTGAAAATCGTTCAAAATTTCCATCATTTCTGGTGACGGCGTTTCGCGGGGAGGAGGAGTTGCTTGCCGTTTGTGACGTGGTAATGAAAAAACTGCAAAAATAACAACACGTTTGCAAGTAACGGAATGGATTGAATATTTACCAAAATTGGATGTGTTCTTCATTCGTTCTGTAGCTTTAGCTTTGCTCAGGATGAAGCCACGGAAATGCGTAACGGAAATATAGTAGCAGTAGGCCTAGCAGGTTGTGCTCCCTAGTGCATTTTATTTCAGCACCGTCAACACCATAAAGAATACAATAAGGTGAACAGCATAATACGGTGCAAGAAAAGGGAAGAGGTAACTAAACGATTTACATTATGGCACGCTGGTAGGAGAAGAGAAGTTGAAACAACAAAAGTAAGCATGGCTGATCCAGGTAGTGAGCTGTAGTAGTAGCTTAGTAGTAGTAGTAGCGTCTTTCTGCTCTGTCAAAATAAATAGAACACAGCAATAAGGAATTCAACTGCAAACGGATACAGCTGCTATCTGTTTTAAAAAAAATAGGTGACAGAACTGCATTCACACAAAAATACGGCTTTAGTTCACTATGTCCAAATCGACATCGTTGCGTATCAGGCCGCCTTGATTTATCCTAAAAAATAACCTTAGAAATAATGGCATTGGTGGGCATTCCCCAGAGGATATTACAATGCTTACTCAGTCCACATATCCGGTTCAAGTGATTCCACAGGCCCACGGGTTTTTTGCATCATAATCAACTTTTTGATGTCATCATTAAAGTATTGAAATAATTGGAGCCGATGTAAGTCTATATTATATGAAATACAACTGGATAAATGGTAGGCCTTGAAGACTTACTAAATAAACGCTGTAAAAACCAATTCTACGACTAGTTTCGCGGTTTGACCGCTCATCAGACTAGTTTTGGAATGTTTCGGAATGTTGCGGTTTGACCTAGTTTCGGAATGCCAAGCCTGCAGTTGCAGGGGCTTGAGTATGCATAGCTGAAAATTGCATGGCAAACGCTGTCAGCACGGTGGCCGAGTGGTTAGAGAGGTAAAACTCTCAATCACAAGGTTCTGGGTTCAAAACCTGAGTCTACCTGATGAGCGGTCAAACCGCGAAACTTGTTGTAGAATTGGTTTTTACAGTGTTTATTTAGTAAGTCTTCAAGGCCTACCATTTATGATTGAATCAAGTGAATATGAGATTAAAGTTTAGAAAACTTGTGGGCCTTTGGTTTGTTTCACTTGTAGATGCAAACGGGCTGAGTGTAATCAAAATTAGTGCTTTTCCACCGGCTAAGTTTTTGGTAATATTTTTATCCTCATCTCTTATACAAAACGATTAAGTACCACGCTAATTGCCATTGACTCTTGTCCAGCGATGGCGGAAGCATTTTTAAAGTGGGGGAGGGAGCGCAAAACCAATGGCCAGATTTCCTTCGCCTACAACCAGGGCCTGATTTAGACTATGAGGGGTAGCTAGCTATTTGAATCACAGTGATTGGAAGAGCAATAAAGGTTTTCACGTCGTCAGATGTCCTGTTTTCCAGTGAAAATATCGGGTTTCAATGGTAGGCCTATTAAATTTCAAATACATTCATGCAGAGGTATTATTGTAAAAATAAACGCGTAAATTAAGGAAACCCCAGCCCCTCTGAAAAAAGTGAAGGGCAGGCCCACCCCGCGCTTCCGCCACCTATGCCTTTGTCTGTTACTCTACAGCAGTGGTTTTCAATCTTTTTGGTGGAGCGGAGCCTTAATGAAACATTTATAAAGCGGCTAAGGTATCTCTGAGCAGTAGTTTAATTCTCTTATGCAAAAAACACAATTTTATTTGTAAAATAAAATAAAATCGAAGCATTCAAGTTCAGATTCATTTGCACACGTAATTGGCTGAGCGTTTGATGCTTTGAATTCCGGAACTGGTTCGATGTTCAACTAGGTCAGTGGTTTTCAAACTTTGTGTTTCCACGCCTCCCTAACAGATATTCAGTCATATGACGCCTCCCCCATTTTGTAAAACGATAAAAACACGAAAAAAATTTTACACGATTAATGGATAACTTACTCTTGCTATACTCTTACACAAACTATAGATAACTTACTCGTAGTATACTGTACATCTGACAATAATAACTTTCACAGCAAAAGAGTCTGCAACTGTTCTGTTAACAAAGTGCTCTACACGCTTCCAGTAAGGAGCGACATGTGTACATCTGTCAATTTATAGCTTTCACAGCAAAGGAGAAGCAAATCTCTTTCGCTGATTTTATGATCTTACTATACTATATTTTACTTTTGATGACGTACTACTTTGTGTTTTTGATTCTTTCTCATTTCTTTTCGGTTAAATAAGACAAATACTGCATTACTGCAGTTGATAGGGCAGCTGGACTTAAAAGTTGCATTTTCGAGCAATACTATATTGCGAAAGTTCGATAACACGAATCATATCGCATTAAGACGTCAAAATGACCTTGGAAGGTTTAGTAAAGAACAAAGCAAGACTTGGGATACTGGCTTAGATTTCTTGCTCGCAAGCTAATAATAATTTTAAATAATAACCTCACTTGATTTTGCAAGTAACACTTGGGTTAATCAAACAAATAGCTGTTGTTTTTATGCAATTAAATTGATTATACTATAAGCTTATTATACGAGTATTTTCAGATGATTGTGGTTAACATTTGCGCCTTTCCCAAGAGTAGTCCGTGCCCCCCTGGGGAGGCGCGCCTCCCAGTTTGAAAAACGCTGAACTAGGTCATCTTGCATGATGAAAGTAATTCAGTAATATAAAAACAAATGCATGCTACAATCGCTTGTGACTGAAAAAATACGATAAAAACAAAAAAATACGTTGTCTATTCAGATATGGGTATTGGTGCACCACTGCGCATTTCATTTACAATAAGCAGAGTGTGTTAAACAATAATGTAGATTATCTGATTGGAACATAAACTTGCGGAATCCCTAGACTGGACAGGCGAAACCTTGGTTAAAAATCGCTGCTCTACACAGTAAAAAAGAGAGAAAACAGCCAGTGCACTCGCCGACTTGTTCTCCACAATGACCTCCAGCTTTTGGGCTGAGCTATGAACACCGTCGCGTAGCTTCTGTTGCGTACCACAAAGGTTAACTTTTTTGAGTATACAGTATAAATTTGGAAGGATGATAAGCTGAAACTTTGGTATGAGTATATCTTTAAGCTAAGTCCGGCTGATGAGGGCTAAATGCCCAAAACAGCGCTGTTCCGCTTTATTGCAACGTGTTTGAAGTCACTGATATTGATCCAACTTGGAGTCGAACTATCGTAGCTACGGAGAAATATCAATAAAATCATCATGTAAAAATTTAGTGCACAATTGTTGAAAACGTTGATCTGTACGTTTGAACATTTCTTAACTAATGATGCTTGCAACGGCGAAGCGAGAAGTTTCAAAAAAGGTGAGCGGCATGAACTACAAAAGCCTTCAAAAGAGCCTAACATATTTTTTTCACTTAGCATCATTTGTTCTTTTTGACGAAAAGGTGTTGCCGAAAAGGAAAAGGTCAAAAAAAGGGAGGCATGCCGCAATGCCACCCCCCCTCCTTTAAAGCGTCCCTGGATGTTTGTGATATAATGGCGGTAATTTGTGATTTATAGATTCTACAACACTATGACTCACCGTTTTCAGATAGTATAACCATAAATATTGCAACAGATATTCTCAAAATCATGGTTGATTGATGTACTACAAACTGAATAAAAAAATAATTTACAAGTATCACTTTTCTTCTGATTACAATGTGTTAAAATTATACTAAAATGAAATAATTTTGCTTCATGAATTAACCTTGAATTTACCCAACAAGATTTTAGGTTAATTTAAACGTAAACCAAACACTCAAATAAGGGTATTCGTATTCGAACTCACGTCCTCACTGACCAGTGACGCGTCACCAGCCCAATGCTTGCTGCGAGTCTTTGCCTGAAACACGGTCTTAACCACTCGTAATGACATTTTTCTGACTGCGCTTAATCAGCCTAAGATCTAATGATCAGATTCAAGCTTAGATCACAATTGAAATTCTTTATATTGATGTATATACTAAAAACCACTTTCTTAACCTCGTAGCTAGACTGGATAGACTTTGGTAAAGCTTTCATTACTCATGCTGAATAGTACTAAAATAGAACAGAAACATTTTCATTACAATACACCCAGCAAGGTACATTACCACAAGCTGCAATATCTACGTTCATCCAAAGACTTAAATATGCCCAAACAAAATGAGATTGTGCATATTTAAGTCTTTGGATGCGCAGAGATATTTCAGCTTCTGGTAATATTCTCATGAAAATATTTCTCGTCGACTATGGAGTACTATAATTGATAAATGTAGAATATTGAACTTGACGTAAATTTTGTGATTTAAAAATCCTTTTAACAAAATGTCCAAATCAAAATGCTCTGGGGATATTTTTTTGGTTACCATTAAAAACCAGGATCTAAATCTTAAGACGAGGCTGAAGTGGTTAAAGTGGTTAGTGATTTGTGGTCAATTAACCTCTTTAAGTTAATCCAATATGTGGGATACACTGTGATACGGAAATGCTTATGAAATACTGAAATATAATGTTACGTTAATTTTATTAAATATTATATTTAACTGTGGTTCTTTTCAAAATATGTGTCATAACAATTTATAATTAATCGCTGCTTTAAGTCTTCGATCAGTCTTAATGATTTCAAGAAATTTGAACTAAGAAGTAACTGTTGCCATTCAATAAGAATCCTTCACACGTATTTGACTTCAAGTGTTTTTTTTCTCACGGTTTTCATTCATCAATTTCCACTCGACGTTGCCATGACTACGTCTGACTAATCAACACGTTTCCGTCTTGTAACGCTCTTTTGACGTCACAATGTATACTCAAACAATGATAGCATTCGATTGTTTTCATTATGCTAAAACACGTCAACATAGGTACTGCAAGCACATAAATCAAATACTATGCATAGTGTTGTGTTTCTCACTCAAAAGACAGCATCAGGAGTGCAAATTACGCAAAATTCATAGAACCAGACCGAGTTTTATCTTCATGATTGTAAGCACCACATTACGGTATTCTGAAGACCGCTAGAGGGCAGCAGAAAATTATATAGAAACGTTTGCTTTTCTAGCATTGTTATGCAGCGATGGCATCACAACTTGGAAACGCGACATCGATTTATCGATAGCGTAAATACAAATATAAAAGCGGTTAATAATACAAATAAGGATACACAATGCATTTTAATATGCAGAGTTAATTATACGTTAAGTAGCATGAAAAATCGGTGTCAAAGCTATATTGCTTGATGACGTCATAATGAGCATGCTTTTTTTCTTCGCTTAAGAGAAATCAAGTTTGCTTTTTTTGGCCAGAAAAGCAAACGGAATGACAAGGAAAGAGAGGATAGTCGCTGCCCATCCCATCCAAAAAGAATACCCAAAGGAGGAAAGCGCCACCAAAAATGGACGACTACGGAATTGACCAGTATAAACCGACACTCCGATAAGCAGAAACACACCTAAAAAGTGTTAGAAATAGTGTGTAACTAAGCAAGGCATTGTGCATCGTTCATTGTATTTACACGATTTGATCACTTAGGCTGGAGTGAAGATACTTTATTCTTGGTGCCACAAATAAAAATCTTACACCAAGTATACAAACCGATTTGCTTAGATTTAACGATAATTTCCGTAGGCTCTCTTTCTAGTGTTAGATTCCGAGGTAGCAATAGAACACGTTAGGGATTGAGCGTGTTACTGGATATGACCTGCATTTGCTCGAAGCATGCATCGAATGCAGATGCGCGTGCACGCTATAGTATGGGTAAGGTTCTTTCTTTTCAAGCCACATAACTGCAAGTTAGGATTTCACATAAGTGGAGTATATGCGTCATGGAATATGCCTTAGTTGAACATCGAAACCAGCTCCGGAGCCCAATGCACCAACCGCTCGGCCAACTCTATGTACAAGTATGCACAAGTTACGCGAAGTTCAAATCGGTGATTCACACTTAATGAACACCTTCTCCAGGAAATACGGGTCTTTTAACGCTTGAGTGCATTTTCGTGTACTCCCTAAATATTGCTGATGATGTCAGTGGTCTGTCATGCGAAACAGAGCGGAAAGCGTTGTTCACTCTACGCTACAACTGACAAGCGATACTAGCTAGTAAGTCCATATGGTAAATATCAAAAAGGCACTGGATTTTATTCTCGGTCGGGTCACACTAAAGACTTAAAAGTGGTATTTACGACTTTCACGCCAGATGCAAGCGGGAAGTGCGAAGGGTTAAGTGTGTGTGTGGCGTTTGTCTTTTGTGTTCACATACAGCGATCATTCGTGATAGATATTTGCAATGGGTCGTTACGTGAAAATGGCGTACATAGTTTTTTCGATTATGACATCAAAATCTTGATTATGATGCAGAAAGCCCGTGAGCTTTTGGCTCACTTTAACTGAACGCGTGGACAGGGTAACTGTGCGCTTGAAGTATCCGCTGCCCGTATCGTAGCCTTCATCTTCTACAAAGTTTAAATTACACCATAATTGTTGTCCAAAGTCCACATTTCGCTTTTATTTATAAACGACGTTACTTACTTGAAATCAGGTAAAGAACTCCCAAAACGATGTTCATTTTCTTTCCCTTTCCAAATGCGGCCACAAGAGCAGCAAAAGCTCCGACCCCAACGAGAATCGTCCCCATAATCATGAAAGCCCTGGTTGCTCTGATGTAAGGAGTGTCTGCAAAAAATTTGCCTTAATTGCTTAAACCAAATCAGATCTTCAGTATACTCGCAGTATTGCGCCCGAAGGCCCATTGAAACAAATTTATGTTGTCAAAAGGTCCGGTATTAAGAATCACTGGGACATTATTTTTCCTCCTTTTCTTTTCGTCCCATACTTCTTGCATTGATTAGAAGTAATTACTCACCCAAATCAACAACATTGACTGTGGTGCATGGGGGGTCGATGCCATCATTCGGGTCCACTTCAAAGGGGCACCTCTCGAATAAACCAAACTCCAAATTTCTACTGATCACGAACCGCCATCTGCTTGTTGCTAATGAAATAGCGCAGAGTGAAAAGCATGCAAGACCAAGAAGACAGGTCGTAGCGGCAAAATAGGTTGAGGATTTCATAATTCACAAGTTTGTTTTCCAAACTTTAGTAAAGGTTTTACAAACGACTGCGGAAAAGGGAAAACAATGTGATCATTGAGATGACTTAATTAAGAATCCTCATTCTAATCACAAGAGTTTCTCTCAAAAGCGCGATAATTATGACGTCATAACAAGTGGTCTTTCGCTTCTCGCTTTTATGGAAATTCTTTCCGACTTTGCGCTTGGTCTAACATAAGCTTAGTTTTAATTAGATATACAGCACGGTATATACCATCAATGGCAAACGGTGCAATCAGGAATAGATCAGTAATTTAATTATAAATAACACAGCTAAGAAACAGCTAAACGTATTTGGATGGAGGATTCGGTTTACTTCTGGTGCCATTGTCAGCGCTATAAACTTACTCTGAGTTGAGTCTTATGCCAAGGTGCAAAATTACCACGGTATAAAAGTACTACACTTTCGCAGCTTGGCATATGGCCCAACTCAGCGTTGGATTAATAGCGCTGACAATGACAGCGTTGGCTTGCAGTGCAAACGTTTAGCAAAGTGTTTTTAGCTGCTTCTTGGCTCTAACGTCTATAATTAAATATCTTATCTATATTCTCAACCTCCTGACGGCTGGTGTTTCGACCTTTTTAGGTCTCATCAGAGGTGCTATGTGCTTTATTAAATATGGTAATTAAGTTTTACAAAGTTTTACCGGGAAATTAGTACAACCTTATTCACCAATCATACATTCTTATATTTTTTTGCCACACAAAAGAACGCATGTTTTAGCACATTTAAGTTCGGTTTTGATGTTTGCATGGACAAACCTACGTTATAAAATAAATCAAATCAAATCTTCATAATACATCTATGATATTTGAAAATTTTCAAGATAAGCTCACTGTTCATTAAACAACACAATCAAAATTGTGATATTTTTCTTTTGAATTCAAAGCTATTACAACCTCAAGCAAAATTATTTTCTAGTTCTGCAAACAAGATAAACTTGACACAACATTTGTAGAAACAAATTTGCGTTTCTGAAACAACTTTAACTCGACTAGTCACACCCAAGATGAACAAAGCTCGGTGGACCGTGACAAAAAAAGATTATTTAAGTTTATTGGACCTTGAAATATCTCAATGGAACCGACCGAAACGAAAGCTTAGCGTCACAAAAGACAAGTTCGGAATATGAGCATCATAACTTGTAAGGCTGTGATTAACAAACTTTTTAACTTAATACAACTTTCAAATTGGCGCTTGGTCTATCGGTTGAGAGTATCCGCTGGTAGCTATGGAACAGTTTTTTTCCTGGTTGGGTCACATTCCAGATTTTAAAAAAGTATTTGCGGCTTCCCCGCCAGACACAAGCGGGAAGTGCGAAGGGTTGAGAGTATGTGTGATGTTTGTCGAGTATGTCCACTGACAGCGTTAGATCATTCATAATTGATATTTGCAAAGGTTATCGCTTGAGAATGGGCGGCAAAAAGTGTGCTTATAGTACCCGCTGTCTGGTACCGCAATGTCTGGGGTTCAATTCCTGTACTGGTAAAAGCGAACAGAGTGACGCCATCGGCTCGCCACCGCTGTGATGTTCCTTCGAAGCTGTGTCGCCCAGACCCCATAAGACGCGGAGGTGAATCCCCCAGGGGCGGGCCACTCGCTACCCGCTTCGGCGTAATACCGCGAGCATAATGAAGATTCGGGTTTGATGTAATTTGCCTTGAGGCGAACCTGTCACACAAAATTCTTAACTGAACTTTTTTCTTGAATTAATTCTATATGTCCGAAAATTGTAGCGTTTTTAAGCAACGCGAATTTACTGATTGCACCATAATATTGTATGAATGCAAATTTAACAAGGAAGTGTCTTGTCTGTTCCTCATGATATGAAGCAGTACAAATACAACCGAAGAGTGTGTTCATAAGCCTTTACCTTGTCCGTCACTTTCCTTGATATCAGAGGCACATCATGGCTTCTGGCCAGTCGTTAAAACATACTCTTACTTGGAACCACGCATTTCATTTGCCCATACTTATCTAATCTACAAGTTCTTGAAGTGGGTCAAAAACCAAGGGCTTTCTGAATAATATTCAAATTTTTGATGTCATATTCAAAAAAGTGATTATGACATTAAAAATGTGATTTTAATTGTGATGTAAAAACCCCGAGAGCTTTTGACCCATTTTGACTGAACATGTGGACAGGCTAAAAGTTTCAGGTCTTACACGTAAATGCTAACTCCCTTGCGTTGAATTTGATAGAATTTTATGGCAAAGATTTGCTTTGAAAGATTCTCACTGGATTGGGCTGACGGATAAAACAACGAAAGATGATTGGTTTTGGTTGAATGGTAATCGGGCCAACTTGGAAGATGGTTCGCTGTGGCAATTTAGACGGCCAACTGGTTCCAAAAAATGGAATTATGGTTGCATTCGTTTCTCCAATGACACAGCAGGGTTATCCGTCCGCTTCTCCGTGTGCTCGTACAAGTACCAAGCGTTGCGTGAAAAGTCCGTGTGAGTTGACTGCGTGATGGACAAATAAAATTTCAATTTTTGGCTTAATGACTAGTAAGGTCAGTGACGTGCGAGAAATGTTAAACGGGGAGGAGGATTAGCAACTTATCGTAGAGCGGGAAAGCGTTGTTTTGGGCTATTAGTCCTCATCAGGCGCCCTCAGGTAAAATACATTTATTTTTTAGAACGAATGATCTTGCCAGAATCATTCATCCCTTCGGATAAATATATCATAAAGAATTTAAACGTTGTGGTACGTATCCACTCGTTGTTTGCGTCACCATGCTAGTCAAATCCTTTACGTGGCCAGGGTGAAGATCAATAACTAAAAAACCAGTGTACTTCCTGGCCTACTGGACGGAATGTCCTGACGACTTCCTCTTGTCGGGTCGGAGGCTATATCAGCACTGCATCTCCAACAATTGCCTGAAACAGCGCTGTCTCGCTCTACGGTACGTTTGACTGGAGTGCTTTGCACTGTTGGTGATGGAGTGCTGATACAGCCTCCGACCCGACAAGAGGAAGTTGTCATGACATCCCGTCCAGTAAGCCAGGAAGGACATTGCTTTTTTAGTTATAGCTTAGCAACTTTGTCCTTTCTTTTTACTGAAAGGCCAAGTGAAAAGGGGTGGAGGCATGATGCAATGCCCTCCCTTCCCTAAATACTTTTTTGAGTGAGGCTTTTTAAGCGGTGATTCCCCTTGATGTGTACAATGATTTCTTTCTGAATAATCCTTATCTACTTTTTAATCCCACCCCAGCAAAGTTATTGATTGCACAGGTTTCACGGCGTTGCTAATGACCGACACCATGCGCACCACTGGCAAAACCAAGCGAGCTCAATCTTGCAATATACTGTAAGTTATAGGCCTAGATATTAAAAAATTGGTAGTTTGATACTTCTAATGTATACCTACAAAACGGCATAAGGTGAATTTTTTAATTCTCTCTACCTCTACAAAGTCATGGGTTTTCCCGTGAACATCTAACAGAAAATCGAAATGACAATTAGTGCTGTATCTTTCTGCCACAAAGCAGAACAGGTATGTTAAAATTGCATGCGAGTTCGTATTACAGTGCCTCGGCCGCTCTTTCGCATAAAACGAGAATACTGATGCAACAGAAAAAGCACAGGCGCATCATGCACATTATCCGACGTGCTGGTCCATTTAAACCAAAGATTTGCAGAGTCGATAAAACAAGCTTTCTAGCTCCTCCAGAAACAGGTTGAATTTAAAATGCCTTCGATTTTGTTGTGAATAAGCCCACAAATTTACACTGCTTCCGAAAAATATTCCTACGTGTTAATTAATGGGCTGCGGCTCGCGAAAGCTCACGACAAATGGAGTGGAAGAGCGCTGAATGACAAATAAGACCCTCACGACATTAGGCTTGTAATGCTACCAGGACTTCAAAAATAAAACAAACGCTTAATCTTTAATAATGAAAAATAATATTTCAGTTTGGGACAATAAGAAAAAAACGAAAACAACTAATAAATACTCTAAAAACAAAATATTCGGAGGCTAATAATTATATAGCGATTGATGGCAAAACTTATTAAGCGTAAAGGAAGAGTTGATTTAAATTATTACGTAAAAGAGCCTTGACTGCAGTAGCTTAGCGAGTTAGTAGTAGGTTTCTTTCTCCTCATAATAATTTTCACCGGCATTGGCGTCATAGTCTGAAAAAAAAGTATACCTTTAAGAAAACAGGTGAAAACGGATCCTATTAAACACCGCAAAGGATTGAAACACCATAAAGGACGACAAAGGACTTCAAATTGATGCACTAAACACCGCAAAAAACGACAAAGAACTTGATAACCCTAATCCAGGGGTGTGCAACCCACGGCCCGCGGGCCACAATCCGGCCCTCCAGGTCAGTCAATGTGGCCCTCGACGATGGCAGGACAAAAAAATTTTTTTTTTTAAATCGATTTATTTAGCTATTTGTACCGTCTATAATACACGGGTTGTGTTTAGCATTTTATAATTTTATACATATTTGACGGTGACTGGCCCTCGACGTTGTTAAAATTTTCGAAAGCGGCCCCCCAGTGAAAAAGGTTGCACACCCCTGCCCCAATCGCAACCCTAACCTAACCATATTCCTAAATCCAACGCTAATTTAAAGTCCTTTGTCGTTCTTTTTTATGGTATGGTTCCAACTCTAAATAAACTACTACTACTTCAACCATCCTTACGGGTCAACCGGTTTGGCACTTATGCGTCAAAATTAGATTTATTACATACGCAACATGAGATGCACGCAGGCAACTCTGTCTTTCTAATTAGGTCGCTTTTTATTTAGTGATTGGAACGGTACTACAGATGGTGAGTTGATAACGGTGATGTTCTACCAAACAGCGTACCATAAGTTTAAACGCTCTATCCTCTGATGAGATCTAAGACCGTGCTTTGAAACCGGGGTATGCAAGGCTGTTTCAAAGTTGGAGAAAATTCGTGGCAATTCACTACAAGGAAACTAAATTTTAAAAGCCAACTTAGGCTGTCTTGCATTGTTTTCAAACACTGAATCCACGTCGTTCTTCCTGGCCAGCTGAATACGAATTCCACGTGCTGGGTTGGAGAATAGAAACATCTTCCAACATCAGTAGTCGCAAAGCAATAATTCGGAAGGGTGACTGGCTCACTTAACGTCAATCAATCAGAAGAATGAGCGTACCTTTTACCTGAGTGCGTTTGATAAAGGCTAATAGCCCAAAACAAGAGCTGTGCCACTCTAAAAGAATGCAAAATTTGTGCACTGAGATAAAACAGCGCAAAACTACTGTAGAATGTGTGATTGCCAGCATTGCATTTGAGTATGACATGAGACCGGCCGTTAGCTCAGTTGCAAAGCGCTCGCTCTCGGTGCGGGAGGTCTGGGGTTCGATTCCCGGACCGGTCAAATCGGCACAGTGTCGCCAACGACTCGCCACCGTTGCGACGTTTCTTCGGAGCTGTGTAGCCCAGGCGCTAAGCCGCGGAGATGGGCCCCGCAACTCGTTACACGCTTCGGCGTAATACGGCGAGTATAATGAAGATTTGATTTTTTTTTTGATTGTGATACTGTAATAAACCACACAATTGTTACGTAATTGAAGCACGTTCATGCATACAGTAAACAAAATCACAGGGTAAATGTTGGCCTTTGAAGGTGAAACAACACTCACCATACTGACTGCCGTAGTCATAGTCATACGCCGCCCCTTTACTCGACGATCTCGATCTCCTTCTTTTTTTTTTTGCTTTCCTGTCGATAAATAACACTTTTGTAGCAAAACTTGCAATCATTTTTTCCTTCTATGTAAAATAAATTTTTGATGTGATTTGAAAGTGGTTATTTGTGACCTAACCGGCCGGTTAGCTCAATTGCTAAGCGCTTGCTATCGGTGCGGGAGGTCTGGGGTTCGATCCCCGGGCCGGGCAAATCGGCACAGTGTCGCCAACAAGTCGCCACCGTTGCGACGTTTTTTCGGAGCTGTGTAGCCCAGGCGCTGAGCCGCGGAGATGGGCCCCGCCACTCGTTACACGCTTCGGCGTAATACGACGAGTATAATGAAGATTTGATTTTGATTTATTTGTGACCTGCTAAAGAGCTTTTGTTGCCTGCAAACAAAGTTCAGATACGCCGGGTTATATTGACTGGACACCTGCCCACGACTGAGTCAGAGCAACATTTTGAAGAAATCGTGGAAAGGAATGTATCCATGCAGCTCGGACAGAAAATTTATTTTTTAAAATTCAGTAGGGAACGCCATAAAATGAAGTTATCGCGCCACTTGCATGAACAGATGCAAAGCGCAATGACCACCATGACAATGATAAGGGCCGGATTTAGACAACAAGAGGCCCTGGGCTATTTCTATTTTTTCACCGAAAGTCGGTGAAAACCAAAAAAAGGTCTTCATGTCCGCAGATGTCGCGTTTTCGCTGAAAACATCGGTGAAGGCCAAAAAAAAGATCTTTGTTGTTTGTGATGAGGCTCCTCATCTTTTCCGAGGCCTCCTATTTTCTCCCAGGCTCTAGGATTCAGCCTGCTTGGCCTATACGTAAATCCGGCCCTGACAATGATTAATCAGCAGCCTACCAAATTTATCAGCTCTTTTTTGTGTGAGAGCGAAAATTTTTCGCCTGTCCATATCTACATAACTATTGCCGATACTTTTCAGAAAAAGTTAATAATTTTATAAAAATATGGCAACATCAAAAAGACTACATCATTGAACAAATGAACAATCAGCTTGCTTGACGCATGCTAGCAAATTTCATATCGCTTTAATCGCAGGGAGACGTAGGCCAGTATAGTTTGCAATGGTAGTCGCATAGCCGCGTGCCGGTGTACATATTTCGGAATGGTTCTACAGAAGTTTTTTTGTTTATTCTATTGCCACCACTCTACCCCATTTCGAAACAGACATAAGAAACCAAGTACGTTGAAAATAAAACGATCGGGCCCTATCTTTTTCTGTAGAACCATTCCGAAATATGCAGCTAATAAACGCCCTTTTATCTCCCGTGGCTGTGTCTCCGATCAGTATAATGCCGGGCAATGATATAGTTGGCCAGTGGCGGATCCAGGGGGGGATGTGCAGGATGCACCCCCCACCAGCCAATTTCAACAATGTTTTTGATGAAGAAAATTTTTTTATTTTCCTGAACCTCTTCGATTCAACAATAATTCTTACGGCTTTAGGTGTGTTTAGGCAGAATGCAATGCGACTTTTCGTATGTAAGGTGAAGTAGACCACGAAACAGTTAGAAGTTATGACGTAAAACTGCATCACTTTGCACGGAGTTAGCTCAGTTGCTTACCGCACACGCTATCGGTGCGGTAGGTCTGGGGTTGAAATCCCGGGTTGGTCAAATCGGCACAGTGTTGCCAACGGCTTGCCACCGCTGCGACATTCCTTCGGAGCTGTGTAAACCCGGCGCTAAGCCGTGGAGATGGGCTCCGCCACTTCTAACACGCTTCAGCGTAATACCGGAAATATAATGAAGATTTGATTTGATCGTAAGGTGCTCTACAGCCGGGCAAAAATCCAACCTCGCTTCCACGTGGTGCTCGGTGGAAACAACATAAATATGTTGGCTGAAGAAGCTCTGGCATTTTTGATTTGGCTAGGATTTGGATGCCACAACTTAGGCTTAGGGAGGAGTGAAAAAGGGGTTGTCTAAACAACGACCGGGCTTGTTAAATTCGTTCCTTCAGATCTTTTCGGCTTCCCATCTCAACGGGTGGGAGATCCGGAGGAAATCCTCTAAAGCTATGCGGTTTCTCATCCCAGCGGATGGGAGATCTGGATGCGATGGGGGTGGATGACGCAGGGTTGGCAGTAGCAAGGACGAGCCTGATAGTACAAACCTCTGTTTTCTTGGTAATTGTGGTCCGTTTCATAAATTTGTTTTAATTGGACATGTCAAGAATGCATGATTGGAATTAGGTGACTGTTACGGAATCTTATAGATGTAGAGGGTACCGATCTAAAACGCGCTCCGTACCGCGGCCGCGAGATAGTTTAGAGGCCCGCTCTTGATCTAGCCAATTAGGAGGCTGCCTCCGTCAGCTTGTGAAAATCTCCATGCAATTGTAGCTCTAGTTGGCGACTGAATGGGGGGTTGCAGTTGTATTGGAGGGGCATTCTCGAGGCCTCTGCACAAAATAACATGTCCATCGCACGTAGTCGCCTGGTTTCAGTTAGGAAGCTTGACGTGTCCATCACATTTTTTTTTATTTTATTTATTTTTTTTTAATCTGGTCTTTGGGTTTTTCCCAGCTGTCAAGAAAAACCAAAACTATGATGGAAGAAAGTAAACGGAAAAGGAAAACAGTACGGCTTGTTCCTCTAACAAGAAAAGATCCACTGTCGAAAAGATAAGGCAGCTAACTATAACTTTTGTGAAGTATCAAAAAAATATTTGTTCAGGTATAATCCTAGTTCAAAATTCCTGGACTTATGAAGGCGCAATCAGAAGTAAACTCAGGGAATGGAAACTTTTTTCAAGGTAATAAAAAAGATAACCGTCCCCGAGCATGTAGCCTATATATCTGACTTCTGATATGACATGCTCTCTCATACCACAGTTTTCTAGCGAAGATGTGGTAGCAGTGAGAGTAAAAATGTAAGACGAGAAGGAGAAAGCATTGTCCTTGTATCGGCTTACATGGCTTTGGAAGAATCAGCTCCGCCAGTAATTCTGAAAGAGCTGCTGTCATTCAGTGACAGAGATAACATTCCTACAGTGATAGGAATGGATGCAAACGCACATTACACAGAATGGGGCTCCTCCAACGTCAATACAAAAGGTATATGGATTTGCTTGCGTACTGTGCTAGTGTGAACCTGGACTTCTGTAATGTGAGCAATAAACCCAGCACCTTCAGAACGAGAAAAAGAAAAGTGCTAGATCTGACTCTAATAAACTGAAATGCAGGGCACTGTATAAGTGACTGGCAAGTCAGTGATGTGCCATCCTTTTCAGATCACATGTACAGTATATTAGGTTTAGAGTACAAAGCGGCACCAAAAGAACAAAAATGATCAGAAACGTTAGACGTACTTGCTGGAACTAGTATGTAAACGAACTTGATCATAGATTGCGTGATTTGAATAGTACACCAGTTAGCATATCGTCAGTACAGAGCCGGCGCCATAGAAGTCGATTTAGGGGGGCCAGGCGTTTATCAGGGGGGGCCAAAGTTTGAAGTTAAGCACAATAGCCGCTGTCTTCAAAAGAGTAAGCTTGTTGATTGAGCGGGCCAAGCATGTCGATTGGGGGGGGGGCCTTGGCGCCGGCCCTGCGTCAGTAGATGATATAGAAAAACTGGCATCGACTATTCAATCAGAGATAATAAAATCTTACAACGTATCTTGCCCTCAGCGTAAGTTCCGTCGTACGACTGACAACATTTGGTGGAATACGGAGCTAACCTGTCTCCGCAGAGAAGCTCGCAGAGCCCAACGTAATGCCATAAAATTAAAACTTGGAAATGACTGGAAAGCTTTTAAGCAGTCCCAATTGATTTTCAAAAATGCTGTTAGAAAAGTCAATAGAGATTCTTGACGTCTATTTACGGAATCGTTGAATAGCCATTGTGCAACTGCTCGGCTGGCTAAAATTATGCGTCGAAACGAAACGATGCAAGTAAGCAACGTTTTAAAACCTAACGGTAATTTACCGAGTCTTCTGTTGAGACTATATATTGCCTCTTTGACACCCGAGCACAGAGGCGGTCAACGTGCGGCCCTTCGACACTTTTTGTTTGGCTCTTCCTCTTCTAACAGTTAGAAGATTTTTGATTATTTTCAAGGGCAATGTCTTAGAAAACGAGAATGTGCTTATTTGCTTATTTTTTAAGAAAAAACAAAACTCTGTGAACGTGAAGACTCTTTTTTTCACCGATTGGTAGCAGGGAAAAAGCAGGGCTCTGTGGAGGTGAAAACCCAGCTTTATCTGCAGTGCAGCCCCAGTAAACATTACGTTTTTAGAAATGGCCCTAGTGTTATAAAGGTTGCCCACCCCTACCCTAGCATCAGAAAGTCGAGAGATAAACTATAGTGCAACGACAGAACCAAATAAAAATGCGGTGTTAACAACACACGACGAAATGGTTAGTTCCATCTGTTCACTAGTAAAGATGGAAAGAGCAATAAACGAATTTCAGCCATTCAAGACGCCGGGACCAGACGGTATAAAGTATTTACCCGGTGCTTCTACAAAAAGGCTGGAGTATTAAAAACATAAACCAAGTAATTTTCCAGTCGTGCTTGAAGTACAGCTACTGTATGTGCCAAAAGCATGGAAAGAAGGGACTGGTATCTTCATCCCTAAACTCGGGAAAGAAAACTATCCCTAAACTCGGGAAAGAAAAACTAAGTTAAGTCTTTCCGGATGATCACCTTAATTTCATTTCAACTTAAATGGTTGGAGAGGATATTATTGTATCATTTTAAAGATGATTCTAATTTGCAAGCTAGGTTTTCTGTGTTCCAGTATCGATTCAGAGCAGAAGTTTCAGCTAAAACTGCCCTGCACGAATTTGTACGACAAATAGAACTTAACAACTTAGCTTAGCAAAGAAAAGAACAGCGCTGGGAATATTTCTGGATATTGTTGGTGCCTTTGACAATATCACGCTTTGTGGCATTGCCGATGCTCTTCGAGAATTGGAGGTGTCGCCTTTTCTCGTCCATTGGATTGAGAATTTATTGAGAAACCGCATAGTTCAAGTAGAGCTAAATGGTGAGAAGATTAAAGGAGAAGTAATAAGGGGAATTTACTCAAGGTGGTATTTTGTCCCCTTTTCAATGGAACTGTGTATTAAATTCCTTGTTGGTAGATTTACGCAACAGGGGTTTTCATGTACAAGCCTATGCCAATGATGTAGCCATTTTGGTTACTGGTACCAATGTGCTGTGGATCAAAGGTAGGGCTCAAAAAGCGCTAAATATAGCTAGTAATTAGGCTCATAATCAAGAGCTTCAATTCAGCAGTAAGAAGACTGAAATAGTTCTGTTTACTAACAAAAGGAAGCCGGCTTTCGGAGCTTGGCGCGAAAGCGGACGCCAGCTACAAATTTCCAAAGCAACTCTACTATAAGGGATAACCCTTGATGGTAAGCTTACTTGGAAACCTCACATAACACGAATTGCTCGCAAGGCTACTGCTGCATTGTTACAATGCAGACAAATAGAGGGCAAAACTTGGGGATTAAATCCAACTAATATGCGATAGATACATATACACTGCAATGATAGGGGAAAGCGGGGCAAAGCGGTCATGCGGGCAAAGCGGACACCTGCAGGCTATCACAAAACTTTTTTTTTGTGCCTAACTGCTAGAATTAACTGCAAAAGCGTTTGACAAAAATATTTGGCAACACCGCTTTGGTTTGTTTCGAAATAAACAACTTTTAGTTTTTCTTGCAGTTGTGATGTAATAAAGGTGTAGCATAAATAAGGATGTTACTGTGGTTTTACTATGAATTTTTGAAAGGTGTTTTAGTTTTTTGCAGTCAAAATTAATGCTTTACCCTTGCACCAGATTTCATTCATTGAAAATTAGTGTTTTTTTCAAAATTAGCATTTATGTACACATACCATGGTGGGGCTAAGCGGACATCAGCAATTAGGGCAAAGCGGTCAGACTAGCTGCCTTGATGTGATGTGTGCTGCTGGTAGGTTAGGAAATCTAGACGCATATGAGTGGTATTCCTACTAGTGTAAAAGTTTAATGTGTATAATTGATGTAAAACTGTACCGGATAGCGGAGTGATGTTACTGGGTACCCATCAACCGTCGATATTGTCAAGCTA
The DNA here is from genome assembly GCA_964006365.1 of Trididemnum miniatum. NCBI lineage: Eukaryota > Metazoa > Chordata > Ascidiacea > Aplousobranchia > Didemnidae > Trididemnum > Trididemnum miniatum. The sequence continues at coordinate 2,624,179 of OZ023250.1, forward strand.
TGATGCCACAATGGCTAATGGTCGTGCTAACTCAATCCCTTGAGTAAATAAGTAGATCAGTGCAACAAACAATTAACTAAACTTAACAAGCTGTCTATAAAAATTGCTATTAGCTGTATTAAAAGTGATATGAGGCAAAGTGGTCACCTGGTATCAGCTTCGCCCCAAGACCGGGACAAAGCGGTCACCGTACAACAAAATTTTGCAAAAAATATACAAAAAATTCAAAGTTTATTCATGAGGAAAATGTAATACAGTGATGTCCTAGTCTCCCCAACATAATGGATGCACAACTTTATCAACAAGAAGGACATAAATTGAGTTCAAAATTAAGGGGTCCTCTTTGCTCCACCTTCCCCTACGACCTGTTATCACGTATGCGTGTACATCCTGGGTTGATGGACTAACTAAAAAATATCTAGTGAAAAAACTTTCAAAAGTACAAAGACTAGCTTATCTCATCACTTTTTCAACATTTTTCAGCACCCCCACAAGAGCTTTAGAGATGCTTCTAAAAACCATGCGGATTAATGAACTCTTACAATCAGAGGCAGTAAAAGACTCTTACCGGTTATCTCGTGTGAACCCTTGATCTGGCAAGACAATTGGTTAAAGTCATGTAGACGTATGCACTGAAGCAAAGGTAAACTTGCCTTTGCTGAGTATGCCAGCAGACCCGAAAACAATACAAATGCCTTATTATGGAACTCAAGGACGCATGCAGTACGAGAATGCTTTAGAACCAAGCATAATCAGGTGGTACACTGACGGATCCAAGTTAAATGGAAGAACCGGTGCGAGTTTTTACATAGAATGCGTACCAGACTGCCTTACAGATCAAAGTTTTTTCCATTTGGGAAGAATTAATACGGTCTTCCAGGCAAAAGTCTTCGCTATAGCTGAAGTAGCGAAGAAACTGATCATGGAAAGAACTGTAAATGAAAAAATTATAATTTTAGTGGATAGCCAAGCAGCAATTCTGGCAATCCAAAATAATATTGTGAAATCTAACGTGGTATTAACGTGCATCAAAAACCTACATATATTAGGTAAAGATAAACACGTCACTATTGCCTGGACGCCGGGCCACACCGGCATCCAGGTAACGAAAAGGCGGATATCCTGTCTAAATCAGGATCAGCATAAAACTGCTTGGGGCCTGAACCCTTCATTACAATTCCATATGCCAGTTGTCGCGCTGCAACAAAAAATTGGAGTGTTAAAAGATGGAGGACCTCTTAGATAGAACGAAAGGATTGTTTGAGAACAAAAGAATATGTAGAGTGGGCTTCGCCCCAATTAACTCAACCACTTTTGAGTCTCAAAAGACCTACTTTAAATGAAGAGTTGAAAGTCCTCACAGGTCACTGCAACTTACATAAACACAGGAAGACCATTGGACATGATGTACCATCGACATGTCCAAAATGTAACCAGGAAGAAGAAACTCCAAATCAACTCGTTGGAGAATGTAAATACTACCAAGACCTACGAAAGAAGGTATTTGGTACAGAAATAACCACAATAAAGTCGGTGGTCAAAAAACTAAATACAAACCTATTGGCAAAGTATTTGCAGCAGCATCATTGCAGCCAGGAAGGCAATTTAAATAAATGAGAAAACGGTGAAAGTTGTAATGGGCCTAAACTATGGCCTACACCATGTGCCTGTGAGGATCGATGCTGGTCAGTCCTCCCTCTGGCGCCACCGCCATTTAATAATAAAAAAGGTGCTTTACAAAATAACCGATAAAAAGCAAAACTGTTGGGGTTTGTGGTGTGTGAAAGATATTTCCACCAACTTCTTATGTCAAAAGATGGATAAAATTTCGTACGACAACAAATTTTAGGCCAAACAGTCCTTTAGCCACGAATAAATCGAAAATGTGCGAACAAAATGTAACATACCTGGTGAAGGACAAATTAGGGGCAAACGAACGAAATTTGCGCTACGAATTGTTCGAAAAGCGCTAAAATGTCCGTTACAGTATGCAAATTTTTAAAAATTTTCCGGGGGAGCATGCCCCCGGACCACCCTAGAATAATTTTTGTTTCCCTATTTGCTTCAAATTTAACTTTGCCAGAAAAAATACGCTTAAAAAGTGTCAAAATTTGGTGCTAAAAAGTTTTAATTATTGGCTACTCTACTCACACGGACACATTTTCTGAAAAGAGCTTATTTACGCTTTTTTTCGGGTTTAACATCTTTGCAATCAGTTAACATTCATCCTAATTTAAAACTGCATCCCCCCACCAAAATTTTCTGGATCCGCCCCTGCAGTTGGCCACCACTTTTGATGCAATTATTCGTTTTTAACATTCAAAGTCGAACAAGTGTACAACGCGATAATTCAGTTCAAGACGCAGTCTGAAAAATGCAGGGGGGCAGGGGCGGCTCGTAGTGAAGGCTGCAAAGGCTGCAGCCTACCCAGTTTATCACCTCCTTATTTTTTTTTTAAGAAGCAAAATTTTTTTACCTATTCTTGTCTTTCATACAACTATCGACAATATTTTTTTTGAAAAAAAATAATTTTTGTACAAAAAATGGCAACACGTAAAGACAGCCACAGCCTTTCGTAGCAAGAACTAACCCTGTAGTGTTACGTCATCAATGCTTTATGGAAGTTTGAATTACGTTCAATGAGACGTGTTAAGGCTGTGTCAAAGCAGCCTTTTTGGTGGTTATTGAGGTGTAAAGCTTAGAGATTGGCTCTATTTAGTTGCAATCACATAGAGATACTGGGTTTAATGAAAGATATGGGATGTTACGGGTTGCATACAGCTTAAGCTTGTAATACAGTGGTAAAGGCTAGTAGGCTTTAGTTATACCTTATTTGAACTAATAGATTGCGTAAAAAGAAAAACTTTTAAGCTGTTGATTGACCGATACCGCAGCTTAGCTAGGTTTGCAGACTAGTGGCAGCTTTTTTGTAGCCCACTAGATGTAGTCGACTAGGTACAATAGCAGAGTACCGGTAGTGTACTTAAATAGAAAAATTTGTTTAGGCCAAACTTGTGTTTATTCATGTAGACTACAGGTGCAGGTTACCTAGGCTACAGGTACGCACAGAATCAGCTATTGGTACAGTGGCGTGATAAAAAAAAATTGTAGAGTAATAATAATTCATGGGAAACCTGCCAGTGTTCCTGCAGTTGTGTATAGCCCAAAGCCTACCGCCTTGCTAGTGAAATAAAGAGTTTTTTTTCATTTCAGAGCGAGTATTTATTCTGGCCAGCTTTTCTAATCATGTAGCCTACCTGTTTAAAATAGTCACGAGCCGCCACTGCAGGGGGGTCAAAAATTTTAACGGAAACCATTGTTTTGTTCGGCTGCGACCTGCCCTTGGGGAAGAGTTTGCGCTTATCCACATCGATATGGCCATTCATGAAGAGTTAAGATATTTTTGAATGAAACTCTGTCTGGCACCCACTTACCTTTTCTTTCGTGTAATCGCTACGCACAGTATAGCCAGCAGCAATATTAAGCCTACACCGGCACTGGATAAAACTAGTATGGTATCTGTAAAAAAGATCAATGTTCAAAAATTATTCTGCAGCATTCGTACGCATGTGGTTTAATTTAATATCGACAAAATTGCGAAACTGACAGGATCTACGAAGGAGGGGGGGCAGGGGGATAAATAACCCCGGGCTAATGCTAGTTTAGGAGCCAGTAACGCACGGCTAACCCAGCCGAGACTACAACGCAAGCACGACGTTCAATCGTCAGCAAGCACGCAGTTGGTACCACAAATGAGAAATCACTCGACGATCATTGCCTTATTACATCAACCGAAGCCTTATTACATCAACCGAAATTCTACAGTGACAAGCTTCGAGGGAAATGCCAGAAGTACTTCGACCACAGATTTGCACAGAAAGTCGTTCTATTGATCGTCGCGCTACAGGCCAATTAACATACCTTTACATTTTTGGTAGGAAGCATACAAAATTTGCTTCAACTTGCATCAAAGTTGGGCTTTTGCTTTCACATAGGCCCGTGGTAGGTTTAGACAAATATAGTGAGGTTTTGATCAGGATCGATCAAAATGGACCCGGGTAGCGTTTTTTTCTTTAAATTAAATGCAATCTGAAATGCAAAATGACGAAGCTTTTTGGGGCTTCGCCCTATGCCCTAGAGTGCACTGCTCCTTTGGGTCCTGTTCTTGTTTATCACCGTCTCGTTAGCTTACCGTGGCTTTGCATGCTGTGTGAAGCAAGTTTATAGTGATAATACAGACAACTGCGGCTTCTGCAATTGCGAAGACTACAACTGTTTCGAAAAATCCCATCAGTGCAGCATGACAGGAATCAAAAAGAGGGACGATCGATTAAAACTGTCTGCTTAATTCCACAAACTACGCTATGTTAACAAGGCAACATTGAAGGCATGAAGTGATTTACATCACCACACAAGAAGGCATCGTGGTCACAATAAGATATCTTGAATCTCTGAGACCCATAAAAACAACGTATTCTGGCTTATGTTTAAGATATATGGTCATAAACTTAAACATTTCGGAAAATCAGCTCGATCTAATGGCCCATGGTCAAACTTAGAAAATAAATTACTCCGCAGTGAAATAGCAACTCCATGCCACGAAAACCCTTCTGACCCAACCTATGGCTATTCTACCTACCAGTTTCTGCACTTTAGCTAACCCGTTTTGCAGCTGCAGACGCGTTTCGACCTTATTAGGTCTCATCAGTGCAGCATAGCACCCGCACCCAAAAAAACTCAGAATAATCGCTAAATCTGCTGCTTTTCAACTCTATAGAATAATTTAAGCTATATTTCAAAGCTAGTCTTTTTCTTGACATACTCAGTAACTCAAAGGTTAAGTGGAATTTTGAATACGGGTAAAAAACCGACAGAATTTTTACCAATTGTAAGCACACAGAGGTTATTGTGATTACACAAGCAGTCTTTTATATTTATGGATCTTCAATAAAAATATTCCTTCTTAATGTAAAAACCGGATGGTCCTGCATGGCTATGACGGTGTGCATACACAGAACAGAGGTAGCAAAGACTTATTAGGTGCTACTACACACTACACCCCCGTGATGACTATAAAGTCTGGGACTGCTCTCAACAGAAGTAGCGCAAGAACGGTCCTCGGCTATTGGAACAGCAGTATCCAAATCACGTTTAGGATATCACGCTATGTGCTCTAATCCACATCGTTCACGTGCAATGGTACTAGACAGCAATCCTTTCGGGTCTTTCCCTTGAAGAGGATGAAGATGTGCTATTCATAGTGATAATACAGACAACTGCAGCCTCTGCAAGTTGGAGGTTTTTTGTTAAGAAAAAATTTCTGAAGTTCGTTAACTTTGATTTGGAGGATCTTCATTCCAGATTACTCTGAGCTCCTCTGATGAGACCCAATAAGGTCGAAACAGTGGATGTCAGGAGATTGAGCATCTGCAATTTTGTATGTATATGCAATAGTAGGGATATGATAACAGTATGCATTGTGACGTCATATTGCCAGGTATGGTTTGACCGACTTTCGTTATCGAGTGTATTGATTTTATCAGTTTTTAAGTTCAATAAACAGAAGCTTTTTTACGTCTTAAATTGTAATCGCTACATTATTGGCGAGCACGCCAAGATCAGAAAAATGTCTGAACAAAGTTTTGTTAAAGTGAAAAGGGAGGGAAGAATTTTTGAAATTCCCACTAAGATAGGCCAGAAAGCAGTTCATGTCAATCAATCACATTTTTATTTAGTCAAAATCACGATAACAGCACCAAACAATTTATTAATGATCAAAAAGATTGGTGATACGACAGGAAATCGCGAAGGGACGCAGGGTCTTCAAGTCAAGCGATGCCTGAAAATCGAATTATCGAAAAAAGAAGCTCAAACGGAGTGTTTATCTATTTTATTTACGTTTTAATGTAGTTTAGTTAACCTCAGCAATTTGAAAGAAAAACTTATCCTGAGAAAGTAGTCAAGTACTGTAACGATTTAGCTCTTGTGCTTCAATCAGGGGCGTATCCAGGGGGGGGGGGGGGCCGCGGCCAAAGCAATCGCAGTAAGTGCACCGGTACGATTAAGCCGATAAGGTATTGTGATCCAAGATTTTGTTGAGTGTCACTACACAGTAGCCTACATGAACAACGACGTCCGATTATTTTACTATTTAGTAATAATTAGGCTATTAAGGTGCAGCAACCGTGCATAAGGTGCAGCGACCGTGCATTTTTTTAAAAGTTGTGTTATTTTTTAATTCCTGCACTTTTCAACGTATATCGTTTTGTCGCTGTATCCTGTTTTTCGGCCATTGTTTTTGTTTGGTGTTTTTCTTGGTCGTTAAATAAAATAAACTACTACTACTACGTTTCAATTGATTTGCTTTTTGTGAGGCATAAGTTTTCTTACAAATTAGTGACCATTTTAATTAATCAATACTAATTGATTCATCACTTCGTAGCAGCTATAGCTTTATCTTTGCTTTCAGCGCGTACCTTGTAGCCTACTATAACTTTGGGAGAGAGGAGAATCTATAACTTTATAACTTTGGGAAAGAGGAAGTGTTTAGCATTTCTTTTCAAATCTATGATGTTACGAAATGTTTTTGTTACCTTTGCACATAGGCGCTCGCAGGGGGGCAGACAAGATGCCATGGCCTCTCCCTTTGGCCCTGTAATAAGATGCTAAAACTTAACTTTCAGCCCATAATTTCTTAAACTAATAATGGTTGCAACCTCCTTTCACTTATTTTAGCCAAGCTTCTGCTTTTAAACATAAACTGCGAAAATATTTTTGCATTGTCAATAACTTAGAGACTGCGCTCACTGCATGCTCTTTTTCGATAAAGTGTGCTAAAATGAGTATTTTTATGTGAAAACCGCGAAAATTCGTAGACGGCTGGGGGCTTAGCCCCCAGACCCCTTAGCCTCCCGCCGATGGGGGCTTCGCTCCCAGACCCCCGTTGTGCCCCCTCCCCTTGCCAAATCCTGGGTACGCCACTGTCTTTGTAGTAAGCTTTGTTCTTTTACTAGTTGTGTGATTGAATGTAAAATAAATTCATGTTCGTAGTTTTAAAACTTTTCAAACGAGGTAACGTGCAAAGAACAGCGTGGGGTGTCTGGGAGGCGGATACCCCCCAGAAATTAACACGAACTTGACGTTTTAATTGATGCTGCAATGATTCATCACTTCCAATAATTTCCACAAATGTACGCCACTGGATCACACACTTGAGTATGGTGACGTCATAAATCTTTGTGTTTATTTAAAAGCTTTGATAATGCGATATCAGCAAACGTACGGTATTTTAGGCCTAAAGACTCTGCTGCAAAAGTGATATTTAGAATGCAGGCTAACAGTTAAACAAAATCAAGATTAAAATATCACCAGAAAAAACTTTGAAGCGTGCCACATCTGGCATGAGTGCCACAGATTCGCCACCCCTGCACAAGGTTATTTGTTGATTGATGAGCTTAAAGAATGACTCGGGAGTTAGGCTATTTATTTATTTTTTTTGTTTATTAATTTATTCGATAATGCATTTTAAGCCAGATTTGTTATAATCGATAATGATATCGATAAATAATTGATAAATAATTAAGTTATAAGCGATAATGCATTTTAGCTATGTGGAGATCGTTAAAATTTTTAGAGGTATAAATGGGCCTATGGTTACACGACTTGAAACCTGGTGGGAAAAAACGTCCATTTAAACGAGGAACGTACCAAATATGGTATTATAGGTTATTTTGTATTTTGATGCTGCTTTAATACCAATTTTTGGGCTTTGCTGCAAATAAAAACTCAGGAGCACACAAGCTGACTGAAAGCTTGTAGTGATACCGTAACCCTCCAACACTGCATTCCCAATTATTCGTCTCCAAGGGGTGCAACTCCCAAAAAATATTTTTGCCCCCAAATTGCTAAACTTGTTTCGATACATTTAGCGCACGACTGTAGGTATCTACGCCGGGTGTGCGTGATCTTTTTTAAATGATGTCCATTAACGATCTTTTTAGAGGATGCTCTTCCCCACCCCCCCACTAGGGACGTACTTGCACCACCGGCTTCCGCTTTTACCTCTCACACATGTCGCATGCCTATAACATAACAAATGTTCGAAAAAAGAACTAAAAATTCATTTTGCCAGGGGAGGGGGCCATTGCGGCAATAGCCCCGGGCCCACTCCCCACTGTCGAAGCCCCTAAATGCTAACAACAAAACAGAGTGGTAGGAGCTAGCATACTTATGTTTATCTTTGTAAATTTAAATACCAGCGCATTATCGACAACAAATGCCCAAGCGAGAATCACGCCATTAACGGGTTTTAACTTTTAACGCTTATGTATGTTTCTGAAAGACAAGTTTACTTATAGGCTACGTCTCGCAACCACATAGAACGAAGCATATGTTATTTGTAAATGTTAGTTTTAAGATTTTGCTATACTGGTCAGCGATTAGACCACAATAAGTATTTATACCTCACCAAATACTTACTTAGTAGAGATAAGCCAAAAAAATCTGCAACAAAACCGACAAAATGTATTTAGTAATCGGTGGCTTTCGCGGCTCACGAAAGCTGGTGTTTCTAAAGGCTCACGAAATTAAACTGGGTATTATGACATCATCCACATAATAACGATAGCATCATTATGACGCTTTACGACATATCTTCATATCTTGAATTGCAACTGTAGCAACTTTGGACATTGAAACGCAAGCCAAGAAAGCTTACAAACACTTGACTTGGTGGGCCTTAAACAGGGGTTTCCCGACGGGGGCCATTGGTCTTTCTAGAGAGCCTCGAGGTATGAAGTAGGGAGCCACACGCGCCAGACTTAATAACCTGTAAACAGTAATTAACCACTCGCCAGATTTAATAACCTGTTAACAGCAATTAACCTCTCAAGACCAGCGGACGGCAGCAGCCACCGCGAATGAAATACCGACAAAAAATTTTATTACCGAGCAGAGAGCCACAGGTGCTAAAAATCTCTAGAAAGGCGTTAAAACACACCCTAAAAGATTGAGAACAACAGCAGGGTTTCTCAACCGTGGCCTTCGACCCCCTAGGGGGCCACGTTTAGTCGGTAGCGTGGCCGAGTGGTTCGAAGCGTCGTTTTTACGACGGCCATGATCGCAAAGTTGATGGTTCAACTCTCACCCCGCTTGGAATTTTTTTTTTTTTTGGCAGAGTTTATTTGTACAGGCCCGTAGAAATAAGCGCTTGGTTTATTCTGTTATCGCTTCACGCTAACCCCGATCCAGAGAGCGTGACGAAGTAATAAAATAAACAAAGTTTTTATTCGCACGGGTCCGTAAGAATAGCCACTTCGTTTTTTTATCACTCTGTCACTCTCTCGTGGAACCGGGGAGAGCATGCATGACCGAGTAATAAACTAATCAGAACCTCTAAAATTTGATTAAAGCCCGTAACCTTAGTCATTGCTATTTCAAAAACCAACCAACATAAAGCGGTAACTACACGTAACACCTTTTAAACAAAATTCTCATTTTTGCGAAGAAACTGCATCGATCATTTTTCGTTTCCCAAAAATACAAAATAAAAGTTCTTCTCATTTTTGCAGAAAGCAAATTTTATTTTTGAAACTTCAGCAGTAGCAACTAAAATCAATTCATATTATTATCATACTATTACGTTAAGGCCAAAATGATCAAGTTAAAACGCGGCTGCAGGCACTGCGGTATGTCGGTTACATGGCTGCAGGATCGGAATCAACAAACACAAGAAAGTAACAAGTTCACAAAACTTACTGGAAAGTTCTCGAAAAAAAAAAAATTTTAATACAAAAAAGTACAATTTTTTACAGTTTGATAAATCTTGATTTTTGTAATTTTACCTTTTTGGTGCTCCCTGTCTTAAAATGCCCAGGACTTCCACCCCCTCTGCACACGACTCTGCAGGGTAAGTAGCATAAAAAAAAGACAATAGAAGTTAAAATCAACGCAAATTTTTCTCCAGTTTTGCCCCAAAATTTTCCACTTCAATCAAACTTCAGCAGCAGCGGCGTTAAAACAAGAAGATGGAACCCTTTTAGATACTGTTTTCAAAATGATTGAGTCCCCAATAAAATTTCAAATCAAAACTTCAAGAATTTTTGGGAAATCACTATGCCAATAGAGAAAGTTAATAAGAAAGAAAACAGCTTTGTAGACTATTTTTAATTTAAACGCGCATAGGTGCATTAAATGACGAGATGCTGATCACTGCCGTTTATGTTGATGCAGCTACTGCAGCAAATTATTGTAATCATTTTGACAATCTTCTCACTTCTATGTAGCCTATGAACTAGATTATAATGCCTCGAGTGAAAAAATTGCTGAGAACAAGGAGTGAAATGAATTGTAAAGACAAGAAGAAACTACAAAACTTGGAATCCGAGAATTCTCTGTGGGCTACAACCATGTCAAAGGTTATTGTCGTGGAGTTAAAATATGTGTAACATTCTGCATTAGAATACTTTAGAACAAAAACTTTATTTACAAAAACCTCATGGAATGGATGCCGCATAAGAAATTGCGAGTTACAACATCAGAATGATACAACTATTTACAACATCAATGTGACGTAACCATATCACGACGGTGCAACTATGATGTTAGACCTTCCTTCGAGTTAGTTTTGTACAAATCACGGCGATTACGACGCATACGGCCAGGCACATTACGTATCACATAAGAACAAGGTTCATTCATAGATATCGTATAGAACAGTATTTCTCAACTGCCGGGCCGCGGATCGGCACCGGTCCGCAGGTACTTTTCTGCCGGTCCGCCAAATAAATTCCAACATTGCATCACAATCCAAGATTGTGCTTTTTATTACAACCTACTCGGCTACGCGCGCTCAATACTTTTTTCTTCAGTCAACAGACAAGTTCATGCAGTATGCACTGCCGATTCATTTAGTTTGCCTTTCTTGTGGAAAACGTTGGAGGTGAAATAAACCTAGCGCATAGCCACTCATTTACCACGAGTTGTTGTATAGTAGTATCTGAAATTTAAGAACGCATTTAACTGAAATTCAGGGGTATAATCACCGGAATTTGATTATGAAACGGAAACAAACATCCAAGTGTTTTCCTTTTCTTTCAAAACCCCATTAACGAAAATCAAGTTAGTGATTTGAGCATTTGTTTTTAACATGGTCTTTTTGGTTGGTTTTTAAGGTCCACCGGTCCACAAAATTTATTTCGAAATTTTACTGGTCCGCAACCTAAAAAAGTTTGAGAACCACTGGTATAGAGAAAGACTGCATAGCTCATCGCCGCAGAAACTCGAATAGAGAAAATGAAACAATTTGAAGCGACGCCCACATGCCTTGCTGGTTAGTGGTTACCCGAATCGACGTAAATGCGTGTCTGGCAATATTTAAGACCAGCAACAAAAGAACTGTTTGGCTGAAATATTGTAATAATTTTAACGTCATTATGAAATCATTGATTGATTTGAAATCACTGAAATCGACAAAGTGTTTATTATGACTAATTGTATGTTGTAAAGTACGAAAAAGGAAAACACTTGGATGTTTGTTAAGGTGTATTTAATAAGGTTACAGTTAGTTTCTCGGCTTAATTACGCTTTTAAACGAGTACTTTTGCGTAAGTTATAGATGCAATCTGAAATAGACGTTTTTTCTAATTTTTTCTGTCATTACACTAGGGCGCTAAAGGCCTAAAATGGCGAATGTTCCCGCCTTTGAGAAGATACCTTACAGCACAGTTATACGGGGTGAGTCACGGGAAATGGATGTTTTTAAGGAAGACAAAACTCTGCGAATATTTTAACAAAAATTTATTAATGTACAATAAAAATATTCACTAAACTATGCCATTATGGAATATCTAGGAGTGAAAAATTATGTCTGACAAATGATGGCCATTTTCACGAACACAAATTTGAATTCGATTTCTAAAGTTAGCTTCCACTTTCACTAAGCACCTATTTCTTGGATATTTTCACGTATTGCAGTCTTCAGTTCTCCAAGTGTACGGGGTTTCGCAGCATAAACGCGTGATTTCAAAAATCCCCACAGATAAAAATCGCACATGGAAAGATGGGGTGAGCGTGGAGGCCATGGGAGATCTCCAAAGCGTGAAATGACATGATTAGGGAATGCAGCTCGAACAGCAGTCATGGACGCTCTCGCTGTATGAGCGGTGGCCCCATCTTGTTGAAACCACATTGATGCTGTATTGATTCCTCGTTTGCGAAGCTCAGGAAGGAAATAGTTTTCAAACATTCGAATATAGCGGTCTGAAGTAGCAGTTACTGTGTCTTCACCTTCTTCAAAAAAAAATGGACCAAATATCCCGCACTTTCCCATACCACACCAAACAGTAACTTTTGGACTGTGTAGTGGTCGCTGATGCAATTCACGAGGATTTTCTGAAGCCCAATATCGAAAGTTTTGTTTGTTAACTGTACCATTTAAATAAAAATGGGCTTCGTCGCTCATTATTAGGGTCAAATTCTCGTTTTCTTCAAACATGTCGAGCATTTGCAAGGGACAAATTAATGTTTCGACTATAACCAAAGTCTCGTCAGCCTTGCTACGTACAGCCAATCCAGGCTAAACTCATTCCAGACTGTAAAGACTCTTTTGGGGCCAGTCGCCTGCCAAAAATAGGGCACAACCTAGAAAAGAGGTGAAGTCGAGATGTTCAGGTAAAGCAATGCAAAAAAAGAGTCTTTACAGTCTGGAATGAGTTTAGCCTGGATTGGCTGTACGTAGCAAGGCTGACGAGACTTTGGTTATGTCGAGCATTGTTTGGCAAAAAAGACAAACGTTGTTGGTAATCCCGCGGGTTCAATTGTTGGAGAGTCATAATTTTGTATGGTTGAAACACTAGGTCTTTATGTAAGATTCGCTGCATAGTGCTTTGACTTATTCCCAGTTCTGTAGAATGTCGCCTAGCAGAGCGCCTAGGACTTCGGGTGATTGCTTCTCTCACTCGATCCACATTTTCTGATGTTCTGGCGGATCTGACAGGGCCGGGTGGTTTGGCTTTCAATAACGAACCAGTCGTTCTTAGTGCATTAACCCATCTAAGAATGGAATTGCGGCTTGGTACATTACCGTGACGACCGATGTTGAATCTTCGCTTGAAGAGACGTTGGGTTTCTGTCACTGATTCACCATTTTTCACGTAGGCGTCATAAGCAAACACACGATGTTCAAGACTCCACGGTAGCATGAGGGAAAGTAATTTAAAATAAAAAAAGCCTAAAACCCTAAAATCCCTAAAAAAGAAACAAAAATTAACGTAAAACACAAATAAACAACAACAAACTAAAAGGCATCTTAAGCAGGTTTAAAGACTGCCTTCTTCACCCCTTAACCACTTACTCTAGAAGAGCAAGGGGCGTTATAAAAACATCCGTTTCCCCTGACTCACCCTGTACATTACATCATTGTGACTAAAACAGAAAATCTTTCTGGAGATCAAAAACATGGTTATACCTTAGAAGGTCACTATTTTAATTTCGATGTAATTGGTTTCTTTATGCTGCATTTCTGAATCTGTTCGTGCATTGCATCAACAGAATTTTCTAGGATTGTAAGCTTTTTGCTGTGGTCTTGCCAACTATGTTCCGCAAATCGGAAATTAAAGGCCGCAGCGCGCTATTTGGCTTTTTATTAAGATCGTGTAAAATTGGCAATCTGTGGTTTGGTAAAGGATTATGACATAATAGGATAGAAGTTATGCATAGCGAAATAGTGTCTTCTGTTTTTACACTGTCAACTCAATACTGAACGCGATAAGATACAGTATGATGCTTGTGTATAATGGCGATTGCTGTCTCTGTCTCGTTATCACCAGCACTATACCCCTCCCCCGATTATCTACCAAATATACTGTAATATCTCTCCAAAATCGCTAAATTTAGAAGCCTACAGCAACGTGTTTGGCCTTTTTAGCGCGCAGCGGCCTTTAATTTTCGATTTGCGGAACATAGTAGGCAATACCACAGCAAAAAGCTTACAATCCTAGAAAATTCTTTTATGCATGCTGGAACAGATTCAGAAATGCAGCTTAAAGAAACCAATTACATTAAAATTAAAACAGTGACCTTACTATACGTTATAACCATGTTTTTGAGCTCCAAAAAGATTTTCTGTATTGGTCACAATGATGTACAGAAAAAGTTTGAAAAACATCTATTCCAGATTGGATTTACAGCATAACTTGCCCAAAAGTACTTGTTTAAAAGCGTAATTTAAGCCGAGAAACTAAATTTAGACCTGTAACCTTATGAAATATAGGACCTACCAGGACTAATTAACAAGAAGATACTTCGCACTGTTTACAACATACAATTAATCATAATAAACACTTTGTCAAATCAAAAAAAAAATCAAATTTTCATTATACTCGCCGTATTACGCCGAAGCGTGTAACGAGTTGCGGGGCCCATCTCCGCGGCTTAGCGTCTGTGCAACACAGCTCCGAAGAAACGTCGCAACGGTGGCGAGTTGTTGGCGACACTGTGTCGATTTGACCGGCCCGGTAATCGAACCCAAGACCTCGCGCACCGATAGCGTGCGCTTTGCAACTGAGCTAACAGCCGGTTTAAACACTTTGTCGATTTCAGAATAATTTCAAATCAATCAATGATTTCATAATAACCTTAAAATATTTCAGCCAAATAGTTCTTTTGTTGCTGGTCTTAACTATTGCCAGACACGCATTTACGCCAATTCGGGTAACTAGCAATGCATAAGGGCGTCGTTTCAAATTGTTTCACTTTTCGACAAGCGATGCGCTATCTAGTCTTTCTCCATTATATCTATGGGTTCATTACGTACATCAACAACACATGATTTTTGTTCCACATCTTTTTTCTGCGGTCACAAGCTACATCTCCTCTTTCTAAAGGAGGCAACGATTTTGAATGTGGATTATAGCAACGCTTCTGATGAGTTTGCATATAAGGTCTGCAGAAGCATTCACAACCTTGGGTAAGACCAAAGAAGTAGCCACAAAGTATCTTGGTGCGTAAACGTCTACTCATGAGCATTTGCGCTGGTGAGTATTTCATACCAACAACGGATATATTGCGATACTCTAACAAAGCTAAATATGGGTCTTGATTTTGCTCGTGAACTTTTTTGAGCATATTTTTTTCTGTTTGCTCATAACGTTCAGCTTGACCATTACTTTGACTGTGGGGCCAACGCACGATAACAACCTACGCACGCGACGAAATAGCAATAAGGCCTATCATCACGGAAATGAAAAGCACAACACCTAAACAATGTTTAATTTTTCCAAAACTTCATATCTGGAGTTTTTTCAGAACTGGTCACCATTTTTCAAAAGTAAGTTTGTTGTGACCACATGAGGGCGTTTGTAACACCCTACTCTGAAGTGCTACGTCATCAATGCTTTACCACAGTTTGAATTACGTTCAATAAGACGTATCAAGGCTGAGTCAAAGTAGCCTTTTTGGTGCTCATTGAGGTGTAAAGCTTAGAGATTGGCTCCACATCAGTCGCCACTTGCAAGTATATTGGGATACACGGTTCAATGAAAGATACGAGATGGTACGGGTAGCTTATTGTTTAAGCTTGTAACACAGCGGTAAAGTCTAGAAGACTTAACCTATTTGAGCTAATAGATTGCTTAAAAAAACTTTTAAGCTCTTGATTGACCGGTGACGCGGCTTGACTAGGTTTGTAGACTAACTTGTTTGTAGCCCTCTAGGCTTAGTTGACTAGGTACAGTAGTAGAGTATCGGAAGTCTATTAAAATAGAAAAACTTGTTTATGTTTAAGCCAGACTTGTGTTTGCTCACGTAGACTACAAGTCGGCAGCGTGGCGCAGTGGTTCGCAGGGTCGTTTTTACGACGACCATGATCACAAGGTTAATGGTTCAACTCCCAAACTAGTCACGTTGTTGCGTCCTTGGATAAGATGCTTTACGATGATTATCTTTTCTTGGTGGAAGCTGGTGAGGCGAGTCGACCAAATACGATATTATTGTTCGTTGGTCGCACCACAATGTACTACGATTTAATCGGCTAAAAGATATTCGTTAGCAATCGATCACGATCCTTCAAACCACCGCTTTCACAGAGCAGATTCCACACAGAAAGAGAGCAAAATACGGCCTTCATGTTCTCGGGTGCTGCAACCATGCTTCTCATGTTACTTTCCTTGATCTTCTATTCTCCCCTTGCATGTTACAACGTTTATCGTTTTGTTGCTTTTTCCCTTTTCTCGTGCTGTCCAATTATACTGCATATTATTTTTCTATATTATTCTTGTGTTGACGGTACGGAAATAAAAGACACTAACTAACTATATACTACCGCTAGCACGTGCGATGACGTTACAATGCTAGCCAACTGCCCGGATGACGCAAGTTATTTCAAGAAACAAAAAGGTGATCAATATAAACTTACAAGCTCCCAGGAGCGAAAGATAAATTAAATAAATAAATAAAAACTGTACGCCTGTATATAATAGCGTCCGAAAACCAGTTTCAAAGTCTATGTGATGAAACGAGCTTGTATCACCATAATGCATGTACACGTATGAACATTGACTCTAAAGCAGCGGGTGAAGTTGTCATTGTCTTGTCTGAGAATGCTTCATTGACCGATTTGCATTTGAGGCTTGAACAAGTAGGCGCTGTCTTCCAGGCGTCATCAGTTCAAGCAAAGGGGAATGTACAAGCAACTAATTAAAGAAGTCACAGGAAATCCAATCGGAAACTCGAAAACAAAGGCAACTTCTTAGCGAGTCTGGATTCGTCCTACGCATAGCGCCTCCGCCGCTCTCTAGTGATAGGAGGATAAAGATGACGAAATCAATCAATCAAGTGCAGATCACTTAGACTGCAGGTACCGTACTTGCAAACTCAGCTGCTGGTACAGTGGTATGATAGAAAAAAAAAACTTGTTGAGTGATAATAATTTAAGGGACACCTGTCAGTGTACCTGTATTCGTGTATAGCCTAGAGCCTATTACCTTGCTAGTGAAATAGAGAGTTTTATATATTTCGAAGCAAGTGTTGGCCAGTTTTTTTAATCATGCAACCTACCCGTCTAAAATGGTCACAAGCCGCCACTGCCTCGTACAATTAAAAATTTTGCCTGGGAAGGAGGCTATTGTGGCAATAGCCCCGGGCCCACCCCCCACTGTCGAAGCCCCTGAATACTAACAACGAGACAGAGTGGTAGGAGCTAGCATGCTTATGTTTGTCATTGTAAATTTAAATACCAGCGCATTATCGACAACAAATGCCCATGCAAGAATCACGCCATTCACGGGTTTTAACTTCTATGTATGTTTCTAGAAGACAAGTTTAGATAATACGGCTCGCAACCACATAGAACGAAGCATTTGTTATTTGTAAATGTTAGTTTTAAGATTTTGCTATCCTGGTTAGCGATTAGACAACGTTAAGTATTTATACCTCACCAAATACTTACTTGTTAGAGATGAAACAAAAGAATCTGCAACAAAACCGACATAATGTATTCAGTAATCGGTGGCTTTCGCGGCTCACGAAAGCTGGTGCTTCTATACAGCGGCGTAGCGAAAAATTTTAAAAGGGGGGGGGCATGTTTTCCACATTTTTTCTAGCGTATTTCTTTTGGAAGAACTGATTTGAAGCTGATTGAGAAACAAGAAAGGCTCTAGGAGGGTCCCGGGCATACTCCCCCGGAAAATTTTTGAAAATTTACTGTAGGCCCCTAATGGCTGTTTTAGTGCTTTTTGAATATTTTTAACGAAAGTTTTGTTTAGTCAAGACTTGAGAGTCTTCAGTTGACAAAAGTGCTCGATGACGTAGTCAGAGCGGAGCATATGATTTTGGTTAAATTTTTTGACCTTAATTTTGACTGCTTCGCCAAATATGACGCATTTTGATCGCCTATTTTCGATTATGCGTGCTTACGGCGCGGTCCTACTAAACACCGCAAAGTTCGACAAAGGACTTCAAATGGATTAACTAAACACCGCAAAGTACGACAAAGGACTTCAAATGGATTAGCTAAACACCGCAAAGAACGACGAAGAACTTGGAATCATACCATAACAAAGAACGACAAAAGACTTTGTTAGGGTTAGGTTAAAGTTAGGGTTAAATAAGGGTTAGGCTTGGGGTTATCAAGTTCTTTGCCGTACTTTGCGGTGTTTAGTGAGTCCTTTGTCGTCTTTTGGCCGCTCCTTTGCGGTGTTTCAGTTCTTTGCGTTGTTTAGAAAGACCCGTTAAGGCGTAAGGCTTATTACTATCGAAGAGGTTCGAAATTATGGAAAAATTGTATACATCAAAACATTTTTGAAAATGGCTGGTCGTGGGATGCATACCCCTCATTCAACCCCCTTGGGTCCGCCCTTAGCCATAGGCTACAAAATTTTTTGTATGAGCGGCATGGCACAATGCCCCCCGCCCCTAAATACGCTACTGTTTCTATAATGGCTCACGAAATTAAACCATAAACAGTTAGCTTAAAGGAGTATTATGATCTCATCGACATAACCCAGGGGTGGGGAACCACTAATGCATGGCGGGCTACTTTATTTGAATAATATTTTCAGCGGGCCAGATTTACTTTTAATTTGTAAATTTTGTCTAAAATTACACAACAATACGTCGTAAATTTATTAAACGTTCATGGTGAGTTTTTTTTTTTTTTTTACCTAGAAATCAGAGACTTTTTCGCGTTTTTTAGGCCACAAATCTAGCATGTGGTTGAATGTGAAACATTTTTTTAGAAATCTTAACGTTTTCAATTCTACCAGTTTGTAGTACACTTAACAAAGTTATGACGCGGGTCTTATTCAAAACTTAAGCTGGCCGCAGGTTCCCGACCCCTGACATAAAAAATAACAAAGACAGCATCATTATGACGCTTTACGACATATCTTCATATCTTGAATTGCAGCTGTAGCAACTTTGGACATTGAAACGCAAGCCAAGAAAGCTTACGAACACTTGACTTGGTGGGCCTTAAACAGGGGTTTTTCGACCAGGAGCCATTGGTCTTTCTAGAGAGCCTCAAGGTATTAAGCAAATAGCCACATGCGCCAGACTTAATAACCTGTAAACAGCAATTAACCTCTCAAGACCAGCGGACGGCAGCAGCCACCGCGAATGAAATACCGACAAAAAATTTTATAGCCGAGCAGGGAGTCACAGGTGCTAAAAGTCTCTAGAAAGGGGTCACAAACCGTAAAATAGAGGTCCCCAACCACTAAGTCGCGAAAATGCTCAGTAAAAATGGCGGCGAACTGCATGAGTTAACATGCAACCCTATAGCCATAGCACATATTGATAGCAAAATAAGAAATGCGACAGTTTCATACATATACTGTATTAACCCTTTGCAGTCCACAAATTGCTTCCCTTTCAGGCAGTCTAGGTCCAAATTTATTTTAAGTTTTTTTTTCCGATAGATTTTTATGTATCGGTATGCCTCCTTATAAGCTTCAAATGCTTTATTTTGTTAGTCTTCAACAGCAATATTTGGTTCGTGATTATTTTTTAGCTTTTAAACTTCATCCTTAAAGTATAATCAGGGGCCTGAGAGGCCCGGTGGTGTTATTTAGTCAAAAGGTTTTTAGATAATATAGTTTCTCAGTTCCACATTGCACGAAGAAGTAACTATGTTGCTTTTTCGCTTATAGGTGTAGAGTAGTTAATAGTTTAGAGCAAAAAATGGCAAATAGAAATGTTTTTTAACTATGCAAGCTGAGCTTTCTCCTCCACATGACAGTCATGATGTCGAAGAGTGTTCAGAAGATGGAAGTTACGATTATTAGAGTCATCTTATATCATTTTCATGAAAGAACACTGATACTTACGCAATTTAAAAAAAATACTTGAATTGACCCAAAAACTCGAGAGAAATTAGACTTTTTGTTTCTTGTTTTTTGCCACGGTAGAGTGATTTTACATGGAATTCGGTTATTTACAGCTTAAAACTCGACATTAAACCATACTATTGGATAAACTTACAGAAGAACAGAACCTTGGAGACTAGGTAAATCTGATTAGAAGACCTTAACGTTTAAATTCAGAGAAACCCTGGTCAAAATTTTTAATTTTAGTCATGAGCTTCTTGCTCGTTTCTGGTGCAATCTCGGTACACGATCATATATAAATACTGTACTGTTAATTTTTTGGCTTTAAAGTAAGCAAGGAAGAACAAAAAAGCAAAAAAGGTAATGATTTCACAAACATTTGCTTGTATTAACGGTATGTTTGCAAACCCCTCAAAATTTGGACCTGTAATTCAATGTTAAAAAACCCAAAACCACTCAAGCATGACTAAAATTAAGAAATTTAACCAGTATTGGATAAACTAACTAAATTTAAACGTTAAGGTTTCTTCTAAATTTAAACGTTAAGGTCTTCTAATCACATTTACTTGGGGTCCAAGGTTCAGCTTTTCTGTAAGTTTGTCCAATAGTATAGTTCAGTGTCGAGTTTTAAGCTGTAAATAACCAAATTCCATGTAAAATCACTCAACCGTAACAAAAAATAAGAAACAGAAAGTCTAATATCTCTCGAGTTTTTGGGTCAATACAAGTATTTTTTTTAATTGCGTATATATTAGTGCTCTTTCATTAAATGATATAAGATGACTCTAACAATCGTAACTACCAAAAAGCAAACACAAGCGTTCATTTTTTCTTAATTTTGATAAAAACGATGGTCAACTCCCCCCCATATTTTTCCAAAAGTATAACGGATCAATTTTTTAAGTTTATTTTCGGAATCAGCAGAAAAAGCTGCATCAAAAAAAGCCTAGAAACAAAAGAAAATGGAAGAGGAGAAGGATCTGGGTGCCCTAATGTGGACCGGGCCTCAAAGGCCGGTAATTAATGTTTTAGTCACAAAAAAAATTATACTCTACGGGTCAAATTCATCAATTTGCTAGCAGTCTTAAATTTGCAACTCAACTACGTTCTAGCTGTTTTTCGTGCAAGACCTCAGCGCTCTTGGTTTTTTAAGTTTATTGTCCATTAGAACCAATTATTACCATTTCTAGAAAGCAAGTAGAAAACACGTGGTTATTATAGCGCAATGTGAGTTGTGACGTAACAATTGTGATATATAAGAGGTTTCTGCGTTTTCTTACGACATTAAAATTAGAGATGGCTCGGGCTGACATTTTTGGGGCCTGGACCGCCCATGGCCCGGAACCGCTAGCCCAGTAACCGTAACGGGCCGGCAACTCATATTAAAAATAAAGCCCAGCCCGCCCAAAGCCCATTCTTTTTACGAACCTTTAATCACATTAATCAAACTTAAAAGGGATTTCAAGAAGTGTTAGCGGCTCGTTAGCGGCCCAGTAATAAACAAAGATAGAACCGGGCCGTTAGCGGACCAGTAAAAAGACCGGTTAACGGCTCGTTGGCGGGTCTCTTAGCGGCCCGTGCCATCTCTAATCAAAATGCTTTATAATAAATCATAACTCATGTTGCTTACGCTTACGCAGTTTCCGCTAAGCTCACGATCAAATCAAAAAAATAACGTAATAATAAGTACTTGCAGACACAACATGGGGCTCCTCAAAAGTACGAGGCCCGGGACCAAATGGCCCCCCTCTCGACGGGCCCGCTTTTCGAGTTCGGCAAAAAAGATCGAGTTTGGCGAGTCGAGTTTGCCGTCCTGCTGGCATAAACATTTCTAAGGCGCTAATCAACCAAAGAGCAGAAGTCTAAACCCGCTCTAGAAGCCTGACCCGACTTGAAGATTGGATTTTCACCAATGTAAACATATACGGCAGGACACATCTGTTTCAATCAAACTATTGCAAACAATTTAATTTCAGATCTGGTGTGGACATGTGCATGGACCGAGTTTGGTTTTAAAAAGTGTGGGGGGGGGGCAAAATTTGCGTGATAGGCTATATCGTACATGCTCTTAACAGAAGTATGTCATTTGAATACTACCGGTACTATAGGTTTTTTTATGCTAATGAAGTATGCGCGATTGCGCATCATGAAAGATAACCTAGCCGCGCATCGAATTCACGAAGCCAGCTCCGGAGCCCAAAGCATCTATTACTTGGCCAACTCCATGTGCCACACGAAGCGGCATGTTGACCAAGCTTTGCTTTGGAAACTTTTTACGCCTCTCATGACGATTATGTCCTTCAAATGGGGGGAGACATGTCCCCCCCGTCTCCCCCTTAAACTCGGTCCATGGACATGTGACACGAATGTCCCGGGAAAAAACAGCCAAAAAACTGCTTTGCTCAACATCGATTTATCGAAGGCCTATATAGAGCCGTCACAAAACGCGATGGCGAGACTACTGTACGTTACAGATCTTAGTTGCAGAAGCGGATCCAAAGCGTTTTTGTGGGGAAGATGTAACTTTGAATTAGGTTGAATGTTAGCTAAATACAAAGACGCCAAGAAATTTAGACCCGGAAAAGGGCGTAAATTCGCCCTTTGAAATTGTTTCATGGCAGAGGCGCATTGAGAATTTTTTTCAGAGAGGGGGCACCAAATTTCGTCACTTTTTTCAAGCGCAATTTTTTCCGGCAGAGTTAATACAAGCAACTTAAGTAATAAAAGGACTCTAGAGGGGTCCGTGGGCATGATCCCCCGAAAAATTTTTGAAAATTTGCGTACTGTACTGATTATTCTGCCACTTCCTGAAAAAAGGAAGTAAGCGCCAAACTGGCGAAAGGAGTTTTGTAAAAAATTAGATTCTTTGAATGTTCATTTAACTTTCTGCCTAAAAAAGTAACTCCACCGCTAGTAGTTTCTGAGATAAAATTGCAAGAAAAGAAGCCAGACACAGATTTAAGAAAGTTGTTTCTGACAAAAAAAGCGACTAGCTTGCTTCAAATTTTTGGTTACTATTACGTCAACGTGGGGAAAAAGGTCAGGCTGCCGTTTTTGGGTTCGAACCCACTACCTCCGGGTAATGTTCTCTTGATCCAGGATAATTTAGCATCAAAAAGGCTTCAGAGTTTACACTTTGTTCGTCAGAGAAATTTTCTTGATATTACCTGTAGATGACTTTTTTCTTACATAAAGAAGTAGCTGCTAATTATTCAATTTAAAATATTTTATCATTACTATTTCAAAATATGACATACCCGGTAGGTAATGGCTCAAGTTTAAATTTAAGCCAATCTTTCTGAAAGTTTCATCTTTCCACGGCAACTATGTCAAGGTGTGTAGACACAAACGCGTTTCGTTAGTTATCTCAAAACTCTTATTTTTCACTTACTTTCTTTTGTCAAAAAGGGGCAGCATCTGAGTGTTTTTGGAACAATTTTCGGGCAAAGTTTGTTCATATTTTTGTGCTTCACCAAATGTGATATATTTTGTTCGCACAGTTTCAATTATGCGTGCCTAAGGCGACTAAGACATATTATGAAGAGGTTCGAAATTATCGAAAAATTTTATTTATCCAAAGCATTGTTGAAAATGGCTGGTGGGGGGGGGATGCATCCCCCACACCTGGATGCGCCCCAGCTCAGTTGGTCTAGTCTTGACATCCCACAAGAACATCTACCCTTTGTCGCCAAGGACCGAGATGCTTGGAGGCTTCAACTCGACAGCTGCCACCGGGGCGCCTCAAGGATAAGCGGGTCTAGAAAAGTAAGTGAGCAAGTTATTTTAAGCAAAGCTATACAACGCTACTTACCGGTACCATTTCCAGTTGTCGATGCTACAACAAACAATAAAAACTATCATTAATCGTACAGTAAGGTAGGCGTCAATTTACCCACCAATTGTTCTTCTTTTATGTGGGCCTACATCAACAAAATACTATGTAACTCTGGAAATTAGGTTTGACTCTGGTCAACAAAGAGCTCGATGATGCAGACCATAGCATGTAATCGTAAAAGCAATTGATTTTTGATAAGTTTTTTACGTACCCTGTAAGGGCTACCAGTTAAAATAGGCATGAGCAACGGGCCCGCGGAAGGGGTACGGCCCGTGAAAGGACTTTGACCGGCCCGCAGACTGCATCCAACCTTACCCTGTAATGCGGCCCGAAGCCTCATTCCTAACCATTGCCAATCGCCACGCTTTCACAGAACTGCTTTAAAAACTGTTGCTGTTTTAAATTGGTTCATTTACAGCTCGCGCCATTTTCTTGACGGCTACATGTTGTAATTCAGTGCTGTAACGACATAACAATTTTAAAAGTGTTTTCGTTTCTAAAGCACTGTTCTAGACCGATCTGTTGTTCACTGAAATTTATTCGAAAAATGGTTTCGTATAGTGGTACTGTGATGTAATAATGCCGTTTACTTCGAGTGTTATTTTTCGAGCACTTGAACATATAGTTTTTTAGGGTAATTGGTCGTGGAAAGAGTTAAGCAAGTGTTGTTTGCAGAAGGGTTTAGCCTTGGTTTAAATAGTGTGTTGAAGCGAGCGGAGAAGCTTCCGCTGTTGAAGTTTACGTTACGGTGAGTACCGTGGCTAAGTGAGTTAAGCTTGAGTCGTATTATTGTATTCGTTTAGTGAAGATTTTTTTGTTTTTTCTATGTGGTCTGTGTGGAGTGCCGATTACTTTCTACGGTCTATCATCCAATATTTATTAATCAACCTGTCACCAAAGCAGTTCATTGTCCTTCGTGAATAATTAATTCTTTACCTGTTTCACGACAAGTACGATGGTCATTAAAACTAATGAGCCCTGAGCGATTTTGCTAGCAAGGTTAGCCTTAATTTTTTTCTGGAAACTTTAAGAATGTTCAGTTGATGTGGGGGAAATATGGGACCTATCGGACAGCAGCTTATTTCCGTGATCACGTGATCAATTTGCGGTTCCATTTTAGTGAAAGAAGTGAAGTTTCACTTGTGGCACATGGACTTGGTCGAGTGGGTGGTGCATTGGGCTCCGAAGCAAGCTTCGCGGGTTCGATGCTCAACTAGGTCATCTCCATGATGCATGTACTTCACTACCACAAAAATCCTAAGCTGCAATTAAGTGGCTTGAAATAAAAAAAATAAAAAAGAAGTTTTACTAGTGGTAAAATCACATGTTTGTGTAATGATGGAGCAAGAAGCGTGGTGGCTACAACAAAAAACTGTTTTACCTGGTTCAAAATAAAGTAAATTAAGCAGGATGATTTTGAGACTTTAGGATGCTTGCACGCAGTGTTAAGATCTCGTTTGCACTGGTAGCTAAGTGAGTCTCGTGCTTATTGAAGGAAGTAGGCTATACATCTGGGTGACATTTCTAAAACAGAATATTTTGGGAAGGAAGTTTAAAATGACTACCAGGGTCCTTTCGGACATGTTGAATTACTCAGGCGCTGTCTGAAAGGCGCTGAATGATATTGTAAAAATCTTGCCACAACCCGTCCCAGTCGCAACAACGAAGCGGCTGAACGGGATTTTTACGTTCAAAGCCGATCTTGTAAACTACAGTTATCTTCAGTGTGTAGGTTATGTTGCCGTAATTATCGCTTATTATGCGTAGTAGTTTCGTGTTAATACACATTTATTCGTTATCTAATTATCGAAACAATCTTTATGAAACGTTTTCTCTTACTTCTGGTCACATTTGCAGCTGTCAGTAAGGTTCCGATCCTATGGATGAAAGGTCACCATGGGAGGAGATCGTTCGGACGTTTGAGTGACACTTTTCAATCGCAAATAAAATTACCCATAGCATTTCCAAACTTTCCGTTTGAGTGAGGGATAAGTTAACCACAAATCAAAGTCCAGCTTAAACTAAAAAGCATTCAAGGTTGTCTAACCAGTTGGAGAAAAAAGAAAAATTAAGTAAAATTTGTCCGATAAGCCCCACCCTTCCCCTACTGCTTTAAAAGTATGTCGTAAAAAATTGTGTTTGCAAATCCACGTTTGGTCTCGTATTATGGAAATGACGTCACCACTGGATGTCCATCAGAAGCAAAGAGCTGTGACTAAACTTCTTGTTTCTAAATAACTTGATTAGCAAAGGTCTAGCCATGGGATGACGTCAACTCATGTCTCCAAGAACAAAAAATCAAAAGTCAGAGTTCAGCTGGACAAATTATGGCAGCTGTGCTTTGGTACATCGAAGGAGTCATATTGCTTGATTTTATGCCTAAAAATTCCACCGGCAGTGCAGATGCTTATACATTGTCCTTTTGCGCAAACTGAAAACGACATTGCAAAGAGTACGACCTCATCTAAACTCGTCTTAGGTCTTACCGCAACACGACAACACCAGCAAGCTCCAAAACAGGCTCACAACTTGTCAAGCGATAGTTTCTTTAGGATGAACGACGGTAACCCATCCCCTATACCAGGGCCGGATTAAGGCGGGGGCTGATGGGGCTGCAGCCCCAGGCCCACAGCCAAAAATAGGCCCATCACTATTTTAAGTCAATAAAGTGATAAAAGAACAAAGGTAGCGTAGGCTATTAGAAATCTCCCACCTATTATATGGAAAACACTGCTCAGTTTGTGTCCATTTGCACTGTCACTGTAAAACCCTACTTGCTCACTATTACGCAACAATCCTTTTTCGCGGCTGCTCGGCTAGTTATACCAATCAGAGATGGGCACGGAGCCGGAGTACGGCTGCATTTTTTGAATTCGGAGCCAGATCTGAATTTGGGTTTTTGAATTAAAGCCGGATTCGGAGCGGATCCGGATTTTAGCCTGAACCTAGGTAAGATACTGAAGCAAGCAGGTAAGGTACCCGTCAGATATGAGCACGGAGCCGAAGCGAAGCTAGAGTCCGACTGCATTTTTTGAATTCGGAGCGGATTCGGATTCTAAAATTTGTC
The DNA here is from genome assembly GCA_964006365.1 of Trididemnum miniatum. Classification (NCBI taxonomy): domain Eukaryota; kingdom Metazoa; phylum Chordata; class Ascidiacea; order Aplousobranchia; family Didemnidae; genus Trididemnum; species Trididemnum miniatum. The sequence continues at coordinate 2,650,901 of OZ023250.1, forward strand.
GATAAACAGGATTTCGGAGCGGATTCGGAGTTAAAGTCTTCTTACTCGGAGCGGATGCGGAGTCAGTTTTTTGTGACTCCGTCAATCTCTGATATCAATACCATGAACAATTAATTCTAGTAGGATTATGTACCGGTAGCTGGTGAGATAGGAGATTCCATATTATGTCGGCTAGAGTAATTTGAAAATAAAAATGAGAAAGTACAACAACGTTTCGGAAACGGACAAATCTAGAAGAGAAGCAGAAGATAAACGGAAAAAGTTGTAGCAAAATCCAAAAAAGTGACTGACTTTTTTGATGCAAGCGAACCGAAAAGCAATAGCGTTGAAACGACATCCGATAGGCCTAATGCGACTGCTTTGCATTCTAATCCTTAGGCTGTATCTTTGTCTGATGATTTGTAATTGCTCTGGCAAGCGCTCATTTTCAGCGTTAAAAAGAATAAAGAATCATATGAGCTCGTCTATGGGCCAGAAAAGGTTGAATTCCTTAGCTCTACTCTGCATCGAAAACGAACTTTTGGAAAGAATAGACGCTGATGACGTTACTAAGAGCTTTGCATTGGCTAAATCCAGAAAACGTGTCATTTGAATGAGTTCATACAAAATGAAGACTTTGTTTATATACTTGTGCTTTGCTTGAACTGTGGTTGGTTTTTACTTTAACGAATAGGATAAAAAATAGGCCCCTGACTATTACATAACCCCAGGCCCACGAAAAGCTTAATCCAGCCCTGCCCTATACTCACTCGATCCGACACGATCTGGTTATCAACTTTTTTGGACCATTAAAAGAAGGAGCTAGGACAGGAATAGTGACCCATGACCCGCGGGTCACTAAGTGACCCACTACCACCTCTGAGCTAGGAGAACAGCACTTTACCAGTAATGAACAAGTCAAGTAAGCTGCAAGAGATTGGTAAAATATGCAGTCTGCTGAATTTTGCAAGGCCGGGATAGTCTTTAATTCATCGACGGCTAGTTGGAATTGAAAAACGCGGAGATAACATTCAAATGTAGCATTGAGATCAGGGTTGCAGTCGAGACCACTTGCTTCGAGACCAAGACCGAGATCAAGACCAAAACAATTTTTCGAGACCAATACCAAGATAAAAACCGGTTGTCTTTCGAGACCTTTTGGTTCGAGACCGAGACCAGGAAAAATCGAGACCAAGACCGAGACCTGCAGTTATTCGGCCTCTAAAAATAAATCTTTATCACCAAATTTAATCAGTTTATTTTTTATTTTTCCAAAAAATTACAATTAAGTGAACGAGGATTTCTAACATTTCCGAAGAGAGCCTTGCTCTCTGTGGTCGCATAATCAACCGGCTTGTGCTAAAAATTCTTTCTACCGGAGCCGAAGAAGCTGGTATACATAGTGTGCACCTGGATAGTTTAAAACGAGCAGGGAATTCACCACTTCTCTGCTCCGATATTCACTAACATTTGAAGGCACGGTTATGGTTGACCCTTCACTCAAATATTTCGTGAGCTGTGCCCTTGGTGTTGCCTTTGACGTTTCTTGGTTTCCCACTTGTCTTTTGCTGGCATATTTAGCAAAAATTCTTGTAAACTTCGAAACTTTCGAACCGTCGGCTGTATTTTTAGCTGGTGAAGAACAGCGGCTGTTGCTGGAATGACACTGATCGATCTGCGTTTCTGTAGAGTTGGGTGATAAGCGCTCGGCAGCATACTATCTCAGTTAAAATTACTAAATTTGATCCGACTATGACACGAACCCGGTAAAACAGATCACTTACATTTGCACTGAAAGTTTTTTGGAAAGTTTTTGCTTGCTGACACAACTTATCTAACAGTGCAGATGTAATGCAGAAGCTTATGCGTTCAACTTGTGTTAAAAAGTCTTTCCAATCATCTGGTTACTAAATCACGCATTTTGCTTTGTCAAGAACTATCGGTAGCTTACCGAACTGACACCAACTCCGTTGTTTCATTTGTTTCAATTTTTGAGAATAAATTCTTCGGAACTAAAAAACTGTAACACTTCAAAAAAAATTCTTTTTTTGTAATAGAAAAATTTTTGCAATCTGCAGTCTCAAAAAATTTAAAATAAATACAATAATTCAATTGTTTATGCCGTAAGAGAATAGCTGCCGCAACGCTACGCGATCTCAACGACGTCAGTTTCGCGTTTTTCACGTACATGGAATTTTCAAAAATTTGAATTTTGTTAATTTCGCACTATAGTGTAAGAACTTAAATCATGAAAAAAAAGCATTAAACAAAGATTGTGAGTGATATCTCTGCGGGCTCTTTCTCTGTTCCCCCCGTCTCTTCGCGCTGCATCAATTAAAATACTGCTCGCCAACGTGTCAATACAATACCTTTAATTAATATCCAAGCGATATCAAAGGTGTAAATGGAAAATCGCCGTCGAAGTGAAACAAAAATGGAGCAATATCAAATAGGGGTGACAATTCTCGTGCCAAAAGTAGCAGGACCCCGCAAGATAAAAATTTTCATGATAAGAATTTTTGTTTGATTTTGGCGAAAGAATTTTTTCACCTTTGATATCGTATGGATTTTGGTTAAAGTATTGATAGGCCTACGGTGACGTGCAATATCTTAACTCATGCAGCACAAAGAGAACGAAGATGGATTATATTTCGTTTGTTTATTCTGCTTCAAGACTTGTTAGATTGTTTTACCAGCACGCTGCTGTGGCTTGTGAGGGTGCAATTTTGCACTTTGTTGACACTGCAAAAACAATAATTAGCCTACACTGTGTATCCAATACCTAAAAATGTTCGATATCGAGATTAACTTTGAAAGAACAAGACCGATACCGCACCATGTCGAGACCAAGACCGTAAGCATAAGTTCGAGACCAAGACCAATACCACAAAAAATCGGTCTCGCGACCTACATCACTGATTGAGATTTCCTGTCCTTGGGATTTATTTTCATGTATGATATAAATTTTCATTTTACTGCAACGTATGTAACTAGGAGAGATTTGGGTTCATTACTTTCGCAAAAAACGCAATAGATTTTCTACTCTGTGTAAGTGTAGCAGGCAGAAAGATGCGTCAGTTTCCACTCTAAATGCAATTTCTTCATCAACTGTCTTGACAACAGTTTTTTCTATAGTATATTTTAATTCGTTGAAGGCGTTAACAGCAGTTTCTGAAATTGAAAAAAATCTGTTTTGCGTAAGTTGATTTATTTTATCATAAAAGGGGGTAAGACTACTTTGGATAGTGGGAGGAAAAAAGACATCAATTGCTCGATTACACAATTTCACACTAATACAAATATTTCGCAGAAGAGCGTCAGTCTTTCTGGATCTGGTCAAATTTTTCTATTTTTAATTTTAAATCTGAAAATGGTAAGTGTTTTGGTGGTAAGGTTAGTTTTTGAATTGTTAAATATCAAGTTACGCCGTTTGACTGCCTTGATAAAGGGTGAAAGATTATTGTCGTAGTCTTCTTAGTTAAGCCACACTACGGTTATACTGTCCAAGTTGGGAAAAAACTCATTTACTGTAAGTTCCTTCTCTTAGATCACTTGTATCATCCCATAGATTGAAAATATGATACACCGGTAGTGACGCCGAAAGAAAGATGAGCGAATTTTTTATTGGTAAAAACCTCCAGCTCCATTTAGTTGGAAAGCAGTTTCGATGTTAAAACTTCGTTTTGCTTCAAATTCGTTACAATTGCAATTGAAACTGCTGTGTTAACGAATGGAAGTTGTGTTAATTACTATTTAATTATGCTACAACGTTCTAATACCTATTAATGTGAAACTGATAAAACAAATTTGTCTTGCTTTTTTGTTTGTGTACATTTATTTTATTTTTCTTTTACATGAGTCTGAATTTTAATGCTTTATGTTTTCAACGCGGTGTCTTAAGCTCTTTGCATTGCAGGTTACCAGTTTGATAATTGTAAGTTGCTGTCGAAGGTGCGGCTGACTAAGATGACCGCAAGGTCTTTCGCCGTTTCCATCCTGCGCTCTTTATTTAGCGTTCTTGTAAAATAAACTTAACTTGACTAGATGTTAACCCTTTTAGAGGGGTTTTGGTGATGGGCACTTTTCAAACCGACTCTGATGATGACGCGAAATTGACCAATCCATCGATGCTAAGAAATACGAAGACAAAAAGAAAAAATAAGACCGCAGGGAGACGGCGAGTGGACCTTCCGGTCATCTAGTCAGCTGCCACCCTATAGTCGTTGTTTGAAAAATTTTGAATGGATTCTTGATCAACCAGAGCTGGATGGTAAATCAGTATTCAAAAAGAATTTAACAGTACACCATAAACTTATTGGTCGTCTTAAACGTAAAATTGAATCAAGTGTTTTTTTAAAGCCGTCGAACAGCAAGGAGCATCGTCCCCATAAACTTATCAATGCATAATTTGCTGCAATAACTTACAGTTGGAAAAAGATGGCTAAAAAAATGAAAAATGAGGTGTAAAAGAGTCATTTGGTGGGGGAACTTTTTTTAGCAAAATTGAAAACCAACCCTTTTTTTGTTTTATATACGAAAAAGTTCATCCCATCCCACATTCGTAGTCATCACCGTAGTGATCAACTTTTCTAGTCAGTGGGCCAGATGTGGGGAAACGAAGTCCTTGGCGGGCCGGGTTATCGCATGAATAACATTTAATTCAGTAAATCTCGCATATAACGGACAAGTCGGGATCAACGACATTTGTCCGTTGTATGTGAAATCCGTTATATTTTGCAAGGTTTGCTAAATCAATAGAAAGCCATCCGGACTAAAAAATTCGTTCGTTATATGCAATTAATCGTTATATACAAGTCCGGCTTTAAAATCTTTTCAAATGTGGCCTTTCGTGTGAAAAGTTTGCCCACCTCTGGCATAACCCATTTCCCTATTAATAATGACCATTCCTTCTTTACGCCGGCGTAAAAAGCTTGCACCATCCCCCCATAAGTGTTTTTACAACCCGACCACTGGGAATGAGGCCTGAGGCTACATTACAGGATAAAGTTGAATACAGTCTGCGGGCCGGTCAAAATACCTTTACGGGCTGGGCCCGGCCCGCGGACCATATGTTGTTCATGCCTAGCCTATATTAACACTCGCCATTGAAAATGTTTCGGGAAAAATATATTTCCATCCTGGCTAACCCCTGACAAGAAGGTTTTTGCTTAACAAAATCATTTGGCATTCGCCAAGACAATTTAGTGCTATCGTTAAACTCAAAACCGGCGACTATTTCTCCTACGTTTAACAGCAGTGTGATCTTGCTAGCTACATATACGCATTGATTCAGCTTCTACACCGAGGCACAGTGAGGTAATTATATGATACGTACCAGCACTAGCAGCAGGGGTCGTAGTAGCGGGAGCAGGAGTTGCAGGATCCGGCATATAGCAATGATTAGAGTCATATACTGCTGTACTAAAACAGCAATTCCTCTCAATGCACTCGCTTTTGCCGATACCTTTATACCCACAGTCAGTTCGCTCTCTGTCATTAATGCCCGCTCTTGCACATCTATAGTCCGGTAATTGGGCTAGCGAAAGTAAAGCTGTAACAATAATAGATATTGAAGTAATTTTCGTATCTAGCAATTTCATATGTAGCCTACAAAGCGATCAAATTGTCCTAACAGACAAAACTTCTGCTTTTGGACCCAAAGATTCAAGTTGCAGTATAACTCTTCTAACAAGCTATATTCTGTTACATTCTGTTACTCCTCTAACAAGTTACTATATTCTATGTTTAGCTTTTCAAATTTAGTTTCAAAGTAAATTTTAAACAAAATCAAAACATTTTAGTCTTTTTAAATAAATCAAACTGACAGACTAAAATTGGACTCAACTTCTCAATTCTAATTTAATATCAATCAAAATAAAAATTTGCTGTCAAGATTATTATCTTTTTGCGCGCGACTCAAACCTGAGTTTGATTAATTTTATCAAATTTCCGGTTGGTTTTGTGATGTCAATAAAATTTAATATCCATAAGGATATTTGTTGTTTTTATCATATATCAGCCATTCTGAGGTCGATTTACACCGCAATCAAAACAACACCTTAAATGTTGAACAATTTTTATAAAATAAAATGAGTTTAACCCATCTACAGTCCCAAGAAAATGGAATTAGCCTGTAGACCTATACGCACTATCAAATATCCTTAACTTTTCTGTTCTTAAAGATAAATAAAATTAATAAGCAAACCAAAAATATGTAAAAAAATCTTTATTATTCACTGAAAATTCGATTTTGCCTTGGCGTCCAGCCCGATTTAAGCCCAACAATTTTTCGAAATCCAAGCCCTATACCGACGCGATCCGAAAAGTCCGAGCCCGAGTGACAACCCATCGGAAAACTCGGCTTGAACAAAAGATGCCGATATCGTCTCTGTTGTTTTAATTAAACGTTCAAAAAAATAACATAAAAAATGAACAAAAGTGGCATTTTGGCTTTTCAATATCTCGTTATGTTCATCCATGGTACAATGCAGTGGTTTTCAACCTTTCTGGTGTTGCGGAATCCAAATGAAGCACTGCAGAGACTCGATGAACTCCTGTGCATTAATTTAACTAACTACCAATTTACTTGAACCAATTTACTTGAACTATCAATTTACTTGAAATTGTAAACTGTGGAAGCCCAGGACTGCACTGGCGGAATCCGGTTGAAAACCACTGATATATTGCAAGAGCCAAAACATTCAAAAAAACACATATCTTACCATTTGCAAACATCAACAAAACGGAGATCAATTTTTCCATTTTGCAGTGACGTCTCCTTCAAAAAAATAACACTTTTTATTCCTACTTAGTCTCGGTTTTGTTTTTAACAGCAGCGCAAGGTTTTGATATGCACAGTAGACCTACGTCAATTTTGAGTTTATATTACTGTATTTGTTAAATCAGTAAACAGTCATGTTTCAATGATCAATCTGGTCACAATGCCCTGGGGGCTGGTAGTGATGCGGGCTAGCCGGGCTACCGGTAGCATAGCTGTGGGTTAGAAGCAAAACCGGATTCAGCGATGGCGGAAGCATTTCTAATGTGGGAGAGGGGGGGCAAAAGCAATTACCAGATTTCCTTCGGCTGCAACCCATATTTAGCCTGCCCACACGCGACATGTCCAATTTATGTAGGCTAAGCTTCAGATCTACGAATCTTGCTTACTATGACATCAAAAATTTAATTGTGATGTAGAAACCAACACCGAGAGTCCTAAGCCCACATAAACTGGACATGTGAACAGGATAATTGTGTCGCTAAAGTTTATTCTTTTAACAACCCCAGCAGCAGCTGTAAATACCATAACCCTCCGTAAAGCCTCTATTTCAGCGCCATTGTAGGGGAAGGAATTCAAAATAGAGCTCTATCCTCTCACTGAACACCACCTGTAATGCCAGAACTGGGGAAGGGAAGGTGTTGAAAATGACGAGAACGGCTACACGGGGACGTGTCACCTGATTTTCTGTATTAAATTTTTGATTATTTATCGGTAACAGGGCCGGTGCTTGGAACTGCGGGGCCCAATCACAAACCTGATGGCGGGGCCCCTACTCTTCATAGTAAAGTGTAGGCCTATGGTGCATGTAGGCCTACTTCATAAAAAAGAAACATAGCTGCATACAAACCAACAAATAGACATTCATTACTTGCTATAAAAAAATTAAGGTGAAGCGGATGCTTTTATCGTTTTACTTTTAATATCAAGAAAGGCAAATTAGGCAACGCATTATAGACCTATACTCTTTCAGAAAAACACTTTTGTAACTTTTTTATAAGCAAAATCATTCAAAATATTTTCAAAGTCAAAGTCTTTGGCAATGGCTAACGGCAGCTCTCTACTCTAAAGTATAGTAAAACCATGTTTGCGCAATTATAGAAGTAACTTTTTACTACATGGTATTACAATTCCTGAAATAAACCGATCGTCGGACTGAAAGATCAGATTGTGCCGTAGTGTATTAAATTTAACAATATACTGGTCTAAATTAGGTAACGATAGGCGATCCGTATTATCAAGGGTGTTGAAGATAGGGGGGGGGGGGGGGGGGCTGAATCACCCCTAGGTATTTTTCTCCACCCCTCCTTTCCAAAGTTTTTAACCAAACTCCATTGCAGTTCAACATTAACTAAAACGGGACTTGTAAATAAATTTAACAAAAAATTGCGTTAAAGTTTTTCAAAATGTACCGTACTAAAATTGTAATTGCAGTATCAAATTTTGGAAAAACTTTTTGGGGAAGCATACCCCCGGACCTAGAACCGTTTTTATACCTCATTCAATCTCAAACTATCTCTCCTGTTACCACACGCCAAAAGAAATCGCATCTGAAACGTCTCAAAAATGTGGCGTCCCACTGAGGAAACTACTGGATACGCCACTGCTTCAAGCGACTTCCGTTGCTATTGAACTAAATTATATTGCGCGTTGTTTCTTGTTGTGATAACAAGAGTGGGGGTCTAGGAGTGAGAAGCCCCTAACCCCAAAATAAGCTGACGTTGGTTTGGTTATGAGATTTCACCCCCCTCCCTTACTCTAAGTATTTCCAACGTTTCTGCATATTATGAAAAACCGTAAATCTTGAAAGTTTCTCAAAGCTTTTGGTTTCATTAAATGGAGTATGTTCGACCCATGCGATCAAACAACTGTATAAGTTTTTTCTTCACCAATGCTTGCTTATAGAAGCTACCGAGTAGCCGATTTTTTTTATCTGATTTAAAAGACATTGGAAATGGTCCATATGAAGCATTGGCTCAACTTATGGTCCTTTTTTCTGGTTTGTGCCTCATGAGACTGCAGCGGACCCCAACTAGCGCGGGGCCCAATTTGATAAAATCGGCCTAAAACCGGCCCTTGATCGGTAACGGTGTTAAGGGAGTTTTTTTCTTTAAAGGTTAAATGTTAACTCTGTTATAAGTTTTTTTTTTTCATTAATTAAGTTTATCTTACTAAGATTCTGACCAGCTAGTCAAAAAATATGGCACCACCCCCTAACTCAGGGATGGCGAATCACTGGTGGGTCACTAAGTAACCCACTTGCACATTTGAACTATTTCAGTTACCCACATGTAGTTTGGAAAATTTTACGAAAAAAAGGTCTATGGCCCGCGGACGTGCATAACCTTTTTTTTTGCTCTACACCCGATTTTGGGAGAAAAATTGGACATCATCGTTAACTGCCCAGGGCCCTGCAATCGTTTAATCCGCCCCTAGTTCAAGCTCCTCGTTAATGTTATTACATCCGTAACCCACGTTTCTTCTTTTAATGGTCTACGACCTTAAATTTGACCCATCACTTACAAAGGTTCGCCATTCCTGCTCTAACTGAACACTACCTCTAATAGAACTCCAAAATAGGAGAAGAGGAGAGTTCAAAAATAAAACGCTGAGGCCTTGCGACGCTCAAACAAAGGCTTCACGGTATGTCATGCATACGGTTTCGGAAACGAGAGCAGTAAGCTTTTTTGGAGCATATTATACGAAAAGATGAAGTTGGGATGATCAATAACTCAACTCCAATTTACGTTATTTCTTATACCGATAAAGTGATGCGTAGAGAAATAGTAGAACTTCATAAATCGCATCGCTACACCTAAAACTAGAATCGAAACGCTTTAATTGTTTTCTCTAACCAAAAAAAAGCATTTTTGTTGGCAAAGGAATAGCTGGGTTGGCACTCCTGGCTTAGATGCAACCAATCGCTGGTTTACCTTTTATGACTTATGTTAAGATGCTCAAGTTGGCATTTACAAGCCGCAAGTCAGTCTATAAAAAGATTACACTTTTTTTGTTCCCCCCTACCCCACAAACAAAATTTTAAAGAAAACATCTTTGAATTTAAGCTCTTTCCTGGGTTTCTATTTCGATGATAGGCCAACGTTTCAAATGCATTCATGCAGAGGTATTATTCTAGACATAAACGTGTAAATTAAGGCCCCCCAGCCCCCCCCCCCCAAAAAAAAGTGGAGGAACCAGGGCCCCCCGCCACCTTCACTTCCGCCACCTATGGCCGGATTAACGGTTTCTGAGGCCTGGGACTATATGGTAGTCAGGGGCCTATTAAACACATTCAAAGAACATATTTTCTGAATTTAGACAGAACACCCTATTTTGAACGTACAAATTTTTAGACGATGTCATATCACGGAGCAACAAATCCTGCAAATACAGTATGCTTTCTATCTGTTGTTTGTGAAGGCTCCTACGTTTATTTCGCACCAAGCCGTGCGAAGTTTACGTTAACATCCTCCATAGCCTCAATCTCGTATTCTACGTCTATTTACGTACCGATACGGAAAATCGTAAGGCATTTTGTATGAAACTGTCGTTAATTTGCGTTACTCTCTATGAATTATTACAACAAAATGATTAGCCTTTATTTCGTATCCTATGTCTCTTTACGTACCGGAACGAAAATCATAAGGCATTTCGTGTGAAACTATCTTTAATTTACGTTACTGTCTATGAATTATTAGCCTACAACAAAATGATTGTAAATTTCAATGACTCTTTGCAACTGCGACGTTTCTTGGTGCTGCCCAGGCGCTAAGCCACGGAAAAGGAGCTCGCCACACGCGTCACGCGTTAGCGTCATCTTGAGTAAATGAAAACTTGGTTTCATTTCTTTTCGGTTACAGAATCGAACGTCGTGTAGCCCAGGGGTCCGCAAGTAGTGGGTCGCGGCACTTTCAATTTGGGTCGCAAAATTTTTAAACGTAGGTCTAAATAATTATTTTGACGTGATGACATTTTTTGCTTCAGTTTTTTCAGTTATTTTTTTTTTTAACTTTTTGGTTTTGAAACTTGACTTTACGGTATAATACAAAATTTTTGAACCTTTTGATTCATAAGTTTTAACAATTGATTCCTCACGTAACAAGTGTCAACTGTTACGAATGATAATTGGGCGCTGCATGCACAATTTCAACGTCTTTATTGCTAGTCACTGTCACTTTGCCAGTGAGTCTCAGTTCACTCTGAACTGTTTTATTGGCATCTGTGGGAGGATATTAGCGCATTGCGACGTTTAGGTTAGTAGCCTAATAAAACAGGAACAAATAAGTCAGCTAAACAAAAAATGTGTAGTCAAATTAAGACTGGTTTAATAGTTAGGTTGTTAGGCAGTTTAATTTCGCAAATTCGGTTGTAAAAAAGAAGCTAAAAATATCGTTAAATCTTTGAACAGAATCATTAACGATGAGGTAGCTATTAACTTTTTTTTGTTGCATATTTAGTACGTACTGACAGCAACATTGCAAGCACAACATCAAAAAGTATTAGTACGGTGGCTGCTTACGTACTATATAGTAATAAGCCTTCCATAAAATTTAGAAATATTTGGTATATGTAACATTTCGTCAATCTCGGACTTAAATGTTTCCTGGACTTCAGCATAAAATTTTATTTTAATCAATTTTATCTACCGGTATTTGGGTCGCCACAAACAAATGTTGAGAAACTGCTTAACAACGAATGCTTCAAAAAAAGAAAAAAAAAAAAAAAAACGGACAGCGGCCTAACTCGCTTTATAGACGAAAGAACAGCGAAGATTTTATGACTGAATATAGTAAGAAAATTTGGATTGGATTTTGCGCAGTTCACGTATTTTGACTTGCCAATTTGGAAGTCTAATTTAGATCGTCTCCTGCATCAAACCGCAAATTGTGCTCTAAACGCAAAGCTCATTCTTCTCATTACTGTATAGAAGAATAAACGCAATGATTCATTCTTCAAGACTGTGCTAACTTTCTCCTGTTTGTAAAAATTGCTGCGTTTAACAGCAAGCTTAAAATTGGCAAATAAGATAAACAATGTTCAACAAAAATTACTCTTACAAAATTTTTGGGTCTCGTGGACTTAGGGCAATTTTCGGGGGGTCGCGCCATTTTTGTAACCGATGCTAGGCTATTGTAACCTATGCTAGGCTAGGCTATTGTTTGTAACCGCGCCATTTTTGTAAGCCAATGTAACCGATGTTAGGCTATTGATAGCATTTTATGATGATTTAATTTATTGCAAAATTTATGCAGAAATGAACATTATATATCCATATAATCATTTCACTAATCCAGTTTAAAGGCTACTTCAAAAACCGACAAAATCGTTGTAAAATATGCTGTAGAACGTTATTTGCGTCATCACGTTTTCATATAAGGCCTATATTTTTTGGCATATTTTCGCTTTCTGCAGTTTCGACCCAAAACACGGGAAATTTGACTAGGTTAAAAGGGGATTAAAAAATTGCTTAGGCAGCTTCTGAACTTCGTTTCCGCGTCTATGAATGCCTCAACCATTGTGCTGGTAACGGGTTTATCGGTCCGAATCTCACGAACTCGTAATTACTCTTTTCTGATTTCGTTTAATTGCCGTACATCTTGTGATTTAAATTCGAGTGCAAATTCGTTGAAATTTTTGGCATTGATACAATCTTGAATCACTCTCTAGGCCTTAACCTAGACTGCATATAGAATAGGCCTATGCTGCTAAGCGCACGCTATCGGTGCGGGAGGTCTGGGGTTCGATTCCCGGGCCGGTCAAATCGGCACAGTGTCGCCAACGACTCGCCACCGTTGCGGCGTTTCTTCGGAGCTGTGTAGCCCAGGCGCTAAGCCGCGGAGATGGGCCCCGCAACTCGTTATACGCTTCGGCGTAATACGGCGAGTATAATGAAGATTTGATTTTATTGAACCGGCCGTTAGCTCAGCTGCTAGGCGAACGCTATCGGTGCGGGAGGTCTGGGGTTCGATTCCCGGGCCGGTCAAATCGACACAGTGTCACCAACGACTCGCCACCGTTGCGACGTTTCTTCGGAGCTGTGTAGCCCAGGCGCTAAGCCGCGGAGATGGGCCCCGCAACTTGTTACACGCTTCGGCGTAATACGGCGAGTATAATGAAGTTTTGATAACCGGCCGTTAGCTCAGTTGCTTAGCGCACGCTATCGGTGCGGGAGGTTCGATACCCGGGCCGGTCAAATCGTCACAGTGTCGCCAACGACTCGCCACCGTTGCGACGATTCTTCGGAGCTGTGTTGCCCAGGCGCTAAGCCGCGGAGATGGGCCCCGCAACTTGTTACACGCTTCGGCGTAATACGGCGAGTATAATGAAGATTTGATTTTTTGATTTTATGCAGCAAAGGTTAATAACTCGTGTTCAGCTTCAAAATATACTAGTTAATTCATAAAAAAACTAGTCAATTTTTTATAATACGTTGTAATCAAAGGGCCTTTTTTTTTCGATGGCGCTGCAGCCCCATTAGCCCCCGCCTTTTTCGCGCTGGTTGAAAGTTATAGTTTTTTCACTGGGCATCGTTATTTATGGCCAGTCGTATGCTAAAAGGAGGGAACAACTTAGAAAAGAAATGAAGCCGAGATGTTCAGTTGAGCAATGTGAAAAAAAAAAAGAGTCTTTACAGTCTAAAATGAATTTAGCCTGGACTGGGTGTGTGTAGCAAGGCTGACGAGACTGTTGTTATAGTCGAACGAAACATTAATTTGTCCCTTGCAACTTTATCATTAACCATCTGTTGTCCATGAAAATGGGGTTGATATTTAAGTCATTTTACAGGAACAACTGAATAACAACTGTTAAGCAAATGAATCCAACTTTTTCAAGTTATCTCTTGCTTAATCATCCATTTGCCCTATTCTACATTATAAATGAATAACACAGTTTACTGCCAAAAACTTACTGTATTTTTCCTTGCTCTTCTTTACATTCCAAACTTTATGCTTTTAGGCTTGCTTGCTTTTTTCGGCATTTTATCTTGTTTCATTATTACATCATAATATTTCTTGTATGTGGTTAACAGCACAGTTCGGAATGTATTGTAAATATGAGACGAAAATAGATTCGTGGAAGTGAATAAAACTCAGGTATTTCTTCTTTACCTGAACGTTTCGACAACATAGATTCAACTGTCTTCAACACTGGCGTACGTTAGACAGTACACTGCTGAAACTGCAAAAACAAAGGTGGAAAAGCCTTGGCACGCGTTTTTTTTTTGGAGATCCACCATAGCGACTTTTATTTATTTATTTAGAGATAAGTCCGGTCGCTGGTGATCACTTGCGGCCAAAAGCGTTGGAAGGTGGCGACTGAGGGTGCTGAAGCCCCCCCCCCTGTATTTTTTTCAGCCCCCTTCCGACAGAGCCGGATTAAGGGGGAGCTATGGGGGCTATAGCCTCGGGGCCCCCCAAGAAAAGGGGCTCCCCGATCAGCGATAAAAAGTTTATCAAGGGTGTACTCAAAAAAAAAAGATCCCTTCGGTTTCAAATTTAATCAAATCATGTATGAAAAGTTTAGATGGTCATTGAATCACTTCTGTATGTTATTATGAGTTTTTGAGATTTTAGCAATTGATACCAGTAAGTGGCAGCCCTGCAAAAGTTTTAATACAGCGTTTCGGCGAAGCATTTCAAGGAAGGTTATTCTTTACACTAGTTCTGCTTCGCATACTGTACATTTTTTCACAGTATTTTCAACCATTACTCAGTGGCGTAGCCGGGGGAAGGGGGCCTCCCTTTTTTCCTTGTGAAGATATTGTTTAGAAATAAAGACCTTTTTCCTTGATGATTTGCCTAAATCCGGGTACAGCACCCCCCTAAATTTTTCGCTGGCCACGTCGCTGTCATTACTTACCCGGCTTAAAGAGTCTAAGCCGCCAAGGTGGTCCGGTGAATAAGCTATGCTATTCGCTACTTTATTGATAGCCAGTATTGTAAGTGTATTACCTCTGCAGACGTTTGTCGTTTCTTCTGTTTTTATAACAGTGTAGCGAATATGTCATTATTTTAGCTGTTTCTGCTAAAGTGCATTAGATTCATTTTTGCATGCCTTAATTGGCAACCAGGAATTCATTTCAAATACTAAGGTTAAAAAAATTTCTGATCTTTGACTAAGGTTAAAAAATTTTCTGATCTTTGACTGCGAGATCACGTTGACAATGCGTTTTCCACTACGCGCATTAATCTGAGCAACGTCGATTGTGTCATCATAAACATCACTATTCAATATTTCTTTCCATGTTCAATTTTCCAACTATAGAACGTAGAGACGATAAGCACAGAGCATAGTATAGCAGCCTAGCGGGACGGCAAAAATGACATAAGTACTTAAATGACATAAATGTAGAAATGACATAAAAGTAGAAATGACATAAATGACTTACGAAATAACATGAAGTAGAGAGAAATGAAAGAAATGACATATTTACTGAGTTTGATAAATTTGGTCTCTATGTCCAATCGTCTTTTGGTTTTTTGGTTGCTGAGTTGATCAATAAGCGTTTCCACTTTATTTGCAGTGGCAGGATCCAAAAAAAGAGAGTTACTTAGACTATAGGGTCTTTTGGTGTTATGTTCAAGATTGGGATCTGCAGGTGACATTAAGTCAAACATCCTTTTCCCTACGTTCACAAAATATCGATTAAATTCTCAAGCAATGTTTTGTGGGTGTGTTACAACGTCAATTATTCACTCCAATGTTTAATTTGTCGGGAATGACAAGCTCAGTTTTGTTTGTCGTTAACAACTCATTTATTGTCTTCTATAGTTTTTCAGGTGACTTTTGATTGGTGCTCAGTGCAGTCTGATAAAAGTTTTGTTTTGCAAATTCAATAGCTCTAACTTGTACATTACGGTAGACTTTATAAGAATTGAGGGAAGTGTCATTATAATTTTTTAATAGTTGCGCATACGATCTGTTTTTCTTTTTGATTGACTTAAGCAAACCTTGCGTCAGCCATGGTTTTTGTTGGAGTCTTTTTTCTCTTCTGGAAGCTTTTTTTAGAGGTGCGTGTTCGTTTACCCCCTTTACCGTGTCAGTGAGAATTGTCATAAACTTGTTAAATTGTGGATCTACTGGTTTGTTGTCAGAGAGCGCAAAATTGATTAGTTTTTTGTTTAAGCTTTCAGGAAAAAGTTGAAGTTGGAAGTTTTTTATATCTCTCACGAAATTGTAAGATTTGGTATTATTGCAAACGGATTTTAATAGAAAATTAGCAAATGTGCCGCAACGGTCCGATATGCCTGTTACTGCTATCCCTGATTCTACTTTTGTGTTAGCAATGTTAGTATAAATGTGGTCAATTAACGCTTTCGAATTTTGCGAAATACGTGTTGGTAGATCTATCAGACATTTACAAGAACAACTTATGAGGTTGTTGGCATATTTTCGAATATTGCCGCTATTTTTGATGTTAAGCAAATTAATGTTAATGTCTCCTAAAATGCAATATTTTGCGTTGTTTAGGTTGTAACTATGCAATTTATTTGCTAGCTCATCACCAAAAGAATTTAGGCTATAAACATCGTAATTTGGATGTCGGTAAATCACGCCAACAACAATTGGTGCTGGTTTTGCTTCAATTTTTATCCGCAAATCTTCAACTGCATTTAAGTTCAAGCCAGCTGAATTTATAAGAGTATATGACAATTTTTTCTTAACGTAAAATGCAACTCCGCCCGCTTTTGTCGGACTGTTTTTATGCATAAATTCGTACTCAGTTAGCTTGAAACCATCATTACTTTTGGCATCGTTTAATTTGGTTTCAGTTATTGCATTGCGATTACGACTGCCTTAGTAGAGAGTGGGGAGACGTAAAGAGACAATTTGCAAAAGTTTTTTTTGCAAACTTCGAACATTAAAATGCATTACAAATAAATTTCCTTGACATGATTTGACTTTTGATAGAGTTTGGTTAATTTCATCAATTTCGAAGTGTTTACAGCAAGCAAATTAGTCATGGTATTTGTTGTCTTCTAAGTCGTTTGTAATGTTGTTGGATGCGGTGTTCTGGTCGACACTGGTAATCAAGGTCTTGTTGGTGATATTTGAAGCTGTCAAAGGATTCGAGCAACAGCCCAGTCGCGCGACTGACACTGTTATTAGTACGTGCATTGCAAAGCGTTGATTGCGGCGTTTCGTGAAAATTGTGTTCATTTACGCCTTAAGGTATGAGCATTGATGTGAAGTTTGTAGCCATTGTGCTGGTGGGAAAAAATTGACATAAACAACACGAAATTGTCTAGGCCCATAGTGCATAATTTGAATGTAAAAATCCGAATCTGCATCAGATACTACATTGTCATTGTATAACAAAGGTTTATAATGCAGTTTAGAAAAGTCAATATTTTCGTCATACCGAAACAGGTCATCCGGTGACTTGACGTAGAGCCAGTTGCCTGTTCCTTGGTCTTTTCCATTTTCGTCTGAGGGAAAACCATTCTTGTACGCCGATTTTTTCATTCTTATTGCACCGTTTATAGTGTGGCATAGAACAAAGTTGTCTTCACATTCTTCTTTAACGTATCTCAACATTTTGGCTCGCAAAGGCGTAAGATCTTCCGTGATAAACGCACTTTTGTAGATTGCATTTTCTTTCAGTTTCTTTTTAGCATATAAGAACTCACTTCTCTTTTTGTAGCACACAAATCTCGCGATAATTGGACGAGGCTTAGCAATTGGACTCTTTTTTTTTTACCCAATCGGTGGGCTTTCTGTATGTCACTTTCATTTCGTTCAATACCAAGAATTTTAGCAATGTTTAGGACAATGTCCTTTCCATCGTCTTTGTTGTAAAGAGATTCTTGTATTTCATGAATTCGTAAATTCTCTCTCCTTCCGTATTGTTCTAATTCATCAAGCTTGTAAATAGTCATGTTTAGAGCCTGTTTTAGTCGCACATTTTCTGCTTTAACTTGTTTCACTTCATTTTTGCTGATTTCTAGTTCTTCCTTCAGGCTTTTGAGATCTTCAGCTAGAGATTTTACTGTTGAGTGAATTTCATATAATTGCTGTCGGTCATCGTCATTAAAGTTATTCAAGTTGCTAGTACTGCTACAGCCAACGCAGTTCGAGCTAGAGGTTTGCTGTTTGCTGCGACGAGACATGTTGTTCAGAGTTAGTTAGTTAGTTGCATATTTATCCTACCACGAGAAAGCAATCAAAGCGCTATACGAGCTCGCTTAGAAGTTGCCAGCCATCTGTCTACCACACCAAGATGGGGGAATCCCGCTAAGTGCCTTTCCCAACGGCGCAACAAGTAAACTTGCCGGCTTGTTCTCCACACTGTTCCTTTAATGCTGAGCGTCAAGCAGGGAAGCTGTGAATACCAATTTAAAGTCATTGGTTTGACCCCACTCGAAATCAAACCAGAGTCTACAGCTCAAGAGACAGACGCTCTATACCACTCGGCCATCTGAGAGAAAATAAAACACGTCCGTTCTCTACGCTGTCAACTTAGAACTGAGAGTTAATTCTATTTGTTTGGTGCAAAAAAAGAATTCTTGACTTTTGGTTTTGTGATAGCATGGAGATGCCCGCTTTCCCCCATGCATAGTTTAGTTTATACAAAGACAATTGCTATATATCAGTTAATAGCGTAAGTTTTTTATGTGGGGCACAAAGATTGTTTTCTAAATGTTGACCCAATGAGTAAGCACCTGGAAAATTCCCCAATTCATCATCTAAATACCGCAGCAATGCTTATATTCGAGTTTGTATGATGAGCAAATCTTGTAAATTAATCTGATCATCACTCAAATAATGGTTAAAAAACATTATGAAACATCTTTCAATTGATATATAGATATTGGTTAGTCGTGAACGTATTAGTTTGTTGGTGTCTTTTTATTTTCGTACCGTCAACACAAGAATAATATACAAAAATAATTTACAGTATAATTGGACTGAACGAGAAAAGGGAAGGAGCAATAAAACGATTTACATTGTAACATGCAAAGGGAGAATGGAAGGTCAAGAAAAGTAACATAAGCATGGTTGCAACACCCTACGATAGAGATTTATCAAATAAAGAAAAAGAGCACACACACACATACAGTACAGAAAAAAGACGACGGTCAGATAAAAAAGACAGCAAAGAGAGTCACACTGCCATGCTATGGTGCAATATTAGGAAAACATAACAGTGTGTGGCCTTTCAAGTTTAATCCAAGTCGTAACAGCGCTTATAGAACTGAAAAACTAACTAAGAGTAGATGCAAAAGTAAAAAACGTAAGACCCGCCTTAATTACCCCAAGCGCAGCCGATAATAGAAAACCCTGAAACGCCCAACAGGCAAAGAAACCTACCAAAAGAAATCCTGTCCAGCCAGATCACCGATTTAAAAACATCCCGTTCCATACAGCCAAATGTTTGAGAACCAGTGAGCTAAGCCGTTTTAAGAAGTCTGTGATATCTCAAGACGGCAAGAACATGAAAATAGGACCAACCGACAGAGCAGAAATACTACTAACTTATCAAGTATAGCAATGTCAAAGCAAGCTAAATTTGGCATCGGCCGGCTACCTCCAGATCTTGTCATCTCACATGATTATAAGCCTAAAAAATTAAAGCGCATGTCCGAAGGCGTAGGATGGTGTTTGGAAACATAATGTACAATGTCGAAGTCTGTCCGAAATTGCATGTAGGTCAGTTGATTGCCTGAAAATACAAAAAGGCAAAACGAAGCAATGTCTGTTTGAAACAGGAAAAAAAATATCAACAATGGTAATATTACATCGAAAGACAGGTTATCAGCTTAACACACTATTACAATATGTTACGAAATGGAATGGAGGGGTGCAGAGATACAGCCATGGACAATGGAGAGTCTAATAGCCATTTAAGAAATACTGTTTCAATTTCTTTTTAAACGTACTGATTGTCCGGGATTTTCTAATGGCGATTGGGATTTCACTTCAGTTCATACTGTAGGCCCGACATATCGTATGGATTGTTGGCTCACCGTATTACGGCAGAAAGCTGGAGCTGACTGTTGCTACGAGTTTTAATTGAAGATATTCTGGACTGAAACATATCGTCAAACACAGATGGAAGAGTACCTTGGTGATAATTGTACATAATTAATTACTGCTAGACCGTGTTTAAATATATCTTTTATCGTTAATTAATAAATTATGTTGTCTCATAAATGGTAAAATATCGTCTTCACTAGCTAGACTGAAGAACATACGAATGAATTTATAGCAGATATTTTACAATTGACTAACTATAGTTAAATTGCCACTGTTGTAAAAATAAATTGATGCGACTGAAGAAGGAATACAAACGTTTATATACTATATTTTCTAAAATCTTTGAAAAACTAGGGAGCAGGGTGATAAGCCTGTGGTTGATCAGAATTTTCAAGTCACCTTTTTTGTAAACAGGTATTAATGTAGCATGCTTCAAGGAGGAGATAAATTTACCCGGACAAAGAAATAGCATCAAGATATACCTCAGGACAGTGGTTTTCAACCTGGGGTTCGCGAATGACTTTAAGGGGGCCGCAAGGGGTCCGCCAAAGTATTGAAAGTTTCATCAAAAATAGAGCAGTTCATTGAAGTACCAGTGTTTAATATATTTAATTCTTAATGTACGAGTATATTAAAAAATTGTCTTTTTCTGAACGATACGAGAATATGAAATAGGCATCGGTAGCTCTAGGGCCCAAGCAACTTTTTCCGAACTTTTTTTTGGTAAGACTGAATCATTGAAATTCTGCAAACTCACACATGAGGAGGCACTGCTTAAGTTGCAACCAACAGTTGGGGCTGAAACTTTCTCACTTAGCAATGATTATTGGTAAGTCAAATTCCGGATAGAAAAGCGACAGATATACGCTTTCACACTTGAAACCATTGCCTGCAATGATACATTTTGCCATTCACAAAAACATACCTAGCTGAAAATGCTTTCAGACAGACAGCATATTTATTTTCGTCGCAAAAAAAAAAAAACAAAAAACATTGCGGAATGACTCGTTTAGCTTTCAGGTTGCTTTGTTCACAATCAGGCGCTCAATTTTGTCTTCAAGCCGCTGAAATCGGTGCTTCGTCTAAAACTGTAGAGTTGGCATCGTCCTCATTTTACGTGGACGACTTTTTGACTAGTGTTTCTTCTTCTGCCGAACTTTTAAGTCTTTATTCTGAAGTCAGAGCATTGCTTAGTGCTGAAGGTTTTAACCTTACTAAATTTTGCACCAATTATCCCAAAGTTAGGGAAGTGTTACCGCCGGGTGATGCTTCCTTGTCAGCAAAAAAAATAATTTTGAAAAGGGAGATAATAAAACGCAGAAGGTTAGGGGTATTTAATGGGACCCTATTACGGATTCTATTTCTCTTTCTGTAAATTTAACTGCTAATGCAGTCACCCGCAGAGGAATTTTGGCTACTTTTTCGCAAATTTTTGATCCCATTGGATTAATTCAACTATTGCTGTTATTGCCGTAAATTTTGATTAGATCCTTGTGCAAATTAAAATTAAATTAGGATGACGAAATTACACCAGACCTAAATAGAAGATGGTTGAATTGGTTGAATCACGTGGATTGCATTAAGTCTGTCAGCTGGGATAGATGTTTAATTCCGTCAACTGATTACGAGCGCGTTGATGTTCAACTGATTATGAGCGCGTTGAAGTTCTTCTTGGTTGGCAAATGTAAAATAGCTCCGCAAAGGCAAACTTTGACCATTTCTAAGCTTGAGTTGATAGCTGCCTGTTTATGTGATTGGCGTTTTTGTCCTACACAGTTTAACGTGGCTGATGTTGGTACGAGAGTTTTGTTGCCTTCTAGCATTGAACGCCTTAGCTCTTGGATTGAAGGGCCTGAGTTTTTGCGTAAGGTAAGTTGTAAGATAAAATAAGATAATTTTATTTTGAACAACTCAATACACCACACCAAATCGAACGCATTTAGATAAACAACAACAAAAACTACATTAAGCAAATCTAAATTACATTTAAAAAAAATAAATAAATAAAAAATCTAAATTACATTAAACAACGGTAATTTTAAACGGATACGGAAAATAAACGCGCACGTAAACAAAAAGGTAAGGTTTCATGAATTGTAGCAGGAAGCTGCGAAGGGACCTCTCGGTCATCGAGTCGAGCAGCTCCCTTGTAGTCAATTCAGGCTGCTGCATGTTTACATATATTTCCTGGATTAATTTTTGTGCTATATTACGTTTCATTGTATTTCTCTTAATCTTAAGTGATTTGAATGCTATCACATTTAGATAGTACAAGCTATTAGTCTAATACTTTGAAATTAAATGCTTTTTGAATTTAATTTTAAACTGATGAAAATACAGTATTTTCATCTCTTGTGGTACCGAGTTCCAAATTATGACTCCTTGAAATTTATAAGATCTCTGCAACTTTTCTGTTCTACAAAACGGTAAGCTCAGATTAAGTCCAGATGATGCCAACCGGGTTGTTCGTGAGTGTATCGCGTTTACGGGGGTAAAAAAGGATGAAAGTTTTTTCGGCAGTTTATTTTGCGAATATTTATGCATTAATTTAGCTACATCGTAAGTATAAAGATCTTATAATTTTAAAATATTTAATTGTAAATAATAAGCGGAGGCATGGTCCTGCCATCTACCACCGCCCAATACTTTAACAGCTTTATTTTGGAGTGTTCTTAATCTTTTTAGATACTTTTTGCATCTATTCCCCCAAATAGTAATACCATATAGCAGATGTGGATGAATCATGGAATAATATAAGACCAGCAAAGCTTTTGGAGGTAGCACGTTTCTAAGTTTACACCTTACACCTAAGGATCTAGAAATTTTTTTCGCCACTACGCCAATATGTTCTTCAAAATTTAGTCTTGTGTCAATAGTGATGCCCAAGTACTTAATTTGATCATTTGCTGAAATCGACGTGTTTAGGAATTGTATTTCAATATCTGGGCTTGGTTTGATAATCTTGCTAGGTATAATTAGAGTCATAGTTTTTTTGGGATTGACGGTAATTGTATTGGCGTTTGTCCTAATGTGTACTTTTTGCAGTTCTCTAATTATGTTGTTTCTTAATAAACCAGGATTGGCAGAATGAATTACTAAACACGTACCATCGGCAAATAGTCTGGGAATTGAATTTAAAGCGTTAGGTATATCGTTAATATAAATAAGGAAGAGCAAAGGTCCTAAAGTGCTTCCTTGGGGTACTCCGTAATTATTTGTTAAGGTTTTAGAACTCAAATCTTGGAAAGATACAAATTGTTGTCTATTGGAAAGGAACGAGTGCAGTAGTTTGAGCGCTTCCCCACGAATTCCATAGTGTTCAAGCTTTTGAAGTAATTTCCTGTGACAAACCGTGTCAAATGCTTTTTTAAAATCTAAAAGTATAAGGCCTGTATATTGCTCATTATTAATTTGCTCACATGTACTGGTTAGGTCATCTAATACAGCATGAGTTGTTGACATGCCATTTCGAAATCCATACTGCGAGTCGTGTAGAACGGAACTTTTTTGAAAAAAAGAGATCAACCGATTGTAGATCAACTTTTCAAAAATTTTAGAAAAACAAGTGAGAATCGATATTGGACGATAATTAGTTAGCTCTTCGGTTTTTCCTGTTTTAAATAAAGGTACGATTTTTGCAATTTTGCAACTTCGTGGGAATATTCCCAGTCGGAAAGCATTGTCAACAAAATAACACAACGTTGTGGCTAAAACACAGCAAGCGGTGCGAAGAAAAAACGGTGGGATATCATCATGGCCAAAAGATTTACAAAAATTTAAGGAATTTATTGCGACTATAACTTCATTAACGCGAGGAGGTTCTAAGAAAATTGATGGTGCCACTCGGCTGGAAAGAAATCTTTTAAATAATTCTTCGTCGTTAGTGGCGATTTCGCTGGCTAATTTTTCACCTATTTTTGAGAAAAAATTGTTAAGCTCCTCTAGAATTTGTTGTTGGTTAGTTATCTTGTTTCCTTGAATAGTTACGTTTTGATGAAGTGGGCTGTCTTTTGAAGATTTTCCTGGGAGTAGTGTTGTGATTTGCCCAGCTTTGCTTATAAAACACGTCCGGTAGCTTCCTCGTTTTTTTGTTTGCTAGTTGGTGTGCGTGCTTCGGACGTTTCAACTGCTTTGGAGGATTTGATATTGATGTATTCTTTCGTTAAATTGTTGCGAGCCGTGGCAATATTCTCTCGTTTCAAAGGATATCTAAGGGAGGGTTAAAAGGTCATAAGGTCAAAACTGACCTTGATAACGCTCACGTGGATTTGTGTCGTTTTGTTCAAACTGCTTGATTCGGCTTTTTGTTTGGTTTTCTAGCAGGGAAAGCAATGTCTAGGGAGCACCGCAGTGAACTTAATTCTCTAAGAAAGCTGTCGCCCTTTATTGATGAAGAGGGTTTGATTAGAGTCGGAGGTCGTCTTCAACATAGGACATGCAATCAAACGTCCGATTTTGTTACCCAAGCATCACCGTTTGGTGAAGTTGATAGTTTTTCATTACCACGAGATGTAGCACCATTAAGGAAACAGTTACGTTTCGGCTCACATCAGGCAGATGTTTTGGATTGTAAATGGACAATCCACCGTTCGTTTCTATCTGAAGACTTGTTTTTGCTGTTCTTTGAGACGGGCCAAAGCGGGAAGACAGGTAATGGCGCACCTTCTTTCACTAAGAATCACAAATGGAGAAAGACCGTTTTCTATTACCGGTGTCGAATTTTTTTTACCAGAATGGGTGAACATTCGCTGTGGGGAGGCTACGTCCCGGAAAAGAGTGAAAAGGTACGATTGTTTGTTCACTTGCTTTGCTATTCGCAAGGTGCACCAGGAGGTTTGTAACTCATTTTCTGCATGCTCTTTTATGTGTGGTCTTAAACGGTTTTTGTGTAGCAGGGGTTTTTCTACTCGACAGGCATGGAGTGATCAGGGAACGAATCTGGTTGGTGCGAGCAATAAAATCAAGCAAGCCTCGGGAAACCTGGACGAAAACAGGATAGCGAGGTCGTTAAGTTCGCGTGGGGTGGAATAGAAATTTTCACCTGCTAAGAATCCACACCAATCTGGTGTTTGGGAAGTGATGATTCGCGAGGTTAAGCGTTTATGAAACGCTATTTACCACGACCATTGTTACAGAGTTTTGAACGACGAGGAATTTGTGACTTTTGTAAAGAAAGTTAATGGGATTTTAAACTGTTGCCCCATGACACCTCTCTCAGACGATCCGGAGGATTTTTCATGTTTATCTCCGATGTCGATTTTAAACATGTATTTGGAACCATTTTTGACTTTGGGAGAATTCGTTCAAAGTGATGGACTGCGGAAGTTTAGGTCAGCTTGGCGTTTGTTTTATTTGCCGCTTCTTCAAAGGCAACGTAAATGGACGAGACCTTGTTCTTCTAAAGGATTCTAATGCAACGAGGAATCAGTGGTTGAGGGCTCGAGTTACGAAAGTTTTCCCTGATCGATTTGGCGTGGTAAGAACGATTGAGGTTATGACTGCCAATCGTAAGCATTTTGTTCGAGATGTGAGGTACGTATATGTCCATTAGAGGCTCACGTTTAAACTTTCTTGCTTTCTCGATATAATATTTCTGGTGCTGGGTTTGCCTTGTTGGTGCTGTTCTAACTTTATTTTGTTTTTCAGATTGTGTTGTTCGAAAGCGGTCTAGTTCGATTGGTCAGGCACTATCTTTTAAAGGCTCATTCTTGTCGTAATGTTGATTTTTCTTGAAATATGTTTTGTGTATTTATATTTCGTGATCTCTATGTAAGAAACCCTTGTGATTAAGGGTTTCGCCGGGGGTTTGTTCCAGATGTTTCGTAATTTCCGAGTTAAAGGTTTTAATAAGCGCTGATTGCTTTACAATTCTCGTTGCCGTTGGCAGTTTGTCGTTTTGTATTTCCTTCTTTGTCAAAATTGTGTAATCGTTTTGGGCGTTACCCTCCTTGTTTATAAGCTGCTGGTGCCACGTTGTTCGTTCAGATGTTCGAGGGCACCATGCAGCGCTAGTTCTTAATTTTCGAGATGTTTAGATCGATCCAATCGGTTTTTTGAACGAGTCAATTGCATTTCTTGATTTAATCAAAATAAATTTCTGAAAGAATTAAAAGACGTCAAGTTCAGCCTAAGGATCTTATTCTGTTAGGATCATCAACTTTGATCCAAAAAGGGAAGCGCGTAAAAATGGTTTACTAGGTCAAAGTTTACTTGAAAGGTATTTTGAGTAGAAATAGTTTGTGTTACAGTAGACATATAACTATTTAATAAAAATGTCATGCGTATTTACGTACTGTTAGAAGCCGAATTTGAGGCTCACACTTATTCTAAATAGCGGTAGGCTCTTGATTTTTTTATTGGCCAGCGAGCATGTAAAATGAAACCGGCCGTAACAATCAGAAATAATACAGCAATAGCAAAAGTTAAGTGCGAGAGAATGCTGCCTCACTTTGCCAGGGAATAGAACGAGAAGTTGCTTTTGTCTTCCTCCCCAACAGTGACCAAAAAGTTACCACTAAACATTATGATGCGATAAAGGGAACAGTGCATCTTCGAAGTCAAATGAACAACTACAGCGCTATCATTTTTTAGCGTTAAATCATCATCATTCGCATATTACTAATCGAATTAGAGATAATCGAGCTTAGCCGAATTACGAAACTAGAAACGCAAATCTGCAAAAATTGTAAGCACCAGGTTTCTGGTGAAGTATAGTTACATGACATAGGCCAATGCATCGACTTAAAATCACCGATGTCGATGCATTGGTGAAACTGCCGATAAACCCTCTATTCCGACGTTGAACATCGGTACCGGTATATCCCTAAGCCAGACTTTGCTTTTCGTTCTTACTTTGATACGATCACTCACTGCCGAGTGAGTCAGAAAAAGCTTGATTTCACCCCCAGCCCTCTGCCCCTCCTTTCGTTACCACTACAACTAACACGTACGGCATATGCACTTTACAGCAGATAATGTACGTACACTAGGGTTTCTCAAAGAGGGATCACAGGAAAGCCACGAGTGAAAAGTTCTCCAGAAGATGGAAAGCCCCAAATTTGGTGCGGTATTTTACCTGTACAGCAAAGCTCTCTTTTTTCTGGAAATCAATCACTCTATTTTGACGTTATCTCCCTCAAGACATGCGCTCTACGGAAGCATGAGCTTCTGGGTAGGAGGCCACAAGTGTTAAGAAGAGTCTTTCGAAGGATGGACCATCAAAGGTTGGTCCGTGGCCTGGTGGTGCACATTTTTTCAACTTTTATAAGCGTCTACTATTGCTTTCGAAATCAAAGTATTGCAAATCGTTAACTTTTTCGGTATTACTTTAATGTCTAAAAACTTGTTATAATGAAGAACAAAATGCATAATGCAATCAAGTAAAACTACAAGTATGTAAAAAATTGAAACAAAGTTCAGAAATTTACGGAGAATAATAATTATGTTACAGTTGATGTCAAAAATACTTAGACTGGAGGCAGAGTTGATTTTATTGTTACACAATAGAAGACTTGACTGCTGTAGCCTAGTTATTGAGCAGATTACTTATAGTAGTACGTCTCTTCATCGCCCGCATATACTGACATTTTGTCTGCGTATTGACGTGAACCTGAAAGTTAATAACAAAATTCGGTCCGATGAAGAAGCTCATATTTTAAATTTGTTCGGCCTTGTGGTCTGAGAATTGGCTTCGGGGTCGGTACACTGGGTTGGATATGCGAAAGAATCCTTTCAAAAACTCAGGAACTATATCAGGGACAACCCAGTCTTCCGCTCAGGCATCAGAGCTATTAGAGTGAAAACATGGCAAGTAAAAAGTTGGTTAAAATGAATTTAAACAATTTTTTACGCTATAAAACGCTGTTCCGAAGTGCCCCTCCCCCCCAAAAAGACACAATTCGGTATTTCGGTAACACAATGATGTTTTAGAACTAGTAACTATAGTTACGTTGAAAATTTCAAGGGTTAATTCACAGCTACTGTAGCTAGCTCAATATACAGTATAATGCACGACGGTAAGCCTAGAGTTTCGTGTTGTAAACTTTGTAGTAACAACAAATTTTAAACAAGCATTATGATAATATCTTAAAATTTGTGCCAAAAAGCATGAAACTTACGCATGCAATTTTTCAAAACATATAAACCCTTTTAATTACCACGCCCATAAATGCATGCAAACTGAAAATGCGCCCACAAAACTATTTCGCATTTGGTGAAGGAGTCGGAATTGCAACAGAAAATTGAATCACACATCGCTTTATAAAGTTGTTCAAAAGTAGATATTTCGCAATTACAGTATATAACTCTTAAGAGCACATGCCCGGGACCTTTTTCATAGAACCAAATTTTTTCTCCTCAAGTTATGCAAGCAATTAACGCCTGTTTCACATTGGAAGGAATTTTTTCCAAACATTTTTTCCCAAACCCCCCTCTCCCCATCCCAAAGAAGTTTCTAGTTACAGTGTTACACCCTAGCTAGCTTTAATTCTTTTGTGAACCACTTAATGTTATTTTTCAACTGACGCTGTAGTTTTGACAAAGGTCGTTTTCAATGTACAAGCAAATTGAAGCACTGGCCCTGCCAAAATTTTGGTTGGACGGCGCTTCTGAATCAGGTGCTGATTGTAACACAGATTCGGATGCTGTGTAAACCTACCCTGAAGAGCAAAACTCACCCTTACCATTGTCGTCGTAATTGTAATAATCGCCGTAATTGGTACTAGCTTTCGAAGATGTCGATTTCCTTCGTCTACGCTTCTTCCTATTACAAGATCAATTCACGTCGTTTAAAAGCCGGAACTCGTGACGAAGTACAAATCAGAACAAGAAGCACATGGAACACTGGTGTTTTGTTGATTCGTGTTTCAATGCTTTGTTCGCCAAAGCCCATAAACTAAGAAATCTTTGATATGATATGCTAACAGCATTAGAGTAATTACAGAATGCAGAGACTTAGCCAGGATCTTTACAGTTAAAATTGTTGACTAATGAAGTTTGGTATATTTAATATCTGGAAAGACAACTTCATTCCCGGTACTCAATAATCAACTACTGCGAATGAAGCTTGAGGAATACTGCAAAATAAGTCAATCGATTGTAAAAAGAGATAGGAAGTTCTCACAGAGATCTTCTTTTTTAGCTTCAACTTGCCCCGATGGGAAATTGTAATGACTTTGCAAAAAATGTTTTTTTACATTAAAAGATTAATATTATTTTTGCATAAAGCTCGGTCTAGCAAACCCTTACTTCCTTTTCTTCTTCTGCATCACCACGCATAAAATTACCATCAATATCAGTAAACCTGCTCCTGCGCAACTGACAATTACGTAAGCTGCAAAAAACATAAGGCCTAGTATAACAAAAGACTTACTTTAGCATTTATACGTTTTAGTTTACTTTTATATTTACAGATATAACAAAATTAGGCCAATATGATGCCGGCAATGAGGCAGTTTGAAGAAGAAGCCTATTTTTGTCTGTCATTGTGTTTATGTAGTTGCATATTTATCATCCCATCAACAGAATGCGATAAAAAGGCTATAGCAAGCTCGCTCAGGAGCTGCCTTCTATCTAAGATGGCGTAATGCCGATAAATGTTTTTCTTAACTGCACAAGTAAACTTGACTGCGTGTTCTCCGCTCTGTCCTTAAAAAAACATTAATGAATGTACAGTGTCATACAGGAAAGCTGTGAATATTAATTTTTCAATTAATGATTTGACCCGACTCGTAGTCGAACCCGAGTTTACAGCTTTACTAACAACTCGGTCCTTCGAAAAATTAAACTGCAAACCACGGTTCGGCAACATTTTAACAATAAATCACCGTCAGGGCCGGATTTACCAATAGGCTAAGCAGGAAACAGGCTGAAGCCTGGATATTTGAAGAAACAAGGGGCCTCGTCACGAGCAAAAGGCTCGACACGATTACTGAAAGACCTTTGCTTTGGAGATCGACCATAGCGAGCTTTATTTACTTAAAGACAATTTCGATCACCGATCTATGATCACTTGCGGCATACTTGAAATCATCATAGCTTCGGGCCTCACATTGTCTATCTCTGGGCCTGATCACAGTCAGGAGTCGTATAGCCTTTACCACAAAAGGATAATAATTTATCGCAAATTTGAAAACATGGTATTAGTTCGGCATAACCCTCGTTATATTTTGGCGAACACGAAACACCAACCCACGAAAAGCTTTAGTCATAAAAGCACAAAAGACGTTTCAAAATGAAAAGAGATAAACCGATTTTGCTTAAAGCGGTAAATCAGACAAAACAAGGCTGATCAAGTTTTTGTCCAAGATACAAGTCAAAAACCTCCGACACAATTTGTTCGATTCGCACAATTTGTTCGAAACCATTCGGCGGACATTTCTGGTATTTGTAAAAAATATTTACATCGAACCAGTTATGGTCCAACAAACTGAAAAACATACGGCACAAAATAGCTTTTGTGCAAACGGCGCTCCATAGAATGCCTCCTACGCTTGGTCTGTATGGTTAATCCGTTTTCATGTGTGCCTAGTCGCCTACATTAAACTTACTTGAGCCTTCGGAGTCCCAGAAACCTGTAACCAAATCAACATGTTTAGTGAAACAAATGCTAAAATTTTAGCCGTGAAAATAGAATCAATGCCTCGTATAAATGAGATAACATAGGACGTAGAATCGTAGATGCTACTTCGTTGTATTGCAAAGTCAGGCAATCAAATATAAAAGTATTATCAGTGACTTTCTGAGACTCAGCAAAAACAACTAGCTCCTGACTGAACTAGCCACATTTGGAGAGTTTGTGCTTCAGAGAGATCAGCTGAACCGGAATCCCATATGACAAAGGAAGTACTTTTCGTATGCTTGGGCAAAACCAATCGATTAATATTATACTAAATTGTCAACATTACGCCATATTAAATTTCAACCCCAGTTCTGGTCTAAACTGGCCGGTTAGTTTATGCCCGAACCCAGAACTGATAGGAAGCAATAAACATTCCGTAAAAAGTCCTAATAGAAGTTGATCAAAAATGCTATTTGCGTTCAATTAAAATCAGCGCAGCAAGTTTTCGGGTTGCTACGGTCCGGATTTACGCTGCTTCGAGGTTACAAACATGTAACGGCTAAAAATCAATATCACATTTCAACCCCCGGTAAAATCCCTGTATTTACTTCAATTTATGTGGTAGCCTAAGGAATATTTTCCCTTTTTCTAATAAAACACATCTTATACTATTTGTTATATTTTATCATAATATGGTAGATTACTTTAGGCCTACTGTTGTTCAGTACAGTACGTATAAAGTTATTTATTTATAGTGTTCCGATTTACACCGTATTTCGAGTTGCACTGAAACTTAATAACTGATCAACTTCGTGAGTCGAGGACCTCCTGTGTTGTCGGCCGCGTGGCCGAGTGGTTCAGAGCGTCGTTTTTACGACGACCATCATCGCAAGGTTGATGATGCAACTCCCACCCAAACCTCGTTGTTGCGTCCTTGGATAAGATGCTCTACGACAATTGTCTCTGCTTGGTGGAATCTAGATAGCAACAAATTGAAGATGTCAGAAGCAAAATTCAAGCGGAAAACTCCGATACAAAGACAAAGTTTCTAAGCGAGTCTGGATTCGACCTATGCATAGCACCTCAGTCGCTTTCTCGTGACAGGATAATAAAAATAAAGAAATAAATCAATTAGGTGCTTTACTAACACAGTACTTCCTCTTCATGAAAGGCGCTTATAAACCAAGCAATGTAATATAAAATAATATTCTTTTATTACATTTATACCGGCTGGTTAGCTCAGTTGCTCAGCACACCGCTGTTGTTGTGACACGCCGGGTGTTCGATTGCCGGGCCGGTCAAATCGGACACATTGCCGCCACTGCAGCGACGTTTCTTCAGAGCTGTGTTGCCTTCGCGCTCAGCTGCGAAAATGGGTTCCACTAGTTATACGCCTTGGAGTAATACTGCAAGTATGCTGAAGATTTGATTTTTTTATCGATTATTAATACATATTATGTTTACAAAAAACTCATACTGCAGCCTAAACAAACCTACTTACCAGTAGTAGTATTACTAGGCCCACCAATGTCCATTCCTGCAACTAAAAACTTCTAATAAAATTTCAAACTATTTTTCATGTATATCACCAACTCTTAACCAAACTCTGCTACTAACACACAAAAAAAACTTCTAATAAAATTCTAAACTTGTAAAAAAAAATTGTACTTGCAAAATTTTCTAAAAATATTGGCTTTCACAATGCTACCCCGCACTCTTTATGTAGAAGTCGATACAAAGCCATGTAAAAGAAATAATTTGAGGAACTCCATACAACGTCCTAATATACATTTTCAGAGCAAATTATTTCAATCTATCTTTTAGAAGTATATAAATTTATCATTATGGTGAATTGGGCAATGCGAATGTACAATACATGGGGATAATTGGGGATAATCTACTGTACTATACATGGGGATAACGTACAATACATGCCACTGCTAACCAAATAAGAAAAGCTTTTCTGTCGTGTGTTTGTGAGAAACCAGAGGCAGCGCAGAACCTTTAAAAATGTTTAAGCAAAAAATACTTTAGGTTATGGAGTCAGTTTTCTTGGTAAGAAACGAGAGAATGTTTACGCATATCAAGAAAATGCTGGTCTTGGTGATATTGCTTATAAAGATATTATTTCTCGCTTGAATGTGTTTAATATTGGTAGACGTGGAGATTTTTTTTTTGCACAGTAATTAAGTGACTGTATTGCGTGAGAACCCGTTTCTTGATAGATAGCACTTATTTCGATTGCATGTAACTTTGACTGTTCTTTGTTCGTTCACTATTATTCGTTATTTCCAAATTATTATTAAATGCTAATCTAGTTGTCCATTTTTGTTAATTATGAGCAAAGACTACTCAAATACAGAACAGAAAAACAGTGTACTATAGAACAGTGGTTCTCAACCGGGGTGACGTGTGTGCTAAAGCCAGAAGTGCGGCGAAGTACCGGTATTACGTTTGTTTTTTTTTTTTTTAATCATGCAAAACAAAATTTTACAGCAGCAAACTAATAGTTTTTAAAGCACTAATTTCATCCTGAAGTTGGAATAAAACTTGACTGGGCCATATTATAGTGGCTGGCCCAATTGGTTAAATGAGTCTGACTAAGCTCCAGGGATCACGAAAAATTGTGTAAATCATTTCGGTTCCAAGCAAAATTGAGTTAATACTTTGTAGGGGTGCCGTAAGATCCGAATTGGTGGGGTGCAGCAGGCCATAAAAGGTTGAGAACCACTGCTGTTGAACAAAGCTATTGCAGATACAAAAAAAAAACAATTGTTACTAAAAACTACGCTGCGATGTACTTTGAGTAATACCAG
Source organism: Trididemnum miniatum (assembly GCA_964006365.1). NCBI lineage: Eukaryota > Metazoa > Chordata > Ascidiacea > Aplousobranchia > Didemnidae > Trididemnum > Trididemnum miniatum. Next base: position 2,684,010 of record OZ023250.1, read on the forward strand.
TACATACACTGTAAAATGTCGACATATAGCCTATTTCATAAATTGCATTGTGTCATTTCTTTGTGGGCTACACAAATTAGTATTTTTTTGCATCCACAATGGCCCAGTTCACCTCATGTGCCAACAAATCAAGCCTAAAGTTTTAAGTTAATGGTTGGCCCAAATCACCTCATGTTCAAATGTTTTACGCCACTTCAAAAAAAAATAAAAACAAAGTTTAAAATCATTTACACCAAAAATGTAGGACATTTTTTCATGAGGTATGTATCCATAATTATGTTTATTATAAAATTTCCCAACTTTAGCCAAGATTTCATGCCTAAAATATTTAAAATAGGCTAAAAGAGGCCCATACAGCCTCATCTTACGGTAATATAGTTATATCTACTAGTACTTTTAAAGTGTATTAATTTACCTGAAGAGTAGTTTACTGGATATAAATGCAACAAACTTAAGCGAATAAAAGCCACAGTCAGGTTAAATATCGCAGTAAACAGCAAGCATGCATTAAATACAAAAATTGGATAGAGATGCCTTTTTTTGGATAAATCGTTAAGGTAACTACTGTAATTGAGGAAGACAATCAAAACACCATCTCCAGAAACTTTTTTGAGCTATTTTTCATCCTAAAACTGGAGAGAATTTGTTAACAATATCATCTTGCAAGTTTCACTACCTTTTATAGGGTTTAACACCGTGTTAATAGCTGAAAAAATTAAATAACACATACTGTTAGTCCTGTGTGTGGTGGGATTCGCATTCCTTACTGTTGGGTGAAAGCATTTGACAATATTATTGTTTCCTGGCCATACATGCCAACAGCAACCTTGCTCTTCACATGATGGTTTGTTGTGATAACGTATGCAGGGCGTTCTTTTGCGCACGTTTTCCTCTATTTTGAAGTATGCACATTCATCCATGTCTTGCGAATAGACAGCTGTAACAATAACAGGAGTTGTTTAAGAGATTCTCGCATATTACGAATTTCATACAACCAATTATCCATTAATTGTGACCAATGATAGGACTCATCTCTAAAGCAAGAAAAGGTCTTAAAGGTTGGTCTACATAAAAAAGGTCTTTGTTGTTCGAGGCGAAACTCCTCGTTTCTCCGGGGCCCTAGACTTCAGCCTGCTGTAGTGCCAAACCCGGCCCTGATCCCTCTGTAAGATGCACTTGTGTGATGCTTGTGAATACGTTGAAGCTTGCCAAGGATTAGCGGTGCCCATCTGCGCAGCTTAGCAGCTAGCCATCACGGCTACGAGATAATATTGCACCGATGGTAGGTAACTGGCAGCATTTTGCTTGCATTTTTAGTACTTTTGCGAGTCTTACAAAATAGAGATGTTTTACTAAGTGCGCATTCTCTTTGGCACAGCAAGTAAACAAGTATGTTTTAGGACCTATTTGTCTCCTAAAGTTGCAAACTAATTTACGGTTGAATTATTATTTTCGATTTGGCGCGCTAGCGCGCTGAAAAATTATGGAGATTTTGCATCCTGGTTTCAGGACAATTTTGTCTCTTAAAGTTGCAAACTAATTTACCGTCGCAATAATTTTTTTCAGCTTGGCGCGCTGGCGCGCTGATTTAAAAAAAACGATTGAAACTTTTCTCACACGTTTCAGGACCTAAATCAACAAATGAACAAATCAACAAACCAACAAATCAACAAACCAACAAATCAACTTACATTTCAATAATTGTTTTCAATTCAGCGCGCTAGCGCGCCGAATTAAAAAAAATTCGAACGTTGCACTCACGTTTCAGGACCTAAATTAACTTAACAAATCGAATTACATTTCAATAAATTTTTTCAATTTGACAAAAAATGTTTGAACGATAAGTTGATTTGGATAGGCAATGCAGTTGTTGAGTAATCATTATGCTACCCTAGGAATCCTGGTGTAGCCAGTATTGCCCTAATGTGTAACCCTAGCGAGGTTTTGTTTTAGGCCGTAGGCTGTTAACCAGTTCAGGTCAATGCTTGGCTAGGAATCTTAGCCTAGCATTGCCTATAGTACCGGTAGGCAAAGCTAAGAAGCTTACCAAAATGCAATACTGGTGTAATATTTGAATACGCTACCCGTACGCTAGATTGCTAGTTGTTACCGATACGCTAGAAGCTCGTAAGCTCCTCCTACAACCCCATCTCCCCATGACCCTAACCCCAACTCGTATGATCAACTAACTGTATCTTTACTTTAATGACTCAACAACTAGCAATCTAGCGTAACGGCAGCTTATTTAAATATTACTCTACACTAGTATCGCATTCACGTAAGCTTCCTAGCCTCGCCCACCTGCCTACCGGTACTATAGGCAATGCTAGGCAAGGCTTTCAAGCCTAGCATTGACCTAAACTGGCTAGCAGCCTATGGCCTAAAACAAAACCTCCTTAGGGTTACACATTAGGGCAATGCTAGCTACACCAAGATTCCTAATCTAGCATAATGAATACTCAACAACTGCCTGCTAAAAGTGCCATAGCCTATCCAAATCAACTTATCGTTCAAATATTTTTGCCAAATTGAAAAAAATTATTGAAATGTAATTCGATTTGTTAAGTTGATTTAGATCCTGAAACGTGTGTGCAATTTCAGAGTTTTTTTTTTAATTCGACGCGCTAGCGCGCTAAATTGAAAACAATTATTGAAACGTAAGTTGATTTGTTGGTTTGTTGACCTATTGATTTGTTGATTTTGTTGGTTTTTTAATCTGTTGATTTAGGTCCTGAAACGTGTGAGAAAAGTTTCAATCACTTTTTCCTAATTCAGCGCGCCAGCGCCAAATCGAAAAAAATTATTTCAATTGTAAAGTAGTCAGCAACTTTAAGAGACATAATTGTCCTGAAACATGAGTGAAAAATTAAAATAATTTTTTTAAATTTGGCACGCCATATAACGGTGCGATCACATTAACTGAGACTCTGAGACCTTTGAGATATTGGGCATATTTAACTTATTATGACATCACATCCGTACAAAGTCATTGAGACGTGATGTTATCAAAGATAAATCTGAAAAAAATGTCTTAATGGTTTCAGCGTCTCAATTAGTGTGATTGCAGCTTAACAAACATAGAATACTACAAAAAAAGAAAAATGACATTTGATTGTTCAACATCTTGGTATATTTATCGATGTTAACTTGCTAAAATAAATATTCAAGAAAATAAGACTTACCAAGTGTAAACATCGACAAAACGATTAAGATTATCAAGTTTGCCATCTTGCAGAGGTAAATCTTTCAATAAAAAACTTTTGTGAAAGAAAGTAGTGATACTTTTTTTTTCAAGCCTCATAATTGCAGCTTAGGCATTTACAATGGTGAATCACATGCATTGAGGAGAGCTTCGAACCTGCGAAGTCAGTTCCAAAGCCTAATGCGCCAACCATTCGACCAACTCCACGTGTGGCGCCTGAATGCCCTACATTTTTGTGAGACGTCTCAGTGTTTTTTATTGTTACGGTTTTGTGCTTTTGGGCACTCTTAGGGGAGAAGGGCTAGCAATATGTCAAATCTGCAGCCTTTTTAACTTGGCAGCAGATTTGCTTCGAGGCTTCGTTTTTCTCTCAGCAGTTTCTCACGTCACGTGGTCTGATACACAGGATTTCGTGATTCTGCGTTCGCGTTCGTATAAAAACGTCGGCTCGTCTAACAACGAGAAGACATATTTAATCAGCAACGTCGCAACTGCTTCTCAAAGTATCTTTCTTTCGTATTGTATTTATTTCAGTTTCCGTTTTCGTTGGTTTAGTCAACTATTATCCATAATGCGTAGAGTTAAACAATAACAAATCGTTTGAAAATTTAATTTGATCCCTGCAGCAGCGACGCGTGGATAAGTCGTGAGGTTCAGCGTTAGGTTTGGAGTCCTTCACTGTTACATCTTGACCACGACGTCACAATTGCACGTGGAGTTGGCCGTGTGGATGGCGCGTCGGGCCGGTGCTGGTCGCGGGTTTCGCGCTAGATTAGTTCATCTGCCATGATGGATGCACTTCACCATTATAAAATCAGAGCAACAAAATGGTATGTTGATTTTGAATCAATAACAAAAACACATAGCCGTCTGAGTACTACCATGCAATCTCAGAGCCATATTCGGACTTCGGGGCCACGAGCTAATTTTTTTTAGGAGGATCCTATGTTTTTGTGAATCTAATTTCAGGGGCTAAATTTTTCTCAAATAAGATGCTTTTTGCGAATCCAATTTCAGGGGTGGAATTTTTCTCAAAAGAGGGAGGAGGTCAAGAAACAAAACTTTTAAACACAGTATCTATAAATACGTCAGAAGCAAAAGCAGAGATAAATAATAGCAAAAACAGCGAAATAAGAAGCGAAGGTGGTTGATCAGCGGCTGTTAATTTTTCTATCCGTAGCAAGTCTAGTGACTACTATTCAGCCAAAACCTACTCCATCTTTGGATCAGGATAAAATGGCGCAAACACAGCTAATCAAGAAGCATTCTGATCTTACTCAAGCAACAATTTGGAACACTTTGGAGTGATTTCGGATGTGGCAGAATCTTTAGTAAAGAAAACAAACCGATATGTCATTTGCAACAAAAACAAGCTGGAATTTAGCATTTCTATGGAGGAAATGATGCAATTTATTGAACTGATTTTTCTGTCTGGTTACAACATACGCCACTCTACAAGAGGCTACTGGAGCACTAACCTGGATTTACGATGTACAGTTTTTTGCTCAACTATGAAATAAAAGCGGTTTGTGTTTTGAAATAAAAGCGGTACTGCATGCAGCAGACAGTTAGTGATTGAGTGACTGCCAAGAGGCGAAAGTGAAGCCATTATGTGATCTTTTGAATAAAGAGATGAGGCGATTCGGTGTAGTTCATGAGGATTTAACGATAAATGTATAAAAGAAAAATACGTAATGTCTTTCTGGTGAGAGGTGCGAGAAGACGAAGTATATCAAAGTTAATACAGCGCCATCCGTCCACCACAAATAAGCAGCTACAAATAACCAAAAGTTAAATGCAAAACATTTTATGAGTAAAGGTGTTATTTTAAGCAGTAGTAACGCGAAACTAGAGCTAATATCCAACTCTGAAAGATTTCTATCCGAGTAAACGTTTACACTAGATTATTACACTGACTACAAAAGCAGACTTTCCTAAAAAAGAACCTTCTCATTTGGCAAAAAAGACGAAACTTACATAATCGTTAAACGGTGTAAAAGTAGCTGCTACACCGAATTTTGGAATTTTTTTGAGTTTTAAAGGTCTTGGGATAATTCGGGTTGAGGTCTGCAGCAACTAAAAAAAAGTACGTGCAAAGTCGAAATTCAACCGCGTTTCATGCTCCCTGTTGGTTTAGAGAACGCCATCTCAATACAGAAGGAAATTTACTTTGTTTTTGGTGTTGGCAGCGTCCTCACGTAGGGAGGCCTCAGGAAAAGTCGAACAAGCTAACACCACTCGCATACTTAGGAGGATAATGTGTTCTATACCCCCTTTTGATTTCGTCTTTTCGTACAAAAAAATGTTGCTAAGTGACTGAAATATGCCGGACTTTTTGACGGTTCTTGAAGTTTAAGCACCTTTCCCCCTTTAAATGTTCTCGCAGCGCTACCGGTTGCTCCAGTGTCAATTAAAATTAGCACCGCCGCAATGATCATCAACAAAAAAATAAAGGACTTTTGACCCTCTTGTTGGTGTCTTCCGCACCCTTAATTTATGGAGGACATCCTATCGATTTTTGCCCACGTGTAGATGCATTAGAAGCCAATGGGCAAGAACTTCTTTCACAGATCTTAGCTCTTCTTCCATATTTCGAATGATACCAACAATTAAGGGCTTCTGTATTCGGTCGTGATGGGGTTTGCGGTCTTCACAGACCAGATGGCTGAGTGGTAAGAACGTCCGCTTTTGGAGCTGTAGACTCGGGTTAGATTCCGAGCCAGGTCAAACCATTAACTTTAAAATTGGCATTCACGGCAAGTACTTATGACGTTGGGAAAGGCACTTAGCGGGATTTCTCTATCTTGATGCGGTAGACAGGTGACCAGCAACTCCTAAGTGAGCTTGTTATGGCATTTTGATCGCTTCTGGATTCCAGCATTTCCTTTACAACTTTCTGCTTCAGGAACTGGTTGGAAGTAGGGGTCAAAAAATTGCTCCCGGAAAAGAAATTTTGTTACAGTCGGCTCGAGCTGACAAGACACCCGCGTTAGCCAGCGACATCTTTCACGGAGTACTGCTCATAGCGATAAAAAGCTAGTGGTAGCATCGGCTCATTACCAAATCCTAGATTTTAACATGTCTTCCTGTAAAGGATAAGTTTTTTCCACTCTAAAAAGTAAAATCCCCTTTAATTGTACGAAATAATCTTTTACCGAGTAATTTCTCGAATGCAACCTCAAAGTAACGTCTCCAATTCATCGGTTTCGTTACTTATAAATTTGTGAGAAGCATTTGTTCGAGAGACTTATAATGGTCTGTCGAGTCAGTTCCTCATCAGTATGCTTTCTGGGTAATCTTCTCTTTCTTTGCCATAATTGACACTGGTGACAAGCAGTTTGCTTGTTTTGATCGGAGCTGGAACGAGGGCACAACCACCCGAGACCTACTCATCATAGTTTCGAGACCCGAGACGAAAATTTTTCTCTTGTAGTCAAGGCGAAACTTTAAAGTTACGAGACCCGAGACTTCATAGGCTAAAACTTCTGGCCAAATGTGGTCAAATAAAATGTTTTTCGAAAGCACAAGATCATGCCAAATTTTTACTTTGAATACATCGGGTAGGCCTAGTTGTCGCATTGTCATTGTTGTTGATTACGCATCAAAGACCTGAAAGCTGTTTCAAAGTCAACATATCTTCATGCCTTGACCAAAAACAGGACCATTTTCCAAGACTTTCAAGGTCCGAGACCGAGACGAGACATTGGCATAGCGAGACCAAGTAGAGAACGAGACACTCAAAAACGTGTCTCGAGACCGAGACTGTGAAGTAAACTTTTCCCCAAACGCGGCAGGCCGCGCTTACTGTTTCTTTAAACTGGCTTATAAACCCTACTCATGACTGGTGAACTATGCACGTAAGTGGAACCACTTTATACGGTGCATCCACACTCGAAACAGGCTGGGGGTCTATGTCACTTAAACATGCAGTTGAATTCCCTGCTTGACGCTCAGCATCAAAGGGACAGTGTGGAGAGCAAGCCGGCAAGTTTACTTGTTGTGCCGTTGGAAAAAGCACTTAGCGGAATTCCCCCATCTTGGTGTGGTAGACAGATGGCTGGCAACTCTTAAACGACCTCGTATAACGCTTTGATCGCTTTCTCGTGATAGGAGGATACACATGCTACTAATTAAGTAAGTAAGAATGAAAGTATGAGGGTGACGCCATTGGCGTAGAATCAGTTGAGAATACCACTTTCGAGACATCTGTACGAGCCCATCTGACAGTTGTGTTCTTACGCTTGCCAACGACTTACACTACAGTATCACCAACACCAGTTGGAATTACAATGCAAAATTTCGGTAATAGGAAACGAACGAAAAGATGTCAATACATGATGTTGGATAGTGGCGTACGTAAGATTTTGCAATAAGAGGGGGGGGGCTTCAACGACGTCACATCGTGATGACGTAAGGATGCTACAATTACAGTAGTTCAGAGGTATTAAGGTGCATCGAATTGTAATGTTTCTGGTCTAAATTATTGCGCAATTGCAGCTAACCATGATTAAGCTTAATAATACCACAGCGAAGGAAACAATTAAGATAAGTCATTCACACTTTGCTTGATACTTTGCGCTTCATTTAAGAAAAAAAAAGGTTTCACGGAAACTCAAGCTGTCAAGCCCTGGCCCGCAACTAGAAGCAAATGCTTTGGGGAGCGAAAAATATTTTAGGGGGGCCAAATTACCTATACCGGTATCATGTATTATAGTAATCAATTTTTTGTAGGGGGGGTTCCGCCCCCCCTAGTTGTGGCCCTGGTCAAGCCGCGGTTAAAAATTTACTGAAAAAACTTTGGTTGACCCCATTGGGCCATAGCAAGGTTAGCTCACTAAAGTAAGCTAGCTTTCGCGACGTCACAAACAGGATGTAGGCAGGTGGATCAAACAGGCAATCCAAAAAAAATTTTTTTCAAGAACCAACGTTGATATAAACAACGCATATAAACCTTGATAAAAAAAATTAATATGCACTCATTATAAATGGGGCAGTTTCTCCGATTACTGCAAAGTGAAGATAGTGGAGCTTGAGAAAAAACTGCTCTCCCTATCGAAGCATTTTTAATCTAAAATATATTACGCGCGAGAAGATGCGATTAAGGTCAAAAGCAGCGTCGATATTATCTAAGCATTTTTCACCCAAATCACAGCGTCGATATTATCAGATATTCTCAAACAAATCATCGGGGTGTCTGGGAAAGGAAGCACTCCAGCTCCTGAGACAGTTACGGTACGTAGAAACAATTTTGCTCCCCAATTTCTGTCCCGGGGCCTTTTCACATGTTTCGTTGGTCTGGTCTTACTTAGCAGTATTTTTGTTTTATTCTTAACACTTGAGGCAGTATCAATTTAGATTTTTATATTTTAATAAATTTTCAACAAACCGGCCAGTTGCAGCGCAGCGTTCAAGATGTCGCTATTGATGCGGAAGGTCTGAGGTTCAATTACCAGGTCGGTCAAATCGGACACAATGTAGCCAACGGCTTGCCCTCACCGCGACGTTTTTTGGAGCTGCGTTACTCCAGCGCTAAGCCGTGGGTTCGGGCCCCGCCACTCGGTGCCACGCTTTGGGACTACAGCGAGTTTAATGAAACGAATACAGTGAAGATTTGATTCGAGTAAATAAATTTTTTTTGTATGCAACCATAGTTACTGCAGATACACCGAATTTGAGGAAACTCCTGCTTACCAATTGCTTTACAGCAGCATCAATGACAAAAATGCAGGTCAAGCACAACACATCAGAAAAGTTGGACCAACCGGTATCATTGCATCGTGTCGTAATGAAGATTTCTGAAGATTAAATTAGAAAGTTCGCCAACACAAAAAAAAATAATGGAATTTCGGCAAGCTCCGCACGAAGAAAAGTCGGTTCGTCTCAAAAAAGAAAAGATTCATTTTTTCTGCAATCGTCAAAGGGTAGGGGGTTGTTGATTCCCGACCCTTTTCCTTGAGTACGCCACTGGGGCCCATCTTTGCGACTAAGCGCTTGGAGAAAACAGAAACGTCGCAGCGGTGGCAAGTCGTTAGCGACACTGTGCCGATTTTACCGGCCCGATAATCGAACCCCAGGCCTTCCCCAAGAATAACCTCAGCTAACAACTGAGCTAACGGCCGATACCGGCCCAGAAATCGAACCCCAAAACCCCTAGCGCCGATAGCGATGTGTTTAACCACTACGCCAACTGGCTGCTAGTTTGGTCAATTCAAAATTATGACATCACAAGCGAAACATCATGCTGCCTACGTTGCAACCATTCTCTTCCAAGAATGCTTTCTTCGCTAAAATGTTGTCTTGTTCAGCTTAGCCATTGAGAACAATCGCTTTATGACATCACAACACGACTATAGCTTTAACAGTGCATCAACAACATCAACAACATAAGTCTATTCAGCCTGAAAAGTAAAAGAACGTGTATTTACAGCGAACATTCAAACAATCAGGCCAGGAGCACCGAAGAACCCGGGGAGGTTATCAAGTCAGGTGCTCATGACATACAACTATAGGAAAAACCATGTTTGTGATGGCAGGCTACAGAATAGTGCAATGTTGCAACAGAACTGACAAAAAAAATTCAAGGGAGAGCAAAAAACAGACAGAGAGGGCAAAACAAACTAAAGAACACTTGTACCAACGACGACCACTTCACAATTCAATACCACTGATAGCCAATTTTACTACAGTTAAAAGGGTGAGGCAACAACTTATCTGAAGAGATTAAGTCGTAAGAATTGACTAATATTTTTTTGTAATGCCTTGTGAAACTATGCAAACTCAAATCTTTGATGCTATCATCAATTTCTCCCCATAGTTTTGAACCTCTATGTATAATTAGTTTACTTGCAATACACTTCCTGATACTCGGTTTATAGTACACTTGTTTTTGCAATTGCCTTGTAGTGTGGTTATGAACTTCATCTATTTTTACTAATGAGTCGCAGAGCATTTCTGGCAGCTTATAAAATTTAAAGTTTTATACAGCACAGTCATTGGGCAGTATTTACTGGAATATGTAATGGTACGGATGACGTTATTTAGACGTATCATAAGTTCATTTAGTCGCGATTTAGCAGCGGTACCCCATATGAGTAAGCCATATTGAATCCTGGAATATATTAAACTGTAATAAAGCATACATGAAGTTTGCTGTGGAACGAAATCTCTAATTCTAGAAATCAAGCCTGTGTACCTAGCCAAATGGAGAGACAAGTGATGCACATGGGAGGACCATTTTAAACAATTATCGATATACAACCCTAGGTATCTCACTGTTTTCTCTCTTTTTAGAGTAAATGAGCGAAGAAACAAGCTGATGTCAAAATTGCAGGGAAAGTAAGGTTGTTTATTATTCAGCATGTAGCTTGTTTTCGAGAAATTTAAAGATAGCTTATTTCTTCGCAGCCAGATATCAATTTTGTTAAGCTCTGTGTTTACTCTACACTGCAATTTGGCAGGACTTTCATCAGCAAGCATTAGAAACGTATCGTCCGCAAATAGCAAATAAGGTTGTATCAAATGAACTAACAAGGGGCAGGTCATTTATGTATAGGAGGAATAGTAGGGGACCGAGGGAGGATCCCTGAGAAACACTACATATAACTTTGTTCAATTTCGACTTGTTGTTATTAATTTTTGTATATTGATATCTATTAGATAAGTAACTCTGAAATAGTTTTAGGGATAGGCCACGAATTCCGAATCTGCTATCCATTTTTTCCAATAAAATAGAATGGTCTACCCGGTAAACTCTACCGCTTCTACCGGGTAGACCTTTGTTTGGTCTAAAAAAATGCTTTTGTTAGGTCTAAAAACACGCAGCAGGTGTACAAGTTCTTATCAGTATTTTTTATTAGCTTATCATATATGTTGCATATGGAGTGAATGATTGATGTGTCTCTTCTAAAACCAAATTGGTGTCTATTCAGTAAATTGAATTTTTCCAAATAGGAATAGAGACGAGAGTAAATTTTTCAAAGATTTTACTAAAAGGAGATAAGAGAGATATTGGTCGGTAGTTAGTGCATAAATTAGGATTCCCTCTTTTATAAATAGGCACAATTTCAACGATCTTAAGCACATTAGGAAACTTTCCTTGCTCAACACACCAATTAAAGAAATTACTAAGGTAAGGAGAAATTACCCGAGTGCTATATTTCAGGAATTGATTGTCAATGTCATTTTCCCGAACTGCCCATAGATTTAAGCGCAACGCACCAGAAAAGTTTGACTACCGGTATTATTGCATTACAAAAAAAAATTTTCAAGATCATAATAAGCAAGTTGAGTTGCACAGACAATTTCGGCAATCTCTGTATAATAAAAGGCGCATCGCTCCAAAAACAGAGGTTTTTATTTCTTTTCAAATCGTCAATGGGGAAAAGTTGACCCCGAACCCCTTCCCCTTCCGTGGGTACGCCACTGGTGTAAGAAAAAATCTAACTTGAGGTTGAAGTAGGCACCGTATTTAAAATTGCTGGTATTATGACGTTATCATAATTTCGCGTCTATTATGTCGTAATCGTAAGCAAAGGAATCCCAAATCTAGATGGAGGCCTTAGAGTTGACAAGTCGGAAACAAAACTATTGGTCACATAATGAGATACTGTAGTTTATCAGCAGTTCATTCACTTACTAATTAAGCCATAGAGAGCAAACATCGGACATGGGTGGTCAAAGAGTAGAATTTCTGGTCAACAGGTAGAGGTACCTGACTTGATTACAAATAAAAAACCTGACTAGATTTAGTTGAGGCTATTGTAAAGTTACCGGAAGAACGAGAAAAAACTCCAAGTAAAGGTACGTAGTAGTTTTTATAACTGTTGCCAACTTGAGGCAAGTCAAGTCATTTATTTTGCGTCCAACAAAACTAAAGCAGTCAAACTTGAGTCAAGAAAGAAATGCTGACGAGTGAAAGATCCCTTAGCGCGCTCGTGCTAACAGCCTTTTGTCGCACTTGCAGCTTAGACTGAATCGAATCAGGCTACTTCTTCCTCCGACATAATAACGCGATCCACCAAGTAACGAAAACGTCTTTGTGTTGTACTAACGTCAAAAAGACACTGAGGGAAAAGGCTGAACTCGCACGTGCAAATTGTTTCAATTTTAATACAAACCTTTTGTATGTGCGTCACGGTTGAAAAGTTGGCGTTCAACAGAATATAGCGCTCGAATGCTATTGCGTTAAAAGCAGCAATAAAGCTTTACAGTGACGGCATGACCAGTTGACCACTGACTAGACTGTAGAGCTAGTAGCACTAATCGAACAACAGTAATCGCATTAAATGATGTATTGAACTAAAAGCATTATATGACGTATTTTTAGCTAATACCATTACGTGACGTATTGAACTAGAAGCATCATGTAACGTATTGAACTAATAGCACCAATAAAGCTTACAGAACAATTGAAGCACTCAAAAATCGAGGCCAGAAACTAAAGGTTTCGGGATATTTATGCTACGACAAATAAACAATAAGAACAAAAGGGCACTGGGGCTAATGCGCACCAAGTCGTTGTCGCACTAAAACAAATCATCTTCAGGACATTTGGTACACTGGAGCAAATGGGCATTACGGGCACTGAGGGGACAACACAGAAAGCAGGCAATTGAGGCACCGAGCACTTTGAACACTGAAACAAACGGAGCAACGAGCAATAGGAGCACTTAAACAATGGGTTTCAGAACACTCACGTCACAGCAAAAAAACGGGGCACGTGAACAAAATAACCTAGTGATTTTTGGAGTAAATCAGCTCCAGGAGAAATAAGGCACCGAGCATTTGAATCTGTGAGACGGAACCAGCGGCCGAGTAGTCGACTTAGGGAGGCCAAGCATTTATCAGGGGCAGGGCAAAGGTTGAAATTAAGCAAAAAAAACGCTACCTTCAAAAGAGTAAGCTTGCTAATTGAGGGGGGGGCAAGCATGTCGATTGGTCCCAGATGGCGCCGGCTTTGCTGGGGGAAAAACTGGCTTAGAGACATTTGGGACACTGGGACAAATGGACATCAAGACAATAGGGGATTGGTGACAAATGGGTCTCGGGCCATTTGGGGCACTGGACACCGAGATAATCAACGCACCAAGCAATTAAGGCGCGGAGACACATGAAGCTCAGGATATTTGGGTCCCTGGGCAATTGGAGCACCAAGCGATTCGAAGCCTATGACAAATGCATCTTGGAGCATATAACAAATAAGCAGTGAGGCAAATGTCCATCGAATGGACAAATGAGACACCCTAGTACAGGCCTAACAGACATGCAACCGGAGGCAAAAACTGGAGGCCACTGGAACAAATTGGACTTGGGACATTTTAGACACTGGGGCGTACTGGACTCCGGGCAGCTGATACACTGGGACAAATGGGTCACAAGCAATTTGAGTCAAACGGGCACTTGTACGAAAGAGAACTGAGACAAATGGGCATCGATACATTTAGGATACCGGGACAATTGATGGATTGCGCAATCAGAGCACAGGAACGCTTTGTGACATTCGGGGCAAATGAGCGCTGGCGCATCAACTGCTCCAGCAATAATGAGTTGTAGCCATGGCCTACTCTAGTACAGGGCTAACAAACATTTTTTGAAGTAAATTTCTAACATTTTTATTTTAACATTTCTAACGTTTTTTTAAAAGTAGATTGTCAAACCTGATTTGCAGTTAAAGGCCTCCAGTTTTTGCCTCCGGTTGCATGTCTGTTAGGCCTGTGAGGGTATGCCATGGTTGTAGCCCAATCAATCTCAAATATCTGTGAGACCAATTAGTCCTAATGCAACACTTGTTTCGGTTACAAATCAAATCAAAAATCAAATCTTCATTATACTCGCCGCATTACGCCGAAGCGTGTAACGAGTTGCGGGGCCCATCTCCGCGGCTTAGCGCCTGGGCAACACAGCTCCGAAGAAACGTCGCAACGGTGGCGAGTCGTTGGCGACTCTGTGTCGATTTGACCGGCCCGGGAATCGAACCCCAGACCTCCCGCACCGATAGCGTGCGCTTTGCAACTGAGCTAACGGCCGGTTTGTTTCGTTTACTATTTACCCAATTGCCCATTTGCCCAGTGCCCTAATCGTTTCCGTTTCCAAATTGCTCAATGCCCCAAATTTACTAGTGCCGATCTGTTCCGATGCTCATTTGCTCAAGTGCCCCATATTTTCTGGTGCCCCTTTAACCAAGTGCCCGTTTGCCAAAGTTTTTGTCTCCTATTTGTCCCAATGTCTGTATTGTTCGGTGCTCCATTTGTTCCAGCGCACAAAATGTCAAAAGATATATTTTGTTCTTGTCTCTAAATTGTTAAATGCCTTAACCGTCCCATACCCCTAACGTTGTCCTTCAAGAGCAAATTTGTTTCGAACGGCCAGATCAAGAGCGTATTTAGAGAGGGGCAATTTTGCCATGCCCCCCCCCCCCTGACTCGTCCTTTTAGTAAAAAAAACTAATGGTGCCAAGTGACTAAAATATGCTACACTCTTCTGATAGTTTCTGTAGCTTATGACCAGGGGCCGATTCAGGGGGTAGGATGAAAGGTATGCATCCTCCCACCAGCCATTTTCAAAAATATTTTTAATGTATACAATTTTTCGATAATCTCAAACCCCTTCGATTGCAATAAGCCCAGTGGCGCGGGAACGTTTATTGGACTGGGGGGGCTCAAAATAGTAAGATCGTGTCAAGGTCTGGGGGGCGAAGCCCACCAGACCCCCTTTTCTCCAATGTACGTTTCTAAGAGCAGGACGCACAGCTGACTTGTCTTCATAGACATCAATTGCATGCTCGTTAAAGTGACCGGAATTTTTTCAAGATAATTTTTTATCATGGAAAACAAGATTGCTTAGGGCCTACTTCCATTAGGCTTTTCTAACTATGCACGAATTATTACGAAGCATTTTGTGAGTGCAAGCATTTGTAAAATGCAAATACCTCAATGACAAAACCGAAAAGTATAGGCAAACAAAATTTGTCCGATCTAACTTTTGCTTAACTGATCAGTAGGGCAATTTTTTATTGACCTAAAAAACTCAAAAAATTGACTTTATTTTATCAAAAAATTGATATTCAAGTGTTTCGCTTATCGCTGTATTGCAATCTTTGTAACATCAAAGTATGTTCGAATACCTAATGCATTGTCTTTTCAATTCTAATGTTTTTGACTACCGATACGTAGCGACAAAAATATGCAACAAATGAAAACACGACGAAAAGCTTATTTTATCATACACGAATTTTGCCAAAATTGCAATCTTGCAAAGCTGTCTGAACGGATCTTCACAATCGAATCAATGAAATTACATCAAACATTATATTAATAAATTAAGCATGTGTATAGCTGTAATACCGATAACAGTCTGACGACAGCATACACCTCCCTGGTACCACCAACAGTTACGAACTTCCATCTCTCAATTATCTGAGTTATCTCTTTTTGAGTATAAAGTAGAATCGCGCAAAAAAAGCAAGATGGCAAAAATTGACCTAATGAAAAAAAATTGATCTAAAAAACAAAAAAATTGACATTTATTGACTTTATAACTTCATCAATACTGATCCTACGACCGCGAAATTTTGTTTCCACATTGTTAGAGTTATTTTCTACTTCCAAAAAATAATTGACTTTATTGACCGTGAATCGCCCTACTGATCAGAGTTACATGTAACAAACAATGCCCCACCAAGGTTAAAAATAACAAAAAACACACGATCAAAATAAAGCACTGAACCATTTTTTAACATAATGAAATGTGTAGATATAGGTAGATATAGGTATTAATTTTAGTAAAAATCATCGGTGCCAGTTCAATAGTGATTTAACCGCTTCATTAGGTAGAAAAATTTCAAAACCATTAAAAAACTCAACCAGAAGAGAACTTGCACAAGCTCATAAAAGCTTGATCAGGGGTGCCGAACCAGTCGATCGCAATCTACCGGTCGATCTGTGGATGCTTGGCTGTCGATCGCGAGCCGATTTGGCAGGTACACACATTAGCTTGGTCACCAACATTTACAGTTCATGTAACGCGTCCGGGCAGTGAAAATCTGTTTGTAGCTCTTTACATAAATTTTGGTGGAATTCGGAACATGTGAAGGATTAAGGACCGTTTTTTTGCACTTTACCGCATTTTCGTCTACGATTTGCGTGATTCCCATGATCAGTAACGACTTTCATGAGCATTCAGAGTAGTTTGGCCTAAAGTGTTTGGCAGCTGCAAGAATTGGCAGCCATTATACTTCTACTGGTCCATCATCCATGACTGCCGTAAAGGTTTGCGAACGCTGATATAAAATACTGTTAAAAATGAACTTCAAACATTGAAAATTTTACCAGATTTCACGATGGCCTAGTGAATAATAGCTGAGTGATTTTTAAAAGAATAGTGATTCTTTGTTGGTTAAAAGCGCCATAAAATTATTTGCTTCGTTAAGTATGTACGTTGCGAGCATTAATCACGTCGCACTCAGTGCATAATTTGCTCGATTGTCAGGGGGGACTCAAATGAGTCAGGGGGGGCCAAAAAAGTCCAGGGGGGGGATTAAGCCCCCCCTGGCACCCTACTTCCCGCGCCTATGAATAAGCCGTACGCCTTAAACACGCATAATCGCAAATGTACGAACAAAATGCATCATTTTTGGAACGCCCCCCCTCCTTTCCAAATTTCTCGCTACGCCACTGGGCCAGATACGCACCTTTTCAATAGCATTGAATAGCCCATTGATATCTTTCCATTTAGCTTCCGAAAGTGCAGCCAAAGCGCTATTGACAGCTCATATGGCCGAGTGATAAGAGCGTCCGCCTCGGAGCTGTAGACTTTTGTTTGATTCTGATTTGGGTCAAACCAATAACTTTAAAAATGGCATTCATAGCTTTCCTGCTTGACGCTCAGCACTAAAGGGACAGTGTGGAGAACAAGGGCTCCGGAAAGTTTACTTGTTGTGTCGTAGAGAAAGGCACTTAGATGGATCCTCCCATCTTGGTGTGGCTTGCAACTCCAAAGTGAGCTCGTATAGTGCACTGATCGCTATCTCGTGATAGGAGGATAAATATGCAACAAAATACAAAAACAGTATCGCTAAATGCGTTTCCCGACGGCACAACTAGAAAACTCACCAGCTTATACGGGTACTGTTCCTTTAATACCTAACGTCAAGCATGGAAGCTGTGATACCAACTTTTAAGTCATTATTATATGCAGCTGCAAATGAGTGGGTTGCCATAGGGGCTTCTAGTGATGTGGGCTAGTTAGGCTACCGGCAACTTAGTTTGGGGTTATTAGTTAAAGGTTTTTTCATTGGGTATCGTTTTTTGGGGCCAGTCGCCTGCCAAAAATAGGGCACAACCTAGAAAAGAGATGAAGTCGAGATGTACAGGTATAGCAATGCAAAAAAGAGTCTTTACAGTCTGGAATGAGTTTAGCCTGGATTGGCTGTGCGTAGCAAGGCTGACGAGACTTTGGTTATAGTCGAAATTTTAAGTCATTGTTTTGACCCGCCTCGGGATTTAAGCCTATAACTCTAGATCAGGGGTGTGCAACCCACGGCCCGCGGGCCACAATCCGGCCCTCCAGGCCAGTCAATGTGGCCCTCGACGATGGCAGGACAAAAAAAATTTTTTTTTTAAATCGATTTATTTAGCTATTTGTACCGTCTATAATACACATGTTGTGTTTAGCATTTGATAATTTTATACAAATTTGACGGTGACTGGCCCTCGACGTTGTCAAAATTTTCGAAAGTGGCCCCCCAGTGAAAAAGGTTGCACACCCCTGCTCTAGATCCTCTGGGCTATCATAGCAGTAACTTCACAAACCTTCTTTCTAGCAGTCACTGCTTAAATTGGCTGACGGCTCATTTACTTTTTCTTTTCAAAATTACTGTTCTATACGTCTGACTAGCAATAGCTAAGTACCCGTGAAGAAACTATAAAGTTACCCAGCTCATAATTTTGATGTCATCACTGTCGGGCTTGTTTGAATTAAGCCGTGGCTCGAGATTAGGGTTCGGGTTAGGCCCTAACCCATACTAATAGCTCACTAGCGCCCCTAGAGGTCCTTGTGCTCGTGATATATCCGCCTGCTATGCGATGCAACTTAATTTAAACAAGCTCCAAGATTTCATGGCAACAAAGAGGTCATCTAGCTATTTCTAAGGGTACTCGGAAAAACATTTATTTTTTTCTCAAATGGGGCCAAATCTTTTTAAAAAAGAACGTACAATAGCCTAGTATATTGCCAAAAACTTACTTTATTTTTGTTGAGCTCTTGTTACATTTTTCAAAAGTATTGCGTCAAACTTGCTTGCTTATCTTTACAGCTGTACTTTCCGTGCTTTTCTTTCACTATTTTCTTGTTGAACTCCACTACTGCCTGTGCCATTATTACATCATAGTAGTTTTTACGTAATAACATTAAAACTTGGGAGCTTTGCTGAAATGAAAGAGTCGAGATAAAAAAATGCAACTATTCCAAAACAGCAAACCGATATTTTTTTCTGTGAAACTAACCGAAACAAATGTAATTAAAAGCTGTTTATATTGAAGTCTACAGTTCGACTTACGTTAAGTTTAATGCTTCGATTAAAGTATGTTTTTGCGTCAGCAATCAAACACGAGTTTTCCGAATGCGTATTCTACACCAAACTTTTAACCGATATGCGAGTAACAAAACACATAGCACAAGGCTTTCAAAGTGTTGATAAAATTTTCTGGGGCGAATTTATTGCGGGTAGGGAGCGCGGCCGTATTCGGACTGGGAAGTCCCTTGCTTTTTCACAAACCATAAATCAGCGGAGCGTATCCAAAAACTCCTTAAAGGGACGCCATGTTTCACTTTGAAAAAAAAAAAACATTAAGCGTAGTTTTTGTCAGTGTGCGAGGAGGGGAACATCAAAAGCAGAGTTAGCCCCATTTTTTACCATAATGAGTTGCAAAGACGTTACTCAGTTGCTGTTAATTTTCTAGCGTTTATACCAGCATTGCAATACAGTAATAAGATATTGCTAAATCAAGCGTAATCTTCATAAATTCAAATAATAAAAATTACAACAATTCTAATGCGCAAGCCTACGATTTGCCTTCAAAATTAATGTCGGTCGAAACTGCTAAATACTTAGGTATAACGTTTGACAACCGTCTCTCTTTTGAAAAACATATCAACAATTTAGTAAAAAAACTCTCTAAAGCAGTAGGAATATTACGTAAAGTTAAAAATTTCTTAAATTCGCAAGCACTTCTCCAGCTTTACTATGCTATCTTTCACTCGCATATACAATATCGGCTTATTATATGGGGTTCCACTTTCAAAACCTATCTTAAAAAATTAACTATCCTACAAAACAAAGCAGTAAAAATTGTTGGTGGTAGTAAATATTTTGATCATGCAACTCCTTACTACTCTAAATTACGCATTTTAAAATTGGTTGACCTTTTGAAATTAGAAAAAGCATTATTTGGTTTCAAATACAGAAGCAAAGCTCTTCCCTCTGCACTTACAAATTCTTTTTCTGAAGTATACAATGACAGATCTACACGGTCGGTTATCCAAACTAATTATTTTATTTTTTTTACAAAATCTACTATGTTACAAAGATCTATTAAATATCAGGGTCCGGTTGTTTGGAATTCTCTAGATTTAAACATTAAAAAGCGAAACTCCTTAAAATTGTTTAAATACCATCTAAAAAAGTCACTGTTGAGTAAATATTGTTCTCCATTGATTACAACCTAACCTCATGTTCTTCCTTACTCCATTTTTCCCTTTATATCTTGTGTAGGATGCTATGTTTTCAGCCTTTTGTTTTTTGTTGTTGTTGTTTTTCTTTTTTTGTTTCTCTTGTTAAGCCAAGTTATGATCCTCAGTCTTTATTTAATTCTTCAAGGTGGCTGCTGACTCGAAGACCACTCGACTAATCGCTTCGCACTCTCCTCCTCGCCTCAGTTGTATAGGTTACCAAATTTTACATCGTGTCATAATATTTAATTGGGAGTCAATAAACAAAGTTCAGTTCAGTTAATAAGTGCAGGGCAGGGCGATTACGCAACAAACATTTTACGAAGCCTGCCAAGCGTAGCTCTGCAGCTAAAATAGTTATTTAAGTTTACAATGCAATGCAGAAAATTTCAATCAATGAATTGAGTTTTAATCTAACCTATAGTGAGATTTTGGATAAAACAAACGCGGGGACGTACCCAGAAATTTGAAAAAAAAGGGGGGGCGACATTTTAAAGCCAAGACAGTAGGGCAGGATATAGCCTACTGATGAGCAAAAAAAGGTCATCACGCCCGCAGATGTCCAATTTTCCGCCCAAAGACAAGTGAAAAGCAAAAAGAAATACACGCCCGCAGATTGTGCTTTATACGAATATCATCTTTACTTAGTGCATTTGTCTGCGTGGGGTAGTAGGGCGGACCCAGCGGACCCTTCTGGGCACGCCCCTAAAACGTGATCAAAAAATCTCATTATTAGAGGCAGTTTTCCCCCGCACCGACCGGTGAGTCACCTATCCAATGGTAGTGGCGAGTTTTTACCGGAGACACGGCTCAAATCTATAACGACTAGGCCATCGTAATCTGAGTCCGGAGTAGTCAAATTTCTCATAACAACTGTATGGGTTGGCTGTTGTACTAAGAATATCAATGATAGGCTTCAGGTATATACAAGAACTTCGGCTACTCCGACATCACATCCGGCAAACGCAATAATTGGCCAAAAATCGGGTGGGTGCACCTAGTGCTGATTCAATTTGACAGCAATTGTGAATCCACAGTGGATGCTGGGTTCATAGAAAGCCCCAAACGCCTTCTCGGTCTAGACCATAGGTGGCAGAAGCGGGGGGGCTTAGGAGGCCCTGCCCCCCTCACACACACTCTTTTTTTTTTCAGTGGAAGACTCATTTACGCGTTTGTTTCTACAAAAATACCTCTGCATGAATGTACTTACAGTATTTAAAACTTAGTAAGCTTGCTATCGAAATTGAAACCCAGAAAAGAGCTAAAAACCAATTAAGACGTTTTCTTTCAAATTTTGTTTGTGGGGTGAAGTAGAGATGGCATGGGCGGCTGAGAGACCCGCCGACGAGCGGTTAACCGGTCTTTTTACTGGTCCGCTATCGACCCGGTTCTATCTTTGTTTATTTCTGGGCCGCTAACACTTTTTGAAATCCCTTAAAGTGTGATTAATATGATTAAAGATTCATAAAAAGAATGGGCTTTGGGCGGGCTGGGCTTTATTTTTGGTATGAGTTGCCTGGTCGGTTACGGTTACTGGGCTAGAGGTTCCGGGCGGTGGGCGGTCCTGGCCTCAAAAAAGTCAGCCCAAGCCATCTCTAGGGTGAAGGGAACAGAAAAAGTGTGATCTTCTTAAAGCAAAAAAAAATTAACATGCGGCTTGTAAATGTCAAATTGAGCATCATAACATACATAAGGCAAACCAGCAATTGGCAGCATTTAAGCCAAAAGTCCTTAACTTCTCAACCGTGCTCCGTGGCCCTAGGCCCCCCAAAGGGATAACAGATCACAGAGGTTCTCTTGGGAGCCACGATGGTAGGAATCATTAGTGAATTATTATAACAGACCGGGACTTTTAAACTCACACACTATAGGGGCCAATGGTCTGTTAGAGGTAAGCTGTAGTTAAAAGGCCACGGTTCAGAAAAGATTGTGGATTACTGATATAAGCTTTCAGTATGGAAAAAACTTTTTACAGCACGTTTTGAGACGAGGCGAGATAGAGTATTTGTCGTAAGTGTCGTTTACAGTAAACAATAGCAACTAAATTCAAAACTAGGTCCCTCCACCAATGCATAGTATGCCCTACTACCTGCACTGACTTTGCAGACAGTCACTCAAACGAAATGTAGCCTATTTTATTTGCAGTGCAATTTTTCATCATGCGAGGGGCGGGGCTAGTTCTCGGGGAGGTGGGAGCTTCGCTTTTTCAGACTAAATTTTGACGTTAGCCACCAACCTTCAAAATCGATAAAATAAGCAGCTGTCATAAAAAGCGGGGGACTCTGCAAAACATATATAGCCTATAGTTTTTTAAGCTTTTTGAATGTATTTAAATGTTTTAATTCAGTTTGCTGAGCAGCGCTGACCCTAGCAATTCCTTTGCCAACAAAATTGCTTTTTCTAGTCAGAGAAAGCAATTAAAACGTTTCGATTCTGGTTTTACGTGTGGCGATGCGGTTTATCAAGTTCTACTATTTTTCTACTCATCACCTTATCGGTGTGGGAAATACCGTTAATTGGAGTTGAGTTATTGATCATTTCAACAGCATGTTTTTGTATATAACTCATGCTTTAAAACAGCTTAGGCTACTGCTCTCGTTGTTTCCGTGACCGTATACGTGACATACCGTGAAACCTCTATTTGAGCGCCACACTGCCAGTGGCGTACGGTGACCTTTTTGACTGGGTGTTCACTTTTTAGAAAAACCTATCATACACTTGGGGGGCGAGCTAGTGGCGATTCTAGAGGGGCACAGAGGGGACCATGGCCCCCCCAGATTTTTGCGTGTTTTCCAGGTTGCCCCCCTTCCCAGTTTTAACAAGCTTATGTAACCTGTGACAGGGTATGAAAGTATACTAATCGATTGCCTAACCTCAGAGTTAAACATTTGTTGTCTTTGCTTCTTAGTTTACTAGGCTATATGTGAAACTTGCATAATGCATAGTTTGCTTCGGTCTTTGTCTTTGCTTTTCGCTAAACTATTGCTTTTATAGCATCACACAGTTTCAAGGAGTTGAACCGAACCCGAGTTTTTTAAGCCGGTTAAACACAATTTTTGTCGAACCTTAACCGAACCCGAACTGTATTTCTCAAAATCGCAAAGAGCGAACCAAAACTGAACCGAATATTGTGAGTACTTGCGAACCTTAACCGAACCTTTTTTTCTTTTTTTTTTTTTATAGGCATATTTATCCTTCTATCACTAGAAAGCGACGAAGCGCTGTACGAGCTCGCTTAGGAGTTGCTGGCCATCTGTCTATGACACTAAGGTGGGGGAATTCCGTTAAGTGCCTTTTCCAACGGCACAACAAGTAAACTTGCCGGCTTTCTCCACACTGTTCTTAAATGTTGAACACAAGCAGGGAAGCTGTGAATACCAAGTTTTTAGTCATTGGTTTGACCCGACTCGGAATCGAACCCCAAGTCTACCGATCCAGAAGCAGACGCTCCATACCACTCGGCCATGTGATTGGTTGAAAAAGCGATTGAACAGATAGAAAAAGCGGCTCGCTGCGTTAAGTCACTCGGGTCACTTTGAAGCTGGTTCGAATTCGAAATAATAGTCACTTATGCAAGTAATCTATGCATGGAGAAGAAGTCTTTTAATTTTGATATACCTGGTTCCGTAGTACACGCGTATAACAGACTAACCAAAGCGCTTTAACACTAATTTAACGCTATTTGTGGATTGAATGGGTCGCCGGTGTCAGAGCATAGTAACAATTCAATTATCTCGAAATTGGCTTTACTTCAAGTATTTTATGCATTATATTGACCAGTCAATGCAAAAAAAATTGGCTTTGTTCGTTTCATTTATTTCGTTCGTTTCACAAAATGTGTTTCTAGAATTATACCATTTTTTACTGCGAACCTGAACCGGAACTTTATAAACCGGTTTTGAAATATTTTTTAATGGAACGAACCCAAATCGAAGCGTTTCATTTTATCTGAACTTTAACCGGAACTGAACCGAAGTTTGAAACCGCTGTTGAACCCAAGCCGAACTTGAACCAGAAAACTAAACGGTTTGACTCGTTGCGCAGTTCTGTCTAAATCGTAAAATTGCTATCACAAGCGGTTAAGTCATAAAGCATCCAGTGCAGATCGAAGAAGCTGTTAGTACTGGGTAAAGAGGAATAAAAACTATGTAGATTAAAATCTTACGTATCGTGTCTTTGGTAGTGGCTAATCGACATAAAAATGACATTTCGAATTTTTTGTAGCCTAGTTAGTCATGTACCGGTATTTTTTACAATTTTTGTTGAAGCCTAGGTGTAATCAGCAAGCACTAAAAAGGAAAGACAGCAATGTGCGCTGTGGCAGACGTAATAATGGTTATTACCTAATAGTAGCGATAACAGCCAGTGCTTAGTAAACCTGGCTTTAACCCTATTCGGACCAAGAGATTTGGTCGTCGTAAAACCAAGGTATGTTAGATTCTTCCCAAAATTTTTGAGAAGCTGTATCTTTTAATCCACAGCTCGTAGAACAACTATTTAACTTGCTACGTGCAGCAAATTTCATATTCTTTCTATAAAAATGATAGCAAACTTTAGTTTTTGAGAGTTAAAAGAGATATAATCATCCTTTGTTGAAGCTTAGTTTGCCGATTTTATTAAAAGAGAGAAAGCTTTTTCATTTTACTGGCAATGCTCGAGTGCGCGTGGCAAATTTGCTCAGCGGATTTGTGTCATTACTCATTAGTTGTTTCACGGCTTTCACTGACCTCTTTTCTCATAAAATATTTCTTCTTGGAAATTGGTAAAAATGATGACTTCGGCAAGCAATAAAAACATTTTTGGTAAAAAATTCGAAATAAAAGAGTATGCAATTTTGCATTATTTTGAAAAGGGTTGTTTCAAATATTTTTTAAGTAAGCAAAAAAAGTCTAAATAAGCACTATTCTTGAAAAATGCTTATTTAAGCTGTATAATACCATTAAAATAAAAGTCATCGGAAAACTAAACACGTGTGTTCGATTCCCGAGTTATTCAAACGCGTTGTGAAACTGTATTGGTCAGCCGTTCTACAGCACACTTTATTTACAGTCAAGGTTTTGGTTAATATATTGTTGTTAATCAGGGTTGCAAGCATCACTTGAACGAATTTTTGAGGGATTCAAACTAAAAAAATTAAAACGATGAAAGTCAAACGTAAAGTCGAAATTTAGATTCATGCAGGAAGCTGATTTCCATTAAGAATTAATAATTAAAAAGCGTACCGGCATTTCATCAGCTGCAACGTGCTTTTCCTTTTTTACTATGTAAATTTTGAGTTTGGTGTTTCAAAACCCACGCTCCATCATGATTTGTGATACAAGCCAACCACCTAGTTAAAGTTCTACTGACGCAACAGTAAAATTTGTCCCCCGCTTTTTCACGGGCAAACGGGTTGGGCAGAGAGTAGTTTTTGCAGATTTTGGTAACTGGTATGGTTACAAACCACAAGCAAAAAATTCCTTCTCAGGTAGGTTATTTATTGCCCCGAGTAAATGTCGGTCACACCAACTGCACTGATGAGAGCTGATAGGTCGAAGCAGAGTTTACTGACTGCAGTTCTGTACGCATACTTGCCCATTTGGATCTGTGTTACAAATTGTGACGTAAGCGCTGGCATTCACTGTGTTTTCTGGGCTGCATGCACAGACTCAGTGCGTGCCTTGTCCCCGCTTTTTCCCGGGCGAACGGGTTGGGCAGAGAGTATTTTTTGCAGGTTTTCGTAACTGGTGTGGTTGCAAACCACACGCAAAAAATTCCTTCTCAGGTATTTATTGCCTTGAGGAGTTGTCGGTCACACAAACTGCCCTGATGAGACCTGATATGTCGGAACAGAGTTCACTGTCTCATTTCAAAAAGTGAAGGGATATGCTCCCCCCCCGCCCTCCCTTAAACTCGGTCCATGGGTTTCAACTTTCACCCTAGCTTCGTTGTCGCCACTTTGAATAAGATGTTTTACAATGATAATAATTTCTGCACTTGTAATTTGGCATTTTCTACAAGCCGAGAAAAATCAAGAAGCAAAAGTCTCTGCACCCTCGGAAACAACCACAACTTGTAAACGAGTAGTCTTACCCATAGCGCTTTTCTCGTTTTCTCGTAACAAAAAGATAACAGATAATGAGCTAATCAAATAGTTTCACACTATGCAAAAAACCGAAGGTATAAATTCTCATTTAAAGTTTGCTTTTGTTGAAGTAAACCCCGGTATTGTCATAAAACGTATGTCTCAAAGCAAATTTTTGTGGGTACAAAGACAGGCGGCCTTCCCTTGTGATAAACCTTCAGTAGGAATTTATTATAGCTAAAGTTTTGAAAAACTTTTTTCGTAGCTTGAATGGGGCGTTGTTTGTAAACACAAGTTTGTGCAACGATTTTCTGTTTATTTACATAAATAGTCAAAAAATAAATAATCAAAAATAAATATACAAATTCTTTTTGTTTTTTTATTAAAAAGTATGACATTTAATAAATATTCGCTTTAAAAAAATACACAAAAATAAATAAACATGAAGTTTTGTGTATTTATGCTTGTGCATTTATTTATGCTTCTTTATTAAATATCCATTTTGTTTTGTCCAGTTAATATAGTTTATCCTCTTCATAAATAACCAAAAACAAACACTCAAAAACAAATAGACAAAAATAAAGAGTCAAAAACAAGCAATCAAGAAAAAGTAAACAAAAGCTTTTGACTGATTATTTCATGTCGATAAAATAAATTATGCCTAACGTTGATTACATACCAAAATTGCCTTGTGTTCCTTATTGCGGGTCCAGGAGAATGAATGAAGTGGCTAAGGAAAGTAGGCAGGCTAGTCGAGCTGTTCTTTAGCTCTTATAGGGCATACGAAATGGGAAAGTGAATACCGGTATTGACAATAGTAGGGCAATATAAGAAAAGAAAAGGAGCTATTAAACTAAAAAGGTTTAAGTGAAGATAAGCAGTGTAAGTCTGTAACTGTTTAATATTGCCCCATGCAGCAGTCTAAGTGGGAATTCGAAACTTACACAGAGGAGATGACTGTTACAGACGATGGCAATAAGAATCGGAGTTAGGTTCAAGATTGTAGGGTTGGGGTCAAAAATTAGGGGTTAGAATAATATTTGTGTTTACAGTGTGACAAGTTCACAAGTAACTGAAGA
The DNA here is from genome assembly GCA_964006365.1 of Trididemnum miniatum. Taxonomy (NCBI): domain Eukaryota; kingdom Metazoa; phylum Chordata; class Ascidiacea; order Aplousobranchia; family Didemnidae; genus Trididemnum; species Trididemnum miniatum. The sequence goes on from OZ023250.1 coordinate 2,711,080, forward strand.
CAATGGATACTGATATATAGCCCTGTTAAGGCGTTCTCAACCTTTTTTGTCTCGTTCACCCCTTTCTGAAAGAAAGAAGTATAATTTACCCCTAGTGTATTACCACTGCTTTTTCGGTACTGACAATTAAAGTTTTCTTTAGTCTTTAATTCAGAAAATTTACCCCCTCGGTAGGTAAAATTTTCCCCCAGGGGGTAAATTGACCCCCGGTGAAAAACCCCTGGCCTAGTTGAATGAGTAAGTAACCTCAGAGCTCAAGAACAGCTTGAATAGCCTGCTTACCTTTCCTAGCTATATCATTCATTCTCCTGTACCCACAATAAGGAATGACTAGGCAATTTTTGCATCCAATCAACGTTCGGCATAATTTATTTTATGAACATGAAATAAATAATCAAAAGTTTTTGTTTATCTATTTTTGACTCTTTATTTTTGTCTATTTATTTTTGAGTGTATGTTTTTGGATATTCATAAAGACGATAATCTGTATTAAATAGACAAAACAAGATGACTGTTTAATAAAGAAGCGTAAATAAATGCGCAAACATAAATACACAAAACTTCATGTTTATTTATTTTCGTGTATTTATTTTTAAGTAAGTATTTATTAAATGTCATACTTTTTAATAAAAGAACAAAAAAATTTGTATATTTATTTTTGATTGTTTATTTTTTGGCTATTTATGTAAATAAACAGAAAACCGTTGCACAAACTTGTGTTTACAAACGGGCCCCATAAGCTTGCGCAGCAATGGCTTAGAGCTTAAAAATAAAATACATAAATAGATGAGGTGTTTGGGTTGATTTTATAAACGATGTTTAGTTAAACTTTGTTGCACGTCCAGAGCTGTTAATGATGAATTACAAAGCTTCATTTCGAAATGCATTATTGCATTACTGCCATTTGCAAATCCAAAGAAAGGGGAACAAAACAAAAAACGCTTTTATTTATGTACATTTCCAAAAACAAACATGAGTAAACGCTCTGTAGCTTCGGTTCAAATTCTAGGTCAAAGGAAGCAAAGCTCTTCTAGGTCGCTGCCACCTGAAGATCAGGGACCGATAGGATAATAACACTGAATGATTAATTATTTATACCGGTATCTACTGTACAGAGATATATGTGATAATATGCAGCACACTATCAGTCTTGGTGGTAATCTTGAAACTACAGACGTACAAAAAAAAAAATAAATGTAACCGACGAGGTTTGAAGCACAAAGCAGAAATTAAAACACGCAAGCATTCAATAATACACATTTTTTAGATGATGCAATTAGATTGTACCCGATAAAAAAAGGTTGTGACAAAAAAGGTTTATGCTCCGGCAAAACTTTTACATATAATTTTTTACGACCAGCAGTCAGTGGACAGAAAACTTCTCTGGGGCCGAGCACAAATATATTTGGAGCAGTGGCGGCTCGTATATAAGAGCTGCAGAGCTGTAGCACCCCCTAACTTTTTTTGGACCTAATTTTTCTCTTTTCCATTACTTTTTGACGTTTTATCGCCAAATTTTAAAAACTTCTTATTTGTTTCAATGTTTTGATCATAAATGAATACAAATTTTTAAATGGATTCCCTGTTTTGTTCTGCAGCTCAAGTTTTTTTGTATGCAAATAAGCCAAACCGTGATGCAACAAAGGCTATTGATGACGTTTTTGGACTCGCTGTTCAATTTTTGCATGAGCTGCACTGTTGGCAGATCAAGGCGAAATAAGACTAGCTCAGGCTTATGACATAACGGAACCAGTTTTTTGCTCTGCTACATCTGATCGAGTTAGCCCGTGTAAGAGCTTTATGTTCGTTGTTATTTAATGCAGATTTAGACTGGGCAGGCTCTCTATTTTAGACTAGGCGGACAGATATCAGTAGCCTAACTGTAGGCTAATGAGTAATGGTTGGCTACTAGGGGTAACGCCTAGTATCAGCCCCCAGGTTTGGTTAGGGTTAGGTTTGGTTAAGATTAGGTTCGGTTAGGGGTTAGAGTTAGGGTTCTAACTGAACCGAACCCTAACTAAATTTAACCCTAACCGAACTTAATTCTGACCAAACCTAACCGTAACCGAACCTAGGGGCTGATACTAGACGTTACCCGGCTACTGGTACCAGTATGATTGTGTAGCCTAGACATTTAGACCATTGCCAGGCAGTAAATAGTGTAAATACTCATCTGCTTATGATTCAGACAGTTGATACTCTTGTTATAAGATTAGGCTAAAGTTGGTTGATGGTTGCAGAAACATGTAGTGGTAACTGGATCAAGGATGCTATGGTTTGCTCAGGCAAGTGAAGGTTTGGCAGGTTTTTTAGGGAAGATTTTAGTTGCATTAAAAAATTATTTTCCTCTACAATTTTCCCTGATTTTAGGTATATACATACCGGTACCCGGTTTATGTATTGGGGATCCATGCCAGGTCTTTAAAATGTTAAAAAAAAAACAACTTAAATTTGTGGATTATAGTCCTCAATCTTCCCACATGTATGTAGTGTGTATTGCAATATAAAAAACAAGTGAAAAAATTTGTCTTGTTTTTACCAAATCTACAGGTACTATGCTGTTCTGTGGTTTGTGTTACTTATCGCACCATACCGTTACCGGTACACAAGTATTAAGGTATTAGGTAACTCTTTCTATGGTTTCAGTATGAAATCATTCCTGTAGATTGTTATGTATATCAGAGAGCATTTTTTCTAAATTTTACGTGTCTTTCACAGTCTTAGTACAGTTTATCTGACTAGCTATGCACTTATTATAGGCCTATACATGAAAAGGTTCATTTCATTGTAATTAAAAAGTATATAGATCACAAGTGGCAAGGTACACAGGTTGCAAATAAGAAAAAATGCCGATTTGCATTTCAGATGGTATCCACTTGTTTTTCTGTAGGGAATAGTGTTGCTTTGGTACAATAAAGTTTCTATTGGACTTCATTAACTCTTGAATTAATAGCAAAGAGTTTTTTGCAGTGTAAGTGTGTGTAGTGTACGTAATAGTCTGCTAATTGAATCTTGGCTTTTATGATGTTCGTTTGTGTTCTTCTGTGGGAGAAATTTTTGCCGTTGGTGTTTTCAATACGTGCTATGGATATCATTAGCATCAAACTAAATTCTGACTAACAATACCACTGGTACCATAAAGCTTATTCAAGGCAAAACGAAAACATCCGAACTATCAGTGTGTGGCGTTTATTAAATTTATTTGTTTTTTGACATATTCGCATTGTAACGACATAACTGTTTATATACCGGTAATATGTTTTTGTTTGAAACTCGTGGTCTACTGTAGAAGGTTCTAAACCGATGCTTCGTTTTCCAAAGTTGTATTTGTGAGATTGTTTCGTAAGGTTGCATTATAAAGTCATAATTTTCTATTGACGTATTTTTTTCGTGAATATTCTGGACAGATCTCTCCGTTACGTAATTTCACTAGGTCAAAATTTGTGCTTGTGACGTCACAATTGTGTTTACTACAGTTTGGAGTGAATTTTTGCATGTCATATGATTTCTCTTCTTGTTTTTATTTAAGAATGTTATAGAACGTTCTCGAACTTAAATTTAGAGTATAAATAGGCGTGAATTTTCGAGCATAAGTATTCGAGTGTAGATTTAGTGTGCGTAAAATAAGCAATTTTGTTGTATGCTGAAGGGTATAGCCCTTGTTGTATGGTGGTACTGAAATGAGCAGTGGTGCTTGTGTTTATTGAAAAGTAGTACGGTGAGTACCGTAGCCAAGTGAGTTAAGTTGTGGCGATTATTATATTCGTTTCGTTTGGTAAAGAAGGTCTTGGTTTTTTCGTGAGGTCAGATCGAAGAACGAATTAATTCCTACGGTTTGTCATACAATTCTTATCAATCGTCCTGTCAGCGAAGTAATACAATTTCGTATTTGGCGGCACGCATCAAATCCGCAATTTTAAACTGTGACAGTTTTATGTCTTAGTAGCATTGAATTGCATTTTATAGTGTCGTTTTGAGGCTGGTTTTGCTCTTAGTAAGCTAGTTTTCTTTTCAAGCCTTAAAGTGCTGATAGTAGAAAACTGTGGAAATAGGCCTACATCTCTACGAGTTTTCGGAGTACAATTATATGGATTTTTTGAATATTTTAATTGCAAAAATAAGAACCCAAATAATTTGAAACATTTGAATGTTAAAGACGTTTCGTTTTAAACTTAATCCATCATCAATCTTATTCAAATAGAATCGCGGTGGTATTCTATTTGAATAAGATTGATAACGGTTTAGGTTTAAATCGAAACGTCTCTAACATTTACAGTAAATGTTTCAAATCTACGAGTTTTGTTATACAGCAAATTTAAGTATTGAAATAGCTATAGCAAAGTAACAAATCTTAAAGAGTAAACTCTGCTTTGAATCGTGGAACTGTCACTGTACCAAGTTTGAAAACCTTTTTAAAAATTGCTGAAGCCCCGGAGACCATTTAATGCGAATATTCGCAAGATTTGTCGTCTTTGGCTAGAATGTCGTTTTTGCGAAGTTAATGCTCTATAAAAAGATTTTAGATTTCACCGCTATTCTAGAGCGTTTCTTGCATGATTGGATAAGATGCTTCAAAAAAATTCTCTCTGCACTCCCAGATCCAAATCAAATCTTCATTGAGCTTGCGGTGGTATTACGCCGAAGCGTGTGGCATTTTTTAACTTTTGTGGTATTTGATGATCTAAAAAATGAATATGCTTAGCTTGAACAAAAAAATTAAATTAAATCTTGATTATAGGCTATTCGCGTTATTACGCTGAAGTGTGTTACGAGTGGCAGAGCTCAGATGTACCAGCCCCCAGGTGGCTAGAGCGTTTGCCTCTGGAGCAGTAGACTCTGGTTTGATTCCGAGTTGGTTCTAACATATGCCGTTAAACTTAGTATTTACAGTGTCCTTGCTCGACCCTCAGCATTGAAGGGACGCGGACAGTGTGGGGAACAAGCCGACAAGTTTACTTGTGTCGTCGTTGGGGCTTATCTCGTCGACTTAGCGCCTGGGCAACGCAGTTCCAAAAAAACAACGCAGCGGTAGAGGGTCGTTTGACTCGTTGACGACACTGCGTCCGATTTGATCAGCCTGATGGTATAACCAAACATGCGATGCTGAGATGCTGCGGCAACACCTCGATTTTTCCGCTGTATCGTGTTAGCTCGCCGCACCGCAAACTTGACGTTTCTGTAATAGGCTTTGGGATTACCAGTTACCACAGTTAAGCAGGCTTGTTAAAATTTATCGCTAGCAGCATCTCTTGTTTTTTTGGCCACGAGACGCCACTGATTTGGAGAGGAATAGGCTATAGAGTGTCGGTACTTTTCACTTAGAATGTTACTGTAATATGCGACATTTCAAATTCACAATAACAAGTCGCAATTATAGCCTAGGCCTACATGGTTTGCATTAACTAAAAATGAATGGTAAATAAAGATCAATGCCAGAGGCCCGATTTCGTTTCGAAAAATGGACTTTCGTTTCGGAAACAATATTGATGAGCTAAGACAAACGTGAGAATTTCCTGAAACCCCATGTATGTTTTTGTTTCAGAAACAAAATTATGTTTTCGCATAAAAAAATATGTGTTTTGAAACAAGTTTTGTTTCGAGTAGTTACAACCTTTGGTTACAATTACTTTTATCAGTACATAAAATCATTTTTCGTTGTTGTTTTACGAACTAACGTCGTTCTTATAATATTTTGGTATGTAGCAGGTTGGCAGCTCGGTCGATAAAGGAGTCTATCGACGTTCCTTTACAGACAATTAGGCTTCCATCAGTGACAAGAGACTCTGAGGCAACCAAAACCAAGAAAACAGAAAACTACCTGGTCCCGCGCAGTGTCGATATTCATTGCTGTCCGTTCAACAACTATTTATGCGGCGACACCGACAGAAAAGTGACGACGAATCTAATACGTAACTCATTGTTTTATTTTCACCACCGGGATGGGCACATCAGACAAAACACTAAATTTTGAACATGAAAAAAAAAAAATATATCACACAAGCCACTAGAAAACGTAACTTACTATCACTCATCAGGAGATTGAAATGCACGTGGCCTGTAATCACACTTGTGTCATTTACTTTACTGCTCAGAAACGATATTTTACTTGTGATTTGTAAGCGTCGTTCACACAGGTCGCTCGTTCGCAGTGCTGCTACAAGTAAAGCGATGAAGGCTAGGCAGGATGCTGGCAGGTCCTAAACGAGTTCGTATTACAGTACCTCGACCGCTCTTTCGAATAAAACGAGAATACAGGTGCAACAAAGCTAGCACAGGCGCATCTTGCATATTACCCAACATGCTGTACTGTTTGGAATTTTGGATAAAGCAGTGGTTCTCACACTGAGCGTCGCGACGCCCTGGTGGGTCGTTTTAATTCTTAAAAGCCGTCACAAAATAATTTGGACTACACGATGAGACTAAATTTCAACCACAATTTTGTTTCATTTTTCGCAAAAAATGAGCGGCTTTTAATCGATTTTACAAGAGTTTACAACTTTTCGCTTTCTTCGGAATATTCTGTTTTCAACTTAACACTAACTTATATTTTATGCGCTATAACCCCAATGTTATACAGTAAAAAATTCATTATCAGTGCATTTTATGCTGCTGTATATTTTTTGTTTAATAACCTGCTGGTTGGTGTAGCGGTAACGACATCGCTTTCGGTGTGGGAGGTAAGGGTTCGACTTTCTAGCCGGTTAAATCGTACGCAGACAGTGTCGCCAGCCAACGGATCACCACCACTGCAACGTTTCTTTATGGTGTGTTGCCCAGGTGGTAAGCCGCGCAGATGAGCACGGCCACTCGTTGCACGCTTCGACGTATTACCCTGCGTACACTGTGACAAAGATTTGACCTGCATTTTTTTAGAAGGCTCTAGAAAAGCGATGGTCTTGTGATTGGAAAATATTAGCACCAACTTCGATATGAAATTGTGCATGTGTTGTTTCGTTGCGCAGATGATGACCTTGAGTTTATAAACATCAATTTTTTAAATGAACTCCGTTTTATAGATCGTGTTCCAGCGCATGCACCTCTTCACAAACACAGAAAATGCTCAGTAGGCTGATTACAGATCCATACACTTTTATCGTTCTAAGACAGAGGTTCTTAACCGGGGTTTAATTTACTACCTACGGGTAAATTTTGCCCACTGAGGGGGTAATTTTTTGAATTATAAACTAAAACAAACTTCAATTTTTAGTGTTAAAAAGGTGAAAGTGTTGCACTGGGGGTAAATAATAATTTTTCAATCGGCAAGGGGTAAAGAATACAAAAAAGGTAAAAAAAACCTGTTTTAAGATGACGTTTCTCTGGAAGATTTCATTGGAAACAAGAGGCCTCATAGCTTGCGATTAAGTTAGTGGTTCGAGTTTTTACTTGGTAGTTGAGGGACTGGGTTCGCTACTTGGTCAAGCGATACCAAAAACATAAACGACGGAATTCCCAGCATCGACTGTAAAGTAGTGTACTTCACTGTATGATATCCTGTGAAGTCCGTAAAATCAAGAAAAAGCAACCTAGTAGTCGTAACGACAAAAAATCTTGCAGTTACGATGCGCCAGACTTCAAACACAATATTTTGTTTCAAAACTTTTTACATTTGCACCAGTGCGTCGCGAGATTAAAAATTTTCTGAGAGCGCGTCGCGGCAAGAAAAAAATTGAGAACCACTGGATTAAAGAGTTGCAAACAGAGTCGATAAAACAAGCTCTTTAGCTCCTTCAGAAACAGGTTGACTTTAAAATGCTTTCGATTTTGTTGGAAATAGGCCCACAAATTTACACTGCTTCTAAAAAATATTCTCACCTGTAAATTAATGTGCTGCGGCTCGCGAAAGCTCACGACAAATGGACTGGAAGAGCGCTGAATGACTAATAAGACCCTCACGACTCTAGGCTTGTTAGTTAAATGCTACCAGGACTTCAAAAATAAAACAAAGCTTGATTTTTAATGATGAAAAGTAAATATCGCAGTCAAGGTAAATAAGAAAAAAAAGAAAACAAGTTAATAAAAACTCTAAAAATAAATTTTTGGAGGCCAATAATTATGTAGTAGTTAATGGCAAAACTTATTAAGCTTACAGGTAGAGTTGGTAAAATTATTACGTAAAAGAGCCTTGACTGCAGTAGCTTAACGAGTTAGTGGTAGTCTTCTTAATGCTCTTCATAATTCTCACCAGCGTTGGCGTCGTATTCTGAAAAAAAAATTATACCATTAACCAACTGTTAAAACTATTGCAAATTTGTTGTAAGTACACCTCGTAACTGAGTTTAGCATTAGTCTTAACTTATTACTACAGTGCTTTAATGCATCCCGTTCTCGAGCTGTTGCAATGGACTGTTTGCCTACAAGTCGGTAGTGCGTTTGCCTTCATTTTTGAGTCACTGCATGTTGCACGTAACGCGTTTTTCCCAATAGTTCAGTTGGTGATCCAGGAAAAAGATGCCACAATTTAACACAAAGAAAGACTTTGTCGTTTAAGCAGACAGCATCCAATCAGCTTTAAAGACTATTTTTGCGTTTCGGCTTTTAACAAGACGTGTGTGTGTGTTGGGTTATTAGCAGTGGCGGCGTGTGGCCAAAAAAACAAGAGGAGCTGCAAGCGACAAATTTTCGCAAGCCTGCTTAACCGTGGTAATCCCAACGCCTATTACAAAAACTCTCTGATACATAACAATTAATAGGAATAATTTCGTACTGAAACCATAAAAAGAGTTACTGATGTTCAAGTAAGGCTGCGATAAGTAACACAAAACACAGAACAGTACCAGTAGATTTGGCAAAAACAATACAAATTTTTTCACTTGTTTTTTAAATTACAATGCACACTACATACATGTGGGTAGATTGAGGGCTATTATCCACAAATTCAAGTTTTTTTAAAAACATTTTAAAAACCTGGCATGGATCCCCAAATTTATATAATATACATAAACCAGGTACCGGTATGCATATACCTAAAATCAAAAAAAAAATGTAGAGGAAAATAATTTTTTTAATGCAACTAAAATCTTCCCTAAAAAACCTGCCAAACCACATTTGCTCGAGCAAACCATAGCACCCTTGATTCAGTTATCACTACATGTTTCTGCAACCATCAGCCAACTTTAGCCTAATCTTATCACAAGAGTATCAACTGTCTGGCAGTGGTCTAAACTGTCAAGGCTACACATACTGGTACCAGTAGCCTACCATTACTGATTAGCGTACAGTTAGGCTACTGATATTTATTTGTCTGTCTAGTCTAAAGTAGAAAGCCTGCCCAGTCTAAATCTGCATCAAGTACCGGAGCCAACTATCACAGAGCTCTTACACACACTAACTCGATCAGATGTAGCAGCCTAGCAGGGCTAAAAACCAGTCTCGTTATGCCGTGAGCCAGAACTAGTCGGAATTCCCTTTGATCTGCCAACAGAGCAGCTCATACAAAAATTGAACGGCGAGTCAAAAAACGTCATCAATGGTCTTTGTCGCGTCACCGTTTGGGTCATACGCATACGAAAAAACTTGAGCTGCAGACAAAACAGGAATTCCATTTAAAAATTTGTATTCATATATGATCAAAACATGGAAAGAAACAAGAAATGGAAACAATTTGGCGATAGAACTTCAAAAGGTAACAAAAAAATAAATTTAGGTGCATAAAAAAAGTTAGGGGGTACTGCAGCTCTTATGAACGAGCCGCCACTGGTTATTAGGCCTACTGTAAAAAGAGATAGGGATAACTTCTTTAGTAGACTGTCAAAAACAATTTCGCACAAGTACTAATGAGATTGATTTCGTATTTCGTTTTCCAAAGTTCATTCATACCATGATATTAATATTTATTTGTGTAAATTCGTTTAACATCAAACGATAGCATCATGATTTAACTAACCAAAGTAATTTTTCTATGTAATCATAGTTTATTGTACTTCAACTATGAGGATTGCAAAAATGCGAAGAACAAGAATAGCAATGTAATTCTATGACATTCTGTACAACACTTTCGTCTTCTCACTTTCCAAATTAACTTCTTGGTGATAAACTTGCGCTACAGGTTTTAAGAAAGTAGAATTTTACACTCAGGCTATTGTGTAGTAACAAGATTGTTCGGGAAAATCTTCTACGTCAACAGGGATTAGTCAGCAACGCGTTAGCTAGCTCTCCCGCTCGTCTCCTGTCTCTTCTCAAATACAGGCGAGCTGCGCGGTACAGATTCAACGACGCAAGGTACCAAATAACAAGCATCAAGCGTCAATCATCAAACGCCAAACGTCAAGGGTCAAACGTCAATCGCTAAACGTCAAACGGTTTATTTAACAAAATTCGCAAGTTAACAATCAGCTGGGCTGGCATACATAACGCAGATAACATCATTACCTAACTGTTTCAAACCCGAACATCAACAACACACGAACGAGGTCTAAATCGGCAAAAGCGTCTAAACAAAACACGATAGAGTACAATAAATATGGGACGAAATTAGTTCAAGGAGGAAAAATAAAGCCGCTGTAAATCTCAAAAATGGACGTTTCGACAACATAAATTCAGCTGTCATCATCAGCAGTGTATGCAAGGCAGTACAAAACTGTAAGAACAAGAATTTACAATTCTAACTACAAGTAATAGCATAACCCAAGCAACGGGTCAAAATAAGTAGTATAATTATAACGTCATAAGCCAAAAAGCTAACAAAAAGACTGACGGAGTTAAATTAACGATTAAATAAGTAAAGAGGAGCGGATTTGGAGTCAACGTTAAGCAATGGCTCATATTTTTGAATAAAAAGGGACTCAAGAATTAATAAGCGTGCAGAATCACCAGAGCTACTAAGAATGTTCGGTTTGGCAAAATCCACTTTATGGTCAGGATTGTCCATTAAATGTCGGCACGCCTCGGATTTATCCGAACTGGAATGCTCCTTAAGTCTGTTAATAAGATTACGTCTAGTCTGTCCTATATAGCTAGAACCACAAGAAGACGTTAATTTATATACAACCCCATATTTCATCAAGGTCTTTTGCTTATCTTTCAGACGGAAGTTATGTCCGATGTTCCAGGTGGTGTCGATAATCCGTAGAATAACTCGGTTCCATGTATGCTTTTCCACTAAAGCGGACAGCTCTTTTTTGAGTTGTATTGACATGTCACCTAAAAAGGGCTACCGAGCAATAACTGTTCTACAATTTTTACGTTTTTCAAGGTGACTCAACATCTTGTCATATTTACGATTAAAAAATCTCCTGACACAACTATCTAAAAAATAAGCAGGATAGCCATTGCGACCAAGCATAACCTTGATATTATCCACCTTTGAACAAATGCTTTCATAAGAACTACAGATCTTGTAAGCACGATCGAGCAAACAATTGACCAAGTTATATTTATAGCGGCGTGGTACAAAGCTGCTCCATTTGGAATATAATCCAGTGCTGGTCGGTTTTTTTACCGGTATGCGGATGATTGCTTTGCTGTTTTTGATAGTCTTGATTCCATTTAAATATTTTGTGACAGTTTGAATGAAGTACATCCTAACATAAAGTTAACCACTGAAATTCAAAATAACAAATGTATTAATTTTTTGGATGTTTTAGCAGATAACAGTTCAACGACAGTTACAACCAGTACATTTCGCAAACCGACCAACACTAGATTATATTCCAAATGGAGCAGCTTTGTACCACGCCGCTATAAATATAACTTGGTCAATTGTTTTCTCGATCGTGCTTACAAGATCTGTAGTTCTTATGAAAGCATTTGTTCAGAGGTGGATAATATCAAGGTTATGCTTGGTCGCAATGGCTATCCTGCTTATTTTTTAGATAGTTGTGTCAGGAGATTTTTTAATCGTAAATATGACAAGATGTTGAGTCACCTTGAAAAACGTAAAAATTGTAGAACAGTTATTGCTCGGTAGCCCTTTTTAGGTGACATGTCAATGCAACTCAAAAAAGAGCTGTCCGCTTTAGTGGAAAAGCATACATGGAACCGAGTTATTCTACGGATTATCGACACCACCTGGAACATCGGACATAACTTCCGTCTGAAAGATAAGCAAAAGACCTTGATGAAATATGGGGTTGTATATAAATTAACGTCTTCTTGTGGTTCTAGCTATATAGGACAGACTAGACGTAATCTTATTAACAGACTTAAGGAGCATTCCAGTTCGGATAAATCCGAGGCGTGCCGACATTTAATGGACAATCCTGACCATAAAGTGGATTTTGCCAAACCGAACATTCTTAGTAGCTCTGGTGATTCTGCACGCTTATTAATTCTTGAGTCCCTTTTTATTCAAAAATATGAGCCATTGCTTAACGTTGACTCCAAATCCGCTCCTCTTTACTTATTTAATCGTTAATTTAACTCCGTCAGTCTTTTTGTTAGCTTTTGGCTTATGACGTTATAATTATACTACTTATTTTGACCCGTTGCTTGGGTTATGCTATTACTTGTAGTTAGAATTGTAAATTCTAGTTCTTACAGTTTTGTACTGCCTTGCATACACTGCTGATGATGACAGCTGAATTTATGTTGTCGAAACGTCCAGTTTTGAGAAAACACGATAGATAAATAACGACAACTAGGCTTCACTTACTCTATATGTTCGCAAGATAAGCTCTGCAGTACATACCTTGATATAAAGGGCGTGGTCGGATACGTTACTATCAATTAACTAAGAGCACTTCATTTTTTAACATAAAAACCCCTAAAAACCGTTAAAGTCTCAAATCGGCAGTTCATATACGTATGAGTTATTTGAAATATCAGCATGTAACTACTGCAATATCGTCGCTTTCATGATTTGATGAAAGCTTTAATACAGATCTTATGCTTGATACAGTTGCAAAAAAACTTCAAGAATCTGAGGTCCTATGAAGTACAAGAATCTGAACTCGTGGCATTCATTTAAGATGAGACTTAATTGCAGTTATAAGATGAGACACCAAATATTATTAAACCAGTATTTAACAAACGATACAACCAGCTCGGGCTGTTACGTTACAACCTGACCGGCGCGAGCACATACGGAAAGAAGCTGATAGGCTACGATGGAGAGGTACGGTAACGTAATGACATCACAATGGTATCACAATTCTGCTAAAAAAAAAGAACATCAACTAAGCTAATAAGTATGCAAGTCTCACTGTTGAAAACAGACAACAAACCTTGATTTTCAGAAGATGTGATTTATTACCGTTATTCATAAAACTGTTTTACTTAAAAAATGCGAATCGGTATGTATATTTCGGATGGTGTTTCGTGTATTTTAGTTGCAAGAAAGAAGAATTTGACCTTTTTTTTGACCGTCTTAGACATATTTTAGTTGCAAGAAAGGAAAGTTTGACCGTTTTTTTGACAGGCTTAGATGTATTTTGGTAGCAAGAAAGGAGAGTTCGACCGGTTTTTTGACAGGCTTGACCAGCCGGTCTAAAAATCTCGACCCGACCTACCGACCGGTTTCCATCTCTGCATTGTGCGCACCGGTTAAAGAGAACTGATTTAGACCAAATTGCAAAACATGAAGTGTTCAATTACCCTTTCTACATGTCCCACTTCAGTGGGCCAAAATCCAGCGGGCTATCTGTTCATTATAAATTTTTTGCTGTCATACTTGAAAAAAGTAAATACGGCAAAAATTTAATTATAATGCAGCAAGCCTGGGGGTTTTAGCCACTAAAATTGGACATGTGGACACGGTAAATATTGACCTTTAAAAGTGTAGCAACACTCACCATACTGACTGCCGTAGTAATCATCATAGTTGTAGTCATACGCCCCAGATTTATGCGACGATGTTGATCTCGTGCTCTTTCTTCTTCTTCTCTTTGCTTTCCTATCGACAAATATCATTTTCGTAACAAAATTTGGGATCCTTGTTTTTCTTTTATGTAAGATCAGTTCATGATGTAGTTTGAAAGCGGATACTGGTGACCTGGAGCGGATTTAGACAATGAAAAGCCCTAGGCTATTTGATCAATGAGGTTCATGATGTGATTTGAAAGTCAATCGGCCCTGCATGCACCGTGGTAAAATTTAACCAATTTATGCCCAGTGTTGAAAAAAGAACCTAGCAGAGATATGTAGTTGGAAAGGGCGAACGAACTTTTGTTGCTTGCAAACAAAGTTCAGCTACACCGGGTCACATTGACTGGACACTTGCCCAAGACTGAGTCTTAAAAGCATTAGCATCTTCCTCATTCTGACCTGCAGTTATGTTTCTCATGCCACAGTTGTCGACTTTGCAGGGCAACCAACTGTATTACAGCCACCACTTACAGAATTGCACCAAGTCAAAGGCTTTGTAGAAATCGTGGGAAGGAGTGTATCTATCCAGCTCGGACAGAAAATTTATGTCTTAAAATTTAGTAGGAAACGCTATAAAGTGAAGTTATCAGGCCAGTTACATGAACAGATACAAAGCGCAATTATGACCACCTGCGCAGTTATGACGCAATGCAATGATTAATCTGCAGCAAGCCGAATTCATCAGCTCCTTTTTTTGTGAAAGCAAAAATTTTCCGCCAACCATATCTATACAACCATTGCCGAAAACTTTCACAAAAAGCTAATAATTTTTTTAAAACATATGACATAAAAACGACTACATCATTGAACAATCGGCTTGCTTGACGCAGACTAGCAAATTTTATATCGCTTTAATCGCGGGTAGTGGTAGGCCAGTATAGTTTTGCAATGGTAGTTGCATAGCCGCGTGCCGGTAAACGCCCTTTTAGCTCCCGCGGCTGCGTCTCGGGTCAGTATAATGCCGGGCAATGATACAATTGGCCACCACTTGTGATGCAACAATTCGTTTTAAACATTCGAACTGGAATGATTGCGTAAAATGCGATAATTCAGTTTATGACGCACTCTGAAAAATGAAGAGGGGTCAAAACTTTTGACGGAATTCATTGTCTTGTTCGGCTGAGGCCTGCCCTTGAGGAAAAACTTTCCGCCTATCCGCATCTGTATTTTTTTTTCACAAAGAATTAAAAATATTTCCGAATGAAACTCTGTCTGGCACCCACTCACCTTTTCTTTATTCTAATCGCTACACATATTGTAGCCAGCAGCAATAGGAAGCCTACACCAGCACCGGAGAAAATTATTATGGTATCTGTAAAAAAGATCATGTGTCAAAAATTAATTTGCAACATTTGTAGGCTATGTGGTTTAATTCACATTTATAACAAAATAGGTAGATGCTGACAGGATCTATGAGAGAGAGGCAGGGGTGCAAATGACCCCGGGCCTATGCTAATTTAGGGGCCGAGACTATAACGCAAGCACGACGTTTAATCGTCAGCAAGCACGCAGTTGGTACCACAAATGAGAAATAATTCGAAAATCATTGCCTTATATGTTACATCAACAGAAGTCCTGCAGTGACAAGCTTTCCCAGTACTTCGACCACAGATTTGCACAAACAAGTCGTTCTTCTGATCGTCGCGCTTCTGGCCCACAAGCACACCTTTACCGTTTTGGTAGGAAGCAGACAACACTTGGTTCAACCTGCACCAGGTTTGGACCACTAATAAGGCCTTGATCAGTGTAGAACAAAATGGACCGGGGTAGCGTTTCTTTTTAATTAAATGCCATCCGAACTGCAAAATGACGAAACTTCTTGGGGCTTCGCTACGTGCTCTACAGTACTCCTTTGGGCCCAGTTCTTATTCATCTCTGGCTATTAGTCTCGTTAGTTTACCGTGGGTTGCATGATGCATGTTGTGTAAAACAAGTTTCTATTATGATCGGAGTTTCTCCCTTAGAACCGCATCGGTTAGCGCTTTGCGGACAGCTTCGGTTGTCTCTGTTTTCGACATCAACCAATGGCTGCAAGTATGCGTTCGGTGATTTGAGGATTGATGAGCTTATAAAATGAATCGGGAGTTGGGCTATGTAAAGGTGGTTAAAATCTTTAGAAAGATGAATACGCCTATGGTTATAGGACTTCACTTGAAACCCGGCGAGAAAAAACGTTCAATCAAACGAGGAACGTACCGCATATGATGTTGTAGGTTATTTTGATGTTCCTTTAAGACTAATACCGATTTTTGGGCTTCGCTGCAACTTAAAAACTCAGAAGCATACAGGTTGACTCAAAGTTCGTAATGATGCCGTAACCCTCCAACACTGCATGCCCGTTTACCCCTTCTCCAAAGGGTGCAACTACCCCAAAAAGTTTGCCCCCCGAATTGTTAAACTTGTTTCCATACATGGAGCGCACCACTATAGGTATCTACGCCGTGTGTGCGTGATCTTTTTCAAATGATGTCCTTACTCCTTTAGCGACCTTTTTAAAGGATGCCTCCATCTTACTCTCGGCACGTGCCTGCAACACCGGCTTCCGTTCTTATTTCGAGCACACGTCGCATGTCCATACCATGAAAAAATGTTGAAAAAAAAAACTAAACTAAAAATTGCTCCTGGGAAGGGGGGCTATTGCGGCAACATGTCGGGTCCACCCCTACTATCGGAGCTCACACCCCATCAGTGGCGTACGCAGGGTTTTTCAATGAGGGGGGTTCAGTGACGTCACATCGTGATGACGTAAGATACTGCATTACAATTACAGTAATTTAGAGGTATTAAAGTGCATCGTATTGTGATGTTTCCAGCCTAAATTGCAGTTAACCATGATTAAGCTATATAATGCCATAACTAAGGAAACAACAAAAATATTTTATTCACACTTTTGCTTAATGCTTTGCGTTTCATTTAAGGAGAGAAAAGGTTTCACACAAACTTAAGCTGTCAGGCCGAGGTTAAAAATTTTCTGAAAAATTTTTAGTTGAAATCATTTTTGGGCCATTGGAAGGTTAATTGACTAAAGCAGGCTGGCTAGCTGTCGCAACGTCACAAACAGAGTGCACCCAGGGGTTAATACAAGCAATTCCTTCTCTTCAAAAAAACTTTTTTCAAGAACCTACATTAATATAAACAACGCATATATATAGGTAAAACCTTGTTATAACCAGTCAATATACGGTACACTCATTATGAAGGGGGCAGTTTCTCGCTTGAAATTTGAAAAGTGAAGATATTGGAGCATAAGAAAAAACTGTCCCCACTACCAAAACGTTTCTAAACTAAAATAAATTATGCGCGAGAGGAATCCCTGATCATTCGATTAAAGTCAAAAACAGCGTCGAAATTATCTGAGCATTTTTCTGCCAAATCACAGCGTCGATATCGCATGCTTTCAAACAGACATCGTGGTGTTTATGGGAAACAAAGAACTCTAGCTCCTGAGATAGTTAGCTTACGAAACGAAAAAACAATGTTGTCTCTCCCCTTGTTCCGCCCCTAGGCCTCTTCAAATCTTTCGTTGGTCTATGGTCGTCTCTGGCAGTATTTTGATCTTACTTTTGGCACTTAGAGCATTGTCAATTTAGATTTTTATATTTTAATAAAATTTCTCAAAAAACCGGGCGATTATAACGTAGTGTTTTGCTACCGATGCGAAGGTTTGGAACTCAATTCCCAGGCCGGTCAAATCGGACACAGTGTAGCCAACGGCTCACAACCGCTGCTACGTTTCTTTGGAGCTGCGTTGCCCAGGCGCTAAGCCGCGGAGTCGGGCCCTGCCACTCGCTACCACGTTTCGGAACAACGAGATTAATCAAAATTTGATTTGATTTTTTAAAAAGAAATTTGTGTGCAGCCATAGTTACTGCAGATACATCGCATTTAAGAAAACTCTACTTCTTCATTGCTTCACAGCAACATCAATGACAAAAATGCACTTCAAACAAAACAAAACAGAAAAGTTAGACTACCGGGTACCCGTATTGTAGCATTGCATCGTCATCAGTGCTCGAGTTGGAAAAACACTTATGGGGGGATGGTACAACTTTTCACGCAGACGTAAGGAAGGATGATCATTGTACTAGTAAGGGAATGGTTTAGGCTAAAATGTTTTGTGGGGGATGGTGTTGTTTGGGATGAAAACATGATAGCAATTTCGGCAAGCTCCGCATGAAGAAAAAAGTCGGTTCGTTTTAAAAAAGAAAGGTTTCATTTTTTCTGCAATTGTCAAGGGGGAAGGGGAGTGCTGACCCCTGCGAACGTCACTGGGGCCCATCTTTTAGCGCTTGGGTAACACAGAAACGTCGCAGCGGTGGCGAGCCGTTGGCGACACTGTGCCGATATGACCATCCCGATAATCGAACCCTAGATCTTCCGCACCGATAACCTGTGCGCTTAACAACTGAGCTAACGGCCGGTACCGGCCCAAAAATCGAACCCAAAACCTCTCGCGCCGATAGCGATGTGTTTAACCATACGCCAACTGGCTGGCTTGGCTCAAAATTATGACATCGCAAGCGGAATATCTGCATGCGTTGCAACCATTCTTTTCCAAGAATGCCTTTTCTGCGCTGAAACGTTGTCTTGTCCAGCCATAGCCATTGAGAACAATGTGTTTATGACATGACAACACGACTCCAGCTTTAGTGCCCATTGACATTATCCAGGCTTGCATTTTGAGCCAGCCATTGGTTCAAGCGCTACACACCAGAAGTTTGACTACCGGTATTATTGCATCACAATGAAAGTTTCTCGAGATTATATAGGTAATTTGATACAGCACAGAAAAACACAATCTCTGTATGAAAAAACGCTAATCGGTCCAAAAAGAGCGATTTTTAAATTTTTCCAATCGTCAATGGGGGGGGGTTTGACCCCCGAACCCCTCCCGTGCGTACGCCACTGCACCCCATTATCGCAGCTTCTGAATACCAACAACCAGACGGAGTGGAAGGAGCAAACATATTTACGTCTGTCATTGTAAATCTGAATTCCAACTTATTATCGACAACAAATGCCCAAGCAAGAATCACACCATTCACGGGTTTTAACTTCTATGTATGTTTTTAGAAGACAAGTTTAGATAATACGGCTCGCAACCACATAAAACGAAGCATTTGTTATTGGTAAAAGTTATTTGCGATTAGACAACAATAAGTATTTATACCTCACCATATACTTACTTGTTAGAGATAAGCCCAAAATACCTGCAACAAAACCGACATAATGTATTCAATATTCGGTGGCTTTCGTGGCTCACGAAAACTGGTGTTTCTAAACTCTAAAGGCTCATGAAATTAAACAGTTAGCTTAAAGGTAACCAAGATAGCTTCATTATGACGCTTTACGACTTGTCTTGATCGCTTGAATTGCAGCTGTAGCAACTTTGGACATTGAAACGCAAGCCAAGAAAGCTTACGACCACTTGACTTAGTGGGCCTTTAACAGGGGTTTTCGACCAGGAACCACTGGTCTCTCTAGGGAGCCTCGAGGTATTAAGCAGGGAGCCACACGCGCCAGACTTAATAACCTGTTAACAGCAATTAACCTCTCAAGACCAGCGGACGGCAGCAGCCACCGCGAATGAAATACCGACAACAAATTTTATTGCCGAGCAGGGAGCCACAGGTGCAGGAAGTCTTTGGAAAGGGGCCACATACCCTAAAAGATTGAGAACAACAGCAGGGTTTCTCATCCGTGGCCTTCGACCCCCCTGGGGGGCCAAACTATCAAATTATTTACTAATACTGAGGGCGTCGAAATTGCCAGTATTTTAATCGAGTTCACCAAAAATTTGCAAGCCAAGTTCAAGTTGTATATTTTTGAATTTTCGAATTCGAGTTCAGTGACTTTCACCGAGTTTATGCAAAGTTCAATGAACTTTTATCGGTTTTAGGCAAAGTTCAATTTTTTTATCGGTTTTATGCAAAGTTCAATTTTTTTATCGGTTTTATGCAAAGTTCAATTTTTTTATCGGGTTTAGACAAAATTCAATCAGTTTTTATCGGGTTTGGACAAAGCTCAATCGGTTTTTATCGGGTTTGGACAAGTTCAATCAGTTTTTATCGGGTTAGGACAAGTTCAATCGGTTTTTATCGGGTTAGGACAAGTTCAATCGGTTTTTATCGGGTTAGGACAAGTTCAATCAGTTTTTATCGGGTTTAGGCAAAGTTCAATCAGTTTTTTACTGGTTTATTCAAAGTTCAATCAGTTTTTATCGAGTTTAGGCAAAGTTCAATCAGTTTTTATCGGGTTTGGGCAAAGTTTGTTGTGATTGCAATAACATCATATATATTTTCTCACAATAAATTTGTGTTTTGCAGTCATAACTAGCTTCCTCTGGCTTAATTCTCAATGTTTCTTTCCGCCTGCATTACTGTTGTTTTCCGCCAGCATTGCGGGTTACAAATCCACATAAACTGAAGGCCGAACAGTTGACATGGTCCACAAGACTTCCGTAAGTTATGATCTCCAACCCTTCTAGTAATAGCAAGCAGAAGTTTCAATGTTATCCGTTACGCTATTTGTTATTGTTGTGATTAATGTGGTTCTATTTGAATAAGGTGATTCTATTCGTATAAGATTTTATTTTGATTAAATTCAACGTAACGTTGGAGTCAGATATACTATTGCACTGCTCGTTACATTGGTGAACCCGACGTGATACTGTTGCATTGTTCGTTACAAGTTCAATCAGTTTTTATCGGGTCTAGGCAAAGTTCAATCAGTTTTTATCGGTTTTAGGCAAAGTTCAATCAGTTTTTATTGGGTTTAGGCAAAGTTCAATCAGTTTTTATCGGGTTTGGACAAAGTTCAATAAGTTTTTATCGGGTTTGGATAAAGTTCAATAAGTTTTTATCGGGTTTAGGCAAAAGTCAAGAAGTTTTCATCGGGTTTAGGCAAAGTTCAATTAGTTTTTATCGGGTTTAGGCGAAGTTCAAGCAACTTTTCTCAAGTTTAGGATAAGTTCAAAACTCAATACACTTTTCGAGATCGAGCTCAAGTTCGAGTTAAAGTATTTTTGCTTTTCGAGTTTGAGCCACACGAATGTTCCGGAAAAAACAGCCAAAAACTGCTTTATTCAACACCGATTTAACGAAGGCCTAGAGCCGTCACAAAACGCGATAGCGAAACTACGTTAATGATCTTAGTTGGTCTCGTCTTGGCATCCCACCAAAGTATTTACCCTTTGTCGCAGAGAACTGAAATGCTTGGAGACTCCAGCTGTACTTAATTCTCAAGGATAAGCGGTTTAGAAAAGTAAATAAGCTATTTTAAGCTAAGCTATACAACGCTACTTACCACTTTCAGTCGTTGTTGCTAAAACAAAACAATAAAAATTGTTATTAATCGTACAGTACAGTTAGGCGTCAAGTTACCCACCCGTTTACTTGGAGTATTATTATTCGAGCCTAGTTTTTGAGCGTGCTTTGTGGTGACTCGTGTGTGGGCAGAGTTAAAGCAAGTGTGTATGCAGAAGGGTTCATCCAGGTTTTAACAGTGTTTTGAGTTTTAAGAGTGAATCAAGCTTGGGTCGTATTATTATATTCGTTTGGTGAAGGCCTTTTGGTCTTTTCCGCGAGGTCAGTTGAAAAAACGGATTACTTCCTACGGTCTATCATCCAATGTTCATCGATCATCCTGTCAGCGAAATAGTTCTATGTCCTTCGTGGATAATTATTTACCTATTTTGCGACAAGTGCCATGTACGATGGTCTTTAAAAAACTAATTGAGTCCTGTTCAATTTACTTAAGTTAAATTGTCATTTTTTTTCTGGAATTTTTAGGAATGTTTAGTTGATTTATTCCTTTAAGAAAAACTGTGAAAAGCTTCGTTTTTGCAAATCGACTTTTGATCTTACATTTTGGAAATGACGTCATCAGTGGCTGTCCATCAAATGCAAAGAGCTATGATTGAATTTCTTGTTTCGAAATAATCTGATTCGCAAAGATCGAGCCATGCAATGGCGTCATCCCACGTATCCAAAAACCAAAAAAAAATCAATGTCAGAGTTCAGCTGGACAAATTATGGCAGCTGTGCTTCGGAACATATTGACTGAGTCATACCGGTTGATTTTATGCCCAAAAATTACACTGGCAGTGCACATGCTACACTGTCTTTTTACACAAATTAAAAACAAGACTGCAAAGACGAAGACTCAACTCTACGGTCTTACCGCAACACGATTAACACCAGCAAGCTCCAAAACAGGCTCAAAACTTGTCAAGCGACAGTTTCTTTAGGATGAACGACGGTAACCCATCTCCTATGCTCACTTGATTTAACCCCATCTCACTATTAACTTTTTGCATCATTAAAAGAAGCTAGGGGAACAGCACTTTACCAGTGATGAACAAGTCAAGCAAGCTGCAAGAGAGTGGAAAAAATATGCATCCTGCTGAGTTTCGCAAGGCTGGGGATCAGTGGCGGCTCGTGGCCAAAAAAACAAGAGGTGCTGCAAGCGACAAATTTTCACAAGCCTGCTTAACTGTGGTAGTCCTAACGTCTATTTCAAAAACGCCTATACATAAACAGTTAACAGGAATAATTTCGTACTAAAACCATAGAAAGAGTTACCAAGCTAGTAGTTAGTTAGTTAGTTGCATATTTTACACTCTTACACACACTAACTCGATCAGATGTAGCAGCCTGGCAGGGCTAAAACCCAATCCCGTAATGCCATGAGCCAGAACTAGTCGGAATTCCCTTTGATCTGCCAACAGCGTAGCTCATACAAAAATTGAACGGCGAGTCAAAAAACGTTATCAATAGCCTTTGTCGCGTCACCGTTTGGCTCATTTACATACGAAAAAACTTGAGTTGCAGACAAAACAGGGAATCCATTTAAAAATTTATATTCATATATGATCAAAACGTGAAAAAATTTTTTTTTCAAATTTGGCGATAGAACTTCAAAAGGTAATGAAAAAAAAATTTTAAGTGCATAAAAAAAGTTAGGGGGGTGCAGCAGCTCTGCAGTTCTTATGTACGAGCCGCCACTGCTGGGGATAGTTCTTTACTCATTGACGGCTAGCTGGAATTGAAAAACGTAGAGATATCATTTAAAAGTAGTATTGAGATTCCTGTCCTTGGGACTTATTTTCATAAATAAGTTTTCATTTTATTGCAATGACAATAGCTAGGAGAGACTTGGGCCCATTACATTCGCAAAAAAATGCAACAAGTCTTCTACTCTGTGTAAATGTAGTAGGCAGAGAGATGCATCAGTTTCAGCTTTAAATGGAATTTCTTTATTAATTGCCTTGACAAACAGCCTTCGGAATAGCTTTAATTCGTTGAAGGCGTTAACAACAGTTTTTGAAATTGGAAAAAATTGGTTTGCGTAAGTTGATTTATTTTATCATAAAACTGGGTAAAATTACTTTAGATAGTATGAGAAAATATAAACAAGTGCTTGATTACACAATTTCATATCGATACAAATATTTTGCAAAAAAGGGTCAGTCTTTCTGGTTCTGATCGAATTTCTCTAGCTTTAATTTTAAATTTGAAAAAAGTCAAATGTTTTGGTGGTAAGATTAGTTTTTGAATTGTTATGTTTCATTTGGTCGGAAAGCAGTTTCGATCCCAATCCTTTAAAGGTATTTTGGTGACGGGCACTTTTTAAACCGACTCTGAAGACGCGAAATTGATCAATCCATTAACATTTGGTTATGAAAATGCATTAGAGAGTGTAAAGCGACAATCGTATGTCAATAGCTGATTGTATATAGGTATTTTTTGTCTGGCTTCACGACGACTACAGTACTTGAAACTTATGTTAGAAACAGTTGCAGTGATGAATCAATGCGGATGTCTTTTGTATTTATGGACGGCATTTTTTTTGTGGCAAAACTTCGAAATATGACCTTCAAGTTTTTGGCAATAAAAATGAATTGCTTCGCTTGTAGGGTATATCATTCGGGGGTATCTAATTGACTATCATCTCCATGGAAGTGACCAGTGGCGATTCCGGCACTCGGGTTACTCGGGCTGAGCCCGAGTTACAAAATGATGACAGAGACGACTCCGGCACTCGGGCTGAGCCTAAGTTACGAAATGATGGAAGGCTTGTTATTATTTAAATTTTAAAAAGTAAGCTTAAAGCTTTTTTTAACTTAATTCGTATCAAGTTCGTTGAAAGAAACAGTCATCGTAAAAAACAACGAAGTGTGCGGTGGCAGTTGCGTTTTTCGCTCAACGATTTGTCTAGCCATAAGCTCTGGCTAGAGGAAAATAGCCCGAGCCGCATTGCGGAGAAAAGAAAGAGACAAACGAGACAAAAGCTATTTTCCTTATTACATCTTACTCGGGCTCGATTATGGGGCGCCGTTTGGAAAAAAACTATTCGTTTTGTGAACTATGTTTTTTGAGCTTATTTAGACCATAGTTTGTCCGATATGTATATTGGAAATGTCCTGCTTATATATCGGACAAAATGTACTCTAAGTCGGACCAAAATACACGCGCAAAATAAGTCGGACAAAATCGTTTTTTTTCCAAACGGCGCGCCACACGTTTTTTGGAAAAAAACGATTTTGTGGCCCCTGTTTTTCGAGCTTATTTGGACTATAATTAGTCCGATATATACATCGGAAATACCCGACTTGTATATCGGACAAATTGTGCTCTAAGTCGGACCAAAAAATACACGCAAAACAAGTCGGATATTTCCGACTTATATATCGGACAAATTCGCCGTTTGGAAAAAAACTACACGTTTTGTGAACCATGTTTTTTGAGCTTATTTAAACCATAATTTGTCCGATATGTATGGGGTGCCATTTGGAAAAAACTATACGTTTTGTGAACCATGCTTTTTGAGTTTAAACAAGCTCAAAAAACATGGTTCACAAAACGTGTAGTTTTTTTCCAAACGGCGAATTTGTCCGATATATAAGTCGGAAATATCCGACTTGTTTTGCGTGTGTTTTTTGGTCCGACTTAGAGCACAATTTGTCCGATATACAAGTCGGATATTTCCGATGCATATATCGGACTAATTATAGTCCAAATAAGCTCGAAAAACAGGGGCCACAAAATCGTTTTTTTTTCCAAAAAGCGTGTGGCGCGCCGTTTGGAAAAAAACGATTTTGTCCGACTTATTTTGCGCGTGTATTTTGGTCCAACTTAGAGTACATTTTGTCCGATATATAAGCAGGACATTTCCAATATACATATCGGACAAACTATGGTCTAAATAAGCTCAAAAAACATGGTTCACAAAACGAATAGTTTTTTTCCAAACGGCGCCCCATACTCGATCGCATTTGCCTGAGTCAGACAATGCAAACGTTTGTTACGTTGTTTCACACAATTCTTTCCTTAACTTGTTTGTGGAACTCGGGCCCTCGAGAAATAGCCCGAGCTACAATTGGAGAGAGGAATAGAAAAAAGATTTCGTGAGACGCCTGCCATCATGCTGCCATGTAGTAAATGCAGGCTTTTTGTTTGGTCATAAATGTCTGTTCCTCTGTGGCTCGCAATGGATAGCTGATAACAAAGAGCTACACAACAAACTCAGTATGAGTTTGCCATCAAATTAAGAAGATTAAACTTTATGTATGAATGAAAGTATTTTGCAACAATTTAACTGTTGTGTAAGTTGCTATTTTATTGCTTTTTTATCGTTTTTTTAACACTGTTTATGTCGAGCCCGAGTAGCCATAAAAAGCTAGAGTCGCCACTGGTGAATACTAATTTTGAAGCCATTGGTTTGTCTCGACACGAAATCGAACCCGAGTTTACACCTCCAGAGGAGACGCTCTATCCAGGGACAATGACAGACTCTTGAACGATATCAGTAGAAAAAAGTGTAAAATTTGAATGTTTACAACCTTTAACGCTTTTTTGCTTAGTCAAACGCTGCATCTAAAATCAAGACCGCGACTCTTGTGGTAACTTGTCGAAAGTTGCAATCCGCACTTAATGTTGTAAGTGCGGGCAGAAATTCATTCACGTTTTCGACCATGGACTGGTTTCTCGTTGCTAGTTAATGGCTTGCGAATGGTTCATTTTGCTTTGACGAAGTGACTCTGCAATAACGCACTGCTCGTTTACGATCATCAGCATCTGCGATGCTAGAAAAATATATTGGCAACACGAAGTTGACAAGAAAGTTCCTCCTTTTTAAATTATTTTAAGTTAAAAGGTCGTAAAAATTTCTGATTGTCATTTCCAGTGATACTAAAGTGGGGCCACTGATCATTTCCAGTGATCAGAATCAATTCTGTCCTATCTCAAAATCTTAGCCATCAAATCAAGTATGGTATCGAAATGGTGGTTTAAATGTGTTTAGTAGGGTTAAAACAACAAATAACAAGTGCTAAACATTGTGCATATACACAACATTATAATATCTGCACATATATAAGTGTTCTCACTAACACAGACAGTAATACACGGTAGCTGTTGAACTGCTTTTTGAGCAAACCAAATCCAACACATCACTATAATGCTGTACCTTCGAGGTAGAATCGTTGGGAGTATACAAGTACATTGCGAAAGTTTTCTGACATCACCTAGCTGGTGTCATGGATTTGATAGACACTGAGTTCATAGTGACTGCGCTTTTCAACATAAGCAAAAAGCTGTTGTTCTCTTCAAAGCGATTAGCCTACGTAATAAAAGTACGGACGTGATTGTTTAGGCATTAATTTTTGAAATCGGAAATATTTGGGAGAAAAATTGTTTTGCTTAAGATGTGGGCAATAATCATGGGCAAGCAAATTCTTACATTAATACTCGCCATGGAAAATATTTCTATCCTGGTAACCCCAGACAAGAGGGTTTTTGCAAAACGAAATCTGCAAAGAACAAATTCAAGTTTCGACTATAACGAAAGTTTTGTCAGCCTTGTTACGCACAGCCAATCCAGGCTGGACTCATTCCAGACTGCAAAGACTCTTTGCCTCGCTTCTCCGGAACAGCTCGACTTCATTTCTGTTCTATGTTGTTCTCTCTTTTTTTTTTCTAGGTTAGTTAAAAGTTATGTTTTTTTTTTACTGATCATCGTTGTGTGTGGCCAGTCGTCTGCTAAATGGAGGAAACAACCTAGAAAAAAATGAAGTCGAGCTGTTCAAGAGGAGCCGTGCAAATAAAAAATCTTTGCAGTCTGGAATGAGTCCAGCCTGGACAGCCTGTGCGTAGCAAGGCAGACAAGACTTTTGTTATAGTCAAAACGAAATCATTCGGCGCATTCGCCAAGTTCTAATTTTCAAACTAAAAACTTGCATGTATTCATCTAACTAAATTTAAAAGTGCGATCTTGCTAGTTACATACTGTAAGCTTTGATTCGGCTTCAACGCCGAGAAACTGGCTGAGGTATTTAAATGATACATACTAGTAGTAGTGGTCGTAGTAGGAGGAGCAGGAGTTGCAGGATCCGGAAAAAAGCAGTAAGCTCTGCCTTTAGATGCTGCACTAAAACAGCAATTCTTCTCTTCGCATTGGGGTTGGGTGATCCCCTTTTGCGCACAGTCCCTTCGCAAGTCGAAATTTAAGCTTGGTCTTATGCATCTATATTTGTCTACTGCGGCTAGCGAAAATAAACCTGTAATAATAACAAATATTAAAGTGATTTTCACATCTAGCGATTTCATATAGCCTACAAATAGGGATGTGCCTCAAGGAAAATTACTCGGACTCGCCGAGTAACGAGTATTCACGACATTACTCGGCCGAGTCCGAATCCGAGAATCTACGACGTCAAAACATGAACTCAAAATTTGGTGAAGAGCAAAAAAAAAAAAAAGATCATCACGTCCGTAGAAGTCCTAATTTCGACCCAAATTCGGATAAAAAGCAAAAAAAAAGGTCAAAATAATAATGGTTTAATACTCGGCCGAGTACTCGCGCTCGACTCGGCACATCCCTAATAATTCCTACATTATTTCATAACAATGGATGAACTGCTGAATCTTGAAACAGATGAAAGGCTTGCATTGTGCGTTTGTACAATTACTGCGTAATACGCGCGTGGTTTCATCAGGCGCTCAGCTATTGATATCGCATCACGAAGACTAGGCGGGGAAAAAGAAAGTTTAAGAGTACTAACTGGTCTCGACAAAATGTTCGCGGGCCGCATGTTCGTCACCTCTGCTTTAGAGACACAGCAAATTCTTAGATACAATCGTTCCTTTTAGGTGAAATTAGATTTTCGTGTTAAAATCTAGAGAAAATTAGTGATTTATATAGCTTGATTTGGAGTGATTCAGTTTTGAATCATGAAGGTGTAGACACGTGTCGTCAGCAAATAATATCGGGTTACTTAGGACAGTATCAAGAAGATCTTTAATGTACTGTATAGTAAAAATAACAGTGGTCCAAGTAGAGAGCCCTGAGATACACCGTAATCATTAAACCGAACCTTCGACTTTACATTTTGTAGAGACACAAATTCTTGTCTTTTTAGAAAGGAAATTAAAAGCGTCAAGGTTGGTCCTAGCATTCCATAATGATCTAATTTTGTGATTAAAGACGATGACAAACAGTGTCAAAAGCCTTTTTTAAATCTAGAAAAAATAGGCGTACTCCTGTATAATGATGTTTATGAATGTTATTGTAAGAAGCCGTAAGTATGTCAAGGATGGCATTGGCTGTAGAAGTTTTTTTTTTGAAATCCATATTGGTGCGATGATAAGATTTTGTTCTTACTTATAAAAGAAAAAAAAGCCGCTTGTAAATAAGCTTTTCGATTATTTTTAAAAAACATGAGAGGATTTAAATTGGTCTGTAATTTTGAAGGGTTAGATTGGTCACCATTTTTTGTAAATTGGAATTATTTTGGCATTTTTTACAATTATCAGGAAATATAGGACCTACCATTGTTGAAAGCATCGTCATGCAGGTAGGATAGATAAGGTGCAAGAACATAAAGGGCAACTTTAAAAAAAAGCAGGAATATTATCATGGCCCACAGCTTTGTTCACGTTGAGTTTCAGGAAAGCATTTGCGTTTGCCTAGTCTCGTTGTTGCGTCCTTGGATAAGATACTTCACGATGATTATCTCTGCTTGGTGAATTCTGGCAAGCAGCAAATTAAAAAAGTCAAAAAGAAAATTCATCCGGAAAACTTGGAGACAATGGCAGCTCCTAAGCGAATCTGGATTCGTCCTACGCATAGCGCCTACGCCGCTTTTTCGTGATAGGAAGATAAAGATAAAGAAATCAATCAAATTAAAATTTCCATTCGGTAAAATTGCGATGTCAATAAAATTTAATATCCAAGAATTTCTGATAAAAAAAAAAGAGTTTTTCCCATTCACAATCACAACCACTGCACCAGTAACAAACAGCAATGTCTATATAGTCAAGAAAACGGAAACAACCGGCTGTTATCTCAGTTGCTTGGCGCCCATGCTAGCGGTGCAGGAGGTCTGAAGTTCGATTCCCGGACCGGTCAAATCAGCACAGTGTCGCCAACGGCTCGCCACCGCTGCGACGTACTTTCGGAGCTGTGTAGTCCAGGCGCTAAGCCGCGGAGATGAGCCCCGCCACTCGTTCACACTTCAGCGTAATACCGCGAGTATCATGAAGATTTGATTTTGAAAATGGAAATAATCAGTAGCCTATGCACTAGAAAAAATTCTTAACTTTTCTGTACTAGCAAGCTAAATAAAGAAAATAAACAAAAAACGAAAACCCTATCACTCACTGAAAATTTCGATGTTGCTCGGGTGTCCGGCCCGATTGAAGCCCGACAATTTTTCAAAATTCAAGTCCAAACCCAACCCGACCCAAAAAGTCCGAGCCGAGCCCGATTGACAACTCTGGTGTGTCATCGGAAATCTCGGCTTGAACAAATGATATCAATATCTCCACTGTTGTCTGATCGTCCAAACAGCATAAAAAATGAACAAAAGTTGCATTTTACTTTTCGATATTTCGTTATGCTCACACATGGTATATTGCAGTGGTATTCAACCTACAACCTTTCTGGTGGAACAGAACTGCAACGAAACATTCTGTAGACTCCAAGAATTATTTTATCTCTATGCATTATTTTAACTAACTAATTTACTAAATCCCAGCTCCAAATTGTAAACTGCTGGACCCCAAGACTGTACTGGCAGAATCCGGTTGAAAACGATCTGTATATTGCAAGAGTCAAAACATTTAAGAAAACGCATATCTTACCATTTGCAAATATCAACAAAACGGTGATCAGTTTTTCCATCTTGCAGTGATAAATCCTTCAAAAAAATAAAACCTTTTATTCCTATACTTAGTCTCGATCTGGTTTTTGTAACTTTTTAACAACAGCACAAGGTTTTAATATGCAGTTGACAAATTACTTCTAGTTCGAACAGAATTTATATTATCGACTAACTTCGGTACGCCGTCATGTTTCAATAATCAATGTCGTCACAATGACCCGTGGGTTCGTAGTGAATAGTGATGTGGCCTAGTTAGGTTACTGGTAAAATAGCTGCGAGTTAAAAGTTAGTTTTTTTCACTAGGCATCGTTATTTATGGCCAGTCGTAGCCTATGCTAAAAGAAGGATACAACCGAGCAAAGACATGAAGTCAAGATGTTCAGTTGAGCAATGTAAAAAAAGTCTTTATATGAAGTCCTAAATAAATTTGGCCTAGTCTGGCAGTGCGTAGCAAGCTGACGAGACTGTTGTTACAGTCGAAACATTAATTTGTTCCTTGAACCCAGAGCCGGCGGCAGAGCAGTCGACTTAATGGGGCCAAGCGTTCGTCAGGGAGGGCCAAAGTTTAAAACAGCACACAAAAGCTGCTGTCCTCTAAAAAGTAAGCTTGTTGATTGGAGAGGCCAAGCATGTCGAATAGGAGGGGTGAATTTCTCTGCTCCCCCTAGGCGCCAACCCTGCTTGCACCTTTATCATTAACTACCTGTTCTCCATGAAAGCGGGGTTGGTGTTTGAGCCTTTTTATGGGAATAAATTAGGAACAACTGTTAAGCAAATGAATCGATTTTTGAAAAGCTATATAGCCTATCTCTCTATTAATCATCCATTTGCCCTATTCTACTTCATAAATCAATGACATAACTTACTGCCAATAACTTATTGTCTTTTCCTTTGCACTTCTTTACATTCCAAACTTTTGCTTTTGGGCTTGCTTGCTTTTTCGGCATTTTATCTTGTTTCATTATTACATCACAATAGTTTTTTATACGTGGTTAACATCGCAGTTTGGAAAGCAGTAAACATTACACGAAAATAGACCAGTGGAAATTAGACAAAACCTCAGGTATTCCTTTGCTTGATCGTTTCGACAACATAGATTTAATTGTCTTCAACTCTGGAGTACGTTTAGATTAGGGATGTCCCACCTGCGATCCGCATTGCGGCCCTCTTGTTTGATGTATGGATGCGGCCTAACCCTGAGTCAGAACTTAATGCGTGGATACAGCCCACTGTCAACTCATCAAAAAGTGTTGTTAGAATGTGTAATTACAGTGAAAACTGGACGTCTAAGTCGTTAAAGACCTTTTTTTGTCTTTACCCAAAATTTCAGTGAAAACTGGACGTCTGAGTCGGTGAAGACCCTTTTTTTGGACTTCATCCAAAACTTCAATTCGATCAAGACTTTTTTTTGTCATACAAGTGGCCTTGCGACCCAGTTAACATTCTAGTCTGCAATGCGGCCCGTTCAAGAAAAAGGTTAGACATCCTTGGTTTAGACAGTACATTGCTGAAACTGCAAAAGCAAAGGTGGGAAATCCCTGTGGGCTGTGGCACGCGTTTTTTGGTTTTTTGGAGATTGACCACAGCGACCTTTATTTACTTAGAGATAAGCCCCATCACAGATCGAGGATCACTTGCGGCACACCTAAATCAACATAGCTGTCTGAATCCAGGCCTGGATTTATAACTGACTTGCATCGACAAGTTGGAAACTTATCAAAATTTGGCTCCGTACGACTGCGTGGTTTTGCTAAAATTTTCTGTTCACCAAACTTGGCCCAAGATTAAAAAACATTTAAGGAGGAAAAATGAAATACCATAGAGCGGGACGCATATTTATGTACTGAAACTACGCAATAGCAGAACCATCATTTTTCTTTTATTCTATTATCTTGAGTAACCAATTGTTGAAAACATGTCACAACAGAGCCGCGACGTGATTCGAACCCATAACTAGTGCAGCGCTCCAAACCACTGCGCCATAGAAGAGTCGTTGTATGTTAGCACAAAATGGCGTTTATGAACCCACGCTTTTGTCAGAAAAAAACAAGGTTCTGTTGGTGCTAGCCTACAGGGTACATTACATAAAAATGCGAGCGGGACAGCGCTGTTTCGGACTAGTTTCGGGCTAACGTTTGACTGGAGTGCTTTGCACTGTTGGTGATGGAGAGCTGATATAGCCTCCAATAGTAGCCCAGGAAGGACATTGCTTTTTTAGTTACTGAAAAATGAAATCTTAAGTAAAAATCTTCATTACACTCGCGGTATTACGCCGAAGCGTGTAACGAGAGGTGGGGCCCATCTCCGCGGCTTAGCGACGGGGCAACACAGCAACGAAGAAACGTCGCAGCGTTGGCAAGCCGTTGGCGACACTGTGCCGATTTGACCGGTCCGGGAATCGAATCTTATACCTCCCGCAGTGGCGGATTAAGGGGGGGCGGAGCGGGCTGAAGTCCGGGGCCCCACAACATTTAGGGGTCCCACAATTTTACATTTTTCGAAGTTTTTTCTGACAAAAAATATTTTCGATTTTTAAAAATAAAGGTTTTCACTTGCAAAAATTACCAAAGTTTTTAAAATTTTGGCGCTGAGGGGTTGGGGCTTTGGGAGTAAATGTGATAAGTTGTTAATTAACTCAATATTAATATTTATAAGCAAAAATCTTCTCAAAGTAAGGATCGCAGTTGTTATCAGCTAACATTATTGCTTTGCAGGTCGCGCGAAGCTTTTTTTTTACAAAGAAAAATTATCCGCTTTTTGCCGATTCAAACGCCACAATAGAGAATAAGATAATTGTTAATTCAGATAGTAATGAACAAACGATGACACTGATAAGATAACACTTAATTACCACTTGCCGGCAAGAGTGCCAGACCACAGTTGAGGTTATACTAGCAGAAAATGTTTAATGAATCTAGCTTTAAAAATTATTACACCATCGTACAACGGTAGGCTAGCTACAACATCTCTGGGCTTCATAACTTTACACTCTAGAATAAATGGTAGTTCCAGCTGTAATGTGAAAGAATAAAATCTATTGCAGAAAGCAGTAGCATAGTATAGTTTGGTTTTTATAAATAGGGCATAGCTATATTTCAAAAATTATATGCCTGTAGCCTAGGCTATGGTATCCAGTGAGGCCTCGTCGTGACTATGAATTTGATTACGAACAGAAGCTTTTGGCCCTTTGCCCAGCCTATAGGACACGAATGTATGTTGATTTCATTTGTTCAACTTACCGGTACCGTATTTAAGTAAGTAGTGGCTTGTGATTTGGCTTCGCAATCTGACAGTTACAGGTTCGATCGTAGCCCAAAACATTATTAATTATTGACGGGAAGAGCATCCAGAATTTAATATACTCAACAAATGCCAAAGAAAGATCTATAGTAGCCGAAGCGGATAGAACATCCAAACCCTATTCGGCATTGGCCAATCACAGGTAACTGTTGAGGTTCGAAACATACGAGAGAAAAACGAATGTAAAAACAAACTATTTCAGTTAGCATTTTTTTATGACGAATTCTGCGAGCAACCGTACCATTTCCATTGAAGAAGTTAGGCAGGGTTGAGAGTTGAGGTGGATGCTAGACCCATCCCCGCGCTAGGAACATATTCTGCTTTCACAGAAATTGTTACAGCACTGGAGGGCCGTTGGCAGCACTTTGCCAGCGCAAAAAGCGAACCCAATTCTTCCTTGCAGAGTTACAGTAGCCAGTAATGGTAGCAACTACATAACACTGTGTATACTTCTTTTCGCAGATATTATAGTATGCAGTAATAAAGCATATTTATCTCAGTGGAGCGCAAAAACAAGCAACAGCTTCAGAAAAAAAGCGAAAGAAAGATAATATTGTAAAAAAGACGCCCCAACCGACGACTTTTTTACCAGAGTAGCAAGTAGCAACTTTTTTTGAATTGATTTTCCATTTTTACCCTCCATTCACGAGAAAGCGAATCGTATCGCTATATGTCAGATTAGAATATCCTCACTCGCTTGGGAGTTAACTCAGATTTTAAGGTTCCCCTTCTTGTCTTTTGTTGAATTTGCTGCTTGTTCAAGCCACCAAGCAGCGACAAATATCGTGAAGTACCTTATCCAAGGGCACAACAACATGTCTAGGGTAGGAGTTGAACCACAATCTTCCGATTCATCATGGTCGCCATAAAAACGGCGCTCCAGACCGTTCGGTCACGCTGCCGACGTAACTAAGAACGATTTTACAATGATTCAATTTTTTTGGTTCGTTCATTATATAAGTACCGTACCCGTAAAAACGATTGTAAAATTAAACAAAGGAAAATATAAACCCAAAAAACCGATAGGGTAAATCGATGTAATGAAGTATCATACGCGTAAAAGCGATTGTAAAATTAAACGAAGGAAAATATAAACCCAAAAAACCGATTGGGTAAATCGATGTAATGGAAATGCATTAATTGTTTTTAACAAAGAATAATATATTTGATCTTAGTCAGTAGGACTCAAAGGCAGTAATTGAGCGTGCTGAACAAAGCACAAGAAGTCCATACTGGCCTTTTTACGCTACTGGTCAATATTGGTATTGTTTTGTTTTTTGAGGCTGTTCTTTCGGTTTATTGTTCTTTTCATTTTATATCGTATAAAGCTTTCGCTGAACTTGGGAAAGAGGGCCCCATTATTAAATTAGCCCAGGGCCCCACTTACTGTTAATCCGCCCCTGACCTCCCGTACCAAGATCGTGCGCTTAGCAACTGAGCTAACGCCCGGTGGAGGAAAAATAAAAACACAGTAATTGTTAAAACTGGACGTTTTGACAATTCTGCTTGAATAAAATAACAGATGAGTGCTTGATTGTTTATTGCTTGCTGGCAAATAGGCTGTGGCAAGGGCTCATGGGAGGGGGCAGGAAGGGGTAATTGACCCCGGGGCCTATGCTGTTTTAGTGGCCCATTTGTCCATATCTAACGAAAAAAATATAGCCGAAGCAAGTTTAAAAAACAATTAAAACAGCATTTAAGCTCAATATCCTTCAAATAATCAATTTTTTGGAATGCACGGGCCCCCAACATAAGTCATCATGCTGTTCTAGGGGCTTATATCTTGAGGAATGAATACAGCAAAGAAACTTCCAAATAATCGATTTTATAGAGTGCATAGGCCCCCAGCATAAGTCAGGTTATTCTAACGGCCCATTAGCCACATATCTTATGAAATAGCCCACAGCAAAGACTTTTTTAAATTATAACAGCATTCGAGCTTAATCTACATCCAAATACTACCAACTTTTCGGAGCATATGGGCCCCTTAAATAAAGTTGCATCATTTTAATGTGTACACTATACACAAAAGCTGAAAATTTAAGATTTTTTGCTTCTTCTGCATTTCATTTGGCTTCATCGGAATTAAAGACAATGTTGAACCATAAACGTGTTTATTTAGGATTTGTGGCTGCGCAACTGCGAGTACGCGATTGTGACCAGTTATAGCGTTCCAACTGTAGCTTGAGGCTGGAGAGATCAGTGGAATATTTAGGTTTCAAGTATGCAGCTTTAGAGAATTTTTGAACAATCGAGTAGATGTTGTGCTCAGGTATAGGTTGAGTTTGATGGGAGCACCAAAACAGTTTCATTCATAAATTAAAGCATTTTGAAGCGAAAAGATAGGGAAAGTTTGGGACCTATCGCACAAATTTTACTTAGTTTTACTTTTTGTCCAACTGGTTTGACATCTTAAACATTTTAAAGTTTGTGTTGAACTTTGCTTTCTAATAAACTTGTCCCGCACCGAAACGGAAGAGTTCGAAATGCTTTAGTGATTTTATTTGCAACTGAAAAGTGTCAGTCAAACGTCCGAAAGGTCCCCACCCTTGATGACCTTTCGTCCACAGGGTCGGAAACTTCCGTACAGCTGCAAATGTGACTTAAAGTAAGGGAAAACGTCTCAGACAGATCGTTGCTACAATTACGGATACTCACTGTACTGGCGACCTCATAATATAAAATCTCATAAAACTGGGGACCTTAAAAAGGTTGCCTAGGTATCTACTCCAAATCCTAGGTATCTATTTGGTTTGAAAACTTCAGATACCTAGGCAACATATCCATCCTTACACAAACATGTGATTTAACCACAAACCAAACTTCACTTCCTTTACTAAAATGAAACCGCAAATTGATCACGTGATCACGAAAATAAGCTGCTGTCCGATAAATTCAGTTGTCTGATAGGTCCCACTTTCCCCCTGGTATTCAAAGTAAAACATATGCTTAAGGTAATTGGCAAGGCGTGACAGCAGGACAGTTCACGACACGAGGTCAACGAATACAAATTTATGGATTTGCAACTGTGGGCTTTCATTTTTCCAAATCAAGTAATGGCGTTTAATATGCTTGTTAGCAATCGCTTATGAAAAAAAAAATTAATCTATGTTTTTCATTTGCTTAATAGAGAGCGAAATAATTAATCACAAAGTGTTGTTAACTAACCAGTCATCAGATGACAAAACGGAAACAGCGTCTGCCCGAGTAGAGTCATCGACGGTATTTTGTTTTTCTTGCCCACATAGCGGTAGATTCGCAATTCGACTATTATTATATTATCGTTTATTTCAGACTCGGAAGTTCATACAAAACTAAAAGAAAAACATAACACACACGCAGTATAAACGTAAACAAAATTAAATAAACAAAAGCCGAAGCCGCCCAACTGACATATTACACCAGTATTGCAGTACTCGAACTCGGAACCCCAAGTACTCGGTTAGCACTCGTACTCAAAGGTCAATTTACTTGGTACTCGGTCAAAAAAAGTGCCAAGTGCACGAGTACACTTGGCTTTCGCTTTTGAAAGCGAAAACACGAACATACAGACCATACATCTGCGGACATACAGACCTTTTTTTTTTTGGTCTTCACCGATTTTCAGTGGAAAAAAGTACTCGTACTCGAGTAGGTCTACATTTTTCAATATCAGTACTCGTACTCGAAGTTTTTTGCTGTACTCGTACTCGGAAGTTGAGTACTCGACTCCGTCACTGCATTACACTGGCAA
The DNA here is from genome assembly GCA_964006365.1 of Trididemnum miniatum. Taxonomy (NCBI): domain Eukaryota; kingdom Metazoa; phylum Chordata; class Ascidiacea; order Aplousobranchia; family Didemnidae; genus Trididemnum; species Trididemnum miniatum. Next base: position 2,748,075 of record OZ023250.1, read on the forward strand.
AAATCATAGAAATGCAATTGAAAATATTTCAATGTTAACTCAGACGCAATAACGCCAAGCGGTCCATAGTTAGGCTACAGTAATTACCAAAATACAGAGGAGAAGAAAATAACTGAAGAAAACGAAAAAACAAGAATAAATAATTACAGACAGTACTAAGTCATAACAGGTGTTATGAACGAGCCGAGTTAGAAAAAGCAATTTACAGACTCTTACCCCTTTAAGTGGCAGACAGATGCTGGAGTTATGCAATTTATTCGCTGTCAGACTATAGAGTGAATTAGAAGCTTCCGAAAAAAGAAGCATGAAAATGAAAGAGATCAAGCTCAAGAAACAAAAAATGTCGTTTAAATTTTGAAGCATTTACGAAAATGTGGATGATTTATAGAACTTGGGGTGTCACAATTAAATTGTGCGAGCAGATTTTGAATCACATTTTGTTGTCTCTCATTGTACTTAGAAAATAAACAGCACAACACAATACTCTAGTCTCTTTCGATGACGTAATATATGTCGGTGACGAAACAATATCCTCTGGACCAACGTGTCTCTGATTGTCTCTCGCTTACCGAGACTGCACAGCAAATATAGACATTGATGGGATTTGTTTGTTAGAAGCTTCCTAACTTATCATTGGAATCAGGCAAAAGGTTTTTAAAAGTTTCATCCAACTCTATTGTTCTCAGCCCTCGCTAATAGCTGATAAATCCTACTGGCACGTCAAAGATGGTTTTCCAACTGCGAATCACTGAGTTGATTTAATAATTGTAATCCCTTGCTCTCGGATGGAAATCTTATAAAAAGATACATCACACACAACTTAGAATAGTCAAAACATTTTGGAGACAGTATACCACAGTTATTGCTGAATGGTTTTTTGTTTGTTTGAAGAAAGTACATCGTAAATCTACAGTTAATAGTGACATTTCAAAACCCAAATGTGTGGAACTTTAATACAACTCCTATCCTTCATGCTTACCTAGCAATTGCAAAATTTACACAAGACCATTCAATTTCTCCATAGTATTTAACATTTGTACCCACATCTTTCAGCAACTACGCAGCTATCTACTTTGGGTGCTAAAAACTGTCCATTACCACAGCCAAGATTATTGCTTTACTACCGATAAATAAAACTTACTCTGCTGCGTTCTCACAATCTTTTACAAGTTCATAATACCGTACAAGGACCATGCTTTTGTGTTTTGGCAGAATTTCTGGATGTTATCATCATATTTTTGTTTCTTAATTCTGTGTTTTTCCTGTTAATGTTTCCATTGAGTCTTTCATTGTTCATCTGTCAAAGAACATTAGCAGAATGATAAACATGCTTATTGCCGATTCCGTATTAACTGACCACAAACTATACACTATTGGTATTGATGCTGCTATTCCAGTTTCCGTTATTGCATAGCATCCTTTAAATCATAATTCTGTGATCGCGTATTACATGAATGAACACAGCAAACTGGTAAGTTAATGCAAAATATTATCTTTTAGCCTCCATTTTGACAACAAACTTTAAACTTAATAAAGCTAAACGCAGTTCCTACATTAATTTAAGGAAGTGTCTATTTTGCCGTTAATGGCAAAGCACTGATTGGCAAATTTTCTCAAAACTGATCGAGTGTACTATAGACGCAAGCAAATCAACAGTCATGCGTATACACGCCTATATTTTTTAGCCAATCACTAAATCAGTAGTTAGTTAGTTAGTTGCATATTTATCCTCCTATCACGAGAAAGCGATCAAAGCGCTATACGAGCTCGCTTAGGAGTTGCCAGCCATCTGTCTACCACACCAAGATGGGGGAATCCCGCTAAGTGCCTTTCCCAACGGCACAACAAGTAAACTTGCCGGCTTGTTCTTCACACTGTCCCTTTAATGCTAAGCGTCAAGCAGGGAAGCTGTGAATACCAATTTTAAAGTCATTGGTTTGACCCGACTCGGAATCCAATCCGAGTCTACAGGTAAAGAGACAGACGCTCCATACCACTCGGCCATCTGAGCTGTCAAATTAGTATCAGTATTTTGCCATTAGCAGCGAAATAGAGACTGCCTTGATTTAAAGCATGAAAAGTTTGCATGTGTTACCAGCGATGCAATAAGTTTTGGTTCATAAATGAACTTTGTTTATGCAAGTATGTAGGTACAAAATGTTCTGTCAGCTTGATAAATTTGAAACAAATAATTCAGTTAACGATGGTTCAATCAAATTGCTAATCATTTAATTACATAATAGATTCTCAGTACTAAAATAGAAATTTGGTCATATTCCAAATTTTTGAAATGGGTACAAGCAAAATCAAGCAACACACAGTGTTTTACAAATTGGCATTATACAGATGATACCGGCACAATAGATGGTAATCCTAGAGCTGTACTGCAGCAGCACAGGGTTATCACTCGGGCCATTTTTTTTTTACCTAAAAAAATATATTTTTGACTTTATTTTAGGAAAATTTTGACTTTATTTTGACTTAACCGCTTCCGCGTATTATGTCGAGTTGCACTTTGTTAATTAAATATGTTTTATAATCTGCAATTTACATAAGTTTTTAAAGAAAAAGGTAGCCTACTTCAAACATTTTCTCAATTACTCAGTATTGAAGCTAATGCAACAAAGCGACGCATAACGTTAAAACCTAGGATAACGAGCCATTGTGTGTACCGGTATCAATTAGTGTGTAATACAAAAATTGCGTTGCTATCGCAACTGTACTGTACACTAACTATGATTTGTTTAACGAAAGCCACGCAGTATAATTACAAGGATGTTTTATTGTAATACAGCATAATTTATTTTTTTACGTTCTTAACATCAAAATTTCTGTCTTTCTCAGTAATTTATTGAGCATAGAAAACGACCTTTCAACAGCAGCAGAGGTTGGCTGGGCTTTTTGCAATAGTGCGTAGCTTGTTGGGTCAATCGTCAAGTTGGTACTGTTTATTATTGTTTCTAAATCAGAGTTGGATAGTCGTTTGTTAATGTAGTCTTTAATAGCGCAAGGATCATGATCGAAGATCGAATTGCATATTCTTCAGCAGTCCGCATGCTTTGGTTATTGTGCAGGCACTTCCTTCTAAAAACTCTACGTTGGCTGTTAGAGTACGGTATTGATTTATTTTAACCAGCGATGGCGGAAGCGTTTCTGTAAGGGGGGGGAACCAATGACCAGATTTTCTTCACTTACAACCAGGGCCCGCAGTGGCGCAGCGAGAAATTGTGAAAGGGGGGAGGGCATAAATTCCACTTTTTTCTAGCGTTTTTTTCAACAGAACTAATTTGAAGCTGGTTAAGAAACAAGAAAAGCTGTAGGGGGGTCCGGGGGCTTGCTCTCCCAGAAAATTGTTGAAAATTTACATGGTGTAATGGCTACTTTATTGCTTTTTGAATAATTTTCACGCAAACTATGTTTAAATTTTTTGACCCTAATTCTGAGTGCTTCGCCAAATATGATACATTTTGTTCGCACATTTTTAATTATGCGTGCTTAAGGCGTAAGGCTTATGGCTATCGAAGAGGTTTCAAATTATAGAAGAATTGTATGTATCAAAAACATTTTTGAAAATGGCTGGTGGGAGGATGCATGCTTCTCATCCTACCCCTCTGGATTCACTCCTGGCCATAAGCTAGAGAAACCATCAAAAGAGTCTGGCATATTTCAGTCACTTGACACCATTAGTATATTGTTCTTGTTTACTAGAAGGCCGAGTCAAAAGGGGAGGGAGTCATGGCACAATGGCCCCGCCCCTAAATACGCTCCTTTGGGCTGGATTTAGACAATGAGACGTCCTAGGCTATTTGATCACACTGATTGGAAGAGCAAAAAAAGGTCTTCACATCCTCAGATGTCCTGTTTTCACTGAAAATATCAGTACAGTGAAGATAAAAAAAAGGTATACACGTCCTCAGATGTTCTGTTTTCCACTGAAAGCATCGGCGAAAAGAAAAAAATTAGATCTTCATTGTTTGTGATGAGGCTACCATTTTCTACGAGGCCTTAGGTTTCAGCCTGCATAGCTTATGTGTAAATCCGGCCCTATGCTTACAATCCATATTTAGCCTTTAATTTATGTGAGCTTCAGACCCGCAGTTTTCGCTTCTAGTTTTTGTTCCCCCACCCCATGCCAAACAAATTTTCAAAGAAAACATCGTTGGATTTAAACTCTTTACCGGGTTTTAATTTCGATGGTAGGTTTATTGAGTTTCAAATACATTCATGCAGAGGCAATATTGTAAAAATAAACGCGTAAATTAGGGTTCCCTCAGGCCCCCCCTGAAAAAAAAGTGGGGGGCCAGGGCCCCCCGGCTCCCCCCCCCCCCCCCGCTTCCGCCACCTATGATTTTAACCAAGTCCGATACCAAACCTTCCACATTGATAGCGTCTTTTGCTCTGCTGACTAAGAGGCCTGCACTTGTCCAATTGCTGACAATGGTACGAACAGCTGGAAGGTTCTCACTATAATATAAGGCAGCTCTAAGCCAAATTGCCCATCTTGTAATTACAGGGTCAGGAGGAGATGTCAGACCAGCATCATGAAAATCTTTCAAGCGATCTTTATTTTTGATTGTTGGTGCCTTGATCGTTGCTATTACTTCATCAATATTTTTAAAATGAGCACGCACAAGCATAGCGCAGTTATGTAATAAGTGCGCAACGCAGGTGACATGCATCAAAGAAGGGTACCAGCCGAAGACATGTACCGAGCAGAATTAGTCAAGAACAATGAAAAATTCTCGCGTTTTATTTCAAGTTGTCGCAATACGTCATCCTCAGTGTGCAGAATAATACTGCTAAGTTACTAACATTGCGAACGCTGTTAAGTGGATGGCAATTAACGAGAAATGTCTGATTTGGAGCATCTAAGATGCCCACAAGCACACTAATATACTTTTGTTTAGCAACCTCTGCTTCATCCACAATCAAAAAAAAAAATTTTGTCACGAAGTAATTCTTGAATTTGTTCCTTTTTTTGGGATGCCAATTTAGCAACACATGCCCGGGCTGCATTCTCCAAAGGCAATACCTTTCCCACTCTAGCAAACAGAGACTTTAAAGAAGGATGGTTCCGTTTATGAAGTGGGATATCTGCAGCTAAGAATGAAGAAACAACCTTTTCCTTGAAGTTTACTTGATCGAAATGTAAAAAGGTTTGCTTGTTTTGAGATTTGCTCTTCGTCTCCAATTTTCCTTAATGATGCTTACTTTTTCGGTGGCTTTCCACAAAAAACTTTTTGTCGCATTCGACTAACACGTCGCAAAGGTTGCATCGCAAGTCGCCGGCAGGAGTTGCCGAAAACTCATCCGGATATTTCTGGCAAGTTTGCCTAACTTTCGCTACAGAAGATATGGCTTGTTTTGGCATTCTTTGCTTTGCAAGCTACAACTTAAAAGACCACGTGTAAAGAGCGCAAGGCTTTTATAGGATTAGATTAATTGTCTAACACAGTGGTTCCCAAACTTCTCAGATTTGGGACCCACTATTTATTACCACAGCTTACGGCGACCCACTTAACTTTATTCAATCAACAAAACATTGACGAAGGAAACTAATTAATTCAATCTTTCAAATTAAGTAACGTTCGCGAGAAGGATGATCTTGCTCTTTTGCGTAATGGGCTTGACATCAATTTTTATTTGTAGTTTTTGACGTATTGAATTTAAAAGTTACAGTATATTTCAAGATTTCTATAACTTTTTACGACCCACCAAGATTCTTTTTGCGACCCACAGGTGGGTCGCGACCCATAGTTTGGGAAACGCTGGTCTAACTATTATGTAATTATGCATCAACAATGACGTTTCATGCATAATAAGAGCTATTTCCTTCTCAATTACCGCACGCATTATTGTGACGATAGCGCAAATATTGCAACTATTTCGAAAGTTTAAAATCAAATAAAATTGCGCATAAAATTTTAATAGCAGCTCAAAAATTCAAAAAAAATATTTAAAAAATATAAATTTGTTCGTTTTTGTAAGGAAATTTTTGATAAAGACAATTTTGACTTCATGCAAAATTTTGACTCATAAAATCTACCAAAACAGACTCCTGGAATACCTAAAACGAACGTTAGTACACATTTGATCATGTAACAAGGTCCTGAAAAAATTTTGGCTTTAGCGGGCCCTAGTTATCACTGACACATATTAGAGTAGACTGTGAACACATTACCTACGACATCTTAAGGTTCAACATTGAAACGCTTTAAATTATGCACCAGTATTGGTATGTTAATAAATGTCTATAAATGCCTTATTTAAAAAAAATAGAAGCACTTTCATTTGTGAGGAAACAATCTCTATTTTTTACATAATAATGTCGTCACCAAAACTATCCACAATATTTGCATCTAACAATGGTTTAGTGTAAAATATTGCTTTTTAAATGTCACCTAAGCTATCTAGGCTACTCCTGTACTGGTGTACCGGTGACCTTTCAAGGTGCTGGTAACACCTTCCATGCTTTCTCTATCATTCAACAGGATGAAAACACACCTACTTTCTTGGTTAACTAAAACTGCACAAAATAGAACAAACAAATTACTTACACGAGGGCATCCATATCCTTCAGCAACCTGTTTCCAACAAATTGGCTTTGCACATTTGTTGTTGTAATACCGGTATTTGTTTCTAAAATTCCACCTGCAAGTATACCGGTATTGTTCTAGTAGCAGCTCCAGATTTTTTGGGAATGCTAGGTAGTGAAAAAACCATGAAGCACAAATCAGTTTAACAAGATTCTAACCAACACCTGTAGACTAGAAACAAAACTAGTCAAATGAATAAGTACAGGTACATAGGCCTGGTTCTTACGTATACATAAATAAATTTTTGAAGTCTGACCCTATTCATTGTTGTAGCCTGTGCACTACCCAGTACCGGTATAGTTAATGGTTAGTCTTATGTAGAAAGTCAACAAAAAAGTTTTATTTAAGTCGAAAAAGAGTGAAGGGTATATTCAGGAGTACCGTAAGACCTGTAAGAGGGCTTTTTTACTAATAACTCTTGCTAAAGATCTAGGTCTGGCAAAAAAGGGAAGAAAGCTATGGTAACAGAGTAAGGCCAACCTCAAACAACTCTCTTGCAGGCTGAACTGCTGAAGTAAAACGCTAAGCAATAAGTTCATGGGTAACGTATAGTATCAGCCCCCAGGTTCGGTTAGGGTTGCTTGGTTAGGATTAGGTTTGGTTAGGGTTAAATTTAGTTAGGGTGCGGTTCAGTTGCAACGCTAACCGAACCTAATCCTCTTACCAAACCTGGGGGCTGATACAAAACGTTACCCTAAGTTTATGTTATTAGCCTAGCAAAAAAGCTGTGGTAAGGCTAACCTCATATAACTCTCTGGCTAGGCTGAAGTAAAACGCTAAGCAATAAGTTTATTTCACTAGCCTATAGGCTCGTGACAAATTTATATCCTATACAAAGCTTTTGCCAACAAGCCTATGCCTGCTTCGCTAGTCTTAGCAAGAGGACCTACTGGTACCTGACAGCAACATAGTTTTCTACGCTGAACTCGCCATGGCGTCCGCGTAAAAATTTAATAAACAAGCCTATGCCTGCTTCGCTAGTCTTAGCAAGAGGACCTAGTGGTACCTGACAGCAAAATAGTTTTCTACGCTGAACTCGCCATAGCGTCCGCGTAAAAATTTAATAAAAAAGTAAATTTTTTAAGCTGAAAAGCTACGCTGAGATGCTGATTTGTATCTACGCTGAAGTTCCTTAAATAAACAAAAAATCTACGCTACGCAGACGATTTTACACCAAATAGGTCTACTGCGAGTATCATGAAGATTTGATCTTGCTGTTGTTGTTTTTTTCTTTGCTTCTTTCGTTCTTTACCAAGATTTATATTTCTGCTGTTGCCCAACTATGATTCTAATAAAGTGCAGCTTTTCAAGCATAAGCTAATTGGGTGATATCGCTTTTTACTGTGAAATAGTAGGCTACTGTAATTTATTATCAACAGTAACATAAAATAATTAAAATTTCAAGATATGGGAGATCCCCAAAACGAAAAATGACGTCATCAATGACGTAACACTTTGGCATAACTACATTAGTCAATATAAACGTGAAAGTAGTCCACCTAAGTAACACTAAACAGTGTTTCCAGGTACACTTAGAAGATCAGTACCAAATTTTTTCCAAAATAGTACCAAATAGCAAAAAATAGTAACAATTTTTTTACACCTTAAATTGCAGATTGTGTTAAAGTTTACTAGTGCAAAACAACTGTTTCACTAAAATTGTTTTAATTGGGGTTGTTTAACATGGTGCTTAACCAAGGTATTTGCTCACTAAACAACAAACAACCACACTTTAATATGAATGATATTTTGTATGACCTCGTAAGAAAGTGCATAAATTTAAAGTAAAGTGATCTACCACGATAGTAATCCAATACTAGAAGTTTACAAAGTTCTAGCCTAATCATGTTTGAATTTTTAAACAGTTGCAGCCTCTTAACAGTCCAAAAAAAAAAAAAAAATAGACTACCACCAGTGGCGTAGCGAGAAATTTATGCTTTCAAACGTTTTTTTTTTTTTTTTCGGCATTACCGGAACTAGTTTGAAGCTGATTGAAAAAGATGAAGGCTCTAGGGCAGTGGTTCTCAAACTTTTTTGCACGTTGACCCCTGATTTAAGTATAAAATTTTCCATAGACCCCAAAGCCTAGCTTAACAATGACAAGGAAACAAAATAGATCAAAAGTCGAGTTTTTAATTGAAATGCATGTTAAAATAATATACAACCCGAAAATACGCTTAGGACCACGGATGATGCAAGCATAACATAAAACGTAACTGTCACTGCAGCACACCCGTTTCCCTACTTTTAAACTATTACTGCGGCTATCTCTCGCGTTTACAGCGATTGTTCTCCGTCTTGCTGCATACAGTGCATAGCCTAAAGGCGCGTTTACCGACACGCGACCATAATTTTTCGCACCTTGTTTGTTTTATTTTACTGTTCACCAATCATGCGAAACCTGCAAAATCCTTCTACATTTACTTACATTGTAATTTTAGTCGCTTCATCGCGTGTCGGTAAACGCGCCTTAACTGAGTACCCGCCAGTGTAACAACTGCGCCACATTCACGACAATACTCTTTGTGATGTAACAAGGGAAAAAAGAACAGTTTTCGTGATGCCATCACAATAGATGATTTAATGAATAAACTTGTTAAAACGAATGCCCTTTTAAACTACTGTAGCTGAGATTCAATCAGCCCTCTTAATTTCGTTTGATTTGTTCAAAAACGTCTTTTGCATTACTTGGCGGATTAATGATAATTTTGAATTGGAAGTTTTATTGCTCCGGTAAACCCCGGCAGTTATTCATTAACCCCCATTCGACCCCTTTGCTATTTTCGACCCCATGGATGGTCTAATTGACCCCTGGGGGTCGATATCGACCACTTTGAGAACCACTGCTCCAGGGGGATCCGGGGGCATGCTCCCCCGGAAAAATTTACATGCTGTTATGGCTATTTTAGTGCTTTTTGAATAATTTGCAGGCAAGTTTTGTTTAAATTTTTTGACCCCAATTCTGAGTATTTCGCCAAATATGATGCATTTTGTTCGCACATTTTCGATTATGCACGCTTAAAGCTAAAGCTTATTGCTTTCGAAGAGGTTCAAAATTACAGAAAAATTGCATGCATCGAAAACACTTTTAAAAATGGCTGGGAGGATGTGTATCCGACCCCCTGGATCCGCCCCTGACCGTAAACTTTCATCCGACCCCCTGGATCCGCCCATGGCTGTAAGCTAAAGAAACCATCAAAAGAGCCTGTCACATTTCAGTCACCTAATTGTTTTCTTTAATTTTGTTATTCTTTATTAAAAGGCAGAGTGAAAAGGGGGAGGGGGGCATGGCACAATAGCACCCCCTAAATATTTTCCAGACTACCACCAACATTGCAGCAATGTTTATGGTTTAAGTCTAAACTTTAAATTTCGTAGCTAGGATTAAAATTTTTGCAATCTTTTTCCAGCTAATTGCTCGGTGTGTAGTTCGTTCTCTGGTACCTACGGTATGTCTCCGGCAGTTTGCTGATCGGTGCCTAAACTAAAAATAAAACCGTGACTAGCATAAGCCAAAGCAATTTTTAAATGTTTTTTTAGATTTTAAATACGGTACGTAAGGACATTTACTGACCAAGCAGCTGAATTTTTATAAACCCGAGTACAACGCATTCTCACCACAAACAGACACAGTCACTACAGTAGATACCATTACCGGATTACTACACATACTACTTTTTGGTGTGCAACCAACTGATTTTTACTATATAGTACTGTAGTAGCGCAGTTTCAGTTCTACATTAAGCACCAAAAGGTGAACAGCAGCTGCTGGTCTAGCACCTCGCAACAAGCACATACCATACATACAGTATTACACTCTGCACTGCACATACCAAATTACCAAGCAGTTAGCGAGACACTCGGCTTTACACTGAGTAGCTGCTCTTTCTGCAAGCACAACCTGTGATCTCAACTTTGCGAGCTCGTTATCTCGGCTGCAGCTCGGAGAACTTCTCCAGCGAGGAGAATCAGCAAGAGAAATTACTCGCTAACCCATAACATCCTGTAATAGCATCCCAGAACCACCCTCTCAGAGTTGATTTGGCAAATCATAATTTCGCAAGTGACTTCACGTCAAAAAGTTAACATGCTACTTTGCTCAATGTCCGTTAATGCATGATTTTTTCAACATTTAGGTATAGTCATTGCCAACAAGTTCAGCGCAAATTGCGTAGGAGTTGGACAATTTTAACAAAATCAAATACCGTACCAAATAGTACCAAATCTTTGCAGAGTACCTCATTATTTTTTTCAGAACCAAAACATCAAAAATCGTACCAAATTTAATAATGACACCGCTTCATTGAAGATCAAGAACTCAATAGGATCGATCACTCAAAAGATGTCAAATGCTTAAAATAACATTGAAAAGGTTGCCTAGGTATCTACTCCAAATTGACTTGAAGATAGGATCATATATGCCAACTTCCAGGTTACTCGGTCTGCTAAGAGGCTCACATCTAAAGTTACTCAGGTTGACATGATTTGGGCAAACGACTTGGAGAAAAGCCACAAATAAACTGGTTAGAGAATCAATTTGCCTAGGCTAGGTCAAAAATACGGTACTCCACTCAAGCAACCCCCACCTCTAGCACCCACAAGGCCATCTACCCAAATGCAGCTGCAGACGCGTTTCGACCTTACTAGGTCTCATCAGTGCAATATTTAAATTTTGAATTTGGGGGAATTCCGTAACTAGCGTAATTTTATTTACAAAAGTTTAGGCTGTTTGCGTAGAGTCTAAACATTAACCAATTTCAAAAAATTTTTTTGTAAAAACTTTTTTTCGGCCTACCGCACGGGATTAGGGTGTTTAACTCTTTAACATGGGTATAGTTTTAAGTAAATCTTTTAAAAAGGATTTTAAGCTATAAAATTTAAATCCCACATCGGAGGCTATAAAATCCGCTATTAAAACAAAGTGACGTAGCACGGGAATGTTTTTTTAGGCGCTCAAGCGTATCGTGAGGTTTGATTAATCAAAATTCTATCGTAAACATTAAATTAGAACCAAATTATTTTTTTTTTGATGCATTTTCCTTCCAAATTTTTTAAAAAATATTTTCAACCGTTCAATAAATGCAAAAAACTTGTCACGTGATTGTTCAAGTTGGTTACTAGGCGATATAACCGCGTACATACTGGCGATTCTAAGGTGGTTTGTAGCGTAGTACTAATGCGGTACCGTACTATGATGATTGCGCCCGTTTGCTTTTGCTTAGCGTTAAGGTGAGACTTATAAGAGTTTAGACAACCTGTTTAACCCTTTCAAATAATTAAAATCTCTGTATAATTCCTAATGTGGTCTACTCATGGGCAGTACCGGTAGGTCACGAATTACAGAATCTCAAATTTGACGCACTGGTACTGGTATAAAGTTAGAGCAGACCTCCTCTGAAAAAGTATTGTTTGAAGCTGGAAATACATAGAAAGTAATTGTTCTACTAAGTTGTTTTTTTTGCATTCATCTGTTAATAGGCTACTGGTACGGTGGTACCCTTAATCAGTGGAAACAAGATAAGTCTTGGCTTGCTTGCCCAGTGTCTGTGCTTGATCTGTGACTTGACTGCAGCTGGTCTAAGGAAAAATAAGTTTTTGATAGGATAATCAACAGGGGTGATGTATGAAGCAAGATGGTATTGGTAGACGTCTAGACAAAAAGTGGAATCTAAGTTAAGCATTTTCAGTATGCTAGACTAGACTACAACTGTTCTCAATTGCAGGTTAATATTATTTTTGGCAGTGTCTGTTTTTCTGCTAATGGCAAAAAACTGATTGGCTAGCGCCTATATGCATGAGCATGACTGTTGATTGGCTAGCGTCTACGTGCATGACCGGTTTTGACAAAATTAGCCAATAAATCAGTAATTTGCCGCTAACGACAAAATAGACACGTCCTTATTTTTTGTCCATTATGATTGTTAGCAAGTTAATATTCAAAAAGTTTCCCCTATTTTTTGCATTAAAAACGGCCATGTGAAAAATATCATTATTTGAGCAAAATTGCGTAGACCTACCGACATGGCCTTGCGATACCGCGCACAGGTGACAGATCCTACATGACTGGTTTGATCCGCAGCTGGAGCCGATCGCATTTGACATATAACGGGTGGCAGCTGACTCAAAGAGTGCAAGCTCATTTCGCACTATCCCTCAGTTAGATACTGTTGAATTTTCTGGTCAACGTAATTTGAAAATAACCTCAGTTATTTATCTGGTCAAATCCTCTCCCAAAAGCGGGGGACGCAGGGGCATTGGTCTGTCATGACTCTTGAGATGGTAAATGTTAAAAATATCAGGGGTAAAAGCAAACAACAATGCAGTATTAAAAAGTTGTTACCGGTACTTAAAATGTTTCACAAACCACTAATACTTATTGCATTTTCTGATATCAGAAATATGCTGTATATAAGCTCTAAGATTTAACCTAAGTTACTATACTTGTACCCCATATTGACAATTTTGTATATTGTTTTAAATACCAGAGCTGTCAATTTTTGGATTGTTGTTAATTTGCAAATCATAAAGTTGCAAATGACAGAATAAAATTTGCACCAGGCTCAGCTGCAAATATGATATTCCTGAACAACCTCTGATCAGCTGACATGATTCAAATGTAACGTGCATGTATAGTTCAATGAAGATGTCATCATCAAAGTAGAAATATCCAGTTGCAATCAACCTCAAGCAAAAGCTTAGAGTAAAAGAATGAAGTTAAATGATGAAAAATATTCTTGAAAAACTGATTTGGCTTTTGTCTTTTTACATCCTGTGTTTTTCCTGCCATTTCTAAGAAGAATGCAGAATAAGTCAATTTTAAAGGTTGCCATAACATTCTGCAGTTTGTGTTTCTCCTTCCAAGTACATATATATTTTTTTATCCACTTCGTTTATTGTTGCTTATTTTCCGGAAACCTATACCGCTAGGCCTATGCATTTTTATGTAATGTACCGGTACCCAACACCAACAGAACCATGCATTTTTCTGACAAAGCGTGGGTTTATAAACGCCATTATTTGCTAGATCGCAACGTCTTTTCTGTGGTGTAATGAGTTAGAGTGCAGCGTGTGAAGGGAAGCGCTGCACCAGTTTTAGATTCGATACTCGTCGCGGCTTCACTTGTGACTTGTTTTCGACAATCGGGTTCCTGAAGATAATAGAACAGAATAAAAATGTAAGTTCTGCTGGTTTTGGGTACATTACATGATTATGCTACCGGTATCGCTTGTTTATAATAAGATTTTTTTCTCAGTTAAGCTCAAAGTGCAGTTCAATTGTTGCAGCATAAATAATTGACTGTCTTCGTAATTGTGGTGTGATTTGGCTTAAGTGTTTCTCAAATAAAATCATCAACAGAAAAAGAAGACTTTTATTCATGCACGCAGTACGCGCTAAAAGAGCGTATGGAGTAGAAAATTAAAAAATTTTGATCTGTGACTGTGACATAAGTATCGAAACAACCGCCAAAGTTTTTTGTGGACCAATGCATAAAAATCTGCTAATTCGAAGTGGATAGTAATTCTCAAATTATGTGTAAGCGTAGAAGGAGAACAAACGGGTTATGCGATTTAACTTCGCAGCTCAGATAAGTTGGCCGAGTGGTTTGAGCGACAGCTGCTGGAGCTGTAGACTCCGGTTTGATTCCGAGTCTGGTTAAACCAATGACTTGAAAATTGGTGTTCACAGCTTCCCTGTTTGACGCTCAGCAACAAAGAAACAGTATGGAGAACAAGTCGGCAAGTTTGCTTGTTGTGTCGTTGTTAGAGACACCGAACAGGGTTCCCCCATCTTGGTATGGTAGACAGATGACCGGCAACGCCTAACCGAGCTCGTTGCAGCGCTTTGATCGCTTTCTCGTGATAGGAGGACAAACATGCAATTAAAAAAAAACAGCGTCTATGTCTTTACCGAATTACGATGATGCTTGGCCCTGAAGAAATTGACATAATTTATTAGTTGCTCTGTTCCATTTTAGTTTTGGTGCAAAATGTTAAAAACTAAAGACATGATGTGCTGTGTTTGCTCATATTTGGGGTCTCTTAGATGCAATTGACCCGTACCATTGACATTCGCGTACCGCATCTCCCAAAGTAATCTTTGCTTCTTGAGGCAGATCTGGTCTTGCCTTAGACGAAAGGGTATGCTAGTAAGCAGAGATGGGGAGACTCGAGTAAGTGACTCGACTGGAGTCGCTAAAAAAATGACTTGACTCGAGTCGCTGCTCGAAAAGACTCGGACTCGACATCATTGACTCGAGACTCGACTTCCAACGACTTGTTCCCAACACTGCTAATAAGAGCATCCAAGGCAGAGATTCTAAACCGAGCGCCGTTGGCCCTCCTAAGGGGCCACGAGGCACTACACAGGGGCCTACAAGCTCAAGATTTAATCACGGTAATTAACTTTTGTGGAGTAGAGGACGGCTGCAGCTGCTATGGATGATAGCGCCACACAATTTTACCGCTGAGAAGTGGGCCAGTAGTGTTGAGGTCGTCTAGAAGAGAATCACTGACCCAAGGTAGGCCTAACCTTTAGTAAAGAGTGGTGTAAAGGCCTATCGGTATGGACGGACAGGTATGCACAAACAATTCTGTCACCATCTTATGGTTGTAAAAGTTCAATTTGTGACTTGCTAGCAAAAGCTAGAGGTTTTTGAACGAATAAAACTTTGTTTTCTCAATGGTGTATTCACATACCCGCTAGTAAGCAGCAAAGCATTAATTTAGGGTTTTTGGTAAAGACTGGCGTTGCAATAATGTTGAAAGTTGAAACCGAGCTGTCCCTCGGGAGAAGTCTTTTTTTCCTTTCTTGCTTCGCCAAATCGCTACTGAAATACTGCTCAGCTGCAGCGTCTGGTAAGCTACGCTTGTTGCTTCTGATGTTGCGTAATCAGATTTTGTTGTTCAGCTTTGCTAGCCACAAGACTTTTGCTACGTGTCTTTCCAGTAAACCAGCCATAGGCCAGCGTTTTTGTCATTTTTTCAATCAAGTTTTATCCGATTGCTCCTCGGTTTGCTTGTAATTTTTTTTGAAGTCTGTTTGAAATGATCTTGTAGTCACGTTCTTGCTATATCTACCGTCGTGAGGAAGGGTTTGTTTTTTTAATTCTAGCCTTTAGACAGGTTTGATCAACAAACAAGTCTGACCTTAGTTGTGCTGTATGGAAAATGGTGGCAGCATTTTGCCCAAAATATGAAAACGATTCAAAGTACAGTTCGGGCGTAATTACAAACTTTAGTTTTTTATTTCAAAGCTTTTTCATCGCAGAAAACACTATTGAGCAACACTGACAAACAGATGCACTGCAAGGTACAATAATTGTTGCTGATGGTATCAGTTCACACTCGCGTGACGATCACGTCTCCAAAGCACCCAGCTAAAACTAAATGTCGACCGAAAGGGTTCAAAATTAATGTGAATACACTACTAGAAAAAAAATAATCACGTTTCGAAAGCACCTAGCAAAACCGAAACGCAGACCGAAAGGGTTGAAAATTTCTGAAAATGTGCCTTGTTTTAAGCAGCACACAAATATCAATTAAAATTTGAAGTACCTGTAATTGGCGCTTTCATATTTGTAGATTAGTGTGTTTGTTGTCTAATTTTTGAAAACTTTGTTTTCGCCACTAAGCCAATTTTGAAGGCAGCCGAACCACGCACTTTCTTGTTATCTACAATGCGTTTCACATCAAAAGTTTGTCTGGGCAAAATCGTTATGCTATGCTGGAAGAAGTATTATTGAGCTGTGGTTGTGCCTCCCATCAGATAACGGAAAGTTCGCAAGTTACAAAAAATGCTTTCGTTGAAGTCATGCGGAAATAATAATCTGACGTCATAACCACGACAAAATATATATCTCTATTTGAAAAACTTTGATTGAATTATTCGTTCCATTCAACTGGCCATGAGGACGCTGCGACATCGTGCGATGTGATAAATTTGTTTCCAATTAGCAGCTACAGTTAGCGCTGTAAGAAGCGGTAAGGTGTTAATAAATTGATTGAGCAGAGGTAATCACTCACTGTAAACAGCTTCACGGAGCTTTACAATTAGTTGCCGGCTATCTACCGTTATCTGTTTTTTCCAACGGCAGAAACATAAATGTTTGCTAACGGAGCTGAAAGCTTTAGTTTCAAAGGTAGCATTTTAGCATTTGTGTATTTTCTTGTTGGAGCAGTGAGAACAAAACGCATGCCTACACAATGTATTACATAAAGCGCATTTACAAAGCTTGCTTCAAAAAAATAATAATAACTGTTCAAGTCAAAACACATGCATACATAACTATACAAAATACATTTACAAAGCTTGTCTCGAAAAAAAGTGTTAGAAAGCAAATGTGACAGTCATATCAGCAAACTTATTTTATTTTTGACTGTCGTATTTGTTATGATTGACGCCGAATAAAAATACAATACAAAAAATCACAAAGACGGATCATGGGGGAAGCGCTGTGACCGGAAAAAAGGCATATCTTTGATTTTATGCGTCTAGAAGTATCGAGCTACGAATGGATCAGCAAACTTATGCTTATCTAAATAATTAATATCCCCCATGAATCCGCCAATAAAGCAGACTGTGCCGTTGCAAAAAACTAAGCGGTACTCTTCCATCCAAAAGTTGTAGGTAAGTGATTGGCAACTTCCAGCAAAGTCCGGTGAGGCTGCTTACAGTGATGCTGCGCTGTAAAGACCTCAATTGAATTAATCATTTTATGATTCGTTCTAAAAAATTTTTGCTGTCAAAATTTTTCGATCCTGGGGTTGGCTCAGACGCAGATCCTAAAATTTCATGCACGTCAACACCGCAACAGGATAACTTTTTCTTCGAATAATGTTTTCATGGGTCAAAAAGTAAGCATTTTGACCCGTTTTAAAAGCATTCTTTTGCGATGCACATTAAACGTGGAACAAATATTGCTTTTGTGGTATTGTTTTTAAATTGCTTGAATGTAAACAATTAAAGCACATTTTACGTTACTAAAACTCAATTGGGGTAGCCTACCTAGATCGCACTGACTTCAAGTTTAAAAAGCATTCAGCCAAACCGGAACTAACATGAAAATTTTAGCGACAACGCAAGTTAGGATTCTAAGGCGATGCGCCACCGATTCTCGTGTCGAGACGCCTATCTAACTTCAGTACTTCATGCAATGCCATGCAACCGATGATTGATTTCACAAGCGTATCACAATCGCCGTTGAACTAATAGGTTAAAAAATGACAAAACGTAGAAACTATCCTAGTACAGTATCTTAGTTATAGCAAAAGGGAACACGTTACAGCCGCGCCATTACTCCGTTGTAATCTGAATGCACGAATTTACAAAATATTGCTTTTGACATACGAAAAGTTTTGATTGTAAGTGTTTTGATAATATTTTCGGTTATCGCTTGTAAAAATAACATTGCGAGAAACTTATGAAAACAATCATAAAATTTTGCGGTCGGAAAGCTGATCATAAATCGCGGTCCACTGCCCACCAACCGACAATGATAGGGTGGTTTTCCCGGGCCCCACGTCCAACCCACAACACCTCACCGACAATGATAGCGTGGTTTTTGCCGGGCCCCACGTTAAAGAGTTAAACATAACTGTTCTAACATGACCCACATATGAACACCTCTACTGTATGACCAACGGACAGCTGTAGCCACTACGAATACAATACTGGCATAAAATTTTGTTGCTTAACAGGAAGCCTCTGGAGTTGAGAGTCTTTAGAAGGGAGCCACAAACCATAAAAGGTTGACAACCACTGGCCAAGTGCATTATCTACCACAGAAAATACAGATAAGTAAAAATCGATAAAATAAGTAACTGAGGTTAATTTCAAATTTCATTGAATTGATCATCCAACAGTAATTGAGGGAGGTTGCGAAGTGAGCGTGCGCTCTTCGGGTCAGCAGTTACCGGTACCCGTTATATATGTCAAAGTCAGCAGTCACTCGACTCCGGTGCCGTGAGGCGGACCCGTCACGTAGGATCAGTCACGTGGGCGCGGTACTGCTAAGCCATGTCGCTGACTGCAAAAAATTAAAGCAAAATAATTTCAAAAATGTTTTCAAGCGCTATGCGATCAAAACTAACTGGATAGCTGGGCGTGGGAAATCACACTACGCAATATGCATGAACACTGAAGAATCGCTAATTGAAGCTGTGTTTTTAAGCATCAATCTACCTATAAACCAGTGATAAGCGAACATTCATTATGACCAAATTTCAACCAATGTGCGCTGCCAAATCCAATCAGATTATTTCAATTCACTTAGCCTATACAAAATCAGTATAAAGCCCGTGCAGCCTGACATAAACTTATGCTCAGAAGCCAAGGGTGGGGAGCAGTGATGGGATTCAGGGGGTTCGCACGGGTTCGCGCGAACCCGTTCTTGGAATGTCAGGATAATCAGCGAGCCTGTTCTTGCTTTTTTTTACACACATTAGACCTTTATGAGGGAACCTGTTGTTAGTAAGTACAATACAAAAGAGAACCTGTTCTTAAAATCTTGAATCCCATCACTGGTGGGGGGTTTATAGTATATAGCCTATGTAGTGTCAAATGAAGTAATAGCAATAAAATATTAGACTTGAAGTGAAGTCAAACTGTAGACTTCAATATAAACAGCTTTTAATTGCATTTGTTTCGGTTAGTTTCATAGATTGCTGGTTTGGAATAGCTTCGTTTTTATCTTGACTCTTTGCAGGGGCGCCTAGAGAAATTTCGGGCCGAGGGCAAAAATTTCGTTTGGGCCCCTTGGTCAGTGGTGCTCCAAAATCAAGCGATGAGCAAAAGAAAAGGTCATAGCGTTAACAGATGTTCAAATTTCGGCCCGAAATCAAAAAAACAATATCGCCTGTGGCAAAGCTAGAAACTTTAAAAGGAGGGGGTCATAATTTCCACATTTTTTTCAAGCGTATTTTTTTTCGGCAGAACAAATTTGAAGCTGATTGAGAAAAACAAAAGGGGCATGCTCCTCCGGAAAAATTTTGAAAATTTACGCTGTAATGGCTATTTTAGTGCTTTTTGAATAATTTCAGGCAAATTTTGTTCGAATTTTTTGACCCTTATATTGAATGCTTCGTCAAATATGACGCATTTTGTTTGCACATTTTCAATTATGCGTGCTTAAGGCGTAAAGCTTATTGCTATCAAAGAGGATCAAAATTATGGAAAAATTGTATACATCAAAAACATATTTGAAAATGGCTGGGAGGATGCATACCCCTCATCCTACCCCCTTTGATCCGCCCCTGGCCATAAGCTACAGAAACCATTAAAAGAGTATGGCATATTTCAGTCACTTGGCACCATTGGTTTTGTTATTTTTTACAAAAAAGCAGAGTCAAAAGGGGGGGGGTGCATAGCACAATTGCATCCCCCTAAATACACTAATGGCGTCCGTAGGCCGTAGTTTTGCATTCTATCTTGACAATTCTGAACCCAGGGCCCCTCTGTGTCTCCGGGCCCCCGGGCAATGACCCCTCCTGCCCCCCCTCTCGGCGTGCCTGACTCTTTGATTTCAGCAAAGCTCCCAAGTTTAAGTGTTATTACGTAAAAACTATTATGATGTAATAATGGAACAGACAGTAGCAGATTTCAACAAGAAATAGTGAAAGAAAAGCACGGTAAGTACAGCTATAAAGCAAAGCCAGCAACTTAATTGAAGCAATACTTCTGGGAAATTTAACAAGAGCTTAACGAAAATAAAGTGAGTTTTTGGCAATATACTAGGGTTACTATATTTGCCACCTTTTTTAGAAAAAAATGAATGGTTCTCCAAGGACCCTAAGAAATAGCTAGAATTCCTCTTTGGTGCCATGGAATTTTTTCAGGTAGGCTACTAGTACTCGTAACAACTCGATGCAAACGTACAGTGATGATGTCAACATTATGATTTGGGTAACTTTTATACTTTTTCACGAGTAGGCTTTCGCTAAGCGGCTAGTCAGACGTGGAGAACGGTAATTTTTTAAAAGAAAAAGTGAGCCGGCAGCGCCAGCCGATTTAAGCAGTGACTGCTAGAAAGTAGGTTTGTAAAGTCACTGCTATGATAGCCCAGTGGATCTGAAGCTATAGACTCAAATTTCGAGGCGGGTCAAAACAATGACTCAAAAGTTGGTATCACAGCTTCCATGCTTGACTTTAGGAATTAAAGGAACAGTATGTAATAAGTTATAAGCTGGTGAGTTTGTTTGTTGTGTCGTTGGAAAACTCATTTAGCGATATTGTTTTGGTATTTTGTTGCATAAGCTATTTATCCTCCTATCAGGAGAAAGCGATCAATGCGATGTACAAGCTCGCTTAGGAGTTTCCAGCCACACTATGATGCTAATTTTTAAATAATTGGTTTGATCCGACTCCGAACCCAACAAAAGTCTACAGCTCTGAGGTGGACGCTCTTACCACTTAGCCATATGAGCTGTCAATAAAAAAATATAAATGGGCTTGTCAATGCTATTGGAAAGATGGGTCTCAGGAACAAACTTGCACTCAAAGGACAACATTGAGAGTCTGGGACGGTTAAGGCATTTAACTATTTGGAGAAAAGGACAAATAATTTTTATGACATTTTTTGAACTGGAACAAATGGAGCACTGAAGAATTCATACACTGGGACAAATAGGTGACAAAAATTTTGGGAAATGGACATTTGGACAAACGGGCACTTGGTTAATGGGGCACCAGAAAATATGGGGCACTTGAGCAAATGAGCATCGGAACAGATTGGCACTAGTAAATTTAGGGCATTGAGCAATTTGGAACGTGAACGTTTAGGGCACTGGGACCAATGAGCAATTGGGCAAATAGTTACCAAAACAATTGGTGTATGAGGACCAGTGACGCACCCAGGGGGTTCGAAGGTCGACCCTCTTTTGAAACTAAACCCTTATTTTTAAAACAAAGTGTCCAAACTGGGCAAGTGCTGTATGTGTTGTCATTGCAAAACAGGTATGAAAGATTTTGCCCCACATCATACTGAAGCCAAACCGGCTGCTCGGCGGAGTGGTAAGAAACAATGTCATCGGTGCGGATAAGGGCGGATTCAGGGAAATGTGAGGTATGCGTCCCCCCAACAGCCATTTTCAAACATGTTTTTGATGATTATATACAGTTTTTCTTTAATTTTGAACCTTTACGATAACAATAAGCTTTGCGCCCAAAGCACGCATAATCGAAAATGTACGAACAAAACGCATCATATTTGGTGAAACACTCTGATTTAGGGGCAAAAAGCTTAAACAAAACTTGTCTTCAAATTGTTTAAGAAGTAATAAAATGGCCACTACAGTATGTAAATTTTTAAAAATGTTCCGGGGGAGCATGCCTCCGGACCCCCGTAAAGCCTTTTTTATTCTCAATATACTTCAAAATAATTCTGCCGGAAAAAAATACGCTTGAAAAAATGTCAAAAATTGGTGCCCTCTCACTGAAAAAAATTGTTGGATACGCCGCAGACATGAAAACATTTTTCAAAGGGCTTTTTACGTTTTTTTGGCGTCTAACGTCTGCTGCATTTAGTTAACATTCAACCTAATTGAACATTTTATCCCCCCCGTTGAAGAAATATCACCAATTTTCGAAGCATAAATGTAATACCCAAAAATGATTGAATCGACTCTGCAATACAGAACATAAATAAATAACTGAACTAACGAAACTACACTGTCACTCAATATTAACTAATGCAGTAATGCAAGTTACGCTTAAACACTTAGCTCAACTGAATACGCAGTGCAACAACAGAACACAACAAGAAAGCAACAATAGTGGTGTCATAATTATGACACAAAGGTAGTCCGAACTCTACGCGCAATCCTACACTCTCCCCCCAGTTTGTAACTATTTTGTCATTTTGTGGCAGTGATTTTTAATCGACTTCATCACTAAAACAAACTCTCCATAAAATAAAATACTTTGTTTTAAGACCTGCTAACGAATTGTTGTTTCAATACCAATACGACAAACGTTTTATATATGCGTCCAAGGGCGTAATCAGGGGGGGGGTCACGGGGGCCATGCTCCCTCCTACACAAAAACAAGGATCTTGGTAATTATAATAAATACTTAGATGGCCGAGTGGTATATAATAGTGGTACAGCTCAGATGGCCGAGTGGTATGGAGCGTCTGTCTCTTGAGCTGTAGACTCGGGTTTGATTCCAAGTCCGGTCAAACCAATGACTTTAAAACTGGTATTCACAGCTTCCCTGCTTGACGCTTAGCATTGAAGGGACAGTGTGGAGAACAAGCCGGCAAGTTTACTTGTTGTGCCGTTGGGAAAGGCACTTAGCGGGATTCCCCCATCTTGGTGTGGTAGATAGACGGCCGGCAACTCCTAAGCGAGCTCGCAAAGCGCATTGATCGCTTTCTCGTGATAGGAGGATATACCAACTAAATAAAATAAATAAGTATTTGCCATTGCGTGATTGTTTTCTTGCTGGGCTTTTAATGAGTGGGCTTACAAAGGAGAAATACAACACAACCTTAACTTTTGCGTCAGCCAGAGTTAGAATCTTCCTCGTTCGCATTAATAAAGAGATTTTTTTAAGAGGCGAGGAATTTGCAAGCTTAAAAATGATGACGACAATGTTTCATTTATAGTACGCTTCATTTTGAAGTAGAAATGCATCTGACGTCACAAAGAGACATTTATTTCGCATTAATGCAGGTTAATATCATCTCGCTTTCTTCAAGTAATTTCCAAGAGCCATTCCTTCAGATCCCCTTCTTAAAGCAAGAACAATAATTGTGTTTTTAACTCTCACACAGTAGCCTAACCGTAATTGCATTTTCAGTATTTTTCATAAGACTCTTCAAAAAATGATCTGCTTTTTGGAAAATTTACATGTTACATTTTTGAGGAATTTATGAAACTTTAAATTAAAGCATAAGGTAAAACTTTGGCATGGATAAAATAATAGCGTCATTATGCACCGTCACTAGACTTGCTACCGATAAAAAAATTATCAGCAGCTGACCAAGCACCTTCGCTTCTTATTTTACTGATTTTGCTATTGTCTATCTCTGCTTTTACTTCTGACTTATTGATAAGATACTGCTTGAAAATTTGTTTTTTCTTGACCTCCCGCCTCTTTTGAAAAAAATGTAGCCCCTAAAATTAGATTCACATAAAGCATAGGGTCCTTCAGCAAAATTGTCCCGCGGCTCCCAAAGTTATAATATGGCTCTGAGGTTGCATGGTAGTACTCAGACGGCTATGTGTTTTTGTAATTTATTCAAAATCAACATATCATATTGCTGTTCAGATTTTATATTGGGAAGTGCATCCATCGTGGCAGATAACCTAATCTAGCGCGGAATTCCGCGACAGCACCGACCCGACGCGCCATCCACACGGCCAACTCCACGTGCAATTGTGACGTCGAATTCTAGATGTGACAGTAAAGGACTCCGAACCTAGCACTGAATCTCACCATTTGTCTACGCGTCGCTGCTGCAGAAATCAAATTAAACTTTTACACGATTTATTATCGGTTAACTCTTATGCAATATGAATAATATTTAACTGAACCTACAAAAACGTAGACTGAAATGAATACTCTAAGAAAGAAAGATACTTTGAGACAGCAGTTACGACGTTTCTGATTAAATCTGTCTCCTCAGCGTGAGACGAGTCGACGTTTTAATACGAACGCAAAATTACGAAGTCCTGTGTACCAGACCGCGTGGCGCGAGGAACTTCTGAGAGAAAAACGAAGTCTCGAAACGTTGCTAGCCCTTCTTCCGCAGGAGCGCCCCGAAGCACACAACCGTCACAATCAAAGAAACAAAACAAAAACGTCACGCAATAATGTGATGCATGCAGGCGCCACAGCTAACAACTCGCGATAGCGACTACACGGCCTTCTACGAGGTAACTCACTGAGTGTGACACTTAGCACATGGAGTTGGTCGAGTGTTTGGCGCATTGCGCTCTGGATCTGACTTCGCGGGTTCGATTTTCAACTATGACGTCTTTGATGATGCATGTAATTCAAAATGTAGAAACCTATAAGCTGCAACTACTGCATGAGGCGTGACTAACAAAACAAAAGTGTGACTACTTTCTTTCACAAAAGTTTTTTATTGAAAGATTCACCGCTACAAAATGGAAAACTTGATGATCCTTATGGTTTTGTCGATGTTTACAATTGGTAAGTCGTGTTTTCATAAATATTTGTTTTAGCAAGTTAGCATCGATAAGTGAAACGAGATGTTGAACAATCAATATCCATTCTTTGTAGTTTTGTGTGTTTGTTAAGCTGCAATCACACTGAGACCTTTGAAACATTGCGCAGAATTATCTTATCATGACATCACGTCTCAATGGCTTTGTGCGTATATGATATCATAATAAGTTAAATCTGCTCAATATTTCTAAGGTCTTAGCGTCTCAGCTAGTGTGATTGCACCTATACGCTATCGTTGTGCAGTAAAATAGGAAACCAAAATTGACAATTTAGGGCGCAAGTCCTATTAGACACAAATTGGATGTGGCGTTACAAGATTTTTATTGGTAAAAGGCGCCAACTAATTTTATTTAATCAAATTACACAGCGATGAAATGTCCTTTGTCTGAAATATACTACATATTCTATTTATTTTCGTATATTCTACTACAAGCTTGGAGTTCGCGTAGTGGTTCCTTGTAACATCGCCTTTGTTAGATTTCGTCTACTTGAATCGTTTTTCTTGTAATGTTTCACGTAATAATTGCGATTGCTTCGGTTCGTATCGATCACTACACCTCGATTTCATGGATGTCATTAATCCATTGGTTTTAAATTTAAGTCTTGATTGGCTAGCTCTTCCTCGTTACTCAACATTTTTTGCTGTTTTTTGCATCGTGATGTCAATAATTTCTTGCCAGTGTTATACTGCAGCTGTAGCTGGTAGACTGGGTTCTATTCTCAGTCGGGTCAATCCAAAGACTTTAAAACTGGTGTCTGCTGTTACTCTTGCTAAACGCTCAGCAATTAAGTATCACGCGGAGGATGAAATAAACAGAGAATAAAATACGTCAGTGAATTCTTCACAAAATTTAGTCCTGGCGCTAAAGGACCTTGGTAGTTAAAAAGCGCCATAAAACCACACAACATTTCATTTTATTTATTTCAGATTTACGCCCTGATGAAAAGAGATAGTTTTTCTTGAAACGTTGGCTATAGAATTTTTGTTTCAATTAAGTTTGCCTCACCAGTTGAGCTTAAAAGATTTTATAATTTATGCCTGGTGACAACATGTTCAGTTATCATTTTTGAGTGTTTGCTTAGACCCAATGTAGAATGGATTCTCGAGTCTATTGCTCCATTATTAGACGTTTTACTCGGTCGGTCATCTGATCAATTAGTTGTCCGTGTGAAATTTCTTGTATGGGGGAATTTCTTTGACAACAACTGTTATTGTTACAGGTAGCTATTCGCAAAGCACTGATAAGTGTGCATACTACCATGAAGCTAGAAACGTTGGCGAAAGAAGAAGGTGTGGTTATAGTGGAAGTGACAAAAGAACCTGTGAAGCTGAAGGTTGCTGTTGGCATGTATATGCTAGGTTTGACAGTTGTTTTCAACCAAGAGATCTGCCCACGACAACCAGCGGAACTGTCGGTATGTGTTATCTAATTATCTCAGCTAAGAACACGGTGGTTAAGTCCAAGCAAAGCCAGTGCAACTTGCAAGATTCAACTGGTAATAAATTCTAGCCAGTTTTAAGATAAAAAAATAGCGCTAAATTCACTAATAGCAATAGGCCTACTCGAGTTACAAAAAGTATCTTGGGATAATGTTTTGATTGCTTTTGACAATTAGACGATGCCTTACCATTTGCCCTTAAAAAGCACCGATATTCAATTCATATACTTAATACGTGCTTGCTGTTGACTGCGATATTTAGCCTGATTATAGCTTTTTTTCACTTTTGACTGAAGCATTTATATCCAGTAAACTCCCTTCAAGTAAGTTAATAAACATTAGAAGTAGACTATTAGTGCAGAGGTGGCCAACCCACGGCTCGCGAGCCGCATGCGGCTCTTTGCCCAGTTTTAGGTTGCGTTGCCTCCTCTTCACTTATTTGACTAGCAAAACGCTCACAGGAGAAGTGCATTAACTTTTTGGCTATTTTTAGGCAGCAAAATTGCATATTGACAGCATAAACATTGCATACTCCGCAGCAGCGTAGCCTGAGGGAAGGGGGGGGCTTTTTGACGAAGCTTCATCTGAAGTGTAATTAAAATATTTTCATAAAAACTTTGTTTCAAAAGCTCCTTCATCTTCACCACTTTTTCTTTTGCGACTAATTTTTGCGCCATTTGAATTTCCTTCGCGACTAATTTTTGCGCCATTTGAATATTGACGCAACTTCTCCACAAAAAGCGCTTGTGAAGCATCGTCACATCATAACAGCGCAGTGGGATCAAACACGTATGTATAAATACAGAGAAAAAGCAAGATTTTATCGCAAAAGGCAATTGAATGCGGCGTGCAAAAGGAAAGAATGTTCAATGGAAAATTAAAATTTTAGAAGAATAGGGACTTTTTTTTGTTTGTCGTTCTGTGTGTTTTTTGTTCGAGCATACCATACGGTGACAAAATCGTTGGATTTTCGTAATTATATAAAGCCGTGCAGAAGGCAGTTTGATTAGTGTAAGGGTAGCGATTAGCAAACTTGAGGGTTGCGTGCCTAGGTCTACAATAAATAATCAACTCCATGGTCTACAGTAAATTATTAACTCCATATTCATCCGTAAACAAAATAAATTCAAATAACTTGAGGCAAAAATCAATATACGGGAAGACAGCCTGAGCCTAACGCCTTGGCCTAAACAGACCATTTTTTGAAGTTTTTGGCTTATTGTAATTTGCCCCCCCCCTTCTAAATATTACGCTGGCTGCGCCCCTGATACTACATACTGCTCTGCTTGTTATTACTCGCAAAACACAACGCTCTTCATGCCGTATTTCGGCTTTGCAGCAGTAGAACAACTAAAAACTTTTGGAAGTAGTCTACGCCATTGGCCTCTCTGATGGTTGAGTGTTTCTTTTGCTGTCTGCTGGTCTAGGCAACTCGGCAGTTTAAAAGTGCTTGATCATACCTTCTGCTTTTTGAGCTTTGCAAAATCGCCATCCTCATCGCTACTTGGGTAAACACCGCGTTTTTTCGGTGCCGGCGTTTATCGCCACGTAAAAAACGCCAGCGTTTATCGCTATGTAAAAAAACGCGCATCGGTAAACGCACCTTTATGCGGCTTTTTTTCACATGCTGTGTTTCTTTTATCAGCACTCAACAGCCTCGTTCTGTAATCATGTTGCGTTTGACAACGCATAAGTTGCATTATCACGCAATAATCATGTTGTTAGTGAATTACGTCGAGGTGTTAACGAGTGGCGGGGGCCATTCATTTGTATTTAGTTGCACATTTGTCCTCCTATCGCGAGAAAGCGATCAAAACGCTACTACAAGCTCGCTTAGGAGTTGCCAGCCATCTGTCTACCATACCGAGATGGGGGAATCCCACTAAATGCTTTTCCCACCGGCACAAGAAGTAAACTTGCCGGCTTGCTCTCCACACTTTCCCTTTAATGCTGAACGTCAAGCAGGGAAGCTGTGAGTACCAATTTTAAAGTCATTGGTTTGACCGAACTTGGAATCAAACCCGAGTCAGCAGCTTCAGAGACGGACGCTCTTACCACTCGTCGATCTGAGCTGTTATGACGCTCTTCCCACTCGGCCATCTGAGTAGTTATCTCTGCGGTTTTGCACCCGGGCAACACTAAAGTCCGCATAGCTTTCGGAGTTTGGGCAACACAGCTTCAAATTCGAAGAAACATCGCAGCGGTGGCGACACTGTGTCCGCTTTGACCGGCCCAGGCAACGAAGCCCAGACCGCTCGCACCGATAGCGATGTCGTTACTAACTGAGCTAACCGGCCAGTTTATTACTAATCTAGCTAAGCGAAAGTATGTGTATCAGTAAGCGGTAAGGTGATGTTAATGCGCTCATTATTCCCTGTGTATGATATGGTTCTTTGCTGAAACACAGAAAGAAATGTGGCTCTTAGCATCTGACCGGTTGGCCACCCCTGTACTAGTGGATAAAACTAAGTTACTGTCTGTCACTAAAAGCTCAAGACCAGTGGTGAGCAAACTCTTCGAGTGGAGGGCCGCATTTGAAAAAAACGTTGCAGCCGCGGGCCGCATACACTCATTACAAAAAAGAAAATTAGTCGGTGTGGAATAAACACATTCATATTAAACATAATTTTTGTATTTCACACTCAGCACCGTCAGCAGGTACGTTTAATGCGATTTGGTTTCTAGCTGTTTCCAACTATTGTATTTTTCGGACCATGGGGTGTACCTACCTGATCATAAGGTGCAGTATTAATAACCCTGTTCTCACGCGTTTATTTTCGTAAATACGGCTCTACGGACTACCAGGTGTAAAAACTCCACGCATTTTCCTCGTGTCCTGTCGCGTATGATGATCAAGCAATGGGTGAAACAGCGCGTGAGAAGCGTACGCTGCAATTTATGCGCGACGGACGTGTTCGTTTACGCAGTGAACGTGAAGAGAATAGCGTATTTGTAAAGAGCAACGAACAGGAGTAGTTAAATTTTCATTATACTCGCGTTAATACGCCGAAGCGTGTAACGAGTTGCTGGGTTCATCTCCACGACTTAGCGCCTGGGAAACGCTGCTCCGAAGAAACGTTACAGCTGTGACGAGCCGTTGGCGACACTGCCGATTTGACCGGCCTGGGATTCGAACCCCAGACCTCCCACACCGATAGCCTGTGCGCTTAGCAACTGAGCTAAGGGTCAGGCAATTAAAAACGTGCGGCTCACTTTGTTTTTTTGCGACTGATTTGTTTACCGCGAAAACGAGTAGAAGTGGGTTTTAATGCGTTGATTCTTATCGCAATAAAAAGTTGTTTAAAACTCGGTGATAAAGCGCATGCGCCCCGCGGGCTGTAATTTGCCCAGCCCTGCTCAAGACGAATCTTCCATTAGTTAAAAAGTGCATTTCTGCATGGCAATGTAACTCCGCAACGAACAGGATCAACAGCAGTTACCGCTCTGATGAATTTTTGACTTCGCTATTTTTCAAAAAATATCTCAAAATCTGCGCTTATCTGGCGGCTTAAGTTTGTTTCATAATACAAACTGAAGGCAGTTATAGTATAAAAACGCAACAGACCTTGTGTGGGCACACTGCGTGAAAAATTTTTTTGTCAAATAAAACGAGATGCGTAAAAAAGTCAAATATCGCTCATTTGATGAAAGGAATATTTTTTTTCGCGTTGATCCGGTGTATTTTCAGTTTTTTCACTGCGTAATTCAAAATGTTGCATTTCAATGGACTGCCGGTCAAAGTACGAGACAACCACTTGTCAAACGTAAACTTGCTTGAATGATAATTTAATTTGATACAATTACTTCAACTTCAGGTTGCTTCAACTACAAATATTCAAATTGTTTTTTTTTTTTTCAATGCTGTGTCAGTGCCAGTTTTAAATCAATCTGCGCAGTACAGTAGCACCCTATTGATCAGCATTCTTCCCATTATATGGACCAAATGTCGGAATCTGCGATCTGCCGATTGACTTCAGGTTCGAAGATTCGGAATCTGAGCCCATACAAAGGGACTTCGGGTTCGAGCATTCGTCTTCGGGTTCGGAAATTCGGCATTTTTGTCCATAGAAAGGGCGATTTCGCTACGCCATTTTGTCCATTTTATGGAAAGCATGCTGATCAATAGGCTCACAGTAGACATCTTGTAAGACCAAGTACGTCCACCTGCCTTCCTCTATGATCTTCCTTGCGCACGTCCGAAGTTACTTTGATATTACAGTATATTCCCCAGACGTTGCGGTTTCTAAAACAAATCGATATAAATATACACATAACACATATCAATAACATCACTATGAGTTAAGGTAACATGCAAACAAACAAGCTCAAATAAGTGCATTTAATATGTAAGCAACAAACTCCGGCTCCAGTACAGAGAAACATTAACAGTTAAGTTGAACAATATACCTTCACAGTTATTGAATCAAACACAATTTATAAGTAGCCAAATATCACATAATCAAACTCACCAATAATTTTCCGTCGACTGGCGAACAAATATTCAACTCACGGGAAAGAAAAGAAGCAGTACTAATTCTCAAAAGGGGTGCTAACCCGAAGCTCAAGTATTTACGTAGCACCAAAAATACTGTATTCAAAAACCAAATACCATACTGATAATGTTCTAGGGCCCTACGGTACTGGCTATACCTTCTTTAGTTTTACTGAGATATTTTGAAATAAACTGGTTTGTAATTATATTAATAGAATACTGTTATGATTAATGAATACAACTGTGGACAAATGCAAAAATGCAGGCAAGTTATCAGCAAGCTAGCCTACTAACAGCAGCAGTATGGAAAGTTGCTAGACTAGACAGCTAGAGTCAGTAACGTACCCCACTTGGTCGTGTGCTTTTTAGTCGTGTAATTAACTGAATAAAACCATAAGTTTTGGTTTATAATACCGGTACCTATTAATCGCGAATCAGTTAGTTGTTTCAGAGGCAGCAAAGAAAGTGAGCTATCATACGGAATATCTAGACTGAAGCGAAGCCGCGACGAGAATCGAACCCAAAACTAGAACTCTGCTTCACACCTCTCGCGCGTTCGAAACAACTAGTACATCGACCCACTGATGCAGTATATGAGAGAATGGCCATAATAAACGCGTCAGAATACAAGCAAAGTTCTTCTCGTTATCCTTTACCAATTGCAGGGCCGTTGAGAGGGGGTTCCAGGGGGTACTTTTGATGCCGGGCCTGGAATTTTTTGAAGGCCCGAAATTTTGAGAATGCCGCGCGTAAAAAATTTCGTAAAAAGTTTGAAAGCGCAACTCTTGACTGGTTGAAGGCAGACTAAGTCACCTCTCAACACCACCTACCGGTAATACCACTTGCTCACAGCTAGGGTACTACCCCTTCCACCAGTCAGCGCCGCTGCTGAAGTAGACTACCAACCGAAAAATCTGAAATGCAATCCGACTTTATAATGTGGTGTGGTATACTGGAGTATAACTGCTATTGTTTTCATGGATATGGTATTGCTATCTTAACATAACCCTTAACCACACATCTTAGCTTGTTCTAATATATATCGAAGAAGACCTGAGGGGGCACGCGCATGGATCCCTCTTCTCCGTACGCTACTGGTCATATCGATATCAGAATGGGGCTCAAAAAAGAAAAAGACCTTGGAAAGGAAACAATTTTTATCAAATTATGCAGAACGCTCGTTTATACTCTAAATAGGAATAATTAACCTAATACCGGTACCACTATGATTTAATCAGTTATAGTTAGAGGCGTCGTACCATTGGAGCCCGGGACCCCCAAATTTTCTGAGATTTAATTTGATTATGATTTAAACAATTAAAAAATGAAAAACTTTGCCAGTGTCGTCTCGTTTTCATCCTAACCGTTTCTTTCTTACTGGCTTACCACACATTTCATTTTTTGTTTATAAATTTTTGCTTCAATCAATCGCTTTGACGCAGGAATGAAGTTAGTTTCTTAATCTGTAGTTAGAACTTAGAAAACATTTTGCATGCGTTGTTGAAGGTTATAGAACACATACGCGTCATCTCATCCAATACGACAAAACTAATTATGGTTATACAGCCTCCTTTCATTTATTTTAGCCAATTTGCTGCTTTTAGACATAGGATACTGAAATATATTTGTATTGTCTGATACTATAGTAGTGACCGCACTCGCTGCAGGGATCGGCATGTCCTTTTTTGATTAAAAAGTGTACTAAAACAACTTGTGTTTTTATGTGAGAATCG
This sequence comes from Trididemnum miniatum, assembly GCA_964006365.1. Taxonomy (NCBI): domain Eukaryota; kingdom Metazoa; phylum Chordata; class Ascidiacea; order Aplousobranchia; family Didemnidae; genus Trididemnum; species Trididemnum miniatum. The sequence continues at coordinate 2,780,526 of OZ023250.1, forward strand.
TGAAAATTCGTTGGTGGCTGCCGGCTACGCTCCCAGACCCCCTTAGCTTTTGGCAGCTATGCTTCTCTTGCTAAATCGCGTAGGGGTGCTGATTGCGCATAATGTCTAAAATTTGGAAATGGGCGGGGGTATAATATATTGCTGTGCTGAGAGTTACCAGTAGCTGAACAGTTAATGGTAGGCCTATATTTCAACTAGGATAGCTAAACAGGAAGCAATACCTGGTCAAGAGTTTTATTGGCCAATTTTTGGTTGTTAATCGATTTCGATACATTAAAAAAGTGCCTCTTTTGGTAAATCATTTTTATCATTTTGGCGGATCATTATTTTTTGTCACTTTGCGGGGGCCGAGATTTAATTTTAATACCGGGTCCGGGCTTGGCTCTCAACGGTCCCGCCCCTGACCAATTAGCTAGGCAATTAACACTGTATATACCAATGTTAGATTAATTTGCTAAGCTGATTGCTAAAAGACAACTTATTTGTGTTACCGAGTGCTGGTATTGTTTGCCTGCATGTAATTGTTTTTTTAAAGTAGAGCATGATCAGTTTAATGACAAATTTTGTGGTGAACTTAGCCTGTAGACTACAGAAGGCAACTATGAAAGTATTAGTAGCCTAATAGTTTATTTTCACTAAGTAAACGCACAAAAATAAAATCCTTACATTCAAAATTAAAAAAAGACTGTGTTAGTCTAGGAACTTTTCGTATTGCTAGTTTGCTACTAGTAGACTACATGCCGGGACCTGGGTAGGCCTACTGGTAGCTTGCTGATAACTTGCATGTGTTCGCAGTTGCAGTCACTAATCATAACATTATTTTATCAATCAAACTACAAAACAGTTTATTTTGAATATGACACGTATAGCCAGTTCCGTAGGGCGTCAGATTAGCAAGACTCTACATCAGTCTGTCGGAGACTGTAGCTCGATGGCGAAACGAAAAGACAACCCTGTTGCGTGCGAGTGCAATATCACCATGGCAATTGAAAAGTGATTTAGATAGGCCTCATCATCATCATCATCCAGTTTTAGTCCGGTTTTTCCTCGTGTCCGAAGGTGGCCGGATGCACCTCATTCCTTCAGCAATCGCTCCCACTCCCTCTCTCCATCTCGCGCGATCTGTAGCTTCCTTCACCCTCAACCCAACTTGTTTCTTCCATGTTTGCTTCGGCTGTCCTCGCTTTCGTGGTCCATTCACTTCAAACATCATTGCCTTCTTCAAAATGCTCTCATCATCCCTCCTCACCTTCTTTTTGCAATTTAATTGAATTGCAACAATTTAACACACATTGCAGTTATTTAATAAATTGCAACAATTTCATCAAAATTAACTGTAAAAGTGATGCAAAATTTTTGCAAAGCTTTACAAACGGCGCTCCATAAATAACTTCATACAGTGGCGTCGCCACGGGGGGGTTGGGAGTTACAACCTCCTCCGTTGATCCTCAAATGCCGTCATACTGTAGTTACTCCTTTTCGTGATATTTATTTCGAAGTGCTCGATACTTTGTCCTTGATAATCTGATTTTGTAATTGTCATAATAACAAGAATTTATACGTAGCGTTGTTTCCTGAATTTCGTTCTTTGCCGTTATCGTTTAGTGAAGCAATGACGCAATTCTATTAGCAGGGCAGTGCCACTTCTGTATATGCAACTGCGCTCGGCCCCTCAGACCTTCCGTTAAAAAAATGCGAAACGATTTTAAGCAAAAATAATGTAGCCTACGTACTGTAGCTCAAAAAAGAACTAAATCGCTAACATTTGAATATCATTTTACCGGTTTCACCAGAAAGCATTCCTTTGACTTACAACAATCGTGCCTTAACTGCCTTCGGTATGTTTGGTTTGAAACATCTCTCTTAAAATTTGAGGCCATTTTTTGTTATCATACAACCAGGGGCGAATCCAGGGAGGGAAGTTGGGTATGCTGCGTATGCATTCCCCCACCAGCCATTTTCAACAATGTTTTAATGAATAAAATTTTTCCGTAATTCCGAACCTTTTCATAGCAATATGTCTTAGTCGCCTTAAGCACGCATAATCGAAACTGCGAACAAAATGCATCGTATTTAGTGGAGCACTCAAAGTTAAGGGCCAAAAATGTGACAAACTTTTAAAAATTGTTCAAAAAGCACAAAAATAGCCATTGCAGTATGCAAATTTTTAAAACTTTTTCGGGGGAACATGCCCCCGGACCCCCCGCAAGAGTCGTATTTGTTACTTAAGTTGCTTAAAATTTAATCTGTCGAAAAAAAACTACGCCAGAAAAGTGACGAAAATTGGCGCCCCCTCCTGAAAAAAGTTGTGAATAGGCTCCTGATATGAAAACATTTTCAAAAGGCTTATTTACGTACGTTTCCACGTCTAAACGTTTTTGCAATTAGTTAACATTTAAAGTGATTCAAAATTACATCTACCTCACCAAAACTTTCTGGATCCGCTCCTGTATACAACGTATAATCAAATGTGATGTCATTCTCAACCTCCCCTACCCCCCATTGCAAAATCCTGGCTACGATAGTGACTTCATAGAAACCACTGAAGCAACGTCGGGGTGTAGGAAAATAAATGACAGTAAAATAGCTGGCGTCGACAGATATTTCAAGAGACAAGACGTAACCATTTAAAACAAAAATATGCCAAAATATTTTTAAATAGGTGAAGCACTAGAAGCAGTGCCTCACATGCCCATGTCCCTGTTAAGAACTGTAGGTATTGGCACGTCGATGCTCAATACTTGCGTTAGTGCAAACTCCTATACCTCACAGCACACGGTTTGACCTTTAATTTGGTTGATCTTATTCACATGAAAATGCAAACACCTAATTCAAATAGAATATAACTACACATAAAATAATTTAGATTTAAATACATTATACATAATTGAAATATAATTCAAAACCACTAATTTACCAATAAACTTTTGTCTGTTTACTTTACAGTTTCATCGCTATTTTAATTTAAAGGAGAACTGAAGTGCAAAAAAATTTTTTTACTCAAGGTATAACGAAACACGACAAATTCAAAACTGACATTAGAATTCCTAAATGCTTTTAGTTAGCGAAAAATCGGCCTTTAGAATTTAATACGATTTCATATAAGTGTACGTTTTGCGCATTGATGCGTGAAAAAGTTACAGCCGCAAAGTTCGACTTTGGTCAGACGAAGAAATTTTGGTTGCCGAACACTACAATCGTAACTTTTTCATGCATCAATGCGTGAAACGTACACTTACGAGATATCACATTAAATTTTAAACGCCGATGTTTCGTTAACTAAAAGCATTTAAATAGTTTTAAATGTCATTTTTGAATTTGTCGTGTTTTCTAATACCTTTAAAAAAAAAAATTTTGCACTTCAGTTCCCCTTTAACATTTTATGCATTCAATAGAGACAGATTTGAGCGGGAACTATTAAATGATGCGTTATCGTTGCGACTATGAGAACTAGGTTATGGTAACATTTGTGAATAATGTGGAATATTATAGCAAAATGTTTAACAATAAATCTATGAGCCGCTGTATAACTAAGGATTAAAGTTTGACACGTTACAAAACCGGGAAAATTGCTGACGTTGCAGTAAGCGTTGGGCAATAGGAACACTCAACGCATCCGAAACGGATTTGTAACCGTTTCCTAACCGTAAACCAAATTCTGTATGAACCAGACTCAAGATCAGCGAAGGGAATTCAGGATGTTATACCCGGAAGCATATTGTGTATTTTTATCGAAGAACGTTTTATGTTTTTACCCATTATTTTACCGTAACAACAGCCTGTATCTATATTTCATTACTTTGGCGATCTTTATTGTACATGTATTTTTATTTACAAACATAAGTTAGCTTCGCATTTGAATGAAAAAAAAAAGAGATTTAAGTCAACTGTAAGTCAACTTGACCTTTAACTTATTGTACGATTAGTAACAAGTTCATTGCTTTATTTTAGCACCGGAAACTACTACTACTGGTAAGTAGCTTTGTTTATATATTGCAGTCTGAGTTGTTTGTAAATGTGCATTAAAATCGATAAAAAATCTCATCTTTCACATACTTGTGGTATTACACCAAAGCAAGTAACTAGTGGAACCGATCTCCGCAGCTGAGCGCGAAGGCACCACATCTCTGAAAAAGGCAATCCATGCAAATGCACCAATTACCGCCCAATATTACCACTATCGCAGTTTGATAAAATATTTGAAAAACTTTTAGGTAATAGGTTAAACTTTTATGAAAAATACTGTACAACTTACTGAGTAAACATCAATTCGGTTTTCGACAAAATTCGACAACAACCTATGCAATCGCTGATATTCAAGATCAAATACTAAGAAATATCGATGATAATCGGTACAGTTGCGGTTTGTTCCTTGATTTATCAAAAGCGTTTGATACTGTCGATCACCAGATTCTCCTTCAAAAAATGGATTCACATTATGGCATTCGTGGTAAAGCTTTTGATATCTTTCAAAGTTTCTAGACCAATAGATATCAATACGTAAAAGTTTTACATACAATGTAAATCTAGTAGCCTAAAAGTATCATGTGGTGAGTCACAAGGCTCTTCCCTTGGCCCGATATTGTTTCTGATGTATATTAACGATCTAGCGCTTGCAACACAATTTGAAACGACCCTTTTTGCGGATGACACTTTTCTTTTACTCTCCGACAGCAGTAGCCTATTTTAAATTTGGAACGCCGAGGAAATGAAGAATTACAAAACATCGATTAATGGTTTTGCATGAACTAACTATCTCTAATTTACTACTACAAAACAAACTACATGATCTTTAACTAGCATCCTCATCAGACAAGCAATTACGGGTTTAATTTAAAAATAAACAGTAATAACTTACTAAGAGTTTGTACAGTCAAATATCTCATAGTTAAATTTGATGAAAATCTAACCTGGTCGCAACATTTAAAATATTTATCTTCGCAGCTTGCGTAGCATTCCGGATTGTTTTACAGACTACGCAATTATGTATCACGAGAAACCCTCTGCATGCTTAATTTCAAATTGATATACAGTAGAGTGCAATATGGAATAATTTCTTGGGGTACCGCTGCCTAAACTTGCCTGAAAACCATTGAAACCAGACTGAATCAAATTCTAAGAGCCATTCCTTTTAGTAATATTCGAACTCTTGTAACATCTTTATGCAAAAACCTCGACTTCTTAAGACTCGATGATGGATATATATTGGAATTGGTAAAATTTATGCATAAAGTATATAACAAAACTTTTCCGAAAGCATTTGAAAAGAAATTTACAAAACTTCCTTTCACTCACGAACATAACACAAGACAATCTACGACATCCCGTAATTTCCGACCAAAGGTCAGAAAATCAATTGCGCTTAACCTACTCTTATTCAGAGGACCTAAACTTTTTAATGAACTTGATTACGAACTAAAAAGCTTGCGTTGGGTTTCTTTTTATCTTAAAGTTATTCCTGTCCTATTGTTTAAATTCGTATATTTCCTGTATGTTCAAATATTTGTACTGTATATTATTTTTCACCTTTCAGTTCGCTTTGCGTTATCTTCAAGTGTGTAGTGTATAACTATGAATACAAATGAATACTAAGATGAGTGACCCTGGCAAGATCATTCGTCCTGGAAGATGAATGTTTCTTTATGAATACTCTGTCGCATTTTTGAATGACGTGTGTTAATATCTCGCACTTAGTTGTAACATTATGCCGATAGGAAGCATATTGACGTGAAAACCGCCTGGTTATTCGATGCTTCCTTGCATATTTGATCTATGTGTGCGTGATTGCATTTTATGTTTCCTTCATATATGGCAAAAAATATATCTATTTATTTCTGAAGAAACGTCGCTGCGGTGGCGGCACTGTGTGCGATTTAACCGGCCCGGCAATCGAACACCCGGCGTGCCACAACAACAGCGGTGTGCTGAGCAACTGAGCTAACCAGACGGTATAAATGTGTATTAACAGAATATTTATCATTTTGGGTTATAATCATTTTGGCCTATTGCGTTAGTAACGCACTTGATTGCTGAACCTCAACACAAGAGGTTCTCAACTCACGAAGTTAATCCGTTCTTAGGTTTCAGTGCAATTCAAATTAAGTTGTAAATCGGAACACTATAAATGAACAACTTTATACGCACTGTACTGAACAGTATTCTTAAGTAGGCTGATCCAGTGTTTTACAACGTTTTTTGAGCCAAGGCACGTTTTTTTCATTGAGAAAATAACGAGACACACCACCAACAGACAATGTTAAAAAATAAACTATGTAGCCTGTATTAACAATATAAAGCAATTCTCGTCCATGTGCCTTCAACAGGAACCAAATAAACTGAACGACTAAACAATCTTTCACATTTCTATTTCCTCTGTGTAAAATTTGGACCTGTTTGGATGAACACAGAGCTGATATCCTTGCAGAAATTGAAGAAAGATACACTCAAAGCTCTTCCTCAACAGCTCTCAGTCTCTCTGTGTTCTCAGGTTTTCGAAGCGGTCAGGCTTGGGAGCTCACCTCACACAAATACAGTAGCCTATGGCATGGAAAGTGGGAGTAATGTCAAAGTAGCTTTATTCGCCAGAATTGGGAAGTCTTTGGGGTAGCCAACCAAACACTGTCCACTAGACTCATCCATGCATCACTAATTCTCTTGTCGCGAATTGCAAAGCAATTAGCTACCTGCTGCCACCTACTGACATAGAAGAGTATCACACGGTTACTCTGCCGATCACTAGGCAGCACAGACACTCGAGAACGCCATATTGTTTATTTGCGGATAATAATCAATTGGTTTTCAAAAAATCTTTTTTAGACCAATTAGGTGAAGCTGGATAATTTCCCACGGCACACCAGACAATATCTCACGGCACACCAGTGTGCCGTGAGATATTCCTTACGACATGGATTCAAGTGAATACAGTAGTTTTAAAACGGGTTGGAGTGTGATATCGATTCTTGGCTGCTAACTTTTTGCAGCCTCGAAGCACCGTAAATCGGGACCGTGGAAATCCGAGGACTCCTGTACTGATTTTGTATAAAACGCAAATAGCATTTTTGGGGCGGCATACTGCTCAAAATTTCGTAGACAACCAAAAGTGCTGTCTGCGCAATTTGCGTGGATGCCTTGCGTACGCAGTCGAGCAATTTCAGACAAAGTTGGCATACACGTCAAACTGCGTTGAGCAGTTCCCAGCAATGTTTTAAATTGTAGAGAAAACACGAAAAAAGTATGTCTGACTCAGCGTTTTGACCAAAGCGTAGAGTTTATAGCTTTCTGGTATTTATTATGCAGTACTTGCTGATAAGTGATGAGTAAATAGTCATTTAATACGCAATGGCAATGTGAAAGCGAAAGCGGCACGAAATTGAATTGGGTGGATTTGCTGTATATGCTCACCTAATTTTTTTTTAAAATTCCACTGGCTTTAGTTCGTGAAACGTTGATGCAATCTTTGGAAACATTTCGAAAGCTTCTGGAAGCCAAAAGTTTTGAACAAATTAAAGCTTGTAGTTAAACCGTTAGCGTTGTTTAGATATCTCGTTGCTTTTTGAGATCGCCGTGAAGCATTGTGTATGAAGCATTCTACTGTATATTTGGCTGTTAAATGATTGTTGTCCAAAATGGAAACATTTCGTTTCGCGTAATGTCTATCTGCGCTACCTCTCACAAGATCACCCATTAGGTGCAGCGGCCATGCTGATTCTTGAACTTTTTTTACCTGTACTAGTCTAATACCACGTCTTAACGTATATCGTTTTGTCACTGTTTCCTGATTTTTTGCCTCGCTGTGGTTTGTTTTATCGATATTCATTGTTTTTGGCCGAAAACATAATTTACTACCTCTGCTCCTACTACTCCCGTGCACAGTTGGATCTATTCATACTTTTTAATTTCTAAATTGAAATTCACATTGCCTGACTTTAAACAAAAATTATTTCAAATTCATTGACTTCGCAAAACTGATTTCAAACTGCACCGTTTCAAAAGTCATAAAATTTAGCATTTCAAACTTCTCAACATCTGGTAACCCCTTATGTCCGATAGGCTTGAAAAAAAAACTGATATTTTTAAATAGTTGTAGCAAGTTGTTTTAAATATTTTCACTCTAAAGAATTTGTAAAATTAAGTAGGTTAAATCTGTTAGTAACTGCAAAAAGGTCAGTACCCGAAGCAAAAATCATAATATTTAGCAAAGAAACAAGAAGACATGAAAGGGGTGAAAAGTTGACTTTTGCAAAACCAACACCACAGCACTTACAAGCGTCGCATTTGCCGCAACAACTGTTCTGTTTGCTTGATAAACTATACGGATCGTTTGCAATGTAGTGACATAATAAACCAGTTGCAAAACCATACTTTGCTTCGTATGTTTTAATGTGAAAAAGTCTTAATTCATCGATCTTTAATTAAAAAAATCAAATTTAATGACTTCAAAAACGGCATTCAAATTCTTATTTATCGGATTTTGAAAAGCCACGCTTAAATTCATCAATAACTTATGAGTGAATTCAAATTCAACTTAACGCTGCTACCATGCAAGCGGCCATAATTGCAAACGCCAAACTCACAGTGTTAGCAAAGTGGTAGAAAATACAGCTGTCTACGCCATCTTTGAAGATTGCGTTAGCTGACAAACTTTCTTTTGCTATCTGGGCCTACGCGATTTTGTAGTTGACACTTGACGTGTATATGCCTACCAACTTGCTTGTGTCGACGAACTTTTTCTCTCTACGATATCGGAAAGCTCGACAGAAAGTGAGCACTACCGCCCAAGGTCAACTCAGGACTTTTTTGGTGAGCTTAAGGCTTCCTATCAAATTTGGGTTCATGTAAAAACAAGTCGGCCAGTTTAGACCATAACTGGAGTCGAAATTTAGTATGGTGTAGTGTTAACAATTAGCCGGAATACATAATCAATTGTGCTTTGCCCAAGCATACGAAAAGTACTCCGTTTAGTTTTATCATATGACATTTCAGTTTAGCTGATTTCTCTGAAACACAAACTCTCCAAATGTCGCAAGCTCACTCAGGCGCTAGTTGTTTACGTGAGTCTCAAAAAGTCACTGATAATATTCTTTCATTTGATTGCCTGACTTTGCAATACAAGGAAGGAGCATCTGCGTACAAATGTTTCCTCATTTATACGAGCCATTGGTTCTATTTACATGGCTGATTTTTGTATTTGTTTCACTAAACATATTTATTTGGTTGCAGGTTTTTGGGACTCCCCTAACTCAAGTAAGTTTAATGTAGGCGACTAGGCTCACATGAAAATGAATTGACCATACAGACATAGCGTATGGGATTCTATGGGGCGCCGTTTGGATAAAAGCTATTTTGTGCCTTATGTTTTTCAGTTTGTTTAAGATAATAACTAGTCCGATGTAAAATATTATATAGGCCTAAATACCGGAATCATCTGTCACATAATTTCGGACAAATTGTGCGCGGAGCCAGACGAAACACCTACAAAATCAATCACAGGTCTTTGACTTGTACGCTTTTTGTGCTTTTGTGACTAAAGCATTACGTGAATTGGTGTTTCGTGTTCGCCAAAATATGACGAAGGTTACAGTATGACGAACTAATACCATGTTTTCAAATTTGTGATAAGAAATTGTTATCCTTATGTGGCAAAGGCTATGCGACTGCTGACTGTGATCAGGCCCGGAGATAGACAATGAGAGCCCCGAGGCTATGATGATTTCAGGTATGCCGCAAGCAGCGATGGCGGAAGCATTTTTAAAAGGGGGGGGGGGGGGAGGCAAAACTAATGATCAGATTTTCTTCACTTACCTACAACCAGGGCCGGCAGTGGCGGAGCGATGAATTTAAAAAGAGGGGATGGGTGGCATATTTTCCACATTTTTTCCAGCGTTTTTTTCGGCAGACTAATTTGAAGTTGATTAGGAAACAATAAAATCTCTAGGGGGTCCGGGGACATGCTCCCCCGGAAATTTTTTGAAAATTTACATGTTGCAATGGCTATTTTAGTGCTTTTTGAATAATTTTCACGCAAACTATGTTTAAATTTTTTACCCTAATTTGAGTGCTTTGCCAAATATGATACATTTTGTTCGCACATTTTTAATTAAGCGTGCTTAAGGCGTAAGGCTTATAGCTGTCGAAGAGGTTTGAATTTATAGAAAAATTGTATGTATCAAAAACATTTTTGAAAATGGCTGGTGGGAGGATGCATGCTTCTCATCCTACCCCTCTGGATTCGCTCCTGGCCATAAGCTACAGAAACCATTGAAAGAATCTAGCATATTTCAGTCACTTTGGCACCACTAGTGTTGTTCTTGATTGCTGAAAGGCAGAGTCAAAAGGGAGAGGCATGGCACAATAGCCCCGCCCCTAAATACGCCCCTGAGGGCTGGATTTAGACAATGTGAAGCCCTAAGCTATTTGATCACACTGATTGGAAGAGCAAAAAAAGGTCTTCACGTACTCAGACGTTCTGTTTTCCACTAAAAGTACCGGTGAGGCGAAAAAAAAAATCTTGATTGTTCGTGATAAGGCCCCCCATTTTCTCCGAGGCCCTAGGTTTCAGCCTGCTTAGCCTATACGTAAATCTGGCCCTATGCCTACAATCCATATTTAGCCTGTCCACATGTGCCTTGTCCAATTTATGTAGGGTTACCATATTTTCACTGAGCAAAAGGAGGACAAGTATTTTGAAGTAGAGATGGCATGGGCCGCTAAGAGACCCGCTAACGAGCCGTTAACCGGTCTTTTTATTGGTCCGCTAACGGTCCGATTCTATCTTTTGTTTCTAACTGGGCCGCTAACGAGCTTCTACCAATTTTTGAAATTGCTTTCAATCTTCAATATTCTTCTAAAAGTGATTGAAGGTTCCATAAAAGAATAGCTATTGGGCGGGCCGAGCTATATTTTTGGAATGAGTAGTCGGGTCAATTACCGCTACTGGGCAAGAGGTTTCGAGCCGTGGGTGGTCCGGGTTGCAAAAAAGTCAGCCCATACCATTTCTATTTTGAAGGTGATCACGTCCGCAGAAGTCCAATTTTCCACCCAAATTCGAGCGAAGAGCAAAAAAAAGGTCATCCGCAGAAAAAAAAGGCCGTAACTTGGGCTAAAACTCCCAAAAATTTTCGTGTAAACATGATTTGACATGTTTTCACAGCTCAAAATGCCCAATAGGAGGACGTTTGGGCATTTTTTAACGTCCTCGAAGGACAAATTATTTTTTGTGAAAAAGAAGGACATGTCCTCCAAATGGAGGACGTATGGTAAGCCTAAATTTATGTAGGCTTTGGACCCACGGTTCTTGCTTCTTGTTTCTGTTCCCCCACCCCACAAACCAAAATTTTAAAGAAGACATCTGTGGATTAAAGCTCTATCCTGGGTTTTAATTTCGATGGTAGACTTATTAAGTTTCAAATGTATTTATACAGAGGCAATATTGTAGAAATAAACGCGTAAATTAGGTCCCACCTGGGCCCTCCTTAAAAAAAGTGGGGGGGGGGTGGCCCCCCCGCTTCCGCCATCTATGGCCGCAAGTGATCACAGATCGGTGATCAAAATTGTGTCTAAGTAAATAAAGCTCGCTATGGTCGATTTGCAAAGCAAAGGTCTTTCAGTAATCGTCTCGAGCCTTTTGCTAGTGACGAGGCCCCTTGTTTCTTCAAATATCCAAGCTTTAGCCTGCGTACTGCTTAGCCTACAGGTAAATTCGGCTTTGACGGTGATTTATTGTTAAAACGGGGCCGAATAATGATTCGCAGTTCAGTAAAGCTGTAAGCTTGAGTTTGATTACGAGTCAGGTCAAATCATTAATTGAAGAATTAATATTTACAGTTTTCCTGTTTGACACTCAGCATTCATTAATGGTCTTTTTGAAAGGACAGAGCGGAGAACAAGCAGTCAAGTTTACTTGTGCAGTTGAGAAAAACACTTATCGGCATTACGCCATCTTAGATAGAAGGCAGCTCTCAAGCGAGCTCGTTATAGCCTTTTCATCGCTTTCTGGTGATGCGATGATAGTCATGATCTCTACATATGTAATTACATAAATGCAATGTTAGATAAAAATAGGCTTGTTCTTCATACTGCCTTTGCCGGCATCACATATTTTTGTATATTTGTAAATATAAAAGTAAACCAAAACGTGAATTTTTGTTACTAGGCTTAATGTTTTTTGCAGCTTACGTAATTGCCGGTGGCGCAGGGGGAGGTGTGCTGATATTGATGGTAATTTTATGCGTGGTGATACGGAAGTTGAAAACGAAGTAAGACTTTGCTAGACCGAGCTTTATGCAGAAATAATTTTATTCTTTTTAGGTAAAAAAAAATTTTTTGTAAAATCATTTTTTTAAACAGCTCAGATGGCCGAGTGGTGAGAGCGTCCGCCTCGAGAGCTGTAGACTTGGATTTGATTCAAAGTCGGGTCAAACCAATGACTTTAAAATCGATATTCACAGCTTCCCTGCTTGACGCTCAGCATTAAAGCGACAGTGTGGAGTACAAGCCGGCAAGTTTACTTGTTGTGCCGTTGGGAAAGGCACTTGGCGGAATTCTCTCAGCTTGGTGTGGTAGACCGATGGATGGTAACTTCTAAGCGAGCTCGTATACCGCATTGATCGCTTTCTCGTGATAGTAGGATAAATATGCAAGTAAATACTAAAATACAAATAACTTGCACGTTCCCGTTAGGGCGAGTTGAAGCTGAAAAAGAAGATTTTTACGGGAACTTCCAACCTCTTTTTACAATCAAATGGATTATTTTTTACCCTGAAACAATGGGAGCGTTTTTGTCTGCTGTAGTTGATCATTGAGTAGTGAAAATAGAATTGTTTTTTAAGATGTTAAATATACCAAACTTCATGACTCAACAATTATAACTGTAAAGATCCTGGTTAAGCTTCTGCAATTACTCTTAATGCTGTTAGTATAGCGTAGCTGTTTGACTTGAAGACCTTAATCGGTCTCTTCGCAGTCTCCCTTCGAGTACTTTGTTATGTTATTTTTTATTTTGAATGCAATTGTATTTGTAATAAATCGCATGTTTCTACGCTCGATAAATAAACTGAATCGGTCTGTCTGTCTGTCTGTATCATATCAAAGATTTCTTAGTTTATGGGCTTTGGCGAACAAAGCATTGAAACACGAATCAACAAAACACCAGTGTTTCATGTGCTTCTTGTTCTGATTTGTACTATCTCACAAATTTCGGCTATCAAACCACGTCAATTGATCTTGTAATAGGAAGAAGCGTAGACGAAGGAAATCGACATCTTCGAAAGCTAGTACAGATTATTACAATTACGACGATTATTACAATTACGACAACGATGGTAAAGGTGAGTTTTGTTCTTCAGGGTAGGTTTACGCAGCATCCGAATCTGTGTTACAATCAGCACCTGATTCAGAAGCGCTGTCCTACCAAAAAGTCTTGCAGGGCCTGTGCTTCAATTTGCTTGTACATTGAGAACAACCTTTGTGAAAAACCACAGCGTCAGTTGAAAAATAACATTAAGTGGCTCACAAAAGAATTAAAGCTGTAGCTCTGGCGTAACTAGAAACTTCTTCGAAATGGGGGAGATTTTGGGAAAAATGTTTGGAAGAAATTTCTTTCAGTGTAAAACAGGAGTTAATTGGATGCAGTGGCACCGCCAAGGGGATTAAAAAGGGAAAGTTGCCCCACTTTCATTTTTGGCTGTTTTTCCAGTTCGTGCAAATTTATTGAGAAAATGTTTTCGAAGGTAGGTGCCCTCCCAACCCCCGTCAAACTTTTATCGTTTCGTTGTTCCATCAATGAAACAAGCCGTGAAAATATACTGCTTGACCTGTTATTTTTTTTTTTTTTTTGTTTCAAACATAAACTGTTCAACACAAAAACATCATTTTGCTTTTGTGCTATATAGTGATCAGACTTACCGTCCGGGTTGCACTGAATGCGTCAATGACCGATGTTACGTCACAGAGGCATGCAAGGTAGCCTAGCTTTAAAGTACCTTGTAGTTCCTTGCGGTGTTTAGTAGGACACCCCACTGACGAGTGCGTCACGAAGAGCTTCTGGGACAAACAGCTTTTGTCAAAGCTACTATAACGAGCAACGACCTAGAGTTTCTTAAAGCCTAACGCAAAAGCCTAACGGAAGTTACATTGGCGAATCCAATCGAACGCGGGAAAGTAACGCGCAGTTCTGATAGGACAAGTCGTGCGAACCTAAATTCTATTTGAACAGATTAAGAGTCAGTTATAGACAAACTCTTTCTGCTTGCATAGATTAGGTCACCGTGCTCTAATGTAGCTGGCTTCGAGCAAACTAAGATGAAAAGGACTGCGCACAGTGTCCAGAATAGAGAATTGATTATCGTTGTAATTAGCAGCACATTGGTCGTTTTCTAATAATTGTCGTCCAATTGCTGGCTTCGAGCAGACTGAGATACAAAAGGACTGCGTGCAGTGTCCAAAACAAAGAATTGATCATCGTTGTAATTAGCAGCACATTGGTCGTTTTCTAATAAGTAATGTCCAATTGTGGGTCAAAAAATGTCTATTGGTGGAATCGATTAGGTGGAAACAACAAGACTGCAGAACAAGAACTTAAGACAAGAAGTTGCATCGAAACGTCAAAGGACAATAAAAGATAACAAAAATGTTGTGATGGATCGCTGTCGCATTAGTTGGAGTGAAGAAAGCAATGCTGATGACACTAGAGACGTGGATAAAGATTACAGGCCAAAACCGGCAAACAAACGGTAAACAGACCCCAAAAAATTGCCCTGTAGCGTTGAAAAGAGTAGTATGAGCATAACTTAACTAAGCCTCTGCCGTCAATAACCTAGGCAGCGACCGCACTGGCATCTCTAACTGAAATGCAGCCGTAATTGCTTCAGCTGTTCTGCGAGATATTTCTCCAAAAGGTCAATTCAAAGTCATCGATCGAAGTAAAGTGCGCAGGGAGAGAAAAAAGCTTGAAAAGAGTTGCAGAAAAAGAATGTGTCTGATATAAAAGGATTGCATTGTGATGGTAATGAATGAAGAGGAGCCGATGTAAGTCTATATATATGAAATGCAACTGGATAAATGGTAGGCCTTGAAGACTTACTAAATAAACGCTGTAAAAACCAATTCTACGACTAGTTTCGCGGTTTGACCGCTCATCAGGTAGACTCAGGTTTTGAACCCAGGACCTTGTGATTGAGAGTTTTACCTCTCCAACCACTCGGCCACCGGGCTGACAATGCTAATGCTAAGCCTGCAGTTGCAGGGGCTTGAGTATGTATAGCTGAAAATTGCATTAAAACGCTGTCAGCCCGGTGGCCGAGTGGTTGGAGAGGTAAAACTCTCAATCACAAGGTCCTGGGTTCATACCTGATGAGAGGTCAAACCGCGAAACTAGTCGTAGAATTGGTTTTTACAGCGTTTATTTAGTAAGTCTTCAAGGCCTACCATTTATCCAGTTGCATTGTGATGGTAGAAAGGACAAAACAATAAAGCAAGTTTTGGATATTAATGAAAAATATCACCGCAAAACTGTGACCGAAGAACATGTAAGCATCATTTCAGAGCCTGGTTCTGACTATTTTTCTCACTTAACCCCAGCTGATGGATCGAGCAAATTGATAACTTCTGCAATATTGTTTTGAGTCTTGATCAAAATAAGGTTGATCAATGATCATGATAAAATTGTTGCTGTAAGTTACGACGAAACCGCTTTGAATGCCAAAATCATAAATAGTGTAATTCGTGGGCTGGATGACTCATTTGGAAGTCCACTTCAATAGCTTGTATACATGTTGCATGTCAATGAACTTCTTTAGAGACATACGGCTACATTTTTGGATGGCTCAACAACAGGATCAAGTGGGTTCTCGGGTCTTATCGAAAAAGTTTTGCCTTTGTGTTTGCAGCATCCTTTAGTGAGGTTTCAACCAATTCATCTCACAGACCTTTTACCAACTGTAGAATCAAAGGATCTAAGTTCAAATCAGCGTTATTAGCGGGAGATGTGTGATGCCATGGACAACGGTAATTGTCCAATTGACTTAGCAGCACGTAATCCTTGCATTCTTAATCATTCGAGATGGCTAACCCAGCGAACTGGATCTTGCGCTTATACATCGGTGCTAACAATCCAACTGAAAACTTGAAGGAACTGGCGACATTTATCATGAGAGTGTGTGCACCGATGTGGTTTGCTATCAAGAGCCAGCCCTCATGCCAAGATGCTGCAAAGCATTTTTTGAGATGATAAAGAAAACAAGGTATCTTGCGAAGGATCTGGATCAGAGCCATCGTATACAACGTTATTCAAAGAAAGAGCTACTACGCACATCATGAAAATATCATGTTAACCATGATCAGTTGATCACAGATGAGAGAAAAGCAATTCGTGAGCTGGGATTTCGGAGATTCTTGAAAGCTCGATCAAAACAAACTGAAAACATCGCAGAGCGAAAATTTTGTGTTCCAAAATTTAATTTTGACGCTAATGAATACTATGAACTTGTTGACTGGCAAACTATTGACCTCACTGAACCCCTCGCAAGAAAAAGCATGAAAAATGAAGAGCTACAAGATATAATTGCTTACAAAAACCAACAGCAACTACTTCTCTTTCCCCGTTTTCCGTGCCGCAAACAGACGGTTGAACGATGTACAAAGTTTGGTGACGTAGGCATCTGGTGCGATTTGTGGTGTTGCTTCATGGGACAGATTTATCCGTTCACGTATTACATATTACATCTCGGTCTGAAATGCCTTGTTTGGAATCGAAGCGTGATTTTTACGTGGGACCCTTCGAGACTTTTGATGTATCACAATGAAGCACAATAACGCTAAAACATTAGCCTACTATACCTTCTTGCAAATTGAACTACTGACGCGATGTATACTGCATTACATTTTAGAACTGTTAGTTCATGCTAACATTCTTAACATTAATTTAAAAAGTTCTTGTGTATTTTGGAGCCGATCCAATCGTTGGTCAAACCAAGTAAAACTTTAACACGGTACTCTGTAACCCAAAAAACAATTTATTCGATCTAACATAAAAGCAAACAAGTGTCTTTTGGCCATTTTCACTTCAGTCAGTTAGTGGCATATTTATCCTCCTATCACGAGAAAGCGATCAGTGCGCTATACGAGCTCGCTTAGGAGTTGCCGGCCATCTGTCTACCACACCAAGATGGGGGAATCCCGCTAAGTGCCTTTCCCAACGGCACAACAAGTAAACTTGCCGGCTTGTGCTCCACACTGTCCCTTTAATGCTAAACGTCAAGCAGGGAAGCTGTGAATACCAATTTTAAAGTGATTGGTTTGACCCGACTCGGAATCAAACCCGAGTCTACAGGTAAAGAGACAGACGCTCCATACCACTCGGCCATCTGAGCTGTTCTCGCCAGCATATTCGTGATTTCACAATGCTAATATGAAGTTTGAGGGATTCTGCAATTTTCCTCAGCATATAATTGCTCGGTGGCAGATCCAATAAAAATGCCATAAAAATATTATTCAGGCACAGTGTTTTATGCACTCAAAGGCGACCTTTGACACTCCAAGCTAAACGACATGTGATAAAAAAAAAAAAATAGCAAGCAAATTAGAGCTAAAAACGATACGTTTTGGCTTTTTTTCCATTTTTTTTTTCGAAATTTCAATGTCTTGGTAGCAGGTCAAATCGTTACTTAATTTAAATAAAATTTAAACACAGAGTTCTGTATTGCAAAAGGCAACTTTCCTCACCCCAAACTAATCGGAAATTCGTTAAAAATGTTATTCGGCCATTTTCATTTCACCCTAGCCCGCAGCCAGAAGAAAATGCTAAGAGAGACAAATCTTTTTGCAAGGGGGGCGAGAATTTCTTACGTAACATTGGGTTAAAGGAAATACATCCATCTAGTAAACAATCCTGATGCTTTTGCGAAGAAAAAATCGATGACGCTGAGGTCGAGCTGCTGTTCGGTGAGCTTCCCAATGACAAAGGAAAGCACGAAACCTCAATGGAGGAAGATTTTGTAGAGGAAGGAATTCTGGTTACAAACTTGTACATTTGATTGTCCAATCCAGCTGTATTCCAAAAAAATAAACCTCGCCCAGCAAGGTCATGGCTAGGGACGAAATTCGAGCAAAGTCGGATTATGAAATCATAGATAAAAACTGAAGAAAAATTTTTTTCTTGTTCGAAACGGATGTTAATAAAAAATAACCAAACTATTCGGCAAACATTTAATTCAACTTTGACACATTGCTGCGAAATTTCCGGCAAGTCGAAGATCGCACACTTTGCTGTTTTTACCGAGAAAGTCGGGGTTTTCCTCCGAGCCGCAGAGACACTGATTATAGTGATTAATATCTATTCGTGTAAGTTCTCTTTTTCGCATTTTCATTGTGCACAAGTTCTTCATTAAAAAAAAAACGAAGAACGGAAATGAAGCGCCGATGTATGACAATGCCAACATAAACAGAGATAGCATAATTATGCAGCAACGGTGAAGGGCATCGAACTCTTAATCCAACGACCAAGAACCGAATGTTTTACTGCTACGCCACACAGAATCCACTTTTTTTACAATAACTACAGTCACTCGCAAACAAGAGTGCAATGCAAAACAAATTGATTTTTTTACGTTAAATTATTATTGGTGACTGTGGCGACAACCAACCTGAGCAAACATACAACCTACAGACCTAGGCGATTAATTGTAATTCAAGCAGCTATCATTGGTTTTTGTATCCGGATGACTAAAATATCATATTAAACTGGGCGAGCTTGTCGGTAATGCGACTTTTTCTAAAAACTGCGAGTTCGCTTATTTCAGTTTATATTTTATACCAGAGGTGACGAACATGCGGCCCGCGAAAGAATTTTCTGCGGCCTGCGAACATTTTGGCGAGACTAGTACTCTTGAACTTTCTTTTTCCCGTCTAATCTTTGTGATGCGATATCAAAAGTTGAGCCCCCGATTGAACCACGCGCGTATAACGCAGTAATAATATTATACAAACGCACGATACAAGCCTTTTATGTGTTTCAGGATTCAGCCGTTCATCCATTGTTTTGAGATAATAATAACATAACTCGAGTCTGTTGCAGCTTCAGCATAATTAATTAGCAGCATATGAGTAACTTTTTGGGTGAGAGTTTAGCTTGCCTTACAGTAGTAGGGATTATGTGAGTTCGCAAAAATGAATTGGTGAGGTTGTAGTACTATAAATGCTAATTTTACTGCTTTTTCAAGGTATTTGTTATTCTGTTTTTTAATCAATATTTAATTAGCCGTTTATTTCGATGTCTTCAGGAAGAAACGAAATATTGTATGTGAAAAAAGGGTATTTCAAAAGGATTAAACCGATATGTTTATGACCAGGAGCGTGTTTAGAGGGGGGCCATTGTGCCATGCGCCCCCTCTCCCTTTTTGACTCCGTCTTTTAGTACAAAAAGAACAAAACTGATGGTGCCAAGTGACTGAAACATGCCAGAATCTTTTGATGATTTCTGCTGCTTATGGCCAGGGGAGGATCCAAGGGGAGGGGGGGAGAATGAGGGGTATGCATTGGAAAAAACATTTTAAAGCCGAAGCGCTGTAGGCCTACAGTAGTGATAATCACTTTGAAATGTTAGCGTTTTTGGAAGGCAATTGCTTGTTTATTACTGCAGCGTTTATCGTACCGGCATCAGAATCGTACTTTTGTTTAGTTTCAATACAAAGATGAATGACTTTGGTTTAAATGCACAACAGCTCTACATGTTAAGAATTGATGGTATTTTTTGGTTTTGCGGCATGCACAAAAGTAACTGTAACTTATAACTGCAACTGTAACTAGTCACTTTTTTAAATTTGTAACTGTAACTAACTTACTTTCTTGCGAAGAAACTTGTAACTGCAACTAATTCCTTTTTAAAAGTAACGTCCTCACCACTGTTCATTTCATACAGAACTTCATTCAAATAATTAGCAAGCAAGAAACTTCATTCAAATAATCTTGTGTTTGTACAAGCAACCGCTATTTGCTTCTTCATCGAACTGAATTTTTTCATTAACTTTCAGGAAAAAATCAACATGCAGACAAAATGTCAGCATATGCGGGCGACGAGGAGACATACTACTATAACTAATCTGCTCAGTAACTAGGCTACAGCAGTCAAGTCTTCTATAGTGTAACAATAAAATCAACTCTGCCTCCAGTCTAAGAAGTTTTGTCAAGAACTGTAGCATAACTATTATTTTCCATAAATTTTGAACTTTGTTTCAATTTTTTATATACTTGTAGTTTTACTTTACTGCGTTATGCATTTTATTTTTCATTATTAAAGGTTTTTGCACATTAAAGTAATACCGTAAAAGTTAATGATTTGCAGTGCTTTGATTTCGAAAGCTATAGTAGACGCTTATAAAAGTTGAAAAATGTGCACTACCAGGCCACGGACCTACTTTTTCGAGTTCCGTGGCCCCATTGGAAAAGCTCTTAACACTTGTGGCCTCCAGCCCAAATGCCCCTGAGCTTCCGTAGAGCGCATGTCTTGAAGGTAACAAAGTAAAAAAAGAGGGACCGGTTTCCAAAAAGGGAGCTCTGCCGTAATTGTAAAATACCGCACCTAGCTTTGGGCTTTTCATTTTCTGGAGGCCTTTTTACTCGTGGCTCCCCAGAGATGCCGAAGGGCCTCTTTGAGAAACCTCAGTGTACATTATCTCCTGTTGTAAAGTGCATACGCCATGTGTTAATTGTTGTGGTTACGAGAGGAGGAGGAGAGGGCTGGGGGCGAAGCCTGTAGTGACCGCAATTATAATTATATGTTTCACAGTTATTAAACGGAAACACTGCATGAGTATCTTTATAACCATGATAACGCAATCGTTGTTTGTATGTGTTCACACTGTACGACCTGACAAACGGATGTGCTAGACAATACTTTTTCTGATATTACTGTCAATCATAACCTCCGCTTGATATAGAATTGTGGAACACTCAGTTTATTTAGGCCTATCAATACAATCAAAGCACAACAAAAACTTGCCCACACAGATGTCAACTCTAAGTCTTATAACGGGTCGATCTTGGAAATGTCTCTCAAAATATATTCATTTTTGCCGTTGTCCGAACTTTTTAAAACAACGACGGTGGCTCTGCGGACAATTTCCCTCCCTTGACGGGTCTGAGGGTGTACAGCATGTATCCTCCCTAGGCGGTAACGTCCACGTTTACACACATCTTCAAACCCTCCCACTAACACCAGCTGGCCGGGTGAAAGGTTTTCACGAACACTTCTCCATTTCCCACGACCCTGCAAAGTTGGGAGATAACTCTTAACCCAACTAAACCAGAACCGGTGCGCCAATTTGACATTGTAGGTGTAGTCCCTCTAAGATCCCTACTATCATGAAAGGCACTAAGGGGGGTGTAGGGAGCAAGCTGTTGACTAAGAAAACAGGAAGGAGAAAGGGGAGACAAATCGTTGGGTGCACTACTTAAAGTAGCGCGAGGTCTATCGTTAACAATTCGAACGGCGTCTGACATGAAAGTCTGTCACTCAATCAAGCTAGATCTTTGTCTAGTATTATCCAAAACTTTATTTAAAGTACTCTTAACCAGCTTGACCATACTTTCCCAACTTCCTCCTTGACTGGGAAGTAAGAAGGTGTGAAAGTTTGATTTATGCCTTTTTTACGGAGAGCAGAACTCATCTCCGTAGAGCTCAGCAACTTTGGGAGTTGCTGTGCAGCGGTTTTAAAGGTAGATCCGTTGTCCGAAAACATTGTATCCATCGTTTCTCGCAAGTTAGTGAACCGCGAGAAAGCAAGCAAAAAATTACTCAAGTCGAGGCTTGTTACCAACTCGACGTGTATTGCACGAGTACAAATGCACGTGAAAAGGAGCCCCCACGCCTGGCGGTACAGGTAAGGTCCAAAGTGATATACATCACAGAATTTGAAGGGTTTGTTAATAGCGGTGACTCGACAACCAGGCTAGTCAGCCATTAGCTGACGAATGGGCGTGGCATTGCGGCGTGCGCAAGCGCTACAATGCGACCAGCAGTATTTAAGGCTATAGACACCGTGTATAACCCAAAAATGCTGTCTAGTTCTCATGAGAGTCTATGAAGGCCCCGCATGCCCTGCCTCTGCATGTTCATGAAGTATTATTAACTTCGTGAGAGCATGCCTTCCGGGTAAAATCAGAGGGTGCTTGGCATCTTCAGGGAGTTCAGCATTTTGAAGTCTTCCGTCAACACATAGCATTGACGCCGTGTCCACACAAGGGGGCAGTCTTCGTAGAGTTTTCAGCTCTGAACTTCGCTTTATATCCTCAGCGTTGACAGCTTTTTCTTTCAACTTTTTTAATATAGAATCAAAAGCATCGGAAGAATCCCTTTTTAGCATTTCAACAGCGGGCCCGAAACGTCGAGACTGAACGTGTCTGGCCGCATCGCTTAGAGCGCAATCCAAAACATTAGCATTTATTGTAGGTTTACTAAAAGTCAACTTCATACCACTGCTTAAATAACTAATTGTAAGCTAAACGTTTTTTTAGTACATATAAGCTAGGTGCAGCATTATTTAAATTATTTAGTCCGGTACATTCTTCGCTCGACAAATCATCAGTGACACACAGTCTGCGCACAACCACAGATGGGTGAGGTTCCAACTCTTTTTTTATAAGAAAATCAGGATCATGAATCCAACGTGAAGTGCAATTACAATTTTTTACACAATCTTCTTGTGTGCCTATGTCAGCGGGGTAGTCACCGGAACGGACGTAATTCCAAACATCAGCGGGTGCTACCAGTGAAATTTTATCCACTCGCCGCTTGACAAAACGAGGGAGGTGCAGATCAGGGTTTACGATCCATCTGAGGACCACTTGTGAGTCCGACCAAAAATAAAGGTTGCAGCCTAAATGTTGCAACGCTTTTGACATGGAGGGCATCAGCTCCGCGCACAACCTGGTAGCTTCCAATTCCTTGCCAGATATCACCCAATCGGCTTGTCCTACTAAGACCACTTTTAACTTGGCCTGAACCAAGGCGACGCGCGAGTAGCCGTTCACTACCCGTCTCAAGTAAACCACGCACGAAAGCGCGCAGTTTGACGCGCCTGTTCACTACTTTGAGGCTCGATTCCACCAGCGTTCGAGCTATGTCATCAGTTCTTGAAGGTTGAATGACCTCATCCTCTGATTCAAGGTCATGCAGTGCTTGTTTTGAACCAAAAACTTCGCTTTTCAATTGATCACATTTACAGCCGCTGCAATCACCCACCTGAACTTTATGCGATGATATTGCGTCACTACTCCAACGACCTCCACTGGCAATCGAGCCAAGTTAAGTAAAAACAAGATTTGGGTCGTCAGAATTGCGACTTTTCCCTTCTTCCAGCACTGGAAGTAGCAGCTTATCTCTTTGCCCAATGAGAATGTCTATTATTCTTCGACTAGATATTGTAGGTATATCAATGCCTTTGAAATGCTGTAATTTGCCAAAGTCTACAGAGTGAAGCAAAACGCCTTCATTTTCTATGAAGTCAGGCACAACTAAGGCGTCTCGAAGTGCGTAACATTGACCTGTCGTAAAGGATTGAATCGTGAACCTCGCAAGCCCGCCACCTAATGTGGTTTCCTCAGTGAGAGTTCAAATCTTCACCTTGCGACCCGAATCTACAACCAAACCAAGTTCACTCATCAGCCCTTCCGAAATGAGAGTTGCCTGCGATGCCGTGTCATGTTGCTTAGAAGCAAGAGTGGATTTTCCCGTACTTGCTTTGACAACACGAACCGCACAGGTGCGTTATAATGCGGAGTCACCGGCAGGCTCTGGTTTTCGTACTGCTCTCTGATTGCAATCGTTAGAGTCGCATGCTTCGCCATCCGATAAGGCATTCTCACACCGTTGCTCTGCGGCTCAAAAGTTAACAGAGTTAGACGACGTAAACACCTGATGTAAAGCGCCAGCGTGTTTCTTCCGAAATGTGGGTCCGCAAATGCGACACCTCATATCTTTGGGGCAGTTAGCAGCAATATGCCCCGTTGCAAAGCAATTAAAACACCTGTTCGCTGTAGTTAGAGTTCGGCACTTTTATTCATTATTTAAATTTAATGCAGTCTCCAAGGTAATGGCTAGACGTTGAGTCGTTGCACAAAGCGAAGAGGATACTGTCGAGTGTCGACTCCTTGCACGGCCACGGCTACTGCCAGTACAAGATTCACGGGTAGCAGGCGTTGTGTCACCCGCACCAGAATCAGGCGTTACATTAACTGAACGAACTTTAACAGGACCGCGCCCAAAAGTAGAATCACGTGGTTATCGTCAGATTTAAAAAAGGTTTGAGCGTAGTCTGAAGACATTAAATGTAGTTCATGTGGAACAAACTTACGCAACGAATCGAAACCCGGACAGTCCAAATCAAGACCATGTTGCGATAGATAATCTAAATAGCGTCGCTTAAGTACACCAGAGAGACGATTTGCCACGTCCATCAGCAACTGCCCATCAAGCTTTCCATCTTCGTCATGAGCTCAAGCGAACGCTTCAAGGGTATGAAGGTTCGTTATAGGCCTTTAAAGAACTAGTATTGTAAGCTATTTTAGCTCCGTTGCGAATTTTTAATATCTGGGGTTCTGCCGTTAGGCCACCAGATATGTACTCTTTGTCTCCAGCGATGGAGTGCGTTTTCGATACGCTCGGACGTAGATATCCTTCTCATAGGTGCCAAAAATAAATCAATGGTCTCTTGTGGTTGACTAGAGCAGGAGGCTCTCAATGTTTTGAGCCTGCGTTCAGGACAAGGGCTTTCAGCCATCAGCTTACGAATTTGGTTTTCGTAAAACTCAAAAGCAATGTTAGTGTCGTCGTAGCCAATATGAGTAGCCAGATTAATGTACTCGTTCCTGCTCTGGCGTTCTAAGTAAGTATTGAAAACATTTTCTTGGTTACTAGTAAGACCTGAGCGCGTATGTCCCCTCGCTGAAACCGCAGGCATTAAGACACCTTCTCTATAGCTGTTAACTAGGGATGTGCCTCAAGGAAAATTACTCGGACTCGCCGAGTAACGAGTACTCACGACATTACTGGGCCGAGTCCGAGTATCTACGACGTCAAAATATGAACTCAAAATTAGGTGAAGACCACAGAAAAAAAAGGTCATCACGTCCGTAGAAGTCCTAATTTCGACTCAAATTCGGATAAAATCGCAAGAAACCGTTTGTAAGACTGAATTAGACAGTATGGGTCCCGGACAAATGCTGGGTCCCGGAGAATCGGGCACTTGAGGCAAATGGGCACCGGGGCAAGTGGGAATTTTGGGATATGATAGACACTATGGCAAATGGGCATTTGGAGTTATGGAGAATTCAGAGTAAACGGACACTTGGGGCAAATGGGCCCTTGAAGGAAATGGGAACCGGGGCACATAGGCAAATGGCAAAAGAGCACTCGGGGCAAATGAGCATTGAAGTAAATTGGTCTTGGGGCAAATTGGCTGTGGGAAAAAATTAATACTTGGGGCAAATGAGCACCTGGAGAAATGGGCACCAGGGCAAATGGGCATTTGGGGGAAAGGGGTAGGCTACCCCAAGTTCCGTAAAGGGTACCCCAAATGCCCTGTGTTCATTTCCTCAAATGTTTTCATATGGCTACCATGGCAAATGGGCATTTGGACTTCTGGGGGAAAGGGGTACCTTAGGTGCGCTAACGGGGTACCACAAGTGCCCGGTGCCCCTTTTCCCAAATTTTTTGCAAATGGACAGTGGGGCAAATGGGCATTTGAAGGAAGGGGGTGCCATAAGTGTCCTAAAGGGGTACCCCAAATGCTCTGTGCCCATTCACCCAAAATTTTTGCAAATGGGCAGAGGGGAAAATTGGCACTAGATAGGCTGGTGATCACACTGATTGGAAGAGCAAAAAAAGAAGGGCTTCACGTTCTTAGATGTCCTGCTTTCACCGAAAATATCGGTGGAGAGCATAAAAAAGGTCTTGGTTGCTCGTGATGAGGCCCCTCATTTTCTCCGAGGCCCTAGGCTTCAGCCTGATTATTAGTAAATCCGACCCTGAGTAGAATATGAGAATGGTTGCTTAGCAAAATTCCTTTATTTTGAGGAATTGCTAAAAATAATGAAAATGCAAGCACAATTCTGCCAACGACTCACCATCGGTGCGACCTTATCAACAGTATGTTTTAGTCTTGCTGCTAAAGCTAAGCTGCGGAGATGGGCGCCGTTAATCTTTTGTAAGCTTCAACGTATTCACAAGCTTTACACAAAAAACGCTCACTTGCATATGCTCACCGGGATCAAACTACTAATAACGGAGAAACTAGTTACTTACTTTTTCAAATATACATACATTATCTGTCATTTCTTGTTTGCCGACAAAGTATAATTATCTGCCGTTGAAAACTTAATTCAATTAAAAATACAAGCCTACTTTAAATAAAGTTACTGAAAACATAATTACACCGCAAACATTATAAAATTGAAAATAGGCTAACAGCTAACTCTGAAATCTCGAATCATTTCTGGACTTCTTTAGTAGCGTCAGCGGCGAATTTTTTGTTTTTCGCTTAAAGCCTTCGCGAGCTACAATAATTTCAACAAGAATTAAAACGTTTCATTTTTTTTTATTGTAAATCAATTGATTTAATCAACCCATTACCATGATTCATTTTGAGGGGATTTATTGCTGACAAAGAGCACGATTACAAAGACAGTTAACTTTATATTCATAAGCGTTTCATCTTCTTATCACGAGACGACATGTTCTCCACTTAGTCTATTTAATTTTGAACCCCAGGTAGAATGTTAATTTGCAAGCCAGAACCGGGTTTAGACAATGAGAGGTCCTAGGCTACTTATAGGCTATTTGATCGATGAGGCCCATGGTTGAACTCCAACAAAACGAGGTATTCGTTGTTGGTGATGAAGCCCCTTATTTCTCCGAGATCCTAAGCTTCAGCCTGCCTAGCCTATTGGTAAATCCGGCCAGGTCACGGGCGCATAAACGTTTAACAAAATACGACTTACCAATTGCAAACATCGACAAAACGACAAGGATCATCAAGTTTTCCATCTTGCAATGGTGAGTCTTTTTTGAAAGAAGGTGGTCACATTTTTGTTTTTTTCCAAGCTTAGGCTTTTATAAAAATTATTATATTGGTAAATTACATGCATTATGGAAGATGTCGTGGTTGAGCCTCGAACGCGCGAAGTCAGTTGCGGAGCACAATGCGCCAACTAATCCACCAACTCCACGTGCGAAGTTTTACACGTAGTGAGTTGCTATCGCGAGTTGTTATCTGTGGCGCCTGCATATACTATGTTATTGCGCATGGAGTTGGCCGAGTGGTTGGTGCGTTGGTCCGGAGCTGGTCGCGGGTTCGGTGTTAGATTAAGTCATCAGCCATGATGCATGTATTTCACCATTTGTGTCTTTATTGATTTGGAGAAAGCATATGATGAAATACCTAGAGAAGAAATGTGGAAATGCTTGCGGTCAGCTCAAACATCGGAGTGCTACGTAAAGGTAATCAAAGATATGTATGATGGGGCGACAACAACAGTAAGATGTGCAGCAGGACTGACAAAGGAATTTGAGGTAGGGGGTGCACTTCACCAAGGCTCAGCTCTTAGCACATTTCTTTGTGCCATTGTTATGGACAAACTGACAAAAGACCTCAGGAAAGAAGTGCCATGGCTTATGATGTTTGCAGATGACATAGTACTGTCCAGACAGAATCATAGAGAGCTAAAGGAGGACCTGAAGATTTGGAGAAATGCGTTGGAGGAAAGAGGCCTGAAAGGGAGCCGGAATAAGACCGAATATTTAAAAGTTGGAGAAGAGTTGAAATTGAAAGGGGACATAGCAAAGAGAGTGAAAAACTTCAACATCTTGGTTCAACAGTCAGTACTGATGGAAGATGTGAGAAGAAGTAAGGAGAAGGATCCAAGCAGGTGGATGAGTTAGAAGAAGGTTTCTGGAGTTATGTGTAACAGAAAGTTGTCAGCAAAGATTAAAGGTAAAATGTACCGAAGTGTTAAAAGACCGGCCATGCTTTATGAAACGGAAACTGTGGCGATGACCGAAAAACAGGAGGGAAAGATGGAAATGGCAGAGTTAAAAATGTTGAGATGGGCATTGGGTGTTACAAAAAGGGACAAGATAAAAAACGAGTATGTAAGAGGGACAGCAAAAATTGCAAAGCTGGGAAACAAACTTGGGGCTCAAGGTTACGTTGGTATGGACGCGTGAAGAAGAGAGAAGAAGGTTACGTTGGGATAAGAATGACTGAGATCATAAGAGATGGCAAAACCTGGTAAATGAAAGAGAGGAAGGCCAAAGAAAAGATGGATGGATTTGGTTAGAGAATGCATGGAGATGGTTGGAGCAAGGGAGGGAGACGAAATTGACCGAGTCTTATGGAGAAGACTTTCGCGCTGTGTCCACCCCGAATAGGGAAAAGCCGAAAAAAGAAGAAGCGACAGTACTAAGTTACAGTATGTATATAGGACTAATAGGGGAAAGTGCGGACCCATGATCATGTTGGTCCCATGAACCACCCCCTCCAGCTTTCCGTAGAAAAGTGTTTTAGATTTTTTATCAACTTTTTTTGGCAACACTAGGTTGGTTACGCATGATCAGAAACGATAAGTGAGAAGTAAACACGTTTGGAGGAGTTGCGTTGGTTGGTTTGTTTTTGCTACAAAAAGGTAACTTTTAGGGGTATAAATTTGTCGATCTTTGAGCATAAAGTAACATTGGTAAATTCTTGCGCATTTAGCAGTGGTAATGAGTCATATTAGGGTATATATCTACGCGCTGAGATCAAATTTTTCTGTAACCATATTGAAGAGAATGAAATTTTATACAGACAGGTTGCAGTGTGAAGCCATGAGCCACCAAAAGTGTCGACCTTTAAGCCATGGCTCATGAGTCTTTGCAAGATAAATATTTAGTTGTTTTTGCGTCTGCGTCTTCAGCACCTGTTACACCTAGGCCTTCAGCAAGTTCAGTGAATCGTGCGACACCAGACATCATTTTTTTGCAGCCAAATAGGTCTACATCTTGGCTAATGTTCATCACTAAAAGATCAAGCTGGATATTTTTTAATTTTTTTTTTAGTCCAAATTTGATCGTAGAATCATTAATGTGTTTTTATTCTTTTACAGTATTTTTGACTAAATTTGTGTAAACAGCGAGTAAACGACGTTTTATGCTTCATCTTTATTGTGGTTTATGGGAACAAGTGTAGTGGCTCAAGGGTTCTTACTTTTTTTTCTGTGTGGACCCTTGAGCCACATCCATTTGAGGATCAATATCAGCCAACGTGTTAAAGTTATCACTTCAACAAACACATGGCATCATCGGAGTGCAAAAGAGCATATTCCTTTAAAATTCCAACTTTATAGCTCGTTCAAAACTCAACGTAGAAACGATTGTACAAAAAGTGGCTCAAGGGTCCTCACTTTCCCCTACAGTATCCAAGCAGGACGATTGGAATTACTGGCCAGTTGGGACAGTCAACAATGGGCGCACAGAACCAAATGGGCCTCGGGATATTCAGGGCAAATGTGCACTTGGACAAAGGGCACAGAGCAACTTGGGCACAAGGATTAATTGGACTCGGAACATTTTGGGCTACTGAGCAAGGCACGGTTGGTGCATTGAACAGTTGGAGTATTGAAACAAACTGGCACTGGAACATTTTTGGTGCGAATGGAGCTACGAGCAATTGGATCATTTGCACAAATAGGTTTCAGGTCATTTGGAAGGAGTAAGCGTCTTGATGAAGGAGTAACTCACAATATGGCATTATGACGTCACAATGTAACTTCCTACTAGCTGTTACGAGGGAGATTCAAGGCGTTTATACCGGTAGTAATCCATGCATAAAATAAAATCGTATTGCAATGGCATGTTGACAATGGGCCGAGGTTAACAAGTTATTATACCTTGGTATAGCTGACTATTTTTTTGAGAACGTGGCACAGATTGTCGAACATTTGGGAAAATTTCCTGATCCCCGAAATTTGGTGTTTGTACGAACAGCGCGGAACAACCACCCAGAGCAATCTAGATTCCAAGCAGTAGCTTTATAAATCTACCGAGTATCTTCTAGCAATCACAACTTAAATCGGCTCGCTATTCATTCACTTTTTCTTTTCGAAAATACCGGTACCGCTGTCAGCGCATGATTAGCGAAAGTTGGGCTGAGATGAAAAAAAAAAAATATATGTGCATATGTTACTCAATTCATAATTTTGATAACATCACCGTACGTTTGTAGCGCGGCGTTACTATTAAAATTCGGTAGGTTTAGGTTACTACGAAAATTTTTAACAAAAATCTCGTGGTACAAAAAGTTGCTTAGCTATTTTTAAGGATTCGTGATAACCATCCATTTTTTTTAAAACAGAGGGCAAATCCTGTTAAGAGACGAAGCATGGTATCCCTATCGTATTGCCAAAAAACTCACCTTATGTTCATTGATCTTTCGTTACATTTCGCAAAACTACTAGGCCTACTTTAGACTTCGTGGTTTGCCTTTTTTTACAGCTATACTTTTCGTGCTTTCCCATCATTATTTTCTTGTTGAACTAAACTGTCTGTTCTATTATTGGGCCTACATCATAGTAGTTTTACTTAAAAACATTAAAACTTAAGGGTTGGCTAAAATCAAAGAGTCAACAGACGAAGAAATTATTGCTATTTCGTATCCGGTCTGGACAACAACCTGAGGTGCTAAAAGGGTAGACCCCGTAACAGCATTAGCGGAAGCATTTTTAAAGTGGGGGGCCCAGAAGCAGTGACCAGATTTCCTTCGCCTGCAACCCATATTTAGCCTGTCCACATGTGACAGGTCCAAGTTATGTGGGCTTCAGAGTCAGACCCTCGGTTCTTGCTTCTAGTTTCTGCGTCACAATTAAATTGTGATGTCATATGACTAGAAATTACAAGCAAGTTCTTGCTTCTAGCTGACATCAAAAATTTAATTGTGACGCAGAAACTAGAAGCATGAACCGAGGGTCTGAGTCTGAAGCCCACATAACTTGGACATGTCACATGTGGACAGGCTGAAAATGGGTCGCAGGCGAAGGAAATTTGGTCACTGCTTCTGGGCCCCCCACTTGTCAAATTTATGACATCAAAAATTTAATTGTGATGCAGAAACTAGAAGCAAGAACCATGGGTCTAAAGCCCACTACAACTGAACATGTGGACAGGGTAATTGTGTAGCTAAAGTTTATTGTTTCAGCAAACCCAACAGCTACTGTAAATACTATAACCGTCCGTAAAGCCTCTATTCTAGCGCCACTACAGGGAAAGGATTAAAAAATAGAGCGCCATTTTCTAATTGAATACCACCTGTAATGCCTCTGCAGAAGGTGTTGAAAATGACGAGGAAGGCTACACAGAGACGTGTCAATTGATTTTCCACATAGAATTTTTGATTACTTATCAGTAACTGTGTTACGGTAGACGTTATCTTTTTTTCTTTTACGGTTAAATGCTAACTTTGTTGTAAGTTTTTTCTTTTCATTAATTAAATTTATCTCCCAAAAATTTTGACCAGCCAGTCAAAAAATGCAGCACCATCCTCTGACTGAAATCCACCTTTAATAGAACGCCACAATAGAGATGAGAAGGGTTGAAAAATAGAGCGCTGTGCCAGTGTGGTGCTCAAATAGAGGTTTTACCTTACGGTATGTCACGTATACGGTCGCGGAAACAACGAGAGCAGTAAGCTTTTTTGGAGCATACGAAAAGATAAAGTTGGATTGATCAATAACTCAATTCCAATTAACGTTATTTCTCACAATGATAAGGTGATGCGTAGAGAAATAGTAGGCCTAAAACAGGAAGATCCAACCTGCAATCCGCGGGCGGCATTGCGGCCCACTTAATGTTTGGGTGCGGCCCACTATCGACTCCATGAAAAAAAAAATTTAGCAATTTTATCAAGTAGTGAGAGCAAGAGCCTTCATGTAGTTCAGCCAAAATACTTTACATATAATAAATAAAATAATTAACAATTGAAGTCATAGATTAGTCAAATAAAAATAGAAGCTCATAGGCCTGTTTGGAAACGCTTTCTATGACGGTGATCAAATTTACTACAACTTGAAACCCTGCACTTTTTTCGATTTGAAGCACTGTTTGGGCTTGAACTACTTTAAAAAGTCTTTTGATAGCTGTTGTAACTGTATGGTGAGTCGTATAGTATCTTTTACGAACAAATTTGTAGAAATCTTAATTGCTATCCCACAAAACCTAGGCTTAGTAGGCTACCTGTTGTATTTCTGTTATCATTGAAAGGCTAGCATAGGCAGTGTGCTAGAAGTTTGTTTTTACTATAACAAAAGTCTCGTCAGCCTTGCTACGCACAGCCAATCCAAGCTTAACTCATTCCAGACTGTAAAGACTCTTTTTTGCATTGCTTACCTACAAAAGAGATGAAATAGCGCACAACCTAGAAAAGAGATGAAGTTGAGATGTCCAGGTAAAGCAATGCAAAACAGAGCCTGGAATGAGTTTAGCCTGGATTGACTGTGCGTAGCAAGGCTGACGAGACTTCTGTTACATTCAAAACATTAATTTGTTCCTTGCAGTGGTTTTATTTACCGGTACCGACCGACAAAACATGAAAAGATTAACACATTTACACTAATCATGACCAGAAAAAGGTTACAACAGCTTCCCTGCTTCACGTTCAGCATTTAAGGGAAAGTGTGGAGAAAGCCAGCAGGTTTACTTGTTGTGCCGTTGGGAAAGGCACTCAACGGAATTACCCCATCTTAGTGTGGTAGACAGATGACCGGCAACTCCTAAGCGAGCTCGTACAGCGCTTCGTCGCTTTCTTGTGATAGGAGGATAAATATGCCAACAATAATAAACAACAAAACAATAGCCTATCTAAACTATGAATATAACGGCATCTCGAAACATTGGGGAATCCCCTAATCATCGAAAAAATGGTTGAATATTTAAAATAAATTGCGCAAAGGGTGAACGACGTTTCGCTGAAATTTTGCAGGGGTGATTTTTTAATTAACTGTAACGGGAAAAAGCGTTTGCAGCATAATTTTTCAAAAAGTGTTTTCTTGGCCCACTCTAATATGCAGCATTGCAGCTAAATCTCATGTATGAGGAGAGCTCTATTTTACTGCTTCGATCGACCACGCGCGCCGCGAACACCACCAGACTACAAAAAACTCCAGAATGAAATTTCCATGAATTCCGCCGAAGTGTGTAACGGGGTCCATCTCCGCGGCTGGACGTCATAGCTTCGAAATAACGTCTCGGCGGTGGCGACACAGTGTCTGATTTGACCGGATCGGGAGTGGAACCGAAGACCTCTTGCGCTGATAACGATGTTGTAACGACTACGCCAGCGGCATGTCACAACCTAACAGTGATGAAGGTCTAAAGACCATTTTTAAAGGTCTTGACCATTTGCGGTCTCGCTCTTGAGACCGAAAGAACTAAAAAGCATCTAGTAAAAATTGAACTGATCCTGCACAGCTAGAAAAGTATCCAACAGCGTGTATGTGATTGTGTTGTTCTTATTTCTTTTAATATTCTGTATGATATAATTTGCCCGTCTTTTTTGTAATAGAAAAATAGCGGTAAGTGATAAACTATTAATTCTCATCCCATTTTTATGGTCTTGGTCTTGAAAAAAAAAGACCTTGAAAAATTTACAAGGTCGTCTTGGTCTTGTAGGTGATGATTTTTACTACATCACTGCAAACTTAAAACTTCGCATAAAAACCTCATTCCACCATTTTATTGATATACTACCGCCGATACGAAATCATTACATTGTCGCATACACATACGAAAATATAGTATCAAAATAGTTACTGCCAGTAGCCTATTATTACGTCATAAAATCTACTATTACGTCATCAAATCGTCAATGTCAAGTTCGTCAGAATCGAATTCATCACGTTCGTCACTTCTCGTTGCTTTCTGACCTAACAATAAAATAAATTGTGAAAATAAAAGTCTTATAAAATTATAAAAGAGGTTCTGCGAAGGGACGTATTTGCTAAGTGACTGAAATATAGGCCTACCAAACTCGATTGATGGCTTTATGTAGCTTTTGAATTTGAATTTGCGTGAGATAATTTCATTCGACCTGAGGCGAATTTGAAATAGGGGAACTCGTCACATTTATCGATTATTTTGGAGATCAGCCATGAAGAGAGACGAGTCCAATCACCGGTCATTAAATGCTAGCGGCAAACGTTCTGATTGGTTTAATTCAGAAAAGAGTTCTGATTGAATAAAGAAAGGGAAAGAGTTGAGAATGGTTAAAAAGGGGAAAGTTCTGGTTGGTGTAAAAGAAGGTTTCTGTTCGGCTGAAAGAACTAGCGAATAGAAACAATTAAGAAATTTTCAAAGAACAACCAACAATTTTTTCTTCATATTTAGCAAGAAAAGTTTTATCAAGCTAGCTATGCACACTAACAGCCAATCCAGGCTAGACTTCAAGGACGTTTCATCATATTGCTTAATAGGCCTAACCCTCACTGGTCAGTTAGCTCACTTTTAAGCACATTACAAATCGGTGCGAGATTCCTGAGGTTCCATCACCGAGTCGGTCAAATCGACGCAGTCGCCAACAGCTCGTTACCGCTGCGATGTGTCTTTAGAACTGCGTTGCCCAGACGCTATGCTGCAACAATGGCCTCGCCACTCGTTGCACGCTTCGGCGTAATGCCGCAACAACGAAGATTGAATTTTCTTAAATCCAAAAATCTCCGCTCACTGGTGAAGCTATGTAAGCACAAACCTGAACCCCACACACTGGTGCCAAATGTATTAGAAGAAGTAGACGCAGCACTCTGGCGTAAGTTTGAACTCGCTGGCACTCGAGAACTGCTCGGACGTTGATCTGCGAATGAATAAAATGATCAAACAGAATGCTTGCCATATTTGAAAAACTGAAGTATCAATGTGAGAGTCCGTTAATTCGAACACATGTCTCCGACGGCTTGCTACCGCTGCCAATGCTTCCTCGAAGCTATGTTGCACTGGCGCGAAGCCGTGAAGATGGGCCGCCACACGTCACACTCCTCGGCGTAATGTCGTGAGCATAACGAAGATTGGATTCGAGCTATAAACAAGCAACAGTTAAGACAAACCTTTTTTTTCTTCTTCCAAGGAACTGACAAGAAAGGAATCGTCATCGTCATCAAATTCACTCGAATGGAATTCCTGTAATAAACAGAAATATTGCTCGCTCATGATCGTGACAATAAGAGCTCAAATCTCGCACAAAATTTACATCATAGGAAAGTTTCAATGGCCACCTCAACATAAAGCAAAAGGTTAAAACATCAGAAAATCCTCACCCTCAGCACCATAAACCACATGTAGTTGCATATTTATCCTCCTACGAGAAAACGATCAATGCGCTATAACGAGCTTCTGTCTGCCACACCAAAATGAAGAAACCCCGCTGTCTTTTCTCAGCGGCACAACAAGTAAACTTGTCAACTTATTCTCCACACTGTCCCTTTAATGCTGGGCGTCAAGCAGAGAAGCTGTGAATACTAATCTTTAAAGTTATTGGTTTAACCCGACATGGAATCAAACCAAAGTCTACACTTCCTGATGCAGACGCCCTTACTAATTAGTTAGTTGCATATTTATCCTCCTATCACGAGAAAGCGATCAAAGCGCTATACGAGCTCGCTTAGGAGTTGCCAGCCATCTGTCTACCACACCAAGATGGGGGAACCCCGCTAAGTGCCTTTCCCAACGGCACAACAAGTGAACTTGCCGGCTTGTTTTCCACACTGTCCCTTTAATGCTGAGCGTCAAGCAGGGAAGCTGTGAATACCAATTTTAAAGTCATTGGTTTGACCCGACTCGGAATCAAACCCGAGTCTACAGCTCAAGAGACAGACGCTCCATACCACTCTACTCGGCCATATGAGTTGATCGAAATAAAAAAAAACATCTACACCAGTGACGAAGCTGGAAGACACTGCTCCTTTTGAATAAGCGCGATCTGAAGCATGTTTAAAACAATCTTGAAATAAAACGCAATCTCGATGATCTTCAGTCCGTTGTAGTTTGCCACTTCCCTCAAAAATTTTTTGCTACCCACGCCACTATGCTGCACGATCAACATTCAACATCATTTGATCGCATCAAACAGGAGCCCGAAGAGTAATTACATGTAACAAATCTGTTGGATTTCAATTTCTTACAAAAGTGCTGGGTTTGAAGGAAACATGACGTTGTATGGATGGTATTGATGCCTGACGTGAATGGGCAGCGAAAGCTAGAAAGGAAAAAGCAGACATGGAGAAAGAGTTGAAGAGTAGAAAAATGGGTTGGAGGTGGAGGAGGTTAAAAATCGGTCAAGATGGAGAGAGGGAGTGAGAGCGATCACTGAGGGAATGAGGTTCATCTGGCCAACCTCGGTCACGAGAAACACACCGGACCGAAACTGGATGACTATTACGTAGGCCACACTATAGCAACTCCAATCCGGCCAATTCAGTTCGCTTAAAAATGAGATATCTCAAAATAGCAATAATGCAGGTATTTGTGAACACTTTGACAGAGTTTTTTGGTAGTTACCCTGCGACTTATGTTCATTCCATACGCGAATAGTTAAAACGATGAGTTCTGTTTTCAATGCATTCACGAACCCATGGCGGAGTGGTAACTCCGCCATTTCTTAAGCTTTCTTGCATGATGATTTGTCCCTCTACAGCTGTTCAGGGAAATTGTTATATTTGGTCGAACGCTTTGAAGTTGTTTTAATTACCACGTGAGCTCAAACTGATGACTGTAAAATTGGTATTCACAACTTCCCTGCTTGACACTCAATACAAAAAGAACTGGAACAGTGTGGAGAGCAAGTCGGCAAGTTTACTAGTTCGCCGTTGGGAAAGGCACTCAGCGTGATTCCCCCATTTTTTCGTGGCAGACAGGTCGCTTTCTCGAAATAGGAGGAAAAATTAGCAACCAAATACAATCACATACCTCGACCTTTGTATTGAGTTGAGGGGACACATCTACAGCGCCAACTGGTGGCTTTTTACGTGCACTCAAATTCGTTTCCAACTTTTTGGCCAAACTTTTGACATTTGGTTCCACCACTGAAACACAGCAATCAGAAAAATGAAATTGTGCGGAAGTGACAGATCTTACATGACGGGTTCGATTCACGGCTGGAGCCGATTGCAATTGACATATATACCGAATGGGTGCTGACTCGAAAAGCTAAAGCTCACTTCGCAGTCTCTCTCAATCTGTTGAATTTCTGTTCAACAACTTGAAATCTAGCAAATATTCTTTCGTTGTCATCTGACGTCACGATTTGTTTGCACCAGGACTCGAACTCGCCAGCATTCGAATCGAGTTCAAGTTCACGAAAAGTTTGCAAAACGAGTTCGAGTCCTAGTTCCTCATTTTTAATTTTGCGAGTTCACGTTCGAGTTCAGTAAATTTCATTTATGCAAAGTTCAACTCGTTTTCATCGGATTTAGGCAAAGTTCAAGCAATTTCTGTCGAGTTTAGAATAAATTCATAATTAAACCAACTTTTCTCGAGTTCGGGGATCTTTGTTTTTCGAGTTTAAATTCGGCAAAAAAGATCAAGTTCAGCGAGTTGAAGTTCGAATCCCTGGTTCGCACCATGCTCGGGGAACAGATTGCAACTAGTGCCTTAGCAATTCGCGTTGAAGCTCCATGTTTAATTCACTTTATTGACTGTTTGCGTGAAATAACAAGTGCAGAAAAAAACATCATTAAAATCCAATCTCCATGAAAGTCGAAGTGTGTCACGAGCAGCGGGGTCTATCTCCACGGCTTGGCACCTGGCCAACACAGCTCCGGAGTAACGTCGCAGCGGTGCTCAGCCGTGGGTGAGACTGTATCCGATTTGACCGGCCCGGTAATCGAACCAAGAATCTCCGGCACCGACAGAAATGTTACCGTTAAGTCAACCGGCAGACCGGAAAACATCGCAGCGCAGACTTCAATGACATAACAAACCTGTGACTTTGTCGTCATCATCGTCATCCAATTCAGTATCCCAATCCGACACGTCATCATCATCAACGCTAAAATACAAGGATGAAGCCCACTGACTTTTTACTTGCTAAAGATAATTTCAGAGCTGGGCAGGACGTATGATCGATTCTAGCCCTGGGTAGCCCTAATCACCTCTGACATGAAGAAGGTAACATAAAAGAAATCATGCATGAACCACTCAAGCATGTTTCTCTAACGTTTAAAAATGCTTTTTTATCATGGGCCTCTAGCTTTTGCAATTATGATATAATGATCTTCTACGTAACCGTGCTCGTAAGAAGCTACGAGAAAAAAGTTGTAAAAATTGATTAGCAATGTTATTACCAGTAGTTCAAAGTGCTGAACACGCCTCGATGAATCATCGAACCAAGCTTCTTGTGCGAAAATCAAGCGCTCTTAACAGCAACATGGCCTAGCAGTACTGCGCGCAGGTTGCGCATCCTACGAGACAGGTTCGACTCTACGCCGGAGCCGATGGCATTTGACGTAACAACTGGCCGCTGACTTGTAGAGCGCAAGCTCACTTCGCAGTCTCCCTTCACTCCAGTTGAATTTTCAGTTCAATAATAATTTGAAAGTGAGCTCAGTTATTCGTAATTATTTAGCTCTCGGACAAGCGCAGGCAATTAGAAATAACAAGCAAGGCGAAAGCTCACGAAAAACGAACATCTGGACTAGGGAATTCACTAGAGGAGTAAAGTATTTTTCTCACCTGTGTTTATGTGTTCTTGGAACAGGAGTAGGTGTGGTGGGCTTACGGACACTGGCTCGGGGGGAGGCGCTTGTGGCCCGGGCCATCCTGGACTCTTTCGGACGCTGTGAAGGTGGGGTTCGGGTTCGGGCAGGGACTTGTTTAGTGCGAGAGGGGGACGGGGAATAGAGACGAGAAGAACGTAGATCAGCTTCAGAAGAATTTTTCTCAGCGATTGGTTTTCTTGACCGAGCTGATGAGATTGGTTGTTTCTCACTTAAACGTGTTCGGCTTTTTTGTGTCAGTGATGCCTGCGATGATCGCCCACCACCTCGTGATCCTTTACCTACAAATCAAATGATTTCAGTCAAATTTAGTTTAGTTGCATATTTTATTTATCCTCCTATCACAAGAAAGCAATCGATGCGCTATAACGAGCTCGCTCAGGAGTTGCCGGCCATCTGTCTACCACTCCAAGATGAGGGAATCCCGCTATGATACAAAAAATAAAATTGCCGGCTTGTTCTCCTCACTGTCCCATTAATGTAAGTCATTAAACTAACCCGACTAGGAATCAAATCTGGGCCTACAGCTCAAGAGGCAGACGCTTTTACCACTTGATCAGTTCATCGCCTACGACAATTATGACCTTGTTTGACAAGGTTAATAGTGCAGATATTCGTGAATCTCTAAACATTGAATGGCTGCTTCATCGACTAGAAAGATCGCAACTGTGTTGGTATGGACATGTGACACAAATGTCTCATGAAAAAACAGCCAAAAACTGCAGTGTGCGACACCGATTGGTCGAAGGCCTGGAGGCCGTCTCAGACCTCGATGACAAGATTACGTTGAAGATCTTAGTTTGTCTCGCCTTGGCATCCCACCAGAGCATCTACCCTTTGTCGCAGAGGATTGTGATAATTCTTAGGGATAAGCGGTCTAGAAAAGCAAGTAAGACTGCGACCAACTTGCTCTCGATTGTCTCCGCACTTCTTCGGCCAGATTTCGTCTGGTGCTTTCCCTAATCTGATAAAACTCCGGAATCTGATCTGCAGTTTGTTTTCGTTCAGCTTTTAACACCATCAACTTCCGTCTCAGGACATTGGAACTAAGACGAGTTGCTTCCTGTAACAAAATCCATTCAATAATTACTTACCGTTAAATTGTTTTAGACGGAAATCGTTTTAGATTTAGAAGTTACCATTATCATGGTTTTAGAAGGAAATCGTTAGGAACCAAAATAAATTGCAGTGACTTTAATGGACCAAAAACAAACCTGTAAAGAACCAAACTAACCAGTAGGGACCCAAAACAAACTTTTATGGACCAAAAACAAACCCGTAGGGAGACAAAATAATCAGGAGAGAGCAAAATCAACCTGTAACAACCCCAAAGAAAAATGTAATGGCCTAAAATAAAATTGAAAGGACCCAAAACAAACTTTTATGGACCTAAAACAAACCCGTGGGTCCCAAAATATTCTGCAGGGATCCAAAACAAACCCGTAGAGGACCAGAATAACCTGTAAGGACCCAAACTTAACTGTAGGGACCCAAAATAACCTGTAGGGACCCAAAATAACCTGTAAAGACCCATAACACAATGCACGGACCCAAAATAACCCGCACGGGCCCATTATACACGGTAGGAAGCCAAAACAAACCTGTAAGGATTCAAAGTATGAGTTGCAAGGACTCGAAACAAAGTTACGAGGACTCAAAACAACCTGTAGTAACCCAAATTAAACCTGTAGGGATCAAAATATACCTAAAGGAACTCAAACAAACCAGTGGGGACCCTAATCTAAAGCCACTCAGTTATCTTGATCTTAAAGACCCAAACCAGACCTCTATAACGCTGCAAATAGATTTGACGATGGGTAAACACTAAACAGACAAGAATTAACTTTTTAAACAAGTTCACCCTCACAATGGCAGTGAAACAACATTCACAAGAGTGCGAACATCGTTTCAAGCAATTAACTTGTAACATCGGTGAAAGTCAAAAAGATGTCTTCTGTCTTACACAGACAAAAAAAAGCCTTTTTAGCACATAAATATGCGTAATAATGCCATTACTGTTCTTTAGGGTGTTTCATATTTTCACCATTTTCGAATTTCAAAAACCCTGGGGTCTCAGTCGGTGGGGTTTTGGGTAAAAACTCGACACCCAAAATTTTAAATCTTTGTGACGTCATAAAGATGTGGTTCACGGCCGCTGAAGTTTTTTGGGCCCAATTTTTCAACTTTTTGGCATATCTCGCAAACCGCTTATCGTAGAATGATAAAATTAGTCTTAAAAGAAGCAGAAGGGTTGGTTTCCTATAACTACTCCTGAGGGTTAAAAGCTCTATTTGCAACAGAAAAAAAGTTATTTGAAAAAAACTAAATTTTGAGGTTTTTTAAGCTCTTCTAAGAATTCAAAAAATTAAGCTGAATATTTTTCTGTATTTTTCCATTAAATAGACTTTTTTTAAAATCTAATTTCATTATTACATGACAATATCTAAGATTAGCAAGAGAATCAGAGTTGTAGAGTTGGAGTTGCTAAAAGATGGCTTTGAGATCAGATATATCCAAAACTTTGAAGGGATTTCAAAAGCTGAAGGATAATTTGCTGCCGCTAAATGTTGATGTAATTGGGCACTATTATTACTTAAAAAAAGAATAGAAAGATTCAGATGTGAGGTACATGAAAAAAAATCCGGGTTTTAAAGAAATAAAGGAAAAGTTATTGAAGGACGTTGCAGTTATATGGGAGAAAGCAAATGTTCCAATGATAAGTGAACAAAGAATTCAGGCAAAACTTAAAGACCTTATTAATAGATATGAAGCAGCTAGAAAGTACGAAATAAATCGAGGAAAAATAATTGATGAAAAGGGGCTGAATGAATTTTTCGACATTTGCCGATGCAAATGCATAATTGCAGAGAAACCGGTAATTAATCGAAAAAAATTACAGTGCAACTGCGCGTATGAAAATAGAATACCAGAAGAGGAGATTTTGTTCATAAAAGATCAAAGAGGAGATCGAAAAATGTACATCTGTAACGTCGACATGGGCTATGAAAAGCAAAGGACGGAAAAAGCAGCTCATCGCCGAAAAACTGTTTGTGAACGACCTTGCTCTTCAAGAGTACAACTCTGTGAGCCGAAGAATTCCTTTCCACTTTTGATGACTACCAGGCTCAGAAAACGAACAGCAACATCGGTGACGTATCACTTCGAGGAGGATTCATCTGAGGAGGAAAAAGTCGAAAGTGATCTTGATTATGATGTCGGGAGAAAGCCTAGCGGGGGGAAATATTATGAGAAGAAACGCATTTGTGCGGTGAGCGACGAGAGTTGCATTCTGGCTGATCGTCGAATGACGTCTCTTCGCCAGCAGTCCGATCAGTTGTTGTCGGTAGTTGGTAAGGATAAAATATCTGCATCAGTGTCTACTTTATATCGACGTCGGGAGAAGGTGCGAATGAAAGTTTTAACTTCAAGTAACATTGCTTTAAACGCATCTGCTGTTCAATTATGTTATGATGGGCGAGTGGTGGACAAAATTGATCGCTATGTTTTTCTTGAGCAATTTGTTGGTGACAAGCTTGAGCGATGCGAAAGCATTATGCTTGTGAAGTCCTTTCCAAATTCCATATCAGTCACTGCAAAAGTAATTTTTGATACAATCACTGAGGAAATAAATATTCAGTGCTTACAAAATGTATATTCCATCATGGCCGATACTACAACTGTAAATACCGGGAAAAAATCAGGTGTAAACACTCCGTTAGTTCAATATTTCAAAGAGACCATTGGCCATGATGTTCATACCCTCGAATGCTTATTCCATGTGAATGAAATATACCTGACTCACGTTATTTCAATGGTTGACGGTAGGAAGAAAGGTCCAGGTATGATGGAAGATGGGTCCTTGTTAAACAACATATCTGCCATTCAAAAACCGGACATCCAAGACCTAGTTCCTCGGACACAGCTGAATGTTCAGGTAACAAATATTGCTGCAGTTCATTTAAAAGCTAAACTGGAATGGTTTTCTGATCAAAAGTGCAATGGCGTAGAAGATCACAGTTTTCGGAGCGACCAATTGTGCATGTTAGTTTTGGCTTGCCATGTCTTTACGGAGATTCCTGACAACTTGAAAAACCTTCTTTCGTATAAACAAGAACGAATATGCCACTCTCGATGGGTTACAACTGCCAATGGGTACCTTTGATTACTTCTTTTCAACGATGGATCTTTATCACAAAATGAAAAACAGAAATTACAGAGAATCGTGTCCTATATAGTCAATGTCTATCTGCCATCATTCCTCATGATACATTTGAAACCAGGAGCACCGGAAGGACCGTTTCTAACATTGTTTCAGCGTGATCTGCTCTTTGCGTTCCGTGAGATTGACGCAGAGATTGTTAAAACCATCATGAAGTATTTTTTAGATCATGCTTCACAGTGGCTTTCATGGAAAAACGTGTCTCTAAGCGTGTATGCTGATGTGGCTCCGTATTATGTTGAAGCACTTAAAACATGTTTATCACTATCTCCAGCTGTGGATGCTAGATCACTGCTGCTTGATCGCACCGGACGTTTGAAGCATTTTTTTACTTTGCAAAGTAAAGAAGCTCCCTGTATTGTCGCCACCCATGTTCAACCAGAATTTTGGAAATCTATCCACAACAACAATCGGGCTACTGAGCGAAGAATTGGCAAATTGAAAGGCCTGATCAATAACAAAATTGGTGAAATTCCCAGCCAATTAAATAGGTCTGATATTCGTTTGCGTGCGTTTTTGTGCAACATGGATACTCAAGTGTAATTCGTGTGTGGTTATTGTTGTTTCAATTCGAAAAATAAACGCGGTTATAGTGATTACTAGCCCAGCTACCAAAAACGAAACAGCAAAAAAGTCCAAAATTTAGTTTTTTTCAAATAACTTTTTTTCTGTTGCAAATAGAGCTTTTAACCCTCAGGAGTAGTTATAGGAAACCAACCCTTCTGCTTCTTTTAAGACTAATTTTATCATTCTACGATAAGCGGTTTGCGAGATATGCCAAAAAGTTGAAAAATTGGGCCCAAAAAACTTCAGCGGCCGTGAACCACATCTTTATGACGTCACAAAGATTTAAAATTTTGGGTGTCGAGTTTTTACCCAAAACCCCACCGACTGAGACCCCAGGGTTTTTGAAATTCGAAAATGGTGAAAATATGAAACACCCTACTGTTCTTTATTTTCACGTCATAAAAGCGACTAACCGGGTCCACGCCGGAGCTTCGCAGTTTCTCATCGAGCA
The DNA here is from genome assembly GCA_964006365.1 of Trididemnum miniatum. NCBI lineage: Eukaryota > Metazoa > Chordata > Ascidiacea > Aplousobranchia > Didemnidae > Trididemnum > Trididemnum miniatum. The sequence continues at coordinate 2,824,541 of OZ023250.1, forward strand.
GCGACTTCAGGTGAGTCTTGAACTGTTCTTTGATCGCTTTGATTTCTTCTGAGCGCGATAATCGCTCTGCTGGAGGTGAAACGTCTGAATCTAAACGAGGCAAATTATTTCCATGTTAAATGACAGGAGGTGGAAGATCAGCGTGGCAAAATTGGGCAACTTTTCATTTGAACAAACGAGAGCTGAAAATGTTTATCAGAGACAAGCTTTCGCAATCTTGCTTTCTCCGTCCCATCTCCGAGTGAAATTGGACTGGCGCGCATACACCGTTACTACCTCATGAGCAATCAGCATCTCTGACTAAAAATCTACCATTCTTCAGCGCTCAAAACTATCGTTTACCCAGATAACATCGTGACCGTCCAAGTACTCACCATCTGATGTGACGGCGGCGCTAACTTCTTCCACAACTTTACGCACTCGCTCCATCCTATGTTTGGAAGGAAACTGAAAACAAAAAATTGAAATCTTCATTATACTCACGGTATTACACCAAAGCATGTAACAAGTAGCGGGGCCCCGTATCCGCAGCTGAGCGCCTTTGAAGCAAGACAGCTCCGAAAACACGTCGCAATGGTGGCGAGCCGTTGGCGACACTGTGCCGATTTGACCGGCCTGGGAATCGAATACCAGATCTCCCGCACCGATTTCGAGCGCTTCACCACGGTGTACTTTTTCAATTATGACATCAAAAAACTGATTATAATGCGGAAAATTTGTGGGCTTTTGACCCAGTTAAACTGGGCATGTGGACAAGGTAATTCAACACCGTTCAACTAGAATTGTTCCAGTTTAATACATTGAAACACGCTCTACTCTAGCGCAAACCTGTTTCTCCAACTTGGCCATTCGTAGATTCTGTTCTTCCATCATCCTTTCATCTTGCTCATCTCTTCGCGTGGAATCATGACGTAACTGACGCATTGTGTTCGTCAAATCAGCAATCTGACGAAACAACAGAATTTACAAATACTGAACATAAGAACGAACAAACGAAAGAGTTTCACATCTCGTCTACACTTCGAACATTTTTAAGCAGCTCTAATGTTGTATTTTCGGTCGTAAACAAGCAGGCTGCTTGGATGAACATATTATATTTCCATCGAACTAGACAACGTTGATTTGGACTATCGGCCCTCATTTACTTTACTCAGACTCAAAATATATCCACCCGTAAAAATTGAACTTTTGTATTAGGATCGTAATCTGTTTCTAGTAGTTTACGAAATGGTTTTTGTAAACTTTCGACAAACTTGAATAAGCCATTAGACTGTCATCAAAACTGAAAAATGTATTTAAGACACTAGAACTAGATACTCTTTAACACAAATGTGCGAGACCACGAGTACTTCATTCTAGTCCCAGGTTGCTCAAAAATTTCATTACCTGCTGGTTTTTGACATCGTTGAGTTCCTCCAGAGTGACAACACGATCCTCATATTCTCTCAACTTCAACTTTTCTCCTTCCAGATCATCAACAAGATCACCGAGATTCGATTGGCGTTGGTCCATCGTCTTCTCCAGACCAGCAATTTTCTAAAACAAACGATAACAACCAAGAATTATTATACTATCAAATAAATCAACCCGTCGTTTTACTCGCAGCATTACGCCGAAGCGCAAAACGAGTGGCGGGGCCCATCTCCGCGGCTTAGCGCCTGCGCAACACAGCTCCAAAGAAACGTCGCAGCGGTAGCGAGCCGTTGGCGACACTGTGTCCGACCTGACCACTGACCAGCCCCTGAATCAAACCAAGGACCGCATTTCAAGCGCTGCAACAACCGGCTCGAGCTTTTCAAAAGCGCAGTACCACCGTGAACAGCCTCACCTCGCTTTGTAAGAATTGCCAGCCAGCCATTTACCACTCTTAGATGGCGAACCGCACCAAGTGCCTCGTAATTGACTTGCCTTTTGGTATGATGCTTCCTTCTTTTTCATTTTATCGATATCTTCCAGGAAGCTAGCTCGCATCGACTCCATTTGTTCTTTCATCCTCATCTCTTCCTGCTCTTTCCATTCATCCATCTGACGTTGTGATTCTTCCGTCCATTTTTTCTTTTCTTCTTCAGCCTTGAATCAAACATTAGTCTCACAGCAGCAAGTATATCGCGGTATATGACAACTGACCGCCCCAAACGCCTAATTTATCAGCAAGAACTTTCGTCAAGAGGAACTACAACAAATCCTGACTTAACCCTGACCGAATATAACCCGTCCCTAACCTAAACGAACCCAATCCTAACCGATCCTAGCCCTAACCGAACCGAACCCTTGCCTAACCCTAACCGAATCTAACCCTAACTGAACCTAATCCAAACCGAACCTATAAATATAACTTCAGAATTGAGGCTTTGAATTTCGATCTTTAAACTTAAACATCGGAATTGATTAAAGATTTTTCCCAGGATGTAATAGCTTTGTCAAATTATATAGCGCACGAAGCTGTGATTGTTTTCGAGCCTTGTTGCTCCCAGCTATGAGCCTGTTTTCGAGCCTTGTCAAATTATGTAGCGCACGAAGCTGTTTTTGGCGGTCAGTTTGCGGCGGTAAGTTTCCCATGTTCGGTATATCTGCCAGGTACGCAAGTCATCATACTGGGTGTTCCGGAGTTTTGCTTACTTTTGGTGAGCGTTTGGAAGGCGTCAAGATTTCAGTTGAATACTTCCGGCAATTGTGAATATGCTAAGTGCGTTTTCTGCATGTGTGGTTGTTTAGATGCAGGCAATATGCAACTACACTATAACAGCCCGGGCAATTGCTGGGTCCAGGGTCTTATTTTCCCATTTTTCTTTTTTTTTGCAATTAACGAACCCTGGTGGTTTTACGTACAAACTTTGGCAATCAAGAGATCTACAGAAGTTTTCCACTTTATATACCACCCAAGTTAATATAATAAACGTTGTATTTTAAGCGTACTCAACTTTTGAAACTTTTACATTTTCCAATAAGCGCACTTAGTGTACTGCAAGTGATAACAGAGGAAACGTCGGTCATACCGGTCATACCAACTACACCGATGAGTACTAAAAAGTTAAAACATTATGCATTACCGTACCCTTTAACCTACTTTTTGTAATCTTGAATTGAATGTATTTCTTTCAGTTTTCAGCTCATCTTCAAGTTGGGTTAATTGCTTTCCCAACTTTGATTGCTCCCGTTGCGAATGAGCTGCGCAAAAAAACGTCATACTGTACTAGGCACGAGTACGTCAGTTATGACGTGAGCTACTTACCAATGACGTCACCAATGTAGTTAACTGATCCTGGATGACGTCGTTGCATGTGACCTTGCAGGAAACTGACGTTCATGAATGCTTTTTCACAATGAGGGCACTGTAACGTCATAAAGAAGTTCATCATCAACCGGCATGCTATCAGACATTGCTATCGGTGAGTAAGATTTTGGCTCGATTCCCAGCCGGTCAAATCGAACACAGTGTCGCCAACGCTTCGCTACTGCTACGACGTTTCTTTCGAGTTGTACTGTCCATGCGCTAAGCCACGGAGATAGACCCTGCCACTTATTACACGCTTCGGCGTAATACCGCGAGTATAATGAAGATTAATTACGATTGAGATTAATCAATACAAGGAAAGCCCTTGTGAAGTATTTGAAACCTGATAGTAACTAGATGCTCCGGCTTCAATAAGCATCTGCTGTTGCTGTATCATCCGTCTTCGCTTCTTGTTCTCTTCTTTCAATTTTGCAACGTCATCGTTTAGCTCGTTAATTTTCTGCTGCAGTGTTTCATTGCATTTTGCTCCATCTTCAATTTTCGCTTCGTATTCTTGCACAACTGATTGAAGATATTCCTGTCAAAAAAATAAATAAATAAAGCAGTAAAAATATTTTGAACCGGTCAGTTAGCCCAGTTGTTAAGCGCACGAAGGCCTGGGGTTCGATTTCCGGGCCGGTCAGATCGGCGTAGAGTTGTCAATGACTCATCAAAACTGCGACGTTTCTTCGGAGCTGTTTTGCCCATACGCTAGGTCGCAGAGATGGGCCCCGCCACTTGTTATATGTTTCGACGTAAAAGCACGAAAAAAATTTAAATTTGATTTTTTGACCTGAAAATATTTTCATTAACCCGAGTTATAAATAATGAAATCTAACCTGCAGATAGTGCATAGTATCCTGTTTCGACTACTAAAGTTTCGTCAGTGTAGTTTAACAGCTCAGATGGCCGAGTGGTAAGAGCGTTCGCCTGGGAAGCTGTAAACTTGGGTTTGATTACGAGTCGGGTCAAACCAATGACTTTAAAACTGGTATTCACAGCTTCTCTGCTTGACGCTCAGCATTATAGGACAGTGTGGAGAACAAGCCGGCAAGTTTACGAATTGTGCCGTTGGGAGAAGACACTAAGCGGGATTCCCCCATCTTGGTGTGGTAGACAAATGGCTGGCAACTCCTAAGCGAGCTCTTTACAGCGCTTTGATCGCTTTCTCGTGATAGGATAGATATCCAACTTAATACTAAATAATACAGTTTGACCAGTAATTTGATTCCGTGAAGAGTATTTTCTGCAAGGCAATATTTCTAGTTATGAAAGCACATGCAAAAAATGTTTTCTTTCTAAAACGTTGGATGTGTCACTCAGCAAACTGCACTGTTGAGATTTGAAACTTAACCTGTTTAGATAAAATGACTTTATAGAAGTCCTAGATTATTCAATGAATTAAAAAAAGTGATTACGAGTGCAAGCATTCGAATCCAACTCAAAAAGTTTAATTACTTCATGCAAAGGTCAAGCAACTACAGTATTAGAGAGAGTGTTTTTTTTTTTTTGTACAGAAAAGAACAACACGTGATACAAAATGAAGGAAAAAACGCTGTGTGCATAAAAGAAAATTACGCCATGTCTTTCTGGTGATAGACTGCGAAAAGACCAAGTGTTCAGTTCTAAAGATGGGTTTTGGAACTCAACTTTAATAAAAAGGTTGTAGCCAGTATATTAGCTACAAGGGTTGAAACCTGGCTACTTGGCGTTATGGTGTCAGTTTCAGTTTTGGTGTGTTGAAACCCAGATGTCAGGTTTCAGTTTTGGTTTGGTTTCACCACTGTTGCAAAATAGGTTCCAGTTTCGGTTTCAGTTTTGCTTACGCACAGCTTCGGTTTCTGGGTTTCAGTTTCGGTTTAAGTTTCATCCAAGAAAGCTGTTTTATTTTTAATGCGAATTATTTGAACGCTCTACTCCTTGGCGTTTTTGTTTTATTACGATGATAAGTTGCAGTTCCGATTTCCGAGTGAGGAGAGCAATTTCAGAAGTTGTCGACTTGGGTATAATTTCGAGTCCGGTGAAACCAAAGACTCAAAAATTAGTATTCACAGCTTCTTTATGTGACGCTCAGCATTAAAGGAACTGTGCTGGTAATGATGGTCATGACAATTTTTAAAACTCAAAACCTTAGAAAATTTTGAACAGGTTTTAGTTTCAGTTTCGGTTTTGACGTTTCAAGAAAAAACGGTATTGGTTCAGGTTAAGGTTTTCAAAAATTTGGCTACGTAGGTGTCAGTTTCAGTTTGGGTTTCCAAAATTCCCTTTAAAACCGGGTTTTCAGGTTTAGGTTTAGGTGTGGGTTTCCACCCTTGATTAGCAATCATTTCACAAACATTTCGGTAAAAACCTATACCATCATCACTGTAAAATTACAGACGTACTAGACTAGCACAAATAGTACCTTTGTAGTTGGTTTCAAGTCTGGTCAAATCAATAACTTTAAAATCGATATTCAAGGCTTTACTGCTTGACGCTCAGCATTAAAGGGACAGTGTAGTAAACTAGTCGGTAAGTTTACTTGCACTGTAATTGGGAAAAGCACTTAGCAGGATTCTTCATCTTGCAAAGGAATTTGGCAACTCCTAAGTGAGCTAGCTACACACATACGCAGCTCCATCGCAAAAAGCGAGTACGAGTTTCCAGTGGGGCCATACAATCAACCGAAAGTGGACTGGTCCGACGAAACACTTGCAAAAGAAGTGCGTAGCTCATATGAAAGACAGACCTGCGAATGCAGCAAATACTCGACGATGAATTGAGCAAGTTTAAAGAGCTTTACAACAAGGGGATCCACATCGGAAACTGCATCGATGTTGCAAAAGGTCACCGTTGATATGTTTTCCTGAAAAGAAAAAAAAAAAACATTTCAAAACTTAAGCACAGTAAATGCCAAAACTTGAGATAAAGATGAAGAGATAAAAACCGCAAAGTTTTCTATGCTTCATAAACTTGTCTGCCGGCTGTGAAAAAAAGTATCGCGATAGTGCGCGCACAGAAAGCCCACTTTTGAATTGAGGATAAAATCAAATTATACATATTTAGCAGACCAGCAGGAAAGTACCTGTAGACTGGCGGTGATTAGTGAACCCGCGGTCGAGAAACACTGATTTAGAAAATGACAAAAACGCATAAAGTAAATGAAATTCAAGTAAATGATGATATTTTTCCTTAATTTTTCTCTATTGCTTAAAGATAGCAGTCCAATGCAAAACTAATATAATATCCTAAAAAGACACTAAGTGAATTACAAGTCTTTTATCGCCCACCTTGATATCTTCATTGTTTGTATGGACTTGCAACTGCTGTAGTTATTTTACAATAGCAAACTTAAAACAGTGAAAGTGCAAGATTACCTGAAGAGTGACAAAATCCAACTCCCTGGCAACTCTCTCCACATCAAGGGCACTTAGTTTGCGCCAATTAATTTCACCATTTCGTTTACGAAATTGAAAGGCAGGCAAACCATCTTGAACATAATTTTCTTGCAGTTCAAAAGTGTGATCAATGCCTGCAACAAAATCTTGCTGAAACTCACAACTTTTACGATTGAACGTAAGTTGCGCTATTAGCTCTGAGTCACATAAAACAGCAGGATTTGCCATGTGAGCTCAGATAAAGCTACTGTAAATTCCATTCTACGCTCATAGAAACTATACAGACTAGTGCTATTCAACAAAACCAGGTATATATTATCTTTTCCGATAAAACTACCATTAATTTCATCCAGCATCATGTTGTCAGGTGAAGAGAACAATCGACTGCCCACGACTTTTCTAATTTCACGTTCTTCCAAGGGTTAGGTTTAAAGGTTAACTTATTAGTCGCTCGACTTTGCTGACATCACAAGAATGTGAAACGAGAAAAGTCATAGATGGTCAATCACACACTGATCAGTAGCGCACCCAGGGAGGGGGTTTGGGAAGTCGAAACCCTGTCTTTTGAAACCAAAATCTTGTTCTTAAAGTGAAGTGTCAAAACTGTGCAATTGCAGTACGTGCAGTGGTATCTCAAAACACCTGTGACAGAATTTGCCTCGCATCATATTGAAGCCAAACCGACTGGTTGGTGTAGTGGTAAGAGACGTTGTTATTAGTGCTAGCAGGGGCGGATCCAAGAGGGATGCATCGATGCATCCTCCCCACCAGCCATTTTCAAACATAGTTTTGATGAATACAATTTTTCCATAATTTTGAATCTTGGCGATAACAACAAGCCTTATGCATTAAGTACGCATAATCAAAAATGTACAAACAAAATGCATCATCTTGGTGAAACACTAAGATTTGGGGGAAAAATTTTAACAAAATTTGCCTAAAAATTGTTTAAAAAGTACTACAGTATGTAAATTTTCAAAAATTTTCCGGGGAGCATGCCCGCGGACCCCCTAGAGCCTTTCACATTCTCAATATGCTTCAAAATAATTCTGCTAGAAAAAACTACGCTTGAAATTATGTCAAATTTGGTTCCCCTCTCCCTGAAAAAATCTGTAGGTACGGTGCAGACATAAAAGCATTTTGTGAAGGGCTTTTTATGTCTTTTTTGACTGGTCTAACGTCTTTGTATGTATCATAGTTAATATTTAACCTAATTCAAAATTTCATCCCCACCACCAAAATTTTCTGGATTCGCTCCAAATGCGAGATTGATTTTTTTAACCCCCCCCCCCCTTTAAACTGTGCTGGGTGCGCCCATGTGACTGATCTTCCACTACCCTCGGTAGCCTAGATGGCACAGTATATACTAGGTGTAATATTTTTTTGACAAAACCACTATATATCACTTCTAAGCAGCATTATCTTGTCATACCTGAATGATTAAAAGAAACTGGATATGTAGTTTGAACAGGCATTGGTTCGTTTGACAGCTTCAAATGGTTATAGCACACTGTATCAGTATATATCCATAGAGTTATAATACACTAACTGCCAAATACACAACTCCACTGAAGAACAGCTCTACCAATTAAAAGTTAAATCAAACACAGTGCCACTGCCACTGTTCCCTGTAAGTTTTTAGTAAGAGTGAATATGCCCTAATACAAATTTATCGATAGTACAAAATGTGTCCAAAAATGTAAGGGACTTCAAGAAAGCTGGCCTCAAAGTGGAGTTCCCACTTTAGAATATGAAACTTTTGTTTTCCACCACAATATTGAATTTGATTCCAATTTTGCCAAAAATCATTATTGAAGTTGGCAAGCTAAAAGAAAAGTTGGAAAATTTTGCCAAAATTTATAATTTTTTTACCAGTGACAACTGACACTACATACAGTATTTTTCTGAAACATACCAAATCAAAATAGATCTAAGTTCTTCAAATTCTGACATTCAAATTTGGTAAAATAGGCCGACCATGTATGTAAATCCTGAGAAGAACATAGCATAACTCTTAATCTATCCATATTGAAATACTGAGGTCAAATGTACCAGTATTATCTCTCGTTATTGTATCGCTATACACTGTTATAGTCAGTGATGGGCACGATAAACCTTTTTGTACTAAAGCGATAACAATAATCGATAACTTCAGAAAAGCCCTGGGTAATACCAATAATCGATAAATCTCAATTTCTTAAATCGATATCGATAAATTATCGCCGATAATTTTTTCCGATAAATGTTGCGGTAAATTTTCGATGTGTTTGACGAAGTTTTTTTTTTTGTAAGTCGAATTGCTAATATGTTTTTCCCAGAGTTTTCAAGAAAAGAGAGCAGTTTAACGACTCTGCCGTGAAATTAAGCCAAACAAAGAAATAATTTTGAAAAATTACAGCAAGTCTTAATGGACACCGTGTTTTTTCCATAGCGCCTACACACTAATTTTGAAGTTCAAACACTGCGTGCATAAAAAATCGTTTATCGCGATGATTTATCAGCGATAACAAAATATATAACAAAAGCGGTAACGATAATCGATAAATCTAAACTATTTTGAGCGATAACGATAATCAATAAAAAGTTATCGCTGATAACTATTGCCAATAAACTATCGCAATAAATGCCCATCTCTGGTTATAGTAGGCCTAGATGGTTGCAATTGTGACAGCATGCTATAGCAATGTGCATGACCAATGAGCAGTATCACCCCAACACTGTACTTTGCTAAATACAAAAATACTAATATATCTATGCAACACTTGTAGAGCTGCACCATGTAAACTAACAAGAACTTCAATTTTTTCACATTAAAGCGGTAAAGCATTGTGCAAATTACAGTATTGTGCAAATTACCGGTAATTGACTCACCACAGAAAAACGCAAAACTTCATTTTTTCAATTTATTTTCATTTTAAAGCAACAACTATTTTCAATGAGAAATATTATAGCCACCTCTATTCGTAATTGATTCTACAAGTGTTTTGCGATCGTGAGGACAAGGGGTATATAGGTATAATTGAGCTTTGTTTTTTCAAGTTGCACTGTTACAAAAAATAGTTCTTTCCAGAAAAAATCTCTATTGCATATAGGCCTAGCCTATACTGCTTCCTTTTTTGGAATAGAAAAACCAAATGATCTGCATTCTTTTGTTTTTGATCAATAAAAATTTTTGTTGCCTGTTTGCTGTTTATAACTGCGCTAATTTGCATTTCAAGTAGAAAGAATGTGACATTGTGACAGTGATTGTAAAGTGTTGTAGAACAATCAATCTAACGGCAATCCTACAACATGGCAATGGCAATCCTACAACATTGTAGGTTTTTGACACAGCGGCATTATTCTCATTGCAGCCCATAGGCATATTTATTTACAAAAATTTGATTCAAATGATCATTCAACACTGAACAAATTATTCCCTCTCCCCCACTTTTCTGGAAATTTAACTGTTTAACCGATGGTCATGCTCAAGCAGTCAAGTTAAATTGTATTATAAATGAGAATTCAATTGTTTAATAATTTTTCTAAAATCTGTATATACTTTGAAAAGGGGGGGACTGGCGGTCCTACTAAACACCGCAAGGAACTACAAGATACTGAAAACAGTGCAAAGAACTACAAGGTACTACAAGGAACTACAAGATACTTTCAAACGAAGCACAAAGTAGCTGAAAACACTACAAGGAACTACAAGATACTTTCAAACGAAGCACAAAGTAGCTGAAAACACTACAAGGTACTTTTAAACCAACGACAAGGTACTTGAAAACACTACAAGGAACTACAAGGTACTTTTAAATCTACGAAACGCTTGAAAACACCACAAGGAACTACAAGGTACTTTTAAACCAACTACAAGGTAGTTGAAAACACCACAAGGAACTTATGAACTAACGACAAGGGCGTTAGGAACATCCCAAGGGTTGGAGTCGGGGGGATTGGGATGGGGGGTTGTAGTCGGGGGGGGGTGTGGAGTCGGGGGGGTTGGGGTCAGGGGGGGTGTGGAATCTGGGGGGTTGGAGTCGGGCGGGTGGAGTTGGAGGGGTTGGGGTCGGAGTCGGGGGGTTGGGGTCGGAGGGGTGGAGTTGGGGGGGTGGAGTTGGGGTCGGGGGGTTATATTCGGGAGGGTTGGGGTCGGGGGGGGTTGGAGTCGAAGGGGATTAGGGTCGGGGGGGTTGGAGTTGGGGGGGTGGAGTCGGTGGTTGGGGTCGGGGGGGTTGGAGTTGGGGGGGGAGTCGGGGGGTTATGTTCGGGATGGTTGGGGTCGGGGGGATGGGGTCAGGGGGGTTGGAGTTGGGGGGGTGGAGTCGGGGGATTGGAGTCGGGGGATTTGGAGTCGGGAGGGTTGGAGTCGGGGGGGTTGGAGTAGGGGGGGTGGGGTCGGGGGGGTTGGAGTTGGGGGTTGGGGTCAGGGGGGTGGAGTTATGGGGTTGGAGTCGAGGCTTGGGGTTGGAGTTGGGGGTTGGAGTTGGGGTCGGGGGGTTGGAGTCGGGGGGGGTGGGGTCCAGGGGGATGGGGTCGGGGGGTTGGAGTTGGGGGGGTGGAGTCGGGGGGGTTGGAGTCGGGAGGGTTGGAGTCGGGGGGGTTGGGGTCGGGGGGTTGAAGTCGGGGGGTTGGGGTCAGAGGGGTTGGGGTCGGGAGGTTGTACTTGGTTTGAAATTACCTTAAAAGTCTTGGTACCTTGTAGTTTCTTGTGCTGTTTTCAACTACCTTGTAGTTGGTTTAAAAGCACCTTGTAGTTCCTTGTGCTGTTTTTAACTCCCTTGTAGTTGGCTTAAAAGTACCTTGTAGTGTATTCAGCTACTTTGTACTTGGTTTAAAAGTACCTTGTAGTTCCTTGTAGTGTTTTCAACTACCTTGTACTTGGTTTAAAAGTACCTTGTAGTTCCTTGTGTTGTTTTCAACTACCTTGTAATAGCTATAAAAGTACCTTGTAGTTTCTTGTGGTGTTTTCAACCACCTTGTAGTTGGTTTAAAAGTACCTTGTAGTTCCTTGTAGTGTTTTCAGCTACTTTGTACTTGGTTTAAAAGTACCTTGTAGTTCCTTGTAGTGTTTTCAACTACCTTGTACTTGGTTTAAAAGTACCTTGTAGTTCCTTGTGTTGTTTTCAACTACCTTGTAATAGCTATAAAAGTACCTTGTAGTTTCTTGTGGTGTTTTCAACCACCTTGTAGTTGGTTTAAAAGTACCTTGTAGTTCCTTGTAGTGTTTTCAGCTACTTTGTACTTGGTTTAAAAGTACCTTGTAGTTCCTTGTGCTGTTTTCAACTACCTTGTGGTAGCTATAAAAGTACCTTGTAGTTCCTTGCAGTGTTTTCAAGCATTTTGAAGGTTTAAAAGTACCTTGTCATTCCTTGCAGTACCTTGTAGTTCCTTGCGGTGTTTTCAACTACCTTGTAGTTGGTTTAAAAGCACCTTGTAGTTCCTTGTAGTGTTTTCAGCTACTTTGTACTTGGTTTAAAAGTACCTTGTAGTTCCTTGTGCTGTTTTCAACTACCTTGTAGCAGCTATAAAAGTACCTTGTAGTTCCTTGTGGTGCTTTCAACTACCTTGTACTTGGTTTAAAAGTACCTTGTAGTTCCTTGTGTTGTTTTCAACTACCTTGTAATAGCTATAAAAGTACCTTGTAGTTCCTTGTATTGTTTTCAACTACTTTGTACTTGGTTTAAAAGTACCTTGTAGTTCCTTGTGCTGTTTTCAACTACCTTGTAGCAGCTATAAAAGTACCTTGTAGTTCCTTGTAGTGTTTTCAAGCATTTTGAAGGTTTAAAAGTACCTTGTAGTTCCTTGTAGTACCTTGTAGTTCCTTGCGGTGTTTAGTAGGACCCGGGGACTGGTCCCCCTAATCCTCTCATGGCTGTGCCGGTATCCCCAGCAGCCAGCAGATTTTTACATAGACTATAAAAAGCTCGTTTCAGGACACTTTCTTATGGAAAAAGGACATATTGATACTGATTACTGGATACCTGCAGTGAGTACAGTCACTATTATACTGTTATAGTGTCAGACAATAGCCTACAAAACATTTTTAGTAGTCTAGGCCTAGCTAATACCGATATCTAAAAACAGAAGCTGGGCTAAAATAAAAGAGGCTGCAATCATTATTGTCTGAGTGCAGTATAGACTATTGATAAGTATGCATGTGCAAAGACTCTGAAAGTTGTGTGCACGCGCACAGCTTAGACAGTTAGAGGAACACTGCTTCTCGCGAAGACATTTGGTATATACTGGTACCGGTAACATACCTACTGGTACCTGAACTGATCAGTGATGTACCAGTACACCACTACACCTTCAGACCTTACCAGGTAACTGATTCTGGTAGACTAAACTAGATAAGTTCTTTTCACCAAACTGTAGTCTACTGATATCCTGCTAACAAATTATACACAGTACCAGTATAGGCAACTGACTAAACTCCTAAGTCTGTTGTCTAGTGTACCGGTACTAGCACAGAGCATTTCATCACTGCTGTGCCACTGCCATCGGCTTGCCCGCTCCAACTAGTCTAAATTGAATAACTGGTGCCCGCTTCCCGAACCGGCACTGATCTTCTTGATACAATAATACTTTGAAAATCGAAATGGTATGCGTGGGGAATCCCCTCAAACTGGCAATGTTATTCTTTTTTATGGTTGAATACACATTTAAAAAATCAAAAGGAAACCAGAATGAAATCAGTGCTGAGACGAAGTCGAATTAAATACGAGTAAACAGGCAGTCAAACCGTCAAATCTGACCGACTGGGCCACCTGGCCCAAGATTAGTCTAAGTTTGCTGACGGCAGTTAATCTTTGAAAGTATTTTACCTCCAATATTCCAACACGTTCAATTGTCTGAACTCCTTTCCTGTCACGAAAAGCAGTCCTCACACATAGGCTATAAACTCGAATAAAACGGTTAGAGTTTGCAGCCTTGCGTGACTGCACCGTCGAAATTTAGCTTTACCGTCAAAGCATACTGATATCATGCTTTATGAAGATCAAGATTTCGATTTGTTCTCTTTGTTTCAGCTGACTTTACCTCTACGCTTTGACGTACGATTTTTATTTACAGCACCAGTTCAACTCAAATGTTAGTGGCAAATAACTAAGGTAGAAGTTTTAGCTCAGTTTTTTACGAAAAAATCAAACTAAAATATCTTTTGAAGATGGTCTGCTCAACCACATTTCATCCAACTAACATCTGTGATACGGCAAGCAATCAGCAGCTGGGGTGCCTTGGTAAAATTCGAACTAGGGGAGCCCTGTAGGCCTATAACGCAAAAAAATCTATTATTTTACACCAGATGTTCTTAAACTTTTTCAGTTTTTGGCGTTACTCATTTTTGTCCACGCCCCACCACCAGCGCCGAGTGAAGACTGTTGCTTCTCCCCCCCCCAAAAAAAAGCTCCAGATGTGACCCGCTTTGATAGCTTATCTACAAGCATTTGGACAGTTTCGCGATTTTTCGACTCGGTTACTAACTTTCCTCATTAGCTGCATTATTTCAAGGGACTTATCCAAATATTTCCTCAGTAAGGGCGCCCCAAACTTTCGTACACGCAGTTTTTTTTGTTGTGTGACAAAATCAGAGCAAATTTGAAGCGGAATAAAAATCAATGATGACTCTAGGGGTCCGGGGGCATGCACCCCCGGAAATTTTTTGAAAATTTAATTGTTTGCAATGTCTTAATCGACTTAATGGGAAGGAAGCAGCTGTTTAGGGGAAACAAGTTTTGATGTTTGACGAAAAAAGATTTGAAAACACACGCTCAATCATGAAGTCACTATGCTCACCTTCCCTTGCAAATCAATCAATCAATCAATCCATAGTTATGTTTTTGAAGATGCGAATAGGCCTATATCACAGAGAGACAGCGTTTCAGGGAAAGAAAAACTCAAGACAAGGAACCTTTTAGGAAATACATTCACAAGGACTTGGCCAATTTTGAGACCCCCCTGGGCCCCCCCAACAAACAGTTTTTTTAGAACTAGGGAGACCGAGCCCCCCCCACCAAGGCAACCCTGATTAGCAGTAGTGGCGATTCATGAACTCGGAAAAGCGAAAGGGCAGCGATATGTCAAGATAGGGCAAGTGACAAACTGACAATAGTAGGCCTACATCGAAGTAAATAGCCTAATTTAAGGATAAAGAGCGATTGCCGCTAAAACTATGATAAGCTAATGCAATGCAAGGAAAACTAGGGCAACATAATGTTGACGACACCAAATTATGCATCAGAATAAAAACACAGTAGTTAGGCCTAAACCTTAAAAAGTAAATATCCCGGTAGGCCTATGTGGAACAACCAGCAAAAACAAGCGAATATTGCGACACTATTGTTTTCTCAGCCTTCCATTCGGTCAAATGCCATGGACTTCTATGGGGCGCCTAGTGTAAAGTTACGCAATATAAAATTTTGCATCATTTTTTTGGTTAAATTACGTGCAATATCATATATTGTTGCAATTTATGTATATTGCTGCAATATGTGTTAAATTGTTGCAATTTATGTATATTGCTGCAATTTGCGTAAATTGTTGCAATTTATGTATATTGCAAAAAAAACTTTAAATCGGCTTTTAATTGCCATGGTGATATGCTAACTAATACAGTCAGTGTTGCCCTTTCCCTTTTTCCATGAACTCATGTAGTGCACTGGCCTGAGGCGCTGTTGTACTGACTGTGCAGTGTGCGCTTATTAGTATGGCTGAAACATTTTAAGCTACTACTGTTAAGCTTCGGGGGGGGGGGGGTTCGGGGGTCAAAACCTCCCCCATTGACGTTTGGAAAAATTTAAAAACCGCTTTTTTGGACCAATTAGCGTTTTTTCATACAGAGATTGTGTTTTTCTGTGCTGTATCAAATTGCCTGTATAACTCGAGAAATCTTCATTGTAATGCAATAATACCGGTAATCAAACTTTTCTGGTGTGTAGCGCTTGAACCAATGGCTGGCTCAAAATGCAAGCCTGGACAAGGTCTATGGGCACTAAAGCTGGAGTCGTGTTGTGATGTCATAAAGACATTGTTCTCAACAGCTATGGCTGGACAAGACAGCGTTTCAGCGCAGAAGGCATTCTTGGAAGAGAATGGTTGCAACGCATGCAGATAATACGCATGCGATGTCATAATTTTTACCGGCCGTTAGCTCAGTTGCTAAGCGTACGCTCGCGGTGCGGGAGGTCTGGGGTTCGATTCCCGGAGCGGTCAAATCGGCACAGTGTCGCCAACGGCCCGCCACCGTTGCGACGTTTCTTCAGAACTGTGTAAGCCCAGGCGCTAAGCCGCGGAGATGGGCCCCGCCACTCGTTACACGCTTTGGCGTAATACCGCGAGTATAATGAAGATTTGATTTGATTTTTTGATGTCATAATTTTGAGCCAAACCGGCCAGTTGGCGTAATGGTTAAACACATCGCTATCGGCGCAGGAGGTTTTGGGTTCGATTTTTGGGCCAGCACCGGCCGTTAGCTCAGTTGTTTAGCGCACAGGTTATCGGTGCGTAAGGTCTGGGGTTCGATTCCCGGGATGGTCAAATCGGCACATTGTCGCCAACGGCTCGCCACAGCTGCGACGTTTCTGTGTCATCAAGCGCTCAGAGATGGGCCCCAGTGACGTTCGCAGGGGTCGGGAGTAAGCACTCCCCCTCCCTCTTGACAATTGCAGAAAAAATGAAACCTTTTTTTTTAAACGAATCGATTTTTCTTCATGCGGAGCTTGTCGAAATTGCTATCATGTTTTCATCCCAAACAACACCATCCCCCACAAAACATTTTAGCGTAAACCATTCCCTTACAAGTACAATGATCATCCCTCCTTACGTCTGCGTGAAAAGTTGTACCATCCCCCCATAAGTGTTTTTACAACTCGAGCACTGATTACGACGCAATGCTACCATACCGGTACCCGGTAGTGCAACTTTTCTGTTGTGTTTTGCTTGAAGTGCATTTTTGTCATTGATGTTGCTGTGAAACAATCAAGTAGGAGTTTCCTTAAATGCGGTGTATCTGCAGTAACTATGGCTGCAGAAAATTCTTTTTTTTTTTAAATCAAATCAAATCTTGATTATACTCGTTTCATTAAATTCGTTGTTGTACCGAAACGTGGTAGCGAGTGGCAGGGCCCGACCCCGCGGCTTAGCGCCTGGGCAACGCAGCTCCAAAGAAACGTTGCAGCGGTTGCGAGCCGTTGGCTACACTGTGTCCGATTTGACCGGCCTGGGAATTGAGTCCCAAACTTTTCGCATCGATAGCGAAATATTTTAACACTACGCTATAATCGCTCGTTTTTTGAGAAATTTTATTAAAATGTAAAAAAGTAAATTGACAGTGCTCAAAGTGTCAAAAGTAAGATAAAAATACTGCCAAAGACGACCATAGACCAACGAAAGATTTGAAGAGGACTAGGGGCGGAACGAGGGGAGAGACAACATTGTTTTTGCGTACCGTAAGCTGACTATCTCAACAGCTAGAGTTCTTCGTTTCCCATAGACACCGCGATTATGTGTTTGAAAGCATCTGATATTGACGCTCTGATTTGGCAGAAAAATGCTTAGATAACATCGACTGATTTTGACTTTAATCGAATGATTAGGGATTCCTCTCGCGCATAATTTATTTTAGTTTAAAAAGGTTTTGGTAGGCAGGGCAGTTTTTTCTTATGCTCCAATATCTCCACTTCTCAAATTTCAAGCGAGAAACTGTCCCCTTTATAATGACTGTGCCGTATATTGACTGTTTATGACAAGGTTTAGCCTATATGCGTTGTTTATATTAATGTTGGTTTTTGAAAAGTTTTTTTTGGAGAGAAGGAATTGCTTGTTTTACCTCGTGGGTGCACCCTGTTTGTGACGTTGCGACAGCTAGCCAGCCTACTTTAGCCAATTAACCTTCCTATGGCCCAAAAATGATTTCAACTAAAATTTTTAACCACGGCCTGACAGCTTGAGTTCCTGTGAAACCTTTTCTCTCCTTAAATGAAACGCAAAGCATTAAGCAAAAGTGTGAATGAAATATCTTTGTTGTTTCCTTAGTTATGGCATTATAGCTTAATCATGGTCAACTGCAATTTAGGCCGGAAATATTGCAATACGATGCATTTCAATACCTCAAAACTACTGTAATTGTAATGTAGTATCTTTACGTCATCACGATGTGACGTCACTAACCCCCCCCATTAAAAAATCCTGCGTACGCCACTGCATGCCCCCCTAGAATCGTCACTGGCATCAGCTTACAGCCCATTATTTCCGGCACGCAACTGTCTGGTAGGCCTTACATACATACAACGTAGAAGATTTGAATATTGTTTTTGTAATCAAATTCCATATTCGTGTAAGTAGAAATTAAGTGATAAAACTATGCCTATATAGCCTAAAGCTAGGCCTGGAAGTCTAACATTTAAAAGCAAGAATTTACCAAAAAACAGGCCAAGTAACTTAAAAAAATATGAGGCATTTTAAAAAACTTTAAAGCAACAGTTCAAGCAAACACATGCATAGGTTTCCATTAAATCACAAAAGTGTTTTTAGTAGTAGTATTCTCCAGAGCCGTAGTCATAATCGTATGCTGCGTCATAATTGTAATTGTAATCATCACCGTAATAATTATAATCGGGAGAAGATTGCACCGATCGGGATCGAGATCCTAAAGAATTTCAGATAAAATTATAAATACCAATTATCTAGCACACCCAGGGCCGGATTTAGACAAGAGAGGCCCTAGGCTATTTCTATTTTTGCCACCAAAAGTCGATGAAGACCAAAAAAAGGTCTTCAGTTAAGCAGATGCAGGGGTGCCTTGGTAAATTTCGAACCAGGAGGCCCTGTTCAGTAATAAAAATTCAGTTGTTTTAAACGTCAACAATCCACAGCATTTGAACCGTGTAAAGCTTAATTGCTGCGGTTTCAGTCACCTACAGTATGTTTTACAACGTTTGTTACAAGTTTATTTCCAGTTCCAAAACATTAGTTTATGTAGTTACAAGCACACAATCACCAATCATTTAAAACTCAGAAGAGTGTAAACCTATTTTCAGAGATGGTGAAAAAGTGACAGCTATAGGTCTTCGAGTTGTAACTATCCTTGCCAAAATATGGCTGCATACAAAACGGGGCTGCGAACTCGATCGATTTTTAACTGAGTTCGAGTTCAAGAGATATTTGCAAGTCCGAGTTCAAGTTCGAGTTCTAAGAATTTTATTTTTCGAGTTCAAGTTCGAGTTCGGCAAAAATGATCGAGTTCAAGTTCGAAGCCCTGGACTTAGTAGGTCGCAACGGCATGAACAAATAAACAATATGCAGGTTTTCTTTTGGTAAAATCATAACTTCAATTTACACGGATTGTGACTACTTGAACAACAAACTATGTTTCGTAGTGATCTTTTATTTCTTTTCAACAATTTTAATGTTTTTTTAATGAACTCGAACAGTTTTATGCGAGTTCAAGTTCGAGTTCAAAAAAAATATTTTTTCGAGTTCAAGTTCGAGTTCGGCAAAATGATCGAGTTCTTTCAAGTTCGAGTTCGCAGTTCTGAATATAAAATCACAAATACTTAAGTTTACCGGTACCGATTCTCTGCAACTAAGTTGCGTAAGGGAAAAACGAAAATTGAAATTACAAATTGACAATTTACTGTTAATCTGCCAGAGAAACGCAGGCCCACCTGCAGAAGTCAAATGTATGGCAGTAAGTAGCCTACAAGGCGCACGACGGAAATTACTTGAACGCAAATCAGCTGAATATGTGACCGTAACCTGCTTCCTTGTCCACATTCTGTGGGCTTTGTTCGAGTCAAATAAAATTTTGCTTCTTGTGGGCTAATTTTTGCAAAGTCTTGGTCTTTCCACGCCACACTTAAATAGGTGGTTTTCAAAAGTGGGCTGGCTATCACAAAAAGTAGGTCTACAGAAAGTTTTCCTTACCCCGGCCAACTTTGACAAAGCTCACGTTTTTTGTGGACATGGAAACAGACTATAGGAGGGTTGCGAATTTTTTTCGACAGGCTAGAATGTGAAAATACTGAATGTATCATATAAATAGCATTAAAAGTTGAGTAGTTAATTGGGCTCCCCTGGGCCCTCCCTCAAAGCATTTTATTTAGAACTAAGGCGGCCCATCCCCCCCACCACCACCACGGCACCCCTGAGCAAATGTCGCGTTTCCACTGAAAACATCGATGAAGACCAAAAAAAAGGTCTTCATGACCGCAGATGTCACGCTTTTACCTGAAAATATCGGTGACGACCAAAAAAAAGGTCTTCATTGTTTGTGATGAGGCCTCTCTTTTTCTCCGAGATCCCCATTTTCTCCGAGGCCCTAGGCTTTAGCCTGCTTAGCCTATCCGTAAATCCGGTCCTGAGCACACTCAACATTCAATTAGCATGCGTTTGATCATAATCGGCTCAATGGCGTTGAATGATCCATCGCTGTTGCTGCGAGGAGTCTTGGATGCGATTTCCGGACCGGTCAAATCGGAACAATATTGTCGCCAACGGCTTGGGACCGCTGCGACGTTTCTAGGAAGTTGTGTTGCCCAGGCGCTTAGCCTAAGAGATGGACCCATCAATTGTCACACGTTCCGGGGTAATACTGCGAGTACAAGGACGACGTGATTAATTACGATTTACGTTAGCCTAATGCCCTATACAATAACTTCCATATTTTCTATTTTTAAGTTACATCAAGAGGCTGTAGGCTCAACGACCCTACATTAATATTTATACACGGGTTGCATAATCGTTCCAAGCCTCTCTTTGGAAGAACATATTTACTAAACCCAAAAGCTTTTATTTGATTTTGTGTTTACAGTAGTTGCATATCTATCCTCCTATTACGAGAAAGCGACTAAAAGCGCTATAACGAGCTCGCTCAGCGGTTGCCATCCACTTGTTTACCGCTCTAAAATGGGGGAATCCCGCTAACTGCCTTTTTCAACGACACAAGTAGTAAACTTGCCGGCTTGTTACCCACACTGTTTCTTTAGTGCTGAGGGTCAAAAAATAAATTGATCACTGGTTTATTCAAATTAAGAGATTGTACGTGCAACAACTGCAAAATCAATTCTACAGATTAAAAATGCCCAATTCAATGTTTTACAAAATTTTATGGAGTTTTTTCCGCTGTTTGAATTTACAGAATTGAGAAAATAATTTCGAGCAGTCAGGGAGGCAATAGGCCTGCCTCTTTTTTAGCAAGACCTAACCAGAAGTGCACGTGGTTAACACATAAAATAAAAAATTAAAATTTTTATGAACAAGTGGTATTACGCTGAAGCGTTTAACGAGTGGCGGGGACCATATCTGCGGCATAGCGCCAGGACAGAACAGAAATATTGCAGCGGCGGCAAGTATCCAATTTGACCGACCCGGAAATGAAACTTAAGACCTCCCGTGCCGATGGCGATGTTTCTAGCCGCTACGTCAAACGACCGACCTGGTTATGACCTTCTTATATAAAATACCGCCATCTCTGGTCTATAGTATTGAACTGAAAATTCAACAGTAATTGAGGGAGACTGCGAAGTGAGCTTGCGCTACATAAGGAGTCAGCAGCCACCCGTTGTAAATGTCGAATCCGATCAGGCAGAACGCTCAAAGCACTTACTTGTTGATTTTTTTCTTTTTTTCTTTGCTTTATTCTTTCGAACTCTGAAAAAAGCTATCATGACAAACTGTTAACCTTTCAAGACTTCTCAATTTTGTCTACTACCAATGGTTCTCAACCTTTTTAGGTTACGGACCGGCAAAATTTCAATATAAAGTTTATGGACCAGTGGACCTCAAAACTTAACCAAAAACGTCACGTTGAAACTAACTGCTAAACCACCAACTTGATTTTCATTATTGGTGTATCTGAAAATAAAAGGAATATGCTTGGCTGCTTATACGTTTCCATTTTATTATCAATTCCAGTGATCACACTGCAGAATTTCAGTTAAACATATTCTTAGATTTCACATACCTCTAAAACAATTTATCGTAACAAGTTGGTATGCGCAAGCTTTGTTTCACCTCCCACGATTTTTTACCAAAAAAGCAAAACTAAATGAATGACAGAGTGGATAACCGCATGAACTCGTCCGCCAACTGATTAAAAAAAAAGATTGCGCGTAACCAAGTGGGTTGCAAAAGAAAGCTCAATTTCAACCTGAGTATGAGGTATAGGGTACAATTTTGAACTGAGGGGTGGTTAGGGTAGACATATGGGTAGTACTTTTATGCTTTGTGCAGTTGACCAGGAATCTGGTGTACATGGCATACTACTCCCAATGTCTATGCTTTGCTGGGTAGTGCCTCCTCGGGGCATTACACGGGCAATGGTTTCGACTGGCCGGCTAAACTAGTCAGCAACCCTGTTGCCTTGCAGGGCATGCTTTTTTGGGCAAAGGCTAGGCCCACTGCTTAGAACTGTCGTTGGCGTCACCAAGAGCATGCGGCTATAAAACAAAAGCTACAAGAAAACCTCATGAAGATACAAAGAAAAGTCTTGGCCCCCAGTCCCCGGCAGCCCTTAAATGCTAAGACTCCCCGGGTTAAAAAATTTATGGTGTGCTCAGATTTCCGGGGTTAAAAATTTATGAAAAGAAAGCTGAAAAACGAATTGGAGTTATATTTGGAAGCTGGAATGTTGGAAGTATATATGGCAGAGAAACGGAGGTGTGCGAAGAACTGAGAGAGCGAAAGGTAGATGCATGTTGTTTGCAGGAAGTGAGATGGAGGGGTGAAAGAGCTCGCTTTTTTGGCGTCAAGGGAAAAACGTACAAACTATGGTGGTGCGGAAATGATGATAAAACTGGAGGCGTCGTGGGTATATTGGTAAAAGAAGAAATGTGCGTGAACGTGGTAGAGGTCAGAAGAGGTGGTGAGAGTAATATGTGCTTATGCACCACAAAGTGGAAAGCCAGATGCTGAGAAGGAGAAATTTTAAGAGAAAATGGCGCGTGAGTGGAATATGCCAAACGCAAATGAATTGGTGTTGGCATTGGGAGATTTCAATCGTCATGTTGGAAAAGGTGCGGAAGGATTTGAAGGTATACAAGAAGGGTATAGAATAGGGAAAAGAAACACTGAAGGAAGAATGTTACTAGATTTCTGTGATCAGAGAGAGTTGTGTGTAGCAAACACGTGGTACAAGAAGAAGGATAAAAGGAAGGCTACTTACAGTTCGGGCGGAATTGATACAGAAATAGACTTTGTTCTGGTTGAAAAAGAAAAGAGAAAATATCTACGTGATGTGAAAGTTATCCTTGGGGAATTGCAACACAAGCAAGAGGTTGTTGATGTGGAGGAGCAGAAATTGAAGAAGTCAATGAAGAGTAGAAGAGTGAGATGGAGGGTGTGGAAGCTGAAGGAAAAAGAGATCAAAGAGAAGTTTGAAGAAAGAATAGTAGAATTAGTGTACACTGATTCTATGGATTTGGGGGATTTTCTAAGAGAGTTTTACAGGCCTGTGATGAATTGAGGGGAAAGACGAAAGGAAATGAGATCGGGAAAACACGTGGTGGAACGAGCAAGTAAGGGATGCAATAGATAGGAAAAAAGCGTTTAAATTGTGGTGCACAAATCGATCAATGTAAAGTAAAAATAATTATAGGAAAGCCAGAGATGAAACGAAAAAAGTAATTTCAAAACCATGAAGGGGCGAAAGAGGAGATGATTGTGCTATGCACCAAAACAAATGACGTTTTCAAGTTCGTGAAGTTCATGAGAAAAGAGGGAAGGGACATAGAAGGAGGAGGTTGCAGGAAGCATAAAGATGGGAGAACTGTAGTCAGTGAGAAAGATCGAGGAAAATTATGGAAGGAACACATGGAAAAGATCATGAACGTGGAAAATGAATGAGATCACATGGTAAAAGCAGATATGATTGAAGGACCAGCTAAAGGAGTAACTGATGAGGAGGTGATGGAAGCTATGAATAAAATGATGTTGGAAAAGGCACTTGACCCTCAGAAGTAAAAATGGATATAATAGTAGTGAGTGGAAACTTTGTTGTTGGAGTAATAAAGAAGTTTTGTCAGAGAGTGCTTGATGTCAAGGTATGCCAGAAGAATGGAAGACAAGAGTTGTTGTTCCAATCTTTAAAGGAAAAAAGGATGTGATGGATTTGTAGGGCATACAGAGGAGTAAAGCTACTGGAGCATGCAATGAAGACAATGGAGAGAGTGCTGGAGAACAAAATAAAAGGATTGGTAACGATAGATGACATGCAATTTGGCTTTATGTCTGGGAAGGGCACGACTCATGCATTGTTTATTCTTAGATTGCAAGAGGAGTTTCGAGGAAGAGAGCAGAAGCTGTAGGCCTACATGTGTTTTGAGGACTTAGAAAAGGCATTTGATAGGGTACCGAGAAAAGTGGTGGAATGGGCATTAAGAGGGAAAGGATTGGCAGAAGGGTTGGTGCAAGCAGTGATGAGTTTATACGAGGGTTCAAGGACGAAAGTTACAACTGGATCAGGGACATCGGAAGAATTTGGGGTACGGGTTGGTGTGCACCAAGGATCTGAGCCATCACCACTGATATTTGCTATTGTGGTTGATGTTGTGTCAGAACATGCAAGAGAAGAATTATTGAATGAAATTCTGTACGCGGATGATCTGTTGCTGATGAGTGAAAGTTTACATGATTTAAGGGAGAGGTTCCAAAGATGGAAAAGTGCATTAGAAGACAAGGGATTGAAAGGATTGCTGGAAAAACTAAGATGACGGTGAGCGAAACGGAAGGAGAGATTGTTTTGAGCAAAATAGATCCTTGTGGAATATGTGGGAAAAGGGTTTGGTTTAACGTCGTGTGTTGCACACAGTGTAAGAAGTGAATACATGGGAGATGCACGAAAATGAAAGAGGTAACCTGCAGTTCTGCAAGAAATTTTGTTTGTAGAAGATGCACAGATGTCCGGGATAGCACGAAAAAACCAGTGGAGGTATTATGCGATGAAGTGGAGACTGTGAAGGGATTTTGTTACTTAGGAGACAGGCTAAATGTTGATGGTGGATGTGAAACTGCAGTGACATCAAGAGTTAGGATCGGATGGATGAAATTTAGAGAATGCTACGAGGGAGAAGGTTTTCTTTGAGAATGAAAGGGATTGATCCGAACAGAATAAGACCTTTTAGGCTGAGCTGAATGTTTTTAAACTTTTCACTAATTCATTTTGCTTAAGTCAAAAATACAATAGACGCGTTAGATTCGGTTAAAAAAAAAAACTACTGGATCGATCTAAACAAATAAATAATTTAAACAGAGTTTCCATCTCGAAAAATGAAGAACTAGCGCTGCGTGGTTCCCTCGAACATCTGAACGAACAACGTTGCACCAGCAGCTTATAAACAAGGAGGGTGACGCCCAAAACGATTACACAATTTGACAAATAAGGAAATACAAAACGACAAACTGCCAACGGAAACGAGAAATGTAAAGCAATCAGCGCTTATTAAAACTTCTAACTCGGGAATAAACTGCGAAACATCTGGAACAGGGATGGTTTATCGAAGTTGCGTAAGATCAGCAATGTTGTATGGAAGTGAGACATGGTGTTCGAGGGAAACTAAAATAGCAATTTTGAGAAGAACTAAAAGAGCCATGGTGAGGTCAATGTATGGAGTGAAATTAGTGGATAGAAAGAAACTGGATGAGCTGATGGAGATGTTGGGTTTGAAGGAAACGTTGGATAGAATGGCAAAGGCGAATGGAGTAAGGTATGGACATGTGATTAGAAGGGCTGATGATACCCATACTGAAGAAGGCAATGATGATGGAAGTGAATGGGAAGCGAAAGCCAGGACGGCCAAAAACGACATGGAGGCGGCAGGTGGAAGAGAGTGCGAAAAAAGTCGGGTTAAAGATCGTGGAAGCTGCAGATCGAACGAGATGGAGGGAAGGTGTGAGAGCGATCGTTGAGGGGATGAGGTGTATCCGGCCACCTTCGGTAACGAGGAAAAAACCGGATTGAAACTGTATAGCAATATATCGAAATTTATTAAGGCTCACCGATAGAAAAGTAAACACGGACCGCTGCTGGTCCGCGGAGCAGCGGTTGAGAAGCACTAATTTACACTAAGAATATTTTAAGAGCTGAGGCAGCTTCATAGGTCTTTTTGTATTTTTTTTTTGAACTCCAAGGAATATCATAATGAAACAAAGGTGAGCGACGCAAAGTACTGCATGAGCTTTTAAGCTCAAAGGCCCGTCTACATTACGCTTATTTTAAGCGCCTAAGCATGTATTTCCAATCTTATCGTCGCCAGCATCTTCGTTTGACAAACCAGCTTACGTGCACACCAACAATTTCCGATTTAACCTGCCCTGTAACTCAAGATTCACCACGCTGATAACAATATCCAGTACTACACAACCACACAGCTCAGATGGTGAGCGTCCGCTTCTGGAGCTGTAGACTCGGGTTTGATTCCGAGCGCAGTCAAACCAATCACTTTAAAACTGGTATTCACAACTTCCCCACTTGACTCTTACCATGAAATGGACAACGTGGAAAACAAGCCGGCAAGTTCGATCGTTGTGCCGTTTGGAAAGGCACTTAGTGGGATTCCCCTCATCTTAGAGTGGTAGACAGGTGGTCGGTAACTAACTCCTAAGCAAGCTCGTCACAGCGCTTTCATCGCTTTCTAGTGATAGGAGGATAAATATGCCACTAAATACAAATGGCCAGTCAAAGCTTACCGTATAAACACATATATCAAGAACAATCCAGTTACAGCGAGGACTACAGAAAATGTTATGGTGATAACCTTTATATTTTCAGGAGAGATAAAACCTTGATAAGCTTCAGGTCCAAGATACTCTGTGAATGAAAAAATTTAGTCAGAAAACCGCAAATAGAAACATAAAGCAATACCGACTGGGCTGTAATAGATCTATGAGGTACATTTGCAGAATTTGAAAATCTGCGCTTAGTCGATGTTTTCTGGCCGTTGACAATCAAGTTACTTTTAATCGATGTTATTTTTGCATTTAAATTTTACTGTTATTCAAGCACCGTATTTTCTTAAATAGCCACTCTCGAATAAAAACCGCAGGAATTGATGAAAACATAATATAAGTCGCAAGGGACAAAACCGTCCTCTACTGATGCAAAAAATCAAAGTTGACGACGAGCAACAAAAACTACTCAAACATTGCATGCTTTATTTCAACTATCAATGATGACCAGGGCCGGATTTAGACAATCAGAGGCCCTTGGCTATTTCCGTTTTTTCCACTAGAAATCGGTGAAGACCAAAACAAGAGGACTTCATGTCCACAGATGTGTTTTCACTACAAATATTGGTAAAAACCAAAAAAAAGATGTTCTGTTGTTCGTGATGAGGCCACTCATTTTCTCCGAGGTCCCCCATTTTCTTCGCGGCCCTAGGTTTCAGCCTGCTTAGCCTATACGTAAATCCTGCTCTGATGATGAGTGACTTTCATCATCGTCTAGAACACTGATCTCATTCAAGCAAATGCTATTTTTGTAGTTACACCTACAGTAATTAACACTTCCTCCGTTTGGTTTTGTTAAATGCTTTGCACAGACGCGACAGGATTTTCAGCTGCTGGATTAACGGTAGGTTAGCACGCGATGACCTACGAGTGTTTCACAAACGAGACAATAGAATTGCAGCTGATTTAATGATTCCGTTTTCCAGTCACTCATGGCAGAACTTGAATATTCACTGGACACCAATTTGAAGACAAAAACTTTTAGGCGAAAAAACTGAATCCGCCCTCGCTTAGAAATCGCACAAAATGCTTAAAAAAATGCAGCCGCGGTTTCCATTCACGAAATACCTCGCGATATTGTGTAGCAACGACATATTTCAGACAGGCAACAATAAAATGCAACTCTCAATCTTACTTCCAATCTGACAAAGTAATTCACGCGATGAACTGCAACTGACATCTCGCAATGTCAACGTAGGACCATTGAGAGCGACACAGATGCATTGCTGGCTACCCGATTCACCGTTTGGTTCGCCGGGATACCAAGGAAAGGGTGGCGAAGAGTCAAAAGGCTCATTATTGACCCAAACTAAATTGCTTGCATCAGTGGGTTTTTTTAAACCAATGAAGATGCATTTACCACGTCGAGAACCTGAAATGGATCAGCATTTGATTAATTCTCCATTGCAACTGTTTTAACAACTCAGTGGTAAGAGCACCTGCCTCTGGAGTTGTACACTTAAGTTTCATTTCGAGTCGGGTCAAGCTAATCAATTTAAAACTGGTATTCACAGCTTACCTGTTTGACGCGCAGCATTAATGGGACAGTGTGGAGAACAAGCCGACGAGTTTAGGCTACTTGTTTCGCCGTTGGGAAAGGGACTTGGCAGAATTTCCCATCTTAGAGTGGTAAACAGACAGCCGACAATTCCTAAGTGAGCTCGTTACAACGCTTTAATTGATTTCTCACAATATCTCTCATTCAACCAACTACCAGGGAGTCGAACCGAACCTGAACCGCGAACCGGTAAAAACCGCTTTTCTTAGGTAAACCCGAACCGAACCAGAACCGTTTAAATTTGAGATCATTGAACCTGAACCGAACCTTTAAATTTTGGTGCAACTGAACCCGAACCGAACCCAAATTTTTGAAAAGTATTGAACCTGAACTGGAACTGAACAGTTAAAAAATAAATTTCTTGAACCTGAACCGGAACTATATTTTGAACGGTTCGACTCCCTGCTAACTACTGTAACTAGTTTATTTCCCATTAGCCTATTTACGTTCAGATAGCTTCATAGATAAATATTCCGCAACTTCCGCCTTCAGTTGTTCGTTTTTGATTATGGCAGGATATCCGTTATGATAAGTTCTACAGACTTTAAAAGCTGTTTCAAAAGTTTGTTGTGGATACAATTCGTACGAAAGGCCGGCCTGACGTGACGCTAGTATCGAAGTATCTGAAGCAAGAACGAAATCTTCATTATACTCGTTATTTTAGCTTCGCTATTAGCAACAACAATACAGTAAAAAGCCTACAAGCTGAGTTCACACAACCAGGGCATGCTATGGAATGGAAAATGGTATGGAATAGAAGGAGAATTTTGGTATAGAATTGAAAGATGCTCAGAATGGAATGGATACTTTCATATTAACTACATATAGGCCTACTGTATATAATATGATAACTTAACATCAAATTACAAAGTAACCTACTACCAAACTAGAATGAGGATAATTAGTCACTTTTCGGTTCTACAGTGTAAGTTTTTAGCATGCTGTGACTGTGTTGTTCTTTTGCGTTTGGCATCAATACATTGTTTACGTCTATGTGTACATGCATGTGTTAAAATTGTGTTTATTTATTATATTTTTTTACAATGTAGGATAATTCAACAAATGAGTGCAAGACTAGTTTTAGATTGGAAGCATATCTTGCAGATAACGTGCGTGCCGCATAATTTAATGATAGTGCATTTACCCAGGAGCGTATTTAGGGGGGGGGGGGCATTGCGCCATGCCTCCTCCTTTTTGACTCTGCCTTTTAGTAAAAAGAACGAAACTGATGGTGCCAAGCATGGGTGCAAATCCAGGGGGATGGGGGTGATGCATCCCTCGCAATAATCCGGCAGCATCCACTCAATATTTTTTATGGAGGTGGAAAATTCCCCATCCGACGTGCCTACGCCTACCCAACCAAGACACACGAGTGCTAATTATGCGGATAATGAAGCGCAAATCAGTTCTGTCGGCAGCATTTTTCGTTAATACGGCGATTATATTATTAATTTACACCCCCCTTCCAACATCAAAAAATGGTCAATTTTGCTAAATCAATATCATCCCCCCATGCTCAACATAAATTTGCACCCCAGGTGCCAAGTGACTAAAATATGCCACATTTTTTGATGGTTTCTGTAGCTTATGGCCAGAGGCGGATCCAAGGGGGTAAAATGAGACGTATGCATCCTCCCACCAGCCATTTTCAGAAATGTTTTTGATGTAGGCCTATACAGTTTTTCCATAATTTTGAACCTCTTCGATAGCGATAAGCCTTACACCTTAAAGCACGCGTCGCTTAATCGAAAATGTGCGAACAAAATGCACCATATTTGGCGACGCACTTCAGAATTAAGGTCAAAAAATTTAAACAAAATTTGCCTGAAAATTATTCAAAAAGCACTAAAATAGCCATTACACCACGTAAAATTTAAAAATTTTTCGGGGAAGCATGTCCCCCGACCCTCGCCTTTCTTGTTTCTCAATCAACTTCAAATTAATTCTGCCGAAAAATACGGTTAAAAAAATTTGTGGAAACTATGCCTCCCTCCAAAAATTTGTCGCTACGCCACTGCGTTTACCATCACATTAGTATGGAAAAATGGAATATGGAAAAGAAATTTTGGTACGGAGTGGAATATTTTTAGTATGCAATGGAAGAAATTTAGCAGTGTGGATTATGAAAAAATTGTCTTATTTTCCATTCCGTAGCATTCCCTGCACACAACCTAGCAATTTTTTGAAAACGTTGAAATGTGTGATTATTTTCATTCTCCACGACTGCAACGTAGTGACATGGCAATGGGTATTTTTCCCCAAATAAGTAAACTTTAAGCAACCGAACGCAATTACAGGAGGTCGATTAGTGTGCAACAGTAGGCTAGGCAGATTTTTTGTCGCTACTTTTTGCAATTTATTATTTTATCTGGACCTTCATTACTGCAAGCGTTTCGCTATAGTTACACCTTGTTTTAGAAAAAAAAAAAAAAACAGAAAAAAAGTGAAGCAATCAAAGTTTCTCCTTCTAACTTTCTAAAGAGTTTTTTCTGGGGTAAGGCAGGGGGCAGACGTGGACCCTCTCCTGGTCTCTTTTTTTCCCGTCTTTAAAACACTACAAACATTTTAAGAAGTCACTAGATAAAGTGTCCAGGGAACTCAGAAGTATTTCATTTGACCACAAGATACTACCTTCTGACCGTAACGCTTCGCATATTCTGCTAGTGCCATTGTTTTTTAACATTTTCAGAATTTTTTAATTTTCGGTTTCATTGTTTGCCGTGTCGGTGATACTGTAATAATACACCATTATGTTTCACTAAATTTGGCCTGCTTGCAGGTAGACTGCTTTTTAAAGCCTACTTTGAAGTCCAGTAGTACACTGTACCACAGAACCGGGCTACTAGGCACGATGACCGAAGACAAAGGCAATGTCAATTTCTGAACAATTATATTTATTAAAAGGGCCTATTCTATTTTTACTTCATAATAAATCTCCATTTTGACGAAAAATCCTCCTGGACATACGCCAGAACGCACCAAATTAATTCCAAAATTTCGAAAATTTCTGGAGGCGGCTCCCCAGACCTTCCTGAAAGAGTCCAAGTTTTTACAAATTTTCGTCGGTTGGTTTATCCCCCCACTTATTTTTGGCTGGCGCCGCCCCTGGCTGAAGTAGATATTAGCATCTATAATTTAAAGAAGATATTACACAAACGATTAGCACACTAATTTACAGTAAGTTTTTCGACAAACCTGCAATACCCAATGTTCGTCGGCGAGTATAGACGCAAAAACACGTCAAAAATGTGCAATATGCACAGCAGTAATGCGGGAAGCAAATCCGCACGGTTTTGCTGTGATGTGAGTGTGCAGGAAAAGCTGGGGGGTCATTCTGTGCTTTTTACACGAACAACGAAAATTCGGCGATCGGCGGATTCAGTCGAATGTGTGTGACATGGTATTCCATGCTGTACGTGCGGAAGATGAATTTTCAATAGCTCAATCGACAAGAACGTTTGGCATTCGCCAAGAACGTTCGGCTTTCGGCAAGAATGTTTCGTGCTTAGTAAGAGCATAGAATACGTTCGCGCCTCGGTATTCTACGATGTTCTTGTACGAATTTTTCTTCCCGAATTTTCGTAAAAAGTGATAAAAATCCACGAAAGCCTTTAGCCTTTCGAGAGGCGTTCGGTAAAGAGTATGTAATTGCAGAATAGGCTCTTTAGGATAGCTGCAAGGTACTATCTGTTGAATGCAAGCTCTTATGTGATTAGATTTTCGCTGTTTTGTTGGCCTCACTTTTACATTTTGCTACCGTTTTTTTTAAATTGACTTTATGTCAGCCCATTTCTTCTTAGCTTTTTATACAGTCAAAGGTGATGGAGGCCATACCCAAAGCATTAATTTCATTTAAAATATCCATCCACTTTTGATCTATCATTGGTATTGTTTTGTGTGGCGTTAGAGCGTCAAATAAGAAACCATAATTTTGCTCGATCAAATCAAGTGACAAATTGTTTCTTCCGCCCATTGCCGAATTGAAGTTGTTTCCATCGCTTTGAAATTCCTAAATTCAAAATGTTTGAAGCCACTTATGTAACAATGCTTTCCTGCACGTAACTTTGCTGAATGCTCAAATTCACTAATACCGATAGTTTCGGTTGTTTTTTTGTAGCAGCCGCGAACTACTTTTTGGTTTCACGCTAGAAGTACAAGAAAGGCGGTAGAGGCAACAATCTAACGCTACAAAAAGTGATATAGTTTTTATCGCGCGATCTCCGATCACTCCGGAAAGAAGCGTAGAGCTTAGACTGCCGAATGTTCTTGTTCGGGAGCACGAACGCTCCCGAACAAGAACATTCGGCGTTCACAAAAAGTGAGGTCCAGAACGCAGCAAAGAATGCCGACCACCGAACGTTTCGAGAGCGTTCTTGCGAACGTTCTTACGAACGCTACCGTACAAGAATTTTCAGCATTCGCACGAACAGCAGAGAATGACCGCCCAGGTTCTCGCGTGGTCAGCAAAAAAGGTGGTCGAAAAATTGTCACGTCGCACGGGTGGTGTTGACACCTGCTGCGTATCCATAAATGCACCACAAAACGAAAAACCTATCGAAAAATATTTGCATCCGTTTCACCTACCTTTTCTTGTTAAGTTAACTTGAAATCCGGGAAATTTTTTGGAAAGTTTGTCTGCATTGGTGCTGAATTCTGAAGCACAAACCAACCAAAAAATTGATGCTAACCCTACTCGCATGTTTTCAACATTTGCAATCTTTTGGACTTCAGGTTAATCCTGTTACTAGGCCTAACTAAAGGGCAATTATGCTAGCAAACTTACTCAGTCTTCTCACTCGTGCAGTCTTCAAAATCATGTTAGTAATAGCATAGTTAACGTTCATCGCATTTCGATCAAGCGAAATGCAAAACTTTGCCTCGCCTACCCTTCTATACGTACGGTAAACAACTAATCTGACTTTAGAACATAATGGCCTGCAAACTCAAGATGCCGTCATGGGGTGCTTTGCTTTTGTCAGCAGTTTGCTCAAGTATTGCCTAACTATCTTACAATCCACAGCAGCTCACAGGCGCCGGTACTTGGTACCGGTAGCCTACAGGTCAGAGCTTCTGCATTTCCTCAAGTAGAACCAACTTCCAACGGTTCTACTTAAAGAAACGCAGAAGCGACATTTCTTGGGTCAAAAGCTAGAACACCCTACTAAACAGTTGACCAGCGATTTTTTATAGCCTGCTAGTAGTACCGGCACCTGCTTTGTAAAGCCGCGACCTCTTGCAATTGTTACGACATCAATACGTAACTAACAATGTTTCCAAATTTTATTTCTTAGTGATAATACAGACAACTGCAGCCTCTGCAATTGCGAAGACTACATCTGTTTCCAAAAATCTCATCAGTGCAGCATGACAGGAATCAAAAAGAGAGACGACCGATTAAAACTGTCCTCTTAATTCCACAAACCATACGCTGTGTTAACAAGGCAATATTGAAGGCATGAAGTGATTTACATCACCACGCAAGATAACATCGCGGTCACAATAAAATATCTTGAATCTCTGAGAGCCATAGAAACAACCTGGATTATGTAGAAGATGTATGGTCATAAACTTCAAAATTTTTGAAAATCTGCTTGATATGATGGCCAATGGAAAGGTCAAACTTAGAAAATAAAATTACTCCGCAGTGAAATAGCAACTACACGCCATGAAAACCCTTCTTACACAACCTATAGCGAATCTCCCTACCAGTTTCTGCACTTCAGCTAACCCGTTTTGCAGCTGCAGACGCGTTTCGACCTTTTTAGGTCTCATCAGTGCAGCATAGCATTCCCCATCCAAAAAAAATTCAGAATAATTGCTGAATATCCTGCTTTTCACCTCTATAGGATAATATATCTCAAAGCTAACCTTGTTATAGGATAATATATCTCAAAACAAATTTTATTTCACTAGTAACTTTTTAATGGCAGACAAAAAGGAAATGAAAATCAGGGCAGAGTAATTAGAAACTAAATAATATTTCCAAAAATGTTTGTGACAAATTTTAGCTTTTGCAAATAGTAATACGCCCCATCTGTTAACTTTTATCTCTTAAATCACCGAATTAGCTTTACAGTGGAATTTTGTAATGCTCGTTGATTGCAATTGCTTCATAGCCAACCATAAGCTAACTAATAAAGTGCGCATTGCCTTGTTGTTGAGAAAAGCCACATAATAAGAAAAGGATTATAACCGAGCCCTATTGGAAAACTAAAAATGAGATCAACTTTTGGTTAGCATAAAGTATGGGGAAAATTTTGGCATTGAATGGAAAAAATCTTCAGTATGAAATGGAAAAATCGCTGTTAAGCCCATTCCATTACATGTCCTGAGACCCAAGCATAGCCATAAAATACTCCACATGAAACATTGAAGTAGGCCTGCGTCTATTTTAAAAAGAGGCCATTCGCCAAGCCTCCTCAAAATTCAGAGCAATTTGCTTACAATGTTTACAAAATGCAACCAACTTAAAATGATTAGTTCGTAAGAAGAAATTGGAATTGAAAACATTTTCAAAAAATTAAAAAACCAAATCTTCAATATACTCACGGTATTACGCCGAAGTGTGTAACGAGAGGTGGGGCCCATCTCCATGGCTTAGCCCCTGCTCAACGAACCTCCGAAGAAATGTCGGAGCTGTGGCGAGACGTTGGAAACGCTGTACCCGATTTAACCGGCCCGGAATGCGCACCCCATACTCTCGCGCCGATGGTGATGTCTAAACCCACTACACCAACCTGCCCGTAGAGAAAATAACCGCGTTTGTACTTGTATGGTTACGTAGCTGCTTTACCCTTATTTTTAGCTTCTGGTATTTCATGCTTCATAATTCTATTGTGAGCTAATTATTGACTTGTATTTCAATCAAGATCTAAAAAATCTAACTTTGTTGCGAGAAATTTCACCCGAAGTTAGATAAGGCAATTGAATTTTAAAAAAGAATAGGCTTTAGGAACAACTACCTTACAATTTAACCGATAAATGGCGCGACTGGTAGTTTCCATTCTTATTTTTCTGTTTTTGAATTTGATTAGCTGCAAGAAATATTTTGAAATCCAGCGAAAACCCATTACTCAGCGTCTGTGCTGGAGCGCAGCAAAAAAGTGGTGTGAAAAACGAAGTGGCAAATTAGCTTCTTTCAAAGACCGAGAAGATTCAAAAGCTTTGAAAAAACAGTTGCTGGCCCTGCAAGGTAAGTTTAGTTGCTCCGGTTGCTCCTTGGGGGAAAATGCTTCTCGAACTCAAAGGCGTATGCTTAAATTTTCTTAAGGAGGTCGGGTGATTTTAGTTGCATGTTGCATTCTTCTTTCATCTGACCTTTAATACATTTTTGCCTGTTTCATTTCAATACAACTTCTGGTGTAACAGCACTAAAAAGTGAAATCAATAAATTACAGCAACAATAAACAAAACGATTTTGTTGTCGGAAAACCTAAACGATACTGTAAGAGCTTAACATCGAAGCAAGCTCGAGGGGTACGCGCGCATAATAACCCTTTCATGTCTAATACATCGGCGGAACTCATTCAAAATTAAAAAAGTTATAGTAGGTCACAGCTTTTCTACATTTTTTTCATGACAAAATACTGTAAACAATCTGAAAAGCGTGTTATTTAAACTTGGAGTGTTTTGCAAATAAATGAGTCTGTTTTCTTTTCTTGAGTTTATTTTCTTTTCTTGAGTGTTTGTTTTCTTTTCTTGAGTGTCAATAAACTGTGTAATCAATAAACTGTGTAATCAAGTCTGTAGCCTATAATTATGCTTGCCCGGTAGCGTATGAAAACAATTGTTATGGGCGCGGTAGATCTGAGCTTTGATTCCTGCCCGGTTAAATTGGACAAATGGACATATGTTCATCAACAACTTGCTACCGCAGCGACAATTTTTCGGAGCAGCGTTGCCCAGGAGCAAAACCGGGGAAGTGCCCCCTTTCACCCATTACATGCTTCGGCGCAATAGCGCGAGTATATAAAGATTCCTGATTTAATAACTGAGGTTAATAATAATTATTACAGAAAACTTGGAAAGCAATTATTGGGTCGGAGCGCGGCGAGAGAATTTGACCAATGGACCACATGAGTTCAAGTGGTCAGCGGATCAGAACATAGTGGGACATATTGACGGGTATTCGTGGGCAGATGAGATTAACGACGAATTTGATTGTCTGTACCTCGCCACTTATCAAGGCGTTGTGACGTTTAGAGCCGGCAATTGTTCAACGCCAAGTTTAAACTGGATTTGTGAATACAAAGGTGATTATGATGCAATAGTAGAGATGTAACGCAACTTGAGTAGCTTTACTTTAAGGTAGAATTTGGCGATAACGAGTACTTTTTAAATAATTTCATTTTTGAATAGACCTATTACGTTTATCTACTTTCACTTGATTAACTGTACATAACGCTGCTTGAATAGGTTTGATACTGGAAGTGATTTGTATTCTCTGAGTAGGTCATAATCAAACTTTTAATCGGCAACGTGGAACAAAATGTCTGAACCGTGGTGACAATGATGTCAATGCGCAGACTCCACAGGCACACTAACCGACAGGGACAGACAAGTCAATTACCGCGCTTCTCGGCCTCAAGCTCGTCAAAAAGAATTGTCAATTATTGTACAGTAGTTAGTTGTGTGTTTAATCTCTTTTACGAGAAACCGATTGAGAGCCGTAATGACCTCGCTTGGGAGAGAGCGGCCATCTGTCCACTACTCTAAGACGCGGATTCCTTCTAAGTGAATTTCCCAATGGCACAACAAGCAAACTTGCCGGCTTGTTCTTCACGCTTTCCTTTTTGTGCTGAGCGTGCAGCAGGAAAGCTGTGAATACCATTTTAAAGTCATTGGTTTGACCGGACTTGGAATCAAACTCGAGTCTACAGCTCCAGAGGCAAACGCTCTAACCACTCGGCCATCTGAGCTGCGGAAGTGGCGATAATTGCGCTACAGGATAATTTTTATCAGCGTGCGGTCACTTTCAAAAACTTGATCGTGATCTTGGCAGTCCGTGGGCTTTTGACCCCACTTAAACTCGATATGTGGACAAGGTAGTTCTTAACTTATGGTAAGCCGGCAACAAGCCAGTCCTCAAGCAATAACACTCTAATATCAGATTTGTTTGTTTAGCTATTCCAAAAGAACTATTGCAGAAAAGTAAGCATGGACAAGTCTACATATGTAAAAGACTAAGAGACTGGTAAAAAGTTCGTCTGATATTGTATTGCACAATGGGACCATTTATTGCCCTATCGGCGTAGTTGCTAAAGACATCGATATCAGTTCAGGAGCTCTGTTGTTCCATTACCGGGTCGGTCAAATTTGATTCATTGTCGCCAACGGCTCGCCACCGTTGCGATGTCTCTTCGGAGCTGTGTCGTCCTGGCGCAAAACCGCGGAGATGGGTCCCGCAACCGCTACACGCTTCCGTGTAATACCGCGAGTGTAGTGAAGATTTGCAGCTGTTATTTTTTGTTTACAAACTTTTTGATTTGCCAAATTTTGATGCGTAAAATAATCTAAGTTCGAAACAATTGGTAGTTGTGAAAAAGTGATTTTGCTCTTTGGAGATTTAATTAGGACTGGGTTCGATTCAGGTAAAGATCTCGCTAACAAACTCAGTAATGATTGACATTATGGTCAGGTGGAGCGCCTAATACTACCGCTACCACGACAACTACAGTACCAACAACAACTAAGCAAAGTATGTATCACTATACCTCACTTTATAAACGCTTCACACGTAAATGTAACGAAACAAGATCCTATGTAAATCCATTCATTATCACAAACAGATGTTACAGTGGTGGTTTTACTCAAGGCACGGTCCCGTGCACTGTAGCGCTGAGTCGGGAGTGGGTGTCTTTGCTTTTACAAGCTGCCTTTTAACGACGTTCCAAGGCTCCCAAACTTTTTCTCAGTGGCTATAGGCAAAGTAGACGTATAATGAATAACATTATTTTTGTCATTTTTTACGCGATAAATCATGTGGAGAGTCCCTCTAGCATGTTAACTTTGGCACAGTCAGTATAAAAAACATTTCTAAGTCAGTAGTCCTTCAAAGAATAACTACCTGAACGGTGTAAAAAACAATTTTGCTATTAGTTTAATAGTTTAACTACTCATCAGGTAGACTCAGGTTGGCACCCACAACCTTTCGATTGAAAGTCAAGTTCTGTACTACTCGGCCATCACACTTACCTCACTCTGCATATTTTTGAAGGCCAATCATAATAGATCTTTATTCGTATTTGAGTGTAAACACTCTTATTGTTGACAAACTTTTCGTTGAAAATGTGGCTTTAATGGAGGTCTAGTCCCATGCCACCTTTCCCTCTCGACTGTTGGCTGCAAATATTCATTTCATCGTAACAGTAAAGCTCATAGGCGAGCTGTTGTGACATCGCCAGTGACGCACGCAGGAGAGTGTCTATGCCATTGTGACATCACCAGATATTTTACAAAAATATTTTTCCGGCCAGTTGCCGTGGTGGTTAAAAGATTGGATGAATTTCGAAACATATAATTGTTCCTGTTTCAGTTTTAGGTCAATCATTTTGAAAAAAATAACACAAATTTTCTTGAGTGCGGTTGATGATGACCTATAGCCCGAAACAGCGCTGTTCATGGAACCTTAAGTTTGGCGTTTGACTTGTAAATTACTAATAATTATTCAAGTCTCAACTTGAAACGAGTCGGTTTGCGCTGTGCGCACGTGTAGAAGAGATAGCTATTGATGCGGTAGATTTGGGGGTCAATTCCCCGGGCCGGCCAAATTGGACGCAGGGTCGCCAACGGCTCGCCACCGCTGCGGCGTTTTTTCGGAGCTGTGTTGCCTAGACGCTAAGCCGCGGAGATGAATCCCACCACTCGTTATACACGCTTCGGCGTAATACAGCTCGAGTATAATAAAGATTTTATAAAACAAAAGATTACAGATGTTTGTTTCAATAATTCTGATATTATTTTTCGCTTTCAGCTGTCATTGGCTGGATCATTGGTAAGTTGATATTCTGTTTTATAATTGATTAAGTGAATCAACGTTTTAAGTTAATGATCTGGGGCTCGGCAGTGTTAGATGACACAATTACATTTACGAAATATCATTGTCAAGGCGACTTGCCCCAATGCTTGGCATTATTCTGCTTTTGTCGACAAATTTCATTTGTTCGTTTTCATAATTGTAAGAACAAAATCTTTGAAAAATAACGAAAAACGCTTATTTAAATAAAACTAAACCGGCTCTTTGGCGTCTTGAATAGAGACACCGCTAACGTTTCCGGACTGTTGAATCAACCACAGTGTCGCTAGCGGCTCGATACCGCTGCGCGATGAAGCTTTTATTAAAGCGATGAAGCTGTTTAATGACGCTTTCATTCGCAGCTCGACGCCGCTGCGATGTTTCTTCGGAGCTGTGTTTCTCTGCCGCGAAGTCGCGGAGAGGATTTCCGCACTCGTTACACGTCTCGGCGTAATACCGCTAGTTGAAATGAAATGTTGTGTGGTTTTACGGCGCTTTGTAACTACTAAAGTCCTTTAGCGCCAGGACTAAGTTTTGTCAAGAATTCACTGACGTATTTCATTCTCTGTTCATTTCATCCTCTGCGCTACACTTAATTGCTGAGCGTTTAGCAAGTGTAACAGCAGATACCAGTTTTAAAATCTTTGGATTGACCCGACTGAGAATAGAACCCAGTCTACCAGCTTCCAAGGCAAACGCTCTTAACCACTAAGCCATGGCGCTGGTCATTTCGATTTTGAATACGACTGACGATGTCCTTTTAGGCTAAGTACGAAATATAGTTCTTAATAAAACTTTCTTGGCAAAAGTGTTCCTGCTACTCCTAATAATAATAAATGTAGAGTTTAGTTGATTTGTCGCGAACCAATCAAAGATCTTCGTTGTTTGACCGTTACAGCAATCACTACGTTCATTGCGTGTCATTAAAAAGACACTTAACGGGATTCCCTCATTTTTGTATGATGGACAGATGGGCGGAAACATCTTAGTGAGCGCGTTATAGCGTCTGGGTCGCTTTTTGGTGATAGCGAGGATTTAATTACCGTTACAAATTAATAATTTTGTCGGTTAGGTTTGTCCCTCTATTGCTGTTTAGAGAAATTGCATTATTTGGTCGAACGCTTTGAAGTTGTTTTATTTACCGCCTGAGCTCAAATTGAAACAAACAAAATGGAAAGCTTTTTGTTTGATTCCGAGTCGGGTCAAACCAAGCACTATAAAATTGTTATTCACAGCTTCCCTGTTTGACGTTTTGATCGTTTTTTGTGATAGGAAAATGAATGTGCGATTAAATACAGACTTGTGTAAGTACAAACATTTGCTTTGTTTTGTTGCAGGTACAACGCCTGGATTAATTGTGTTGTTTACGGTGGTGATTTTAGTGATATTAGTTATCGTGAGAGTATACGTCAAGATGGAGTAAGTAAAGTCCGATGTGCGAGACGCTAAAATATTTTATAACGTTCAAAACACAATATATAAAATGGACAAAAGAGTTTAAGGAGGAAGAATAAAACCACAGTAATATATAAGACGTTTTCACAACATAGATTTAGCCGTCATCTTCGGCAGCATAAGCAAGGCAGTACAAAACTGAAAGTTTACTCTGCTGATAATGACAGCTGATTTTATGTTGTGGAAGCGCCTAGTTTTAAGAATTACTGCAAATTCATTTTGCCTGCTTGTTCTGTAATGGTTTTACGCAGAGATACTGTGCCATAACTTTGTTCAGTTCGAGGTGTCTTCACACTTTATTGAGGTTATAAGCAGGGTCAAAGTCAGCGAAAATTTAGTGATGGGTTAGCTGCAAAAGTCCAAGAATTACAAATTACAGATTACAGAAAATTACAGAATGGAGAAAGAGAGTTTTTTTTTCTGAGAATATCATCAAATACAATTTAATTACCCAAAGTCCGAGATCAATAGAGTGTCTTTGGTTCGATTACCGGGACGGTCAAGTTGCACACAGTGTACTTGCCAACGGCTCGTCACCGCAAAATGATTCTATAAAGCTGCATGTAGCCCAGTCGCTAATACACGGATATGGGCCCCGTCACTTCTTGCAAGTTTCAGGGTAATACCGCAAGTATAATGAAAATTGGGTATATTTTTGATTCTTTTTTTAGTAATTTGAAACAAATGAATCAAGAACTAAAACTGAAGCGGAAGCGCCGCATGTCACTTTCTAATGTCATCACTTTAGGTACGTTTTACATAAAGTTTTTATTACTAATTTGTCGTCGTTTAACAGTAGTACATTTTGAAATTTGACTGGAGTGCGACGTGGTTATATCTACGTACCACAAAAGTTAAATTTTCTTAGGTGAGTAATTTGGGCATGTAGGCCAATGGCCAAAAGGATGAATAAAGCTCTTACTTTCTGAGTACGTCTGATGGAAACTAATAGTCCGAAACGGCGCCGTTCCGCTTGAAATATTTATAAATTTAATTTTACTTATTTGCTATT
This sequence comes from Trididemnum miniatum, assembly GCA_964006365.1. NCBI lineage: Eukaryota > Metazoa > Chordata > Ascidiacea > Aplousobranchia > Didemnidae > Trididemnum > Trididemnum miniatum. The sequence continues at coordinate 2,865,935 of OZ023250.1, forward strand.
TTATCAAGGTCATTGCGAAAAAGTATATTTTTAAATTCAAAATGATTGTCTGGTATAAACATTGAACAAGAATATACATGTAAACTTGCACTGATTAGAATAATCTCAGCGAACATCAAAACGTGGAGATCAGGTGCTTCAAGCATAGTGTTGGCCATTCTCAATAACGGCTCATTGCAAATATCAATCATGAATGATCTAACGCTGTTAGTCGACGTACCGGTACAAGACAAACTCACATAAGACTACTTAACCCTTCGCACTTCCCGCATGTGCCGAGTATCTTGCGAGGAAACTGCAACATTTTCAAAGTCTTTAGTGTAACCCGATCCGGAATACAATCCAGTTTCACGGCTGGCTGTCAAGTGGACGGTTAACTGAAACACATGCAGTGATGTTATTGTATTTGTATTTCGTTGCATATTTATCCGCCTATCACGAGAAAGCGATCAATGCGATATACGAGCTAGCTTAGGAGTTGCCAGCCATCTGTCTACCACACCAAGATGGGAGAATCCCGCTAAGTGCTTTTCCCTACGACACAACAAGCAAACTTGTCGCCTAGTTCTCCATACTGTCCCTTTAATGCTGAGCGTCAAACAGGGAAACTGTAAATGCCAATTTTAAAGTGATTGGTTTGACCCGACTCAAAATTAAACCCAAGTCTGCATTTCCCATGGCGGGCGCTCTCGCCGCTTGGTCGTCTGAGCTTGGTTAAAGTGGAGGTGAGAAAGTCCCGTCAAGTGCTCTTCTCAACGCACAACAAGAAACTTGCCGGCTTGTTCTCCACATTGTCCGTTTAATGCTGAGCGTCAAGCAGGGAAGCTGTGATTTTGATTTCTTCGGTTAAAGCAGAGATTAGGGTTACCATCCACCTTATGATATGCTTCTCCTCTTGGGCTGCTTTACAACAGTGGTGTAGCGATAACTTTTAAAAAGGAGGGAGGTTTAAACTGGTAAAGCTATCAAAAAAGTCCGGCATATTTCAGTAACTTGGCATTATAGTCCTTTTTGCTCAAAGGCAAAGTCAACAGCAGGGAGTCATGGTACAATGCCTTCCCTTCCCCCCAAAAAATACGCTCTTGCTCTTTAGCTAGTCCATGTCCGCAACTGCAAGTTTGCAAATTCGTTTTTGAAGTTGATTCCAACCAACAGAACCGTACAAGTTACGATTAGGTTACTTCCATTTATGACCGTGTGGTAATGGCGTCTGCCTCTGGAATAGTAGACGTGGGCTTGATTCCGAGTTGGGTCACACCTGTGACTTGACAATTGGTATTCAAGACTTCCCTGCTTGACGCTAAGCAATAAAATGATAGTGAGGAGGACGAGCCGGTAAGTTGATTGTTGTGCCGTTGTGAAAAACACTTAACGGAATTCCCCCACCTTTGAGTGGTAGTTACAAGTTCAGTTCACAAGTTTTTTTTTCACTACAAACATATGGCTAGCAACCACTAAGCAAGCTCTTACACAACATACGTGCTCCCTCGCAAAAAAGAATGATAAATTTTCAGTGGAGCCGTGCAATCTACTCACTTTGGTGGTCAGTTTAACGAAAGTCGCGCAAATAAGATAGTAGCTCATGCGAAAAACCTTCTTTTGTTGCATTTTTTGTTTTTTTTATGTATTTAGTCGCATTATTTATCCTTTTATCGCGAGAAAGCGATCAAAGCGCTATAACGAGTTCGCTTAGGAGTTGCCAGCCATCTGTCCACCACACCAAAATGGAGAATCCCACCAAGTGCCCTTCTCAACGGCACAACATGTAAACTTGCCGGCTTGTTCTCCACATTGTCCGTTTAATGCTGAGCGTCAAGCAGGAAAGCTGTGATTTTGAATTTATTGGTTTGATAGACGAGGAATCAAACCTGAATCTATAGCTCCAGAAGAGACGCTCTATCGACACGCCCATTGGAGCTGTAACAAATAGTAATTCATGGATTATTCTGTTCAAGTCTTTTTTTGTTTAGAATCTTCACAATCAGCTCCAGCACCAGCTCCCACTTACACTCCTCAACCAATATACATAACAACCACTCCACAACCGGCCCGGCAGCAAGCTAGTATCTACGCACATCCAAGCATATACTCCCCAACTAAAGTGTATGAGGATGAGGTTGGCTATTATTATCCTAATCAGTGACTTCTCTCGAAGACTGTCGTTGGCTACTCAAAAACATTTTTTTCTTCATATGTTTTAATTGCTGCGATTTTGTGTTATATTGTAATTGTTTTTTGTTTACGCAAACTTTTCAAATTTATAGCTACATTCTTGTTTAAAATTGACTTTGCTCATCTTTCTGTATTCTACACGGAGGGTGTAACTGTTGGCTAAACAGGGGGCGACAGGGGAGCCAAATACCCCCTTTTCTGCCAAAGCCAAATTGAAGGGCGCTAGTAACGTAATGCCGACCCAACAATGACTGCGCAAGACAAAAAAGTCGTTTTTATTTAGTGTGGGTTCTCATCTGCTTTTCGATTTATCGTTCGGAAGAAAAAGGTCCTTTTGAAAAAAGGGTTCCCTTGGAAAAAGGATTTTTCTCAATTTGTTAATTTAAAAATGATTTCGCAATTCGCGTATTGATGCATAATAAATGCTAAAGCAAATATGAGTGTTGATGAACAAGTAAACCGAGAAAATTTATCTATCACTTACTTCTTCATTATCCGATTGCAGCAAAGAAATTCGATTGTGTTAATCGATCTGTACGCATAACGTTGGCCACCTGTCTACCACCCTTGGGCTGACGAAAAGCCAAACTTAGCTGCTTGATCTTCACTTGGTCATTCACTGCTTAGAAGAGGACGAAGCTGTGAACACCTAGACTAAAATCATTGATTTGACCCCAACTTGGAATTAAACCTGAGTCTATAGCGCCTGCGGCAGACTTTTCATCAAATTCGCATTTGGAGCTGTCCATTCGGTGATGAGTGATGAACGCTACACAAGGAAATTTTAAATTTTAAAGGCTTTTTTTGACCTCATTCGAAATCAAACATTGAGCTCGCCAATCTAGAGGTAGACGCTCTATCCCCTCATCTAATCAATCACCGAAAGCAGTTTATTCTGGGTGAAGAGATACAAAAATCAGTTCTAGATTTTACTTGCGGTATTACGCCGAAACGTGTAGTGAGTGTCGGGGTCCATCTCCGCGGATTATAGCGACTATGCAACACAGCTGCGAAGAAACATCGCAGCGGTGGCGAGCCGTTGGCAACTTTACGCCATCCACCGGTCTATTTGAAAGTAAAGGTACAAAATGCTACACTTTTGAAGAGGCTAAAAGACGATAAAAGAATCATTCGCAATCATCACATAGGGAGGTGTGGGTGGCCGCAGGCGGAGAGTTGAATCTTTTAATTTTTCCGGTTCAGGTTCGGTTGGAGTTCAATTCAATAGCGGTTTCAAATTTCGGTTCAGTTCAGAAAAATTGAAACGCTCCGGTTTAGATTCGCCCAGTATAAGATATTTCAAAACCGGTTTATAAAGGTCCGGTTCAGGTTCGCAGTAAAAAATGATATAGTCTAATTCTAGTAACACAATTTAAAAAATGAAACGTATGAAGCAATTTTTCTTCGCATTGACAGGCCAATATAATGTATAAAATACTAGTAGTAAAGCCATTTTCGAGATAATTAAATTGTTACTATGCTCTGACACCAGCGGCCTATACTTTGATAAGGAAATATATCTTTACATTGACGAGCCAATGTACTGCTTGTAGAGCTAGTACTGTATTTCTTTGAATATAAGCCGCCTTCAAAGTGACGCGTGTGACCTCACGGAGCGAGCCGCTTTATCAATCGGTGCGGATTCGGTTGAGGTTTGCAAGTACTCAAATTATTATAGTTCAGTTCCGGTTCGCTCTTTGCGATTTTGAAAAATACGGTTCGGGTTTGGTTAAGGTTCGACAAAAATTGCGTAAAAGCGGTTTATAAAACTTCGATTCGGGTGCGGTTCGACTCCCTGGCTGCAGGGCTAAAGCACCACTTAAATTTTAGTTGTACATGCTCAGACATTTTAACTTCAATGCTTTTGAATCCAACCGGCTAATTAGCTAAGTTGTTAAGGCAACGCTATTGTTGCGGGAGGTGTGAGGGTTCGCATCCCGACCTGGTCATATCGGATACAATGTGGCCAACGGCTCGCCACCGATGGGATGTTTCTTCAGAGCTCTGTTGCCCAGACGCAGGTTCGGATTAAGGCGGGGCTGATAGGGCTGCAGCCCCAGACCCACCAAAAATAGGCCCTTAATTTGATCACAAGGTATTATGCACAACTAAGTGATTTTTTCATCAATCAACTATTTTATCTTAAAGTTGAATGTGAATTGCCAACCTTTATCAAGTAAGGTTAGGCTAAGAGAGTGATTCAAGATTGTATCAATGCCAAAAATTTCAACGGATTTACCCTTGAATTTAAATCACGAAATCTGCGGCAGTTAAACGAAATCAAAAAGACTGATTGGAAGTTTGCGAGATTTGGACCTACTTCGAGTTGCGAGATTCGGACCAGTAGCCTACAGCGTCACCAGCCCAATGGCTGAGGAGTTCATTGGAGCAGGAAACGGGGTCCAGAAGCTAGCTTTGAAATTATTCCAGCCCCTTTTAACCCATCAAATTTCCCTGAGTTTTGGATCAAAATTGCGAAAAACGAAAAAATGCCCAAAAAATATCCATGAAAACATTCTGACGCAATATGATTGTTTTTCGTACAACGATTTTGACGGTTTCCGAAACAGAATTTATACGGCATAAATAGAATGATTAACGTATCGATATATTGTGATTGTTCGTTGCTGTGTAAATTTTGTAATAAATCACAATAAAATACGATCAATAGCCTAGCATCGGTAACAGTGTGTTACGTAACGTTCTATCCTGTAACTAAAAAGAAATCAATCCAAATCTTCACGAACTAAGATTACGCTGAAGCGTGATACATGTTTCGGGGAGTCCATCTCCATAAGCATAGCGCTTATGCTGGGCAGCACAGCTTCAAGAAATGTCGCCGTTTTAGCTAGTCAACAAAATTTATGATTATTTTGTTGTAATAATTCATGGACAGCAGCGTGAATTAAAGATAGTTTCAAACAAAATGCCGTACAATTTTTCGTTCAGGTACAGAAGCTAGGGACGTTAGGATACAAAATAGGGGCTATGAAAAAGGTTAACATAAACTTTGAGGGGCTTGGAAGGAACTAATAATAAAATCATTTACAAAACAACAAATAGAAAACATGCTTGCAGGAATTGGGGCTCTCTGGTATGACATCTTCTAAAATCTAAAGCTTTGTACGTGCAAAAAAGGACGTTCTGTTTAAATTCAAAAAATATATTTTTGAATGTGTTTAATACTGGTGTACATATTTCAGCAAGTCTTCATCTGACGGGTACAAAATAGACCTTTGACTACCAAATAGCCCCAGGCCTCACAAACCATCAGTCTGGCCTTGCCTAGGCGCTAAGCCGCGAAGATGGACCCCGTCATTCGTTACACGCTTCTGTGTAATACTTAGCGTATAATGAAGATTTGATTTACTTTTGAATACACAAACTTCAAGACACGAACTTTTTTAATTCCAATTCCCTTAAAAATTTATGTATTCTCCCCTGCGTCACTATCGATTTTACAATGTGGATGCCCGGATTCAACTTTTCAAAATCCCAATCTGATCCAAATTGGCGTGCATAAACCCAAATCCAAAGTTTTAAAACCAAATCGTCAACATACTTGCATCATTACGCCGAAGAATGTAACTAGTGGCGACCGGCGGAATCCATCTCCGCGGTTTAGAGCCTGGACAACACAGCTCCGAAGAAACATCGCAGCGGTGGCGAGCCACAGGCGACGCTGTGTCTGATTTGACCGACTCGGGAATCGAACTCCTGATCTCCCGCACCTATAACAATGTCTTAACAACTAAGCTGACTTGTCGCTTAAATCCCAAGTTTTTTTGATATAAATCCAAATCCAGTTCAAGCAGCCGAAATTGGATTCTTGCGAAGAATTAGCGGTTTGACCTTGTTTGACAAGGTTAAAAATGTAGATTATCGTGAATCTCTAAACATCGAAACGCTGCTTCTCCGACTAAACAGATCGCAACTGCTTTGGTATGGACACGTGACACGAATGCCCCAGGAAAAAACAGCCAAAAAACTGCTCTGTTCAACACCGATTGGTCGAAGGCAAAGAAGCCGTCCCAGAACTCGATGGCGAGATTACGTAGAAGACCCTGGTTGGTCCCGCCTTGGCATCCTCGCAGAACATCTACCCTTTGTTGCAGAGAATCAAGGTGCTTGGAGGCTCCAACTCGAGCTGCTGCCCCCGAGACCTCTCAAGGATAAGCGAGTTGAGAAAATGAATGAATAATGCAAACCCTACATAATTCGTGCATTTTTCTTATAAAACTCGAATAATGGTTGCGCATTTAAAATCCAAATCCTGTGCAAATCCGCAAGCTGCTTAAATCCGGTCTTTTCAAATCTTCAACGAAATTTGTGGACATCCAAGGAGGCGACAAATAAGCTCATGACAAAGCTCTTATGAAGAAACAGTCGACTATGTATTGGGTCATAATGCACTGGTGCTGAGAATTGGGGGGTTTGCCACACAATCTTGCCTTGCTCATTCTCCACGACATGAAAGGGAGAAGGCAGCAAGCATTGTTTTTGTTGTTGCTTATAATTTTTCCTCTACAATTAGCTCTGCTACGAGAAACACGATGGCTGCCTTATCAAGCACAAAACTCCTCCGGACTTTCGTTTTGGGAAGCGAACAGGTGGTGCGAAAGTAAAGGAGGAGCATTGGCTGTTATTAAATCTAGAAGGGAACTGGAAAATTTTCGAAAGACTCTGCTTTCTTTTTCCGGTGAGTTTACGCACATATTAAGAACAATTTGCCAGCGTCATGGCCTAGCGGTACCCCGAGCAGGTTGCAGATGCAACGTGACGGGTTCTATTCACGACTAGAACAGATCACATTTAACATAATACAGGGCGTTCAAAAAGCTTTTTGGTGGTACAGAATTTCAAAACAGATTTGAAAAGCGCCGAAAACATTTTTTAACTTTAGGCAGTCTTGAAAAAGACTGTTTTTAAACCAAACATTTTCGTCTCGCTTTCTTCAAGGTTCAACGCGAGAGTAAATTGAGAAGGAAAAGGTGGTCTATATATCATCATCAGCTTCATCAAAAAATCTGTAACAAAAAAGGAGAAAAAGGAAAAGGGTTGTGATTGGTTGTTAAAAAACGCTTGTGATTGGACGAATATGGATAAATTTTAGAATCCAACTCAACTATCGGAGAATTTGCAGCGAGTGGACAAAATCCTTTTGACGGCACAGAATAGGTTTCAGCGTATTGCGACCCACGCACATCTCTTCGAATGCAAGATAGAATCAATCAACACATTCCAAAATCAATTCAAAATAAAGAAAATTCTTCACAACCAAAATCTTCCCAAACGTAACTGCAAAATTACAACTCCACTGAATCAACACGACTGTGATTCAACTATTGGTCTACACTTAATTCAAAATCCTGATTATACTTCTCTTTATCATATTGACCAGTTTTCTATTTTAGCCAAAACTAGAACAATTTTCCACTTGGGTACGCTGGAGGCAACTTTCATCAAAACGCTGAAACCTATTCTGTGCCGTCAAAAGGATTTTGTCTACTCGCTGCTAATTCTCCGATAGTTGAGTTGGATTCTAAAATTCATCCATATTCGACTAATCGCAAGCGTCCTTTAACATCCAATCACAACCCTTTTCCTTTTTCTCCTTTTTTGTTACAAATTTTTCGATGAAGCTGATAATGATATATAGACCACCTTTTCTTCTCAATTTACTCTCACGTTGAACCCTGAAGAGAGCGGGACGAAAATGTTAGGACGTAAACGACAATTTACTCTCGCGTTGAACCCTGAAGAGAGCGAGACGAAAATGATTGAACCTTGAAGAGAGCGATACGAAAGGAACTCTGAAGAGAGCGAGACGAAAATATTTGGTTTAAAAACAGTCCTTTTCAACACTACCTAAATTTAAAAGATGTTTTCGGCGCTGTTTAAAGATGTTCAAAAAGCTTCATCCGATTTACATTATTACCAATGTAAGTTTAAATGAATTTTATTGAATGATAAATGAGAACTACAAGCACTATAAGAACTATTAATAAACAAAAAAACCTGGGAATATTATTTATTTATCTGTTTACAGGTTAAGTGTGTGTTAAGGTTATTTTTAATTTTTTGACCAGGAATATGGCTTTTAGACTTAATCAAAATCAAAGAATTGCTGCGATTCGACATTATTATCAATGTGGCTCAAACGCAACTGAAGCAAGTCGTCGCCTTAGTGAAAAATTCAATTGCAGTTCAAGCCAGAAACATCGAATCACTAGTCAACAAATTCGATATAACTGGTTCTTTGAATGATGCACCTAGATCTGGACGCCCAACCACAGCAACATCCGATGAAAAGGGAGTGATTATGTGCTAGTCCAATCAACAGTCCCCAAAAATCTGTTCGACGCCTATCTCGTAAACTTGAAATCAATTGCTTGAGCGTCTTTATATTACTGCGTAAAAGGAATTTTAAACCCTACATTCCTCGTTTGTTTCATGCTGTGCATTATGGAGATGCTGATCAAAGAGTTGAGCTTTCAGAGATGTTTCTTGTGAAGCGCAATGACGAAAATTTGCAAGATAAGATTTGGCGGTCAGATGAAGCTGGTTCATTTTTGATTTGATCAATGGTCATAACTGCGCATATTGGAGCCAGGATAATCCACAGGTAATTTTAGAGAAAGAAGTTAACGTTCCCGCAATAACTGTCTGGACTGCGATCTGCGATGTCTAGCAACGGAATTATTGGCCCATTCTTTTTCGTATGCATCTGTCACTGGTGAACAGTACCTCAACATGTTTCAAACCTATTTTTTTCCTCGAGTACAGCTACAAGAAGACATTTACTTTCAACAGGATGTTGCTCCAGCACGCCATACGCATTGTGTTCGTGAATGGCTTGACATCAAATTTAAAGACAAATGGATTAGTCGACGTGGGCCATTTGAATGGCCAGCACGTTTACCTGATTTATCTCCATTGGACTTTTTCTTATGGGGCGTTCTTAAAGACATGGTGTACACAGAGAAATCACGAACTAATCCTGACATGCGCCGAGGTATTGCGGACAAAACTGCCGCAAATGATATGGAACAATGCCAAAAGGTTTGTCACAGTGATGTTGCACGATTGGTTTCATGTATTGAACACAACGGAGAACAATTTGAAGTTTAAATGACCTGTTTGAGCATTGTTGTAACCCACTTCTTTGCTTTTTGGGTATTCTTTTGTCTTTGTTTATTAGGCCTAATAGTTCTTATTGTGCTTCTAGTTCTAATTTATCATACCATAAAATTTATTTTAACTTACAATTGTTATTATTGTAAAATCAGGCGAAGCTTTTTGGACACCCTATAACTTATACTTGCTGGCTGCTCACTTGAAGAAGAGCACAAACTCACTTCGCAATCTCCCTTAATTACTGTTGACTTTTGAGTCAATTACGATGAAAAGTAATTGTGCTCTTGGTTCGATTCTCGGGGCGGTCAAATTGGACACAGCGTCGCCAACGGCTCGTCACCACTGTGATGTTTCTTCGGAACTGTGTTGTCCAGACGCTAAGCTGCGGAGATTAACACGCTTCCGCATAATGCCGAACGTGTGATAAATTTCTTTTTCATTGTATTTGCATTTGGCATTATCAAGTAAACTCAATTTGAACCCACAGTCTCATGGTTTGTAATTTTAGCATTTTACTTCCAACAATGCGAGCTTACATTTTTTGTTTATCAGCTCATAAGGTACAAGGATTTTGGATTGGTCTAAAAAACGAAAGCAAACACAATCAGAAGTACAAGTGGCTAGACGGGACAATTCTGCGATTGAATAAGGGGCTGAAATGGGCAGAGGGACACCCAAAAAACTCCCCCGATCCATCCTGTGTGGTTGTGAAAACACTTGTGGATCCAGGCAAAGTCGAAATGTACGCGAAAAGTTGTACGGAGAGTAATATAAACTGGGTCTGTGAAAAGCAAAGTAAGCTGCACCTTTCGACTTAATCTTTGATGTTTTGCGAGCATTAAAAAAATCAAGGTATGCTGTGCTCTAACGCATCCAAGAAAGCGAGGAAATTCAAACTCACTTTTCTACATTTTTAGTTATACATTTGAATGCATTATGGGTGTTGCAACTATGCCACTTTTGTATTGTATTGACTCCTCTTCTCCTATCTGCGTGCCATAGCGTTAATTTTGTTGCCTCTTCTCTTTTTTCGCACCGCCTTATCTTTCCTTAGTTTTATCGTAATTTTTTATCGCGTTGATTTTGCGGAAACGACAACACTACTACTTCTACTACTACTACTACAGTACTGCATTAATACATTTAAACTTCTGGAGGCACAAACTTTCAGCAGCTTTTTGATTCCGAAAACCTCTAAATATGTTGAAGTTTTGGGTTTTTCCAAGTATCAAGGGAAGTTTCAATGTGTAGGCCTACGACTGGAAATTTAAAGGGAAGGTTTCCTTAACACCGCGCCTTGATTCGTCCATGGTTTTAAAAGAAAAGACCCCCCACAATGATGCAGTCGTTGTGCTGCCTATCCTGAGAGAGCGATCAAAGCGATATAACGAGCCCGCTTAGAAATTGCCAGCCATCTGCCTACCACTCTAAGATGGGAAATCCCGCAAAGTGCTTTTTCCCAGCGGTACAACAAGTAAATTTGCCTGCTTGTTCTCCATGCTGTCCTTTTAACGCTGAGCGTCAAGCAAGGAAGCTGTGAATACCAATATAATAGAGACATTGGTTTGACCCGACTCGGAATCAAATCCGAGTCAACAGCTCCAAAAGCAGACTCTCTTTCCACTCAGCGTGGTTAAATCTATAAACCAGCCCAAAGCATTTTACAGAAAACTTTATGCATCAAAGAAATGGGTCAAAAAGGTCTACTACAACTGCAGCACCAGGTACGTTATGTCGCAAAACATTACATGATTTGTGCATACATTAGTTTGCAGACTGCGAACTCACAAGCATTTTTAATCGAGTTCAAGTTCAAGTTTGCAAGTCGAGTTCGAGTTTAGTAAATCTCACCGACTTTACGCTGAGTTCAGCTAGTTTTCATCGGATTTAGGCAAAGTTCAAGCAAATTTTGACAAGTTTAGAATAAATTCATAACTCGCTCAACTTTTTTCGAGATCGAGTTCAAGTTCGAGTTCAGGGATTCTTGTGTTTGGAGTTTAAATTCGAGTTTAGAAAAAAAACGAGTTCGAGTTCGCAGCCTGTTTGTTTGTATTTCTTATGTCGACATGTCCAATTTAAGCGAGCCAAAAAGCCGAAAGAGTTTTTTCACCATTATCAAACTTTTGATGTCATAATTGAAAGCTTATTATGTCATAATTCAATGTCACAATTGAGTTGGCTGTTGGCCTACTTATGCTGCTGCAAATTTGCACAACTTAGCCGTAATTTTGTTTTACCTGTTGACTTTTGTGATTTGTGATAAGCTGAGGACCTGACGACACATTTGTACAGCACTCTTTCCTGACGAAAATGCAAATCGAAAGCACGTAACGAAACAAGGAAAATCGTAACAGTAGAAACAGTAGAATTAAATACAGTTGGCCCAAATAAAAAGAATTCGAATAATTGATTGCCGGTACAGAACTTAAGGATAGCTTTAAAAAAAGCTGTTTTCGCTTTAGGCTTCAAAACAGCACTTAGATTCGCATGACTTGTCCAGTCAGAGCCGCGCCTGACTTTTCCGCATTTCATTGGCCAATGCACCACCGCTTCGCAAACGTCCGAAACTGCTATTCATCAAACGCCAGACCTTGCCTCTCGTTCTCAGTGACGCAACAACCCACTGACGAGTGCGCCAAGAAAAGCGTTTGAAAAAACCGCTTTTTCATTGCTATATAAAAAAGTTATCACAGAGCGTTTCTTGAAACCTGACGCGAAAACAGTTTTTTTAAAAGCTATTAATGAAAAATAATGTGAAGTTTGCGATGGTAAGAACGTTTGTGGTGTTGCAGTGAGTTTAAAGAAAAATTGCCGGTATTGATTGAAGTCATTTACACGGTTAGAATTGAGTATCTCTATAATATCATTAGACCGGCCAATAAGCGCACAGGCTATCGGTGCGAGAGGACTAGGTTTTAATTCCCGGACCGGCCAAATGGGCAGAGTGCCGCCAACGGATTGCCACCGCTGCGATGTTTCTTAGGAGCTGTGTTGCCCAGCCGCTAAGCCGCGGAGATGGGTCCCGCCATTAATTACACGCTTCGGCGTACTACCGCGAGTATAATAAAGATTTGATTTTTTTTTATAAATATTGTCAAGTATAAACAGCTTACCGGAGAAAATATTGAAAGCTGGTGGGACACATGTAGATGCGACACATGTACACGCGACACATGTACACGCGACAAACACCAACAAGAACACTTGAAAGAAGTTAATTGCGTTATATTTGATTGGCCCAATGTCAGTCAACTCGTAATCAGACCGGAATAACATTTAACGGAGGAACGATACCGCTTGACCTTGCCTTTGATGTTCTTGAAAAGCGAATATAGTGACAAGAATTTTTTGTTTTGATAAGATTAAACTAAACAAGCTGATGCACCGATGATGGGTTAATTGAATTTGAGCTCAAAATTAGCCCGTTTCCATATGCACATTTTGTAGGCTTTTGGCCTGCCGGCTTTGCTTGAGTTAATAGTTTTGTTTTTGGTGAGCTCTCCTGGTTGCATCTAAAAAGGTGATCTGGCTTTCAGAGAGTGGCCTTTAGCCCGATCCATGCTGAGAAAACCCGTGTTTTTTGTGGACATGGAAACAGCCTAAATGTCTGAATGTTGAGCTTTCTTACTCGAGTGGCTCACTGGCATAAGAATTCGATCAATTTAATGGTGTTTTTGTCAGCAGCAGTTTATGTGTCATACCTATTTTTATCAAATTAATAATGTTATTTGTTTAGGTTTTTTCCAACCGTTTATAGGTAATGATAACTTTTTATCATATTCTACTCAGACTAGTTTAGTGTTTGATTTTCTGTAAATCCAGACGAGGAGATTGGGGGATCTCCCCTGCCTAACACGTACGTAATGCTGAGATGCTTGGCCTCTGATAGAATTTTGAGGACCTGGAGCCAGAAATATAGATAGCTACGGTTAAAGGCATCTTCAAAAAAACATCACCCGCACATGGTGTGGGCCGCGCAAAAATTTCCCCGGCCCCTTCTTTCGCGGCGCCCTGTGGAGAAGTCCATTGTTTATGTTATATGTGATCATCAGATGCAATTATGTCCCAAAAGTAAATCTCCCCCACCCAAAAATCCTGATTATGCCCCTGGCACCCAGTAACAATTTGGTTATACCCAACAGGCGGCTGCATTGTGCTGCCAGAAAATTACGCACTGCAAACTTTTTTTTGCCAAACCCAAACAGTTTATAGCGAGTTGAAAACTCTTGTAGACAGAGGCCTTCTGTGAACTTTTGGCTTACGTGGTGAAACCATTTGCGTTGTGGTTAACAACATCGTATGTAAAGCTGATCTGGCCGTTTGTCGTAACGGTCAAAGACATAGGCACGGGCCCAGTAAATCGGACGTACTATCATCAACGGCTCCCTACCGCTGCAATGTTGCTTCGTAGCTGCGTTGCCCATGGGCTAAGCTGCGGAGATGGACCCCTACATTAGTCACACGTTTCGATGTAATATCGCCAGTATAATGAAGATTTGATGGTTTTTGATTTGATGCAACCAAAGCTCTAGCCATCATAATAGCAAGATTGCCTCATTTATGCGCTTTCATGGACGTATATTTCGAGATCCTATAAAAATTTTTTTGTACTTCATTATCATCTCTTTACTCCAGCCTAAACTCCACATAAGAATCAAAGTACGATGAGGAACAACCTAAAGCAGCTTAAGTTGTAATGTATTTATTTGTATTTACTTGCACATTTGTCCTCCTATCACAAGAGAGCGATCAACCAGCTGTAAAGAGCTCACTTAGAAGTTGCCAGCCATCTGTCTACCACACCAAAATGGGGGAATCTCGTTAAGTGCCTTTCCCAACGGCACGATAATCAACTTACCGTCTTGTCCTCCACACAATCATTTTATTGCTGAGCGTCAAGCAAGAAGGCTGTGAATACCAATTTTAAAGTTATTGATTTGGCGCGAATGGAAATCAAACCCGGGCCTGCAGCTCCAGAGGCGGACGTTCTCACTACTAAATCGTCTGAGCTGTTAAAGCAGTTGAAACCCAGCATCCAATGTTGCAAGCCGCAGGAGTCATGGACAACTATATTTGTGACCGTCTCGTCCAAGACCTATGTGTGAAACCATCCGAACAGAGTTGAAAACGGGCTTGCTAGTTAAAGCTTGGACTCATCCGGAAAAGCCCAGTCCGACCTGCAACTATGATTCCCAAACATGAGTTCGAGCATCCAATACTTCAATAATACTACAATGTGTTTGTTACGCATAGCGTTCGGTGAAGTTTATTACGCAGAAATAAGGAAGAAAAATAGAACCACAGTATAGTTTGAAAAACTTTCAGTCTTGTAATGCCTTGTTTATACTGCCGATGATAACAGCTGAATCTATGGTGTCGAAACGTCCAGTTTTAAGGATTACTGTGGCTTTATATTTTTTTTTTAAGCTATTTTCGTCCTACTATTTATTGTATTATGCAGGTATGTTGTTTAGATCTTTCAATTACCGCAAAAGTTTTTATCATTTCTCTCATTTTATTTGGATTAGCAGCCTTGTATTTTTGGTATAGGAGAAGGTGAGTTGGAGTAGGCTTGACGGCACTTTTTAAAATTTCTCGATAGCAAGATTACGTTGAATCTCGCCTTGGCTTCCCATTAGAGCATCTACCCTTGGTCGCAGAAGATCGAAATACTTGGAGGCTCCAATTCGAGAAGCCATTCCCGCACCCCCCAAGGGTATAAGAGGGTCTAGAAAAGTCAGTTAATTACAGTTAAATCCCAATCGATAAGCGTAGTGGTTAAAAGCATCGCTCTCGACGCGAGATGTCTAGGGTTCCATTTCCGGGCTGACCAAATTGGCCACTGTCACCAACGGCTCGTAACCGCTGTGACGTTTCTTCGGAGCTGTGTTGCCCAAGCCCTGCAACGCGGAAATGGACTCCACCACTTGCTTCACGCTTTGGTGTATAACTGCGAGAATAATGAAGATTGTTCTTGCTAATTTGATTGCTTGTAAAAAGCCAAAACAAACAGAAAAATGAAAAAAATAGAAAACGTTTTGATTAACATATAAGGTAATTATTGTCAATGCGATTCAAATAAACTTAGAAATGGTTGTTGTCTGCTAATCGAAACATCTCTCGCTTTTAATAGCCTATGTATCAATTTGTTTTGGCTATTTTATTTGCGAAATACCTCAGATGGCCGAGTGGTTAAAACGTCCGCTTTTGCAGCTGTAGGCTTGGATTTGATTCCGTGTCGGGTCAAACCAATGACTCTAAAATCGATATTTACAGCTTCCATGCTTGACGTTCAACATTAAAGTAACAGTGTGGAGAACAAGCCGGTAAGTCTACATGTTGTGCCGGTGGGAAAGGCACGTAGTAGGATTCCTACATCTTGGTGTGGTAGACAGATGGCTGGCAACTCCTAAGCAAGCTCATTATAGCGCTTTTTTCCACCATTATATACGTTATTGACCGGTTGATAATCAAACCAACAAATTGTGAAAACTTCATCAACTTAGGATATTTGTCGGCAGCGTGGCGCAGTGGTTTGGAGCGTCGTTTTTACGACGACCATGATCGCAAGGTTAATGGTTCAACTTCCAACCCAGTCTCGTTCTTGCATCCTTGGATAAGATGCTTTACGATGATTATGTTTGCTTGGTGGAATCTGGCAAGCAGCAAAAAGAAGTTAGAAGTCAAATTCAACCGGAAAACTTGAAAACGAAGGCAACTCCTAAGTGAGTCTGGGTTTGTTCTACGCATAGCGCCTCCGCCGCTTTCTCGTGATAGAAGAATAAAGATGAAGAAATCAAATTTAAATTAAGTTTTTGTCCAACTAGGAACTCAAACTCAGCCTTATTCGCCAAACTCGAAAAGAGCAGATTAAGTTTTGAACTTGGCTTGATCTCATGAAAGTTTCGAACTCGAGATTGACTCACATTAGATCTTGCAAATTTTCAAAAACCTCTAACCGAAAAAGTGAATTCTGTGGAAAACTAATTTAGTCTCACATCTTTGGCTTGCATTATTAGTCGGGAAAAAGAAGAAGAAAAAGAACAAGAAAAGAAAGAAAAAAAGTTAAAAAGGGAAAAAGAAAGAAAAGAAAGAAAAAGAAGAGCGAAGAAAAGAAAATCCGATTCCCAACAATATTATTACGGACCAGACGGGTTGGTGATGGTGCAAGCCCCTACGCAAGTTGTGGAATTGTTGCAAGGTATGTAGCAATCGGAGATGTGCGGAATGAACATTTCAAAATTTTAGTCCATTCCAAATCCGCAACCATAAATCCAAGTCCAAAATATTATTGGAATAAAATCATTAATAGAACTTGCATTTTGTGTTTAAAATTCGGATGATAGTCATGCTTTCGAAATCCGATTGAAATATTCAAAATTACCAAAACTCGGTCCGTATAAATTCAAACCCAGATTCCGATGTGGGCAAAAAATTGGGCATATTCGATAGAAACACTAAAATTGAGTGGGCTTGTATTACTGTACGGCGGTGAGCGTCTGGGCAACGCCGATGCAATGAAACACTGCAACGGCGGTGAGCCGTCTGCGATGCTAAAATCGATTTATCCCGCCGGGGAATCGAACCAAGACTTTTTGCGCAGACAACAATGTCTTCACTATCGGGCAGGCTGAGCGAACGAAAGAAAAGTTGTAATAATTTGAGTCACGCATGCGAGAATTATGACTAGGGCAATTTTTACAACCTAATTATTTCCAAAATATGACTTAAATCTAAAAATCAAATCTTCATTATACTCGCGGTATTACGCCGAAGCGTGTAACGAGTGGCGGGGCCCATCTCCGCGGCTTAGCGCCTGGGCTACACAGCTCCGAAGAAATGTCGCAACGATGGCGAGCCGTTGGCGACACTGTATCGATTTGACCGGTCGGGGAATCGAACCCCAGACCTCCCGCACCGAGAGCGTGCGCTTAGCAACTGAGCTAACGGCCGGTTAAGCGCACAGGCTATCGGTGCGAGAGGACTAGGTTTTAATTCCCGGGTCGGTCAAATCTACACAGTGTCGCCAACGACTCGCCACCGTTGCGACGTTTCTTCGGAGCTGTGTTGCCCAGGCGCTAAGCCGCGGAGATGGGCCCCGCAACTCGTTACACGCTTCGGCGGAATACGGCGAGTATAATGAAGATTTGAAATATGACTTATTATTCCCTAAAATATGACTTAAAAATACGACCAAATTTTTTCTGTCTGGTTCTTAAAAACTATGCAGCCGAGTTGGAATATAGTATTTGTTATCATTTATTTTGAAAAGTTGAACCGCATGATCAAACAAGAACGGGCATTGTTCTTATCAAAACTCTATCCACAACATAGCATTTTCTTCTGAATAAAAAAAGAGCGTTCCACGAAAGCCGAAGTTGGTTACGCTTTTCAAAGCAGCACTAGCTTAGCAGGGTAGTGGTTTGATAGATCTGTACCACTACCAGTGGCGATTTTAAGAAAGTCGCTTCCTGCAGCTAGACGCCTTTGGTTAGTTCGAGATTTTTCATCCGTATCCATTTCATAATGAATTAGTTCGAAATTTTTGAGCAAGATATTTACATATGGCGTCACAGAGTAATAACAATACTGGAGATAGTCAGACTATTTTCCATCTTCTCACCATGAACGTACGGAATTTGGGAAGAATATGTTTCAATTTATGACTTTTATGACCGAAAATATACCTTATGACGAATGATGTACAATATGACATTTTAACTCCGTTATTGAACATCCTACAAAAGTTTTGGTTATTATTTTGAGTAGGCTTCATAAAAAGCAGACTTTCTAAAAAATATAACTTTTATGACAAAAACTGCCCTAGTTATGACTTAAATAAAGCACGTTTGACTCCCAACGTTTTGCGACAATGATCTACTGTACATTCTACGTAATTAATGTTCTACATTTTGTTCACACGGAAAATTTGACTGGAGTGTGACGTAGCTTCAGTTACGCACCGCAAAAGCAAAATTTCTTGGGTATATAAATCCGGAGGGTTGATTGGCTCACTTAGGCTCAATCGTTATGAAGCTAGAATATAGCCTGCATTTTACCTCAGTGCGGCTGATGAGAGCTAATAGAGGTTCATATAATTTAACGAACGATTGAGTCATTTGGAAAATGGAAATTGAACAGTAATTGAGAAATACAGCAAGGTGACCTTGCTCTCTTGGAGTCAGCGGCCGCCCGATATATATGTCAAATACGATCGGATCCAGCCGTGAATCGATCCCACAATGTAAGATCTGCAATCTGAGTGGTATCGCTTAGGCGCTAGGTAACGCTGCTGACGATGCACAATGTAAAAGGCACTTGCAGTTTCATCGACAAGCCCACAAAC
The DNA here is from genome assembly GCA_964006365.1 of Trididemnum miniatum. Lineage (NCBI taxonomy): Eukaryota > Metazoa > Chordata > Ascidiacea > Aplousobranchia > Didemnidae > Trididemnum > Trididemnum miniatum. The sequence continues at coordinate 2,884,590 of OZ023250.1, forward strand.
AATCTCGATTCACATGAGGTCATAAGCGACAGTTGTATTGTTAGCAACCTTAACCAAACCGTAGAGTGGGGTAGCGCTGTTTCGGGCTATTAGCCTCATCAGCCGCATTCAGGTAAGATTTATTCATCTACCAGAACGACTGACCTTGCCGCTGGCTTGCTAGCCCATGCCCCATGTTCGCTCATCCCTTCAGATAAATATAACTAAAAGAATTTAACCTTTGGGGTACGTAACTACTCATGTGTCTACGTCACCACTCGAGTCAAATTTTTTGCGTTGCCAGGGTGAAGATCAAAAGCTAAAAAGCAATGTTTTTCCTGGCCTGCTGGCCGGGAAGTCATAACGACTTCCTCTTGTCTGGTCGGAGGCTATAGGCCTATCAGCTCTCCATCACCAACAGTTGCGACGCAACTCCAGTAAAAACGTAACCATAGAGCGCGACAGCGCTGTTTCGGGCTATTAGCCCTCATCAGCCGCACTCAGGTAAGATACATTCATCTTCCAGAATAAATGATCTTGTCAGGATGACTCATCCCTTCAGACGAATAATCCTGCCAGGATCACTCATCCCAGCCCTGACTTCCCGTCCAGCAAGCCAGGAAGGACATTGATTTTTAGCTTTTAACCAACCAACTTATTCTACTATTACCGATGCAAACGTAATAATGGTTTAAATTTTTTACGAATTTTATATGGTTGAAAACTGGTTACCTGTTTGAAGAAGGCAGGCGCGTTTCCACAAACCTTTGAGGTTGAATTATCAGCTGTGATTATTATCTAATTTTTAATCTGTTTTTAGAACCGATGCAGCTTCAGGAATTCTATTGATTTGCCGAATAAAACGCATCAGTTGAACCAAAAAAAGTTTCCGTAAGCTTCAATCTTGTTCGTTATTTACGTGCAAACGTTTGCAGTGTATTTGAAGTAAAGTATTTGCGACAAATTTTGCTGATATTTTTAGGGAGCCAAGAAATATTTATGTTTTACTTATTGAGTAGCAAATTCGCCTTCCTATTGCAGGAAGGCGGTCAAAACGCTGTAAGAAGTTCGTTTAGATGTTGCTATCCACCAGTGGTACAATAAGCACAGTAAACTTGCCGGCTTGTTCTTTGCACTATCCCTCTCATGCTGAGCGTCCAGAAAGGAAGCTGTGAATACCAATTATAAAGTCATTAGATCGACCAGACTCGAAATCAAACCCAAGTTTACAGCTCCAGAGGCAGACGCTCTATCCCAGGGGTTCTTGACCTATTATGGTTGTGGTCCCCTTCTAGACACTCTCAACACTTGTGGCCTCCTGCGCAGCAATTAAATTTTATGTCAGCATTGCATTCTCAAGTGGCCAAGTGAGAGAGTGTCCGCCTCGAGAGCTGTAGACTTGGGTTTGATTCCAAGTCGGGTCCAACCAATCACTTTAAAATTGATGTTCACAGCTTCCCTGCTTGACGCTCAGCATTAAAGGGACATTGTGAAGAACAAGCCGGCAAGTTTACTTGTTGTGCCGGTGGGAAAGGCACTAAGTAGGATGCCCCCATCTTGGTGTGGTTGACAGATGGCCGGCAACCCATTAGCAAACTCGTATGACGCAGTGGCGCATTGATCGCTTTCTTGTGATAGAAGGATATATATGCGAATAAATAAAAAAATTCGTAGTAAATGCAGCTGTCTACCGGTCATAAGTCGCTTGTGGTATTCCCCAGGTAAGCCATTAGCCTCCAGTTTAATACCACTGCTCTATCCTATTCTGTAGTAGATCTACCTTTGTTTAATTTGAAATGGGATTGTATTTTTTATTCAATTGAGGTTTCATCGACAAATTTGCTTTGATGTAGAAAAAAGCGACATAATACGCTGCTTGTTTGTATAGGCTATATGAAAAGCGACCAGTTTCTACGCTATTAGTAAGGCCTAGTTTGATCCCTGTGCACTGTGGGCCTACAGTTGGCTACGCAAGTGAGCTTTCTTTAATATAATGTTTATAAGCTTGCTGTGGATTAGCGATGCCCATCTAGCAGACAGCTATACGAGCATAGATAATATTGCAGCAATGGTGAGTCACTGGCAGCGTTGTGCCTGCATTGCTTCTGTTGTTTTGCCAAGAAAACGAACGTTTCAACTCCAAGATGGGAAGATTCTGTTTAGGTAATGAGTTTCAACCGCGACACTGTTACTCTCACTGATCCATTCACAACAAATCGCTTCCAGCAAATGAACTTGACCATCGAAAATTCAAAAAGTTTCTCGCCGATGTTGATCATGGTGAACTGGTTATGTTAACAACATCCGTGCATAGATGGGCGAGGTAATGCAAAACGTTAGCTTCGTTAACCTCTACTTCGTTAACACAGTCAGATATTTCCGTTAACGTTAAGTCGTTAAATTCAGCTCCAATTAGCGGAAGTTAATTAAATTTGTTAAATCGTTAATTTTGACTTAAAACGACATTTCTTTCTAAAAAAAGCTTAAAATTTTTTAATATCAATGTTTGCGTGAGCATTTAAGCAATTTTTTCTACTCACAAGCAATATGTTTTGTTGTTTTTATCTCGCTGTTGACCTCATTGTTTGTATTTTGCTAGTTTATCGATTTTAAGCTTAACTAATATAAAGAGAAATAGCCTAAGCGATTACAAAAATTTAACGGAAGTTATCAAGCATTTACGGAATTTAAATTAGAGTAGACCGTTAATTTCAAAAAGAAATTTAACGAATAAACCAGTTAATGAAAAAATTAGTTTTGTTGTTAACGATTAACGAAATTGTGCCCACCTCGTCAGCATCCGTGCGATGATTATGAGCTAAGTTGCATGACTGAAAAAACTTTATGATCTTATTTTGACTTCGAACAGAGACATGCGTTTCAAAGTGAAGATCTACTTGGGCTACGAAGTCAAGTCCCGGATGGTAAACATCCTAATTTGATGGCCAAGCAAAGCAGCGAATTTCAGCTCAAAGAACTCGGTCGTTCTTGTAGAACTCGAATTTGAACGAAAAATCCTCGAACTTGAAAAAACTTGGTCGAGTTCTGAACTGATCAAAACTTGATAAAAATTGCTTGATCTTAATTAGTTAGTTACATATTTATTCTCCTATCACGAGAAAGCGATCAATGCGCTATACGAGCTCGCTTAGGAGTTGCCAGCCACCTGTCTACCACACCAAGATGGGGGAATCCCGCTAAGTGCCTTTCCCAACGGCGCAACAAGTAAACTTGCCGGCTTGTGCTCCACACTGTCCCTTTAATGCTGAGCGTCAAGCAGGGAAGCTGTGAAAACCAATTTTAAAGTGATTGGTTTGACCCGACTCGGAATCAAACTCGAGTCTACAGCTCAAGAGACAGACGCTCCATACCACTCGGTCATCTGAGCTGTCAGGGGTTCTTGAGATGTTTCTTCGGAGCCCAGGGGTTTTTAACCTTTTTTGCATTCTTTACCCCTTGCCGAATAAAAAAAGATAATTTACCCCTAGTGCAATACTTTCACCTTTTTAATACTGAAAATTGAAGTTTGTTTTAGTTTATACCTCAGAATAATACAGTATAGTTTATACCCCCGGTTAAACATCCTTGTTTTAGCCAAATATGATAAAAACTAGTTGAACTGAGCAGAAACTCCGTAAAATTTGCGTAACTTGACCTTGCAAAATTAAAAATATAGAACTCGAACCAAACTGGATTAAAAATGGCGGCGATTTCGCAGGGACGCAGCTGTGTAGCCAACGCAATCACACATAGGCCAACCTCTGCATTTGGGTCAAGCTATCATGTGAAGCGCTTTTAGCAAAATGGTCAAAACGAAGAATCAATATTGCAACTGATTAACTGACTATCTCCTCAAGCATTATCTGAGTCCTGCATCCTCCACGAATAGAGCCTACTTTACTAAGGTTCATTGTACGCTGCTCCTTACAACTTTGAGAGTTGAAATTTGACTCTGGAACTAAAAAAGGCTGCATAAGAACCACTGTTTTAGCGTTTTTGCCAATGGCTCAGCAATCTGCATGCGAACTTATCGGCTTCTTCTCCGGTTCTGAGTGTGGAATATTTGCATGTATAGTTTGACAGAAATTCCTATGCATTAAGAAGGAAACGTAAAGCCACAGTAAATCTGAAAACTGTAGTGTTGCGCAGTAAATCTCGATAAAGCCACAATAAATCTCAAAACTATCAGTCTTGAGATTTACCGTGGCTTTACTTTTCCTTCTTAAGCGATTTTTGTCCCGTATTTATTGTATTTCTATGCATCGTTTTCTCAGAAGTCACACAAATTACACTTATCGTTGGTCAACTTGTTAAAAAAGAAAATCAATTCTTGATTATATCCTCGGAATTACGCCGAAGTGTGTTACGAGTGGCGGGGCCCATCTCTGCGGCTTAGCGCGTGAACAAGACAGCTCCGAAGAAACATCACAACGGTGGTGAACCGTGGGCGAGTGGCGACACTGCGTTCGATTTGAAGGGCCGGATATCGAAACCAACATCTCACGCACCGGTAACGATGTCTTCAATCGCTTCGCCGTCTGGCCGGAGCGATTCACGTCGAACGCAAAAAATTTTTGATCGCAATTTTTTGGAAAAAATCTGATCACCGAAAGGATTGGAAGCGGTTCAGTGACGTAAGACCAAACACAACAGATGCGATTTTTTCTTTCATTTTTTTAAAAGTAATCATAAAAACGCAACCTGGATTAAGCCATTGCATTTAGTAAAATAAACAGCAATAAGATATGATTTTTGTTCCCAATAAACTCAACAAAACAAACATTTTTACCGAGTTAATATTCGTAGTTTGAAGGTCCATCTTGTCGGACGCCTTAAGGGTAATTAGCGTACCACCCTCCTTTAGGGTCAGAAGTGTTTGCTTGGGCTTGAGCAACGTTTAGAGGACTAAGTGGAACCCCGTGCATATTTTGTAAGGTTTGTGGGTTGACTTGGGCCCCGTGCGAGCTTTGTACAGTTTGTAGGCTGCCTTGGGCTACGGGCATACCTGGCACAATTTGTGGACCGGTTTGGACCCCGGGCATACCTGGCACAATTTGTGGATTGGTTTGGACCCCGGGCATACCTGGCACAATTTGTGGATTGGTTTGGGCCAAGGGCATACCTGGCACAATTTGTGGATTGGTTTGGACCCCGGTCATACCAGGTAGGCCAACAGTTTGCGTGTTTGCTAAAGTCCCGAGGACACCAGTTAGACTTTGAGGCTGTGCTTGGGCCACGGACACTCTTTGAGGGATTAGCGGCGACACATTAAGAACACTTCGCGGGCTAACTACGTTGGTGCCAGCAACAGATTGACCTAAGTTGGCTAAAGAAAGAAGCATAACGCTGGTGGCTCCCGTGGTAGGGTCGAACAAAGTTTGGTGACCACTTGCAGCTGAAATAAATTTCAATGTAACAACGAATAATTAGGCTTATTTTGCTGAACATAATAAAAAAAAAGACGAAAAACCATTAATTTTTCATCTTTTAGTATAGAATAATTCGCAATAAATATAAATAAATAAATAAATAAAACAACAATAATAACAGCAGAAAACAAGTTATGAAACAAATGTTAAATTGAGAAAATTAATTTCAAAATGTGAAAATTAGATAGAAATAAGCTATAATTCATAAATATTATTAATTGTATAATTCCCAAAAACAAACCTTCACATATATTTCTCTTAAGTTCAAGGAAAATTTGGAGAGAGGGACACCTTGCCAAAGCCAGGGCTGGGACGATGATATGGTTTGAACAAAAAGTTTACAAAAAGTTCGAAGTTAAGATTGTATAAGTAGAAATTGGTCGTCCAAGAACACATCAAATCTTCATCAAACTCGTAGAAGCGTGCAACGAGCTGCGAGGCCCATATCCGCGGCAGGGCGCCTGGGCAACACAGTTCAAAAAAACATCGCAGCGGTCACTGGCGACACTGTATCCGATTTGACCAGCTTGGGATTCGAACCCACAACCTCTCGCACCGATTGCAATGGTTTATTCACTATGGAAATCATTTGTTGTAGAATTGCGTCATTGCAATGTGAAGGAAACTAAAAATTTGTGGTGTTAACATGATTACCTCGTGGTTAGTTTCAAATGCTTGCCAAATTTTTTTTGATTATTTTATTCATTTATTTAGTTGCATATTTATCCTCCTACCACGAGAAAGCGATCAATGCGCTAACGAGCTCGCTTAGGAGTTGCCGGCCACCTGTCTACCACACCAAGATGGGGGAATCTCGCCAAGTGCCTTTTCCAACGGCACAACAAGTAAACTTGCCGGCTTGTTCTCCACACTGTCCCTTTAATGCTGAGCGTCAAGCAGGGAAGCTGTGAAAACCAATTTTAAAGTGATTGGTTTGACCCGACTCGGAATCAAACCCGAGTCTACAGCTCAAGAGACAGACGCTCTATACCACTCGGCCATCTGAGCTAATCTCCAAATTCAATGTGTTTAACAAATTTAACTTGAGTCTCCAAGCCACATAGTTGTAGTTTTGGTTTTCATGTCGGTGAAGTATGCCCATCGTGGAAGATGACCTAGATGCGTATCAAACTTACGAAGCCAGCTCCGGAGCTCAACTCACCAACCACTCGGCCTACTCCATGAGCAAACTTACACTAAATCAGTTTTGAGTTCAACGTCTCGTACACATGAAGGTGCGATTTCACTAACTGAGACGCTGAGATCTTTGAGACATTGTGCAGGTATATTTTATTATGACGTCACATCCGCACAGAGTCATTGAGATGAGATGTCATGATAAAATAAACCCGCACAATGTCTCAAAGGTCTCAACCTTTTTTAATAATTTTTTTTATTTTTATTTCAAGCCGCTTAATTGCAGCTTAGGATTTTTGTGGTAGTGGAAGTAAATGAGTGAAACAATTAAGCATAATGGAGATGACCTAGTTGAGCATCGAACCCGCGAAGCCAGCTTCGGAGCTCAATGCACCAACCACTTGGTCAACTCCATGTGCTCAAAGGTCTCAACGCCTCAGTTAGTGTGGTCGCACTTCTAGAGTTGGAGATTTTGTTCTTTGCAGATACTGTACTTAATGCTGTTAATACACCTTTTTTGTAATTTGCACACATTAAGCAAACAAACAAACAAAGAAGTGCTTTGCATAATCGAGATACGAAGACGTAAACAGTTGAATGCAATGCAGTACTGTCTAACTTAAACAGAAGTTAATGTTCAGTTTAATGAAGTGCAGTGTAACTATTATGTTTAGATAGAATGGTATGTGTTGAAGTTTGAAAAACAAAATCCAATCTTCATTATAGAAACTTTTTTTTTTCTTAGTATTGGCATATTTATCCTCCGATCATGAGAAAGCGACGAAGCGCTGTACGAGCTCACTTAGAAGTTGCCGGCCATCTGTCTACCACACTAAGATGGGGGAATTCCGTTAAGTGCTTTCCCAACGGCACAACAAGTAAACTTGCCGGCTTTCTCCACACAGTCCCTTTAATGCTGAGCGTCAAGCAGGAAAGCTGTGAATACCAATTTTGAAGTCATTGGTTTGACCCGACTCGGAATCGAACTCCAAGTCTACCGATCTAGAAGCAGACGTTCTATACCACTCGGCCATCTGATCGGTCCGAACGCCGCAGCGGGGGCGAGCTGTGGACGACATTGCTTCCGATTTGACCCCAGGCTTACCGCACCGGTAGCAATGTCTTATTGAGCTTAATAAACGTTGATAAAACTTCATATTAATTGCATGTCACTATCCACTCACCTCTCTGTAACACCTGGAATTGACTTTTACCAATTTCGCTTCTTTTCCTCATGTGTTCTTCTCTTCGCGATCTTCTTATTTCCTTCCGTCGCAGCCCTTCATCCTTAGTTTTCTGCTCTTGACTTCAACAGAAAGTCAAGAGTGTTATGTCAGCGGCATGTCTACTGATACCGCGCGCAGGTGGCTAATCTTTCATGACGGGTTCGATTCACGGCTGGAGCCGATCGCATTTGACGCATATACAGGATGGACGCTGACGCGAAGAGCGCAAGCTCACTTCACGCTCTCCCTCAATCAGCCTGCTGTAGAATTTTCTATTCAATGTGTGAAAATAATCTCAGCTGTTTGGTAATCTAATATCTTAACTTACTACATAACCGCCAAGTGAAATTTTGTGGTTAAACTGCTTCCTTAAGTTTATCGTTCATATGAGCTAGTACTTCTCTTAGCACTCTTTCATCAGACTGGGGTCTACCAGGGATAGACTGTATGGTCCCTAGGGCAATTCATTCCCTTTTTTCAAGGGAGCTACCTATGTTGTGTAACGCAGGACTTGCAGGACACCTGTCTACCTCTAATAAACGATGGAAGATAGCGTTTAATGCCTTCCCAATAACATGATAAGTAACCCTGTAGGTTTGTTCTCAGCACTGTTTTTCTAATACCGAACGTAAAGCAGAAAGCAGTGAATACCAATTTCAAAGTCATTGGTTTGACCCTTATAGTTTTCGTGTCTAGGGGCAGACGCATCATCCACTCGTCCATTTTAGCGGTATAACTGCTTCGCTTGCAGTTTTCAAATCAACACATAACCGGAGACCAGTTTCGAAGCGTATTTCAGTAGCAAAGTCAATCAACTACTCCAGTGCATGGTTGTTAAATATGAGTGCAACTGGTTTTAGGCTGGGACTTCAAACAACCATACGCAGTTCAATAGCTTATAGTCAGGGTTACCACCGGACCACACCAAAACATAAGCACGCTGCAGTTAGGTTGCCAAAAAGTCAAAAGCTCTTTATTGTGAAATCACTAAAAGTCGATAAAGACCAAAAAAAAAGGTCTTCTCGTCCACAGAATCCTATTTTTTCCACTAAAATTTCAAAATCAAGCACTGTACTCAAAAATAAGCTCGTTCTTTAGAAATAAGCACATTCACGTTTTCTAAGACGCTACCCTTGAAAATAAGCACAAATCTTAGAAATAAGCACGAAATGGTAACCCTGCCTATAGCACAACTTAAAATTTTATTTCTTTTTTTGAGGAATTAAAACACCAACGCAAAGCCTTTGACACCTTCATGACAGTCGCGTTATACGTCGAAGCGTGCAACGAGTAACCGGGTCCATCCGCGCGGCTTAGCGCCTGGCCAACACAGCTCGGAAAAAACGTTGCAGCGGTCGCAAATCTTTGATTTCTTCATCTTTATCCTCTTATCACGAGAGAGCGGCGGAGGCGCTATGCGTAGGACGAATCCAGCCTCGCTAAGGAGTAATGTTGCCTTTGTTTCTAAGTTTTCCAGTTGAATTTTGCTTCTGACTTCTTTAATTTGCTGCTTTGTTGTTCGCGACACTGTGCCCAATTAGCCCGGTAATCGAACTCCAGACTTCCCGCACCGATAAACGAGGTGTTTAGCCACTGAGCTAACTCAGAACGGTAAAAATCTTAGCCTCAGTCATTTAGGAAAAAATATCAATGAAATAAATTGTTCTAAAACAAAATTCTAACTCACTATCTTTCGATTAATTTAAATATAATCCAGGAGACTATGATTATCCCGAACCCTGCAGCGACTCCAACAATAATTTTTATATCTGTAACAAAAAAAGAAAACTTAAGTTCCCTCCCAATTCTTCAAGTGAGGAGGTTCCAGACTAGGACCGCAGACAAAGAAAAAAATTAGGGGGGGGGGAATTGGAATTGAAATCTGAAATAAACTAAAGTAACTGCATCTCTACAGCTCAGTAATCTCTTTGACCCCGAGGTCCCCTTAAAGATATTGTCTTATTTGAGAGCTCCTTGCAGGGACGGATCCAGAATTGTTTTAAGAGGTGGGGGGGGACTGAGATGATTTTTAAATAATGTTCAACTGAAAACTCAGCAGATTGAGGGAGACTGCGAAGTGAGTTTGCGCTTTTCGAATCAGCAGGCACTCAGGGTTATTTGTCAAATGTGATCGGCTCCAGTCGCGAATCGAACCCGTCACGTAGGATCTATAACCTGCTGCGATAACGCTACGCCGCGTCGTTAGTATGGGATGAAAACTTGAGCCACGAGCTCTCCCCCTAGATTTACCTGTGCCTAGTCTGCGCAAACCTGCAAATGAGGTGAATACATTGAAATCACTTTGATATTTATTATATTCCTTATGGGAACCCAGTATCTTGCAGCGGTACCTATGGGATAACTGACGACTTTGTTAAGAACACTAGGCCTACTATAGCAGCTATTAATTATTTTACAATGAACCTTTGGACAAAAAAAAACTTTGTGCAAATCTAAAACACTTTGAACAAATAGAAAAAAGTTCCGTAAAATATTTATGCATCGTTTTTACCTGCTGAATCAAGATCAGAAATGGATTCTTCTGTAGCAGTTGATTCTATAATACAAAAAAAAACAAAAAAAACAAAACAAAACAGGCAGTTCACCCTTTCCAGCAACACTAGTTTAAGCTGTGATTATTTTACGCCACCGTAGTGTGCACAAGAGACAAAACACCAAATTATAAACATGAAAAAAGCGAGACATTCCACATAACAATTAATAAAGCGGAAAAACATGTCAAAAGTTACACTCGTAATTATACAGCTATAGACAATAAAAAAGATTTCTTTTTGCACTTTCATGAGTTTTATTGCTTCTGGTTTTCTCGGCTAAATATCTAGTTCAAATTTTGTTTTTAATATCCATAATAATACTACCAATGTTTAAAACTGCGTTGTTGTACACCATAATTATATACTGTTTCTATGAATCCATATTGAAAATTTTGTCACACCAAGTAAAACCATTGCAGTTTTTTGATCAGCGCCAATTTGTCTAAGTCAGTGGTTCTCGAACTTTTTTAAATTTCTACTTTGCGGTCTCCCAAAATTTTTTGCTATCACTCACGGTTCTTTATTTTTAAGCATAAATTTCCACATAAAATCAAGTGAAGAGCAAAAAAAAGTTCACCAAGTCCGCAGATGTCCAATTTTCCAAGCAAAATCAAGTGAAAAACAAAAAAAGTTCATCTCGCAACTCCGCAACCTCTTTGCGGTCGCTGTGAAACTACTTCGCGGACCCCAAGGGGACCGCGGTTCCCAGTTTGAGAACCACTGCTCTGAATAGAGTTCTCACATCCAAATATAAACGATGAACAAAGCATTTGTAGCGGCTGCAAGATAAAGACTTTGTCACGCAGAAACATTTTGTTTCATTGATTGTCGTTTATTTATTGCTAATTCCATATTTTTTATTTATGGTACTCACCATATTCATAATCTTGTGAAGCCACCAACGAAAATAGTAATAAAAGGATTAGATGTGCTTTCGACCATTCCACCAGCATGGCATTTTACATTGCTACGTTTAAAATTTTAAGAGGAATAAAGCTTGAACAATCTTTCTAAATGTAATAATTATTTTTCAACAGCAATGTTCTGAACAGTTACCGCTAGATTAGAGATCTTACTCTTTTACTGTAAAAAGTAAAACGATAAATTGGGATACTTAGGGAAGGATCTATTTTCATAAAATAGTCCTACTACTGTATACAATGAATTCATTTTTCACAAAAATTATCCTATTTTGATATAATTTTCCATTAAGTGACTACGGTACTAGTAAATAGTTTTAATGTTGTAATTTGATTAAAGCAAGTTTTATGACGAAACAAATGAATGCTGAGACGTGAGGTTGAAAATTAAAGCAGTTGAAGTATTAATTCAATTTTCGACTATTAAATAAAGTCTCTTCAGATAACCAGATAACGACATATACATCTTAGGATAACCAGATAACGACATATACGGCCGAAAAAAGTCGAAGTCGAAACGTATCCCGTCTGGTGCAAAATAATCTAATTCAATTTTATTTTTTTCCACCAAGTGGCAACATATAAACGAATTAATCCAGCTGTAGGTGTACAATTGGAACCACTTGGTGAGGAGATAGCAAAAAGACCATACAGTCATCTAGTCTGCTGCCACCTCACCAGCACGGCTTCAGTTTTAAATATGTGCACCACACGATAAACAAGAAAACAAAACAACACAAGAGAAAAAAACAAACTAAAAACCATAATTAAATACTTTAGTTAGTTAGTTAGTGTCTTTTATTTCCGTACCGTCAACACAAGAATAACATGCATAAATAACATACAGTATAATTGGACAGCACGAGAAAAGGGAAGAAGCAACAAAACGATGAACGTTGTAGCATGCAAGGGGAGAATGGAAGATCAAGAAAAGTAACATGAGAAGCATGGTTGCAGCACCCGAAAATAAGCTAAGCAAATAAAAAATCATTTGTTTAACATAATATACAATAATAGGCTGTAGATATTTCAGGACATTAATGTTCACTCAGATTAATTTAAAAATCTAAATCAATATTGATTGGTTTGCAAAAACTTTGTATTGTTCCAGCAAATAATTAAAATACAGGTTTTTAAACTTAACTTTTCATGAAGATTCGATGCTTTGTGGTGCTTTCCGCCATATCTGTGCTCCAGCAATCGCAGACAAGGATTTTACCAAATTGGTGCGAATATTAGAAATGAGAAAATTATATTTGGGTGATGCTCTCGTGTTGTGATTATGCAACTTTTCTAGTTCTATCAAGTTATTTACCGTCCATGCTTTGTTTTGATTGTTTAGGCCAACATGATGCATCATTTTCGCAATTTGAAATTAATAGCCTGGTTCACATCAGCAATTTTTAGAAATTTCAGTTAAAAGAATAGTGGAGCAGAAGGTGTTTGATACGGAGTTTTGGTTATTGGTCTTGACACACATTTTTTGAATGATACTAGGAGAGGTTTGAGAACGCTTTTAATAGCTCTTTTCCACTGGGGAAAGAACTACTAAAAAGGGAAGAGCTACCAATTAAAAACGTATAGGCTAAGCAGGCTAAAGCCTAGGACATCGGAGAAAATGGGGGCCTCGGAAAAAATGAGGGGCCTCATTCGGGGCGGATTAAGAGATCGCGGGGCCCGGCGCAAATAAGAGTGCGGGGCCTCTTAATAAATCATGAAAAGCGAAAACAACAAATGTCCTTTTAGACCGGCCGATTAGCTCTATTTTTAAGACTTTGATGTTGCTGCAGAGGTCTGGGTTTCGATTCCCGGGTCGGTTAAATCGGACACAGTGTCGCCAACGGCTCGCCGCCGCTGCGACGTTTCTTCGGAGCTGTGTTGCCCAGGCGCTGAACCGCGGAAATGGGGCCCGCCGCTCGTTACACGCTTCGGCGTGATTACGCGAGTATAATGAAGATTTGATTTGATATTAAACTTTATTGACGTCACAATCAATCGGAAATTTCGCAATATTTATCAAACTCAGGTTTGGGTTGCTCTTAAAAAGATGTTAACGTTCTATTAAAATTTTAATGTCGTAAAGTTGCTAATTTCACTGAAAAACTACACACAATTGCTTACTTCCAGGGCCAGCGCCAATGGGGCTTGTTCCCCAATCGACATGCTTGCCCCCTCGACAATCAACAAGCTTACTAGTTTGAAGACAGCGGCTTTTGAGCTTAATTTCAAACTTTGGCCCCCCTATAATAAACGCTTGGCCCTCCAAAGTCGACTGCTTTGTCGCCGGCTCTGCTTACATTTGATCGACAAGTAAAGAATTTAACTTGCTATCATGCCAAGGGCAACTTTACTAGGCTATGCTCAGGTATTTTCGCAGAGTTGCTTTAGAAAACAACACTCAACATATGTTCAGGTATTTGTTCAGGTATTTTATTAGTAAATTGTCAATTTGGCTGTAGAAAAAAACACTCAACAAATAATGCTATTACATACATGAAATTATACTGAACGAACTTGACAACACTAAACAGTTTGTGGAATTTTTTTAGATTTTGCCAAAGCCTTCGACTGTGTTAACCACCAGATATTATTAGATAAACTTGAACACCATGGTGTCAGAGGTAATGCTCACAATCTGCTTACTTCGTACTTGTCTAATCGCTTAATTTTCAGTATACTAGTAGTAGTTGTATGTTTTATTCAACGACCATCAAAGTACATAGAAACAACGCATATCACGACATATACGGCCGAAAAAAAAAGTAACAGCGACAAAACGTTAGCCGTTAAAGCATCCGGATTAGAAATAAAATTCAATAATTGAAAAGGAAATAATAATAACAATAAACTATAAAGCTCCCAGTAGCATGTGAACACCAAATAGTTATATGAATGTGTAGAAAACATAAATATTGGAGCTTTGTGAAAGAGTAAAGTGTACAGCATAAAAGCATTGCATCCGGAAAACGGGTGACTTTGTTATCTGTACGCAGTTTCGTAGAAGGTTCTGAGTTTCATCCGTGAGCACTGTATATGAAGCGTCATCCGGTATATAAAACAAGATATAAAGGTAGCGGGTGGAATCCGCTACGATCGCTTTCGCGTAATGGGAGGATTAATATGCAGCTAAATAAAGTACCGGTACTAAAAAAAAAACTACGGTCGGTAAAATTACATAAATCTTACCCAAATCCGTGAACATCCTGGAGTGGATTCTCGCGTTTCTCTGTTTGTCTGTCACTTTCGACACTTCGTCACTCCATGGGTGCATGCAGTCACCGCATTGGTCCTGAGGTGCGTAGCGGAGTGCAGAGTGAGTAAGATTAAAGACAGGAAAGTTTGACCTAGAGTTTTTATACAAAAAAAAAAACAATAGCCTTACTTTAAACTGTTCTGTGCCATGGTGGTCTAGTCTAGGCAACTGGGTTTCGGTGCAGAAGATACCGGTGCTAATAGTTGCCTGTAGTCTATAGCAGCCTAGTGACTGATCTGATAGTCTGACGGGGATACCAGGTTCCGATTTTGCAATGCACATTGCACCTGTGCAGTTGTTAGATTAGTCTGTGCATATTAACTGATTAAGATAGACTAGACCACCATAACAGAACTAGACTAGCAGACTAGCAGCTGATCAACACTTAAACCTAGTGCTTTGTAGAGTTTCTTGCCTACAGGTGTACAGTAGATTAGATCAGTAGCCACTAAACAGTACTGCTAGGCCCTGGGAAGCTTGCTCATTAGGAGTTCACTAAGCTGCTGAGGTGGTATGGTACCGGCACAGGGTGCAGCAGTACAGTACCGGTACGCACAGGGTCCCTTAGGTCTGTCATACTGAATAAAATCTAAAGTAGTGGTACAGGATAACCAGATAACAGACTTGAAAAACCAGAAAACTGGCAATGTAGACTACCAGTAGCCTAGTTCGCTGGTAACCTGCGGTACCAAGTGGCATATGGTAGATTAGACCTGTTTTTTTTTTTTTCGGTGAAATTTTGGCCATGGTCCAAATTTCTGCTTATGCATTTATTTCTACTTATGCACGCTAGTTTAGTGAGAAAGTCTACTTTTGCAAATGGTTTTAAAATGTTAAGTAGCCTAGTTACAATTAAGCAATGCATAATGCAAATACTAAAGTTACCGTATGTTTGAATTATAATTGGCAGCACTATTATTTCATATGTTTTTTTATGTATATATAGCAGTATAGAGAAGTTTTAGCTAACTATCATTTCAACAGTTGTTTTTCTTTCATTTCTTTGCCAGGACATTGTGATTCAGTTTTGCACAACAAAGCCATTTATGTTTAATGTGCTATATTATCTTGATTATGCTTTAGCATCAGCAAACTGTTTGTTAAGTTTGAAGAGCACAAATTATGTTTTGCCTAAACTCAGCTTTTTGGACGTGTTTTCAACAATGCTACTTTTTAAGCAGCTCCAACTTGGCTATACTTATTGCAATACTTTTACTTGATTAGTTTTAACATCCACTACTTCTCTACTTCATGTAAGTTTTGGCCCTTGGTAACTATGCAGCTGTACTTTTTTCTTGATTAGATTTTTTGACTACTTTTTACACCACTGGTCATGTTGCCTTGATCTAGCCATTTGCGACGAAATAGACTTTAGGCTACTGGTAGTTTGGTAACTTTGGTTAACATACAAAAAAAGTTTGGCCAAGTCCATAGTGATTTGATTGAGCTGCTTTGAGTGACGTATATCTGTTTAAAATATGCATCAATGGTTTCTAGGTGGTTAGTAATTATTTTTGTGAACTTGTATGATTTAATATACCGGTATATAGAAGTATAATATTGTTTTCTAATGAAGAGGTCGTCAAGTGCTACTAAATTAAAGCCATTGCTGAACACGCCAACTCAGCCCTTACAAGCGTCTGTAGATGGTTCATACAAAGTGATTAGCAATGATTTTGTTTGCCCGATTTGTTTTAACTTGATTGAAGAAGCTTACATGACAAAATGCGGACACACGTTTTGTTATGGCTGCTTAAAGCGAAGTCTAGAACAAAACAACAAGTGTACAAAATGTAACACAACCTTGTCTAACAAAGATGAACTATATCCAAATTTTTTGTTAAATGATTTAATACATAAACAAAAGCGGATGCTTGAAGACACACTGTCTTCTTCAAAATGCATGAAGGTTGACAGTCGGACATGGGAGTGGCAAACATTTTTTGCATCTGCGGACAATGATGAACTAAAACTGAGTGATCTAGATCTCATGTTAAAGCTGTTGAAAGAACGACGTAGGCGTTTGGTGCAAGAAGGCGCTGTTGCACATAATCAAGTATTGCTTGAATTTTTGTGTGACTTGCGTAAAGAGAGACAAGAAGTTTTGGAAAAAGTCCGTTCTGAACTGGTGGTTCTTGAGGCTGATATTTCTAGGGTTGAAGAATGTTTAGAAAGTGATTCAAAAAGTCAATTGTCTGACTCAGTTGTTCCTGATGATGTTGATGAGACTGTAAAAAAGGAGCAAATGGTTCCCAAACCTCCACCTAGCACCACATCATCTGCAGATGAACCTTCAACATCAAAACCTGAGGAAGAGTCTTTTCGTGGCTGGAGCAACAAAAGCAAAGTAGATGAAGGTTCACTGCATCGAACTCTTGCGCGTCGTCGCTGCAGACTTCAAGCACACTTCAACGATTTGCAAGAATGTTATTTTGACACAAGAATGAGTGAAATATCGCCGGCAGAGCACAGGGATGTTGAACTACTTTCAGATTTCAGTTCCAAACTCAAAAAGTTCACACAATTTACTTCAATACGTTCTGTTGCGACGTTGAGTTATGCCAGTGATATCTTGAATCAGTCAAGCATAGTATCAAGTATAGATTTTGACAAAGATTGTGATCATTTTGCTGTGGCAGGAGTGACCAAGAAAATTAAAGTTTTTGATTACGAGTCTGTTGTTAACAATGTGGTGGATGGTGTCAACTGTCCTGTTGTGCAAATGGCTTGCAATTCCAAAATCTCGTGCGTTGGATGGAGTCATTATCATAAATCGTGGCTAGCTAGTAGCGATTACGAAGGTTCAGTGATATTATGGGATGCTTTTAGTGGCAAGAAGCAGCGATTGTTCCAGGAGCATGAGAAACGATGCTGGAGTGTTGACTTTAATAGCGTTGATCCACGGCTTTTAGCTTCTGGGTCAGATGATGCAAGAGTGAAACTATGGTCTTGCAATGTTCAGCATTCTGTGGCTTGTATTGAAGCTAAAGCAAATGTATGTTGTGTGCAATTTAACCCCCACACTGCATTTCACTTAGCATTTGGTTGTGCTGACCATTTTGTACATTACTATGACATTCGAAACACAAAAAAATCATTGACTGTTTTTCGAGGTCACAAAAAAGCTGTGTCCTATGCTAAGTTTGTGGATAAAAATGAAATCGTTTCTGCTTCCACTGATAGCGAACTCCGTTTATGGAGAATTCGATCCACTCCTTCTGTAAGGTCATTTAAAGGTCACACAAATGATAAAAACTTTGTTGGACTTGCAACGAACAACGACTACATAGCATGTGGCAGTGAAAACAACTCTTTGTATGTTTATTACAAAGGATTATCGAAAGCGTTGTTAACTTACAAGTTTAACGTGGTTAAAAGTGTTTTAGAAAAAGAACAAATTGACGAAGATAGCAACGAATTTGTTAGCGCTGTGGCTTGGCGGGCAAACAGCAACATTATAGCAGCGGCCAACAGCCAGGGTACAATCAAAATACTGGAACTAATCTGAAGCCCTTGGTATACAGTTCAGTTGGCTGAGTGGATAGAGTGGTGGCAAAATGTGACAGTTTGACACTCGTCACTCGAAAACTTTCCTTGCTAAACCGTCAAACCAGACCAGTGGTTTTCAACCAAGCTTCCGCATAACTGCTGGATTCGCCAGCACAATCCAGGGGTACCGCAAGTTTACAATTTAGAGCTGGGTTCAAGTAAATTCGTGAGTTAAATTGATGCACAGAGGTTTCTTGAGTCTCTTGGAATCGTTTGTTGGGGTTCCGCTCCACCAGAAAAGTTGAAAACCACTGAACTAAACCATTGAGGATAAGTGTGCTAGCTCGATTGCCTGGAATCGTGTAAGTGCACTTACCTTCATAAAGTGTTGAAGTTTTTGCGATCAAATTTCCGTCGATGATCCATTTGTTTCAAGAACATACCGGTGTAACGTCTTTTTAAGCGCTACTCCTCATTTAATGGGAAAATTGCGAATTGCTGTTGATATTTGATACGTTTCGTATAGTTTTGTAAACCTGAGTGTAATAAAATCTGTCACGGTTTGGCTTAATGTTCAAATGCGCGTATCGCTTTTGTATGACTTGTTATAAGCCTTTTTCTTATTGCGTTATAAGCTTGCAATTGCTCTGTAGGCAAAAATTGATATGGGTATACGTTAGATTGTCATGAAGCAAGTGAGTTTGATTCGAGAAACGGTTATCCGTGAGTTCTACAGTTTTTCAAGTATGTTTGAATTGAACTCTTGCGATTGCTTGTAAGTTCAAGCATTTAAGGAGATACCGTGGCAGATTTGTACATGCGAGTACAAATCCTAGTAGGTTCTGCAATGCAATATATCATAACTTAAACTTTCACTTTTGTATTGCCTTTCTTACACTGCTGACGATGACAGCTGAATCTATGTTGTCAAAACGTTCAGTTTTAAGAACTGCTGCGGCTTTATTCTGCCTCCTTGAGCAATTTTCGCTCCATATTTATTATATAATTATATTCCGAAATATAAGTCTGAGCTTTGGGGTGGGCAGTTTTCGGTGTACAGGGCATCTTCAACCGAAAACTATTACGAAATATAAAAAATATCTGGCCAAGCTCCGTTTTGATTTCTTGCTTATGATATCGTAAAATAACACAATGCTCAAAATGAAATTATGTGTTGGAACCATGTTGTTCATAGTTTCGTTTTTTTTTCGCTGATTTACTGCTTTGTCATTTTTAAGGCTAAAAAATTGTTTAGTCTGCTCATAAAGTGCAGACAAGCGCTTAAGGCTTCGTTTAGTCGTCAAATTCAATTCATCCTTTAAAATTTAATGGTATGTATAGACTGCAATATCTTCTCGTAAATGCTCTTCTACTGTTACCTTGATTGTATTTTTCGATTTCGTTTTTACAAGATTGTTTATATTTTGTGCAGCTACCGATTTGTGCCGTTGTAGTGAGTTGAAATTTTGCTCCAAATATTTGCAGTTGCGGCATTATTCGCTGCTGTGTTTCCGTGATAGTAAGACAAGGTCTTATATCAATTTTAATAACACCAGAGCTTATTTTTGGGGGGATGTCATTTATATTTTTTATCAAAAACAAAATTAGCACACAAAGTAGAAAATTATCGAGATTTGAAAATACTCATGTTATGAAAACCTAACCCTCAGTTAATCGATTTAGTTAAGCTACCACTGCTGCTTTTTATCCTAAATTTTCACATTAACTTTTCCAGCAGTAGTAAAAACTCACTCGAGGAGAAAAAAAGTTTTGCGCAATCGCCTAGGTCTTATTTTAAGGGTAGGGTTTCGTTGAAATCATTTTCAATATTTGGGCTCGGTCTTACTTTCTGGAAACACGGTAATTGTTGGAAGACATCGAGGTTTCAGTGCTTTGCTTAAATTCCTTTCTTTTTACCTTTAGTTAAAAGACCGTAGCCAGTGTACTGTATTTTGTGTAGCTCAGTTGTCATGGCAATGGTATCAGTGCGGGAGGTCTGGAATTCGAATCCCAGGTCGGTCAAATCGGACACACTCTCAGCAAAGGCTCGTCAACGCTGCGACGTTTCTTCGGAGCTGTGTTGCCCAGGCGCTAAGCGGCGGACATGGCCCCGCCACTTGTTGCTCGCTTCGGTGTAATACCGCGAGTATGACGAGTTGATATTTGTAATCGTATTTACAAAAGTTTGGGTGAAACCTCACCATCATCACAGTAAAACTACAGACGCATTAGGCTAGAATGCATATCTGTTATGGAACCTTGCTTTTGCAGTTTCATACTGATGAAGGCAAAAGTTTTTGTCGAAAAGTTTGTGTGCATATAAGTGTACTGGCTCTAATCTTTCTATCAAAGTTAAGTTCCAAGACTCGTCTTAATTTTCACATTTGTTTCAATAAACCGGTGTATGTTGCCACGTGTACGTGCTATTCACTGCAGTTATTTTCACTTAGAAAAGAAAATTCTTAAGCAATTTTAAACTCAGTGACGTCATAATGTCGGTAGGATTTCGGTCTGTGTCTCGACGTCGAAGATCGAGACGAAGTGATGACGTAACGATTGATCCAGCTCGACAAAGTCTATCTCACATCAACGGAACTATAAATAAGATGTCGGTTCGTGAAGTTAAACGAAAATTGACGGAATTCAACTTAAGCACAGAGTGAGTTCGTGATTTTCTCGCTAAATACTTATCTCAGGACCGGCTGGTTAGCTCTGTTTCGACGTTTTTTGGGAGCCACGCAGATGGGTCACTTGTAACACGCTTCGGCGTAGTACCGCGAGTATGATGAAAATTTAATTTTTTTTATATTTTAACTAACTGAAGTTATCTTCAAATTATATTGAACTGAAAATCCAACAATAATGGAGGAAGAGTGCGAAGTGAGCTTGCGCTTTACGAGTCAGCAGCCACCCGGTATATATGTCAAATGCGATCGGTTTCAGCCTCGAATCGAACCCGTCGCGTTGGAGCTGTAAACCTGCGCGCAGTTGCGCTAGGTCATGTCGCTAACACTCATTATTTATTTTATTGGGCCGGTAAAGGTATCACGTACCAGAGGATGTGTGTTTGACTCCGCATTAGTATATTAGTAGTGCGTTCGATATATTTATTAATGTCAAGAAAAAAAATGAGCCATAACGTTTAAAACCATCTAAGAAGATCGCATGCGAGAGCAAAGATTTGTGCCTACGTGTTCACCAAACTTAATTTTGGCGCATTCTGCATATTCAGCAAATGGCCAACCACACTTAGTGGTTAAAAACATTAGTATCGGTGCAGTAGGTATGGGCTCGATTACCGGGCAGGTCGAATTGAACAAGGTGTCCAACGCTGTGACGTTTCTTCGGAGCTGTACTGTCCTGGTGCCAAGTCGCAAAGATGGATCCCGCTACTCGTATAATGACGTTGTTAAGACAATTGATATTGCTTCGCTCTTTTCAGTGGTGTGACAGAAGTTCTCAAAAAGCGCTTAAAAACTCATTACAAAGAGATGAAGATGCCACAGATTAACATTGTCGGCCAGTATTATCCTCGTATGGTTGTCGTTGATTTTGAAGCTACTTGTGAAGAGGAGAATCCAGAGGATTACATCCATGAAATCATCGAATTTCCAGCCATCCTCGTCGACACTTCCACCTTCTCCGTAGTAAGGTTTTAACATTTTGTTCAATAATTCTTCTCACCCAACATTGCAAAAGAAATCTTCAGTTTGTCATCAGAGACAACTCCGATGGCCGAGTGGTTAGAGCGTTTGCCTCTGTAGCTGTAGACGCGGGTTGAATTCCAAGTCCGGTCAATCCAATCACTTTACGATTGGTATTCTCAGCTTCCCTGCTTAACGAACAACATTAAAGGGACAGCGTGGAGGACAAGCCGGCAAATTTTTGTGTATATTTGGGAAAGGCACTTAGCGGGATTCCCTATCTTTTAATGTTAAACAGATGGCCGGCAACTCTCTGAGTGAGCTCGTTACAGCGCTTAGATCGCTTTCTCATATTAAGAGGGTATATATGCGGCTAACCGCAAAAATAAACTATTCCGCCGAAAGTGGTCGCGTGACAACGTTGCTACTGTTCGTTATTCGAAATAATTTTTTTTAGGTTTTGGAATTCTCTTCTAAATTTTCTATAACTAAGGATGTCGTGGGCAATGCAAAGCAGGCTGCGGACCTTCCGCTGCAACTTTATAGTAAAATATTCTAAAACAGTGGTTCTTAACCTGGGTTCGTTTGAACCCTTGGGTTTCGATGGAATTGTTTTGGGGGTTTCTGGAATTTTGACATATTCTAAAGAAGTATAAAGTTGCGTTCAACTTTCTCATGTTATTTGTCAGCACTTGTCTATGCGAGCGCGCGTTTTCTAGTATGGTGGAAGTCAAAACAACGAAACAGGCTTGCATGTGAAATAAACTTTAGAATTGCTCTTCCGAAACAATGCGTCGAATTTCTCAGTTGGTTGCCAGTAGTGAACAACAGGAAGCACATTGATACAACAATGTGTTTGTTTATGTTATGATTAAATGTAGTTGGTTTTTAGTTATATGAGTGAGAAAAAAATTTGGATTCAATGAAATCGTGCGGAATAACGTAGAGGTTCGGCAAGCGAACAAAGGTTATGAGCCACTGTTTTAAAACTTGCTAGTGAAAAACGTAATTGGCATTGAAAAAACTGACTTAATTCATGATATCGGGTCACCATTAATCCAATAAGTATCTCACGTAGTAGTGGCTGATATTTTTGTGTTTTCGATTTTCATCAATTTTAATTTGTTGGTTTCTTGATTCTGCAAATAGGATTACGACCATGGATCATCTACTTCTAAATAAACCCTCGCTTTGTCTTAATTTTTTGTAAACCCCCTTATCGTCGCTAGGTCGCGGGGACAGCTGCTCAAATTGGAGCCTCCAAGCATCTCGATCTTCCGCGACGAAGGGTGGATGCCAAGCGGAGACCAACTGAGATCTTCAACGTATTCTTGCCATCGAGTTCTTGGACAACCTTTAGGCCTTCGACCTACGCGTGTTGAATAAAAAAAATTGTTTGTCCTTTAGTCGCTGGAATGTTTATTTTGTTTTCAGGTTGACGAATTCCACAGTTATTGTTGTCCTACAATCAATCCTGAGCTGTCAAAATTCTGTAAAGATTTAACAGGAATCGAGCAGAATCAAGTGCAATCTGCGCCCTACTTCCCCAAAGTTCTCGACGATTTTGAATCTTGGTTATCACGTCATAATATAATTCAACGTGGTTCGTGCGCCTTCGTCACGGATGGGTGAGAAATCAAAAATCAAATCTTCATTTTAGTGGAGGTATTACGTGGAAGCTTTTGGTGAGTGACGGGGTCTCATCTCAGCGGCTTGGCGCCTGGACAACCCAGCTCTAAAGAAACGTCTCAGCGGTGACCAGCCGTTGGCGACACTGTGTCCCATTTGACCAACCTGGTAATCGAACTCCAGACCTGCTACAGCGTTAGCGGTGTCTTTGACCAGTACGCCAACCGGCGGCGTTTGGGGAGAAGGGTTGTTACAGATTTGTTGTCACGTGCTCTTCATTAGCTCATCTCTATTTGTTTCAGTTGTTGGGATTTCAGCAAGTTCCTTAACGTTCAATGTGCTCTGTCCGAGGTTTCTTACCCGCCCTGGGCTCGAGGCTGGATTAACTTGAAAAAAGTTTATGGAAATTTTTATAAGGTAAGTAAACATGGCGATCTGTATCCTTGGCAACGTTTTAACCTCGCGTCTGACGTAATTTAAAGCATGTGCGCTCTGCAGCAATTGTAATACTGATAGCATAATTTGCTGGCCGAATGGAAGAGCGTATGCCTCTGCAGTGGTAGACTACGGTTTGATTCTAAGTCGAGTCAAATCAATGACCCTTAAAATTGGTGTTTTCAGCGTCCCTGCTTGACGCTTAGCGTTAAAAAGACAGTGTGGAAAGCAAGCTGGTACGTTTACTTGTTTTGCCGTCGGGAAAGGAACTTTTCTCGGTTTTTCATAGTTTTGTGGTGAGCAGATAGCCGGCAAGTTTGAGTGCCTTGGTCGCCTTTCGCCATGAAACAAAGTTTGATTTAAAATCTGTTAAGTAGATCAGTTAGCGGGGAAGCATTTTTTTCTGAGAACCTGGCAGTAGGGTTTTTATACCGATTGAACCACAATCTTTGGGAGATTTGATTAGGATGATTTTTAAAGTATGTTGATCTGAAAATTCAACATTAATTGAAAAAGACTTCAAAGTGAAGTTGCGCTCTTCGAGTCAGCAAACACCCTAAAAATAAAAAATATGTCAAATACGATCGACTCCACTTGTGAATCGAATCCGTCACGTAGGTCTGTAATTAGTGCGAACTACCGCAAGGCAATGGGGTTGACAACGATTGTTTCGTTTCAGTTAAAGAAGCCACAGATATCGAGCATGCTTGCTAACATGGGAATGGAGTTTGAAGGACGTTTGCATTGTGGATTGGATGATGCACGAAACATTGCACGGATATTAATCCGTCTCATGGAGGATGGATCCAAGCCGCTGGTGAATGAAAGGTTAAGCGATGGAAGGCTCCGGTATGTCCGTGAACAGGAAAGAATGGAAATTGCAAATAAACAGATTCGAAGACATCAGTTAAAAACAGTCGAAGATGTTGAAAAAGTAACTGAAGGATTGGAGACTTTAAAAATGTCTGGAGATACTCCTTAAAAACGGATACAACTTCATCTCTATATCCATTCCATATGTAATTACATCCTATGCCTTATACGTAACGTTACGTTATGTTTTTTGTGACATCACTGTGCTTTGCAGTTTCAGCTCAGCGCGCGTGGCGTGACGTAGGGTGAAAAATATCGCTCGTAATTTCAAGTTAAAGTTTTTAGTTTTTGGAACTCTTGACGCATTTGAAGTAGGTTGAAAACATTCTTTGCAGATACTGTGATAGGTGTGATTTTGGGCTTACTGTAATTTCCTCTAGATTTTCCGCCTGTCTCGTGCCACTGATGTGGAAGTTTTAACCCACCCCTGCTTCTACTTCACTTGATTTATTTTTGTTTTTGGTTGTTTTAATTCTGCTCTTTCTAAGCGTTGTATTATGCCAACTGATTTCATTGAGCGGTTCGCCACCGCTGTAATGTGAAGGTGGTGAACCGCGAAGATAGATCCCATCATTCGTTACTCGCTTCGGCGTAATGGCGTGTGTGTATTGAAGATTTGATTTTAAATTCAGGGAAGGTGTTTTGTGCGGTATATTTTTTTAAGTTGGTTGGTGCTGCAGTAATGTTGTTCATCGAAGTATGTTGGTTACTATGGTTAGGTTTGTTGATATCCAGTTTGACCACTGAACCATCCAAGAGAAAGATGGCATCTGGTATACGGGGCTTCATGCGTATGGAGCAACCATCATGCTGCCAGTGGAATCGCTGCCATATTACCTATGTTCGTAGCTGTGTAGGCTAGTTGCGGAGATAGATATCAGGGTTGTATTGACCCTGTCCAGTGTCCACTTGTCCAATTTTCGTGGACTGCAGGGCGTGGTGGCGGTTCTTCGGTCTAGTTTCTGCGTCATAATTGATTTCTTGATGTCATTATCACTTTTTTAATTATGACATCAAAAAATTGATTATGAAGCAAAAAATTATAGCCAAGAACCACGCCCTAGAGCCCACGAAAGCTGGGCATGTGGGTATGTGGACAGGGTAATTAGGACTTATGGCGCTCCTCGGCTAACTTTTTGGTGGGGCTCGTATGTTTTTTGTGGACTTGATTTTGACGTCATCAGCAGACCTTTGAGTGCAGCAAGCCCATGACCTGGGGGAGGAAGTTTTCGGGGCTGTGATCCCCATCCCCTTAGTCCAGCCTTGATGGGCTTCGCTAACTCGTGGCACGCTTCATGAAGTACGAAATGAGTTTACTGCTGAAGTGATCGCTGCTTGCGTTCAACTTCAGTCTAATTTTATGACCGCTAGATAGTGCTATGGTGAACTAAATTTCCAGTCCACGAGCTGTTAGCCAGGAACTGTTATGCTTAAATGCTATACACGTCAGCCCTTGCTAATGCATGTTGCAAAAAAGTGCGGCAGCTCTATGTGTTATTATTTGAGCGTGGTGTAGGTAGAAACTGATTTTTACGGTTTTGTATCTTTCATATCTATGCACGAAAATCTAGCCGCGCTACTTGTATTTAATCGCATATTTATCCTCGTATCACAATAAAACGATCTTAGCGTTATGACCACTATCCTGCTTCCGTAGAAATTACCAGCCATCTGTCTACCATTCCTGGATGGGGGATTCCCGCTAAGAGACTTTCCCAAGGATCGGCGCAACAAGTAAACTTGCCGGCTTGTTCTCCACACTTGTCCTTTTAATGCTGCCCAGTGATGCTTGAAGTCATTAGTTTGACGTCAGTCTACAACTCCAGAGACAAACGCTCTTGCCACTCGGCCATCTGGGCCATTTTGTCTACATTTATAAAAAATAGTGACGTAGGGATGAAGTGTGTTACGGACTTTGGCTTTTTCGTCATTCTTCATGAAATTTAATGCATAAATTTTATCTCTTTTTGAATAAACTTTATATTAAACACCAGTTTATCTTGAGTGAGTGTTGCTCACGCGGCTGTTCCCTTATCGAATGGCACCACTGTTCTCTTTTAAGGTGCCAAATTTAAAAAAAGTGCAAAATTTTGGGTATTTTTTGTTGAGATTGCTAGTTGGAATAATGATTTGGGTCACGTTTGCATCAAAGTCTTCCAAATGTGGATGCAGAATGAAAATATCCTGTAAGCTCAAATTCAGGGCAAGAACTTAAATCAGACTCTATTGCCTTGAAATATCCGGTAATTAAATTCAAACGGTGCTATTCACTAATGCAGCGTTTTTCAACCGCCGGTCTACGAACCGGTAGCACAGGAGCGTATTTAGGGGGCATTGGGCCATGCCCCCCCTTTTGACTCTGTCTTTTAGTAAAAAAGAGTAGAACTAATCGTGCCAAGTGACTGAAGTAGGCCAGACTTTTTTGATGGTTTCCCCACTTTATGACCAGAGGGATAGGATGAGGGATATGCATTCTCCCACCAGTCATTTTCAAAAAATGTTTTTGGTGTGTACAATTTTTTCATATTTCGAACCTCTTCCGATCCTCCGATAGCAATAAGCTTTAAGCACGCATAGTCAAAATTTGCGAACATGATGCATGATATTTGGCGAAGCACTCATAATTGCAATCAAACGAAATTTGCCTGAAAATTATTCAAAAAGCACTAAAATAGTCGTTACAGCATGTAAATTTTCGGGGGAGCATACCCCCGGACACCCCTAGAGCCTTTCTTGCTTTTCAATCACATTCAAATTAGTTCTGTCGAAAAAAATACGCTTGAAAAAATGTTCAAATTATGGCTCTAAATTTTCTCGCTGCGACACAGCTCACGAGCTATTTGAAGACGAGAAAGCAAAAACATCGAATTTTAGACACCGATACCAAATCAATTATGAATTTATAAAAAAAAAGTACCGAAGCAAAATAGATCAAAGAACAGGAAGTATTATTACGAAATTACCATTTCAATTGGCAATAAAGAAGCAAAGGGCGGAGAAAAAACCAAATATTTTGCGATTCAAACAAACTACCGCTGAGGGGAAGTGATAGCGAGGTACTGATTTGTAGTTTGTAACAACTAGTTTGTGTACTTGTTCTCCGAATCACTTAATATCACAAGTAGAGCAAATAGCACAGCGAGAAATTTTGAAAGGAGGAGGCCACAAACTAAAAAGACGATAAAGTATTTGGTATTATATCACAGTCACTAAGCAAGAATTCTTTTTATCGACTTTTTAATCAGAAGGAGGGTACTGATTTGTTGTTTATAACAACTAGTTTGTGTACTTGTTCCCCGAATCACTTAATATCACAAATAGAGCAAATAGCACAGCGAGAAATTTTGAAAGGAGGAGGCCACAAACTAAAAAGACAATAAAGTGTTTAGTATTATATCACAGTCACTAAGCAAGAATTCTTTTTATCGACTTTTTAATCAAAAGGAAATGTGATGCAATAACCCCTTAAATACGCTACTAGCAAGAACCTTGTTAAACGCATTATTATTGCAGTTGCTAGGCAACTAGGCAATGAAACACTTCTAAACACGCTATGTCTAATCATAGATACTTTCGTCATTTAAGATCAAAAAACTACATCGCAAAATAGTCAGCCAATATCTCGGGGCGGATCCAGAAAGTTTTGGTGGGGGGGATGTAATTTTGAATTAGGTTGAATGTTAACTAAATACAAAGATGTTTAGACCCGGAAACGGGGGTAAATAAGCCCTTTCAAAATGCTTCATGTCAGGGACGTATTTAGAATTTTTTCAGGGAGAGGGCACCAAATTTCGTCACTTTTTCAAGCTCATTTTTTTCCCGGCAGAGTTCATTTCAAGCAACCGAAGTATCAAAAACTACTGCAGGGGGTCTGGGGGCATGCGCCCCCGGAAAAATTTTTATAAATTTGCATTCTGTAATGATCATTTTAGCGCTTTTCGAACAATTTTTGAGCACAGTTTGTTCATATTTTTGGCCCCTAACTTTGAGAGCTTCATCAATTATGATGCGTTTTGTAAGCACAGTTTCGATTATGCGTACTTAAGACGACTTAGGTTTATTGTTATGAACAGGGATGCAAATCTATGTTGAGCATTGGGGGAGATGATTTAGCAAAATCGACCATTTTTCGATATTGGGGGGATGATTTAGCAAAATTGACACGTCTGCAGATGTCCAATTTTTTGCCCAAAATGAAGTGAAGACCAAAATAAAAAGGTCATAACGTTCCCAGATGCCCAATTTTTTGCCCAAAAAAAAGTGAAGACCAAAAAAAAGGTCATCACGTTCGCTGATGCCCCCTTTTGGGACATGAAAATATTGGGGGGGATGCTGCCGGATTACTGGGGGGGATACATCCCTCCATGAATTTGCACCCATGGTTATGAAGAAGTTCGAAATTATAGAAAAACTTTATTTATTCAAAGCATTGTTGAAAATGGCTGGTAGGGGGGGATGCATTCCTCACATCCCCCCCTGAATAATATCTTACTTCCTAAAAAGTAAGGATAATATCAATTTCTGCTAGTATTAGGCTTACTTTACGTCCTCAGAGGACATGTCCTCCTTTTTAACAAAAAATAATTTGTCCTCCGTGGACGCTAAAAATGACGAAATGCCCTCCTTTTCAGCATTATGAACTGTAAAAGCATGTCAAATTATTCTTACACAAAAATTTGAGTAGGATTTAGTTCAAACTACGGCATGCGGATGCGATGACCTTTTTTTATTTTCTTTGCTCTTCACTAGATTTTGGGCGAAAAATTGCGCATCTGCGGACGTGATGACCTTTTTTAAGCTCTTCACTTGATTTTGGGCAGAAAATTGGGCATCTGCGGACGTGATGATCTTCAAAGAACCTGTCTTCTTTTTGAGCAGTGAAAATGTGGCAACCCTAGCTAGTATGAAAGTATGGAATGGAATATGGAAGAAATATTATGGTATGGAAAGGAGTATGGAAGACTTTTTGTGGTATGGAATGGAAGATGGAATGGAAAAAATTGTCGGTATAGAATATGGAAAAATCATCTTCCATTCCATTTCATTACATGCCCTGCTTGATGATAAAGCGGAAACAAACAGCCAAGTATTTTCTTTGTTCAAAAACACCATCAACGAGAATCAAGTTGGTGGTTTTAGCATTTGGTTTTAGCATGACGTGTTTGGTTGATTTTTAAAGTCCACAAAATTTATTTCGAAATTTTGCCAATCCGCAACCTAAAATGATTGAGAGCAACTGCACACCAGCAGGCCTAATGGCTAGTGTGAAAGCACATAGCTTACATACTTTCAAAATTTATCAGTAAGGACAACTGCTATGTAACCGTGAACCTGGTTCATTCCACGGTCGGGTCATGTTCACAGGAAAATGATAAATGCCGCTCTTCCACTCTGTAATCAGCATCAGGGTGAAGTACTGTAGAAATGATTAGGTATTGTTTGTTTTACCGTTTTCATTTTGTAATCGGTCAAATAAGACATAAACAGTATAGAAGTAAATGCAGCACTGTTTAGCATCGCAGTCAACCGGACGGTTAGCTTATCAGTTTTTGAAAACATCGTCGAGGAAGGCCTGGTCCTGGGCCGGTCAAATCAAACCCAGTGTCGCCTACGGCTCGCAACTGTTGCGGCGTTTCTTCGGAGCTGTGCATCGCAGGCGCTAGTCCCCGGAGATGGACCACGCCACTCGTTACACGCTTCGGCGTAATACGGCTAGTATAATGAAGAATATTTTTTTGATTTGTGGTTTACCAACAATAAGCTAAATATCAAAAAAACGTTGCTCATTTCTTCAAAAATTAAACGGAAACATTGTGCAAAAACGCTGAGTCATGTACAGCTGGTTATAAAACTCGAAATTTTCTGAGCGCTGCTTGTAGAAAATAATGACGTGATTCACATGGCAGTTCAAATGTACGCTATATCTTGCGCTTTTAGAGGGCTTGACTTCTGTTCCACCAATCAAAAATCTTCTGAATGTTTTGCGAAACTTTGACTTGAAAAAAAAAAAAAGAGACCAATCCTATAAAAGAAATCACACTCAGTTAACTGCTCCAGTAATAAACATGCAGCGTAATAACAGAAAGTCGTCAAATGAGTGCTTAGAAAAATATAAAAGTAAGCTACAGCGCAGGGCCGTATTTCAGACCTTTGGAAGCCGCGAGGCTAATGTTTGGGAAGATCGCAAGCGTTTTTGCAGACCTGACTTTAACGTTGGAAGCAAACCTATACTTTAGAGGATGCCATTTTCCGGGAGAAGGGGTCTTTATCAGGGGTTTCCGAGGTCATGCCCCCTCCGCTCCCTTCAATCCGGCCCCATTATCGTGTGATTAAACAATCGAGTAAATACACAAAACTATAAAATGAATCATTGAGCAAAGGGAAATATTGGCTTTCTTCCCAACTATTACAGATTGTGGTAGATCAGTGGTTCTCAATGGGCAGCTTGACTTTGATGACCGTGAAACGGTCTTTCGCTGTCCAGTTTTGCTGCTGCATGGTTGCCAACCTATTGACTTAAATGCTTGTTTTTCGCTAATTTGTATTAGCTATGTGGAACTGTGTCAGCGTAAACAAATAAACTTACTTACTTACTTACTTACTTACTCTCAAACTAATGACCGCGGTTCCTTTATTGTCCGCGAAGCAGGTTCAATGGGACCGCAAAAAGGTCGCAGATATGTGGATTTCTGATAAATCATCCATGGAATTGTGCTTGATTGGACATCTGCGGACGTGATGACCTTTTTTCTATTCTTCACTTGATTTTGCAAGGAAGTTTATGCTTAAAAAGAAAGGACCGTGAATGATAGAACAAAATTTTTGGGGACCGCAAAGTCGAAATTTTAAAAAGGTTGAGAACCATGCGCTAAATACATTGAACTGTGGCCTGGAATCGAACTCACTCAAGTCCGGATTAAGAGAGGAGCAGAGCAAGCGGAAAATTTAAGGACTGGCAAAATTCCAACTAGCAACGATTACATTACGGCTTTTCATTTCATATAGAATAGGGTTCGTTAAACAGGCTACGCTGCTGATATATGTCTATATGAGTCAAAAATCTTCAAAGGGGAACTTTGTTGGAATGCAAAAAAGCAGTTTTTGGCCGTTGCGCTACAAAGGCATGTCATGCATTCCTTATTATCGATAGAAAATTTATTCACAAGTAAGGCTACTTAATCTTCAGCTGCCACTGATGCGTCTTTGCTTGGTTTTCTCAATAGAATCGACACTGTAAGAAACGAAGATCCAAAAAATCATAACTTCAAAAAAATTTTATGCTTGTGGTACCATCCTCAAAATATTGTGCATGATTTTCATTCTTTGTTTGCAGGAATCTATCTTCAATTAGCTCATATTTTTAGTGCAAAATTTTTAACTAGGATTAAACATGAATTACGTGTCAATGTGGAAAGCTTACGTTTATAACGTCATCAAAAAGTTACGTAACAATGAGCCTTTGTTATATCGCGATGAACACGGGATGTTGATCGCCAAAAGAGCTCATTCGTGGGAGGAAATCAAAAATAAAATTGAAAATAACATTTTTATTTTGGGAAGGTAAGGACAAGGCAAGCAAACATTTGAGCATAAATGTCTTTCTAAGTCGAAGTCGAAGTTTCAAAGATTCTATTTAAATAAGACTGATGATATTCACTTAGGACGAAATATATTTCTTAATAAACTGAATAGTAAAAAGTGCGATCCTGGTAATTTTGATAATAATGAGTATGGACCAGTTGAGTTTTAACTACAGTACCAGAGATCCTCTCTACAACCACATCATGTCAGGCATTGGGGAAGATTGCCAAAGAATTAATCTACAAGTTGTTATCTTTCAAAGAGCCTAATTTTGAAAAATCACTTCCCTCGTTTTCGAGTTTCTTCGAGAAAATTAACAAGTGTGTTGAGGGCGTGATCAGCGAAATATTTGGAGGTGGGGGGGCACCATAGACTAAAGATTTTTACTTCGTCAAAGGAGGAGAGGGTTAGTGCCATTGTGCCCTCCCTCCCTGGAGCTATACAACCTGTAAACATTGACTGGGCTGTTATTGATTTATTTATGTGCACTATTTTGCTATCTATTGAGACGGTGACGAATAAACAAATCTGAACCTGATAAAATTGTTTGACATGTTCCGTAGAGGTAACTTTTTAAACTTCTCGCTAAGACATTCTAGGGTTAGCCTTGCTTTCGTTATTTTATCTGTATTGAGACGATTGAATTGTCAGTTGACGATCGCAAATAATCAAGAAAAATTGGTGGAGTGATATCGCTGTAATAGTTTTTGTTTGTTCCCGTAATCAATTTTTCCAGTAATAACACGATGGACTGAAACTGTTTCGGCCTAAATCGTTTTTTTCTAAAAGCAAATTGCAATTTCAGAGATATCGAAACGTCAGAAAAATATCGAGTGAAAATGGTATCGATATCGGAAACATGGCGATCAATTGACGATTACTGCCAGCATGCCTTCTTGAATAAGCCTGTGAAAATTGCTACCAATGATCGCGGATTACGAATGAAATATGTAGATCAAGATCAAACAACAGAAGGTAGGATTAACAACTTGCATTTATCGGAGCAAAAGTTTGGGTTCCACGCACAGTCAAGTCATGCCAAAGATTGTCAAAAACATTTAAGGATTATACTCGCGGTAATACGATGAAACGTGGAACGAGTGGCGGGATTCATCTCCTCGGCTTAGCTCCTAGACAACACAGCTCCGAAAAAACGTCGCAGCGGTGGCGAGGTATTGGCAACACCGTGTCCGCTTTGATCGGCGCGGTATTCGAACTCGTGAGCTCATCCTCTAGTAGTGATGTCTTAACCACTGCTCCTTCCTGCATAGCAAATAGGACTAGTAAGGGTTATTTTGCGTACCGTAGAGCAGTGTCTAGGGGTGGGTTAATGAAATAAATACTGTAAATAAACAATAAGTTGTTTTTCTGGGAAAGAAATTTGGAAAAGACAAAACACAAAATACAATAAAGCCACACCTTTTCGACTTGGTTTTTTAGTAAAAAAGAATAAATGTTGCAAAGTGGCTAAATTATACTAGGCTTATTTCATAGCTTTTGTAGTTTATGCTACCTCCCATCTTTCAAATTTCTCGCTAGGCCGCAGAATGACGCCGTTGATAATGACGTCATCGCAATTTGAGGATAAATCACAAAATCAAAAACTTTCTTGCGGCTTTCGCGAAACAGACATTACAATAGGCATATTAATAAAAATGACTCAAAAATGTGTATCAAGTTTTATGAAAACAATACTGGAAAGTTTTTCTATTATTTCCGATCCGGAAGTATGACTGAACGTGATTTTTGACGCGTGACACTTGTGACGTCGTAGGACTAGTTATATATTAAGTATTGCTGAAGAAAATAGAACGAAAAGCTAAAAATAGCTAATTGTTCACGAATAAATGAAGAGTTTACTGTGTAATAAAAGACAAGTGCTATATCATTAAATGAATAAATACTAAATCAAATTACTTAAAACCACAAAATACTCAATAAATTTTACAAAATACTTTACCTTCCAAATTATTAATGATACATACGGTACCGAAAGTTTGTTGGTGACACCGTGCGTATAGTATGTTTTCACTTTTGCCACCATCAATATCGCTATTGAGTAAATTGGTTAAAGAGTTCTGCAATGAGTTGATGGAGTAGCACAAGGAGTTGGCCGAATGGTTGGTGAGTAGGGCTCCGGAGGTGGCTTCGTGGGTTCGATGCTCAACCAGGTCATCTTACATGATGCGCACGTGTCACTAATATAAAATCCTACGCTGCAATTACGTGACGTGAAAAAAAGAGAGTTTGTTGAGTGGTTTGTTTATTGGGCTCCGTAGCTGGCTTTGTGGGTTCGATGTTTACACTGCTGATGATGACAGCTCGTTTTTTCTTCCTTAATCTTATTTTGTCCCATTTATTGAATTCCAAAGTATCACCAAATATTTAGAAAAGTCCTCCTCCGATTGGTTTCCACCACGTAGAGAATCGATCCTTCGACCTTCATCCTCGTTTTCTTTACTTTTCAGGTTCTGATGAATTGAGACTAGTTTTAAACGAATTTCCTTATTTCGTCACTGATGACGTTCAACATTATATTCTCTGGTCCACCAAAGAGAGAACTTGGAACGAATATCACGAACACGTCACAAGTACGTTTCCTGACAACGATTATGACGTTGTAGTCGTGGAAAATTCAAAGGAAAATAAATCAGTGAAATCAGTCATGCATGTCCACGTGTTTGTGCGAACAAAACGTTTCCGAAATCAACAAAAATAAATTTTAAACGAAAATGGCAAACAAAAGGGCAAAATTGAGGGGTGGAAAATCAACGCCAGGATTAAAAGAATTCAAAATGGGTCCCAAATCATGTTAATAATTTTTATCAACTGTGCTATTTATATTTTATCGAGTTTGGATTGTTTTTTACTGTACACGTTTAATCAAGGATGTGCCTTTCTTCTTTTTTATATTTTCGTGATGTACAATCGTAATAGCCTCTTTGCAGTGCTTTTTTTGTATTTTCGTCTGTTTATGTATTTAAGAAAAATAAAACATTGCTTAAAAAAAGAAATTAAAGTATCGCCGTTTCAGACAACAGCGCCATCATACGGTTGCGTTGTGCGTTCCTCTAAGGCTCAGATAATTGCATTTAGGTTTTTACTTAAGTGATGTCTATGCATCATGGAAGATGACCCAGTTGAGCAATGAACCCACAAAACCAGCTCCGGAGTCCAACGCGCCAACTTTTTTACCGGTTTCGCTTCTCCGGATCTCTTTAGGCGAAGGTTTTGACACTGAACTTGATCTGGATTTACGATGATATGGCGATTATGATGTTGCTATTACAACACTATGACGTCACAAATACAAAATCAATAAATTTTAGTCGAACTTTTTACGTTTGGATCAATGCATCACGTGATAATTAACTGACCAATCACAGCAATGTTTCGACTTCACAGATGTGATTATGGAATGGGGTGTTTTTGTGGGGAGAATGTTGGGGAAAGGTTTGAGGGGTTGGGGGTCTATAATTTTCCCACAGGAAGCAGATATGAAGGAGAGTTTAAAGATGGAATGTTTCATGGAAAAGGTAAATTTTGTTTATTTGTTAATACAATCGGTCGGTTGGTGTAGTAGTAAAATACATCGCCATCGGCGCGAGAGGTCTTAGGTTCAAATCCTGGCCCGATGAAATCGGACACAGTGTCGCCATCGCTGCGATGTTTTTTCGTAAGTGTGTGGTAGCGGAGATTTGCCCTGCCACTCGTCACACTCCTCGACGTAGAAGATTTGATTTGTGATGACAACGGCCAGACGTGTAATAGACAAACTAAATTTATTATATAGGAACCCTTTATTTTCCACATGGGGGACGCTACGAAGCGACTTGGGTTTCAGGCCGAGCTGTTAACGGGGTTTATATTTACTACGATGGTTTATCATACGAAAGCAAGAGAAATCTCCTCACTGGTTGGCGGTTCTGCAACAAAATTCACGATAGAAGGTTTTACAAGGTAAGTAATGTTGATTGTGTAAGCGTTCGATTCCGAGTCGCGTCAAACCGTTGCCTTTAAAATTCGTATTATCAGCTTCCCTCCTTGACGCCAAGCATTAAATGGACAGTGTGTAGAACAAGCCGGCCGGTTTACTAGTTGTGCCGCTTGGAAAGGCACTTAACGGTAATAAACGACCACTCCTAAGCGAGGTCGATACAGCTCCTCGGTCGCTTGCTAGCGCTTGCAGAAAGAGCTTGAATGTCGCAATATAAAGCAAATGATTTCGTATTTTTGAGCAATTTTTTTCTCAGGAAATTACTGATGGCTTGCAACCTAGTGGTCGCTCTCTGCTGACCCCAGACGGTGACAAACGTGGCAATCCTCGTCAGAAAATTCCATATGGATTCTATGATGTAGGGAATGGTTTCCTTAACCCTTTAACAAAAACTGTCTATAACTATACGACAAAAGGACCAGGTGTATACTATGCAGTTATTAGTCAGCGACAGAGTCTTGCCGTATTACGAGCAGATTACAGTGTTGTGAGCATATACTGAGTGACGGGTTCGATTCACGGCTGGAGCCGATCTTTTTGCAAAATATATACCTGGTGGCTGCTAATTTAAAGAGGGCAAGGTCTCCCTCACTTACTGGTGAATTTGTGTTTGATAATATAATTTGAAAATATCCTCAGTTGTCTATTTATGCGTCCACGGCTCAATTGCTATATTGCTAGAGGTTTGCTTTTGCTCCTTTTTTTTTAATCTAAAGCTATCAACTCTGCTTTTTTAGAGCTTCACATGAATTTCAGAACTCCAGTATTAAATGATCGAGTTTAAAACGCTTATCCAGCGGACATTGTAAAAGAAGCTAAATTTTTATTAAACTCGCAGTAACACTGCGGCTGAGCGCCTGAGTGACACAACTCCGAAGAAACGTCGCAGCGAGAGATACATTAGTGACACTATGTCCGATTTGATCTGCCCGGGTTCGAATCCCTGCCACGCCGACAGCGACATCTTTAACAACCACGTCAATTTGTTTTAAATTTAGGAATTTTGCGTACTATGCAGTTTCTAGAAGAATCAATCACGTAACAATGAACATTAATTTGTTTCAGCAAACAATGGGTTTCGTCCAGGAAGTTTTTTGAAGGCTGTAACGTCATCAGAAAATCTTTGGTTGATGAAAAAATGCCGAAAAGGTTACGACGAAGTGGTCGGAGATTCTCGAGTTTCAAACTATTATGACGAAAAGAAAATAAGCAGAGAAGCAGGAGAGAGATCGATCAAAAGAGTGGGCAAACTCGTTCCGACGAGAGGCGATCGGCGTGGAACAGCAATAATGCAACCAGGTTTAACAGCGACGAAAGTGGTTGACCCTGATGTGCAAAAAGTGCTTCGGAAACATGGCAGCGATGACGTCATCAATGAAGAACACAAACCAAGAAAAGTGTTTTGGTCACGTCATTTCGTTCACCACCTTTATTGACGTCACAATTCCATAAAATGAAATGAAATCTACTTTTCTTAAATTTGTTTTTTGCGTTTTTCTTTCTTTGGTCTATTTTCAGCAGTTTAGATTTCTGTCAGCAGAGCTGTCAGTAAACAAATTGTTGATATGCAATATTGTTAAACATTGCAAGCTGCTCAATGGGACCTCTTCGCAAAGCTGATAAAACTATGATTCTAACTAAGGGTAGGTTTTCATATGAGTTGTGATAGTTTGAACCCAGATTCTGGTGATCCAAACATTGTTGGTTTAAAAATTGATGCGGTGTTTGATCCTAAGTTTTTGTGTCATTGAGAAAGTTTTTTTCAAATCAAACTCCCTATACACTGATCGTTGGGCCTACCGGTTTAGTTACGAAACTGGAATCGATACTATCAGGAGGCACGTTCCAAGATTTTAAACTGGTATGCCTAGCTGAACCTGCCCGTTGTTGTAGTGGTCAAATATATAGGCACGGGCTGATTAAATTGGACATAGTATCATCAACTTACCGCTGCGATGTTACTTCATTGGAGCTCTGTTGCACGGGCGCACTGTTTTTGAGGCGTTTTGAGGAACCGAAATGGCCTCTTAAAATTATTGTTTTGCGGTCGCTGAAAAACTGCTTCTACAATAGAGCAGAAAGCTGTGTTTTAGGTTATCAAAAATTGGCGGTCTATTGAAATTGCTCTAAAAACGGATCCTCAAGCCAAACTTAAAAAGAAAACTGTCCACTCGCTAAGCCGCGAAGATGGGCACTGCCACTCATTACACGCTTCGGTATAACACCGCGAGTATAATGAAGATTTGATTTTGGTACCAGCATAAACTGAGTATGATTTACTTGAACTAGAAAGCATTTTGTGGTAATTAAATAACCACCTTGATTACCCACACTAATTGCAGGTAAAAGGAAGCACGATTATGACGTGATCTCGCATCTGTCACGTCACAATTCCATGATTTTCACATTTGAATTATGACTGATTGAAAATATTTTGAAAATTATTTCCTAATCTTTTTTTACTTGATTAGCGAGCGCTGACCTATCAGCTTGATGAATGCATGAAAGTTCAATAATCTCATAAATAAGATAAATACAACCAGAAGTTAAATAAGTGCATTGTTTATCAACCGGCCGGTCAAACCAGTTGTTAAGCACATGCAAACGATGCGGGAGGTCTGCAGTTCGATTTACGGACCGGTTAAGTCGGCACAGAGCCGTCAACCGTTACCACGTTTTTGTAAGCTGTGTTGCCCAGGCGCTAAGCCGGGGGTATAGGATTTTCCTTTTTCCCGTATTTTCAACTTCCCGGGAAACGGAAAATTTTCAGAAATTTTTCTGGGAATCCCGGGAAATTCTCGGGATCCCGAAAATCCTCGGGATTCCCGAAATTCCGGGAAAATTTTCCGAGCTTGATTATTTGGCATCAAGAGGAGTGACAAAGACATTTTTTCCAAATTGCATCATTTCTAATCCAACTTTAAGCATTTTTTAATGTTGCTTTGACGAACTGAGTTTGAGTTTTTCAACAAATTAAAGAAAAACTTTTTGATCTTCCAAGCATTCGGTCGTAAAAAATTTTGAAAATTTTGAAAAACAATTTTTAACGAGTAAAAAAATTGAAACTTTACATAAACGCATTTTTAAATCAGAATGTGTACCACTGAAACCCTTAAAATAACTTTTAATAAAAATGTACCGGGATCCCGGCATAAACTTTCCGGAAAACGGGAAATTTTAAAACCCAAAATTTTTCGGGAAATTTCCCGTCTCGATTTCCCGATAGGAAACATTATTCGGGGGGATGAATCCCGCCACTCGTTACAAGTTTAGGCGTAATACCGCGAGTATATTGAAGATTTGGTTTGAGGGCTAAGTGATCACCTATCATGCAATGCTGATGAAAACATCTAAAAAAGTTGGTTGAGATTTCAGCAATGACGTAACAAACGTTTTGACTTCATTGTTTCAGTATTTTTCAAGATCGACAAAATTCAAAATCAAATCTTTATTATAAGCTTACTCGCTGCTACTGTTGAACGAGTAAAGGGTCCACGTCCGCGGCTTAGCGTCTGCACAACACAGTTCCAAAAAAAAAACAACGTCGCAGCGGTGGTGAGCCGTTGGGGATACTGTTTACGATTGGACGGCCCGGGAATCGAACACCATACCTCCCGCACCAATAGCAATGTTTTTAATTAAGGCCGATACCGGTATGTTTTATTTATATTTTATTTTTTAAGATTTTTGATGTTAAATTCCAACCTAAAACAATGCTTGACATTCATAAAACGGATGCACTGTAAGTTTAATTACATGAACATAATTATGAAAAGATATTATGGTTGACCAGAGAAGACTTACTAAATGAACCCTTTGAAAACAATTCTACGAGTAGTTTTGCCGCTCATCAGGTAGACTCAGGATCTTGTGATTGAAAGTCATGCTCTTTAACCACTCGGCCACCGGGCTTACAGCGTCAATAGCTTACAACGTGAAATGATGATGTTAGATGGCTTATTATGTCATACGTAATTCCATACACTCCACAAACATGCTTAAATGAAATATTTGCGGTGATATCAAATTATGCAAATCGATTACTTTCAAACTAATTGTCAGAAATACAACCAACTCAATAAAAACTCAATGAGTTGATTATGTCTTGATAATGGATATCGATATTCTTCTTATGATGCAATAATGCGAACAAGAATCTTATGTTATTGTCAAAGAAAAAACAAAAACCGTCATTTTTACTAAAAGTTTTATCCCAAACCCTGTTTGCTTATATTTTTATTCATTATATGGAACAAACCGGTTGGCTTGGTGGTTCGAGACATCGCTATCAGCGCGGAAGCTCTGTGGTTCGATTCCTGGGCCGGTTAAATTGCCCTGCACCGCTGCGATGTTTCTTCGGAGCTGCGTTGCCCAGGCGCTAAGCCGCTGAAATGAACGGCACCACTCGTTACATGCTTCGGGGTAATGCCGCGAATTTATTGAACATTTGATTTTTTTTTATTTTTCAATATTTTTCGCTGTGTCATCTGCGTATTGGCCTTACTCGCCCGATGCGGGTGCATGAGTCTGCAAAGGCGTTGCCAAAGAAAATTCATTTAGGTTTTGCCATGTTTATTAGATGTTTCGCCATCTTTTTTAGACGTTTCACCATCTTTTTTAGATGCTAACCATCCAGTGTTTTTTTTAATCTGTAAATGCCTATTTGTTTATTAATAGGCAATTTTGTTTGGACTCAAACTGTTCCGGCTAAGCACCTTCTCATCAGCCGTGGTAGGAGACTTCTTGCTACACGAGACGCACTTATGAAACTTGTTCAAAAAAACATATTTAAAATGAGTAAAATTATTGCAGTAATTTCACTTTTACTTTTTGGAGCAAGGTGATAAATTTTTTGGCACAATTTTGTACTTTACCGACTAATGATTGGCGTGCAACAACACTTCGCGTGTGCCATGTCTCTGGATAATTTTTGTTGCTCGTTACATAACTGGCAAAACGACAAATCACCAATTAATACAATGCTAAAAATAGCCAATCCTGAGTGTTTATATGAACTCATAGCGGTTGAATGGGATGAACTGGAGGACCAGAATAATATTGACAAATCAATGATTTTGTAAAAAAAAGTTCAAAAATACAAGAAATTAGCTGGAAAATTATGAAATTCTAATAATTTTCATGAGCATTTTTGTACGTTTTGCTTGCTCGCGAAAATTTTTATTTTTTCCATTTTCAATATTTTTTATGAATAATGTTTGAAAGTTTTGTTAAGATAAATATATTTCTTTTCTTGTTAAAAACGTTTCATTTGCTGCATCACTGCGAAAGCAGATAATGCGTTTTTGCGCAGCGCTAAATTGCGCAACTTTCTGCATAAAAAGGGAGTATTTTTCTAGTGCAGAAATTGATTAGTTTTGCGATATCCGACCATTAATTTTTGGACTGTGCAAATTTTTTTCGCAGAGTTGATTATGACAAATTTACAGGCTTGTAAAGTTTTAGTTGGCTTTTATTTTTCAAAATAAGCTTAATAAAATGATTTTGGCGTAAAATTATGAGTTAAAATTAAAATGTCAATCAAGTGATTAGTTCAATTAACATTTGCGAGTGAAATTTAAAGATCAAATATGTCGGCGATCTTCAATAGTTTGAACAATTTAGAAGCAAAAAATGAGCAGTTTATAATGCAAAAGAATCAGAAACGGTTAATTAATTTAAAAATTGTTTGAATTTTGCAATGTATTCTTTAACTTTTACTAATATGCCGACTTTGGAGAAGACATAGGTAGGCCTATAACTTTTGTGATGAAAAATGCGGAAGCGAATATCGGAAAGTTGCGACAAGAACCGCCTGTGAAAGAAAAGGAGAAACTGAGGCAACTGTTCCGTGAAGCGATGGAAATCGGGTCGGATTTTTCGGGTCGGGTTCGGGTCGCATAGCCTACTTAATGAACAGGAAAAACTACTGTTGGGCCGAATCGGGCTTCTTTATGAGGCCTCCGTTTTGGGTCGGGTTTGGGCTTACTTCGTCGGGTTCGGGTAGGGTTTGGGCTGAACCAACTCAGCCCGATTCCATCTCTGGTCCCGTGGCTCACGATAGGTGTAGGTAACCTTTTTTTGAAGATGCTTTTTATTTGTTTTCATTTTTTATCTTTCCACTTTCAAACACGTTTACCACACCTTTTAGCGGTCAATGATCAAAGGAATCAATTAAATTTTTTGTTCCTAGTCGCATAAGTCGGAATGGTTCTATAGAAAAAGATAGGGCTCGAACAAAATAAGTATTATTAGAAAAATTACACGCACTTCTGCAACAGCGGCGTGATGTATGAGTTAGTTAGCTGGACTACGACGCAGGTAGTCAGGGTTCGATGCTGCTCTAGGTTTTGATTTTGTGCACTTTCTTATGTCTATTTTGGGATGGGTTAGAGTGGTGGTAATAGAATAAACTAAAGATTTTCAGTAGAATCATTCCGAAATATATTTTCGGGCCCCAAACCCTTTCCGCAGCCCTGGCGGAAAAAGATTTTCTTCTCCCCACGTTGTCTCTGCGTGATCGCCGGTGGAAATAAATGAATGCACAAAAACGGTCCACTTATAATCATTGGAATTTGGAAACGTGAAATTAATTAAGATGAATGATTTCATGCAAAGCTGCAGATTTTGCACCAATTTTTATGATAATTAGATTTTGTAAAAACGCGAATCTTCCTCGGTATGTCTAATTAGTAAATGTCAATTATGATATCATTAATTGCTGATTAGTCTGTACTTTCGTGCGAAAGCGCTATTACCGACTGACTAGCCAGCCTATGAAAATTTTTATTATTTTCTCACTTCTTACCCATGAAACATTACATTGTTACATCATAAACGTAAGGCACGCAGCCAACAGGTAGGTTGAAAAGGTAACCTTTAGTTTGGAAAGCGTCGGTTTCGAAAAAAACACAACTTTTTTGGATCAGATACAGAAAAAAAGCCAAAAATAAAAAAAAATACGCAAGTTATTAATAGTGGAAGTTGTTACTTATATACCATTCAGTTTTTGATTTCTAATTATTAGCAACTAATTAAATTAATTTTGAATGCACTAATTAATTTTCCAGGAGCTATTTTTCTTATAATTGCAAAACTTTAATTTCATTTAAAATAAACTTAGTTTCAATTTGCAATATTCAGCAAAAAAAAAGATTTGATAAAATGATATTGTCTAGCAGGAACACCGTTTTTTTTTTGTGACAATAAATGCGTAATTCTCGCTTCGCAAAAATTAAAAAATTATTCGAAAAAATAAAAACAAAGATTATAACTAAATCAAAAAATTTGTGCATTGAAAAAATATGAAAAGTAAGAAATTATACTATAAATTAATTGACTGTATCATTGATTTACGGTAGTTCATATCATTTTTATTGTTGCAGTTTTTATTGTTAACGTTTGGAATGAAATTTGCATGCAATATGTTTTGCAATCATCTGTTTGTAAACATTGCCATCTTCGTTTGTTGTCTCATAATCGGTGAGTTATTTATTGTTGTTACAATCTACTTGATTATTACGCAAACAAAATTAATTTACGTTAAGCATTATTAAAGTACATAAATTAAGCATCTTTTAATGTTAAAGACTGTGTTTCAAAATTTTCGTAATTCAAATAAAGTTCAGTAAATTTTGTTTGAATATTTTCATTACTTTCCACTAGATAAATACGATTTGAATATGGACCAGTGATTAAAAACATCGCTATCGATGTGGGAAGTTTTGGGTTCGATTCGCGGGCCGGTTAAATCAAAAAGTGACGCCATCGACTCGTCACCGCTGCGATGTTTCTTCGGAGCTGTGTTGCCCAGGCGCTCAGCCGCTGAAAATGAATCCCGCCACTCGGTACATGCTTCGGTGTAATACCGCGAGTATGTTGAAGATTTGAATTTTTAAGTTTATATTTTAGAAAATTGACAAAAACTCATGGAATGTTTTTCAGCAACGTCGAGTCGAGGAATATCGTGTAATCAGCGAGTTCCCAATTTTTGCGCTGCACATTGTTCATCCGGGACTTTTCTGTTACGCATATCGCCGTGCTGTCAACAATGCCCCATGACGTCATTAGTAAGTCTATTATTGACACTCGGTGCATGACTATTTTTGTTGTGCGCCGGACGTCCAAGATGTGCGGACTTAAAATTTCAAAATCCTCATCCGAAACAAATGCGACCATTAATGCAAATCCTTTGTTTTATTAAAGTAGAATCCAAATCCTAAACCATTTGGAATAAATTGCATTTTTCTTCGGAAATTCGCATAATGGTCATGCATCCAAACTCACAATTCGATCCAAATTCACGAAAACTGATTTGCCCTGGAGCTAAGCCGCGGAGATGGACCCCACCACTCGTTACACGCTTTGGCTCAATATCGCGAGTAGGCCTATAATGAAGATTTGATCTAATTTTTTTTTTTAGAACCGTTGTAGGAGTGCTTATTCGTTATTCCAGGAAGGGAAAATTTTTCTGTGTCAGCGGAGTCTGGACCCTGTGTGTGCGACATCTGATGGTGGGAAGAGTTTTTACGCAGCCACCAATAAATGCGAACTATGCGACCAGATGTTGCAGAACATTTCAAACTCGATGCTGACTCAAGTGCCGGCGGTATTTTGTCGCCGTCATAACGTCAGCTTGACGTTCGGAGATT
Organism: Trididemnum miniatum; assembly: GCA_964006365.1. NCBI lineage: Eukaryota > Metazoa > Chordata > Ascidiacea > Aplousobranchia > Didemnidae > Trididemnum > Trididemnum miniatum. The sequence continues at coordinate 2,929,385 of OZ023250.1, forward strand.
GAATGCGTCAAAACGTACTTGGACAAATCCAGAAATTATTGCGGAGGGGGAGCGGGGTCTAAGAGTCCAAAATGCTTACGTTGCCGTTTTGGAGCCTTAGGAGTATCCAAGTACATATGGTTTAATAAGTACAATTTTGGGAGGTGGAACCCCTTAGCTTTCCCCTAGGACCCGCCAGTGACGTCACAATTGCATTACCATTTTATCAAATTTCAGAAAATCCGTTTGCTTGTCAATGCTCTGCGCTTAATTCAATCCAGTTTTAACCAAACTACCTCTAATGGCAGGGTTTTGGTTTGCTTCCTACTTGCTTAAAACGTACGTAAAAGGGTGGGTTGATACGGTTAAGGTCCAATGTTGCATTCCTGTGCCTTATCAGTTTAAATTTGTCATACACAAAATAAATATTTCTCATTTTAAAAATAGCATCATTGGCCATCTCACCTGAGAAGTGTAGGTGATGGCCAATATGGTTGCGGCACAAAATGAAAAAGATTTATCATAAAACAAACAAAAATGCACATGCACACAACGCTCAGTCTATCATAACGCTGTTTTATTCTTGCGCAACTACAAAAATGGAACATGAATTGAGCAGAAATTTCTGTTCTTCGGAAGGTTTATATTATAGTAGTTAGTCATGCTAACGCTTTGCTGTAACATTAAACTTGTTTACTTTTTGCCATGATATCATATGTAAAGTTTGCACACAAAAGCATATGCTCGGAGGTATGGCCATCTAACTTTCATAAGTGGGTGTCCATCTGTCCCACAACTTAGAAGAGATGGCCACCCACGTGATTATACGGTAACTAGCTTTCAAGAGGTACCTGCTTTGCGACTGCATTTTTGGAACTGTAAATTTTTTATCCTGAAAAACTATATATTGAAAACATGCCCGGACAAAATATTGCTGCTTACTATCTATATCCTGCTGAAAATTTTCACCCTACTGTAAAAATTATTTTGGCTATATCTCACAAAACTTAGCAAATTTGGACAGCAATTTCAGACATGTTGCTGCACCATGCGCTGCTTCGAAACTGATAAAGTCAATCTTACGTATAAAACTAAGAAAATAGCGGCTGATGGCCATTTTCCCTCGATGGCCATCTCTCCCTGAATCACCCTATAACTGAGACAATTGCTAACTGAAGAAACATTGATGAGATTTTGATTATGACTGTTATCATCGTTCATGTTTTTGTTGCGTTATCAAACAATCTACCTCGCCTAGCAGCTGTCACGCTGCTCTTAAAAAAAATAAAAAAAAAACAGCCCCATAAGAATTATTTGCGACATGGCTTATAGAAATTGGCTTTACGCAGCACGCAAGAACAAGCTTTGATCGAAGAATTCAATCCAGAAAATAAAATATTTCAAAGCAACTACTTTTTGCATCAACACAACAATATTTTCTTTATACTCGTGGTATTACGCCGAAGTACGCAACAAGTGGCGGAGTTCATCTCCGCAGCTTAAGCACTTGGTTAAGAAACATCGCAGCGGCGGCGAGCCGTTGGCGACTATGCGTTCAATTTGACGGGCCAGGGAATCAAGACTAGAACCAAAACCTCGTGCATCGATAGCAATGTCTTAAAAACTTCGCGCCACTGTTTTAAGTACTATCAAAAATATTGCTTATTTGACAAATTTTTTGTGTTTATCATCTTTGTGATAATAACAACAAAATAAAATAAAAAATGTGGTAAACGCCGCAATCAATCAACTTTGGAAACTGAAAATCATTACTTTTCTTTTAATTACTTTTCGCTGTTTGTTCGTGTGTTTTTTTTTGTCGTGGAGGTGTGTTTTGAATTTGTATAAAATATATTGTCTCTTGAAAAGTATTGTCATCAAGTAACCGCAACCGGGAACGGAACCCCAACCCGCAAAGCGTTTCTCATCATTGCCGGCTGAGAAAACTGATGTCACTTAAACATTTTATGAAAAGACTGTTTTCGCTAAAATTTATCTCTCTATATATCAAAATACAATAAGTATGGGAAGGAAATAGCTTAACGAGGAAAAATAAAGATAGATAGTTGGATGCGCGATGAAAAACGCTCGGTTCGCTGCGAAATTAGAGCAAGGCTTTTCTCCAATAAGTCCTGCAAAACTAATATAAGTCACAGGTAATCAGCGTTAAACAAGAAATGAAAATAAGATAGAGTCTTCAGTATGCTCGTAATACTAAACATCGAAGCGGGTAACGAGTGGCGGGGTCCCGTCTCTCCGGCTAAGGGCCTGGACAACACAGCTCTTTAAACACGTCTCAGCGGTGGCGAACCGTCGGCGATACTGTGCTGATTTGACCAGCCAGGGTATAGAACCCAAAATCTACGACGCTGATAGCGATGCCTGTACCCACTACACCATCCAGCCTGTACCGTCAAACAAAACCGAGGCATAAGTCAACAATCATGTGGGCGGATGGTATGCAAGATAGGGGTTTGTAGCTTGAGGGGGTTCAAATTTTAATAAGTTTAAAAGGTTTTCATCATTTTTCAATTTGGTCACTACGTGGCATATGACGTCACACAGGGAAAAATTCTTTTGGCAATAACAAACGCTGTTTTCTGTTTCGATCTTCATTTGTTCTCATCGGTGTAATGACTTTTTTAACAACTTCCACGAAATCTTTTCTACACGCGCCCTAATCATCATAAATCCAAGTTATTGGAAAACTTGACTGACTGCAATTGAAAAGCTGATTGAATCCAAGCCAAGATAACTTGAAACGAGGTCAAGCTTGGTAACAGCAGGTTTGAAATTTGGCTGATTCCAGTAAGTTTTGGCAATCTTTGCTATACGCATGCATATTGAATCATCCTCGATTTTAGTGGAAAAAGGACATTGGAGGGTCAAATCAAAACAGGGGATAAGTGATAACTCATCGTCAGAGGCAATAGCAATAAAAAAATCAAGTCTTCACTATACTTACGGTATGAGGCCAAAGAGTGTAACGAGTGGCGGCGCCCATCTCCGCGGCTTAGCGCCTGGGCAACGCAGCTCGGAAGAATCATCGCAGCGGTGGCGAGCCGTTGACGTCCGGGAATCAAACCCCAGACCTATCGCGCCAATGACGATGTCTTGAACCACCACGACAACAAACTCGAATCTAATCATAGTCAAGCGCATTGCCAAGCTCTATAGAGATATTGTGACTTATATAAAGCCTCTTATGATGGCATAGATAAATTTGGTTTGGATTCAGCATGTTGGGGCCAAGTTATATGCTTTGTTTTGTTAAATCCGTGAAAAAAATGAGCAATAACGGTTGGAAACAAGATAATGAGGTAATTAATAGATAATGTACGGTAGCAAGAGATATTAGGCAAAATTTGGCGTGATAATTTTGTAAAATAACGCTTCTGCAAACGTTTTTTGGCACCGTAAAACTCACTGCTTTTAAAAATTTCGAAAATTATTTTAAAAAAATCGTGAAAAGTGTTGAAAATTTTGCAAAATTTGGTCTTTTTTGTATCTTTGCAGTCCCAAATCGCCGGGCTCAAAAAGACACAATCTCGCAAAAGAAAATGGAAACCTGCATCAAATGAGGTAAGTGGCTGACATGGGAAAAACTAATAAATCAACGGTGTTTTAGGCGAAAAATAACAATAAAGTTGATCAAATATGTATAAAAAAAACCTGGGGCGGTATACTGCTAAACTTTTGTTGCACTTAACGCAATGCGATAACTTTGTTTGTTCACTAAGTTAACGCAGTGCGTTAAGTGCACAAAAGTTGAGCAGTATATCGCCACGATCTGTGATTTTTATTTACAATTAGACCAACACTAAAAATATGCAAAATATGCAACCTTATCCCAAATGGCATGTTTTAATTTTTGGCTTTATTTTAGCCTCGCAAATTTATAGCTTGTGGTCATGGCGCCTGGGCAACACAGCTGCAATGATGTCAATGTTTGAAGCTGTTCAACTCAAAAACAAGCCACCCGCAACATGGTGAAATAAACCTGCATTTTCGCCACAGAGTGCGATTCACTAACCTGTTGTATAAATCAACCAGTGTGCTGGTTGGTTCGCTCGTAGCAGCAAAAGTCTGGGTGATGTATTTTTTCTTCAGCATCTATTTTGATGTTTCGACAAAACATGAAACTAAACCGACCCTAAACCCTATATATCTTGGGCCTTCAAAGAACCGCCAATTGCGTGAGAGCTTTCCCACCAAAAATTTCGAATTTTTAACGAGAATAGAGTGTTTACTTTGTTTTGCAGACGAGCAGAAACGTAATCGAGAAACACTGCTCGAGTCCGGAAAACTCCTTTGTCCCGGGTTCGAAATACACCAAAGTCGGAAAGAAGGAACAGTCCTTGTTCCAAGCCAGAACTAGCAACAATCTCAAAGTTTCCATTTCAAATCTTCCAAATGAACTGGTAAGTTTGCAAATAACCTATATTTGAAATAAACATAATTAACAAAAACTTTGCAAAAAAATCAAAAAAGGCAGATATGTAAAAAAAATTGTTACTGATACGATATTTCTACATAAAAAAAATGTTGGCGTACTGGCCGCTAGTCGCGTGCTGCAATTGTTCCAACAACTCTTGTTTTTTTACTCTTCTTCTCCTACCTGCATTCTGTTTCATTAATCGTTGCTTCTTCCCTTTGCTTGTGCCTTTTCTTGTTCTCATTTCCTTTACCTACTCGTAATCTTTATCGTGTTGATGGTGAACTCGTTACACGCTCGGGCGTAATGCCGCGAGTATAATCAAGATTTTTGTATCAACGTTTAGATCGGCCACATTATTTTATATTTGAATGGCAATGATTTGGGGAGATTTTCCGCTTCTTGCGTCAGATTTAACGAAATTGTCAACCAGTCCCACATATGGAGGTCTTTATGTCGCCTCCATTATCCATATTGGAATAATCTGCCCAGATCCGATGGGGAAAGTCCCAACTCCCCATTGTACGGCTCCAGTTGGAAAAGACAATACATATTAAATCGTAAGTTAAAAATTTCGATTGGCTTAATGGCCGGTTAGCTCAGTTGCCAAGCACATTGCAATAGGTGCGAGGGTACTGTGGTTCGATTCCCGGGCCGATCAAATCGGACACATTGTCAACAACGGATTGCTACGGCTGCGACGTTTCTTCGGAGCTGCGTTGACCAAGCGCTAACCCACGGAGATGGATCTCACCACTCGTTGCACGTTTCGGTAAATTACCGAGAGTACAGTGAAATTGTTTATAGGTTGTACGCGACAACTTTTTCGAGTAAACAATCTTAAAGAAAAATGCAATTTTGCCGTACTGTTACACCCCGAACTCTTTTTAACTGAGAACGTAGATTACCAATTCTAAAGTTGTTTGTATTAGTCTTGAACTTATGAATACCAGATATTTTTTTTGTCCAAGACACAAAAAATGTTCGATACCAGTTACTTGGCAGCGGAGGTTCAAAACGAAGACCACCGAGTCAAGTCTTGGACACAACAGCTGCGTACGGATTCAAGAAGTTATCTTGCAGTAGAGATCACGTGTTTGCGTTGGATTTAGCCAGTTATTTACACGTATACAGGTACGTCGTAACGTGTTTACGGAAGTTCACGGTATTGCTTGCTAATGAGCATCCGCGGTTGACGTCACTCTGCTCGATGTAGTCGTGCCCACTCTTGCTTTTTTTTAACTCTTCTTCTACCTGCATACTATACCGTTAATCGCTTGCTGCCTCTTCCCTTCTTCTTGCACCGTTGTTGCATTTCGGGACCGCGCATAGGCGACAGATCCTACGTGACGAGTTTGATTTGCGGCAGGATTCGGTCGCATTTTGATAGACAGTAATACCAGGTAGCTGCTGACTCGAAGAGCGCAAGCTTACTTCGCAGTCTCCCTCAATTACCGTCGACTTTTCAGTTCAACATAATTTGAAACATCAGTTATTCATTTATTTGCTTAATCTTGTCGTATTCTTTACCGTCTTGACGTTGTGAAAATAAAAACACTGCTACCACTGCTACTACAACACTCGAAGAGATTCGAAACCCTAGACGAAGAAGCCATTCTTCAAAAAATGATATTGTAATACCAAACATTTTTTCTGGTCCACGCCTGTCCATGTCCGGTCTATGCAGCACATACTCATGGACCACGCAAGGGATCTTCAAAGGTATTTCTTATAAAGATAAAGACTGGGATTGTCCCAGGGATATGTTAGTGTGGGTAGCGAAAGCCCAACATGGGCTTGATGCTAGAAATCGTTTATCTAAGCAATCACACTTCGTTGCAGGTGGGAACGGGAACCAATCACAAACGAGTACGTGTACAGGAGAATCGAGTGGCATCAAGATTTCGCTAGACACGTCATCGATGTGAGTAACAACCTACAGAAGGGTTAATAGGGAGGTTAAGGATAGATGGTGAAAGGGATATTGGCTATTTTCAATAACAAGTATAGTTGATGAAATTCCAAGCGAGACAAACCAAAATCTTCAATTTAATCTAAAATATAGGCTCCAGATCACCTTTTAGAAATCATCAAAATCAAGTCAAATCTTCATTATACACGTAAGCTGTTGCGCTGAAGTGCGTAACGAATACGGGGCCCATCTCTGCGGCGTAGCGCCTGGGAATTTGGAAACACAGCTCGGAAGAAACGTTGCTGCGATAAAGAGTCGTTGGTGACGCTGCGCCTGATTTGGCCGGGCCAGGAATCACACCCCCAAGACCTACAGCACCGATTTCTTTTAACATCTTTATATTTCTTCAAACGTTTTGTTTTCTCTCTGTTTCAGCTAATTTTGCGTCATTTAGGTAACTACTGATCCCAGGTACGACAACAGTCATCGACGTTACGTTTACGTGCTTACGCAAAGTGAAGCCATGCGCGAAAGACGTGGTCAGCCATTCACAAGGAGCACAAGTTCAGCCAACAGCGGGTGAGACGTTGGGTGACGTCAGACATAGTCTCATCCGTTACATAACCTAAACGTACTGAAAAAATTCGTTGCGTAAAAGCGTTTTGACTTAAAAAACTGAGAGACCTGTTGTTAAGGATCTTGCCTTCCCTAAGCTGCATTTTCATTTTCTTATCGCGAGAAAGCAGCGGAGATGAAGTGACAAGATCGCTTAGGAGTTACCGGCTACTTGTAAACCACTTAAAGGGGGAATCCCGTTAAACGCCTCTCCCTACAGCACAGCAAGTAAACTTGCCGGCTTGTTCTCAACTGTCCCATTAATCCTGAGCGTCAAGCTAGGAAGCTGTGATTGTGAATGTCAATTTTATATTTTTTGTTCATTCTACCTCGGATTCGGACTCCGGGTCTTCCGCTGCGTATCTTCCACCTAACCATCGAAAATGGTTTTACCTTATTTTTTTGAGTGAAATAAGGAGCTGCTACATTTTTATTTAACAGCTCTCGCTCTTCCAACCAGGAACGCAGTCAGCTGATCATTTAGGGAACAAATTGCACTAAACCGGTTGCAAAGATCACAAAATTTTTCGAGAAGTCTAACTCTACATCAGATTGGGCTTTGTCAAATGAGGGTAGTGCTCTATTGTACCCACTAGCTGTGCCACTGCCCCCAACCTCATCGTATGTTTCAGATGGGACAGCGACGGAAACTCAATCGCTGGGGACAAAATCGACGTTTTCGATGAACGAACTTGCCGACGTGTCTTTAACATGACCTTTGACCCGGAAATGCGGTTCATTGCGATGAAATTGACCTCAATGTCTCCACACCAGAAAACTCTCTACATTCTAACCGACACAGGAAAGGTAGACTAATGGCTAGTTATGTTCAAATCAAAAATCCTGATTGTACCCACAATACCAGTATTAACTCAATGCGTGTAACGAGTGGAGGCACGTCTGGGCAACATAACTCCTAAGAAATGTCGCTGCAGTGGCAAACAGTTGGCGATGCTGTGTTCAACTTGACCGGTCGGGGAATCGCACCTTCGACCTCTTCCGATGTTTTCATTCTATGTACTGACTGGTGCTTGTTATGTCGAATAAACTTAAATGAAGGCGGACACCTTGGAGTCTTTTGTTTTCCACGTGCGGAGCCACGTGCTATAACAATTCTTTGTTTTCAAACCAGGTTTTAAGTTTTTGCGTTTTAAAGATGCTTTGGTGGGTATCGATCTACCAACGTCCCGATCCAAAGTATAAAACTCCAGCTAGCAGCTATGCTGCGAATAACTCCATAGCGCCATTTTGATTTCAGTTTTTATAACATGTTAGCAGAACATTACCCGGTCAGACAAATCAGACACAGTTTTGTCAATGGCTCGCCAACACCGCAACGTTTCTTCGGAGCTGTGTTACCACGGCGTTAAGTCGCGGAGGTGGAAGTTTCACTTGTTACACGCTTCGACGTAATACCTCGAGTATATTGAAGATTTACTGTAGTTTGATTTGATTTTTTGTCAGGTTTATTCCTTGCATCTTTATGAGTCATCTCTGCTCAATTTGGGCTCAGAAGGAATGCAAGTGACTCTTAAGTCAGCAAGTAAAAGTCTCGGAGAAAGGGTTACAAGTATTGAGACCAGTGTTGGGTTGGTCAGTTTTTTGTCAGGTGAGACGCAGCTTGTTATGTAACTGTTTGAATAAAAGCTTTTAATATTAAAGCCGTTCGTTCAGAAAGTGGAAAGCTTTATGTTGTTGTACAAAGAAGATCCGAATTTTCTGACATTTTCGGAAGGGAAACCGCCGTCAAGTTAGCAGTGCCACATCCTATTCATCATGTTGCCAAGGTAACGTATCTTTTGTTTTACTACTTTTGATTATTTTATACAAGAATCTCGTCAGTCTTTCTGCGCACAGCCAATCCAGGCTATACTCATTCCAACTGTAAAGATTCTTTAATTGCAGTATGACTGGTCACCTGATAATGAGAGGAACAACCTAGAAAAAAAATGAAGTTGAGAAGTTTAGGATGAGTATTGTTTATGATAATAAATAAAGACAGATAAAATAACATACTTGGTCTACATATGAATTTGAAAACTACATATCCAACTTTCAAGAAAGTTTTGATGACGACAGTTTTTGTAAATCGAATGCGATGTTTTGTGTTTGTTTACGCTGTAAAATATCAATGACGGCATCACTTTTGATTCAGATTGTGACGTGTTCAATCGGAGATCGCCATCTTGGTTTTATTGATGAATACAATCGGGCTTTTGTCGTAGGTAATAACCGGTACGGGCAGTTAGGAACCGGGGATCGAATGGACCGCAGCACTCCGGTCCAAGTTCTATTCAACAAAGCGATCAAGATTCTACATTGCAGGTAGGTTTTGAAAAACAATTTTCGTCACAAAATTTTTGTTTAAATATTAGTTTATCGCAACCGACTGGTGAACACAAAGGTTAAAGCTATCGCTATCGGCGCGGGGGCCTTGAGTTTGATTTTCGCCCTAGTCAAATTAGACACAGGGTCACCAACGGCTCGTCACCGCTGCTTTGGCGTAATACCGCGAGTATAATAAAAATTGTTTTTTCATTTAAAATCGAACGTAGTTGTGCCAAGCTTTGTAAAGTAGAGCTACCAGCTTACAAGCTAGCGATATGACCTAGCGGTATTACGAACAGGTTACCGAACCTACATGACGAGTTCGATTCACGGCAGGGGCCGATCCCATTTGATATACAGGTATTTACCCTGTCCACATGTCCAATTTATGTGGGTTTTAGGCCCAAATTGATGTTGGCTTGATGTCATAATCACTATTTTAAATTATGACATCAAAAATTTAATTGTGATGCAGAAAACCCACAGCAACAAACAAGCCCACATCAATGTGAGCTTTAAGCTCTCATAAATTAGACACGTGGACAGAGTAATTATGTACCAGGTGACAACCAACTCCAAGAGTGCAAGCTCACTTCGAAGTTTCCCTCAGTTACTGTTGAATTTTCTGTTTAAGATAGTTTGAAAATAAACTCAGTTATCGATTGTGATAAAATTTAAGTCTTTTCCTTTTTCAGTCTCAACCATTCATTGGCTGTGGTCGAATCACGTGGTCAATACGTCATGTTGGGAACGGGATGTGGAAACAATGGCCGACTTCCGGGAAACACGCGCGGTAGCGTCGAGTTTGTGATGCTGGATGTTAAAGTGAGTCGGACCAGTGGCGCAACCGAAAGGGGAGGGAGGTGAAGGACGTTTGAAACGTGCTGTTGGCATACCGTTAATATACGTGATTCTTCAGTCGATTGAAATTTGCACCCCCTAAATTTCCTGTGGGCTACCCCCCCCCAGTTTATACTTGAGCGTGGGAGTAAATGAGAAATGAAGGGGCTGCAAAAATATTTGACTCATATACCTGGTGACTGTGATTCTAGGAGCACATGCTCATTTGGCAGTCTTCCCAATTACTGTTGAATTTCCAATTCAATATAATTTGAAAATATTCCCCGATATGATGTTATAAGGAGATTGTTAGGAGTCGCTGAGCCGAATCATAGAAGAGCGATCACCGCTTAAATAGATAACCACCCTTGCGTCGATCAAAAGCTTCAAGCGACTTTGAGAATTAACAAGTCTGCTCTTGGGGCTGCTTTCACAAGAGTTACTTTTTGTTATAGGTACCGTGGGGAGCGCGACAGGTTGACGTTCACAAGGAATGCATTTTTCTTCTTTCCTGTTACGATATTGACCGTCAGACCATATATAAACAACAACCTTCATCAGAGCTTGTTTCTCAATATTTGTCATTAAAATCTCTGCAGGTAACTTGCCAGTAAGTCACAAAAATAAAATAATTCGAGATTACAAGGGCCATTTACGAAACACGATTTTACAAAGCTACCCAAATACCTTAGCTTGGATGTGATTTAGGCATCATATGGTTTATTTTTTCACCTTAACGTATTAAACAGGGCTGGAAACTCGCCTGCATATTTAATCAAGTTCAATTCCTTATTTTTAATTTGGCGGGTTCACCAACTTTTTCGAGCTTGTGCTGAGTTCAAGTAGTTTTTGTCTAACTTGTTTCGAGAACAAGTGCAAGTTCGAGTATACCAATCTTTTTTTCGAGTTCGAGTCCAGCAAAACAGACTCAGATCAGCGAGTTAGTCGAAGCGTGTAGCGAATGTCGGGCTACATCTACGCAGTCAGCGCCTGGACAAAACAGCTTCGATAAAACATCGCAGCGGTGGCGAGCCGTTGGCAACCTTGTGTTCAATATGACCGGTCCGGGATTTGAACCTCAGACCTACTGCACCGATGTCTTAAACCATAGCATCAACAGGTCGCATATTGAATTGTAATAAGCGTTTATTTCAGGAGCTTTTAATGGATGTTAAGAAAGCGAATAGTTTGGTTGATAAAACACGGATCATTGAAGCGATGATCGCGAAGACAAGCCAGAAAAATAACAGGAAAGTCAGTTATGCGGGGAAAACCCCTGAACAGAAAATAAAAAATATAAACTCAGGAAAATTAGAGGAACAGTCAAATAATGTCCATCTTGATGACGACCTTAAAATGCTACACGAAGCAATTGAACAATTGCGCCTTACAGCGGAAAGAATTGAACTTGATAAGCAAATTGCAAGCAACCAGCAGGCGGCAGCATAGCATTATTTGAAACGAACAAAATTCCAGGAACACAAGAAACATTGTTGAAGTAATTTTGCCAAAATCATGAAATGATAGAAAAATAAAATTAACGCGCAATCAAAGACGACCGTTCGATAAACGTCAAAGCGATTTGGAAGAGATTGGGGGAAAGCTATCTCGTTCACTTTAATAAAAATATTATAGCGAGTATATTGGTAATCATTCACAAACGTGTGAGTAAAACTTATACCATCATCAGTGTGAAACTACAGAGGCGCTAGGCTAGAGTTGTTTTACACTGATGATGGTATAAGTTTTACCGAAACGTCTGCAAAATGATTACTAATATAAGGAAGAGTAGGGTAAGTTGGACAAAAAAGTGTATATGTTTGAATAACCTTTGAACTACTGCAAAATAAATCGCCGTAGTTGCACTACAGGGCAGTAAATTTATCCGCCTACTTTTATACAGCTTATTATCCCAAAATATTCAAAATTTCATTTCAAAAAAGGTCCTCAAATTGTCCAACTTACCCACGGTGGAGGGTAAGCTGGACAATAGGGTGGGGTAATTTGGACATGCTTCAAAATCAAATGAAACACAAATTATCGATCCAAGACATAACTTTTCATCACGAGCTCTCTTACCCAAACTGGAAAAAGCTTCAAGATATTTTATTAAAATAACACTTTATAACGCGTTCACGCAGCTCATTGGCATAGGATTTCCTTTTGGTTTTCATCGTACTTTAATGATGGTAAAATGCCAGTTTAGATTTGTATTTGTAGGGTCATTTTAATTAAATATAGGCGTATTAGGTCAGGGGTGGCCAACCCTTTCAGGCTCGTGATCGAATTTCGGTAAAATTGGAAGGATGAGAGCTACTGATCATGGGAATTCCCCAATTTGCCAACGAAAATGCGGTGAAGAGCAAAAAAGGTCTCCACGGTCCGGACGCGTTTGAACAGCAAAAAAAAAAGATATTCACGGCCTGGACGCGTTTGAAGAGAAAAAAAAGATCTTCACGACCCGGACGCGTTTGAAGAGCAAAAAAGGATCTTCGCGGCCCGGACGAGTTACGTGAACTGGAAATGCTGTTGCCCAAACTCGTCATGCAAATGCCAAATTCCGATTCGGCACGCGATCGACTGCCAGACATGCAAAGATCGACCGGTGGATCGCCATCGACTAGTTGGCCATCCATGTTACAAATAACCCATAATGACACTGCTTGAATCGCTTGTGTCCTTCAGTTTTTGCAAATAGCGATAGAATGAAGATCGCTTTAGTCCCGCATCAGACATCATTTTGCAAGCTTTGTGCTTATTTATGCCTGAATCCACCAGTTTCTTTGCTTCTTCGTACGTGGCAATTGATACCTCGCCTCTAGCCCTCTATCAGGTTTCTTCCTTTTCCTGTAGGAAACCATCTCTCATTAGCAAAAACTACTGCTTATTAACTATTTTGGCAAGATAAAATTTGTAAATAGTAATATTTCTGGCACTGAAAATAATTTACATAGTAAAAATAGTAGACAAGTAGGGTACGTTGGACACATGCCCAACTTGCGTTACCGTAAACTGTCCAACCTGCTCTATTAGCGGACATTGTGTTTAGAACAACCTCACCCCAAATATACTTGAAGTTCAGACTAGTCACTTTGTCCTGTTAGAGTCCAATCCTACCTAATCCTCCTTCCACACTTAATCCATTTTAAACTACTGTTATTTTCTTTGAACAAGTCAAAACATAAATTTTTTGAACTTTCACAACCGGTCTAAAAGCTCTTTTTTTCATACAAATGTGCTTGCAAAAATCGTTTTGCTCAGTGAAACCAGCTAAAACTTGTGGGAGTGGAAGCTCAATATAAAAGTTAATCATGCGTCAAGCAGCGTCATAATCGGCTGTAAAATGCAAAAGTTATTTACATTTTCCCAACCTGCCCGATTTCCCAACTTCCCCGACTTCCCCTACTGGCTATAAGTTAATCTTTTTATCAAAGTTAAGTTCCAAAAGCCATGCTTTTGCTCCTTATTTAGTCCACTAAGCAATGACGCTGAGTTACAGTCTGTGACGTAGTTTTGGGGGACTGTCCTCTTTTTAAAAACCCCTAATCTAAAGTATGCTGAAAACATTCTTCTAAAATATTACAATGTTTGGCCGATTGTATTCAGCCTCCCTTAATTTCCGCTGGCAACACTCCAGGTTATAGCCACGGCTAATCAACCTTTCGTAGTTTAGTTGCATGAAAATTTGCTACGGAGTTGAGCATTAGAAGACACATCAATGAAGTTGATCATTGACCCCTTTTAAAAACCGCAATGGAGCAAGCAGCTGTGAAGCTTCACTTTAAAAGTACTACCTTCCTCTCACGAGAAAGCGATGTAACGAGCTCGCTTAGTTAGGAGTTGTCGATCATCTGCCAACCACACCAAGATGAGGGAATCCCGCTAAGTGCTTTTTCCCCAACGGCACAACAAGCAACTTTGCCGGGTTGTTCTCCTCTTGTCCCTCTAATGCTAAGCGCCAAGCATTGAAGCTACGAATATAGCACCGTCGCCAGAGCAAACGAAGTGGTAGGGCATAAGCCAAAAGTGAGGGGGCACTAAAATAGACCGCATTTCTGCCAAAATCACGTCGGTAATTGATTTCACATCACCCAAATAGGTGCTCGATAAAACCAAAAGACGCTCCACTACTTTCAAAGAATGCTCTTTAAAAAAGCGAATTACTGTGGAAATGTTTTTACACCAGTTGGGTCCTTGGTGCCATCAACTTTGATTTTATGCCAAGACTTTCCAATTTCTTGCTTAATACCCTCGGTTACAACTGCGCTCATAGCAGCAAGAAGTTCAGAGCCGGCGCCAGAACAGTCGACTTAGGGGGGCCAAAACTTTCAAATTAAGCACAAAAGCCGCTGTCTTCAAAAGAGTAAGCTTGTTAATTGGGGGGAACAAACACGTCGATGGCCAGGGGGGCAGGCCTCACTGACCATTGGCGCCCGCCCTGAATAAGTTCAGATTGCATATCGGGACTGGTGTACGACTGTACCTTGCGTTTCGTGGTAATATAGTTCTAATGATTTCCCGTAAACGCTGGTCTTTTTCCACACCCTTCGTCTTCGCTTTCAAGTGTATCAATAAACATAGTAGCGATTTCTTTCAATTTTTTTGCTTCTGTGTTGACTAATGAGGTAATTTTTTTGCCCATTTCAAACCGTTTGATTTTTTCTTCCCAGGTACTGCGGCAAGTTAAGTGTTCTTTGGAGGCAGCATGCTTGGAAAATCCTCTATTCCTTTCAGTAGCATGCTTCCAATTACGATAGCCATTGGTTGTAAAAGCTGATTCACTACGCATTCCTTGAAACTCTCCTCCAGCTTTGCATTCAAAATTAGCTGCAAGGATTGCAAAACGCTGCATCAAACTTGACAGAATATTCCAGCCAATACCACCTCTGATACCACGCAGCATTGAAGCATCTTTTTTTGGCCCCAAACATGCTCACAGGATAAGCACGCAGTCTAACTTGCTTCGGGTCATCAACTCGCAAATTATTAGCATTGATTGATTTTCTTCATCTTTATCCTCCTATCACAAGAAAGCGGCGGAGGCGCTATGCGTAGGACAAATTTACACTCGTTTAAGAGTTGTCTTTGTTTCCAAGTTTTCAGCTTGAATTTTCTTCTGACATCATTAATTTGCTGCTTGCCAGATTCCACCAAGCAGAGATAATCATCGTGGAGCATTTTATCCCAGGACGCAACAACGAGACTAGGTAGACCATTAACCTTGCGATCATGGTCGTCGTACAAACGACGCTCCAAACCACTTCGCCACACTGCCGACTTTTCTTTGCATCAGCAGACTTTCGTTTGCTCGTAGGCCTACTTGTAGCAGATGTTGTAGGTGCACTGTAGCTAGCAGACGAGCTGAAACCTTGCAAACTGTCAGAACTTTCACGCGAATTAACCCCTTTGGAACCAATCTTGCAAATTCATTTTGAGCGTCTTACGTTCTCAACCAACAAGCGAAATGAAAACATCTGCTCTGACTGTTCTTAAGACGGTTTATTACGTCACAATCTTTGACTGTTCGTAAGACGGTTTATTACGTCACAATTGGTTGATTACGTCACAAGTGTGCAACGAATGAACAGAGTCAAACAAGAATTATGTTGAATGGAAGGTTATTTTGCATCAAAAATCTAAATTTCAATCACTGTTGTTGTGTTGTCGCTACGCGGTACTCCAACCCAGCCAAAAATTGAGAGTTACTCAAAATAGGGGGGCACGGTGCCCCTGCCCCCCTTTGTAGCGACGGCATAGTGCGAGTACCGATTGATAAGATCTTCAACGCATTTTTCAACGCGTTTTTTACCATAAACAACACCCATTTGCATCTGTTTAGGATTAGCTCGGCCCCGTCAGGGTGTGATTTGAAACACGACTTTCTGACGTACATTTTATCCTTAGAGGGATTTAAAGTCAGGAACAGCGTTAGCACACAGGATGATTCAAGAATCTGTGATGAAAGTATTTAGTTTAGTGATATCATGAGTAATTTTGATGAATCAAGAAAGGCTGTATATAATAAACATTTTCAACTCATCTTCCTCAATAAATGCACAAATGAGAACAACCTAGGCAGGCCGGTTATACGACAACGCTATAGTTGCGAGAGAATTGCGTAAGAATTAAAGCAATTTAGAAAGCGGAGTTTAGCGTAAACTCTGAAAATAAGCGTGATTGTTACATAACAAAAAAAAAAAATCATTGCGTTGTCTAATTTCCATCAATTCAATATAATAGTAACTTGAGTAAATAGTTTTATTCAGGGCGAAGCGAGAAATTTTGAAAGGAAGGGGAACACATACACGCTCAGTGTTAAAAATTACTACGATTTTGTTTTCCCTCCTAAAGTTAGTTTTACTCAGCTTTTGTTCAGGCAACCGGACGCAACCGATCAAGTTTCATTGAAGGCACGCTTCATTATTACGCAATAAATATCTTCGCGATGACGTCATTTCGTATCGCTTCATCGATTGATGACGGAGAAGGTCAAACCGGTGCTATTGTTATATAATAAATCCATTGATAGCACAGGGCGCTAGCACGCGAATAAGTGACCTTCGCGAAATGGCTGATTATATAACTTGGAGCACAGCACTATGTTCCTAGTTTATAATAAAGCATCGTGGTGAGACCGAGTGATTGTCAGTTACGTTCTGCGGGTTACGTGTAGCATCGGCTGTCAGTGTAGACAGCTGCAATAGCGACATCATAAAATAACAATGTGACAGTCCAATAAGACACATTATCCGATCTGGGTATGTTGTCAGATTTTCGAGTGAGCTGGAAGGACATCAGTTTAGGAATTTCTTTTTTTAAATCATTATTCAAACGATTTTTTTTTATATGAAAAAGAAATCAATTTTAGTTTTTTCTGCAAAAAGTGTAAAGGTTTATAAATTCATCACCAGATTAAGCCAAGCATATTCATAGCTATAAGTAAAAAAGACTCCTAGCACAAATGAACTATGACGCAATAATGCAACTCTCCCGAAAGGACTGCTTGCGAGGTCATGAAGATTTGAAAGCCCACCAATAATTTCAATTCGCTCATAAAATGATTATCCAATTAGGAGCTCAAATCAAAAATCAAATCTTCATTATACTCGCGGTGTTACGCCGAAGCGTGTGGGGCCAGCCATGGCCCAGAGGTGACTTTAACCGCAACGTAACCCGTCGGTTCAGATTAAGGAGCTGGTAATTAGAAGTGAATAACAGCAAATCAGGCAAAAAGATTCATCATTGGGAAATTCAAGACTTTTGAACGAAACTGAATGCCTTTGTGTTTAGTCTTTGATGCTGTGCAAACTTGCTTTAAATTGCTGAGTGGATTTCAAAACACCACATAATTTAAAACACATTTTGATTCAGAATTTGATATCCTACATAAAATCACACCTGTTTGGAGTTTTCTCCATCGTTTTGTATCATACGCAAAAAAGCAAATAATCTCGTGTCAAAGATACAAAAGTTTACAAAATTCAACTTTTTATTGACTTTTGTGAAAAATATTAAATCTATTTATTGTAATTTCAAAAAACAGTAGGCTATGTGATTACTGAAGTATGCTTGGCTTCAAATATCAAAAGTTTCTTCCATTGTTCAGCAAAAATTTAAGTTTTCGTTTTGCGTGAGCAGATATTACTTCATCGCACGGACAAATTACGCAACGCGTTTACGTAAAAATTTCGCAATTTCAAACGTCATCATTGATCAAGATAGTGGAAATATACGCAAAAGCGTGACGTAACAACATGTCACAATGACAAGAAAGGTGACTGAGGTCATGAAAAAGGTCAAACAAAAGTTGAAAGAACTACATAAGAAACTGAAGAGCTAACAAACTGCTTTACATACTGAAGAACTGACAAATTGCTTTACATATGCTGAAAGCTTTATTGTGTTTGATTCCCGGATAAGTCAAATCGGACGTAATGTCGCCAGCGGTTCACCACCTGCTGCGATGTTTCTCTAAGTTGTGCTGCCCAGGTGCTTAGCCGCGTACATCGATCCCGCCAGTCTTTACACGCTTTGATGGAATATCGCGAGTGCAATGAAGTTTTTACAAGAATTACCAGGCTTGTTTCGCATTACAGTATCAAGTCCAGCGCTCCTGATAAAACGAACTGATACTCCTGATGCATTAATATTTTACATGAATCTGCAATTTTAAAATAACCTTAAAATTATTTGGTTGAATTTTTTCGTGACCTTATAATTCAGCAAATAACCTTTGTTTTTGAATTAGATATTTTTTTATTTATTTTTATTAATTTAAAAGTTGATTATGGATATTGGTAAAGTTCTTCGGCAATCGTGGAATGTCTGCAGAGGACAACTGCAACATCACACCGCCCTCTGGGCTATAGTTGCACCCATAACTGCAGTGGGTAAGTCACTTTTAATCAGTGTTCGAGTTGTAAAAACGCTTGTGGGGGATGGTGCTAGGGTGATCATATTTTACTGCTCACTGCGCAATAAAGGACAGTTTTTTTGAAGGTCATCAAGTCCGCAGATGTCCAATTTTGGCCCAAAACAGATGAAGAGCGAAAAAGGTCATCACGTCCGTAGATGTTCAACGTAGACAAATTATTTTTTGTTAAATAAGAGGACGTATGGTAAGCCTAGATGGTGCAAGCTTTCCACGTAGACGTAAAGGGTGGATGGTCATTATTCGTAGGGGGATGATTTTCGCTAAAATTTTTTATGGGGGAATGGCATCTCTCCTCAACTCGAGTACTGCTTCTAGTAGAAGTTTGGTTGGCGCCGAAGCTGGACATCGCTATCAGTGCGAAGGTCTTGTGTTTTATTCCTCAAACGGTCAAATCGGACTCAGTGACGCCAACGACTAGCCATCGCTGCGACGTCACGGAGCTGCGTTGCTCAGGCGCTAGGCCGCGAAGATGGTCCCGCCACTCGTCACGCGCTTCGGTAAAATACTGCGAGAACTGTGTAACGCAAGCTTTTACCGTTGGCCCAATGTTTTCCCTCTTCACTGCAGGATTGTTTTAGTAGTAAAATTGGACAAGCCAGCAAGGGAAGAGGTTGAAATATTCCGGACTTAACTTCATGGATAAAACCACTTTCTGCATACGAAATCAAGGATTTAAACGAGACTTAGCAAATTTTAGCAAAAGTCTGGTTTAGGTCCAGTTTCTGCATTAATTCGTATTGCTAATCGCTGATTCGGTGCCAAGTAGAGGCGAGCTGCATTTACATAGAGCAGGGTTTCCAAAGTTTTTAATTCAAGAGCCACATGCGGTAATATTAAACTAATGGAGAGCCACAATCTCTACTTGAGTGTTACTGCAATTACAACGAGCAAAACAATTAAATATATATAAAGAAATAAAACAATATACGGTATTATCAGCGTTAAATCTATTAAATGGTATACTGAGACATCACGTCTTAATATCCTACTTCAATAGCAGCACAATAGTGCTATCTCCAGGAGTGGATCCAAAAAAGTTTGATGGGGGGATGCAGTTTTGAATTAAGTTAAATTTTAATTAAACACGACCGACCAGTTGGCGAAATAAGTACATAGCTATCGGCGCGAAAGTCTTGGGGTTCAATTTCCGGGCCAATCAAATCGACCACTGCCGCCAACGGCTCGCCACCGCTGCAACGCTTTGTTACCCAGGCCTCGAGCCACGGAGGTGAACCCCTCACTACACGCTTAGTTTGTGTAAAACCGCAAGAGTGATGAAGATTTGACTTTTTTGTTAGCTAAATACAAAGATGTCCTGCGTTACACCCGGAGAAGGGCGTAAATAAGCACTTTGAAAATGTTTTTGAAAATTTGCATATTGCAATGGCCATTTTAGTACTGTTTGAACAATGTTTAGGCAAATTTTGCATGTTTTTACCCTGATTCCGATGTGCTTCACCAAATATGATTTATTTTGTTCGCACACTCCAGGCGTAATACGTATTGTTAACGAAGAGGTTCGAAATTATGGAAAAATTGCATTCATCAACAACATTGTTTAAAATGGCTGGTGAGGGGATGTATCCCCACATCCTTTCCCTCCCGAATCCGCCCATGGCTGTCTCTACGTATAAAAATGGGTGATTTTTCAACCTTAGAACGCAGGAAAGCAGAGGCGGGCGCAATCCCATGTTTCGAAGTTAAGTGACTTCATCATCAGTGTGAAAAGGAGTATGGACAGTGAAAGAAATCGCGTGAACCTAGTTTTGGGCTGACTCAGTAACTTAAACCGTATTATAAGTACCAACATACCGATTACGGCAAACTCAACTTCTCTCAAGTTAAGCGGATTAAAATTTTCAAAACGACAAAAATTTGTCAAATAAAATTAGTCCCCTACTACTGCTCTGGACTCTAGTTTCGCTCAACGCTAAAGTTCATTGGCAGAGGTGATCTGAACACCAAAACACGCAGCTGTTAAAATCAGTTAGCTTTGAAACTAACTGCTGTGAGAAAACAAAACACATCAACAACAATTTGTTCCAGTTCTGAGAAAACGATACGTGTGAATAATAATAGAATAATAATAATGTGTGAATAGAGCCGCGCTTTGCTGACAGTTGAGATAGAGCAAAAATTGTTAATAATTTGCGGAAGGGTCCAGAACTTCGCTGGCAGCCCCACATTGAGTAAGGCTGGTAGCTAGAGGTCTAACCAGCCGAAAATTTAAGGTAGTTGCAAGTTCCAGTAGGTTAAAGTCTACAAATATAACGGTATTTCAATGCTTCAGATAAAAGCTTTGCAAAAACGTGGAGAGGGATAGTGGCCGGTATTGTTTCCTTTTGTTGGCGTATTATGACGTATAAAATGTGATTGTTTGGCAGGTATTGGATCAGCAACCATGCTTCTTCGAACCTCAACTAAACCGGAAGTAATTTTCAATCGATGGAACACGACGCCTTCGCACCGCGCGATTGATTGGAACAAACCGGAACACAAACTGATTGTTCCGACAAAAGCAAGCCGCGCTCTTTACACAGAAAACAAACCATTAACTGAACTACTTGATGAAATTTATGCTGACAAACGCTATCACTAGTTAGCGATTTTACAAGTTACGCAATAGGCTATACGTTCTCGCAAAACGCTCTTAATAGAAAATGTTAACAACTTTCTGACCATAATATTTATTTTAATGCAGATCACGTACATGTATTTCAATTATTGGTCTCGATTTCCATCAATATACAATATCTATTTGTTTTCTGAATTGTTTTTGTATGTTGTTGCTTTACATTTAAAAAGAGCTCTTTACGGCACATGTACCAAGGGGGCTTGGAGGGCTGTCCTCTTAAGAAACTGACATGCTCCGTCGTATACCGCAACGTATCAAGTTAAGTTTTTTCTAGGTTTGAAAACCCCTAGAAAAAATCGTGATCTCTCCCCCGCCCCCCCAGGAATGTTGCCAGCGAAAATTTTAGGTAAGGTCAAAGATTACAAAATTGGGTCGATCTTGTAATTTCGTTTAAACCCCATTCCAGATTAGACTTGTTTACAAAAAGGGGAGAACACTCTCCCTTGGCTACGCCACCGCAAACCTCTTTGGGGAAACTACCTCGGATTGTGTTGTTATTTATGATCACATGTAAACATTAATGTCGTTTCTAATGTTTATTTGTTTGCAATGTTTTGCGAAATAACAACAATTCAGCGAAAACCGAGGCTGATTTTTCAATTACTTGACAGAAAATTAACGTAAGAATTTTATTCGAGATTTCAGACTGCCTAGAACGCTTGTACCTTATCAGAAAACACAGTCGATTCAATTGTTTGAGTCTTAATTACTTGTGATTGGAGAAAAATATGGCCTGAATGGAATAAAGCCCCAGAAACAATTTTTAAAAATCTAACGCTCAAGCTTATCGGTTGCATATCCTACGTTACAGTATATCCCCTAAAACTTGCACCATTATGACGTTTTAGCTACGTCAATTACAAAACATCTTCACGTAAGCTCGCCTAATCAACGTTCAATTATTTTAAAAGAAATTAAAGTTCAATAGATAATTATTTGTAGCTGTTTTTCTATAATTTTAATCACCAATATCTTCAATGACGGCATTTTTTTGCAAAATTGGTGGCAGAGGATAAAATTTGATCTTCTTTTGCATTTCAAAAGCTTTTTCCCCTGGTTTAAAAACCATTTCTGGTGCACCAAACAACGCAATCCTCGCCGCTTCACCATAAACACCATCTTCTTTCCGTAAAACCTCTTCATCCCAGCTCAACCAGCCACGCACGTTGACTTTGCCAGGATGAATGTGATAAACGTAATTGTCGGATAAATCAAACGGACTCGTTAGCGTTGATCTTCCTTGGTAATTATCCTGAACAACATACGCGTTCGGCCGATTCAATGACGTCTCTTCAATGTGAACTTTTACCTAAAAATGTTTGAGCGAAAAAAACTTGTAAAATATTCGCAAAAAAAAAGAAAAATTAGAAAAAAACTGAGGTTATTTTTAAATTGTTATTGAACTGAAAATTAACCATTACTGAAGGAAACTGCCAAGTGAACATGCGCTTTTCCGAGTCAGCAGTCACCCGATATATTTATGTGAAATGCGATCGGCTTCAGCCGTGATTTGAACCCGACATGTAGGATTTGTTGTCTAACCTGCGCGCGGTAAACTGCTGCTCATTCACGTTTGATTTAACGTCACAATGAATAACGAAAAAAAACTTTTGTCTTAATTTGAGTAAAAAATCGTGGAGTTTTTTTTTTGAGATACCAGCATTCTTGTATCATCTCTGAACGGGTTTTATTTCAACACGTCAAGGCTGCTGCGCCGAAGTATCATCACGCGCAAAAAGTCATTGCCCTGTGACTTTTCGCTGTCAGTTCGTGAACTGTATACTCCCGCCCCCTCTTCTAAAATAATCAGAAACCACTCTTATTTTACCTTAGTAGTTCGAACGAAATCAGCCAATACGATTGTGAATAACATCCACGGTACATTTGGATATTTAGGAAGCAAGGAAAGAACGTAGTTGTAATATTCCTTGATGAAAAAGGAATGTTTTCGGGCAATTACTGAACAGATGCAAATATTCCGTATTGTAGATCTATAATCAATAACAGTTTAGACGGTTGATTTTTTATACATTGAGACCGGGGAAACAATTATCCTTTCCACATGTTCAAATTTCGCGGCTTTATGCCAGCGATTTTTGATTCTAGTTTGTGCGTCACAATCAATTTCTTGATGTCATAATTTAAAATGATTGATTATGATGCAGAAACTAGAACAAAGAACCGCACACCCAAAGCCCTCGAAAGTTGGATATGTAGACAGGGTGATCAAGGCCGTGGTATGCACACTGCCCCATTAACGATGTCTCGATCGTTTCGCTTTTCAACTGCAATCTATGACCGGGCAGCATTTTTATGTAATGTACCCAGCACCAGCAGAACCTTGCTTTTTTCTGACAAAGCGTTCAGGATCGCCAAGATAATAGAATAAAATATGATTGTTGGTTCTGCTGGTGTTGCGCACATTACGTAAATATGCGACCGGGCATTGTATCTGCGAATTTTTCGGGGTAATTTCCAAATCGCCGTATTACGCCGAAGCTTGTAACGCGGCTCATCGCCGGTAAACAACCACGCAGCACCAAGAAACGTTACAGCGGTGGCGAGCCGTTGGCGACACAGCGTTCGATTTGACCGTCACGGGAATCAAACTCAGGACCTCCCGCTACGATAGCAACGTCTTTTTCCACTGCGCCAACTGGCCAGTATGCAGCAACGATTAATTTTCTGTTTACCTTCCAACAGTAGCAGGATAGGTTCGAAGTTGGTCCATGTTGTTCACTACTATAACATCTCCGTCCAAATAAATCCCACCATTTTCTTTCAAAATTTGCAATCTTGCTACGTCAGTTCGTTGGATCAATGCTCCGATCTAAAAACTTTCAAATATTTTATTTGTTGCTATAACCCGGGATGGATGCATTGGTGCGTGTGTGTGTGGGGGAAGGGGGGTAGGCACCAGTAACGGCACCAGCTTTTTACGATAATGGTATTTTTCTAAAGGAAAGTTTAATTTTCTCGTAGAAAGTTGATTCCCAGTCGCTTTTCGCGATTGATTTACGAGATGAATGGCACCAGTGACTCGGTAAGGGGGCATTGGCATCCTCCTAGTTTAACCAGCCCCAATTTGAAGTATTTTTCAAACATTCTATGAAACACCGTTATATCTGTAATCTCTGTTTTTTTGCAATTTTTTTCCTCTAATAATCTACTGGCTACGCCTCTAGGAGTGACCTCCATAATATATACCACATGTGCTGTTTGCGTAATGAGAGCTCAAGTACATCGCTCCTGTGTTCTGGAAAAACCTAGTAAGTCAATTTAAAGCAATTTTGAGAAAAAGCAGAAAAACTGTTTTGCATCAGAATTAAGCTTGTAAAGGAAAATTGAAGTTTTTTTTTATCTTCGATGATGATGCTAAGAACTCTGTTCAGTGCATTAAATTTTATAGTACTCATCGGCGTGATTTCATCATAAACCTACTTACTAGGTTTTTCATAATTAACCTGATTTTGAAACAAGTTTTCATCATTAAAAACCAAGTATGTCATAATGTCAACGCATGGTTGATTTTAATTGGTTCAAAACAGAAAAAAAAACAAATAAAAAATAATCATGCCAAGGAAAAATTACTCAAACTGTTCAACAAGATCCGCATCATCATCATTCACAGGAATTTCTCGCCAAAAAAATTTTTAGTAGCAGAAAACGAGTCTTTCAGTTTGAGAATGTTTTAGTGTTTCACGCTAAGGATACCTTTTGCTTGAGCTTTTTTCATTCGACTAGTGTCAAGTCTAAACTTCGATTTTAATTACTGAACATCTTAATAGTCTTCTTCAAAATGTAGCTTAAACTTCTTTGTTTCTATTTACTGACGCTGTCCGATCGTCTTGTTTCAGCCTCTTGACTAAAAGAACCAAGTAGCTAACTCACAAAATTTACCTGGCAAATTGTCAATTATGATCTCCCATGAACAGAATCAAAGGATTGGATTTACCAATAAGCTAGGCAGGCTGAAGCCTTAGAGAAACAAGGGGCTTCGTCACGAACAACGAAGACCTTTTTATCAATCAATCAATCAATTTTCTGGACCCGCTTATCCTTGGGGGGTCGCGGGGGCAGCAGCTCAAGTTGGAGCCTCCAAGCATCTCGATCCTCTGCAACAAAGGATAGATGCTCTGCTGGGATGCCAAGGCGAGACCAACTAAGATCTTCTACGTAATCTCGCCATCGAGTTCTGGGACGGCCTCTAGACCTTCGACCAATCGGTGTTGAACAGAGCAGTTTTTTGGTTGTTCTTTCCTGAGACATCGTGTCACATGTCCATACCAACACAGTTGCGATTTTTCTAGTCGGAGAAGCAGCGCTTCGATGTTTAGAGATTCACGAATATCTGCACTTTTAACCTTGTCCAACAAGGTCAAACCGCTAATTCTTCGCAAGAATCCCATTTCGGCTGCTTGAACTCGAGATTTCACTTTCTCATTCATGATCCAACACTCATGGCCATAAGTCAGAATAGGAACATAGACCGATCTGAAAATGGATAGCTTTGCCTTGGTGCAAAGCTCCCGTTTCATTACCACAGATCGGTGGAGCTGGCGCATTACTGCACTTGCTTTTCCGATGCGGATATCTAATTCGCTATTTTGTCTGCCGTCACTTGTGAATGAGACGCCGAGGTACTTGAATTTCTCTGACTGTTTTAATGGTACTCCATCAATTTGGAGAGAGCACTGCTTTGGTTGTCTGGACAGGCACAAGGTTTCTGTTTTTGTTGTACTGATTTTCATTCCGGCAACAGAGCATGCATCCGAAAACCTGTCAAGAGCTTGGTGAAGACCATTTTGGGTAGAGGCAAGTAGCACAAGATCATCTGCAAATAACAGACGTTGTACAGTGCATTCACCGATCTTTACTCCGCCACAAGACTCACTTTTCTTAACTATTCTATCCATATAAATAAGGAACAGAATACGTGAAAGAGAGCAGCCTTGCCGTAGTCCCACACTTACTCTGAAAGGTTTCGTCGTTGCACTGTTAACACAAACACAGACCACGGAATGCATGTACAGCGACTTAATGGCATTTAGTAACTGGCCATCAATGCCATACTGCAACAGCACCGCCCAAAGCTTGTCTCTAGGAATGCGATCATATGCTTTTTCAAGATCAACAAAACATGCATTGACCTCTTTTGCATATTGCCACGACTTCTCAAAGATTTGCTGCAAGGCAAAGATGTAATCCATTGTGCTTCGGCCAGGACGAAAGCCACACTGAGCATCCGTTAGTTTAGGCTCGACTGTTTTACGGCATTTCTTTTCAAGGCATTTGGCATAGACCTTACCCGAGACACTGATAAGAGATATGCTCCTATAATTGGTGCATTTTCTCTTGTCTCCTTTCTTGTGGATAGGTATTATCACACTAGTTTGCCATTGCTTTGGTGCTTGCCCAGTACTACATGCTACCTTACAAACACGAGTCAGCCAGCGAACACCATATATGTTCATTGCTTTTAACATTTCAGGTCTGATATCATCCTCACCAGGTGCTTTTCCAGTTTTCAATGATTTGATTACTGCATTTACATCTGCTTCGGTTATCTGAATATCTTCCCCAACCTGTTCCTCGTGAATTTGTATCGGTGTAGCATCAACTGGGTTTAAAAGATCACGAAAGTAGTCTCTCCACCGATTCAAAATAGTATCTTGATCTTTCAGAGTCCCATCATTTGAATCTTCGATAAAGAGAGCGGCTCGAGATCTTTTTCCACGCAAACGGCGAATGGTCTGCCAGAACACTTTGTTTGCCGTTTTGAAATCATCGTCTAACCTTTCTCCAAATTCCTTCCAGGCCCTTTCCTTAGACAGTTTAACTTTTGTGGCTGTCGCCTTCGTGCTCCAGAGTACTGCGAACGAAGTTCAAGTGATAACTTATTTGCAAGCCAGGCTTCTTTTTATCCACTCTTTTTATCCAGACCTTATTTTTAGAAATCGACCATGAAGACCTTTATAGGCCGAAACGTGGAGACAAGAGCGTATTTAGGGAAGGGCATTGCGCCATGCCCCTCCCCTCCCCCTTTTGACTCAGCATTTTAGTAAACAAAAACAAAATTAATGGAGCCAAGTGACTAAAATATGCCAGACTCTTTTGATGGTTTCTATACTTTATGACCAGGGGGTAAGATGTGTGGTATGCATCCTCCCACCAGCCATTTTCAAAAATGTTTTTGATGTAGGCTATACAATTTTTCCATAATTTCAAACGTCTTTGATAGCAATAAGCCTTACGCCTTCAGCACGTACATCGAAAACGTGCTAACAAAATGCATCATTTTTGGCGAAGCACTCAAAATTAGAGTCGCAAAATTTGCATGAAAATTATTCAAGAAGCACTAAATTAACCATTACAGCATGTCAATTTTCAAAAATTTCCGGGGGAGCATGCCCCCGGACTCCCTCTAGAGCCTTTTCTGTGTCTCAATCAACTTCAATTTAGTTTTGCTCCGAAAAAAAAAAAAAAAAAAACGTTTGAAAAAAGTGTGGAAATTATGCCCCCCCCCCTTCAAAATTTCTCGTTACGCCAATGCGTAGAGATGAAGTCTGATCGTTGCTCACTATAGGGCCTCATTGATCGAATAGCCTAGGGCCTCTCATTGTCTAAGTCCGGTCTTGACTGTTACCATGATAGAAATCAGAAAAACTGGATTGTTTGATTATAAATTGACGTGCAGTCACGTGAACAATCGTCATGGAACCGTGGAAAAGAAAATCATGCACGCAAACTGATCGATGAAAACCAAGCAAGTCAAACTGAAGAACCAAAGTAATGACGAAAAACAAGCGCCTCAACTTGTTGGCCTTTTTAAAGATTTTTTAAACGTGTAAGCATTGGGAATGGTCTTCAAAAACATATTAACTTAACTTACTATGTTTATCCAGATATGTTTTGCTTGTACATACAGACATATTATCTGAAAAAACCTAGCAACTTGACTTATATATGTTTTTTCAGATCTTTATCGGAAAAGTTTTCAAAACGTCTCGACTTACTAGGTTTGTCCAGATAGAAACTGCCAACTGGAAACATATTTTCACAATTTTTTTTCGCAAAACGGTGGAGAAAAACATAGTAACTTCAAATTTGGGTTTAACTCAATTTCCGAAAAAATTGTAGTTACCAAGTTTTTCCAGATTGCAGGAGATCGTGCCCATACATCATTACGCGCTATATTATCATTAAAGCTATTTAGTAACCTGAGTTAAAGTGCCCCAAAAACAAAATTCTGGATTGGTTTCTGCTTCGAAAAGCACTTGCCAAATTTTGCATCCTTTTAATTTAAACAATAGCCTATATGAATTTGCCACATAAACGCTATGCGTGTCAGGTAGCCATTGACTGAGAAAGCGCAAGCTCACTTCGCAGTCTTCTTCAATAACTGTGAAACGTACAGTTTAATAATTTGAATGGTAGTTCCATGCACACACTTGCACATAAGTATTAGCCTCACACGATTTCATTCAGACATTACAACGTCGCTTTACAAATACATTACACTTTGGGCGGTGGTGGAGTTCTACCGGTTCAAGAGAACCGTCTCACAGAATTTTATTAGATCAGCAAACCGGCCAGCATCGCTGTTGATACTTGCACCAGTAGTTGTTATAAAACCGGCTAAAATATATATGTTTTGAAATAGCAACGGTTGACAAATAATTGATAGTCGGCAGCGTGGCCGAGTAATTCGGAGCGTCATTTTTACGACGGCTATCAGTCTATCACCACAAGGTTAATGGACTAATTCCCATTCAAGCCTCGTCGTAGCATTATTGGATAAGATACTTCACGGTAAATATCCCTGCTTGGGTAAATCTAATAAGCAGCAAATTTAAAAAGTCAGAAACAATACTCAAGCTGAAAACTCGGAACAAAGACAACTCTTAACCGAGTCTGGATTCGCCCCACACACCTAGCGCCTCCCTCGCTTTCTCGTGACAGGAGGACAAAAATGAAAAAATCAATCAATGAATTCCACCACTGGTTTCAGTCCACTCTAGTTTAACTTCCACGCTTACGTATTTGCCCATTTGTTAGATAAGTAATTATTTATCACCTTATATCCGTTCAATTCAATCGGCATTTCGGTTTCAACCAAATTCAAGCAAGGTATTTCTGATTTCGCTTTTTCCCAATATTTACCTGCAGAATATGATATTTACAAATTATGCAACGTTAGTCCATGAAATTACGCCAGCCCACCAACTACTAACACCGTAACGTTACAACAGTTCATATCCTCATGCAGTGATTTTCAATGGGTTCCACCAGAAAAACTCAGGAGTCCCGAAAATATACCTTAAAATCTGAGAATTTATACTATTACGAGCACACTCTATTGAAAATAATGCGCAATTGGTACAATTACGTCCAATCTTAATATGTTAAAAGTGCAGATATTCGTGAATCTCTAAACATCGAATCGCTGCTTCTTCGATTACAAAGATCGCAACTGCTTTGGTATGGACATGTGACACGAATGTCCCAGGAAAGAGCAGCCAAAAAACTGCTCTGTTTAACACCGGTAGGTCGAAGGCCTAGAGACCGTCCCAGAACTTGATGGCGAGATTATATTAAAGATCTTAGTTGGTCTCGCCTTGACGTCCCACCAGAGCATCTCTCCTTCGGCGCAGAAGATCGAGATGCTTGGTGACTCTAACATGAGCAGCTGCCCCGCGTCCCCTCCAGGATAAGTGGATCTAAAAAAAGTTAATCAGTTAGGTTACGAAATTGCCACTTACCAATGGGAAGTGAATTGTTGTGGTAAAAATCTATTCTTTCCGGTTGGTGAACGGCGGCGGCCGAGCGAAGAGACAAATAATTAAAATATTGAAAGGTTCGTCCTTTTCCGAACCAAATGTAGAAGATAATATCTGGTACAACGTAGGGTTGGTCTTTCACAGGCTTACTTCTTGAATAGGCTGGTCCACATTTGATTTTCGAGAATGGTAATTCAGTGCATGTTTTATACGTTTGATTTGGGTGTTTTTTGTTGCATTGGGTCGTATTATCAATTTCTGTGGCCCTAATTGTTGTAGTAACGCTACTTCTTTTCTGTTCAACCCAAGACGTTAAACCGCGTTGACTTTTTTCAAAATGAGTATTTATTATGAGCAACACTACTCCAAAACAAACTATCACAGCCCACGCAATTGCTTTATTCATTACGCTCTAAAAATTATAGTACATTTTTTTGTAACCTATAATTGCAACAAAAAATCATCAAATCAAATCTTCATTATAGGCCTAGTCGATATATTGTGCCAGGGCGTGTAGCGAGTATAGCGGATCCATCTCTGCGGCTTAGCGCCTGGTCAATAGCTCCGAAAAAACATCGCAGGGCAAGCCCGTAGCCAGCCAGTAACGTTGGGGGGAAGGGGGCGGCAAAATCATTACCAAAGGGTGCGAGCTTGCCTAACTTAATCGAAAGTTTTGAGACGATTTGTGCAAGGTATCCGCGTGCAGCGACAAAAAATCTCAAAAGCAAATTAAGTAAAGTGAAATTTTAAATAATGCACCAAAGTTGCCACTTTTAAAACGAACAACATCAGCGTTTAACGCGAAGGGGGCACTCAATGAAACAAAAGCTAAGCTACCTACAAAATCTACACTATCAGTGCCTTTAATCTTGATGTCCCTCCAGCTAATCTGGCTATGTTTCCTGCATGCACTGTTTAGAAGCAAAGCGGCGACGGGCATGGCAACGGTCTCTGTTAGTTTGCAAGTCTGCCATGGCTCTCACACGCAGGAAGGCTTAGAAAATAATATCTCCCTATCTGTCAAACTCCAAGTCAGAATTAACTACCGATGTTCTTATATGACAAAGACGAGTGATGAAAAACAATTCAAGTATGAGTTAGATGAAAAATTTGCAAGGAACACATTAAAGTACTGTAATATGTTTCGATCGTAACAAATAACAATAACCTCGTCAACCTTGCTACGCACAGCCAATCCAAGCTAGACTCATTCCAGACTCTAAAAGATTTTTTTTTTTGCTTTGCTTAACCAAAACATTTCGACTTCATTTCTTTTCTAGGTTATTCCGTCCTTTCAGCAAGCGACTGCCTACAAACAACGATGCTTAATGAAAAAGCCTGCAATTTCCAACCCACAGCTAAGTAACCGGTAGCCTAACTAGCCCACATCACTAAAAGTCCCCATGCTGCATGGCAACCCACTCATTTGTAGCTGAAGACGCGTTTCGATCTTATCATAGTCTCATCTGTGCAGCATAGCTACCTCTCACCTTCCTAAAAAATCTGTTCTTTAAACGAACTACCAGCCCTAACTCCAAGCTTCTACTCATTCTTTTCAAGCTAAAATGTTTTAATTGAAAATTTCAAGGAAATAGTATTATTGGATTATGAAGTCACAGATTACCTCCAAAGTCTAAATAATCGAAAAGACTGAAAATAATCGGTTGGTTCAAACATCATTATCCCGGTAAGTTAAAAAAAGTGGAAAATTGATTGTAACGGCATTTATAGACAAAAGCAATCAGCTTTACAGCTTAGCTGCGACAGGCCAGCGTATTATTTTTGCAGAAATTTGCCGATCAGCTTAGCTTTTGATTCTTGTGGTTACCTGCCTTCCGGTAGCTATTTCATTTTGTTTCGCAATAAAATTCTTTTGACCAGTCCGATTTCTTCAGGGGAGGAGCAAGGTTTTTATTAAGGAAGCTTCGCTCATTGCCCCTCCTCCCCCCTGGCTGAGGGCTTGCGCATGGGTGATTTGACCAAGCTGGTAATCGCACCCCAGCGTCAAAACCAATGTCTACCAATAGACTATTGCTGAACTGGTGGTAAAATTTACTTTAACTTTTACGTGAACCCAATGCCACACAAACTTGTCGGTTCTATTCCAGTCGATCACTACGCAAAATAGCCTACACAATGCAAACAGTGCTTACTTAAAACTTTTTTTGCAAAAATCTGACTTGCAAAAAATCAACAACTCACAAAATTTTATTCAAAAATTCTTCTAGGATTCAGATTTTGTTTACTTTCAATGTACTGCTATTTGTTTTATTATTTCGCCAAAGTAAACACAGTAGCGAAACGCCTAAATAAATACAAAAGAAAAAGTGAAAGAACTGCAGGTCATTGAGTCAACTGCCACCCCAAATAACCATATACATGCGGTATTTTCGTAAATAAGAGTCATCCTTGAATAGAAGCTGCAACTTACTACACAGTTTTTTTCACCGACACAACACAACAAAGTAGACCCATCTCAAGACACGCAATTACAACCAAACATTACAGTTCCAGAAAGAGCTAAATTATTTTCTTGTTCATTAAATTTTGAACGTCGAATTAAAAATTTTTGTGACCCTTAATAAGCTGTAAGATTGATGCGGAGTATGGCCACGTTGCCACTGATTTAAAAAATTTGGCTATTTATAAATTTCGCTTAAATTCCTGTTATTATTTTATTGTTTTCTTTTTTTGTTTGTTGTTGTTGTTATTGAAAGCTCGATTAAATTGTACATGTCTATCACATTTAAAGTAATGACCGGCTTTGAAAATAATT
This sequence comes from Trididemnum miniatum, assembly GCA_964006365.1. NCBI lineage: Eukaryota > Metazoa > Chordata > Ascidiacea > Aplousobranchia > Didemnidae > Trididemnum > Trididemnum miniatum. The sequence goes on from OZ023250.1 coordinate 2,962,119, forward strand.
TAGCGGCCGGTTTCCTAATGGTTAAAGACATCGATGACGGCGCGGGAGGTTTTGTGTTCGGCTCCTTTCATTTCATTGACTTTTTTACCTCGCTAGTATTTATGTGGGGAAGGAGCTTTTTAGCGCGATAAATCATGTGTAGGAGTTTCCGTGCGTTTTCCAGGACCTGCACATTCCTAAGGCCACTACAGTACGCACCTGATCCCCGTTTAAAATGGTTGCCTGCCGCCATTGCCCGAAGGCCATGTGATTACGCACAACGACACAAACCTGTCCATTGGTAGATCTAGGGAGCTAAAGAGCTTAAGGCCTCCCTAAACTTTTATTTACGGTGTGTTTACACATATTGCAATACGATTTTTCATTCGTACAGTGATCTAGGCCATGTTGAAGGTTATGAGGTCACTTTGCGCAGATTCTAGAAAACAATCTTAGGTGCTTACAAAACAACCAGTGATGGGCACGTTAAACCTTTTTGTACTAAAGCGATAACGATAACCGATAATTTCAAAAAAGCCCTGGGCGATACTGATAATCAATAAATCCTAATTTCTTAAAGCGATATCGGTGATTGATAAATTATCGCCGATGTTGCGGTAAATTTTCAATGTGTTTGACGAAGTTTTTTTTGCAATTCAAATTGCAAAAATGTTTTTCTACATTTTTCAAGAAAAGAGAGCAGCTCACGACTCTGCCGAAGCATAAAATAATAGAAAGAGATTAAAGAATCATTTATCGCGATAATTTATCGGCGATGACAAAATTTATTACAAAAGCGATATCGATAAATTCAAATTATTTTGAGCGATAACGATAATCGGTAATATATTATCGCCGATAAATGCCCATCTCTGAAAATAACCGATGAAAAGGGAATTATTGGGGTTCGCATTGTGTGGAAGATATTTTCATCAACTCTTACTCTACGTCAAAAATTGGATGAAACTTCGTACCACGACAAATCGAATTAAAATCGCATTTAGTGCAAACAGACCTATTATGCTATAGTATTTCAATACTTTTAGTCGTACAACACAAGTTAAGCATTTATGCAATTTCAACCTCCCTGAGCAAAATTTCTCAATCCATTCCTGATGTCCTGCAATTCCTCAACTTTGGGCTGTATTCAATGACGTAGTCAGGAGACACCGGGGGATTGCCCCCTTTTTTGAGAAGCTTCAATCTGAAGTGGGCTTATGCTCAAAACATTGCCATAACTATCGTAATATTTGACCATAAGGCCTAGGTAATTTGCCCTACCGCCTTCCCTTCATTTTTCAAAAAAAAACAACGTATTTTTCAGGCTACAGTACTGATATTTCCAACAAGCTCACTGCGTAGCTGCAACAAGCGCGAGACAGAACAGGACAATGAGATCACAAAGCCGGATAATTACGATTGAAAAGAATATTGCCAAATACTATGCAATGTACCTAGTTATAGCACTACGTACCAGTTGCAGAACAATGGAAGAGATTAAGCGCAGTTCACCACAGCTTTGCGAAGATACACAATATTTCATGTTCAAACACATTGACGTTTTTTTAAGTATCTTTACCTTCTTGTTGCCTTCCTTAGTCCAGGGCTGCTGTCCTAAAAAAATAAGTGGGTAGGCTCTATTCAGCGATACCGATAATGTTAAACTAACGTCCTTCAGGAATTCTTATTGCCTGCGTCAATTATAGTAATAGGTCTTACGTGAACTCAGTTGGAAACTTGGAAGACATAGCGCGGCAAAGGCGCAACAAGTAAACTGCTATGCTTCTACTGTACAAAGATAGCAAGATTTTTGGTTCAACTTTCTCCAGTAGTTCAGTATCTTTGTTGCTTCCTTGGATTAATAAATGCTTAGACTCAGCTTTGCTACGTTTGTTTCTCTCGCACTTAACGAGTAGTAAATAGCAGAAATAATTCTACATGCAACCAGAGTATTTACATATGATATTTTCGGTTATTACCAACAACCTATACTCTACAGGCCTACCATGCGCCGCTTTCTCGCGATCGGAAAAGTGAAACCGAACAATTAAACCAATTAAGCAAACCAGAACCTTAAATTTTTTTCATTGAAGCAGGCTACAGCACGTAGAAGTAAAAGAATGAAATACACCTCATATACATACAAATATAAAATGATATACTTAGAACTCTTGAACGAAAAGCCGCAACGGTGTTAAAATTTACAAAAAGTAGTTTGATAAACGGTCTTCGTGGTTTAATAGCAAAGTACTTTTAAAAGGGTGACAAGTTGTTGTAGCTTTTAAGGGTTACCTTGCGTAAGCCTACCTTATTTTCATTGCCCAAATAAAGGTCAGGTTAAGCCAGCAAGTAAAATAAATAAGACCATTCTACCAGACGAAGATTTTAAAATAAAACCTACGGACAATTAAGTCGACTTCTTTGCCGTTGGCGTTTACCGTGGTAGCGTCCAAAAAATAAGCACAAAAAATCTTAGACTTCGACTAGTTTTCATGCTTCAACGTGCATTCATTTCCTAATCTAGGCTAGAGGGTCAAGATTTTGAAGGGTTTCCACGTAATGGCAAAAAAGAAAACATCTGGCTACTTATTTTTAAAAGCCACGTTCAATTTCGGTGAGATTGACGACAATTAAATGCAATCATTGGCGGAGCATCCACACCTGCCATTTACTGTTGTGATTTTGACAAAACTGGCGCACAGTCTATTCAAGATTTTCGGACGTAGAACGGCACGCACCTCATCTGTTCGGTTTATAGCCCTTCGTTTTTACGTCATAGCAAGGCCAAAATTAATGGAGTCTACGTGAGCCTACCCTAGCAAGAAAGTTGGTAGGCTGAGCCTACCCTCGACGGCAGCAGTGCCTTAGTCCCATACTGAGCTTTCAATATTCCTTAGTCTGCTTCATTTGACAAGAAATTGCTGTTGCCACGTATAGGCTTACTTACTTGATCCAGTCTATGCAGGCAGAAACCGACCGTGAAAGTAACTAACGTATTATGTAATGTGATTAGGCTGCTGCGCTAAACAGAGAGCTCAATGGTGTACGCCAGAGCGCTAATACAACACAGTAAATCACGGAAAATTACAGAGCTGCAAGGACAGTAAATCACCTATAAATTTAAGTATATTTAAAAGCCCTCAACAGGCTGTTTCACCGTGAGGTTCTTTAAACAAGACGCAAAAACTAAAAATCAAATCTTCATTATACTCGCCGTATTACGGCGAAGCGTGTAACGAATTGCGCGACCCATCTCCGCGGCTTTGCGCCTGGGCAACACAGTTTCGAAGAAACGTCGCAAAAGTAGCGAGCCGTTGGCGACACTGTGCCGATTTGACCGACCCGGAAATCGAACTCCAGACCTCCCGCACCGATAGCGAACCTCATGGCGAATCAGCCTGTTGGGAGCTTTCAAGTGTAGCCTACTTATATAGGTGATTTAATGTGTTGCAAAATATTATGCTTATGATTTATTCATTATTAACATTTTTCGACGCTCTATAAAAGCTTACAGCTGGTGCTTTGTGAATCTCTCACTAGATTTTTCTGTCTTTTAAATTACACTGCTGCTGTCTATCAGTACCTGAGTAGCATGAAACTAGTTTGCAGTTGTGTGAAGCATATCATCACTTGAACAAATAGGCCAATCTGCTCGGGTACACACAATGCAAGGAACTGCAGTTTCCGATTAAGTCAGATGAGCGCGCAGAGAACAATTATCATCTTATTAAAATGCCATTAATTCGCTTCGAGAAGTTGTCTCAATAACCGCAAGATGTTGGTGCAATTCCCGTCCTCGCCACTTCGTAGTAGTTTTTTTCAAATTTCGAGGGATATTGGCGCTTTTTTTTATTCATCATGATTATTCTCCAAATAAGCGTACAAAAGCGATACTGAAATCGCGCGAGTGGCATAATCTTCGAAATTCAGCACATATCAATCGGAGGAGCAGCTGCAGGGGGGGGTATTTTTTTGAAGCTTATTTTTTTATTGCAGCAAGAATTCTTTGTGTCATACTTTAATATTGTATATAAGCACATCACTATACGAGTGAAGGAGGTGTGGGGTTTGATTCCAGGGCCGGTCAAATCAGATACAGTGTCGCCAATCGCTCCAAGCGCTAAGCCGCAGAAATGAACCCTCGCCACTCCTGACACGCTTCGTCGCAATACCGTGAGTGTCATAAAGACTTAATTATTTTTTTGGAGTATCCTTCCTCCCCTCTCCAAAATACCCCGAAAATCTCGTTTATTGTCTCCCTCCATGCGAATTCGTTAATGAACCCATTTGACATGAATCGTGAATTATGAGCCTGACCGAAATCGCGCTGGGGAAGAAAGTTGTATTCCATCACAATTTGCTAATTTTTTTCAAATCGAAAAAACTCAGTATTACACCGAATCGCTTGCGACGAGTGGCGGGCCATCTCCGCGGCTTAACGCTTGGGCAACACAGCTGCTGAGAAACATCTCCACGGTGGCGACACTGTGATCGATTTGACCGGCCTGGGAAGTGAATCTAAGACCTCCCACGCCAATAGCGATGTGTGTAAACACTATGCTAGTCTAATGTTGCGTTCAAACGGTATAACTGCTGTAGTTGATGCTTTGCTCATATTTGAATATTAAGACATTATTTCACTGATTGATTGAATAGCCGGCTGTATAAGAACCAAACTAATAACGTGCCCAAAAAATAAGCACCAAAGATAATGTAAAGCGCTTGTTTTTCGGTCAAATATGTACTTGAATCAAAATTAGAGGGCGTGCACCCCGAATTTTTTTTGATGCATCGTCTTGACTTTCCATAAACCTTTCGAGCTGACGGTGCCACGTAACACAATTGATGCTGCTGTTTCAGTTTATAAGATGACAGTTATGCGGCAATAAACTTATTTAATAATGATTATTAATGCAATAAACACAAGTTCAACCAACACTAAATAGCTTGAGGGATTTTTCAGACCTCCGCGAAACACCAAGAGTGATTTGTTTGCTCAAAATATCACGTACTGCAATTTAGTGTTGCCCACTGAAAATTTGAGATACCGCAGATAAAAAGCGTCGAAGTCCATCATTTCAGGGCTGAAATTGTACATTTTTGATGAAGTCTTTGTATTAATAGCCAAATACTTGGAATATTAGTCTATATTTGGATTGTATTGTTTCATAAATAGTTTATGCTTGAAAGCCAGCAATGAAGATCGCATTTTATTTCAAAACAACAAATATTTGAATTATTATGTTATTCAACGTAAACATTTCTTTTAGATCTAATATTCTTTGAAATTGTGTTGTTTTACGAGAAAAAAACAATCGCACTTTATACAAAAGAACATTGTTCTTCACGGCTTTCTGAATAGCCTACAATTAACATAAGGACGGTGTTTTGCGTAGTGGTTAAAAATACTGCTATTGGTCCGGGAAGTCCTGGTATCAATTTTCGAGCCCGACGCGTAGTCACCGACGGCTCGCCACCGTTGCGATGTTTCTTCGGAGCTGTGTTGCTCAGGTGCCAAGCCGCGGAGATAGATCCCGCCATTAGTTACAAGCTTAAGCGTAATACTGCGAGTGTATTAAAGATTTTTGATTGTGAGAAGCTGCATTACGGACAGCTGACCGAGTTGAATTTGATCGAAGGGGAAATGAGATGTGGGAGTACAAGTCGGTATACAGTAAATTGCAAAAAAATTGAAAACTGCCTCAAATATGGTTGCATGGCATTATGTGAAGTTGGTATACATACAACCACTGGAAATTTTTTCGTGAGCTTGGAAAGAACGATAAAAAGTTATACCAAGTTTCTTATATTTGAAGTAAAAAAATCTACTTTTCGATCAACAAACTAGCAATTTTTCGCAATAAATATTATCATGATATTATTTGTGGGTTGATAAATCATCAGTATTTAGCGTTAATTAATTTTAATTGAAATTTTTTGACACAAAAAATAATTTGCTAACATGGAAAAACATGTTCTATAAAACCGATTTTTTATTTTCCATCAATTTTGTCTCACCAGTTTGCAAAACAATTAAAATCAACTAACAGTAAACCAAACTTCATTAATTAAATTTTTAGCATTTGTTACCTCAACATAATGATAAAAACGAAGCAGCACGATTTGCTGTTTCGATAAAAATATTTGAGTCCGCTGCAATTTTTTTTCGAGAAACTCTTTGCGAAGTCTAATTTTTTATTTTATTTTTTTTAATTATGAAACTGTTTTAAGCAACATGATATTCACGTGGATAAATTTTGTACAATTTTTTAAACATTGTTTATGAAAGCAGAAATCGAAACAACACAGACGAAAAGAATGCAAATACGCATAGAAAATAAAATTCAATGGAGAAAAGAGATAATTGAAAAAATAGAGAAAATTTGAGGAACAGTTAAACCGGAAGTGGATTGCTTGCTACAGGAAATCCAACAAAAAAATTCGCTCAGAAACATGAAACCACGCACAAGCGACAAAGCAGTAAATAAATTTAGCGTGACCAAGATAACAAAAAACACGATGGTAAAAAAATAAATCAAAAATAGCTTAAGGAGGAAAAATAAAGCCGCTGTAAATCTCAAAACTGGACGTTTCGACAACATAAATTCAGCTGTCATCATCAGCAGTGTATGCAAGGCAGTACAAAACTGTAAGTACTGCATACACTGTAAGTAAAAAACTGCATACACTGCTGATGATGACAGCTGAATTTATGTTGTCGAAACGTCCAGTTTTGAGATTTACAGCGGCTTTATTTTTCCTCCTTGAGCTATTTTCGTCCCATATTTATTGTATTCCTAAATCAAAAATAATTTTCATTTATCGTCACAAGACATTTCGAAAAAACGGTTTATTTCCTATCATCAGCGGATTGTGCGAGCAAATAAGCAAAAGATAAAAAATTTTTCACCTGTACTAGTTTGTGTCGCCTTGCACACATTGCTGATGATGGCAGCCGAATTTAAGCTGTCTAAACATCAATTTACTAAGCAGCAAACATTTATATTTTTGGTATTTTGCCATTAAAAAAACACATCTTCATTATACGCGCGATATTTCGTCGAAGTGCGTACCGAGCGGGGCTCATCATCGCGGCTCAGCGTCTGGGCAACGCAGTTTCGCAGAAGCATCGCGACACTGTGTCCGATTTGACTGGCCCGGAAATCGATCCTCAGGCCTCTCGTACTGATAGCAATTTGCTTAACATCTGAGCTAACCGGCCTGCTGCAGTTCAACTTCAAAAATCAATATATAGTGCAATTGAAAAAGTTTTTAAACCTAATTGCCTCACTTGAAGAGGAAGCATCACGTAAAATAACAAAAATATGTATACGAGAGAACATTTCATGAATGTTTTGCACAAAAATAAATGTTTTTGACAACAGCGTTACAGTTGTTTGACGGCATCATTTTTGATGGAATAAAAAACGCTCACTGGCTGCATTCAAACCAACCACCACGCGAGAAACACTGCGGGTACTTTTCGCATTTTTCAAAATTGCATTTCTTTTTTAAAGATTGAAAAAGTTTCGGCTTTGCTCTGCTGCAGTATAAATGAACGACCAGCAAAACCTGATCGCATTATCGCCGAAAAAATTTGTTTAGTAGAAGAAAATTTTTCGGTCAAAATTTCCTGAGTTTCCCCTAAAATTATTCAAATAGTATTAAGTGTTTTAAGCAAAACTAGGAGCATTGAAATGGGTTTTGGAACTGAACTTTAATAAAAAGATTATAGCCAGTATATTAGTAATCATTTTACAAATGTTTTGGTTAAAACTTAAACCATGATCAGAGTAAAACTAGATAGAGACAGATAGATAACTTATTTGCTCAACCCACCACATCGCACCAAATCAAACGCAAATAAATATATATATTTTATTTATTTATATTTAGTTGCATATTTATCCTCCTATCACGAGAAAGCGATCAATGCGCTATACGAGCTCGCTTAGGAGTTGCCTGCCATCTGTCTACCACACCAAGATGGGGGAATCCCGCGAAGTGCCTTTCCCAAGGGCACAACAAGTAGACTTGCTGGCTTGTTCTCCACACTGTCCCTTTAATGCTGAGCGTCAAGCAGGGAAGCTGTGAATACCAATGTTAAACCCGAGTCTACAGCTCAAGAGACAGACGCTCTATACCACTCGGCCATCTGAGCTGTTTGAATAAATAGCAACATGAACAAACAATAAGCAAATCGGCGAAATAAGCAGTTATTGTAAATAAATCAGCAATCACATTACATCAAGGTAAAATTTCATGAATTGTAACAGGAAGCTGCAAAGGGACCTCTCGGTCATCGAGTCGAGCAGCTTCCTTTTAGTCAATGCACATAAGCTTCTAGATGTTTGCATATATTTCATAATTACATGTGCTATATTAAACATTTCAATGCATTTGTTAACCGCGTGGCTGCATCTATTAACTAGCCCACCGCTTCTTTAGCTTTATATTGATAATGGTATAAATTTCACCGAAACGTTTGTAAAATTATTGCACATATATGCGTTATAATATTTTGAACGACATTGACAAAAATGTTACCGCAAAAATATTCTTCAAAGCTATTCGGATTTTTTAACAATCTCATAAATTCTAAGTTTTTATGCAAAAAATGTTTGAAAACAGAATAATTGAATAAGTATAAACAGGCCGATGTGCAACTAATTATTCGACGTGTTTCAATAATTTATATAACCCTTAAATATCTTTCGAATTTGAGAAAAGTTTCGAAACTCAAAAATACAACTGGTAGGCCTATATCACCAGCTTGGGTTGCAACGTAATTTTCTGTTATGTCTTTTTGTTTAGATTTGTTTTGGTTTGTGAGGAAGATTTGTCTATTTTATCAGAATATGTCTTCTTGGTTGGCAAATTTCAGATTTTTGACAGCTTTTTGCCTTGTATTGTTTCCAGGTAACTATGCACTTCGCTTTCGAAAAAAAGTTAACAAAAATTTTATTTTATGTTTACTTGTACCGGTATACGTTTAATAACTCGATAAAAAAAACATTAATTTCACTTTTTTAACGGTTCTCCAACGTCATTGATTTATATAAGTGTTACATTCTATGTTTTTTTGTTGTTGCTAACTTTAGGCTATTGTTTTTTGATGCAAAACACTGATAAAGTTGCCGAGGCTTGCAATTCAGTCAAAAGGCCTAAACCATTAAAAACGTAAAGCGGTCAAATCGCAGGTTTCAGTTTGATTACCGATCTGATCGTCATGTAGCTTGTTCTTGGAATGACATCAGGATGATATTTAATATGGTCTTAAACTTTTTCCTCATTGATTACATGGGCGAGTTAAGACATTTTCGAAGGGAGAGTAGGAGTCGAAAAAACGCTAATTTTGCAAGCTTTGAGGGTTAAGTCTAGATTCTAGAAGCATCGAAGATTAAATGCATTAATCTACACAGCTAAAAATTGAGGGGGTTTGAGCTAACCTAGATGCACTTGATTGTCAGGTCCGTTTTTTCACTCTAAATACGATCACTCAAATTGGAACAAACCTGCTACGTTTCGCAGGTATTGATGCGAGATCGATTTGCAACACAAGAAGTCAAACATTTTGCACACAGGTCTGCTCCAGTGGAGCTTTCGAGATCAGATTTGCATCTTGTTGCCAGAAGGTTTGCCCGATGATATCATTGGTAAGTTGCCGGCATTCATTCAAAGATGAGTTGGAGGCCACCTGCCTGTTGGCGTAGTGGTTAGGCATCGTCATCAGCGTGGGAGGTTTTGGATTCGCTTTCTGTGCCGGACAAATCGGACACAGTGCCTCTCCAACGCCTCGCCACCGCTGCGATGTTTCTCCGAAGCTGTGTTGCGCAGGGCTATGACGCGGAGAAGAGTTCCGCTACTCGTTGCACATTTCGGGGTATTACGCCACCTCCAGCATGATGAAGATTTGAGTTGTAATTTTTTGATAAGTTAGGTCAAGAGCGCTTTATACTGCGAGGTCTAAGTTCGATTCTCATGAAGTTACATGACTGCGTCTTAACATTCAATTTTGAAAACAACTTTTGCTTAAAAGATTTCTAAAAACTAAATCCGTCGAACAAAAATTCAAAGAAAAAAACAACTTGCAATGTAGGTTTGTTTTGCTTCAAGCGAAACAATAGTGTTGATCTAAAAAATTTAATTTTGACTTCTTTGGGCTTCAACTTCTCGATCCGTGTCGTATTTAGAAGATTGTGCAATGTTGTTCAAACTGCTGCAACCATAAATTTTTTAAAGATAAATCGCCATTTTGGGGCTCAAAACTAAAAATAGTTCTCCGATTATCAGGTCCTGTTTGGAAATATGCGTTGTTCCTTTCACAAATTCGTACTGGGTATGTTCACAACATAAAAGCCGGTTGGCATAATAGTCAAACGTCGCTATCTGCGCGATAAGTCTTGGGTTCGATTCCCAAACCGTTCAAATTGGACACAGTCGCCAACGGGTCACCACAACTGCGATGTTTTCTCAGAGAGGCTGTGCTGCTCAGGCACTAAGCCGGGGAGTGAGTCCCACTACTCGTTACACGCTTCGGCGTAATACCTCGAGTATTAGGCAGATCTGACGTTCGCAATACACATGACAGACTTACTTGCTACTTTAGGAAAGATGCATGAGCGCTTACCCATCCGATGCGTCCCGAAGAGTAATCCTCTGTCCGAAGACTATTTCGAATCGGGATGTGTGTTACACACGTGACAATGGAGAAACGTATGACGTCATCAGCAGCAGATGTCAACTCTGTCAACAAATTGCCAATCAAACGTCACCTGAAAATCAAAGTCTATTTGTTAATCTAAACCTTGCTATCAAGCAAACGTTACTTCCCGATCAAACGTTACCTGTCAATCAAATCATGCCTATAATTCGAGAAGCTCATCCCAGGAATTGTTTACTGAGAAACATAACTTTGGAATTTGCTGTGTAATTTTTTGCCGCAAAAATTTTCTGGATTTTCGTTCAGTTTCAAGGAGGAATAATCACAAACAAATCAAGGTTTATGATTTTTGTCAAAAAAATTTTTTGTCATGGTTGTCAGCCGAACGTAACTTTCCTAGTCTCTATGTGATACGTAAAAAATCATTTGACGTCACAACTTATGTCAAGTAGAGATAAAAGCCAAAATGAACCGTAGCTTTAGGTGCAGCTAACCTCATAACAAAAATGTTGTTAAATTGTGTTCGGAATTCAAGACCTTCTTTACTATAATTCCTGCTTTAAAACAGCAATTTTTTTATTAAAATATTGCTTTTTATTTCTTTTGTTCTTGAAAAACTCACCTTAGCCTATTTAATTTTTCACATTTTCGCGTGTGAATATTTTGGTTTATTATTTATTGCTTAAGTTTTATAGTGCCGATAACTTACTGTAGTTTCTTTTTTTAATGTATTGCAAGTTCGCCTAAATGGTCGCAGTAAAAAATACGAAGACCATGCACTAAAATTGAAAATTAATTTTTTATTGATTGAATGTTTGACTGATCACATAGTTAGGCGTTGGATAAAATGCCTGCTTCTGGGTCTGAAGACTCGGGTTTGATTCCAAGTAGCGTCAAGTCAATGTCTGTAACAGTGGTATTCACAGCTTTCTTGCAAGACATTCAGCTATAAAGGTAAAGATACGGGACGCATATTTCGGAACGGTTGCACAAAAAATTTCCACTTCGCTCTTACTCTGCTTTCCAGCAATCTGATTGGCTAGAGCATTTGTGAGGAGAGCCGATGCTGCTCTGGGTTTTGATTTTATAGTTTCTTTAACGCGTACGGTAATTCTTTAACGTGTAATTCGGGATGGGTGGAGTTGTGGTAATAGAAGAAACATGTCATTACTCGCGGTATACTCGCGCAACTGCATGCTCTAGCCAACACATCGCCGAAGAGCAAAGTGGAAATTTTCTTTGCAACCATTCCGAAATATGCATACGGGACAGCAGGTGCTAAGCACACATTGTGTAGACCAGGACTTCCCAAACTTTTTCGCTCGCGACCCCTTTTAATCTTCCAAAATTTTTCGCGACCCTTAACAGCAAAAATCACAAACAGTGCGAAATATGCATTTGTGATAATTATTGAAAGGCGAAAACTAAAAACAAGTTACCGCTACTCAATTATTTATTTATTTTACTTTTGTGGCATATTTATCCTCCTATCACGAGAAAGCAATCAATGCGCTATACGAGCTCGCTCAGGAGTTGCCAGCCATCTGTTTACCACACCAACATGGGGAAATCCCGCTAAGTGCCTGTCCCACCGACACAACAAGTAAACTTGCCGGCTTGTTCTTCACACTGTCCCTTTATTGCTGAGCGTCAAGCAGGGAAGCTGTGAATACCAATTTTAAAGTCATTGGTTTGACCCGACTCGGAATTAAACCCAAGTCCACAGATTCAGAGGTAGACGTTCTTACCTCTCGGCCATCTGACCTGTGGATGCCTACAATGCCTACTGGTTTATACTTAAATAGCTTATTAGAAACAAAAAAAGCAAACACATTTATGTAATGTGATGGGTGCTATTGCTTTCTCCTACAAGCCTAATCCAGCCGCGGCTCAATATTTGTTAATGCCGGTCTCACGGCGGTTTCAATGTTGCTTATGCAGGAACGATGTTTTGCCGTCAACGTTGAACATGCAGACTCGCACAGACACGTCGAGACAAACGGCCGGAGTGCGGTTACTGCCGAGGCCGATGATGATGGATATTCGGCTTTAATGCTAACCATCGATTAACCAACTATCCATTGTTTAAATAGTTTTTAGTTACCGGTACCATAGCCTCTTGCCAGCAGAGTTCTACATGGCGTCGCCAACAGAAGCGAAGAAACAAAAAGATACATACAGCTTTGTCACTTGATACCAAAGTGACGAAACAAAACAGTTCATAGTTATACAGAGAACTACAACATTCAACCGCTACCTCACCATTTCGTATTTAGCTTAGAGATAGGCCAAAATCTACAGCTAGGCCTAAGTTAAGAATGTTGTTTGCGCAATTGCACCAGTTTTAAAAGTTTTAAAAATCACAACAGCATGCTACGCAATTGCGTAACACTGAATACGCAAATACTTTGCCGAAAATTTGTACAAATGTGTACTTCCTGCGACCCCTGAAGTTTGTTACGCGACCCCTCGCGGGGTCGCGACCCCCAGTTTGGGAAGCTCTGGTGTAGACCATTCTAAATTGACGGCCCTTTACAAATATTGATCATGAATGATTGCACGCTGTTAGAGGACATACAAGACGAACAACAGACATACACTTAACGCTTCGCACCTCCGCTTGTGCCAAGCGCCTGACGGAAAGCTGCGAACACTAGGCTACTTTTAAAGTCTTTAGTATGACCCGAATGGAAATAAAACTCCAGTCTCCCGGCTACTAAGCGGACGCTCCTAATTGATACACCAAGCGCCGGTTTTATTCAGCTATAAAGGGACAATATAAACAAGCCGGCAAGTTTAATTACTTGCTGTGCTGTTGGGAAAAACACACGTTTTTTTCTGTTTATAGATGGATGGCCGGTATCCACCAAGAAAGCTCCTTAGAGCAAACTTGCCTACGGGTCCAAGATGTTGAGCCCGATTTAAACCACAATCAAAAACACCACTTTACGTTTTGACGAGCTTTTAATAAGAAAGAAAATGAGTTTTACCCATCCACAGTCACACCAGTTACGAACAGCAATGTTTATACAGCTGTTCTTTTTGCTTTATTTCATCAATTGCGAAAACTTTATCACTCACTGAAAATCTCGATTTTGCTTCGGTGTCCGGCCCGATTAAAGCCCAACAACTTTTCAAAATCCAAGCCCGACCCAGGCCCGAATTGACTACTCTGCGTTATAGCGTGTCCATTTTGCGGAACTCGCAAAAACAATAAAAATGCAGGCACAATGCTGCCAGTGACCCACCATCGCAGCAATATTATCTACGTTCGTAGCTGTATTGGCTAGCCGTTAAGTTGCTGATGTAAGCACCGCTGACTTGGGTCAAGCTTCAATGTACGAAGCAAGTAAAATTCGTCTTACGTTTAGTGCCTTCATCGCTTTCAACTGACAGGAGGATAAGAAATCATCATAATTCATCAGCATCACTCATACCACCAATACACGGACTTGTGTAGTAAATTACTTTGTTAGTTTGGGATTTTCCGTTTTTTGTGATGTTGGGGCCGCCCATCTCATTTAACTTTTTGTAAACATTACTAACTTTGACCCAATGGGATAGTGGGAGTTGATTCCAACTATACTTACGCTTTATGACCGTTTACTCCACTGCAACCCAATAAACTTGCTAGATTTTACTCGACCTGCTTTCAGCTACATCAGCAATGATAGGATTGGTCAATGCAAGTCTCTGCCTGGGGGAAGTTCTTATGGAAGTTCAGGCATTCATTCAGCTGTACCACCACAGTTGCTCCACCAATCTTGCAAACTCTTCACCGAAAGGTAGATGGCTTTGTTAAACAAATAAGGCATTATCATAATCATTCAGTTTCAATCCGGTGGGTTTTGGTCTTGGTCGAGGGTGGACAGACGCACCTCATTCTTTCAGCGATCGCTCTCACTCCCTCTTTCCATCTTGTGCAATTTGCAACCTCGTACTCCCCCAACCCAATTTTATTTAAATTCTCTTCAACTTGCTCCTCCATATTTGCTTTGGCCTTCCTCGATTTCGCTGCCCATTCACTTCAAGCATCAATGCCTTCTTTAGAACGTTATCATCATCTCTCCTAACCACTTGTCCATGCCACAATTCTCCAATTATCTTTGCCATTTTATGTGCCAGCATTTTCATCAACTCCTCATTATTCTTTCTATCCTCTAATTTCACTGCTCAGATTGTTCTCAGCATGGCACTTTCCGTTCTTCCTGAGATTGCCATCTCGATTTCCCTCAAACATCATCTGCACATTATTTGGAAATGATGAAGGTATTCATCAGCTCGACTCTTCGGATCCTATTTTGAATTTGGCACCAATAAGCAACTTGGATAGTGAACAGGTGAAAGAGATGTTCGTACAATCCAGTACAAGTTAAGATCCCTGGAGCAAAGCAGTTGGCCATGCAGCAGCAAGTCTAATGTGATAGCTAAACTAGTTGATTTGGCAGAACTTCAATCAAAAGGAGGATTTAGAAAACATTTCAAAATTGTAAAACCATTTCGAAAATTGTTAAAGAATGGAATAAAACGCAGATAGATCTCTTGAAACAGGGGCTTTCGTTCAAAGAAACTCAGTTATTAATCAATGATCAATGAACTTACAGTTTCTTTAAAACTTCGTATAATCATTTTCCGAGCAGAAGATGCAACTTACATCGTTTTATTTGTTAACAATGACGTGACTGCTTACATCAAAAGAAAAGTCATGTACCACCAAGTTCGCTTTGCTCAAGGCACTTGTTTATCTCTTCCAAAATCTAGTGAAGTTTTTTGTTTGATGTTAAGCACCATCGCTTAGAAACAGCTGTGTATGCCAAGAACTTGAAAATATACTGATTCAACTGCTGAAGCAAAGTACAAAGAAATCCATTGCAACATGGAAGACTTGATAAAGCTGCATGTTGATGAATTTGCATAGTAATGATGGTGGTTGGTTCTGCACTGCCATTACCTTATGTGTGCAAAATCAGTAGAAAGCAACAAACTATTAGAGCAATTCAAAGAAAAAAAAAAAAAAATACGGCACTGACATACTTAGAATTAAAGTGAACAGTAACTGACCAATGTATTAATTGCTATTATTACCGTATACCACCATGCTTACGAAGTTATTAAGCTACATTTAATGAAATAAGTTTGTTCAATACCAAGTTATCTACATGTTTCATTTGAACAAGGGTTTTTAAGGTATATAGCATAATTTTTTGTATTTTTGTGATGGTACAGATTCATAGCATAATTTAAATAGGTACTCAGAAAACAAAGTTGCAATTAAGCCCCCCCCCCTTATTTATCGATATGTCGATAATCTATCGATATTTATCGATATGTCTATAAATTAGTTGTGTCGTTGTGTTGTGTCCAGTATGATTACTGCACCGACTGTTCAACCACTAAGCCAATCGCTAGGTTAAAAAAAACGATGCAAAAGTCAAAATCTCACTCAACGAAAAAAGAACAAAGTGTATCAATTCAAAAACAGAAGCCTTTCTTTATCTATACAGACGCATTTATATTTTTAAAATTCCAAATTGAGTAAGTTCTTTTGATGAGTTTAACTGTGTTGAAATAGTATAGGCCTACTCAGAGATAAGCGCTATAAATCTTTCTCAACTAAAGCGATAACGGTAATCGATAACTTTCAAAAAGCTCTGGGCAACACCGATAATTAATCAATAAAAATCTCAATATCTCAAAGCGATATCGGTAGTCGATGAATTATCGCCGATAAACTTTTCCGATAAATGTTGCGGTAAACTTTCAATGTGTTTGACGAACTTTTTTTGTAAGTCAAATTGCAAAAATGTCTTTCTAGATTTTTCAAAAAAGAGCAGTTCACGTACTCTGCCGTGTAACAAGAGTTAAGGACACCATGTATTTTCCCATAGCACCATCACTGACTTTGAAGTTTGAACACTGTGTGCACAAAAAATCGTTTATCGCGATAGTTTATAGGCAATAACAAAATATATTGCAAAAGTGACTGTATCGGCGATCTGTAGTACGAACAGCAGAGAGCTTAATGACAGAAGCTCAATGACTGAAGAGCTCAATGACTACTATTGCAAAAGTGATGTGGGTAATCGATAAATGACAACTATTTTGAGCGATAACGATAATCGGCATTAAATTATCGCCAATAAATGTCCGTATCTGAGTATATTATCACTGTTTTGAATGATTATTATCAAAATGCAATCAACCATCAAATTTGCATTCAAAATTTAATTGCAAATTTGCTTCTATCTCCTCATCTTCCGTGAAATTCTTTGTTTATTTTTTTGAAAACTATTTATGTTCTATCGCAACTTGCGAAAGGCGTTTGATTTGTTTTAGTGGCAAATATTGTTGTTGATTGTAAACAACACGAAGCATTACCACAAAGTTGATATCAAAACTTTTGAATACTTGCTTGAAGTTACTAAAATATGAGGCTATAGGTTGGAAATTTATGCAGGGACTCTCTAAAAACACAATTTTTCATTTTTTGACGCTCGTTTTTGCAGCCATATACCCGAAGTTTGTGTAAAGCGTACAGTTTTGAGACTGAAAAACACAGTCGGGGTCATTTATTAGCTTCTCCTTTAATTGTTTTAAAAGCTGTTTATTTTTTCTTATTGACTTTTGACGAAATGAACATTGTCAGCATTAAAGGAATACTCAATAATCATTATAATGACCAGCACGCATGATAACGCTACAGAGCAATATTTTTTATTAAGTCGGCACTTCGTCAGCACTTCTACTGGTGGCGAACGCCCGCATTGCAAGTGTAAAACGGGGGTTTTCTTCCCAGTCAGGTCAACTTACTTTGTATATGGGAGACTACCCTTGATATTAACATGACCATTAAAACTGGTATTTAGCACTACTATATTTTGAAAAAACTAAGAGATCCATATGGAAGATAATATCCAAGCGGAAAAATACAACACAACGAATAAGGATTCATAAATACCGGCGCTGCAAAAAGCGAACTAAGATCACCAACAAAGAGTCTCTTTTGATTTTAATAAAAATTTAAAAAAAATCAGGGTTTAAGCCTGATTTTTCAAATCCAATTTTCAAAAAACGAAAATTTTCAAAAAACGAAAAACAGTTTTGTTGAAACACACAAAAAAAGAAATAAAGAAAAAGTTTTATTTGCGTTTTTGAGAATTATTCATGCGCAAAATTGTGATCGATTTCATGACGAATTACGCACTGGTGCTAGCACTTTCGATTTCACATAAAACCTTTTTTTTTCACCTGAATAACTAGCACTTGACAAGCAGAGTTAGTTTTTCAGCTGAAGCGACCGATAACGCGAACTGAGGCTATTTACAAAATGTATTGAACTGAAAATTTCAAAGTAATTGAGGGAGACTGCGAAGTGAACATGCGCTTTTTGAGTCAACAACCATTTGGTACATACGCCAAATACGATGGGCTACAGCTGTGAATTGAACCCGTCACATGGGATCTGTAACGTGCGGCGGTACAGCTAGGCAATGTCGCAGACAAATTACATATGAACATTGGCAATTGTTTGTGTAATTCTGCGTTTCTCAAAACATGGGTCACGACAGAAATGTGGGTTGTTAAGGCTCTATAAATGGGTCGCTGACTCAAGTAGAGGGCTCAAGTACATTGTGTATATTTGATTTATAGATAGGCATAATGTTCTAATTTTAGTGTTCTTGAAAGTTCGACATTAATAAAGTGTCTTCATGTCACCTGACGTTGGTAGGGTTGCCTATGACCAGTCCATTATGTCATAATAATTGTTGCCCTGGCTCGTGTTGAAAATTGTCGATTAAAAAAAATTTTGAAATAACGAGAAAATTGCGTTTGAAATGTGACTACAATGACGGTGATTATGGTCTTGTTTCCTGTCCTTTTGCGGGTACAGTGCAAAGTTGGTTTATTCACACAATGATCACTTAAAGCAAATCAACACGTCTCCTGTCCTGTTGCAGGTACAGTGCAAAGTTGGTTTATTTACGCAATGATCACTTAAAGCAAATCAACAAGTCACGGTTTCAAAAACTTGTTGCGGTAAAAGGTTTGTTTTTTTTTACATATTTAATCTGTTAAAAATTTTTTGCATATATTTGTATGGTCAATTTAGGTGGGTCGCAACTGTTCTCGCCGATGGTGTTTTTAGACGATTTTGGTACGCATGAGAAAAGGGTTGAAAAACACTGGTTTAAGTTAACGAACGCATCGTCTTTACGTTTTGTTGGTCACGTGAGTTTGGTTAATCATCAAATTTGAGTTCGAGATATAAACCAAATCCTGAGCCACTCGCTTGATTTTGAGTTTAAATTAAAACAAGGTAAGTTCAACATGCCAAGCAATCAACCAAAAGGTCAGAGTAGAGAAGAGTTAACGATGGACGATGTCTATTATAAGAAGAAAAGTTCCAAAGGAATGGTGCTCCTCGGCATATTCGCGGCTATTATGACGATTGCCACAATTGTCCTTGGAGTTCTCTACGGTCTCAATCTCAGTGAAACATCAGCAAGTAGGGGATTATGACGTCATTTATTTTTTTAAACGTGGAGACACTGCATAGAGGGGGTCTCCAGAAAATCCTTTAGAAGGAGCAAGGAGTCAAAATAATGTTTATCTTGCAGCTTCGGGGGTCTGTTCTGTTTCGGCCTTGTCGGGTTTCATCAGAAGAGCCAAGATTATAGTCTTGGGTAAAAAATTCTCTAATGAATTTAAATCCTTTTAAAGATTTTTTGCTGGTGGTACTTTCTGCGAAGCAAAAACATCTTTTCCCCCTACCGAAGTGCTCCAATCAAGAGCGATAAACTACAAGGTCATCGGAATTTATATGAAACTCGTGATTGATCATGTCGTACAGGTGACGCAACAACCATGCCGCCAGTCAGCAACAAACCCACCAACAGCCCTCCGGACACCAGAGAAGAAATATGTGAGAGTCAGGCATGCGTAACCGCAGGTGAGGGACAGTTATCCATCACGAAAAATTGTGACGTAACAAATTTCATTTGTTTATTATATTATTAGCAAATAATTACTTGGGTTTTTCGATTGGGCCTAGGGGTTGCAGCCCATGAGAATACCTGTTTGGTGGCGTTATGCTTAAAATTTTTTTGCTGTTAACAATACATAAAATCAAAAGCAATTCTATTCCAAAATTATGCAAAGTACAAGATTCAAATATAATACGAAATTTCAAGAACTTTTCAACATACACAACCCTAATAAGCTATCACAGCAACATAGGAATATCTTAGTTGTGAATGCGACTTATGCATGCACCTTATTTTCTTTACCTAACCCGTATTAACAAAAAGGGGGCAGAATCACTCTTCCCCAGGCGAGAATGTAGGAAACCCAAACATTTGATGCATAAACTTACTCAGCACAACCAGTGTAAAATACCAGCAAACAGCAACACAAAATAATGCAGGACAAAGCGCAATGTTTCCACGTAATTTTATTCCAGTTTAATGAAAAATCAAAATCAATTCTTCATTATACTTTCGGTATTATGCCGAAACGTGCAACAAGAGCCGTGGTCAATCGCATGGGTAACACATCGCAGCGGTAGGAAGCCGTTGGCGACACTATTTCATTTGACTAGCTAAATCGAGCCCATAACCTCTCGCGCTTGTATAGCTTTCAATGCGCACCGGCCGGCGAAAAATTATATTAAATTATTGTCACATTGTTCAGCATCTCGCATTTTGGGCGCAATGAATCAAGAGATTGATCCGTGTGACGATTTTTACGAATATGCTTGCGGAATATGGAATCGCGACCACATTATTCCCGACGATAAATCATCAGTGTCCACGTTCAATGGATTGCGTGACGACGTGTCTAAAGTATTGAAACGTAAGCTGCTGATTGGTTGGATGAATGATTAGCTGATTTATCGGACTTTTTTTAACTTTTTATTTATTTGAGGTTGATTTATTCTTATTACATACTACCTTGTTTTGATTACTTTTGTTATTGAAAAGTTGCTTCGAAAGCAAAGTGTGATTGATGCGTTGGCTCACCGTAATCACGGCAGTAAGCGATTGCCAAGTGAATGTCGTAACTCGTTGATGACACAACAAACGACGAATTTGCAGGTGTTTTGGAAAGAGATTCGACAGGAGACAGAGAATCAATCAAGAAAGCGAAAGATTTCTACGCAAGCTGCATGGACACGGGTAAATAGACGTGCTTTCAAAGCTGGAAATTTACTTCATGAGGGAGAATGTTGGTTTTCTCAATTGGTAGAAATGTCTTGCAGTTGAAACGTTGTGGTAGCAAATTCTGTGTTTCAATTAAAGATCAAGTCAATGAATTATTAGGAAATTCATTGTTTATTTCTGTTTCAACTTGAGATTTGTTACTTCTCATGGTGCTTGCGACTCTGGGGGTGTTCACTCGAAACGTTTTTTTTTTTGTTGTATATTTATCCTCCTATCACGAGAAAGCAATCAATGCGCTATACGAGCTCGTTTAGGAGTTGCCGGCCATCTGTCTACCACACCAAGATGGGGGAATCCCGATAAGTGTCTTTCCCAACGGTACAATTCGTAAACTTGCCTGCTTGTTCTCCACACTGTCCTTTTGATGCTGAGCGTCAAGCAGGGAAGCTGTGAATACCAATTTTAAAGTCACTGGTTTGACCCGACTTGTAATCAAACCCAAGTCTACAGCTCAAGAGACAGACGCTCTATACCACTCGGCCATCTGAGCTGTTATCGGCCATCTGAGATGTTAAATTGTTATCAACAAGGATGGCCGAATTCATCATTAAAGCATGATTATGAGAGGGAGAGTTGAAAATGCATGTTTATACTGTAAATTGGGGAAAAATGTAAGCAATTTTCGCCGTCGCACACCACAGTAACCAGAGCAGCTGATATCGCAAGAAGTTATAACTACATATTTGCGCTGATTCCAACTTTATCGCTTTTTATCAGCAAGCTTATTGTTTGCAGGAAAAATTGATGAACTCGGCTCTCAACCCGTTCTTAGCCTAATTCAAGAAATGGGAGGATGGCCTGTAATCAACTCGTCATGGGTCCCCTCGTCTATGACGTTTGAAGAAGTGCTCGCAATGTTTCGATCCAAATATGGAACTTATGCCATTATGTCGTCATGGGTCAGTGCAGATGACAAAGACTCTCAAGCAAACATTATTCAGGTAAAGTCAGAAATCGCTGATAGCTGTTTGTTTCCGGCTTACCCTTTAATGTGCTAAAAAAAATTCATTATGTTTAACGGTATCACGCCGCCGCGTAAACGAGCGGCGGTGTCTATCTTCGCGGCTTAGCGCCTGGCAACACAGCTTCGAAGAAACGTCGCAGTGGAGGCAACACTTCCTTGACCACATGTCCAGTTTAAATGGTTACACCCAAGGGCTTTGTGCATCTCCATTAAAATTTTGATGTCATGAACACTTTTTTAATTGTGATATTGAAAAACTGATTGTGATGAAGAAGGCCCGTGGGCGTTTTAAACCACTAAACTAGAGATATGTGGACGGGCAACTGCATCCGTTCTAACCGGTCCGGAAATTGAATCCCAGACTCCTGCACCAATCACGATGGTTGTAAGCTCAGCGCCAGCCTGCAGGTCCTTAAACAGCGCTTTGGTATGAAATATGCTTAACAATTTAAGTTTACTGCTGACGTTGGCACTGTTTCGCCTTTATATGTATCATCAGTGCAGTTGGCATGGAGCCCCAAAAAAGCCGGTTGGGTGTGAAGAACTAAGAATCAAATTTTTAAAATCAGGGAAACTAGAAAACATGGAATTTTATTTTATTTAGGGCTGCAACTGCTCATTTTGGGCAATTGCCTTTAAAAAATGATTCTATATACATCAGTTCATTTTTGAAATTCTGAAGCAAGTCTGTTTTACTGCCAGTTGGGTAGAGGTTAGGGATATCGGTACGTGCGTGGGAGGTCTCGTTACACTCGTTACACGCTTGAGCGAGATGCCGCAAGTATAATAAAGATTCAATTTTTAGATCCTTGTTATTGCTCTTAATTGGTCATTAGTTGGTAAAAAAGTAAATATTATCGACAATAAAAGATATTATTCTCGTCAATTACTGGTCGTTGTGTAAACTGCAATGAGTAAGACAAACACCTTTTCGACGCTGAAAATAATCTTGACGCGTTGAAAAAAGCAGCAAAAATATTTGGTGGAAGTGCGATGATTTATTTTATTTGCTTTGAGATTTTGTTGCAGAGAGCATGAGAAAACTTCAATCACTCGCGGCAGAAAATTGAAATTAAAAAGAAATCGCGGCGAAATTCAGTGAAAAATAAAATTGTTGTTGCTTGAGCCACTGCAAGGGCGGGAACCTACGGCCGATTTAGTTTTTTTTATGTGGCATGCCTTGCTACTTCGCTGTCTTTACAGCTGATTTTTTACAAAAAATAGTTTAACTTCTAAAAACTGTTTCACGTTCAAGTATTTGCTATATTTGTGTCATGATTACCGTGACGTAGTCCACAAATTTGCAAAAAAAAAAAAAAAATATGCCAAAATAAGTTTGCAAATTTGTGACACAACATTGAGTACTTTTTGAGCAAAATTTACTATGCAATCAATGCGGCACGTTAGCGCTTTGCTATTTTCCGGTCTCTGGTCTAGTTAGACTTTGATGCAGTGATTCACTCTCCGATCAGCTGGTGCAGTGATGAACGATATCATTTTCGAGGCGGGAGATCGTGGATTGCCGGGCGATGTCTCGTCGGAACTGCGTTGCCCAGGCGCTAAATTGTCGCAGAGATGTGGCTTGGCACAATTGCTATACGCTCCGTACCGCGAGCATGATAAAGATTCGGCTGGATTTTGTTTCTATCTTTGAGAGAATGTTGAATCATGCGACTGAATTTTTATACAAATAAAATATGTTCTCAGAAGAGTTCCGACTTCTCGCCTCTCAACGCGGTTAATTATTACGATATAACAATAATTAATCGCACAACTGTGTTGTAATAATTCCGTAAGTATGACGCAATAAAATCAATTTGACTTAAACATGACGCAATAAAATCAATTCGATTATGAGCCTTTTCAATAACTAATTACGACGTCTCACTTTTTCCACGCAGTATTCTTCCTTGGGAGCAAATTTGGTTTCAACCATAAAGAATTTCCTTCTGCCTGGCTTCTAGATTGGAGGGCAAAGCCCACAAGAAAACTACAAAAGTGCAGTGATTTATAAGCAATAGCCCTCGTTTGCAAATTAAAGCACGCAAAGCTGTCAATCTAAAACGCAGATAGTGATTGACAATCATTTTGTATTTTTTTGGCCTTTTGATTCGTAAAAAATGCGCAAGACTGCGTGTAATTTCATCAATTGAGCTGCTGAATTCAATTGAAAATAAGTTTGGTCGATAAAGCGCCGAGGCGGAAACTAAAATCTTCAATATACTCGCGATATCACGCCAAAGTGAGTAACCCCAGGCCTACAGCACCGATTGCGATGTCTTTGACTCAAACTAATCGGTCCCGGTACTCGCTAATCGTTTCGGAGTAATACCGTGAGTGTAGTATTGAAGATAGGGTTTTTGACCAGCTAAGGCGAACGCCCGTAGCTGTTTCGATTTGGTTTAACTGCTTTTCAAAGCAAATACATTAATAAGTTAAGGTCGTGTGCAGTAACTAATGCAAACAATTGGCGCAGCTTAAACCAATCTGAATAAATCATAAACTATCTATTTGTTGTTTGCCTTTCAATGACATTATAACGATGCGATTTTTTACGCTGTTTCTGCAATTTCGTCTTCATATAACTCTCGAGCTTTATGTTCAACTTTTTTCTATGAGCAGTTAATCGTTCTTAACCGGGGGCAAATTTACCCCCTTGCCTACCGAGGGGGTAATTTTTCTGAAGTATAAACTAAAACAAACTTTAATTTTTAGTGTTAAAAAGGTGAAAGTTTTGCACTGGGGGTAAATTATGCTTTTTTCAATTGGCATCGGTAAAGAAAACAAAGAAAGTTAAGAACCCTTGTTCTAACCCAATCATTCTTGGTTTACTAGATTAAGAACCACAAGTAAAAATGTTTTAAAGAAGAAAATAAGGCCACTGCAAATCTCAAATTAGGACGTTTCGACAATATTTACAGCTCAGTGGTAAGAGCGTCTGCCTCTGGAGCTGTAGATTGGGGTTTGATTCCGAGTCGCGTCAAACCAATGACTTTGAATTTGGTATTCACAGCAGCTTCCCTGCTTGACGCTCAGCATTAAAGGAATAGAGTAGAGAACAAGCCGGCAAGTTTCCTAGTTGTGCCGTTGGAAAAGGCACTTAGCGGGATTCCCCCATCTCGTTGTGGTAAACAGATGGTTGGCAACTCCTAGGCGAGCTCGTTATAGCGCTTTGACTGCTTTCTCGTGATAGAAGGATAAGTATGCACCTAAATACAAAAAATGGATTCAGCTCTCATCATCACCAGGGTGTAGGCAAGGCAGCACAAAACTGATGATAGCAGCTGAATCTACACGGTCGAACTGTCCAGTTTTGCTGTGACTTCATTTTTCAAAGTCTGAATTATCAGAAGTTCATTCAACTCTACACCAAAAATCCGGCATAGAGTAAAAATTATTTATTTTTCAAACTTTTTTTTCGTTGAAATGTTGTTTTCTTCACTAATCATGAGTTTTTTGTTAACGTGAGTTTTTTGTTTTTGTATTAATCAGTGGAGGATCCAGAACGGGGTGGGGGGATCAACTTCCTCTTTGGAAACCGAACTCTTGTTTTTAAAGAGAAGTGTCCTAACTGTGTCCTAACTGTCCTAACTGTGTCCTAACTGTGGAAGTGCAGTACGAGCTGTTATTTCAAAACAGCATGCTGTGTCAGAAGTTGCCTCACATCATACTGAAGTCATGGTAGAAGACAATGTTATCGGTGCGGGCGGGGGCGAATCCAAGGAGGATGTGGGGATACATCCCCCCCACAAGCCATTTTCAGACATGTTTTTGATGAATACAATTTTTTTATAATCTTGAACTTTTTCGATAACAACAAGTTTTACGCCCTAAGCACGCATAATCGAAAATGTACAAACAAAATGCATCATTGCAGTGTGCTGATGAATCATATTTGGTGAAAAAGTCAGGTGTAGGAGCAAAAAAATTAACCAAATTTGCCTAAAAATTGTTCAAAAAGTACTAAAATGGTCACTTCAGTATGTAAATTTTCAAAATTTTTCCGAGGAAGCATGCCCCCGGACCCCCCTTGAGCCTACTTTATTTTCAAGATGATTCAAAATCATTCTGCCGAAAAAAAAAAAATATGCTTGAAAATCTGTCAAATTTTGGTGCCCCCTCCCAGTAAAATTTCTGGATACGCCGCAGAACATGAAAACATTTTTCAAAGAGCTTTTTACGTCTTTTTTGGGTCTAACGTTTTTGTAAAAATAAATAAATCAAATCTTCATTATACTCGCCGTATTACGCCGAAGCGTGTAACGAGTTGCGGGGCCCATTTCCGCGGCTTAGCGCCTGGGCAACACAGCTCCGAAGAAACGTCGCAACGGTGGCGAGTCGTTGGCGACAGTGTGTCGATTTGACCGGCCCGGGAATCGAACCCCAGACCTCCCGCACCGATAGCGTGCGCTTTGCAACTGAGCTAACGGCCGGTTCACGTTTTTGTATATGGTCAGCATTCAACCTAATTCAAAATTTCATCTCCCCCACCAAAATTTTCTGGATCCGCTCCTGAGTGCGCGATCGAGGTTATTTTTTTCAGAAACCCTCTTGAAATATGCTGGGTGCGCCCCTGTGTAATAAGATAAATTGTTGATATTTATGGTGATTATGTAATGATCGTTTATCCATAGAATGTGCTTCGCGCAAAGACTATTTTTTTGACTTTGTTACTTGTTGAAAAAATATTGGTGCGGGAGGTCTTTAGTTCAATTTTCGGCCGATTGAATTAGACACAGTTTCGCCACCATTGCAGCATTTCTTCGGAGCTGTGTTGCCCAGGAGCTAAGCTGCTCAGATGGATCCTGCCACTCGTTACACGCTTCGTCATAATACTGCGAGTATAATGAAGATTTGATTTGAAATTATTGATTCCAGCTCGATCAACCAAGTCTTGGAATGCCTAATCGCGATTATTACATCGACGAAGAGACGCGCGCAAAAACCGAACCAGGTTACCGTCAATATATGACTGATATGATGACAATGTTGGCCGGAAGTGAGGCAGATGAAGTTCGAATTGGAAACGTAGTCAACGAGGTTGGGGATTTCTAAATCAGATTACTTGCGTCATTGTCTACGTCAGCGTGACGTCATAAAACAAATTGCAGTTTGCCCAAGCTCCCCATTTTTTTTTTCTTTTGTGGCTTTCAAACTGTAACTGCTCCAGCCTCATCGTGACTTCGGCCGGTTTTATCGCAAATATTTTCGAATAGTGCTTCTGTAGTTTCGCACTGATGATGGTATAAGTTTTACCGAAACATTTGTGAAATGATTGCAAGTAGTCTATAATGGTTATAATTTTTCTATCAAAGTTGTTTCAAAGTCCACCTTAATGCCCCTATTTCAAAATGATTGTTGGCTTTGCCGCCCAATCAAGTACTGAAACCACTTTTTTCTCATTTATTGCATTTTGAAAAGCCAAAAAAAAAAAAATTCTGCAATTAAATTTAATGGTTCCTGATTGACTGTCGCTGTCTCCGGTGTGTTGTAGTTGTTTTGACGATTTTGTAGTCGTAATTTATTTTTGTGCTTGTTCGTTTCTATGTTTCACACATAATAAGTGATTAATAAAAAAAATGGGCACAGATTTATTGGGTGAGCGGCAATTTCGTCCCATTTCGCTACAGCGATTTAATTATTGGGCAGTTTCGCTAAGCATCAAGGTGTAACTTACTGCATGTTCATATTCGTTATCATTACATACACTTGATCCGAGCTTGGATAAACAAAATATTTACAAAATAAACATGAAATGCTTTGTGAAAATGCTTTTTTACTTTAGATCGTGGAACTAGAAACAAAATTTGCGCTCGCAATGGCGCCAGACAGCGCCCGTCGTGATAGTGTTGCCATTTACCGCAAGAAGACCCTAAAGCAACTTCAAGATGATATTGGAGAAATTAATTGGCTGAATTATATAAATCAAGTCCTTTCAATCACTGAGGATGACACTTTAAAAGCGGACGAAACGGAGAATGTTGTCGTTTACGCGATGGATTATCTTACAAATGTCTCCGCTATTCTTGATCCAAACAATAACATGGAGTAAGTAGTACCGAAGGAAAAGTCTTTTTAAAGTATGCTCAACAAGTCTCAAATGTGCTTGGAAGGAAGCTAAATGCAAGAAGTGTGTACTGTACATACACTTATTCAAGCGCTAACGTTGGTACAGTATAAGCCCAGAATTTTTGGCGCTAATCTTCTTTATTATCCTTGTAACCGTGGTTAGAGCAACCTGCTTGCCCGCTTACGACCACAAATAATAAACAGATGGAGCTTAAATGATTAAATGTGCATAGTGTTAACTGGACTAGGCCTAAGTCTTTTCTCTAAAATCAAGTCTTATTATAATCGCGATATTACGCTGAAGCGTGTAACAAGTGGCGGGCTCCATCTACACGCGACT
This sequence comes from Trididemnum miniatum, assembly GCA_964006365.1. Taxonomy (NCBI): domain Eukaryota; kingdom Metazoa; phylum Chordata; class Ascidiacea; order Aplousobranchia; family Didemnidae; genus Trididemnum; species Trididemnum miniatum. The sequence continues at coordinate 2,990,354 of OZ023250.1, forward strand.
TAGCGCCTGGGCAACACAACTCCGGAAAAACGTTTCTGCGGTGAGGAGCCGATGGCGGCACTGGGTCCGATTCGAACGCCCCGGGAATCGAACCCCTGACTTATAGCAATGTGCTCAACAACAACGTAGCTTCCCTCTTGTGTATGTGCGAAGTTTGTCAAGCTAACAACAAAACAACACTTGTCTCTCACTCTCTACCTGTGCCTATGTTGTGGGTCTAGTAAAAGTATCAAAGAATTAATGCATTATCAAATATAAAATTTAAGGAGGGCTTGATCCCCTCAGCCCTCCCCCCTGGTCTGCAAAGCCCGTCTTACGAACGCTGTAATCTAAACAGAGACAAACCGGCGTCTTAATTGTTTCGAACTAAAATGTTTTTTTGATTTTATTTATTTTACTTAGATTGGTCCAAAACTACTTGGTGTGGAGGGTTCTTAAAGACCGGACCAGTTACATGAGTGCAGAATTGAGAGACACCCGAACACCCTACACTCAAGCCACTTCAGGTACCACAAGTGAGCAAGCCAGATGGGTGACCTGTTCTGACGTTACAAACAGCAACTTCCCCATGCCCACTAGCGCCCTTTTTGTCGAAGAAGTTTTTCCAGAAGAAAATAAAGTCGCGGTGAGTTTGAATTTGCATCCCGGACAGTCGGCGCATTGGTCAAGGACAATCGATGTCGGCGCGAGCTGCGATGTTTCTTCGGAGCTGTCGCACAAGCGCTAAGCCGTAGAGACGGACCCCGCCACTTAGGGCCGTTGCGAGAGAGTCTAGGGAGTACCTTTGGTATCGGGCGCGTAATTTTCGTTGGGCTTGCAATTTTAAATGCCGCGCGTAAACATTTGACATAGAGATTGGAAAGTGCAATTGCGGTCTGAAGACAGACAAAGTTACCCCTAGTCACCAACATTCGGTAATATCTTCACTCACACCTAGCGTACTACCCCCCCAGTCAGTGTCACAACTAAAGCAGCCAACCCAACAAAAATGTCGTAAATGTTTCCACTCCATAGTGCAACCACCGGAGTGTGGCATATGCGAGCATAGCTACTATTGTTTTTAGATTATTGCTATCTTGGCGTACTAAACCATTAACCAAACCTCTTAAATTTATCTAGTTACATAGCCATGTATAAAGACAGCAACAGACAGAAAGATTTAAGCAACTCTTTATTTAACTAGTGATTATGGCTTTGTAAAGATCACACAAGTTAAATATCGGTACGGTGTGCTATTAACAATGCCCATTGCCAACTCTCAGTATGGCCTTTCAACTGTTATGCCAAGTTGACGATTATTGATCTGGCTACATATACGTTTAACTGTTAAGATAAAACTATTTTTGAGTAATAGACCGTGAAACTAAAAATAATAATCAGTAGGAAGTTATTGGCTTAGGTTGACAGAAGGGTTAGCTAAATGGTATATTTCAACTAGAACGGCTTAACAATAAGCAGCACCAGGTTAAGAGTTTTATTGACCTTTTCTGGTTGTTCATCAATTTCAATATAAACAAAGTGCCTTTTGTGGCGAATCACCTTTTGTTATCATTTTTGGCAGACTATTCTTTTTGTCACTTTGCGGGGGGGAGAGATGCAGATTTAAATTTGGTACCGGGCCCGGATTTGGCTCTCAACGGCCCTACCGCCACGTCTCATTACATGCTTCAGCGTAAAACTGCGACAGCAATAAATTTACAAGAGCGAGCCCAAATCAGCTAATCAGGTAAAATCGTCAAGTTTTAGTGACCTATAGCGGTTTTAGTGACCTATTAATAGCAGTTCTAATATGTCACTTGTCAATTTTACAGGGTTACCCTTAAAAAGTTCGAAGTTAAATCAAAATCTACCAAATGTATTAGATTTGAGATCAATACAAATCGCTTACCGCAAAAAGCGACGGCAAAGTGTTTTATGTGACGATTACCAGCATGTCAGCGACGTGGCCTAGCAGTGAAAGGCGAAGGTTACAGATCCTACGAGACGGGTTTGACTCACAGCTGTAGTCGATCGTTACTGACATACAGTATATACCGGGTGGCTAAACGTGATTGACAGATTGTCTTGAAAGGCACAAGCCCTCAATTACTGTCGAACTTTCAGGTCGTTATAATTTGAAAATAACCTCAGTAGTTTATATCTTGTTTGATCCAATCATTTTGATCGTTTTCAGACAGAGCAAATGGTGGAAGATCTTCGATCAGTTTTCAAAGAAATGTTGCCAGAAAACGACTGGATGGATGACGCAACAAAGGACGCTGCGCGCGAAAAAGCGGATTTGATCAACCCTATCATTGCTTATCCGGATTACATATTGGACGAGACTAACTCCCAGTTGGATGATGAGTATAAAGATGCCTCCGTCCAACCTGACGCTTATTTTGACGGCATCCAGGACTTGGTCGTCCTAGGATCGAAGCAGAGTTTTGGAAAATTGAGAAAAGCAGTCGATTTTGAAGAGTAAGATTTCATCTTCATTATGCTCGCGCAATTACGACAAGCCGTGCAACTTGTGACAGGGGACATCTCCGCAGCCTATCGCCTGGGCAGCATAGCTCCGAAGAACAGAGGCGAGCTGTTGGCGCCCCTTTATCCGATTTGACTGGCCTCAGGATCGAAACAAACGTACACACCAATGTTTCAACCACTTCTACGTCAACCGGCCTGTGTTTGTGAGACTAGAGTCATCTTTGAAGCAGTTGAGTTGTTGGTCAGACTCTCACTCCATTTTAGCTTTTGCATCGCACGATGATTAAAACACTTCGACCAAGAGAATTCTGATTTTGCTGGATAAACACGAACAAGTCACAATTCTCATCTTAAAACTCAATCAACCTCGAAATAATTGAGTTTTTTTTTATTTATGTTTTGATCATTCTCTTTAACAAAATTAAAAACAGTGCTGGAATAGATAATTCATTCCAGTCTTCTAAAAATCTTGGAAATATTTCCGTAAAAGTTGAGTTAGAAGCTATACCTCTATCACAATAGGGATTGTTTACCTTCGCTGTTGTGTATTTTTGTTACAAGAGACGATGTATGTACAATTTCTAAAATTTCTAAAACTATTTCTAAATCTTCTAAATTTACAGTTTCTAAGTATGTACAATTTCTAAAACTAACTGTTTCGGCAGATGGATAACCTCCCCAGCAATCGTGAACGCGTTTTATTCTTCTTCACGGAATCAGATTGTTTTTCCAGCTGGAATATTGCAGCCTCCCTTTTACGACGCGGGGCAACCTTCGTCGATGAATTATGGTGCAATCGGAATGGTGATTGGGCATGAGGTGGGCAAAGTTATACGATATTTAGTTTCCTAAAAAACAAGCTTACCAATAGAGAAAGCAATAAATATGGGCTAAAATAGCATAAGAAGGAAAAGTAAAGATACAATAAATCTCAAAACTGGACGTTTCGAGAGCATAGATTCAACTATCATCATCAGCAGCGTATGCAAGTCAGTACAAAACTGCAGAGTTTTGTACTGTTTTTGTACTTAGAGTTTTTTACTGCCTTGCATAACACTGCTCGGTGCTGATGATGACAGCTGAATCTATGATGTCAAAATGTCCAGTCTTGAGATTTACTGAGGCTTTACTTTTCCTCAATAGAAAAAGATTATAACCCCTGAGTTAATCAATTGAACCTAGGAATACATGAAATCAAAAAGCTGGTCAGCGTTGTGGTTAAAGGCATGTAAGGACGGGAGATCCATGGTTCGATTTTCATGCTAGTGAAATTAGACACTGTGTCATCAACGGCTCGCCACCGCTGCAAAGCTTCTTCGGAGCTGCGTAGCCCAATGCCCAGGCGCTTAGCCGCGGAAATGGATCCCGCCACTCGTTAGGGCTATCGCACTTGGTTAAGCTCATTACAGGCTCCGGCGTAATACCGAGAATAGTAAATATATTTGATTTTAAACTTCCTATTTATTTAGATCACTCATGGGTTCGACGACAGTGGTTCGCAATTTGACGGATACGGTAATCTCAACAATTGGTGGAGCAACAGTTCCAGAAAGAATTTTGAAGAGCGGAGTCAGTGTATGATTGATCAATATTCTGATATAGCGTGGGACGTCGCCGGAGGAGAACATGTAAGAGAAATATTAAGGACATCACATGACATAATGATGACGTCATGCTCTAAACGAGCTAAATCATGATGTGGTCTAAATTTTTACACTAATTATAAATGGCTGAAAACTTAAGACCAGATGTAGCTTACTAACGAAAAAAACACACAATCAGCCCCAAATTGGATGAGCAGGGCCGCAGCCATGGGAAAGCGAGGCATTTCTTTTCAGCAAAACCTAATTTGAAAAAAAGCTTAAAACGTTTTTATAAAATGCCGCAATCTCTTGCCAATTGTATTTTACCTCCACCAAGATTTTGATGGCTAAACCCTGAAGGCAAAAGCAAAAAAAAAAAACTATAGTAAACAACTAAATTCAACTCGTATAGATTCTCCCAAAAACTTTTCCAATTTTTAACCAATACGTTCATTTTGCAAATGCATTTTACAAATACGTGAAACATCATTACTGACGCTTAATCACGTGACTTATTCATTTACAACTTTTAGATTAACGGAGAATTAACTCTCGGCGAAAACATCGCAGATAATGGAGGAATTAGACAAGCTTTCGGGGTGAGTTTTGGCGTCAGAATTAACAAAAGCAAATTTTCTCGATTAAAGTTGCTGTCACCACACTGGTATTTGATTTTTCACGTGCATGTTTTGTTTCCATGACATAGTTGCAGTTAGCTCACTTGGAAGTTACAATTTTAAATGCGTTTGATTTCGAGTCGGGTCGTGTCAAAACATGGGTCAAACCAATAACTTCAAAACTGGTGTTCACAGACGTTTACTGGTAAAGGGATAATATGGAGAACAAGCTGGCAAGTTTATTTGTTGTGACATTGGGAATGGCATTTAGCAGGATTTCCCTATCTTTGAGTGGTAGACACACTGTATGTCCGGAAACTCTTAAGCGAGCTCGCTTCAGCACTTTGATCGCTTTCGCGTGGTAAGAGGATAAATATGCATGTCAATGCGTAAAACAATATAAGTCAGTGGAGCGAATATTGATATCCTCAGCTCATAGCATTACATGTGGCTAAGGTGCTCGCTCTGCAGTTTAAAGACCCCGGTTGGACTTCAACACTCGGTAGAGTCCAACCTAAAAAACTACAAAACCCCAATTACAACGCTCCCAGTCATTCACCATTGTCCCAGCAGCTATGTTCGTAGCGATGTTGACTAGCTGGTAAGTTGGGAAGATGGGCACCGCCAACTTGTGACAAGTTGTAACTTATACAGCGAGCAAAATGATTTTAAAATCCAATCTTCGTCATACTTGCGATATTACGCCGAAGCGTGTAGGCTAACGAGTGGCGGAGCCCATCGTATAGCGGCGTAGCGCCTGGACAACACAGCTCCTAAGAAACGTCGCAGCGATGGCGAGCCATTGCCGACATCGTGTTCGACATGACCGGCCCGGGAATTGAATCCAAGCCACCCACACCAACAGAGATGTGTTTAACTACCACGCAAACTGACCTCCGACAGGTGATATAATCGTCGTTTCAGGCTTACAAGAAATGGCAAGAAAGTAACCCAGAAGGAGATTTAAGGTTACCAGGTTTAAGCCATCTGACCCAAGATCAACTTTTCTTCTTGGGACATGCTCAGGTGAGTAAAATTACAATACGCAAAAGTTCTAAAATCTTGAAAATTCTGCGCTGTCATATCAGCGTCAGTGTGCAGTTCGCAAAAAAAAAAAATGTTCAAGCAAAAAAGGTAAAAGTTTCTCCACAAAAATTGTATTGAGAATGAACGCAGAAAGAAAAAACATAGGTTTTGCCACTCTTCCCTTCCCCAACAATGGACCTACTTAACGAATACAAAGCACGATTTATTGAATAAATAAACCTTTTTGTAAGTTATGGCCGTCCCTAAAAAAAATCATGATTTTGGCACCTGTAGATCAACCGACATCTTGATATGGGCATGTTCATTGGGCAAAGCTTATGGGGTAAGGATTTCCCAATCATCGTCCACGAATATAATACCTCATATAATGACACAGGTTTGGTGTGGAACCTACACCCCAGAATATGCTCTGAGGTTGTTGAAGACTGATTCTCACAGCCCCAATCTGTACAGGTGAGCATTTTTATTTTTCAGTTACGAGCAAACGACAGAGATGCTATAAACAGGACGAATCCAGGTTCGCTTATTAGGAGTTCCCGAGTTTTCCGGTTGAGTTTTGCTTGTGACTTTTTTGATTTTCTGCCTGTCAAGATTCATCAAGCAGGAATAATTATCATGAAGCATCTTATCCAAGGCTTGAGAGAGAGTTGAACCATTAACCTTGCGATCACTGCCGTCGTGAAAACGACGTTCAGAACCACTGCGTCAAACTACGATCGATCGCCGGCTTAAAAAAATGACCGACTTGGCCGTGTGTGGAGGTGTTACTAGTCTTATTACGCGTGCTCTTTAAAATTTGTGAAGTTTTACGGAGGCAAGAATAAAAAAAATGCTTGCGTTGTTATTTAGTGAGTCTTGACGCATCGAAGGGCTTTAGAATGGCCAATAGTGGCGTACATAAGCGGAAATTACTGGGGGCGATGAATCATTGCAGCGCATTAAGTAAAACGTCAAGATCGTGTCACCTTTTAAGGGGGCGTAGCCCCCAACCCCCCCCACCGCTGTTCCTCTTGGCACGTTACCTCGTTTCAAAAGTTTTGAGACAATGAACATGAACTTCTTCAACTATTATAGACTGAACAATATTTACAAAATAACATGCCGGTACAGAGAATAAGCTGAACGTTTTCGGAAAAATCGACAGTCCTTCATTACAGCATGACCAGAAATAAAACGTTAACGCATGGCAAACTAATATAAGCGAAAAGCAAAACAGCAAGAGTTCTAGTCGTGCCCTTGTTGTTTTGCTTTCCACTAGAATTAGTTTGCCCTGGACGCGTTAGCTTTCCATTTTTGATCATGTTCTGATGAAGGACGGCAGCGTTGCCGAGTGGTTTGGAGCGTCGTTTATACGACGGCCAGGATCGCAAGGTTGATGGTTCAACTCCCACCCAAGCCTTGTTGTTGCGTCCTTGGATAAGATGCTTCATGGCAATTACCTCTGCTTGGAGGAATTTAGCAAGCAGCAGATTGAAGAAGTCAGAAGCAAAATTTAAGCGGAAAACTCGGAAACAAGGGCAACTCCTAAGCGAGTCTGGATTAGTCCTATACATAGCGCCTCCGACGCTTTCTCGTGGCAGGAGAATAAAAACGAAGAAATCATCATCATTAAGGACGGTCGAGTTGTTCGAAAACCCTCAGCATATTTTTTGCATGTTATTTTCTAATTAAAAACGTTCTATGTTCTGTTTATTATCTGTTGCTACAGAATGGATATTAAAGATCTCCTTTCTCCCAAAGCTATATTAGGCTACGAGCTAATAGCAAAGATACAGCTAATATGCTGATAGCTGCTACGAAAAGTGATGAATCAAATAATGTTGATTAATTAAAATGGTCACAAATTGTGACGAAACTTTTACCACACTAAAAGCAAATCACTGGAAACGTAATACCCTAATTATTACTAGATAGTGAAATAGTCGGACGTCATTATTCAAGTGCTATGTAGTGACAATCAACAAAATCTTAGATCACAATGCCTTATCGGCTTAATGGTACTGGTGCACTTACTGCGATTTCTCGCTGTTTACTTTCTCCTCTGCCGACCGTCACCTGACATTGAATGTTTTATACTTTTATAGCAATCGCGTAACAACTTCTTCCAATATTGGGGGTGATAAATGCATTATCATACCCCCTCAAAAAATAATGGGGGGGATGCATCTTCCCCCGGGATGTACGCCCTTGATGAGCAACCAAAAGTTAGGTCTTCAACCCGTTTACCCGCACTAGACCGGCCAATTATATTCACAAAAAGACGATTTGTTTTTTTTCAGAGTCTTGATTCCCGATAAAAACTTTCCTGAATTCGGAAAAGCCTACAACTGCCAGAAAAATGTGGATGCTATGTATCCTCCAGATGGTGATGTCTGCAGAGTTTGGTAGAAACCTGCTGCGCCAAAACACTAAAAATCGACGCATTTAACACTACAATCAGCTGTTAATTTACAATAAAACTACCGCACTTTTTTTAGGTGTCAATTGACAGTACAATGTTAGTATGCGACAATATTAGTGTTATGTACTGGTAATGTGTTTTCCGGTGGACGATGAATATTGTGATGATATAATGCTTTTTTTTCTTGTGTATTAATTTGTGCAATGAATTAACAACGATGTGCCAATGAACAAGTAAACTCGAAACGACTGGACAAAAATTGTGACTGGATAAATTAATATCAAATTTTCACTGCGCTCGCAGTATTACGCCGAAGCATGTAACGAGCAGCAGGGTCCATCGCCGCTTAGCGCCTGGGCAAGACAGTTCGGAAGAAACGTCGCAGCGGTGACGACACTGCGTTTGATATGACTGGCTCGGGAATCGAACCCCAGACTTTCTGTACAGACAACGATGTGTGTAACCACTATGGCAACCTTTTTCTTCAAAAATCAGATCATCAAAACACTCACCTCGGAGAGAGTTAAGGTGCGATCACACTAACTGAGACGTTGAGACCTTTCAGACATACTGCAAGTTTATGTTATTGTGACATCACATTCCTACACAGACATATCACAATAAAAAAAACTTAAACAATGTCTCAAAGGTTTCAACGTCTCAGTGTGATCGCACCTTTAATCAATCAATCAATCAAAGTTTTATTTCCGCAGTACGCACGCCAAAAACTACAATCATTCACAATTTACAATAAATATTGGCATAATAACGGAAAAAAGCACATGCAGCAAAACGAGTAAGCGTTGAAGCATGCCAGTCGAAAGCTGACTAGGCATGGCTGTATGACCTTAACAATCAAGATACTTAGTGAACAGAAAATTATAAACAACACATCAAACGAATTCCAAAACAATAAACACAAAAAAATGAGTAGCATAACAGGCCCACTAGTAATAAAAACAATGGAGTAGATAATAAGCTTTTAAGTGTTAATATTCCAGCTTGCGACCCATGCTAAGGGAGGCTAACAGGTTCTAAACCTTGCCCAAGGGTTACCTGGAGGGAGTTGTGATTGGGTACCCTCATTCATCGACCCTTGCTAGTTAGCAAGTTCACAACCGGAAGTAGTTTTTACTCATACCCAGGACTTATACCGCAATATATTTTTTTTCTTTTCTTTTTTTCATTATCGCTTTTTTGCTGTGGCATTGAAGGGCAGTGTCTGCAGTTTTAGAACCAGTAAACATACTGATGATTTTTGAAGATTTAACATAGCGTAAATGGATAATCATAATAAGGCAAATAACATTTAACAGTCTCTTCAAGAAAAACACTAGAAAATTTTCCTTTTGCTTCATTGTGGTCGGTGATGTAGTCGGTCAATCAGGTCTCATTGCTAGGCCCAATCTCCGAAGAATTTTCATCTTATGTCTTCAGCTTTCTCTAAAGGATATCTGCAAACAAAAATGAACAGCAACACCACAGCAGATCAACTCATAAGAAATAGAATAATCAAACAACTGTGAAGCCAATCGATCAAGTTTACATCTACTTTGTTAGCCTACGTTTAAAAAGTTTGTTTTAGCTTTGTCAGAGAAAGCTTTTAAACTTTTACACTCTTTGATCGCATTTGGTAATTTACTCCATAACTTGGGCCCGCAAAATTTTATTGATTGTTGGCATAAAGTTAATCTGTATGCCGGAAAAATATGTAGACTATTACTTCTGGTAGACATTCGACTGGATTTTGATTCAAATAAGTTCTGTAATGCGACTGGATTATCTTTTTTTACAGTTTCATACATGAATATAGCTATTTCAACTTGATAAATTTGTTCGATAGTCAGAAGGCCATTTTGCTTCATCACTTTTTTGACACTTTCATGCCCCTTGCCAAATACTAATCTGATAAATTTGTTACATATGCGCTGTAATCGATGAATTCTAATGCTATGTTGACGAAATGAAAAATGAAATAATAACGCAGCTTGTAACAAGACTTACAGCATCCTTGCCCAAGTGCTTCGAGAAACACTAGAGCGGCGACTTTCCCGGACGCACTTTTATACCCAGCACCACCAGGACCTTGCTTTTGTCTGACAAAGCGTGGGTTTATAAACGGGTTCGTCAAGATAATAGAATACAATAAGATTGTTGGTTCTGCTGGTGTTGGGTACATTACATAAATATGCTACCGGTACCACACAGCTTTATTATACCGCACAGCGTGGTATGCTGCAAACATAGAACTCTAGTATCCTTCACACACTGCACAGCTCTAATCTGCTGCACAAAGGGCAAAGCCAGCAGTTACCTGTTCATAAATTGCCTTAAGAAAATAAATATTATGTCGTTCAATCATGCTTAAACAGATTGATTAAAACTGCCACGCTTTTTTCTGCTGGACGCACCGCATAGCTCTGCGACAATTGTGGTCTGGGGGGACAGTAAGAGACTCCAAACGTAGCACTGAATCTCATGACCTGTCCAAACGTCACTGCTGTAGAGATCTCTTCACTTTTAAACACTATGAATAATAACCAGAGGTGGGCACAATTTCGTAAATCATTAATTCATTAATCACGAAGCTAACTTTTTCATTAACTAGTTAATTTGTTAAATTTCTTTTTGAAATTAACGGACTAAATTAACTTCCGTTGGTGCTTGAAAACTTGCGTTAAACCTTTGTAAACTCTTCTTTCTCTTATTGCTGGTTAAGTTTGACATTGATAAAGTAGAAAAATATATACTCAATCCAGCACCAGCCAAACAAATTAAATAAGTGTTCAAGCGAAGACTACGATAATATAATGTTAGACTATAACTAGGTTAAGTAAGCCAATATATTAAAATTCAGACATTGTATTTCCCCGTTCATCTAATGAGTAACCGTAGTGTTTTCTGTTTCAGAGAAGATAGGCTCCGGCCTAGTTTACATCTACACTTTTGACCCTAACTCTTCCTTAGCTCAAAGCGCAAACAAGCTGAATAGGCTAAATGAAGGCCTAAACTCGGATTTGACCGGATTTAGCATTCAACAGCACAACGTTGTGGTTGGGCTATATTTTGGGGGAGCTCAAAATTTAGCACGGCAGAACCGTGCAAATTGCAACATAGGCCCAGATGGTAAGCTTGAAACGAGATGCGCATTCTCTACAAACTATAATGAAGCAATAGCACTATAGGGTTATAGCCTACTACCTACAGTAGAGATGTGCTTAACTGTTACTTTTGAATAACTGTTACAACTGCTACTTTGAAATATTTATCTGTTACTTTTTATTCGTTAAGCAAAAACAGCATGTTCGCTAGAAGCAGATACGAGAAATAAGAGAAAACAAAAAAGCAAGTGAACTGCACTGGCAGATACGAGAATAACGGATAAATTACCTGTTAACTAATAGCAAAGAATAGATACGGGAAATAACGGTGAAGAAAAGTACTACAATATACTTAACATAACGGTAGTTTTGCCTGAGAAATTGGGAAAAATAAAACACGACGTTATGTTTTTCCATTTTATTACGATAACATCTCAAAAACTATCTACAATAGAAATTTGATATTTACGCATAATGACGAATAGAGGCTAAACATTAAATTTGCGCAATAAGAAAAAACTCGAAAATTTGGACACGTTGTGTTCTTCTTGAAAACGGCATAGTGACTTGTTAATAACAGTTACTTCTTAACTGTTACTTTTCAATTGGCTTAACTGTTACTAATCGTTAAAGAAATATCAGTTACTTTTTTAGGAACTGTCATTTTTTGCACACCTCTAGCCTACAGTAACGATGGCTGTGTTAACGCGATTTCATGTTGCTTGCCAAGATTTATAATAAAAGCAAATTTGCTCTAATTTTTCAAGAAGGAATGAATTAAAAAAAAAAAAACGGGGTCAAAAAAACAAGTGCAAAAAACTTTTTTTTTTCATCACTAGCAATGACAATTGACTTAGAAACTTAGAACTTCACTAAGAAAGGAACCTTGACTTAGAACACCGCAAGATTCATGCGGTCCCCCTGACCTTGCTATTACTTATTTAATTACTATATGAGTGCATTAATTTTTGTTTTAGTTTTTTGTCGAAATTAACCGCAACTACTTCAAAAACGAAAAAGTTCACCCTACCCTTTAACTGGTCAGGGGGCTTTCTGCATTAAAATTAATTGTTAATGTCATGATCATCTTTTTTTCAATAATGGCATTAAAATTTTCTTTATGATGATTAAAACCAGTGGGCTTTGGAGGCACTTAAAACTGGACTAGCGAACAGAGTAAACAAGTAAGTAGCCTATTGCCTACCAGCAACCAAACAATCACCAGAAATCCAAAAAACTTTTTAAGTGTACTAAGTCACCATTACCCCATACCCTGTCCACATGTTCAACTTTAGTGGGAGTTAGGCCCATGGTTCTTGGTTTTAGTTTCTGCATCACAATCAATTTCCTAATTAATGTCGTAACTCATTTCCCTTTTTTCTAACTATATACCACATCAAAAATTAATTATGATGCCGAAACTACAACCAAGAACAGTGGGCCTAAAGCCCACTAACATGGGGCATGTGGACAGGGTAATTGTATTCAAAATTGTAGTTTTTATTGTAAAGGTAATCCTTACAGCTTTTGCACTGTTTTTATAGGCTCCAGTAACAATATCTTACTTACACGAAAACTGTGTCCACAGAAGCCTGATTCGCTTTTTAGTCCCGGTGGTTCGTTTTATAGTCGCGGTGGATCTTGTGAAGTCACAATTAGCCTGTTTCCATGTCCTAAAATCGTGGGTTTTTAGCCCGCGGGCTTTGTTCTAGTCAGGAGAATTCAAGTTTTATTTCGGCTAATCTCAGCAAAATCGTGAGCTTTCTTGGACTCAAGTAAAGAGCTGGTCTTACTAAGCAAAGGCTTTGCGAAAAAGTGGGCTGAAAAAGCCTACTTTGAACGCGGCCCACGTTTAGAAAGCCCACTTTTTGATTGGACATGGAAACAGGCTTAATGTTAAGTCACAGCAAATGCCAGTCGACAGTAATGAACTGAAAAGCAAATTCCAGCAAATAACAAACTATACTGCATTGCCAAATTTTCTAGCTATCCATTTTTCAATCACTTTTCACAGCTTTTGCATTTGAACAATGATTGCGCATTGCGCAAGCGTTTGCAGCATTCAGCAGCAACGAAAATTGCCGCCAGTTCTCAAAAAGCGAAGTTTACTGACGTAAGCGAGCGAAACCGTATTTGAAAGTTTTTTTAAGCAATCGTCGTCGTTTGGCGGGGCATCTCTTCCAAGACAGATGGAAGGACCGAGGCCGAGGGTTTATCCTTTTACCACCCTGGCCACCAAACTTCTCGGGTCAGATGCTGACTGTAAGGGACTTCAGCCAGCATCTTGTTTCGTCATCCAAAACCATTAGACCAAACATACCTCGGGGTGCCCGATGTATGGGACACTGTGAGATGATGTGATCTGCGGTTTGTTCACCGGCACCGCACTCACCATTCGCTGGAGGAGCGAGACCCCATTTGTACATGGACGAACAGAAACGTCCAACACCAGAGCGCAGACGGTTGAGCTTGACCCAGGCTGCCCTCGGCAGACCCATACCCAAGGGTCTGGAGCTAGCATTGGGAATGAAAGCGTGGAGTGACAATGCGTTGGCAGAGTACTCCATGTCCCATTTCGTGTTCGTCCACTGGGCTGCACGGACGTCCATCTCAGAAAGACTGTCTAGTAATTTCCGAGCAGCAGGTACAAATGAGTGTCTAGATTTCAGTCTCTCCCTATATACGTCCTGTGACTCATGAAACTGGCCATGTAAAATGTGGTCAAGGTCCAGGGAGCTGCGGTTGGCTAGGGAGAGTGTCGCTCCTTGGCGGCGAAGCTCAGCTGGCTGGATGCCTGAAAGAACCGGAAGGTAGACCGATGGAGTGGGACGCAGGCACCCAGTGACAATGCGCAAGGCGTCATTTAATACACTGTCGATAAGCCGTATGTGCACGCTGTGGCACCAGACTGGTGCGCAGTACTCGGCAGTCGAGTAGACCAGAGACAGGGCAGCTGTGCGTAATGTCTTGGCGCTAGCACCCCAACCTGTTCCAACAAGTTACCTCAACAGTGAGACGCAAGCACATAGCTTCTTGCGCAATGCTTCCAGGTGAGGACGATATGTGAGCAATCTGTCCAGTTTGACTCCAAGATAAGTGGGAACTGGACAGAAAGGTAAGGTCTTACCGATGTTACAGACCTTAAGCTCACGCTTAGCCTCTCGATTGTGAAGGTGAAAGGCCGCCGTCACCGTTTTAGTGTGGCTAAGCTTCAGTCGCCAGGTCTAGAGATATTTCGAGAGTGTAGTCATATCCTGGCTTTGAGTCCTTTCCAACTCCTTCCATTCTCCAGATGTATAAAGTATCGCCAGGTCGTCGGCATAGGCAAACTTCTTGGAGGTTATGGAGGGGATATCATATGTATAGATGCTGAAAAGGAGGGGGGCTAGGACCGATCCCTGGGGGACGCCATTTCTCAGGCGTCGTAACCTGCTAGGCTTGCTGTCGCCAGTTGTAAGGGTGAAGATGCTGTTACGGATAAGCTCCATAATCATACGAACCATGTACTTGTCCGGCAGAAGCCGCAACAGCTTGCACGTGAGGCCACGGTGCCAGACAGTGTCATAGGCAGCTGTCAGGTCGATAAAGACGGCACCGGCCTTTTTTTTTGCTTCGAATGCATTCTCAATGCTTTGCGTGAGCAAAGTGACTTGATCCACGGTGGATCTTCCGCGTCGAAAACCCGCCTGTTCCCGTGGGAGCAGAGGGTCAATAAGAGGTTCGACGCGGGCGTAGATAAGTCGCTCGAGAATCTTGTAGGGAACACAGAACAAGGAGATCGGACGATAGCTCCTTGGGTCCTCTACAGGTTTCGAAGGCTTTGGGACCGCTACTACTAGCGCTCTTCTCCAGATCTTAGGAATTTTAAGGTGTTTTAAGTTTTAAGTTTTTAAGGGACCGCTACTACTAGCGCTCTTCTCCAGATCTTAGGAATTTTAAGCAATAAAAGCAGCCAAAGGACCTCAAAATTTTTACGGTGGTTTAGCTCGGAAATAAAAAAACTTGTTTTATGAAAACCGCGGAATTCCTACCAGAAGCAACCGCGGTATTTATATTTCCGCTGCTTCCGGGGGTGCAATATAAACTTAGTGCCACTACGAATCCGATGCAAACCAGAGCCGGCGCCTGAGCAGTCAACTTAGGGGGGGCAAGCGTTAATCAGGGGGGGCAAAGTTTGACATTAAGCACAAAAGCCGCTGTCTTGAAAAGAGTAAGCCTCTTAATTAGGTGGGCCAAGCATGTCAATTGGGGGGGCCAGGCTCTCCTCTTTGGCGCCAGCCCTGACACTAACTGATTTCAACCAGTATTTTGATTTCGCCATACCGTCACTCCCCGACTTACGAACGAGTTGCGTTACAAGGAAACGTTCGTACCTTAAATTTGTTCGAAGTCGTTACTTTTACTTTTTTTATTATTTCAAGCCACCTAATTGCAGCTTAGGAGTTTTGGGATAGTGAAGTACATGCATCATGGAGATGACCTAGTTGAGCATTAAACCCGCGAAGCCAGCTTCGAAGCGCAATGCACCAACCACTCGGCCAACTCCGTGTGCTCGAAGTCATCACTATTGTAAAGGCGCGTTTACCCATACGCGACAACGCGAAGCGCGGCATGCGACAAAATTTTTTCGCATATTGTTTGTTTTATTTTACTGTTTACCGGTCACACGAAAATCTGCGAAAAATTTTTATATTTACTTACATGATAACTTTAGTCGCGTCATCGCGTGTTGCGTATCGGTAAACGCGCGCCTTTATGAAGGTGAAATATGTCTGCTACACCATCCTACAATCACAGCATTAACGATACTGAATCTTATTCAAGGATTAAGGTTCTGAATCAGGGCTTTGAAAAAGCTTGAAATGAAATATTAATGAGCGATGGTTTGTAGCCTATGCAAACTGTAGTGCATTGTTTTGGATAAAAATCCTACAAAAAAAAACTATGTAAACTGACGTACTCAGATGTTCGCTTGGACGAATGTTCGTGTGTTCTTCGCTGGTCTCATACGTAGCCTAGGATAGTAAACTGGTTCGGTTCGCTGCTGCAGCGATGTTTCTTCGGAGCAGCTGCTGTAGTATGTGAAGCCGAAGAAGTGCGCCTCGCTATAAGTTATGTTACACGCTTCGACGTAATACCGCTATATTAATTAATAAATAATTTATGTAATATAATTAAAGGAGAGAGAACAGAATCAGCTCACCACGCAAAAATCGTCTCGTGTTTTTAATGACCTATTTATAAGATTTCCAGTTTGCAGCTAAGCTTATCAACTTTAAAAATCAAGTTTTACCTATAAATCTTTGATTGCTTTTTTCATCGTTCTCTTTACAAAATTAAAAAAGCAGTGGTGGAATAGTGTAATACAGGGCTGGGCAAACTACGGCCCGCGGGCACTTACAGAAATATAAACTATCGCCGTGAATCAAGCCGAAAACCTTGATGTTGCTCCTCACTGATATTGAGTGGAATGTGGGATATTTGCGGTCGTGATTACTTTTTTTTGCTCTTCACTTGACTTTTAGTAGAAAATAGGACATCTGAGGACGTATTGAGCATTTTTTTGTTCTTCCAATCATTGCGGCCCTCGGCTTCAAAATTTTTTCCAATGTAGCCATTCGTGTGAAAAGTTTTCCCACCCCTGGTGTAACAGATAATATTTTTCTAGTCTTTTAAAATTATTGGTGACCCAGTGCTTTCGTAAAATAAATAAATAACTGAGGTTATTTTCAAATTATATTGAACAGAAAATTCAACGGTAATTGAGGGAGACTGCGAAGTGAGCTTGCGCTTTTCGAGTCAGCAGCCACCCGTTAAATATGTCAAATGCGATCGGCTCCAGCCGCGAATCGAACCCGTCACGTAGGATCTGTCACCTGCGCCCGGTACTGCTGAGTTAGAAAGCTGAGTTAGAAAGTAAGTACAGTACCTAAAAAGCGGTACCTAAAAGCTGAGTTAGAAAGTATACCTCTATTAAAGTAAATAGTGTTTTTGGTTACTTCGCCGTTGCTTGTTTTCGCAGCAAGGGACGAGGTGTTTACATATTCATAAAACTAACTGTTCCCGAAGATGGATAATTTTCCCAGCAATCAGGGCCGAATTAAAGGGAAATGGGCTATAACCCAAGCCCCCTCAGGTAATGTCGCTGACGCCAAAACCGGGTCCGCAAAAAAGCATAGGGTCCACCCCCCAAATCTTAATACGTCTGTGCCAGCAATTGTTATCCTTCTTGATCGCCAAACCAGATTATTTTCGCCCTCGTCGATGAATTATGATGCATCTAGAATGTGGTAACAGGAAATGAGCTGGGAAAAATTAAACGAAATTAAAAAAAATAATCTTTATACTTGCGGTGTTAGGTCTAAGCGTGTAACGAGTGGTGGGGCCCATCTTACGGCTTAGTGCCTGGGCAACATAGCTCCGAAGAAACATCGCAGTGGGTGCAAGTCCATGGCGAAACTGTGTCTGATTTGACCGGCCGCAGAATCAAACCAAGACCTCCTACACCAATAACGATGTGTTGAACCATTGCGCTAACTGGCCGTTTTTACTAACACTTCAGTTCTAGCAGACATAATTCAGTCGGACTCGTAAAAAAACAGAGATGAATATTGTACAAGCCAACCAGCACGATATCCTGGATCGCAATAAGAATGTTTAAGTGAGGTTTGAACCAATGACCTGGCGATTGCCCTTCTTTAGAATACCAAGAAAGATTGTTAGACTTAGGTTGTGATTTGGTGAGGCTTCAACGTTGATTTTGTGTTGAAACTTCTTAGAGTGACACTACCGTGCGCCATGGCCTAGTGGTTAGAGCGTTCGCCTCGGAAGCTGGTAGACTGGGTTCTATTCTCAGTCGGATCATACCAAAGACTTTAAAAATGGTACCTGCTGTTACACTTGCTAAACGCTCAGCAATTAAATGTAGCGCGGAAGATGAAATGAACAGAGAATAAAACACGTCAGCGAATTCTTGACAAAATTTAGCCCTGGCGCCAAAAGACCTCAGTAGTCATAAAGCGCCATAAAACCACACAACATTTGATTACCGTGTCAGGCGTTGAAACCCAGCTGGTCATTTCCAGCACGCTGCTGAAAAAACATTAAACGGGAGTGTGGCCACTATAGTACGATCTGAAGGTAAAAAAATTCTTTTTACAGTAAGCAGCTTATCATGGGTGAGATTCTTTACTAAAAAACCTAAATGCTGACTGCAATTTAAAGACAAGCAGCCTGCTCATCACGTTTTATAATTTTGAATGCAGATCTGTGTTTACAAATAACTGTTCTGTGCAGAGAAATAACGTCCAATATGAAAACACATTTTCAAATAGATGGGTTGCAAATCATCAATTTGTTAGAAAAACAACATCATTGACATTCAGTAGAACAGTTTCCTTTCAAATACAGTTGTTTCACATCATTTACAATCAATAAAATCAGATACGGTACAACCAAACTTCCTAAGGAATCAAAGTTTAATAAGCCTACAGTGAACGTGGATCAAATGTGCCCTAGTTTAGGAGCTTAAGTGTTAACGGTACAGTTGTAATTAGATGAGAAGATTGCGCGGGACAACGTAATGTTTCGACTATTAGAAAAGTCTCTTGAGCCTTGCTACGCACAACCAATCCAGGCTAGACTCATTCCAAACTGCAGGACTCTTTACTGCATCGCTTGTGCTTATCTTCTCCATTTATTTCTTTTCTAGGTTGCTTCCTCTTGTTAGCAGGCCGCCAGCCTTAAACAACAAAGCCAAGTGAAAAACCCAGGACTACGCTAGCCTAAATATATTAGGCTACTACAGGCGATCATGCAACTCATTTACATGCAATCATCACAGTATGGCAAGAGTCTGGATTAGCTGCGCGTAGCAACGTTAACGAGACTTTTTTTATAATATATTTCTTTTCTCAAAATTATGTTTTTATCAACCAAGTCAATTTGCAAATAATGTTTTCATTCAGCTTCAATTTAAACGACTTCTAGTAATTTCAGCCTAATGCCTCTGCAGTTTACCCCGATGATGATATAAATTTTCACCGAAACGTTTGTAAATATGATTACAAATATACCGGCTATAGTTTTTGAAAGTGAAATCAATTCGTTGGCGGGTGAAAGTTTGTGTTCAAGGATTTATTTGGAATTTACAGTTTGTTTACACCTTTACCACCACAGTATACAACAACATATTTACTCAATTCCGTATATGGCGATGATTTTTGCTGGGAAACAAAAAATGATGAAGAGATTACCCCAGTCAAATGAAAGATGCAGACACTGGTAGCCGAGGGTTCCTTTTTGATACTTCACAACATGATTATATATTCAGCTTATTCAAAGAATTTTGTTTTTAGCATTGCGAGGAGGCATTAAAGTGAGGACTTAAAACTTCCTTGTGCTTGTGCAAGACGACATCAGTGACTTAATCAAGGAGAAACCCCCCTGTTCCTTCTGACAAAGCGTCATCTAAGCGAGCTTAAACTTTTTTTACAAGATTCCGCAATCTTTTTCAATTTGGGCTTATTGTTCTCCGCCTCACCCATTAAATTTTCCGCTCGCTACGCCCCTGTGTGACGCCACAATGACCAGCGAGCTGCGCAGGACATTCATTAATTTCTTTGCGTCACGCTACATTGCAATCATCGGTATAATTATCACGTCATTATTGCGTTAATCATCTGGAAGGTTGCTTCAGAATTTTTACAAAAAAAAAAAATAATGTAACGCAAAACTTGGGTTGTCAGAATAACAATAAACATTAGGTAAACAACAAAGACAAACAAATTTCGATCGCTACTAGGTCATTTATAAGACTGGCTTCAAGAAGCATTTTCATTGGTCGCTACGCATGATGACGCAATACTTCGATTGGTCGATGGAGTGCGATCGAAGTAATTGAGATAACGTCATGCATCAATACGGTTAAACCCCTTTAATAAGTCTTTAAGATCGCAATGTGGTCCGCGGATGAACAAAATCATGGCGATTGATGGCTTTACATTATAATTTGGTCGGATTTTGACAATGAGGGCTCCCAGGCTATAAACCCTGATTGGTAAATCCGACCTTGATTAGAATGTTGTCAAATAACATTCAGAAACAACATTTTTTTTTTCTAAAACTTATCAATATCGAAATATAGCCTACTGTACAAGAAAGAGGGTGATGACTTCACGTTAGGACATTGAAAAAAAACTTCAAGATTTCTTGTAAACTTAACATTAAAAGATCATAACTAATATATGCGATCATAAGGTTTCGGTATAAACTTAATTGTACCATCATCAGTGTTACGCGTGGCAGGCTAGTGCTTTGTAATTTTACCCTGATGATGGTATAAGTTCCACCAAAACGTTTGCGATGTAATTACAAAGATAGTCTTTGCCTAATGATCATAAGACACTGCTATGTACATGTAGGTAGGTAAGGTAAAAAAATTAAACAAGACAGTAAAGAATAAAACTAATAACTACAATTGAAGTGCATGGGCTATGAAAACACAAAAGATTACTGTACAAAGTAAAAATACAAATGAGTATGACGTCACAGTCACATTAGAAGTTCATTGGCTTGATTTTGTTTCTAAAAAATAAAATAACCGGCAGGTTAGCTCAGTTGGTAAGCGCGCACTATCGGTGCGGGAGGTTTGGGGTGCGATTTTCGGGCCGGTGAAATCGTCACAGTGTCGCCAACAGCTCGCCATCGCTGCGACGTTGCTACAAAGTTGTGTTGCTTCGCCGCTTAGCTGCGGAGGTGGGCCTCGCCACATGCTATCACTGTTAAAAATTTTAGTAATACTACTTCTTTATTATGAGTAGTGTTTTACTAATTTAATTTTGTAACCTATTTTACTAATTAAATGTTGGTGAAATACAAACTTGCCTCAAATTTAGTTACAGTATGAAAGTAAAAAAATTACTTCTAATTAGCAAACAGCTCAGATGGCCGAGTGGTATAGAGCGTCTGTTTCTTGAGCTGTAGACTCGGGTTTGATTCCGAGTCGGGTCAAATTAATGACTTTAAAATTGGTATTCACAGGTCAAATCAATCACTTTAAAACTGGTATTCCTCAGCATTAATGGGACAGTGTGGAGAACAAGCCGGCAAGTTTACTAGTTGTGCCGTAGGGAAAGACACTTAGCGAGATTCCCCCACCTTGGTGTGGTAGACAGATGGCCGGCAACTCCTAAGCGAGCTCGTATATCGCATTGATCGCTTTCTCGTGATAGGAAGATAAATATGCAACTACTTAACTAATTTTATAACTTGTTTTGTACATTGTAGATAGTATTTTTACTAAGTTATTTTAGCAAATTAGCATACCTTAAACGCTATTATTTATTTTACTATTATTATTGAAGTAACTTGCAAACTTTACTGCAAGTGAATGACATAACATCAGTAAAAAATTAATACTAAAACATTTTAGCACAATTGTGAACGCAACTGTGCTTCCAGCACCCGCTAAATTTAATTAAACAATTTTTGCGTTGATTCTGCGAATGAAAAACCACTATATAATCATATGCGGTCAAGAAACTAAAACAGAATTAAGCCCCAGTTCAGCGCGTTATAGGCAGTAGCCCAATTTTAATTGTATTTTGTTAGAATGAATACAAAGTTGAAAGTAAAAGTAGCCTATGACATATATCAACAAACGTATAGTGACGAGTGACGACCGATATGACAGGAGATTTAGATTATAAATCTGTGAACTGAATACCAACTTTACAGTCAATTGGTTTGACCCGTCTAGGAATCAAACCCGAGTTTACAGCTCCAGACGCAGACGCTCTTAATTATACCACGCGGCTATCTGAGCGGTAAATTTCTACACAAAATTTAACACTTTCATTATGTCTGTAAAGTTAAATTGTAAACTATGTTATGTCAGTTTTTGCAATACTAATAAACCATGTTATTCTCTTGCATTTAATTGAAATAAACTTAGTTATTGTGTGACGAAAAGTAGAAAATAATGCTTTATAGTCAGGGGCTGCTGTAATTTAATTTTGTAGTGGGTATGTACATTGCGATTTTTTTAAATTGTTAAGTTCTCCGATTGCCTCTGATCCGAGATCTTGCTCTACTGTTATTTTTCTTTCTTACAGACAAATTACGTATTTTGCAATATGGAAGATAACATTTTAAAGGTATTGCCCAAGCTGTCGGAGAGTGAAATTAGTGATGTTGTTGGAATATTACAAGGATTAGAAGTTGGAATATTACACTTGGATCGATTTGAAGCACTTGGAGCCATCTGATTTTGCCGGTACCCTGAAGTTAGCACAAGCAAAGAAACTAATCAATAGTTGGGTACTTGATACTGACGAAGTTGTGTCGCCATTATCTGCGAGAGGAAAATGAACTATCAACCGAGTATTTGAAATTTTCTTAGGGATTTAGGGTTAACACAGTTGATGGCTTGAATGATTACTTCCCTTTGCATGCATATAACTGTTCGCTTCAAACTGAATCCGTGGTAGGTATTAAAGCACTCCGTTTTAGTTTGTTGTGGGATTTTGCATTGCGATTTTTTAAGTGGAAATCATTTTTGTTTGGCCCTTAAAAGTATTCATTTGGAGTTTTTTTGTTATGGAGCGAAATGTTGAAAAAATTCGAGTTGCTTTCGTTTTTAATTTTTGAACTATGTTTTAACCTTGTTTAAAACTTTTGCTCCAATTCAGTGTTTATGCTGATGTCTTTTATTTTGCTGTATGTGGGTAAACGTTAGAACACCAACAGGACTCCACTTTTGATAATACAATTTGCAAGTCATAGTTTTTGCATTTTTGCTATGAAAGCTATGATTTTGCAAGTTATTTCGTTGCGCAGAGTCGAGGCGTTCGTGTAATCTCTATTACCTGTGTGTGAGCATCATTTTAGTACTTACCAGAAGCAAGTAATTTATACTATTTAGCAACCACGCAAAAACTTGAAAAAACCTTCAACATTCACTAGCGTTATAACTCTTGTCGCGTTGTCACACGTCGCCTGTTGCGTATTGGCAAACGTACCTTAACTGTGTATTTAAAGCATTCGCTGTCTCGTCATTACATTTTTACCAATCAGTCATGCTGAGGAAAGCAAAAATTGAAGAACAAATTTTAAACTTCACATTCTGAGATTACATGGCCGTGAAATTTGGACAAAAAATAAAGAACAAAACTCACTTTCCCGTCTTTGTGTTGGGCCCTTTCTTCAAAGGATTTTGAGCGTTTCCGGGGCTAAAATAAACAAACAGAGCGTTGGTGGCGTAATAAGTATTTTTGTCTCAAGTAAAAGACTACTTTTTCACTTATTTATCCAAAGTCACTGCTACATGCAACTGCACGGAAATTTTCGTACGTCTTCAATTTGACGGTGTTGCTGCATTTGGAAAAACGGCTGGTATAAAAAAATAAATAACCAAAAATACAGAAAAATGGGGGACATGGATTGCGAATAGGCTAAGGAGAAGAAATAAATCCAAATTAATTTCATAACAGGACGTTTGGAAAGCGTAGATTAGGCTGTCTTAGATAGGTTTACATTTACACTGCTGATGATGAGAACGCTGAATCTATCTACTGTAAAGGTTCATTACGTGCAAAATCACTGCAGAAGTTTAATGTATTTCCAAAAATGTAGGTTTGCATTTAGTTGCGTATTTATCCTCCTATCACGAGAAAACAATCCAAGCGCTACAACGAGCCCATTTAGGAGTTGCCAGCCACCTGTTTGCCACTCCAAGATGGGGGGATTCCGGTAAGTGTCTTTCCCAACGGCACAAGATGTAAACTTACCGGCTTGCTCTCCACTCTGTCCCAGTAGTGGTGAGCGTGAAGCAGGCGAAGCTGCCAATTTTAAAGTCATTGAATTGACCCAACTCAGAATCAGACCCAAGTCTGCAGCTGCAAAAGCAGACGCTCTTACATTCGACCATCTGAGCTGTTCAAAAATGCAACTGCGCATGCAAATGCTAGCTTGGCTGGTAAACTTGAGTGGATGGCAATGAATTTTCATGTTATTAATATTCCCTGTAATGGTTATTGTAGTCGACACGAACTAGAAATGGCATGGGCCGCTAAGATACCGGCTAACAAAACCTAAGTGGTCTTGTTACTGGTCCGCCAACAGTCCAGTTCCATCTTTTGATTTTTACTGGGCCGTTAACGGTCCGCTAACAGGTTTTAAAATTTCTTTAAATTTTCATGACAAATAGTTAGGTTGGATGTGATTAAAAATTCATAAATAGAATAGGCTTTTGGAGGGTTAAACTTTATTTTTGGGCTGAGTGCGTGGTCGGTTTTGGTTGTTGGGCTAGAGGTCCGAGGCCAAGGGTTGTCCGGGCTGCAAATAATCCGTGCCATCTCTAGCATGAACAGAACTGCCTTCTTTCAACCGACTTACAGGCTTTTATCTGGCTTTTTTGAGGCTTTAGCTAAGCCGATGATTTCCACTGCCGTAGGTTTGGGAGGTTCACTGCATAAAACATAGATAAAAAAAATTAATGCTTTACAACAAAAAGCTTTCACAATTTTTAATATTTTATTCAATCTGCTGCATCTAAAATATCGCTCTAGCTATTTTGCAAAAGTGTTTGAAGAATGTTTCAAAATATCGACAACGCACCAAACTTTACCGGCATAAATTCACTGCTTTCAAGCGTATTTCAAGCGTCAGTCTACATTTACCCTGTCCACATGTACAATTTTCATCGGCTATAGGCCAGCGATTCTTGGTTGTAGTTTTTAACTGCATCATCATCAATTTGTTGATGTCATAATCACTTTTTACCTATGACATCAAAAATTGATTATGATGCAAAAACTAGAACCAAGAACCGTAGGCCTAAAGCCCACTAAAATTGGATATGTGGACAGGGCAATAGTTTTTGCACAGCTAACGTCTTGTAGTGTCAGCAGTTCGCTTTCATTCCCAATTTTAAGTTTGCTTAGAAGTTAACAGCCATCTGTATACCTATTTAAGATGAGAAAATTCCGTTAAGTGCTTTCCCAACGGTACAATACGTAAACTTTCTGGTACAATACGTAAACTTTCTGGCTCCTCCACACTGTCCGCGAAGTGCTAAACGCCAAGACGGGAAACTGTGAATACCAATTATAAAGGCATTGGTTTGATCCGACTTCGAATCAAACTTGAGCCTACAGCTCCAGATGCAGACGCTCTATCCACTTGGATATCTGAGCTGTCCAAGAGTGTAAAAATCAAACCCTCAGCCTTCCAGTTCCACAGCGAACACAAGTACAGTACTTACGAGTCAGTTTTGTCCATTCTGAGGAAAAACTTTGCGGCTTTCATTCCGAAGATGACTCCTGGGGCCATGAAGAACACTGCCCAGCCCAATGCGAACCAAAAGCCGTTCTAAACAAAGCAATCTTGTTTACACAAATAAAAGCTTTATCTGTTGTTCATTTTAGAGTAATATAGCGTCCACTTTACAATTTGCGACTAGATATAGTTCTACTCAGAGTTGGGCAGTACTGCGGTACTTTTGCACCGCGGTACTTTTTTAGTACCGTGATCGGTACCGTCGGTACTTTTTAAAAAATGTAGGCTACCGTTTTTGGTACCGTCGTTACTCTTTAGACCGTTTTACTTGATATTTCGGTAACTTTTTTTGAGTAAACTTAAGAAAGCAAAAGCGGAAAACTTTCCGGTTTTTTCCTCGAAAAGCATCTTCGAAAAGTACTGCGAAACCACGTTGTTGTAGATTAGTGGTCGGCAACCTCTGGGCTGCGACCTCGTGCGAAGTTTGTGACCGGTCCGTATGCGTTTTCAGAATAAATGCTTTGAATTTGAAACATTTTATAACGTTGGACGTAATTTTAGTCGCCAACAAAATTCTTGAGGTTTTCACGTGAAAAACACTCATTTTAGCAAACTTATTTATCAAAAAAGGGCATGCAGTGAGTGCAGTCACTATGAACAATGCAAAAATGTTTTCGCAGCTTATGTCTAAAAGCAAAAGCTTGGCTAAAATAAATGGAAGGAGGCTGCAACCATTATTTGTTTGAGAAATTATAGACTAAAAGTTAGGTTTTAGCACCTTATTACAGGGCCAAAGGGGGGCATGGCACCGTAGCCTCCCCCTGCGTGCCCCTATGACGTCAATTCGCCTGTAACGGCAATTTTTTTAAATCCCCTAGAGGTGCCGTTATAAACGAATTCTACAATATAGTTAACAACACTTCATTTCTGAATGGAAATAAATTCAGTAACGATGCGAATTTAGTGTTTCAAAAATTGCTGGATAAATGAGTTCAGTTGGAGCAAATATACAAATTCACTCACCACAGTTAAATAACATCTATCTAAAACCCGACAGTCTGTTTCACCAAAAAGGGATCATCAGAGGTATCTTACTCAAATAGAATCTATTCTATTTGAATAAGATAAGGTGAAACCGACTGTCGGGTTTTATAGATGTTTTTACACTGTGGTGAATTTGTAGAAATAAATTTAGATTTATTGGCGACATACCTATTTAGTGATGCTTCAAAAACTTTTACAAATGTGTTGCAAAAAACGAAATTTTATAAAAATCATAAAAAAATTCCTCAACGCCAGAGCTGGACAAACTGCGGGCCGCATGCAGATCGTTTTTTTGCCCTTCACCGATTTTCAATGGAAAAATAGTAGATCTGCGGACGTGTAGACTTATTTTATTTTTACTGATCAATGCTTTGTGTGGGCAATTTGAACCCACACTTTCCAAAAAGGGGAGATTGCGTAAGAAAGGTTGAATACCACTGGTCTAGGCTACATGGAAAAAATTTGTTTCTGTGCCATTGAATCAAAGTAAAACTATAGACCTGCAAATTCTGAGAAAAATGTAGATTTTGATTCATTTAAAAGTTTTGAGTATGCTGCTACTGATACACCAACCTCTACTGAAAGTGGCATGGAAAATGAAAACATTCTCCTTCAACACAATGATGAAATTCACCCAGCAAGCACTTTTGCAACATTTTTTTCGTATATAGGCCATAAGCTCTTTCACATCCTTAGTCGCTGACGCGTGAACATCACCCACTAAGGATGTGAAAGAGCTTATGGCCTATATACGAAAAAAAAAAAAAAATTCTGAGAAAAATGTAGATTTTGAGCGGCGGCGGCGTAGCTCAGTTGGTAGAGCACCAGAGCTTCAATCGAATGGTTGAGGGTTTAATACCCTAACTGGGTGTAACGTCGTTGTGTCCTTGGGAAAGACACTTCTTGCCAATTTCCCAAACGGGGTCAAGCTGTCTACCCGTCGTGGTGGCCCAGTCTGACTAAAGATTAGCAAATCGAACCCAAGAAAGTGTAATTTAGCGTTGGTGTGGCAGACATACGCTAAATGTCTGGTTCATACGGGAGAGAGATATATCCTTAGTATTGTTCGAATGTAGTGGCGCAACCAGATAAGCTTGGGTGTGACAAAAGTTTCTGCTCTTCACGGCGAGTTTCTGATGATGATACTCCTTATACCTAGCCTCATAACTAATGAAGGAGACCAACAGATTATTATACATGTTGCCATGTATGAGAATGCTTGTTTTAGTAAGCGTGCCGCTGTCACCTTGTTAATATAACCGACGTGTTCGCTTGCGGTATCAAGATTCGCGTAACACTACAACTCAGAGCTTACAGAAGCACCTGATGCGACTTTAAAAAGCTTGATAAGGCTTTAATTTCGTTGCTTTGCAAGACGAAAACCATAACAAAAACTAATTTTTAAGAAAAAACTTTTCGTTTCAAAAGTACTAAAAATCGGTACCGAGTAAACGATATCTTCGTTACTTTCTAAAAAATGTACCGTTATCGGTATCGACGGTCCTTTTTTAGCAAAGTATCGGTACCGATATCGTCGTTGCTTTTGAAGTACCGCGTGCCCAGCTCTGGTTCTACTCTATAGCTTTCAGCGTGCAAACGGGAAATTTTCTAAGGGATTTAGGGTTAACACAGGACAAACATTACGATATCGTACAAGAATGTTTTCAACACACTTCAAACTGGGAATTTGCCAAAAAGAGGAGGGGCCAGCACCCCCCTGGTTACGTCTTTGCTTACAAATAAAACTTACCAGTGTGTCGATGATATAATCACAAACAAGCGAAAGTAATCCATCGTAGACTTGAAACAGTAAATTGCAAGCTCCCAAGTTGGTGTTTACCTGAAAAGATAAACCGCAATGTACCTCTAAAGAAGTCAGAACTCAACCGGAAAACTCCACGACCATGATCGCACGACCGTTGATGTTCCACTCCTACCCAAGTCTCTTTGTTGCTTCCTTAGACAAGATGCTTCACCATAATTATCTCAGCATGGTAGAATTTAACAAGCAGCGAATTAAAGAAGTCAGATGCAAAAATCAATCGGAAAACTACAAAGCAAAGGCAACTCCTAAGCGAGTCTGAATTCGTCCTATATATAGCGCCTTCATTACTTTCTCGTGACAGGAGGATAATATTAAAGAAATCCACATTTTCAAACATAACGTGCTCTTTTTTTAGGTTTCTTGTATGCTTGTGTTTCATTTTTTACAAATAAAAAACTCAAAAGCTTTACAGCGATTTTTTATGCCTTGGCTTTTACAGCGATTTTTTATGTCTTGAGATTTCATCACGGTTTTCAAATAAACTCCTGGGAAAGAAAAGAGAATGCTGTGGATGCCAGCTGACAATGTTACTAACATTGAAAGAACAGATGATGATGACAGCTGAACCTACACTCAGAGAAAAAGTTGGTTGGCACAACCACATAAATTAGTTAACTCAACCAGAATCTGTGTCCAACTCATTTTATTGGTTAATCTAACAAAAAAATGGAATGACGAAAATGGTTGATTTAACAATTAAAACTGATTAACTTTACCAATTTTATAGTAAAAACGAGCAATTTTTCTGTCGTATTTAACCAACATATTTGGTTGAGATAACCATCATAGTCAGTTGAAATAACCATATACCTCGGTTACGTTAACCTAAATGTTTGGTTAAAATTACAATAATTTTTCATTCGTCAATGAAAAAAGTTGGTCAAGACAACCATAAAAGTTGGTCATAGCAACCAAAATTTGTGTCCAACTCATTATTTTGGTTAACGTTAAACAGAAAATTGGTCAAGTTTAGCAGTAAAATTGATTAATAAACAAAAACGTGTTATCTAAAAACCAAAATTTTTGGTGAAATCAAGTGATAAAATTGATTTAGGTAAACAAAATAAGCGGTTAAGGTATATCAAAAATATTGGTTGTGTTAACTCTTCAGTTGGGTTGTTTGAACTGTTAATATTAGTTATAGCAACCAATTGCTATATTAACCCAACTACAACATGTAGTTGGTGCAAGTAATATAATTGGTTGCATCAACCAAGTCTCTTGGTTTTTTTAAGCCAAATATTTGGTTGCTTCAAGTGATTTTCTTGATTGAATCAATCAAATAATAACCATTAGGTTAAGCGATTTACGTTTTTGTTTCAAACGTATATTTTGGTTGAACTAACCATGAGCAAAGATCAAACCAACCAAACCACTCAGTTATTACATGTGTTTTTTTTGGTTGAATTGACAAGTTGCAATAATTAATTTAAGCCATATTTTTGATCAAGACAAATGATCTTTTCAGTTTAAGTAACTCATAGTTAATGGTTGAAATAAACGAAATGTGTGGTCATTACAAGTAGCTTTTTTGGTTGAATCAACTATATGTAGTGGTTAACTTAAACCAAATATTTTGTTGCTGTAAACAATTAAATGGGTTTAACCGACCAAATAAAGCGGTTGGATTAAACAAGATGTTTGATTGCTTTAAGTAATTTTTGATTTGACTTAACGAAATGCAGTGGTTGATCTAGGCTTAACTTTAGGTTGCTGCTACTGTTTTTATTGCTTAACCCAGCCAACAGGCTTGGTAGAGTTTACTAAAAAATTTGGTTGTAACGAATGTTTTTTTTTAGTTTATTTAACCAAACTTGTGATTTATTTTAAGTTAATTATTTGTTTGTTGAAATCGTTTATATTGGTTGAAACAACCACATGAAGTGGTTAAAATGAAGATACTTGGTAATAGGTTTGTTGGTTGAATCAACCAAATATGAATGTTAACTGAAGCTGGATAACGGGTTGTTGCGAGTAAATTATTTAGTCAAAATAATCACATTAAACGGTTAAAATAACTTTTTGCTTGGTTATTGGAATTGCGTGCACTGGTTGAATCAAACAAATGTAATGGTTAATTGATGCCGAAAATTTGATTTCCGCAAGCTCTTATATTGATTGAACTACCTAAATGGAAACGTTAAAGTAATCAAACAATATTTGGTTATCACAAGCATTGTAATTATGTCAGTTGAATTCTATTTTTGTTTTTCAACTAGTTACTTCAGTCATGTGATCAATTGTAGCAGTCTTACGCGTTTCTTTTTTCGGTCACTTTAATTTTTTTGGTCTGAGTATAAAGTTTAAGTGATCTATCTCCAAATAAAGGTGTTTTCGGTTTTGTAGTGACTGTAATACGGATATTTGTGCGTCACTTGCAATTTCATTTACGGTTAGTGTGACCGAAAAAGTTTAGAAGATTTCGGTTATTGCGAAAAAAAATCGGTGAATGACCAACAAATGACCGAAAAAAAAAAAAACTACCCCAGCAAAATGATCAGCACAACCACAAAAACCACCATAAGTTAGTTGTTATTGCAAGTGTCTACTTTGGTTGTTTTATGCTTACTTCGCTTAGTCACCAATTAAGTGCAACGGTTTATCAAATTGAAAAAATCTGAATGTAGCGACTATCTATACAGTATATCGATTGAACAAACCAGTGAAGTGGTCAAACTGAATCGTGAATTTAATTGCAATCTACAAGCGCATTTTTTCGCGATAAGTAAAGGCATTAATTTCATTTCATAAATTGCATTATTAGATTCAACCAAGGACATCGCAAGTTGGGCAAAACAAAAAAGCGGAAACCATTGTGTTTAGCTTAAAATGCTATAGCAGCTCCTTACCAAACTGACACAGTTTTGTTAATATCACTTTAGCTAGTAAATGCGTAGAAAACTTACATTGCTTAAAAACTCAATCATGTTGATGAAATTGAATGCAATTTTACCACTGGTTTTCACAACACGTCACGAAACAAAAGCAACATATTGCAAAACAATACATAGCCAGCAAAAAACAAGCAGCACGAATAATTGAGCAATGTACGACTTTTGTACCTGCTATATTAAGCCTTCATTAATTCAAACGCATAATGTAAAACAGACCAAAAGTAAAAAATGTAAGCTAGCATATTCATTTAATCGTGTACAGTAGCGCATTATTTACAGTAAATCATGTTGCTGTACTTGCAAAACAAGCTGAGCGAGAAAGCAAGCAATACTGGCAAATGACAAACAAGCTCACTGAAAAAATGTTTGCTAAAACCAATCGGCAACTTCACCACTGGGTATGATGAAGCAATGAAACACCTTTATAAAATCAAAAGAAAAATGGTAAAGGCATCAATCTATTGCGGTTAAACTAACCATTGTAACAGTCAAATAGGGCTATGATTACTCATTATCTTCAAGTTTTCTCTGTTTGAAAAACCATCAACGGTATTCAAAGTGTTGATGCAATGCTATCACACCAAATAGTGCAGTTGCCGATTGGTACATTAAACAACTACGCCAGAGTAGGCCTACTTGTTTAAAAAACGTGCCATCAACTCATTCACTTAATTTTTTTTATGTTATGGTCGTGAGATGAGTTGATGGCATACCATTGTTTTTGTATAAAATACCACGGTAGATTGGTCGTTGGAGGGTACTGTAGATTAAACCCAAAAAAATGTTTCGAAACAAACCGCCACCGCTTCTGGTAACGTTCTAAAAGTGTAACAGTTTAAATCGACAATTGCTAAAATTCTCTTGGGTTTCATTACATTTCCAATGATTAAAAGTTGTGGCTGCCACGGATGCTCTTCCGTGCTGTGACGAGCACGTTCTTCTAAGTATTCGTCCACGCAACAGACCTCCTAAAATGAAAAGTTACATTAACATAAACTACTCCAGGAATCATTACCATAGTTCTTTTTTCATTCTTGGCTTCTATAAGACTTTAACATTTTTTTGAAAATTATTTAATGCTAAAAAAGAAGTGGATGTAGAGGTGGGAAATCTGAAGCCACACTTACTGCTTAATATTATCAGAATTGTAAATTCTTGAAAACCTGTGAATGCATACACAGAATCTACCTCTAGTTTTACAAGAAAATGAATGATAACATTTACGAATTACACAATACACATGCTTTATCATGTAAAAGTTCATAAATTTCTTATACTTGAAGGGGGGTGTAGCAAAAATTGACTTTTTGAAACTTTTGTTCAAAATGTAGGACTTTATTGCTACTGCAACCTGAAACCACTTTGTCAAAAAAAATTCCGACTACTTTTTTGAGTGATTGAGCTTTTTATAAAACAGCAAATTTTCGTAGTATAAAACGCGGGAATACCTTAGGGCCCATATACACAGTTCTCACCAGCAGCACGAACTGTGATAGTCAGACTATGTAGTCGAACTTGTTGCACGAGTTTGTATGCAGTCTGCTGTTTTGTTTTTTTTTGTTTTTAATTTCTGTAGTGAGGAATGGTTTGGTAAGGGTGTGTTTAAAATGACCAAATGTTTCTTTGGAAGTTTTCCGCTGGCTATCCTCCCTTTATGGGTATGTCTTTTTTTTTTTTTTTTTTTTTGATTTTGTGATATGTTAATCAAAAGGCCGGAGGATATCAGCAAGTTGCGTAGCTAGAGTAAACATTTTGAAAAGTTATTCGATTTTCCTCACCCACAAGGGGGCGCCCCAGAGCTATAGCTATGTGCCTTTACGCCACTACTTCAATATAACCATCAAGCTTCTTTTCTGCGTGCTGAAACTAAGGCAAGCGACAGAAACACGAACAGAAAAAAAGCTTTTCATTAAAAATTCGTTTTTAAAGCGATATAAACCATTTTTTATTAAATATTTTTATACATAGTTATATTTGTTTAAAACAAGTTTTGTTCCTGGATAAAAAGCATCTTTTAAATTTTCAATTCCATGTATTTAAATGACAAAACAATGCTTTAAATTATCATTTACATCTTATTGCGTACGCAACGAACAAGATTTTTGCAGCGTTTTTCTAAGGATTTTTTTTTGCAATGCGGGACTGGCAGATTTGTCGAAGTTACTGGCGAAAGCCTATTTCAATGTTTTGAGTTTCTGATAATGATATAACTTTGGTAGAGAGGAGATCTTCAATATCCAAATGGTAGCAAAATCAAAAAATCAAATCTTCATTATACTCGCGGTATTACGCAGAAGCGTGTAACGAGTGGCGGGGCCCATCTCCGCGGTTTAGCGCCTGGGCTACACAGCTCCGAAGAAACGTCGCAACGGTGGCGAGCCGTTGGCGACACTATGCCGATTTGACCGGTCCGGGAATCGAACCCCAGACCTCCCGCACCGCAGCAACAGCTAATAATCGGAGAACATTTAGCATTATGTATTCACATTATTTACAAAATAACACACGGAAAATGAAATACGCTGAACGTTTTCGGACAACTCGACTGTCCTTCATCAGAGCATGATTAGAAATAGAAAGTGACAACAGGGCAAACTAATATAAGCGGAAAACAAAAACAGCAGGGGTTATGTCATAATCTAATGTTTCACAAAAGTAATGAAGTGTGAACGATCAAATCGCGAGGGCCGACAAAGTTTATTAACGCGTGATTTAAGTCAGAATGTAGTTACTATTTTACGAAAACATTGATAATGAGATTGTAAGAACGCAACAAATGTGCTCATATTGCCATAATTTAAGGGTCTAAATCGGAAAGAACGACCAGACTAACAAATTTATAGTTGCTTTTGATTCTTCATAATTAAAAAAAAAGAAAATAAAAAATGCTTAAAATTTCAAACTACCAAGTACCGGTCCCAAAAACTGAAACTGTCATTCCTCCGCATTGCAACAGCCGAGCTGCCGAGCCGAACTGCCGGGAGCTGTGTTTGGTTCGCCCTGTTGGTTCAAACCAGTTCAAACTAAACGCGATTTTTCGTGTAAAAAAATGATAAGCTAAAAATTGGATATAAAATGGCCCGCAAAACAAAAAGTGGTGATTATTTTGGTGCAATTTGGGACAAATAATAGCCAGTTTACTTGCATAAGCCGTCGAAAAAACGCAATGTCAGTTTTAGTTACATCCCCCTTTCAAAATATTTCCATATTACCTACAGGCGGCACATCGATGAAATTTCGCCGGCATTCCACCAGGCTGGGTCTCCATCTTTTGCTGGAACCCACTCCTTTTAAGTAACTTGCCGGCAAAAGGTTGGGGAGCAAGTACAGTGCGACGTTGCTCACTGCGTCTAGAAAGGATGCAATAGATTCAATGTCATGCATTAAAAACGAATTGCTTCAACTCAAAATCGATTATGGAATGGTACACAATTATTTATAAACATACCATTGTACTCTTCCGTATCAACCATAAAGTTGTCGATCTCTTTGACTAGGTTGGCTGTGGTTTTGTCCCTTAAGTTGGACTTTTCTACCATATAGAACTTTTTACAGGTATCACTGGAAATGCTGTCACTTTGCTTTTCCGGGTACAGCAATTTGACATCATTCCGCACCTACGAAAATTATAAAAATTGTTTTTAGTATTTAGAAGATCTAAAAGCCCAGGGCCGAGGCAGATGTAAAAAATAGGTATGAAACCACAGGGGTATACTCTTTTATTTGTGGGAAAACGCCAAACTGTTAATTGCCTGTTCATAAGAAGTTTTTTGAAACCACTGAAATCACGTGCTAAATCAAAACTGTGGATGGATTGCCTTGGCTAGAAGGATCAGTGCCAAAAGTCAGCCAAATAGTTGATTACCTGTAGCAAGCGCGGCATGATTCTTATGTTTCCGGGATTGAACTCGCTTTTGCAACATAATTAAAATTTACCAGTCGTCAGATATCGGTAATATAATATACCATTAGCCAACATTGTTTTCTGATCAACTGGACGTGAACGTATTTAATTTTGCAGTCATTGCCTGTACCGCAGTTCTAATGACTTATGACGTCAATTTTAGGGAATGTTACAGCAAGTTTCATCTTTTGTTTTGATTAAGTATGGAATGCAATTCTTATCATTTTCATTTCCTTCATGTTGTTGTTTTTTTCCCAGACTTTCCCTAGGGAGGTTTAGTCATGAAGTTAACCTCACAACGGTAGTTTGTTGCCTTTTCGGAGTTTCGAAATAATTGTTTTTTGCGCTTTCATTTTTTTACTGCTAATAGAAATCTTCTTTGTGTAGGCTAATGGTATTTCCTTTTCTTTGATCTGTCTGATCGTTTCTTATATACTCCCTTTCACACAGGCACCCACTATCGCGTGTGTTCACTTTTCGGAAGACGCGCGTTTCATTACATATATATAGTTACTTTTCACGCGAGTGACTGCAGTCGCGCAACCTAAATTTTCTGGGTGGGCCAAATCTTGATTGAAGTAATAAATTACGATATAGGCTGAAGATGCAGCAGCTATTTTATTGTTGCTTACGAAGTTTCGGAAAGCTAAGCAAGTAAGAAGAAAAATCAAAAGAAGGCCCCATAGAGCATATCCACGTTTAATGCCATACATCAGACCTTCGCTTCGCTGCATAACTTAGCAGCTCAACATCAATTTCTACAACCAAATAACTGCAGGGTCTATACGAGCGGGGGTCAAATGACCCCGGGGCTCATC
Organism: Trididemnum miniatum; assembly: GCA_964006365.1. NCBI lineage: Eukaryota > Metazoa > Chordata > Ascidiacea > Aplousobranchia > Didemnidae > Trididemnum > Trididemnum miniatum. Next base: position 3,026,334 of record OZ023250.1, read on the forward strand.
CAATTACAGGGGGCAATCAACAAAGACTATAACATTTTTGCAAGGTGATATCTTAGGGGAAGTTTGTTTTAAATTTGCATCGAATTGGGGCTCTAGCTTTTACATTGGCCCTTGATAGGTTCAAAGTTGGACAATGTGGGCCCTTGTTTATAACTCCAAACGTAATATTCAAACAAAGTTACGTCTCGTCTTCCACCAATCAAACAGAATACACGAAGAATAATGACAACCAATGAGCGTAGCGGTTTTCAACTGTTCTAGCGACCTAACGGAACTTACAGCTTACTAAACAGAATCAAACAGTAAGCACATGCGGTCGACTCTTTCTACCAGTCAAGTCCAAATAGACCATGAGAAGTTGTTAACTCAGGGGTGTTTAAAACAAGCAAAATTTTAAGAGAAAAAAACACATTAAGAAATTGTTATTGTCGATAAGAATTTCCCAAAAACTTCTCATGACTAATACCTATTACTAATACATTGGCACAAAGTTACAAAAAGGAAATTTAACATAAAAGAAACAATTCTATTTAATTGTGGATAATATAGAACAAAATCATTATTAAGATTAACAAGCACCCAAATTAGGATCTACTGAAGAGAATTTGACTTTCGAAGAGAAAAGCACAATAACAAACTTGTTTACGCAAAAAATGCACAATAATTCCACTTGCTGTAACAACTACTTTAGTTTTAGTTTTGTGTAAAATCGCTCCATGTGGATCAAGTTTCTACGGGATTTACTTTAAATTTTGTTCTTTTAAACAGGAATAGCGTTTTGTACACAGTCTCGATTACATGTGTGGATATTTGGGGGGCGCTCAAGGGGTCCTCCCCCTGGAAGTTTACAAGATTTTGATAAGTAGTAGTAAATTAAACTTTCTAAAAATGAAAAACAGCTGGAAGTCGGAGAAGAATGATTATGAACCTTTCCAGCCAATAATGTGTTTTTAAAATACAGGTTGCCAAAGTATTTGTAGCAACTGCAAGCGGGGCTTTCGTTAACTAAAAAATTCAAAAGTTTGACAACTTACCCAAGCAAACCCATTATTTCCTTTAAAACAAGGAACCTTTTCAAAGATTTGCTTGATCGAAGGGCTTTCCCTTCCCATTATCCAATCCCTTCTGCACTTTAAAGTGCACCCCATCTTTTCCTTTACTGCACTTCAGAGCTCAGTATTTGTTTTGAGCCACGCAAGAGCATCTTCACATTGTGGTAGCCCTTTCCACATTAGAAGTTGCTGGACCTAAACATTTACAAAATGTTTGCAAAATTAGGTTAAATGTTTGCATCCACATAAATAGAATTGCTTTTCGGCAAGGGTAAAATGATTGAAAGTGAACATGGATGGAACGGTGCACACTGTTTAAAATTGAATAGATGCATTGGGTACGCAATGGAACGATTTCAGACCCAGTTGATTTGGTATACACTTCAAATAGCGTTCAGCAGTTTTAAATGTTATTTCAAATTCTAGAGAAAACCACGAAAAAGCAACTTCTGACTCAAAGCTTTTTCGACTGTAATTTCACCGGAAAAATTTTTTTCAAATTTTACGAAAGGAATTGTTTATGAAAATTGTTGGCGCCAGATAATTATGCGTGTTTGAATACGTAGAGTTCCTGATTTCAAAACTTTGGTTGATAGGTAACGCTGTCTCGCAATTAATGCTTTTCTTTGTGAATATCAAAATTTCGTATTTATTATTTATGTTGGTATGAATTTCTGGTTTTGCTGAAAAACAATGACACAGTGTGAAAACTCACAGTAAGTCATGGTTTTCTGATTGATCAAAATTTCACAAGATCATGCTCTATTTCTCAGCTACTTTTAGTAATAATTTTTTCAAATCAGATCTATTCAGTATTTTTGTCCAAACAAACACATCTTTTAAAATCTACTTACTCTCATCATCAACGCTGTAGTTTTTATTGTTGGTGTTGATGGTAGATACGGAGTTTCGTTGTAGTTTAGCCAGTTTATGCTGGACATTCAATAGACGATCTTGTATAAAACCAATCGCGGGGTTGCCTCGCGATGCTGCTTGAAAATAATGTTGCTGCAAAAAAAAATTCATAAGCAATGACAAGCATTTGAGAATTTGCAATGGGGAACGCTTTAAATATCATTCACATGAAACAGAGTTGTCCGGAATGAAGAATTTTGTTCCTAATTCCATTCCCAACCTAAAGCCTTTGTTCCTATTCCGATCCGTTCCTAAATTTTAGAAAAAAACAATTCCTAATTCCTAAATGTTCCTCATCTACAACAATAGCAGGAAGTGTCATCATTCAGTTTATGATTATTTTTAGTCAAGGTAAATACCGATTATGTCAATACCAATATGAAAAATTATCATACACACAGAATCTATACCTAGTTAACCAACTTTTTCAGCAAAAAGATGCAAATTGAAACAAACAATCAAGACAAGAGTTCTGTAACATTTTTTAAACGGTCAACCGGAATTCCTGTTCCTGTTAGCCACAAAAAAGTTCCATTGCGGCTTTTGTTCCTAAAAAAATCTATGTATTCCTGCCGGAACAAATTCCTATTCCGGTACATGGACAACTGTGACGTGAAAGCATCCATAATGGGGTTGCATAGAAAATTTTTTTTCAGCGGCGTCGCAAAACGAAAAAGTTAGAGAAACCCTGCAGTAAACCATCGAATTTTTGATTAATGCGATTTTTTTTCAAAAATTAATATAATTAGGCTAAGTCCGGAGCAATTACTGAAACTTCAGCTTATTAATAGTGAATCATCAAGGCAGAAAACATGAAATATCAAGTTATACAAAACTCGTGTTGAACCGCAAAAGTGTTTTAAAATCAAATCAGATTCAAAAAATCAAAATCAAAACTTCAGTATACTCGAGGTATCAAGCCGAAGCGTGTTACGAGTGGCAGGGCCCATCACCGCGGCTTAGCGCCCGGGCAATACAGTTTCAAAGAAACGTCACAACGATGGCGAGACTGTGGCCCATTTAATCGCTCCTGAAATTAAACCCAAGAAGACCTCCTGCGCCTAAAACGACTAAGCCAACTGGCCGAAATCTAACGCATGGACATGCGTACGCAATTGCACTCTCATTTTCTCTTCACCTCCCAAGTTTTATTTTGGTTCTGGACAAGTTCACGACTGTAGGCCTATTATAGGTCTACTTTATAAGGCGCCGTTTGGAAAAATATAATTTGGGTTTTCCACATGTTTTTTCGGCCAATTTAAACTACAAATTGTCCAATACATCATACAAGAAACTTCCTATGTAATATATATGACAAATTAATGCATAAATTAGTCAAAAAAGTGGCGCAAAACACAGGAAATTTCCTATATGATATATAAGACAAATTATTGTACAAACTTGTCAAAAACAGCAGCGCAAAACAAGTTGAAAATTTCTTACATAACATATAAGACAAATTATTGCATTAATTACTCAATAGACCGATATGTTTTGCGCTGCTTTTTTCGGCCAATTCATGCAATGATTTTTCTTATATATTACATAGGAAATTTCCTTTATGATACATTGTACAAATTGTAACCAAAATTGGCCGAAAAACCATGAGGAAAACCTGAAATGTTTTTTTCCAAACGGCGCCCCATACTCCTCACAATTGAAAAAAGAATAAACGAAACACCACTCACCATATTCTTTGCAGTGGCGTCTTCGTTTTCTTTTTTTTTTTGATTGTGTTAAGATTTAAGAATACAAATATATGAAATTCAGGAGATCAGATTAACTACTATTAATTACTTACTCACTTAAATTAATTACTCATTTAAACCTATTAGAATAAGGGCCGAATTCACCAACACGAATCAAACTGCGATCAACTCAAATTAGACTGTTAGATTCAACTTGCAAGCTAATGCATTTTTCGTATTCACAAACACGGATCAACTTTGATTGTTGATCAAAGAAGAATCAAATGGTTGATTTTCGCTCCAATTTTGATCGGCCAACATCGGCGAATCAAAGAAAAATCAAGTTTTTTCTTTCCATTTTGGCTAGACTAGCTGAAAATTTCTAAAACAAAGGTGCGAAGCCGATACGACTGGCTTTACGCAACAGACAACCGGTGCGTCACGGAGAAGGTTATTCCCGTTTTTCCTTGACTGCGTAGCAGTTTTGACTGCAAAAAGACAACGTCAGTAGCTAACACTTGATAGCAATACGTAAAAATAGCTATTAAAAGTTGTTGAAAACGTGAACAAAGTTATTGCATTTTAACCTAAAATGATTTGCGTCTGTCATGTCGCTCATGCAGCAATTCTTTTTTCAGCTAACAAGTCTATCTACCGGTTACTTTTTTATTTTCAAGTGCGTAATAGGCCTATGGAAACTGGAGTTGATAAAATTTTTGGAGGGATTCTGTCAAATGATTCAGCGAAATAGACGTAATGCTTTTAAAATATTTACCGAAGAAGAACTTAAAAGCCGCTATAACGATAACAAGCAAACGGCATATTCTTTACTTCACTTACCAGACAGAGTAGGACACTACCTACGGACTAGATATAGCCCTATCAGCTGACAACCTAAACTTTTAAGGCAAGTCACTTCTGCACTTCATATCCAAACCAAAAAAATTACCGGTACTGGATGCTGGAGTACCGGCACCAGCAGACCTATATGTCATGAATTGTTGCAGCAAATACTTCTTCACAAAAATGGCCCCAAAAGTCCACTTTGGCCCAGCGCTTTTTAACTTTTTCTGGAAATAGAACTGGATGACTCACAAGTTTCGAGGTCCGACCTCAAACTAACATCCTCTTGCAAAACTTTCTACTTTGTGCGCAACCTTTTTGAAATATTTGCAGTCTTTCACGCTTGAATGAATATTTCATGTCCAAAAGTTAGTATTTGCTCTGTTCTTCTTGGATCAATTGATTATACTTTGATTTTAGTGGGTAAATACGAAAGTGCGGTTCTTCTCAAAGTCCAATCAGTGGAGCGGTGTTTGATTTTGATCTATCTTTGAGTTGATCTGAATTGGTAAATTCGGCCCTAAGCACCAAATTTCGACGTCAACTTGAACAAAATCAATAGCAAACTTTAATACGCAGCCTGTTAACAATATTTCTATCCAATAAACCTCTCTTTTTTCTATTTCGAGTGATTTCATTCTGGAAGCTTTTCGTCTGACCCTCTTCAGAAGAAATAGTTAAAAAAAAGGAAACTAGAAAAAATAACCACAGTTGAAGCAATAGACAAAGGAGATTGGCATTGAGGGCTTTCTGTTTACTTCTTCGCGCTGTGTGAGGTCACAGTGCAATATCTGCACCTGCAATCAGGTCATCACGCTTAATTAGAATCAAAGCAATATCAAAAGTGTTAATCAAAATATAGGTCGAAGTGAAACAAAATTAGAGCAATTCCAAAGTGTAAAGTTCCTCTCGCCAATTAAAAGTCCTAGAACGTCGCCAATTCTTAAAAATGTTTCGTTTGATTGTCAGCTTCTTTTTGTGAAGAGTGTAGGCCTACTGTAAAATCAATTAAATTTCATCACAGAGGCAAAATATTTTCAAATTTCTCTTCAACAAACCTGCTTATAGCGATCTCCAACTGCCCATATAAACATGGATAATTGTGCATCTGTATTCTAAAAAAAATGACTTGGATATAAGGGGAAGGGGCTTCAGTCCATTGACCTATCCCTCCTTATTTGAGCATTTACCTGTACATGTAAAATAGCAACACACGTAGCACCTGTGCACATCAAAATCTTTAAGCACGTGCACAATGCACAGCATGCGCACAAAATATGCACATTTTCCCGTTTCATTTCGTCACTAGATTATTGGGTCAAATTGAGCTACTTTTACAAGAGATTGTGTCGTAAAGTTTCCGTGTTAGGCAAAGTTTCAGTTCATGAATGTCAAATCTGCTTAAACATGCCTTAAGTTCACCTTAAATATTGCTAAGAACTGGAGGTTCACTGTACATTCTGGCAAATGGCAACACATGTTGTGAAATGTGAGGTTTTATGGCGCTTTATAAGTACTAAGGTCCTTTAGCGCCAGGACGAAATTTTGTCAAGAATTCACTGACGTATTTTTATTCTCTGTTCATTTCATCCTCCGCGCTGCACTTAATTGCTGAGCGTTTAGTAAGTGTAACAGCAGATACCAGTTTTAAAGTCTTTGGTTTGACCCGACTGAGAATAGAACCCAGTCTCCCAGCTTCCAAGGCGCACACTCTTAACCACTAAGCAACACCTGACTGTGAGATTGGTTAGACATTCAAAAAATCGAAAACCAAAATCTTCATTATACTCGCGAACAGGGGCGTATATGGGTGAAATCTTTCTTGACCAACAACACAAAACACGTTGATGTGCACAATAATTTGACATATTTTTTTATTTTTGGTCAATGTTAAACAGCTTGCCCCATACTGCAAGTCAAACGCTTGCCCCCATTTGGTATAAACACAACTTGTGGTGAAGTACGCCCCATTCCGAGTGGGGCAAACGTGTTTTAGTCCCCAAGGGTAAAATGTGTTCGTAATAATAAGACGTAACACGTCGAAGTGCCTAAACATGTGTATATCGATTTTCCATTATTGGTCAATTGCAATCAGCTTGCCCCACACTGATGGTCCAAAATTTATCCCCACAGGATCGAAAAACACTTTTACGTGAAGCACGCTTTATTCCGAGTGGGGCAAACGCATTTTTGTTAAAATGGGTGAAATCTTTTTGACCAACAACACAAAACACGTTAACGTGCACAAAAATTTTACACCATTTTTCATTTTTAGTCAGTTTCAAACAGCTTGCCCCGTACTGCAAGTCAACCTTTTGCCCCTATTCGGTATAAACACAACTTTAAATATAATACACCTCATTCTGAGTGGGCAAACGTATTTTAGTTCCCAAGGGTGAAATGTTTCCGTAATAATAAGACTCAACACATCGAAGTGCCCCAACTTGTGTTTATCCTTTTTCCATTATTGGTCAAATGCAAACAGCTTGCCCCATACTGATGGTCAAAATTCTATCCCTACCGGATCGAAAAACAATTTCAGGTGAAGCACATTTCACTCCGAGTGGGGCAAACGCGTTTTAGTCAAAATGGGTGAAATCTTTCTTGACCAACAACACAAAACACGTTGATGTGCACAATAATTTGACATTATTTTTCATTTTTGGTCAGTTTCAAACAGCTTGCCCCATACGGCAAGTCAAACGTTTGCCCCCGTTTGGTATAAACACAACTTTAGGTAAAGTACACCCCATTCCGAGTAGGGCAAACGTATTTTAGTCCTTAAGGGTCAAATGTGTCCGTAATAATGAAACGTAACACGTCGAAGTGCCAAAATTTTGTAGCGATTTTTCGATTTTGGTCAATTGCAAACAGCTTGCCCGATACTGATGGTCACAAATTTACCTGTAACCGGATCGAAACTTAACTTTAGTCTGAACACACTTTATTCCGAGTGGGGCAAACGCGTTTTAGTCAAAATCGGTGAAATCTTTTTCGAGCAACAACACAAAACACGTTGATGTGCACAAAATTTGACATATTTTTTCATTTTTGGTCATTTCAAACAGCTTGCCCCATATTGCAAGTCAAACGTTTGCCCCATTTGGTAGAAACACAACTTTAGGTAAAGTACACCCCATTCCGAGTGGAGCAAACGTATTTTAATCTCCAAGGGTGAAGTACTTCCGTAATAATGAGACGTAACACGTAGAAGTGCCAAAATTGTGTAGCGATTTTCCATGTTTGGTAAATTGCAAACAGCTTGCCCCATACTGCAAATCAAACTTTTGCCCCATTTGAAAGAAACACAATTTTAGATAAAGTACACCCCATTCCGAGTTGGGCAAACGTATTTTTCTTCTCAATTGTGAAATGTGTCCGTAATAATAAGACGTAGCACGTCGAAGTGCCAAAATTTTGTAGCGATTTTCCGATTTTGGTCAATTGTAAACAGCTTGCCCCATACTGATGGTCCAAAATCTACCCGCAACCGAATCGAAACTTAACTTTAGGTGAAGCACGCTTTATTCCAAGTGGGGCAAACGCATTTTAGTCAAAATGGGTGAAATTTTTTTTGAGCAACAACACAAAACACGTTGATGTGCACAAAAATTTGACATATTTATTCATTTTTGGTCAGTTTCAAACAGCTTGTCCCATACTGCAAGTGAAACGTTTGCCCCCATTTGGTATAAACACAACTTTAAGTAAAGTACGCCCCATTCCGAGTTGGGCAAACGTACTTTAGTACCTAAAAGTAAAATGTTTCCGTAAAAATATGACGTAACACGTCGAAATGCATAAATTTTGTAGAGATTTTCCATTCTTGGTCATATGTAAACAGCTTGCCCCATACTAATAGTCAAAAATCTATCTCCACAAAATCCAAAAACAATTTCAGGTGAAGCACACTCCATTCCGAGTGGGGCAAACGAATTTTAGACCCCAAAAATGAAATGCTTCTGTCGTAATAAGACGTAACACGTCGAAGTGCCAAAATATTGTAGCGATTCTCCATGTTTGGTCAATTGTAAACAGCTTGCCCCATACTGATGGTCCAAAATCTATTCGCAACCGAATCGAAACTTAACTGCCGAAGAAGCACGCTTTATTCCGAGTGGGGTAAACGAAATTTAGTCAAAATGGGTGAAATCTTTCTTGACCAACGACACAAAACACGTTAACGTGCACAAAAATTTGACATATTTTTTCATTTTTGGTGAGTTTCAAACAGCTTGCCCCATATTGCAGGTCAAACGTTTGCCCATATTTGGTAGAAACACAACTTTAGGTAAAGTACACCCCACTCCGAGTGGGGCAAACGTGATTTATTCTCAAGGGTGAAATGCTTCCGAAACAATAAGACCATACACGTCGAAGTGCCCCAAATTGAGTTTATCGTTTTTCCATTATTGGTCAATTGCAAACAACTTGCCCCATACTGATGGTCCAAAATTTTACCCGCAACCGGATCGAAACTTAACTTTAGTCTGAACACGCTTTATTCTGAGTGGGGCAAACGCGTTTTAGTCAAAATAAGTGAAATCTTTATTGACCAACAACACAAAAAACGTTGATATGCTCAAAAATTTGACATATTTTTTCATTTTTGGACAGTTTCAAACAGCTTGCCCCATACCGGAAGTGAAACGTTTGCCTCCATTTGATATGAACACAACTTGTGGTAAAGTACACCCCATTCCGAGTTGGGAAAACTTAATTTAGTTTCTAAAAGTGAAATGTGTCCGTAATAATAAGACGTAACACGTCGAAGTGCCAAAATTGTGTAGCGATTTTCCATGTTTGGTCAATTGCAAACAGCTTGCCCCATAGGCCTACTGAAGATCCAAAATCTATCCCCTCAGGATCGAAACTTAACTTTAGGTGAAGCACACTCTATTCCGAGTGGGGCAAACGCATTTTAGTCAAAATGGGTGAAACCTTTTTTGTGCAATAACACAAAACACTTAATGTGCACAAAAATTTGACATTGTTTTCATTTTCGGTCAATTTCTAACAGCTTGTCCCATACTGCAAGTCAAACGTTTGCCCCCATTTGGTAGAAACACAACTTTAGGTAAAGTACACCCCATTCCGAATTGGGCAAACGTGTTTTTGTTTTCAAGGGTGAAATGTGTCCGAAATAATAAGACGTAACATGTCGAAGTGATGGAGTACCACTAAAACAGTCAGAGAAATTCAAGTACCTCGGCGTCTCATTCACAAGTGACGGCAGACAAAATAGCGAATTGGATATCCGCATCGGAAAAGCAAGTGCAGTAATGCGCCAGCTCCACCGATCTGTGGTACTGAAACGGGAGCTTTGCACCAAGGCAAAGCTATTCATTTTCAGATCGGTCCATGTTCCTATTTTGACTTATGGCCATGAGTGTTGGATCATGAATGAGAAAGTGAGGTCTCGAGTTCAAGCAGCCGAAATGGGATTCTTGCGAAGAATTAGCGGTTTGATCTTGTTGGACAAGGTTAAAAGTGCAGATATTCGTGAATCTCTAAACATCGAATCGCTGCTTCTCCGACTAGAAAGATCGCAACTGCGTTGGTATGGACATGTGACACGAATGCCCCAGGAAAGAACAGCCAAAAAACTGCTCTGTTCAACACCGATTGGTCGAAGGCCTAGAGGCCGTCCCAGAACTCGATGGCGAGATTACGTAGAAGATCTTAGTTGGTCTCGCCTTGGCATCCCAGCAGAGCATCTATCCTTTGTTGCAGAGGATCGAGATGCTTGGAGGCTCCAACTTGAGCTGCTGCCCCCGCGACCCCCCAAGGATAAGCGGGTCCAGAAAATTGATTGATTGATTGATGTCGAAGTGAAAAATTGTGTATATGGATTTTCCGATTTTGGTCAATTGCAAGCAGCTTGCCCCATACTGATGGTCACAAATTTATCCCCACAAGTTCAAAAAATAATTTCAGGTGAAGCACTCTTTATTTCGTGCGGGGCAAACGCGTTTTAGTCAAAATGAGTAAAATCTTTCTAGACCAACGACACAAAACACGTTAACGTGCACAATAATTTGACATATTTTTTCATTTTTGGTCATTTCAAACAGCTTGCCCCATACGGCAAGTCAAACGTTTTCTCCCATGGGATATAAACACAACCTTAAGTGAAGTACGCCCCATTGCGAGTTGGGCAAACGTACTTTAGTCCTAAAAGTGAAATGTGTCCGTAATAGTAAGACGTAACACGTCGAAATGTATAAATTTTGCAGAGATTTTCCGATTTTGGTCAACTGTAAACAGCTTGCCCCATACTGATGGTGAAAAATCTATCTCCACGAAATCCAAAAACAATTTCAGGTGAAGCACACTCCATTCCGAGAGGGGCAAACGCATTTTAGTCCCCAAAAATGAAATTTTTCCGTAAAAATAAGACGTGACACGTCAAAGTGGAAAACGTTTGCAGCGATTTTCCACTTTTAGTCAAATGCAAAAAACTTGCCTCGTACTCATGATCAAAAATCTATCCCCACAGGTACGAAAAACAACTTTAGGTGAAGTACACCCTTTCCCGAGTTGGGCAAACGTATTTTAGTCCCTAAAAGTGAAATGTTTCCGTAATAATAAGACCGAACACGTCGAAGTGCCAAAATTTTGTAGCGATTTTCCATGTTTGGTAAAGTGCAAACAGCTTGCCCCATACTGATGGTCCAAAATGTATCGCCACAGGAACGAAACTTAACTTTAGGTCAAGCACGTTTTATTCCGAGAGGGGTAAACGCGTTTTAGTCAACATGGATAAAATCTTTTTTGGGGAATAAAACAAAACACGTTGATGTGCACAATAATTTGACATATTTTTTCATTTTTAGTCAATTTCAAACAGTTTGCCCCATACGGCAAGTCAAACGTTTGCCCCCATTTGATATGAACACAGCTTGTGGTAAAGTACACCCCATTCCGAGTTGGGAAAACTTAATTTAGTTTCTAAAAGTGAAATGTTTCCGTAATAATAAGACGTAACACGTCGAAGTGCCAAAATTTTGTAGCGATTTTCCATGTTTGGTCAATTGCAAACAGCTTGCCCCATACTGATGGTCCAAAATCTACCCGCAACCGGATCAAAACTTAATAGTAGAAGAAGCACGCTTTATTCCGAGTGGGGCAAACGCATTTTAGTCAAAATGAGTGAAATCTTTCTAGACCAACGACACAAAACACGTTAACGTGCTCAAATATTTGACATTGTTTTCATTTTTGGTCAATTTCAAACAGCTTGTCCCATACCGCAAGTCAAACGTTTGCCCCCATTTGGTAGAAACACAACTTTAGGTAAAGTACACCCCATTCCGAGTGGGGCAAACGTGGTTTGTTTTTAAGGGTGAAATGCTTCCGAAACAATAAGACCATACACGTCGAAGTGCCCCAAATTGAGTTTATCGTTTTTCCATTTTTGGTCAATTGCAAACAGCTTGCCCCATACTGATGGTCAAAATTCTATCCACAACCGGATCGAAACTTAACTTTAGTCTGAACACACTTTATTCTGAATGGGGCAAACACATTTTAGTCAAAATGGGTGAAATCTTTATTGACCAACAACACAAAACACGTTAACGTGTACAAAAGTTTGACATTGTTATCATTTTTGGTCAGTTTCAAACGGCTTGCCCGTACTGCAAGTCAAACGTTTGCCCCCATTTGGTATAAACACAACTTTAGGTAAAGTTCATCCCACTTCGAGTTGAGCACAGGTATTTTAATCTCCAAGGGTGAAATGTGTCAGTAATAATAAGACGTAACACGTCAAAGTGCGAAAATTTTGTATATCGATTTTCCATTATTAGTCCATTGTAAACAGCTCGCCCCATACTGATGGTCCAAAATCTATCCGCAACCGGATGGAAACTTAACTTTGGGTCAAGCACACTTCATTCCGAGTGGGGCAAACGCGTTTTAGTCAAAATGGGTGAAACCTTTATTGACCAACAACGCAAAACACGTTAATGTGCCCAAAAATCTGACATATTTTTTCATTTTTGATCAGTTTCAAACAGCTTGCCCCATACCGCAAGTCAAACTTTTGCTCCCAATTAACATAAACACAACTTTGGGTGAAGTACACCCCATTCCGAGTAGGGCAAACGTATTTAAGTTCCCAAGGGTGAAATGTTTCCGCAAGAATAAGACGTAACATGTCGAAGTGTCGAAAATTGTGAATATCGATTTTCCGATTTTGGTCATATGTAAACAGCTCGCCCCATACTGATGGTCAAAATTTTACCCGCAACCGGATCGAAACTTAACTTTAGTCTGAACACACTTTATTCCGAGAGGGGCAAACGCGTTTTAGTCAAAATCGGTGAAATCTTTCTAGACCAACAACACAAAACACGTTGATGTGCACAAAAATTTGACATATTTTTTCATTTTTGGTCATTTCAAACAGCTTGCCCCATACTGCAAGTCAAACGTTTGCCCGCATTTGGTGTAAACACAACTTTAGGTAAAGTACACCCCATTCCGAGTTGGGAAAACGCATTTTAGTTCCCAAGGGTGAAACGTGTCTGTAATAATAAGACGTAACACGTCGAAGTGCCAAAATTTTGTAGCGATTTTCCGATTTTGGTCAATTGCAAACAGCTTGCCCCATACTGATGGTCCAAATTCTACCCGCAAAGGATCGAAAAACAATTTTAGGTGAAGCACACTTTATTTCGAGTGGGGCAAACGCGTTTTAGTCAAAACGGATGAATTCTGTTTCGAGCAACAGCACAAAACACGTTGATGTGCACAATAATTTGACATTGTTATCATTTTTGGTCAGTTTCAAACAGCTTACCCCATACGGCTAGTCAAACGTTTGCCCCCATTTGGTATAAACACAACTTTAGGCAAAGTATACCCCATTCCGAGTGGGACAAACGTGGTTTGTTTTTAAGGGTAAAATATGTCCGTAATAATAAGACCTAACACGTCGAAATGCCTAAGTTTGTGAGTATCGATTTTCCATTATTGGTCAATTGCAAACAGCTTACCCCATACTGATGGTCAAAATTCTACCCGCAACCGGATCGAAACTTAACTTTAGGTCAAGCACACTTCATTCCGAGTGAGGTAAACGCGTTTTAGTCAAAATGGGTGAAATTTTTATTGACCAACAACACAGAAAACGTAAACGTGCACAAAAGTTTGACATATTTTTTCATTTTTGGTCAGTTTCAAACAGCTTGCCCCATACTGCAAGTCAAACATTTACCCCCATTTGGTATAAACACAACTTTAGGCAAAGTATACCCCACTCCAAGTGGGGCAAACGTATTTTAATATCCAAGGGTGAAATGTGTCCGTAACAATAAGACGTAACACGTCGAAGGGCCAAGATTTTGATGTTTGGTCAATTGCAAATGCAGCAGCTGCGATTTTCCATGTTTGGTCAATTGTAAACAGCTTGCCCCATACTGATGGTCAAAAATTTATCTCCACCGAATCGAAAAACAGTTTTAGGTAAAGCACGTTTTATTCCGAGTGGGGCAAACGCATTTTAGTCAAAATGAGTGAAATCTTTCTTGACCAACCACACAAAACACGTCAACGTACACGAAAGTTTGACCAATTTTTTCATTTTTGGTCAGTTTCAAGCAGCTTGTCTCATACGGCAAGTCAAACGTATGCCCTCATTTGGTATAAACACAACTTGTGGTAAAGTACACACCATTCCGAGTGGGGCAAACGTGATTTAGTCCTCAAGGGTGAAATGTGCCCGTAATATTAAAATGTAACACGTCTAAGTGCCAAATTTTTGCAAGGATTTTCCATTATTGGTCAATTGTAAACAGCTTGCCCCATACTGATGGTCAAACTTTTGCCCCCACCTGCTAGAAACACAACTTTAAGTAAAGTACACCTCATTCTTAGTTGGGCAAACGCATTTTAGTCCACATGGGTGCATTGCAAGGGCGTATGCAGAAAAGAATTGAGGGGGACAAGTTTTGCAACTGTTGGTGCGCACTTTGGAGCCGTGTGAAATCTGTTGGAGGTGCCCACTGCCCATCGAATGCTTAAAGGTGCGTTTACCAATACGCGGCAACACGACAAACATTGAATATTAAAACTATGCTGGCCTGCGGCAACGTGACAAGCAATTTGCAAGGTTGCGATATAAAATTTGCAAGCCTACGACTAGCAGTTTCATTGTTCAATGGTGTCGTAACTCGTAACAATACAACCTGCATTGTTTATCATTTCTCTCCGCACGAAAATAAGCTGTCCGACTTGTGTGAAAGTATCACTTGTGTCATCTAGCGTCTGCGGAATTTTGAAGAGTTTTTCGTTATTTCTTCCAAGCTTTGTTATGAAAGAGTTTCGATATTTGGTGTGGTTTTAAATAGATGCCGTCAAGCTTACGTTTTTGAGAGCTGATTAATAATATGATTATGACTTGCTTTGTTGGCGGTATCATGGCAAACATTTTTAGTAGAAACGACTTACTCTGTCTTGTTCAAAAGGTATTTTAACTTCAAGTACACTTTCCTCTTTTTGCTGGAAATGTAGGTTTTGTGCAGACTGCATATAACCAGTGGTGGGATTCAGCCGGTTCGCACCGGTTCTACAGAACCGTCTCAGGGAATGTTATCAGAACAGCGAAGCGGTTAGCATTGCTGCTTATACTTGTACCATTAGTTGAAACAGAACTGGCTGATAATATACACAGTATAACTTCTGTAATAGAGCCGGCTGACGAAAAATTTGTATCCCACCACTGCATATAACGGCAATTGACTTGTTGTATGAAATGTCGTTTTTACGACAAACATGCTTTTGATGTTTTGAAAAAAACTCACACAGTGTTTCGTTTCAAACCTTCCGACTTTAAAACGATTTATAGGCCTAGTTTACTCCGCAGATTTTCAAATGAAGAGAGTTGGTGTGGGGCGCCAGCGGAATATCTATAGATATCTAGATAAACTTTTCAAGGGGATCATACTTAAACATATTTTTTCCGACTTTTGCAACAACGTTACACGTTCTTGAGCAAAAAAAAGGGCCAACTGAATTGGTTTAAAACATCTTTACATTCATATTCTCATACCTAAGACCAATGCATGCAACCAAATTTAACAGTTATCTCTACCGTTTGTACTGGATGCTACAACCGATTTTATTCATTGAACTAACCACATTTTTTATCAATTACAACTAAGTTCTGTGGTTAAATCAAATAATTTTTATTAGTTATTTTAATCATATTTATCACATAATGCAACCAACTTTTAGCCTTATTATAACCAATAATGCTGGTTGTTCACAAACAAACTTTTATGGTTATCGTAACTAATTCAAGTAGTTATTACAAACGATTTTATTCATTAAAGTAACCAATGTTTCTACCAATCCGAACCAACCTCCGTGGTTAAGTCAATTAGTTTTTATTAATTATTTTAATCATTTATATCACATAACTCAACCAACTTTTAGCCTTGTTAAAATCAATAATGCTGGTTGTTCACTACCAAATTTTATGGTTGTCTTAACCAATTGTGCTGGTTGCTACAACCGATTTTATTTATTGAACTAACCACATTTTCTACCAATTCCAACCAACCTCTGTGGTTAGGTCAAATAGTTTCTATTGGTTATTTTAAACATTTTTATCACATAACGCAACCAACTTTTAGCCTTATTATAACCAATAATGCTGTTTGTTCACAACCAAACTTTTATGGTTATCGTAACTAATTCAAGTTGTTTTTACAAACGATTTTATTCATCAAAGTAACCAATGTTTCTACCAATCCTAACCAACCTCCGTGGTTAAGTCAATTAGTTTTTATTAGTTGTTTTAACCATTTTTATCACATAACGCAACCAACAATTGGACGTGTTATTATAACCAATAATAAAGGTTGCTTGTAACCAAATTTAACAGTTGTCTAAACCGATTGTACTGGTTGCTATAACCGATTTTATTCATTGAACTAATCAAATTTTTTACCATTCACAACCAAGTTCTGTGGTTAAATCAAATAATTTTTATTTGTTATTTTAATTATATTTATCACATAATGCAACCAGCTATTAGCCTTGTTTCAACCAATAATAGAGGTTGTTCACAACCAAATTCAAGAGTTGTCTGAATTGATTTTATTGGTTGTTCCAAATGATTTTAGTGAGTAAACTAATAAAATATATCATTCAATTTAAACAAAATGAGTGGTTACAGAGTATAATTTTTTTGGTTATTACAACCACTTTTATCACATATTTTTATCAACTTTTAAGCTTATTTTTGCCAGTGATACTGGTTATCTATAACCAATTTTTACGGTTGTCTCAAGCAGTTTAATTTGTTATTACATCCGATTTTATTTGTTAAACCAACCAAATTTGTTGCTAATCCTAAACAAGATAGATGGTTAAGTGGTGCCACTTTTATTGGTTACCTCAACCAAATTATTTACCTAATGTTACCAATTTTTAGCCTTGAATGAGCCAATATTATTGGTTGCTTAGAATAACTTTCTTGGTTACTTCAACCAATTTCGTTGGTCGTTAAAGAAAATATTGTTGGTGAACCTAATCAAATTTAATCACTTCTTTAATCAATTTTTTGGTTGTTAAGTTTTAAGTACCACTAGTAAAAAATATTTATGTACATTTATATAAAAAAAAATTATTGGTTATTCCAACCATTAAAAAATAAAGTCCATGATACACAGTTGGTATCCTTAACCAAGAATGTAGTTAACAGCAACCAATAAACAGCTCAACCAACTTCGCCAACCAATGTTTTTTCTCAGTGTATGTAGTCGAAGCATTCCATAACAATTTAAGCTTGTTTTTGCTAAGATAATCTTGTAGACTAAAAGTTACGAAGTCAGAAATTATTTGCTACTTAGGCAAAACAAAAGCACACAAAAAAAAACGCTTTTTTTGCGACAGCGAGACAGAAAAACCTCCCGACCGTCAAGCCAAGCCGTCGTTTTCATACTAAAATTAGAATGATAACTTAAATGTATGACATGTAGGTGTACATATGGAACGTGTAGTGTTTATAGCGGTAATGTGAGCTGCTATTGGCATGCCGATTCGTCTCTCTTTTACAACGTGGTCGCTCGCTCCACCGATTTTTTATGAATTTTGTCCTTCAAGCAGATACAATAAAATGATACGAAATGACGCTGGGTGGTCTTGACTCGATGACCGCAAGATTTATTCGCAACTCCCCTGTCGCATCTCGTGTATTACATTCCACGGTGTCTACTTACCGATGTTTTACAATTGTGTTTGTCCACGAGCGACTAAAAATAAATAGGCCTATGTTCTGTTTTGTACTTTGCTGAAGATATTGTATAGCCTACTAATTTGACCGTGACTTGAATGATGATCTGTTGAAATGGAAGTATTGAGTATTGTTAGTAGTTGCAGTTTTACATTTCCGCACCGTCAACACGATAAAAAATAATTATGGTAAGATGAAAAATCAAGGAAATATTACAACAATACAAGAAAAGGAAAGACGCAACAAAACCATCAAGGTTATGGCATGCAGGTAGGAGAAGAGGAGTTGGAAAATAAGGATGGGCAATGGGTCTAGTTGACATTTAATTTCGATTGCTTTTACCTGCACTGTAAACCAGTCCAAAAATTCTTGTTGAATTACGCGCGTTCCAGTGATAAAATTGTTGATCTGCGCCGTCACAATGGTCGGGATTTGATTGGTAACGTCGGTGTTGGTCTGGGGTATTTCCGTCGTAAGTTCAGTCTTCAGCGTCTACAGAACAATTCAGTACAGTTGAGCCATACATATTATGATGAAACAAAAGCGTCTGAAAATCATCCCCTTTTCGTGTAGATAACGTAATCATTTGTCATTTTTATAGATTTATTTTCTTTATTTTATCCATTTTATTTTTATTTTATCATTTGTCATATTGCTTTTATTTTTTAAAGAGATTGTGACCGGACAGTTCGAAATAAGTGGACTGCTCGGGCTAGCCGAACGAGTGGCGATGTCCGCCACCGCGGCTTAGTGCCTGGCAACACAGCTCCAAAAAAACATCGCAGCAGTGGCGCGTCTTTGGCAACGCTGTGTCAGATTTGACCGGCCCGGGAATCGAACCTCAGACTTTCTGCGCCGATATAGCGATGTCTTTGACCACCACAGCAGTCTGCTGGTATTCAATTGAGATGTTGTTGCAGCTTCAGTTCAATCATTGTTCAGCACAAATGGAAGAAACTCCAGACTGGAAGAAAAAATTTAAAAGAAATCTCACGTCAATTGCTTGCTGTTCCTGATTGTACGTGGCAGCTGATGATTGGACCATTTGAAGGGCGATTCTTGCCGCTTGAACTTCTCCTTGGTAAATAGTTTCCAAATCATTCGCTGCAGTTGTGATAATTGACTGGTAAGCCTGCGACGAGGAATGCAAAAACTAAGTCGAAGCAAAACAAACAAAACTACAAAAAATAAAACGTGAAGACACAAAAATCAACCAAGAATTTCAGTTTCAACGCGCTTTTCAATCTTGCAATCTTTATTTTTGTGACATCATAATTTCGAGCGTCTGTCCCAGGGGTAGAGGTAAATTTGTATTGCTCTTAGCCAGTCGAAAGGTGTAATTGATGAAACATCGCTATTGGATCTGGAGGTAATGGATTCGATTCCTGAGCCGGTCAAATCGGACGTAGTGTCGCCAACGACTCGCCACAACAACGACTCGCCACTGCTCCCACGTTTTTTCGGAGATTTGTTGCTCTGGTGCTATGCCGCAAAAATGGGCCCCGCTACTAGTTACACGCTTCGGCGCTATACCACAAGTATAATAAAAATTTGATTTTGAATTGATGGGCAGTTTATAATGATTTGATTTGGTTGCCAACTTAATCAATGCGGGTTCGAGCCCCTACAGCCTGCTTAGCAACAAACGTGGAAGTAGCGATGAGAGTCATTGGCAGCTTGGTCGTTACACGACCTCGTGTCGAACTCTATCTTCTAGTGCACAGTGATTTTGACCACTTGGTCATGCTGAGTCAAATTTGCATATAATGATGATGTCAAATTGCTATGTAATGATGACATAATTGTATAATATTAATCTCTGAACAATACGTTCAAATTTTGTTAAAATTTGTTGGAGAAAATCAACTTATTCGTCCACTAATTTTTGGCCAATTGTAATTTGCCACCCCCCAATATTTCCTCTGGTTGTATCCCCACCTGCCCATCCTGTTTCAAGCATAACCTAGATCTCAACACCACACGTCCTTACCGCTGGAGCTTGTGGAGCCAGAGTACGGAGCTGAGAAATAACTGAAGTGTAGTCAGGAGTTGCTAAAGTTGGCTGCAGAAACAAAAAGACACGTAATATGCTTAGCTGATGTTAAGCTGAATATTAGTTAAAGAAATCATTTTTTCGACGAGTTGGCGCAATGGTTCAACAAACCACTATCGGTGCCGAGAGTTTTGGGTTCGTTCCCCGACCCGTCGAATCGGACACATGTAACCTGCCCACATGTCCAGTTTTAGTGAGCTTTAAGCTCACGGTTTTTGGTTCTAGTTTCTGCATCATTTTTTGTATTTTTGTTGCACATTTATCCTCCTATCACGAGAAAGCGATCAAAGTGCTGTACGAGCTCGCTTAGGAGTTGCCAGCCATCTGTCTATCACACCAAGATGGAGGATCCCTGCTAGGAGTCTTTCCCAACTGCACAACAAGTAACTTGCCGGCTTGTTCTCCACACTGTCCCATTAATGCTGAACGTCAAGCAGGGAAGCTGTAAATACCAATTTTAAAGTCATTAGTTTGACCCAACTCGGAATCAAACCCGAGTCTGCAGCTCAAGAGGCGGACGCTCTATACCACTCGGCCATCTGAACTGTTAAATCATAATCAATTTTTTGATGTCATACTTAAATCAAGGCGATTATGACATCAAGAAATTCATTCTGAGCAGAAACTAGAACCCAAAATGAACCGTGGGCCTGAAGCCCACTAAAATTGGACATGTGGACACGGTAAATGTCGCCAACTGCTCACCACCGCTGCGACGTTTCTGTGTTGCTCACGCGCCAAGCCTCGGGAATGGATCTCGCCACTCGCTGCACGCTTCGTCGTAATACACCGCGAGCACAATGAAGGTTTGATTTTTTTTATGAGTTGATTAATTTATACAACATGCATGTTTACAGATGTTTGTAATAAAGATATTATGCTATGGGCACTCAGAATTAGCTCAAAAATTTTAGTAAACATTCATAATTCCAAATCAAATCTTCATTAAACTGGCTTTACTACGCCAAAGCGTGTAACGAGTGGCGACGCCCAGCATCTCCTTAGCTTAGTGCCTGAGGGGCACAGTTTAGAAGAAGTGTCGCAGTGGTGGCGAGCCGTTGGCGGCACTGTGTCCAATTTGACCGAACCGGGATTCGAACACCCACCCTACCACACCGATAGCAATGTCTTCACAACTGAGCTGATTTATAACCATAATGTTGTGGAGTTAGGCATCAGTTTCCACGTATAAGAATACGTTTGCGTCATGAATTGCCCAAGTTCGTTACAAAATACATAGAATCACGTCACCAACAACTTTGTTATCAGCTTACCAACGCGATTTGATTAAGAGTAATTGTTCCAAAGCAGCTGGTGATGGCAGAAAAATCAATACTGCAAAAAATCATGCAAATTAGCCAAACCAGTAAAAACATGAATATAAGTTTGCAAGTTTGTCTGTAGCATTACCTTCATACCCAGCGTAGCATCGGGTCAAACAGAGGAGTCACTGGGGCCCAAATACTTCCCATTTTTTTGACAAATTCTAATCTCAACTATAAACGTTTTTATAGTATATCGCATTATTTGTAAACTGCTGTGGCCATCATAATTTGCCTCCCCTAAATCTTCTGCTTGCTACCTCCTTGCCGCGTAGGTTGGTAATTTTTCGTGTCGGGATCAATTCAGAGCTGGAGCCGATTGCTTTTAAATCGGTTGGCTCCAAATTTGACGTAAAAGCGCAACTTAAAGAAGTTATACTTCACTTTTTTTCTGAAAAAAAAAAAAAAAATACATATGTATATATATTCGCAACAATATAATGTTTTGCAATAAAATTTTTGGACTAATTAAATTGAGTCAGATTGTTAAATATGCAAAAGACTGATGCGTGAGAGCATTAAAATACAGGGAGGCTGCAAGTAATTGCTTGGGGGAGTGGAGGTGAGGGTTAAGAAAAAATTCATCCTGATACTTACGGGTCGTTAGTAAGAGTTACGGAGAGGTTGATGTCAGTTGCTTGCAGTGAGCTTTCGATGCTTTGGTTGATATCGTTTAAATCAACAAGACTTGTGAGGTTGAAAACTTGAAGTAGGCCTTGATTCTGTTCACAGGAACTAAACGCAAAGTTGTAATTTTGTATACATTTTTTTGAATTTAGTAACGTATATATCCTCCAATCACGAGAAAGCGATTCAAAGAGCTCTTGCGAGCTTGCTTAGGAGTTGCCGGCTAAAGTCTACCACATTAAGAGAATCCCGCTAAGTGTCTTTTCCAACAGCACACCAACTAAGTAAACTTGCCGATTTATTCTCCACACTACCCCTTTAATGCTGAACGTCAAGCAAAGAAACTGTGATTACCAAGTTTAAAGTCGTTGGTTGAGTCTTGTAGAAAACAAGTCCGATTCCCGTCTTCTCTTTAAAAACAAAACAACGAGTCAACTTTCAACACGCAACAACACGAAAAAAAAAACAGGTCCGGCACGAATCACTAAAGTTTTAAATAAAAAATCAAGACTTCACTACACCCGCGGTATCACCCCAAAGTGTGTAGCGAATGACGAGGCCCATCTTTGTGGCTTAGCGAATGGGAAACACAGCTCTGAAGAAACATCGCTGCAGTGGCGAGTCTTTGAGAACACTGCGTCCGATACGATCGGCTTGGGAATCAAACCTCAGTCTTTTTGTACCAATAGTCTTTAACATTTTGTCTTTAACCACAATGACAACCTACGCCAAATAACAATTAGCTGCTTATGTATTTAGCAGCTAAAAAAAGCTAAAAAACACCTTGTACAAAATATAAGAAACACAGTCTTTGTTTTTGTCGTTCACCGGACGCTGACCTTTACTCATTATTTCTACATAATTCACCGAAGAAATAATTACCTTGCCCCTGGTCCGATTTTTGTGGGCTTTCAGCCCGCAGGTCTTGGCTTTAGTTTTTGCATCATACTTAGCCAGTCCTCAGCATGTCCAATTTATGTGGGCTCTTGGCCCACATTAATATGGGTTTGTTGCTGTGGGCTTGATGTCATAATCACTTTTTTAAATTATGACATCAAAAATTTGATTGTGATGCGGAAAACCCACAGCAACAAGCCCACATCAATGTGGACCAAAAGCCCACATAAATTGGACATTTGGACAGACTAACTGTAGGCTGTCATCATTTTTTGGTGGTGATGATGCAGATGGTAAAATTGATTACATAATGTAGAAACGAGAACCTCGAAAATAATTGGACGTGTGGAAAGAGTAATTAAGGGTCACTTTCAAGTATATTGATTTTCTGTTTTTTTAGAGCGCTTTGAGCACTTTCTCGTGACAAAGAGGGTAAAAAATAGAGCGGTCTATTATGCGAATCATCAACAATGAAACATCTCTTACGTGACAATGGTTTGTAAACTTGATTGAACTTTCGTGGTTCCAGCGGAAAAATCGAGAGGTTGATAACGGTCGACAAACTAAAAATCAAATCAAAAAATCAAGTTTTTATCATTCTCGCGGTATTGCGCCGAAGCATTTGCCGAGGGGCGGCGTGCATCTCCGCGGTATAGAGCCTGAGCAACAGAGGAACATCGCATCGGTGGCTAGCAGTTAGTTACAGTGTCCGATTTGAAGGGCCATGGGATCGAACCCGAGACCTGCTGCGCTGATAGCGATGTCTTTAACCACTACGCTTTTTTATATCACTTACAAACCATAAAAATTTTTCGGCACTCGGTTGTACTTAGCCATAGATTGATTATCAAAAAATTTTACTATAGCTTACCATACATGATCAACTGCGCTGCATAAAATGTTAAATGCAGCTTCGTAATGTAGTACAATAATTATGGAACGAAACTAGCTTTAAAAGGAAGAATAAAGCTCCAGTAGCCTAATTCTTAAAACTGGACGTTTCAACATAGATTCAGCTGTGGCGTAAATTTTCAGTTTTATACAGCTTTAATCGCTTATTCTGCCGATGACGACAGCTAAATACATGTTGCCGAAACTCCCAATTTCAGGAATATTGGGTATATTGTTTCTCCTCAAATGCAGCTTGTTTCGCAGCCTGCGGCAACGCGCAGATTAC
Organism: Trididemnum miniatum; assembly: GCA_964006365.1. Taxonomy (NCBI): domain Eukaryota; kingdom Metazoa; phylum Chordata; class Ascidiacea; order Aplousobranchia; family Didemnidae; genus Trididemnum; species Trididemnum miniatum. The sequence goes on from OZ023250.1 coordinate 3,050,154, forward strand.
AATGCAAGTAAATATATATAACATGCTTACTCGTGGTCGGCGAGCTATAAAATATAACAGACAAATCGCCGAAAAACATCGCCGCGCTGTCGCTCCGCATAATAGCGCTCTAATGTAAATAAAGAATACCGTAATTCACGAACTGTACTTGCCTGCAGAAGTTCATAGGGAGACTGCGTGGTCTGGCAAACATAACGCTCCAACACACCACCCACCAAAAACGCCACAATAACCAAAATCATAAACATCCAGGCGAAAAGGAAAGAAAGTCCTACTCCACTAAAAATAAGTGTTTAGTAAAAAAAAAGACTATTTGATACCCGAACCAGATTTTTGATAAATGATTAACAATCCTAAATGGGAACGAAAAATCCAAACAATACAGCAAGTTTGGTCCAACACAATTATTAAGACAAATTCTTGTTTTCTCAAATTAGCTTTAATATTTGGGCAACCATTAATGTTGCGCAATAAGGGGCTACTTTTCGAAGCTTAGTACTGAAGCTATAGCTGTTTCGAATTGCTACAGCACTACGCAACGAAGAAAACAGGTTGCTTAGCTGTAAACTTAGTACTGGGTCCGAATTAAACTCGAAATGTTTCTCAAACTTAGGTCCTAACGCAAAAAGCTCAAACCGCTTGCAACTCATATCGTTATCACAAGAAAAATTGTTTGAGCAGCATTCAATATTTGTTTCCCATTTTAACAGCGTATTTTGCGAAAGCTTTGCTTTTTATAAAAACTCTTTTACGCAATGTTTTATCAAACCTCATGATGAGAATTCCCCCAGAGTTTGAGGCGCATCCTCTTTTTGTGGGAAGTGTGGTGGGAGAATTGCAACAATAACCAATAAAAGAACCAAGAAAGTAAAGTCCAGATATGAGAATGATGAAGAGTCCAAGAACAAGGCCTGCGATCCATCTGAAATTCAACACAAATACAATCTAACCTGGACATAACTAATTTATGCAATTGCCCGATATTGGAAGAAGTTCATCATCCCAAAAAACTTAAATTTTACCCAGTTAAAATGCAAAGAACATGTTGTGAACACCCCTTTATTAATGCTTATTATGTAAAACTATACTGCGTCAAAAAGTCAAATGACTTGACACCAAGATCTTTGCGAAATCGGTTTATTTTAAACTTAAATGAAGTCCATGGATAGAGCTCAGTGTTTCCAAAGACACAAAAACTCACGGCTTAAACCAATGTCCCCTGAATCCGAAATCCGTTGTGTTGAAGTCGCTGTACGTGGTATTGTACAACTGACAGCTTGCTTGTAGACACCATAAATTATAAGTTACACATCTGAGCGACAATTTCAGATGGCTTAGAGTGGATCGAGCCTCCGCCTCTAAAATTGCAGACTCGTGTTTGATTCCGAGTCAGGTCATACCAATGACTTCAAATTGGCATTGAAAGCTTCCCTGCTCGACGTTCAGCGACATTGTGGAGAACAAGCTGGCATGCTTACTTGTGCCGTTAACTCCAAGCGAGTTTGTTACAGCGCTTTGATCGCTTTCTCGGTGGAGGAGAATAAATATGCAGCTAAATACAAAAACAGGTAGGCCTGCAATTAAAGTAAATGTCGAGCAATGATAATGTAGTAATTATTTGCTTCTTGTAAGAAATTTCAAAACACACTCGTTCATCGGTATTTTTTGAAATTTATTTTTCGTGTTTACGTGTTTCATGCGACAATTTAACTACGTGTTTCCGCTACTAACCAGAGAAGACATTTTATCAGCTTACCTATATTGATCGTAATTATTCTTGTAATCATCAAGAAATGATTTGAGATTATTTTGAACATCAGTGATGTAAGAGCGGATTTGATTCAATACTTTCAGATCATTGATAGTGTTCGTGATAGTCGCACTTGCGCTATCCAGTTGAGAGTTAACATCTGCGAAGAAATGTTGATTCAAATATAACGGTTAAAACCCAGCCAAAGGGGTTATACTCCCACCCCCTCCTCCAAATTTTGGAAGAATCAGCATATGTCCGTACTTTCATTATGCACACAGTTTTTTGGCTTGCTATAACCACACGTGAGGCCGGATTTGCCAATATGCTATTGGTGGGCTGAAGCCCAGGTCTCGGAAATGAGGGGCCTCGTCAGGAACAACGAAGAAATTTTTTTCTTTTGTAAGATCGACCATCAACTTATGTTCATAGGGATGAGTCTGACCATTGATCAAATAGCCTTGGGCTTCTCATTATTTAAATTCGGCACTGGTCACACAAAACCTTGCTGTGCACTGTGCATAACACTTTTTTTTGAAAATAATAGATAGGCCTGCTAATTTTGGTGAAAACAACAAATTCAACAACCGGCAGAAAATGTGAAAAAGTAGATATTCGCTGTAGTGTTGGCAGTTGCGTTTATCATTAAAAAAATCATGCAACAGCAGTTGTTCTTTCTTGAGTTTTGTTTTCGGCGTTCAAATATGTTTCACATCAAATCTTCATCATACTCGCGGTATTTAAACATTTTTCTTTATCAGTCTCCTACCTACGGTGAGGTCAAGCAAAAAAGTTGGCGACAAGGCATTGCTCACGCTTGTATTCACAGTTTGTTCAGCACTGCCCTGAGCGGACGAGTAAAGTGCCTGGCAAGTGGGAATGTAGGCTGTGTCAAGTTCATTTAAAGTTGAACTTTCGTCCGGTATCTGAAATGACAAAAAATATAAAATAAAAAAATAAGAAAGCTGCAAGCTTGAACGCCGATGAAACAAAAAAATCAAACCTTCATCATACTCGCGATATTACGCCGAAGCGTATAACGAGTAACGGGGTCAATCTCCGCGTCTTACCGCCTGGACAGCACAATGCCGAAAAACCGTGGCAGCGGTGGTGAGCCGTTGGCGACACTGTGCTCAATTTGACTGGCCGGGTAATCGAACCCCTGACCTTCTACGCTGATAGCGATGTTTTTACCACTGCTATAACCAGCCGGTATTGAGTAGGAATCACAGAGTAAAACGAATCATTGGTCATTTCAATGCTTTACAATAGCTAAGATCTAACACTGGGTTTAATCGTTACAAATCATTCTCCAGCTGTCCTGTGGATCAAAATTTGCTGACGAGGCTACTAGTTCAGAATCGAACTCAGCTCGATTTTTAACATTTTCATCGTCTTTGTTATGACTCGATCAGGCATTCAGGGACGCAGTCAGCGCAAACTTGGAGGGGGCAAAGTTCAATGAGTCAAGGGAGCGGTATACGAATGATTTAAGCGCACATCAGCTTACGCTTTGTCAAAAACATAGGGCTCGTGTCAGTGCCCCCCTGATTACGTCACTGGAAGAGCAAACCGTGTAGGTCTACCATTTAGTGCAAAACTGAATGCTTGACGTGCCTTTCCAGTCATACTGAGCCTTCTTAAAGAAATACAGCCTACTCTTTCCTTGGCTCGGTTTGTTTGAGTGTAAAATTCAGCCCCTGACACATTTAGTCTGTCCACATATCTAATTTTGGTAGGACAAAAGCCCTGCATCATCATCGAATTTTGTGATTATGACATCAAAAATGTGGTTATAATGCAGAAAGTCCGTGGCCTTGGACTTGTGGACAGTGTAACTATGCTCTTATACAAATAAAACGTTTTAAACTTTTCAAATACAAATTTTGCTTTCGCTGAAAATTGCTGCGCCTTATTTTCTATCGATTACTTTATGAAAATTCATCTGTTCATAATATGAAACAGTTAATAAAAGAAATAGAATTAATAAAAGAAATAGAATTGTTTATAGTAGCAAAAGTATGATTGTTAGGTAAACATGAATTGTTAAGTCATAGTACCGTTGATAAGTCATCAAGCGAGGAATCAGTGTTGGAGATTAAGTTGACTGCCGCCAAACATGCTGCGTCTCCTATGCATGCAGGGCCGCTCAGAGAAGTTAAAGCATCGTTTTTAAAAGTTGCAATGCTGGCTACGTAAGAGTTGTAGTTGTTAACCGCAACCGTGCGCTGCGTTTGGTAAGTATTCAGTGCGTCTCGCAGCGTTGTGACTCCTGCAAAAAACATGAAAACATTCAAAATTAGTAAACCAGCGGTCAAACATTGGCACAAACTGGCTTCACTTTACAAAAATATTTGGGAAATTTCAAGTAACCTAAATTCGTTTTGATTAGGCCCCTACTTTTCAAATCGCACCGCGCAGTCCTGTTGATCTGCCTTGTTCAAGAGCCTTCGTTGCTATTAAAGCGGTATTTTTCTTTCCCTTCCAAAAGTCACCTACGCTTGAAATTTGTGCAACAGTTCTAGTTAATTTGAAAAGCGCATCATAGATGCAGCCGAATGTCAGCCAATGAAACTTCGATGCCCTCTGCTATGCACGATTTCAGAGCTCCAGTCTCATTTAGCGATACGATTTGCAAAGTCGGCGATCGTCGTCACTTTTTAGTCCGAGAGCGTTTTTTACCGATTTGTCCCGACTGGTCGCACAGAAAAGTTGTTACAGTCACACCTGTATGGCTCTGCGACTGATCTGATCGAAAAACAAAAACAAACAAAAAGCGATGTTTTAGGAGAAGCGAAATTTGTTCTTAGCCAGGTTTGCCGTAATGTTAGAGATGTCCTAACTCGGCCACTTTTTTATCGATCTTACCGAACATTGTTCGCACGGAGTTTCACCATTGCCGTAGTTCGTAACTGTTGATACCATGTTTCTTTGCCTACCCATCAATCATAGCATTTTTTAACTGTTTATCTTATAAAGTCCTTTTGATTTGTGTCTGATCATAAAATTGAAAGTGATCGGCAAACCCTTCAGCTAGTTCTTGCTCTTGACTCAAGATGTTTGACGCACATCTTTTCTTTTTCACTACACCTTCAGCAGCGGACGCTTTTTTCCTCTTATCCATTTCAACAACTAAACTTCCAACTCGCTTATAATTGACAGTAGACTAAATACTAGTCTTCTGTACTCGTGAATAGGGAGCAAAAATTGTACGATTGCATTGGACTTGTCGGCAACCGCTCGTCGATTGCTAAAGACCTTTCGCTGACTGCAGGAGTCGTAAGTGGATTTTGTAAAACCACTTTCGACCGGTGCCGATCACTTGCGACTGCTACCGATCAATTTTGCTGTCGGCAATTCTTTTTTTGATCGCCAACCATTTAGCTCAGCCAGTCGGGGACTGTGAGCAAAAAACTGGTCGTAAGCTCTTGGCAACCGGTTGTATTGTTAGGTGAGACCGGGGTTCACACAGCGCTGCTCTCAAATATTCAAGCCCTGCGCGCAACAGCCGGATGACGCATCAATGGCGTGAAAAGATGGTGAAGAGAGAATTGCAACCTTATAATGTTAACACTAACTCCACTACCTGACCAAGTGTCCGAGTCTGCACAAGACAACAAGCCGCCAGTATCTCTTCAGAGCTGACTTAAACGATAGCAGCCCTATAGAGGTCGTAGCAAACGCAACAGACAGAGAACGACGGGCAACTTATGATGGGCTGCACAATGCTCGACAGCAGACGCCGAAACGAAACCACTGACTACATACAGCTCAAACGCTGGCAAGGTTCGATAGACTCGCAAATCATTGATACAAGCTGAGCGCTAGGATTAGGCAAACGGGACAGACATACAGACGAAAGCTTTAAATGAGATACAGTAGGGCAAAACCATGGCATTTTGTTCAAACAAAGAATAAAATAAGAAAAAACAACAACGACACTGTAGAAGCAACAACTCTAAAAGGTCATGTAAAAAAACTACAAACCCTGATTTCTTTACAGCCACTGAATTTGAATCAAAAGTTGATTAATTTTCTAAAAATTTAATCACTTTTAAAATCTTACAATATTATTATGAAAGTCTTGGAGTCTTTGTGCTACAGTCTTATTCATAAAAAGAATCAAACCTTTCACGCCCTCGAAAGTAACTTAAAAACGTAAACAAACTGCTCTACACGTGAAACTTATAACTTGCTCCATGTTTGGCTCAAAATTGATAATAATTGCCAGAGCCAAGCCCCACTCATTTAGTGGAGGCGCTAGACATTTTTTTACGAATTAATTAATTTTTTTAGACACAATCTATGGGTCAACTGGCGTCGAAGATGAGAAAAGGGTTTTAAAAAACTTTTGACGTAACTGTGCAATGCGTCAAAGTCACTGACAACCAAGTAAGGAACACGTTGGCAAGATTATTTTACTTTACGTTAGGTGGCAGTGCGGAGCCAAGCAACTGCCTTTAAGCCTATTTTAAAGTCTCAACTAAAAGCAAAAAGATTCGAAAAAAAAAACCGACCGACATCTCAGCTGTTTTTTGTCTTTGTTCAGGTGCTTGAAAATACAACAACCACACTAGACCATTCATCGATATGTTTCCTACCATTGCACCATAACATAGCGTTGTTGGTAGCTGCTGTGATGCTTCTGTAGTCTTTTTCGTCTGACCGTTGTTTTTATCGGAATGCCTGCTCGACTTGAAGACATGAAAGTTCCTTCTCAGTCTCCATGCCCTGTTTATTATTTTTTGTTGTTTTTGTTTATAGTAGCTGTTGTCTGTACTGTGGTTGAGAACAAATAAGTTACATTCTGCACCCAACCATTTTTTTTTCAACTCCTTATTCTACCTGCTTGCCATAATGTTAATCATTTTGTAAATTTGTTGCCTCTTCCATTTTCTTGAGCCGTTGCTACATTTCTTTCATCTTATCGTATTCTTTATCGCAGTGACGGTGCGAAAATTAAAAACAAGACTACGATTACAACTGCTACTACTATTAAATATGCCTAGTATAAGTGCAACTTGAAGCAAAGCAGGCTATCTCAGTCCATCTGTCTTCGAAAAAAAAAATTTTTTTCATCTGTGTTTTAACATTAAGGCAAATTCCAAGGAGCAAGGACGAAATATTGTTTTTATTTTTTTCACTTACTTTGACCCAAAGTGGTGAGCTTAGACAAGGTTGGTCTCTGCACCGCATTCACTGCAACAATAATGTTTCTTCCCAAAGTGCCTTCGATACCTGCAAAAATGTGATTATTTTGTCAATAACAAGTAACAACACACAGGTAGCTAAGTGGTAAGAGTATTTGCTTCAGAAACTGTTAATCCGGATTTGATTCCTAGTCTAGTTAAACCAATGACTTTAGAATTGGTATCGGTATTCACAGCTTGCCTGCTTGACGCTCAGCATTAAAGGGACAGTGAGTAGAACAAGCCGGCAAGTTTACTTGTTATGCCGTTGGGAAGCACACTGATAGCGGGATTCCCCCATCTTGGTGTGGTGGACAGGTGGCCGGTAACTCCTAAGGGAGTTTGTTATAGCGCTTTGGTTATTTTCTCGCGATAGGAGGATAAATATGCAACTAAACACAAACGCATATATTGCATCAAGCAAACAAGCATGAATTTGTGCGACGGAAGGGACTCAAAAACGTTTCTCAAATTTTTAAAATCTTTTCAGGCTTGCAATTTTTAAATTTCTAATCAAAGGTCAGGAAAACTTAAATGTCTATCGTGCACTTTTCGGTGTCTTAAGGACGGCTTCTTAAAGCGCTTAGTGTTACGCGGCTACGCGATGCGTCACACGCGACACCTACTTCGTTCAATTTTTCTTTGCACCAACCACACGAATTAGATTTCAAACATTGCCGCGCGCCTCCGACGCGTACCGGTACCGCGCTTTGCTTATCGGTATAAAGCATCTTTATTATGGAGTCGCTATCGCTTTTTACCAGCCAAACATCGAATCGAGGCATTGGACTTACTGCACAAGGGGATAAAGGGAATACAGTAAACATGACGATTCTAATCATGATTCAGCAAAATTTCACTTGAAACCTCGTCGTAAATTACGAAGTCGCTTTATTTTGCTCCAAAGCAATAACATATTTCCAGTTTCCTGCTTACCTAGTATCTGGTTACGGATTTGATTCGCAAAAACACCATACTGGTCCAAAAAGTATTGAAACTGCGCGTCAACCATGTCTAGATAAGCTAGTCCGTTAGACAGGATAGATGTGGACCGGTCAGGTACTGTTTCCACCACTGTGGCCACCCACTGATTTGTGAGGAGTACAATGACTCCAGGAACACTACAAAGGATAGAGCTGCGTCAAAATAACACCAAGCAGTCACGCATACAAAAAGTTACCTTCTTGTAACAAAAAAATTTATAAACATGGGCTTAAATATTGAAAAAAAAATCTTGACTATTCTAGCGCATGCAATGTAATATCAATGACTATGTAACAAAATGATTGAACGTTAGAACATCATTTACGGAATTTGTGAATTCTTTAATTACAAAAATAGAGAAACATTTAAAATTTTTGAGACGTTTGGATTTATACTTAAACCAATGACAGCAATAAATTCTATTTGAATAAGATTGAACTTGTTACAAATTGAAACGAGCCGAAAAATTCAAATGTTTCAAATACTATTGGCTACTACTTTTTTTGTATTTAAAGAATTCAGTTTTGCTTTGTAAAAGCTGCAACTGTATTGAGGGTGACTGCTAAGTGAGCTTGCGCTCGAGTCAGCAGCCACTCCGTCAAACGTCAAATGTGATCGATTCCAGCCGTGAATCGAACCCATCACATGAGATCTGCAACCTACTGCATATATACACGGTACCTATATGTAGATCTATATTTACAGTATTTACAGATGAATTCGATCGCCAATCACGAACCACCAGCGGCAAACATGAAATAAAATATCCTACGGCCTCTCATTGTCTGTTGCAACTTCATTTTTCAAGTTTTAATGCCAGTTACATCTAAGTTTGAGAAAGTGGCACAATCTCTTAATGATTTTCCCTTTAAACTGCCGTTTCTTCGACAAGCGAGTCAACCTTTAGGCCAATAGTGAATAAGGAATATAATTAATATAGTAAAATATAGTGGGCAAATAGTGAAGAAGGAAATTTTGCGTGCAACAAAGAAATGAAAAAATGGCTGAGAATTTAGCTATATGGATAGTAGCCATGGGCCACGGCCGGATTTAGCGATAGGTTTTGTAGGCCTGCAAGTGTATGGGAAGAAATAAGAAGGTGCCTCGTCACGAACAAATTAAAGGGCTCGACGCGATACGGAAAGACTGTTTTTGGGAGATTGAACATGAAGACCTATATTTACAGTATTTACAGATGAATTTAATCACCAATCACAAACCACTAGTGGCAAACGTGAAATTAAAATAGCCTAGGACCTCTCATTGTCTCAATCTCACCCTTGTAGTTACGACTATATTTTTCAAATTTTACAGCTAGTAACATCGAAATCTGGGGTAAGCGGCACAATCTCTTCATGTTTTCCCTTTAAACTGCCGCTTCTTTGACAAGGGAGTCAACCTTCATTAAATTTATCAAACAAATCAACTCACAAAATGAGAATTGTAATGATAAACAATCCAAGACATAACCCTGATCTCCATCGTGATTTCGCTCGCCTTCGCGTTTGCTCTTTTTTTCCTCCACATTTTTTGCAACAGCAGCGACAACAACACATTATCAATCCTCCAAAAATGGTCAAAACGATGAAGAGGAGGCCAAAAGCCAAACAGGCGATGAAACCAGCTTGCGCGGTGACATACTGCAATCAAAAATAAGCTAAACAGTTTTGTTTGTTGCATATTTGTTTTCCAGTCACTGCAAAGCGATTAAAGCGCTATACTAGTCGCTTAGGAGTTGCCGGCCATCCGTCAACCACTGTAAGATGTGGATATCTTTCCCAACAACCAGTGTTTTTTAAGGTTTGGCTTGAGAAACCGTTAAGCCATTTTAAAAGACCGCCAATTTTTAACAACGTAAAACACAGCTTTCTACATTTTGGTTCCTCAAAACGCCTTAAAAAAACACTACCAACGACACTACTAGTAAACTTGCCAGCTTGTTCTTCCTGCTGTCCTTTCATTGCTGAGCGTCAAGAAAGGAAGGTGTGAGTACCAATTTTACAGTCATTGGTTTGACCCGAGTCAGAATCAAACTAGGCGCTCTAATCACACGGTAATGGGGCACCAACTGGTCACTCTATTTGCATTATGTTTTTTGTACATTTATACCAACGCCAAACCATACAACCGAATGCAAAAGCAAATAAGCAAACGCAAAAATAAATGATCAAGCGCAAAAATAAACAGTCAAACGCAAAAACAAAGAATCAAACGCAAAAACAAACAGTCAAACGCAAAAACAAATCATCAAACGCAAACATAAACACTCAAACCCAAAAATAAACAATCAAAACGTTTGTGTATTTGGTTCAGTCCCATTTTTTTTCTTCAAAAAGGCAAACGCAAAAATAAATAGTCTAACGCAAAATAAATAAGCAAAAAGATTGTACAGTTTTGTATATTTAATGCTTGGTTGGTCAATGGCCACGTGGTTTAGTTTATGTTGTGCTGCCATTTTTTATTTTTGTTTAGTTTACGACCGTCGCACAATATGACTATACTACTAACAGTGTAACCATGTGGAACCACTTTTTGTGCTTCGTCAGAGTCCGAAACGAAAAACAGAGCTTAGCGCTGTGTTGCCATTTTTCAGTTTTGTTTTTAAATTTTTTTTTATAAAATTTACAAGGAGTTTCTAGTGCTCTTGATTGCTGGATTAATTTGACAATAACTGAGAAAAGTGAGAAGTTTTGGTGTGGGCCTGTGGGGTGAATAATAAAGAAACAATGGTAGTGCGGGGGGGATGGAGTATGGGGAAGAATGAGGGAGTATAAAGAATTCGGGGGAGTTTGGAGGAGTATGTATGGTGGAGTAATAGGGAAATTTTTAGTAGTTTGGGGAGTTGGGACAAGTATGGGGGGAATATGGAAGGAGTGAGAAAGTGTGGAAGGAGATGTGGAGAAATGTGTTGGGGTGTGGAGAAGTGTGGGGGGAGGAAAGGGGAGATGTGGGGGAGGTGAGGAAAATGTGGAGGGAGGTGTGGGGAAAAATGGGTAGAGGATCCCATATCCCCAACATCTCCTCTCACTTTTCCCACACTGCTACACACTTCCCCACATCTCCCCCCACACCTCTTTTCACACCTCCCCCCATATTTTTCTAACTTACTCCTACCCCAACACTTCCTCACTACTTCCATATTCCCCCCATACTTGACCCAACTCCCCCAACTACTAAAAATTCCCCTATTGCTCCACCATCCATACTCCTCCAAACTCCCCCAAATTCTTTATAATCCCCTATTCTTTCCTATACTCCCCCCCCCCCCCGTACTACCATTGTTTCTTTATCATTTACCCCACAGGCCCACACCAAAACTTCTCACTTTTCTCAGTTATTGTCAAATTAATCCAGCAATCAAGAGCACTAGAAACTCCTTGTAAATTTTATAAAAAAAAATTTAAAAACAAAACTGAAAAATGGCAACACAGCGCTAAGCTCTGTTTTTCGTTTCGGACTCTGACGAAGCACAAAAAGTGGTTCCACATGGTTCCACAGTTAGTAGTATAGACATATTGTGCGACGGTCGTAAACTAAACAAAAATAAAAAATAACTACACCACATAAACTAAACCAAGTGGCCATTGACCAACCAAGCATTAAATATACAAAACTGTACAATCTTTTTGCTTATTTATTTTGCGTTAGACTATTTATTTTTGCGTTTGCCTTTTTGAAGAAAAAAAATGGGACTGAACCAAATACACAAACGTTTTGATTGTTTATTTTTGCGTTTTACTGTTTATTTTTGTGTTTGATCATTTGTTTTTGCGTTTGACTGTTTATTTTTGCGCTTGATCATTTATTTTTGCGTTTGCTTATTTGCCTTTGCGTTCGGTTGTACGGTTTGGCGTTGGTATAAATGTACAAAAAACATAATGCAAATAGAGTGAACAGTTGACGCCTCATACACGGTCATCTATCGTCAATACGGTCAAAAGAATGTACGCTGCGCATTATAAATATGAAAACCGAAACGCAGTGGTTACAAAATAGACCTGCTAATGACAAAAAAATTGCTTGTTTGTTTTATTATAAGCACCCGCGGATGAATACTAACTACCAAGTCGTTGCGGTGTTTGCTACTTTATACATTCGAGATCTTAAGTTTTTCTGATTGTTGTACCTGCCGTGCTACTGTGTGTACCTCCTTTATTTGAACACATAGGCTGATAGTGCGTCGGTAGCTATTTGGTCGCTGTAATTGTTGTGTTACCTGACAATGGTATCTTTTGTAAATCAACGATGTATATATAATATTCACGTTTTGAATTTGCGACAAATGATTCTCGTTGCTGACTTTGACTGCTTTGTGATGTTAGCGTCGGGAAATTTCCACGAAACAGACAAAATAATATTGTCTTTGCTAACAGCCAAAAAGCTTCATGGGCGTTAGCGGGAAATACAAACTACGCTCGTCGCTCAAACTCGAAACACAATGAACGTTTTTGTGGCGTTTTGGTTTCTTCTATTGTTTTAGTAAACTACTCGAAAGCATTTTTTGCCAATACGTAATTTTTTCAAGTTTTTTGTTTGTCGAAAAAAAAAAAAAAAATGGTGAAAATTGACTTTATTTGAACCGTTATATAAAACGCATTTCTAGGGCAAACTTGTCTATCTACTTACTCAGATTTAGGAGTTGCCTTTGCAAGGAAATAAGCCATTATTTCTCTAGTTTAAAACAGTAAACGGATTTTATTTCAATAAGATACTGATGAAGCTGCCAAGTGGTAGCAAAACGTTTATCTTGAAGTAATTTGAAATCAGTAATTACTTTATCTAATCAAATTGCTTTTTAAGTGAGAGTATAAATTATTGAATCCTTTGATGGATCTTATTGATCTCCCAACACTGGTACAAAAGAATTACAAATCAAAAGACTAGCTGAGGTCGGGGTTGCCAGATCTCGCTGATCAAGTAAAGCCAGATTGAAAAAAATAAAAACCTAAAAGAGCCAAATCACTTTACAATTCATCACGTTCAAAGATGCCAAATATTTCGCCCAAAATCAAGTGAAGAGCAAAAAATGAAAGGTCATTGCGTTCGCAGGCCCGCTGTTTGAGCCAAAGCTTTTCAAAGTTTTTCGTGTGAACATAATTTGACATGTTTTCCGCAAATGAAAAAAAAAGCCAAAAAACCGCCAAAAAGCCAAACAAAATTTTGCTAGCCAAACAGTCGTAAAAAAGCCAATTTTGAGGAATTTGGCGTTAAAAAAGCCAATGTGACCACCCTGGCTGAGACTTTCTGCATTTCTAAAAGCAGTTGTTTGGTAAAGGTAAAAATGAAATTGCGAGAAAAATTGCTGCCAGCAGTCGAAGGTTTGCCTCGCAGCAGACCGCTGGTTCCCTACACAGAAACATTGAATTAACCTTTAACTTCAGCCGTTCTTCTGTTCATGGTTTCTTTTGTTTTTATATTATCACGACTCCATTAACAGCAACATGAAACAATGGTGGAAACTGGTGGTAGGACCTATCTGAAATTAGAGACAAGGTGACAAAACGATAGAAAAAAATAACAACAAAAGAAAACCCGAATAAAAAGGAGAAAAAAAGTTTGAAATACCCACTGATTTTTATGCTTGCTGAGTCATTGCGTAACAAACATATTTTATGCAGCTTTCAGGGTAATGCTGAAATTTTCAAGAAGTTTTTATCGCAAATCACGTGACTTACCGTCTGCCAATTGGATTGAAGATAGTTAAGTTGGTTGTTAGCTTGAATGAGGGGTTGCAAAAGAGCTGGAAAATAAACAATGTTTTCCTGTTTGTTTGTTTGTTTGTTTATTAAACTTGACTGCGATGGCCTATTCATTTATGTAGGTTTTAAGTGAATACATTTAGCCCATGAATTCATTAACTACAATAGGCCTACTCATACTGCCCAAGATGGTAAGATAATTCTCCGTTAAACTACAGCTGGTTGTTGTTTGGGTTGATACTGATAAACTAATTGACAATGCGACACACCCTTCATTTACACACCCCTCAAATTAGACAATCCCAAAACTAGGCGAGTAATTTGTGAAAGCCAAGCCTCAGCAACTGCAGGTTTTAGCATTGAAAAGTTAGCTTAGGGGCATATGTCGCCAATGATAGGCCTAATTTAACTTGCAATGAAATACTGTAAGCAAGCCAATTTGAGGAACGTATAAAGCAGATGTTTTCAATCCACTTGCACTTGCAGAAATTGAAGCAGATGTTTTCAATTTCAATCATAAAGCACCCTTTGACCGTCCTAGAGGGACACAAGACATTGACGAGGGGCCACAAAAGCAACATTTATTGATCTGTTAATGACAATAATAATCCACTAATGACCAGTGGATGGTTTTAGCTACTATGACTGAAATAGGCCTACCAACTGAAAGTTGTATTACTGAGCAGAGGACCACAGGTGTTGAGGGTCTCTGGAAGGGGCTACAAACCAAAAAAAGGTGCAGAAGCAGTGGTATAAAGAGATATTATATGTCATACGTTCGTATGATAAACTTACATTGGACTCTACTTATTTCATAACATAGCTATAAATATCCGATATTTTGCTGTAGAAAGGCTTCGTTGTATAGCTGAAATTGCAGTATGAGCTGTGTAAGTCAGGTGGCCGAGCGGTAGGGAAGCTTGCTTTACGTTCAAATTGTCTTGGGATGGAACATGCCATCTGATAAGCGCTTAAATCAAAAAACTAAATCCACGTGTGGTTTTTAGAGCGTTCCATAAAATCTTTTATACGTAATCGTACAGTACATAGTAGAAAGATGCCTAAACATTTTTTTCAAGTTTCATGCAGGCTTTTTTTGTGCATAGTACGCTAGTGTACATACAGTACTGTGCTTACTTTAAAAAATACTAACACTAGCGTTTTCATGAATCAAAAAATCAAATCAAATCTTCATTACACTCGCCGTATTACGCCGAAGCGTGTAAGGAGTGGCGGGGCCCATCTCCGCAGCTTAGCGCCTGGGCTACACAGCTGCTCCGAAGAAACGTCGCAACGGTGGCGAGCCGTTGGCAACACTGTGCCGATTTGACCGGCCCGGGAATCGAACCCCAGACCTCCAGCACCGATAGCGTACGCTTAGCAACTGAGCTAACCGGCCGGTGTTTTCATAAATATCAATGTTAAATTTACTAAAGTTAGAATTTTTGTGAATACTTAAAAAATAGACATCAAAAAGTATTTTTAAACGCACTATACAGTCACTAACGGGAATATTAATTGTGCTAGTATTTCAAATGCTATTAGTGCCAGTATTTTTTGTACGTACTTTCAAGAGTACTGAACGGCACATACACGAGGTTGACAAAGTTGTTGGCGGCATCGAAAAGCGGTTTCAAACTTCCGGTGTCGATCTCGGTCGTGGGAACGGCTGTGACGTTTGGCTGAACGTAACAAAAGAAATATTCAGGGCTGTTGTCAGCAAAAAACTAAGGCACAAAATATCGGTCCAAAAATTGCGGTATTTTGTGAGAATGCTTTAAACACGCTGCAGTTTAGGGTTCGTATATATAGGGGCTCCCGGGAACTGCCCCCCTCTATTGTGACGTAGCCCGATCTGAAGTGCATTCAAAAAATTTATATAAAATGCCATAGTCTTTCTAATCTTTGGTTGATTCAAATTTTGTCCACCCTAACCCTAATCTTCGACTGGTTACGCCCCTGCTTAGGGGGTGCCAGTAAGAAGGAGACACATGACTTCGTTTAAAATTTAAACAGTTTTACCTGAATTCAGACCAGTTTGCCGTCGAGGTGGCCCAGTCCGACGTAAAAAATTCAAATAGAGACAAAAGCTCATAGGTAGAGAACTTCGAAGTATCCCAGTAAAGAACTGACAATTTCTAACACATTTGTCTTCGTACTTTGCAACACACCCCCATCTTGCAAACAATACAATACTCACCCCGGGCAAGACGCCGTACTGCCCATACGTCACTGCAAACAGTGACGTAACAAAGAACAAGAGGAATTGTTTCGTCATTTTTTTAGTTTTTAAACTCCATATTACGTCATAACAAAACTTTTATCGAAACCTGTCGAAGATGATGATGACAAATAACAAATGATGACCGAAACGTTTAATGGGAAAGTCATATTTCCCTGCAGCCAATTTGAAAAGAGAAAATGTGGACCTTGCAATCTCTGAGATCGTGTATTTATAATCGGCCGGTTGGCGTAAAAAAACGGTAAAGGTACGGGACGGCGGGTGAAAGCACACATTGTTTAGGCCATTTTCAATTGGCGACCCATTACAATTATCAATCACGAATGAATGAACGTTGTTAAGGGACATACATGACGAACAACTCATACACTTAACCCTTCGCACTTCCGCTTGTGCCGAGCGGCTGGCGCGAAAGCTGCGAATACTATTTGTAAAGTCTTTAGTGTGACCCGGCTGGAAATAAAACTCCAGTCTCCCGGCTACCAAGCGGACGCTCTTAACCGATACACCAAGCGCCGGTCCAGCTAACGACATCGCTATCCGCTCTAGACGTCTGGGCTTTGAATACCGAGCCGGTTAAATCGAACACGGTGTCGCCAGCTGCTCACCACCATTGCGATGTTTCTTCGGAGCTGTGTTGCCCAGGCGCTAAGCCGCGGAGATGGACCCCGGCACTCGTTACACGCTTCGGCGTAATACCGCGAGTATAATGAAGATTAGATTCTGTGTCATTTCATAGTATTTTTGTTTGGGAAAATAATTACGCAATAACATAAACAGGAACAATCATTCACAGTTATTTGTTACCCGGTGAGAGGCTGCGAAAAGACCATAAAGTGTATTTACATTTTATCAAACGAATAATTTTTAGATATAATTGAGACGCAACACTCCTCTCCGATAATTTAGTACCGGTGAATACAGGTTTATGAGCTCAAAACTTTTATACCCGGATGTGAGATAAAACTTCCCGGATGTAAGTAACAATGGCTCAAATTGATGCTACATAATCCCGAATCTTGAGGATTAAGTCAAGAAATTCGAATTAAAAATTGCAGCTTTGCTTCACCAAATTTTCACCATAAATTAACAAACAAAATATTTTTTGAAAATCACAAATTTCGGAAAAACAGTGACCATTATTTTCACCCTCTACTTTTTCTTTCAATTTGTTGTTTTTGTATTAAGTTGCGTATTTATGCTTCTGTTACGAAAAGACGATCAAAGCGCTTTAAGTTGCCGGCTATTTGTCTACCACTCGAAAGGAGGATACACCGGTAAGTGCCTTTCCCAACAGCACAACGAATAAACTTGCCGGCTTGTTGTCCACATTGTCTCTTTAATGCTGAGCGTGAAGCAGGGAAGCTCTGAATACCAATTTTTAAAGTCACTGGTTTGACCCGACTTGCAATCAAAGTATCAAACTCGAGTCTACAACTCCAGAAGTAAACCCTCTCATCACTTGATTGCTTTGGGCTACCACAATGTTTTGCACTTTTCAGCATTTCCATAACAAACTTCTATAACTACGCATTATCGTGTCTCGCCTTTCATTCTTTTCCAAACTATTTGGAATACAAAAAAGTTAAGACTCTGACAGCGAAACTAAATTGTTCACTGGTTTCGTTCAAACAAAAGAGCACATTTTCTTACTCGACGAGAAAAATTGAGTCGGTGTCGATTACAAACAAACAATAGAAGCCTTTTGTACGATACGCGCAAGGGAGACGATTATTGCGATCTTTAATAAAAGTTTTTGAAATGGTTTTAAAAGGGTTACAATCATGTACAAAAGAATTATGTGGTGTTTTGAAATCAAGTCACGAAAAATTTTCACAGGCGTTTTCAAGTGTTGGATATGTAAGCTGTGACCTCATAACATCCCTCAAAATCCGTTGCATGTAAAACACCTATAATGTTGCAAAGATGTTCACGGATTTGATTTGCGAAACGGAATTTGGTGATTTTTGCAGTTCGGACCGGGTTGGATTTCGGAAGCAAGATTGTCATTCGAATTTTAAACGAACAATGCAAGTTTTACCGGATTATTTAGGATTTGAATTTTATTCCTATAATTTTTTGGATTTGGAATGGATTAGGATTTTGAAATGCTAAATCCGGACATCTCCGGTGAGAACACAAGAGCTGCGTAAATATTTGGACTCTGCTGCCTCAGCGCGTCCACGTATGAACTTGACGCAACGTAGGCTAAGGCTGTTCGGTGTTTGCAATTTACCAATTAGACAAGGTCAGACAAGTGCTTTTATTTCCCGTAGAATTATTTTCTAGCCGCTCTTTTTGCAGTGAAAGCATTCAAAAAACCAAGTCTTCATTTACACCGAAGCGTGTAACGAGTGGCGGATCTATCGTCGCGGCTTACCGCCTGATGAGCAACGTAGCTCCGAAAAAACATCGCTGTGTCGAGCAGTTGGCGGCACTGAGTGCAATTTGACCGGGCTGGGAATCGAACCTAGAATGATCCCGCGCCTGTAGTGATGTCGTTAAGCAACACGTCAACAAAATGAAACCTCCATCATACTCGCGTTGACTCAGTTGATCAACCGGCACTTGGTGTATCGGTTAAGAGCGTCCGCTTGGTAGCTGGGAGACTGGGCTTTTATTTCCGGTCGGGTCACCCTAAAGACTTTAAAAGTAGTATTCGCAGCTTTCGCGCCAGCCGCTCGGCACAAGCGGAAGCGCGAAGGGTGTTGTGTATGTGTTGTTCATCATGTGTGTCCCTTAACAACGTTCAATCATTCGTGATTGATAATTGTAAAGAGCCGCCAATTGAGAATGGCCTAAACAATGTGTGCTTGCGCGCTGTGCGGTACCTTTACCTTGTTTTAGCTCAGTTAATCAGCGCACACGCTATCGGTGCGGGAGGTCTGGGGTTCGACTACCGGGCCGGTTAATTCGACACAGTGTCGCCAACGGCTCGCCACCGCTGAGACGTTCCTTTGGACTGTGTTGCCAGGCGCTAAGCCGCGGAGATGGGCCCCGCCACTCGTTGCACGCTTCGGCGTAATAACGCAAGTATATACATCAACAAAAGCGTATTTTTTTAGTCCTTCTTGATCTTGAAATCAAATCCTTGCTAAGTTTTGATTTTGATTTGAAAAACTTCATCGTCTAATTTCGTGTGACAGATTTTCAACCACACCCAAAAGAATCAAATCAAAATGCGATTGATTGATTTTGAAATAGAAACTCTGAAGCCAGTGAGAATTTTTAGATGGCTAGCTTACCTTTGTCGCCACCTGGTGACTGCAACATAATTAATACGTCACCGTGTTTGAGAAATTAAATTGAAATACTTGGCTTGAATCCCAAATTTTCGTAAAAAGGAAACGTTGGATGATAGACTGCCTATTTTTTTACAGCGGGTAGTGGGAATTTTTTCAGCGTAGAAAGCCTTTTTTTGTTGCTAACATCTACGATAATGGCCAAGTGGTAAGGGCGCCCGCCTCTGGA
Source organism: Trididemnum miniatum (assembly GCA_964006365.1). Lineage (NCBI taxonomy): Eukaryota > Metazoa > Chordata > Ascidiacea > Aplousobranchia > Didemnidae > Trididemnum > Trididemnum miniatum. Next base: position 3,069,489 of record OZ023250.1, read on the forward strand.
GCTTATTAACTTGAATTTGATTACGAGTCGGGACAAACCAATGACTGCGGAAGTGTGAAATTGATACAATTCACAGCTTCCCTACTTGACGCTCAGCATTAACTGGACTGTGTGGAGAACAAGCCGAGAAGTCTGATTTCTTTAAATTTATCCTCCTATCACGAGAAAGCGGCGGAGGCGCTATGCGTAGGACAAATCCAGACTCGCTTAGGGGTTGCCTCCGTTTTCAAGTTTTCCGCTTGAACTTTGCTTCTGACTTCTTTACTTTACTGCTTGCCAGATTCCACCAAGCAGAGATATTCATCGTGAAGTATCTTATTCAAGGACGCAACAACGAGACTAGGTTGGAAGTTGAACCATTAACCTTGCGATCATGGTCGTCGTAAAAACGCCACTCCAAACCACTGCGCTACACTGCCGACAAGTCTACTATAGTTGTGCTTTTGACAAAGGCTTTTTAGTAGAATTCTTCATCTTAGAGTGGTAGATCGATGACCAGCAACTTCAAAGCGTGTTTTTTACAGTGCTTTGATTGATTTCTCATGGAAGAGAAATATGCAACTAAATACAAAATTTTTATTTTGAATCGCTAATTCATTGAAAGTCTTGCTTAACCTAGAGTTTTTGGCCTAATCATTCCAGTCATTTACATATTTTTGAGTTTTCACTTTCCAGTTTATTTTACTACAGTTTCATGAAATCCTGATGTTTTTAACAAACAGAGGGTTGAGGCTTTATCATCTCAACACGAAGATACCTGAGGATGTTTTTAAACAATATTGACCTGAAAACTCAACAGGAATAATTGAGAAAGACTGCTTAAGGACCTTGAGTTTTTCGAGTCAGTAACCACCCGGTATATATGTCACATGCGATCAACTCCAGCCGTGAATCAGCCGGCTCCACCTTTCATTCTAAAATCTATTCCATCAATTCGGAGGTTACTCAAGGTTCGACGCTGGGTCCATTGCTTTTCCTGCTATACATCAACAATTTAATTAATTGCTCATCTGTTACACCTCGTTTGTTTGCAGATGACACTTGTTTAATCTTTAACGATGATGCTCTAGAAAAACTAATTGGTAACATTAATGAAGAACTTATCAGGGTTCGCCTCTAGATGGCAGCAAATAAACTTTGCATAAATGCCCAAAAATCCTCGGCACTTCTTATATCACCCAAATCTAACGCCCAAATTAATTATCAACCTGGCTTTTACAATAGCACAATAATTACATCAGATAAATCAGTGAAATACCTTGGCATTCAAATTGATAATGATCTCACCTTGAAATCACATATTCATAACCTCCACACGAAACACTCACGCTCTCTGGGAATAATGTTTGAAGCGAAAAAAATTTTCCCTAAAAATGTTTTATTACAATAATTGTTCAGTATTATGCCATGTTCAACTCACACCTTTTATACTGCATTACGGTATGGACTTCTACCGACTCAACTTACCTTCATCCACTTCGTATACTGCAAAATAAAGCGGTTAGATTAATAGGCCTACCTGGCTCTGATGCCAAACATCCAACTTCTTAAATCCACAAATTATATAATATTATGATATGGTCAAATTGCAATTGGACATGCTAGTACATCGACATTTTAACAATGATTCAACATGTAATCTGATTGGCTATTTCACCAACGTTAATAAATCTCACTCTATCGCCACCAGAAGACATTCTATTGGATATAATCATCACATACTGAGATACACATCATCCAAATTACAACGCTCAATTAAATACCTTGGGGTAACGGTTTGGAACTCAATTCCTGTTGACATCAGAAAATGCTATTCACGTAGTTAAAAAAAAAATCCAAAAATTTCTGACTGAGGAGGGTTACTGAAATCAATTTATTTAACTAGCAGTTAACAGTATCAATCTGTTTTGTTTTCTTGTTTTACAAAAACGAACACGGTTTAAATTACGTGTTTAAATTATCGTCTTTTCTTCTTTATATTTTAAGCAAATTCGTTTTTAGTTATATTAAGATAATAACTATACTGTACATTCTAGGGTGGCTGCTTGACTCGAAGACCCTATGGTCACTTCGCAGTCTCCCTGTCCTTTACGGTGATTTATTTTGATTATCATTTTATATTCATCATGTTTGAGATTACGGACAAATAAAATCCAATGAATGAATAAATGAATCAAACCTGCTCCGTAGAATACGTAATCTGCTCACGATAACCTTAGGTCATGTCGCCTACGATGCGTTAGTTAATAATAATTTCCTCAAAATTGGATGGTCAAAAGTTGGAGTAAGTAAAGAAGCAATAAGTAATAGCAATTATATACTTGCAAGAAACAATAAACTCTGAGATCACTTTATACTACGTACATAATTAATCAGTGCCGGTATTGCAAGAAATTGCTTTTGTCTGTCGCCTAATTGAAAGCTAACTTTCGCATTGCCTGTAATTTTATAAGATTTAAGATGGGTTTACACAAAATGGAATTTCGGAATACAATATTTATTGCACGAAAACATCTCAAGGCGGGAAAATAATACCGCAGTCATTCTTAAAACTAGATGTTTCGACAACATAGATTCAGCTGTCATCATCAGCTGCGCAAGCAAGGCAGTATGAGTATAACACAGCTGATGGTGACAATTGAATATATGACGCCGAAACGCTCAGTTTTGAAAAATATTATTTTTTCAGGTATGGAATTGACAGAGGTAACGCTATCTACGTGCGAGGTCCTCGGTTCGGTTTCCTGGGACTAGTCAGAAACAGCACCCTATATACCCATGTCTAGTCTCGGTGGCCCAAAAGCCCACGGCCTTCCTGCATTACAATTAAAGTTTTAATTCACAATGACTTTTTTTACATATGACGTCAAAACACATATTGTTGTGGAGAAAGCCCGTGGACGTCGGACTTGACACGGACATATGGATAAGGTAATTTTTGGCCACGGCTCGCTATCGCTGCGATGTTTGTTCGAAGCTGTGTTGCTCATGCGCTGAACCGCGGAGATGCACCCCACCACTTGTTACACAATTCGACGTAAATCCTCAAATATAAGAACGATTTGATGTTCGAAATGAGCGTCGATATCTTCCACATTCCACTGAAATGCTTCCACAGAATTCAAATTTACTGTAAACCGATTTGTTATTTGCAAAGCATTTCGTGATTGCTTCCCACAAAGCTATGTAAGATTGACTTCGGTCGTCGCCATACTTGTTATAACAGTCTATGTAACTTGACGTACAAAAAATCGCATCTCAAGTTTGGGAATCCATCTAAACACCTTGAAGCTTAAATCTGGTAAAATTGAAAATCCGTAATCCAAATCCCCACAAAACTGTCGCTGCAATTGGACCGAAGCAGTGCTTGCTGTGCCAGGGTTAGACACCAAAAGAAACTGCACCTCCTTCTAAACGTAGTGGTAACAGCACACTGATCGTGATTTTTAGTGTAACACGAAGTCCTTTCCGGATTAAGATTTTGAATTGTTATTCCAACTACAGTACACAGCAGAGATGTGCGAGAATATGAAGTAGGATATAAACGGACCGGATTTCGGCAATTTTTGCAAATTTAATTTTGATGTCTTGTATGCATTTGGATCGAGTTTTGAACTGTTAAATCCGTACATCTTTGGTACTCAATCTAAGCATGCAAGTGGACAGCGCGACAAAAGTGTAAGTAGCTTATTTTGGGTTATCGCATTTTTGAAAATTTAGCGGAAATTTAGGATTTTGCGGGCATAACCTCTGAATATGACTAGGGATATTAAAATGTACCAGAACAAGAATTTTTTATATTTGTAGGATCTCGTAAACTCGTTGCGTTTTCGAAAACTTTTTGTGACTAGTAAAGTTTCTGCAATGAATGTAAATGCCTCAACATCAATTATGTTGAATTTTCGAAGTGGAATTTCACCAAGGCATTTCAAAAGACGACAAACGACGTGCATCTGCTACAACTTGAAAGCAGTTCTAGCCGGAGTAGTTGCCTTTTTTTTCATCCGATTCATTCTTTCTCATGCTTATAACTTTGAAAAGTATTTTAAAGAAAGTAAACGCCTATACGCACTAATAAGGGTTCTCTGATTGCCTTATTTATTTGTTTTTATGCTTTTGTCACGAGAAAGAGACAGAGGCGACATAGGAAGAATCCGGATTCTCTTTGGAGTTTCCTTTGCATCCGAGTTTTCGGGTTGAGTCTTGCTTCTGACTCCTTCAATTTGTTGCTTGTTGAATTCCACCAAACAGGGATAATGTCGTGAAGCATCTAATTCAAGGACCCAACAAGGAGACTTGGGTGGTAATTGAACCATCAACCTTGCCATCATGGTCGTCGCAAAAACCACGCTCCGAACCAATTGGACACGCTATCGACGAATTGATGTTTCATTTTAGTGGCTTAGGTTACGAGCGGCATGAATCTAAACATGAAGAACATAAACTAATGGTTCGATTCCCTGTCAACCAACACGTGAAAATATGCATCTTGAATAATTATACAAAGTTAGTATAAATGAAAGCAACCAAATCACACAAACAGCGAGCATCGCATTATCTTTTGCAAGAAATATTATTAACCAAGATCCGTAATCGGTAAAACACCGTTTGGGAATTTTCCAAATACTGGATGACACAAAAAAAAACGTTCATCACCAAAAATCGATTAACTTCCAAAATTTTAGGTTAATTGACAAGAAATTTTGGTTACTTGAGGTAAAGCCTGCGTAGCAAACATCTCTTAGGTTTTAAGTCTGTACCAGTTCAAAAAGTCTTGGTTTCACTTAGCTCAAAAATGTGCTCGAAATGAGCTCCCCGTCGCAGCAGGCACACTTGGATCTGACAGGTAAAGTTCTCAATGACCCTCCCGCATTCTTCTTTGTGATCGCTCTTGTTCCTGCTTTGATTTCTGCCTTCAGGTCAAGAATTGTCTGAGGATTGTTGGCTTGTTGCCATACACCCTGTCCTTATAAGGTATCCCCACAGATAAAAATCTGGGAGATTCAAGTCTTTCGCATACGGCGACCACTCTGGGTCACACCTGCAACTGATCAGTCGGTCAGGAAAGCCCTGCTCCAGCCACTCCAATGATTGAGATCTGCGATAAGAAGTCTACGCACAGTCTTCCGGTTAATTCCAAGCTCCTGACTTCTTCCAAGTACAGACTTGCTTGGGCTGCGGTCTGCGGACAACAGAGTCTTTGGGAGCCGCAACGTTGTGCGGTGACTTGTATAATTTTGATTGGCTAGAGTGTGATTATCTGTTAGTATTTTTACAATTGAGGTTTTGCAGAGTTTGATGGGTTCTGAACTTGTTGACTCGTTTATAGATCGTTGCGTGGTCAAAAAATGCATGACTACCGAACCGTTTTTTGAATTGCAATTGAGCTGCATGGATAGACTTATGGCGAAAGTATGCCTCGACTATAAATACCTTTTTTCAGTAACCCATGGCATCTTGAAGGACAAATTTGGTATACTTTTAGAATAACTCTACTTAGCTTATCTAAAAAATCAAAAAAATAGGCATTTTATTTTTGGAGTTATTCAAACTTAAGATGATGAACGTTTTTTTGTGTTAATTTTGTAGTGCGCAACAAATAATTTTCGCTGATTCTTGTAATTCCAAATTTTGTTAATTTCTTTTTTTTTCAGAAACGATTCATTAATATTTAGTTGAAAGTGATTTCTACTTTGCGAGTTTTAATCCGGGTTCACCGAAATTAATTGCACAAACTAAAAAAATCGAGTCATGTATTACGTCTAAACCTGCGGTGTGCCTCGCTAAACGTAAGTTAATGCAGGTGAGATCTTACGAACTCAAATTTTATTCTTGGTGGAGACAACAATAGAAAAACTTTAAGACAGTGATCTAAATTTTCAGTTTGCAATCACTGTCACTCACTTCGCAGGTCATAGACACAGTACGCAATCACGGCCACAGTTGATAGATCACAGATAACGAGGTAACAACAGCCTCAGGACACAGATCACAGGTTTCTTAAATTCAGAACTTATTGTTGCAGAACCGACTGCAATATAAGCGCCAGGAGAAATTTCGAAGGCCTGACTTGAGCGAAGCTTCCAACCAACCTTTAATCATAAATTCATTTATTGCTACTCTCTGACGACAGGGAAATAAAACTCTGAAATGAAAAAAACTTAAACAGACTTAATAAAACACTTGCCATAGCAAGCTTCGCCTGGGTATAAAACTGAAGTTTTCGTTGGTAAAATAAAATTGGTCCGAACCGTTACCTCAACAGAACGAATCTGAGGGAAAAGCGTGTGAGGTGCTAGAAGAAAACAAATCACGTGATCAGTAATTGCGCAACACATTTTTGGGCATTTCTTAAAAATTGCAATAAAATTTTGAAAGTGCGGAAACAATGGTAAAATAACTAACTTCAATCCAGAAGCGGTGACTAGAGGCACTATTACAGTACTAACAAAGGAACGGAAAACAAACATGCTGGAACGAGCCCAGCCCAGGGTTTAAATTAATCAAATTGCAAAGCCGGTGCGTGAACACTTATTAAATATCAAAACTATATAACTGAAACTTACCAACTTGTTGTAACAGACAGACTACAGCAAGAAAGGATTATGCTCTTAAAATTACTTGCTAAACACTATAGTATATAACTCTTACGAGCTGAAACGAAATACTTAAGATCTAAGTGCAATATTATTAGCAAGGTAACAACTGAAGTTTTCAAGCTGTTGACGCGCTGGCAACACACAAGAAATGACTTGGTAACATAATTTTTGACCAATGAGTTGGCAATTGAATTCCTGAAGCACAACATTATTGTGGTGATTAACCGTCTTACGGTGCGGCGTAGGCTAAATTAGTACCGGTGGCAGTAACACAGTAAGTACGATAGTAACTGATTATAATCATTTAAAGTGCATGTGGCTAACTTAGATTGTCAGATATATGATGAATATAAGGAATCAGGTTCACAACAGTCAACAGTTTAAACATAAATACATCTTTTTACTAAAGGCAAATCAATTCGTAAGCGATTACGACGTAACATCATGAATAATCAAGACAATTGAATAGAAACAATTGTTTCACTCAATGTACATAAATATGACGTCATACGATCCAAGTGAAACAATTATTGACACAATAACAGAAGTATTTATTTCGCAAAACATTTCGAAATAATTCCTTGATTATAAACAATTAATAGAAAAATTGAATAATTTATTTATTGTTTATTTACATTAATGCAGGTCATGAACTTGAATAATAATTACGAAAAAAGTTTTCCAGTGGTTTCATAATTTGATTAGAACAGAAATACATGACAGTAATGATTTGTTTGTAAACTTTTCATCTTAAATTGGTTTCTCACACAGAGCTTGATAACTATGGCTACATAATTCATCCCTAACAAATAATCCGCCCCCATCATTACCAGTAAAGTACGCAAAAGCGCAATCTAAATTATCTCCACTAGAACCGGTTCGTGGATAGCCAGGATTCCACAACGAACCATCATCAGGGTTTGCTCGATTAGCATTCAACCAGCGCCATGTTCCTTCACTTGCTGAATCACTCAATCCAATCCAGTAATTACCGCTCAGCGAAAGTCCTCGCCAAAGTAACCTGCACAAAAGACTATCACAAGTAACCGAGAATACTAGAGCTTGGCTATTTTTTACTTCCTGAGAAAAACCCGGATCTCATTATTTTATTTCTCTTTTTTATGAAAAGAGAAATTTTTTGTAAATTAGGACGAATTTGTTGCATTTACATTGAAAATCAAAGTTTCCATCATCAAATCATTGTTAGCTTAATTCCAGTTCAGAGCATTTTTGCAAAACCGTTAGTCTTTTGTCAACCAGCGTGATTTATTCAAGCAATTTCAGTAAAAATATTCATGTGGAAACTCTCTCAATCAAAGATCTTTTTATTGGTAGAAACTTCAGCTCCTGCAAGTTCCAATTACTCTGCTAATGTTTAGTTTAATGGGCCAATTGTTCACGGGCTTTCTGCACCGCAATCAAAACTTGACGTCATAATCACTTTTTCAATTATGACATTAAAATCTGGTTGTGATGGAGAAAGCCCTTGGTCTTTTGGACCATTCGAATTGGAAACGTAGGCTATAGACAAGATAAATATGGAACACTTGTAAATAGTTGTTTCCTAGAGCAGTGATTCTCAATCACAGGTCCACTGACCGCTGTCGGTCCGCAACCGGAAAGTGAGCTTTGCGCACAACAACTTACTTGTTTTCCACAGCTGGCAGACGAGTTTACGAAACATTGATAACTTTACAGTAGTTTTACTCTACTCAAAGCCCAGTGTTTTCTGCGGCCAACGTTACAATGCGAGTAATAATGTTGGACAGCGCAGTATATATTCAGCTGTTGCACGTAGTTCGTCTTTTTTCCCGAATAAAAAAAAAAATCGAGGTAGATGAGACGAAGCACGTTGCGCAGAACAAATATATTTTTTGTTGTTGTTGCAAAAAGTAATAAAATTATATCAACACGAAAACGATTATAATAATTAAGACGTTACAAATAACGTCGTAAAGCACATACAGGTACAGTAATAGCACAGTTCAATACATATTCCATTTTCGAAAATGTTTTTTCAAATTCCCATTACGTTTAGCAATCTATTCTGATTTTTCAGAAAATTAATGGTACTTATATATAACATGATATTTTGATTTGGTTTTTTCAATTTTACATCTATAAATTAAAAATCTTGCATTAAGTAAAAAACAATTATTCAAATCCGTCTTATTACAATTTTCTGTGAAATCCAAAAATTTTGTTAAAATTGCAAAAATCTATGTCCCGTTTTAAATGACAGCATATGTCAAATGCTATCAACCGCTCAAACTGCACCCACGTATAATTCAAATCAGCGAAATCAATGACATCAAACAAAAGGCGAATATTATCGCCTATGTGTCTGCCTTTGATGAAGCCATTTTGACTGGGTTTAATCAAAGCATTTAAGCGACTTTTCATTCGATTATTAATGGTAGAAGCAATTATCTTATAATCGACGTTAAGCAAAGTTATTTAAGATAAGTTGTTGTATCAGTAATGACATTTCGTTTTTTTGCTGTTTTGTAAAGACCACTGGTTCTTGAAATTCATGATAAAATCTAACCGGTGCGTTACCTAAAAAGGTTGACAAGCACTGTGCTAAAACGTTTTGTTTGAGCAATCGGATGATGACTTTATTTTTTGTTTCAAAATATAGTATCAGCTAAGCCGAAATTAAGAAGCAAAAACACTAAAACAAACTTGTTTTGTGTTGAATTTTATTTTATTTAAGTTATTTATTTATTTTTGTTTAATGAAAATTCACGCTAATAATATACGAGTAAAAACTTTTTGTGACCTTTTCCTGTGGGCAACAAAACCCTGTCCCGCACCAGAACTTGCGGCCGAGGTAAACAATATGGTCATGAGATCACATCCCAACACTTAATAACAAGTTTTTTTTCAATGTCTGATATCGTTAAATAGTATAAAATGTATAGTATGCCGTCACAACAATGACAATAAAAGTCGCCAAAAACGTAATTCTTCGTTAAGATCTGTAGAAATTTTGATTCAATTATATTCTCACATATTATTTATACAGTATCAAAACCAGGGGCGACTCCAGCTTTTTATGGCTACTCGGATTCGACATAAACAGTGTCGCAAAAACAGTAAAAAAGCACTAAAATAACAATTACACAACCGCCAAATTGTTGCAAAATATTTTCATTTATACATAGAGTTTAATCTTCTTAATTTGGTGGCAAACTCACACAAAGTTTGTTGTGTAGCTCTTTGTTATCAGCAATGCATTTTGAATCAGAGAGGAACAGACATTAATGACGAAACAAAAAGCCTGCATTTACTACAAGTCAGCTAAAGTAGTCTATGATGGCAGACGTTCCACGAAATCTTTTTTCTATTCCTCTCCGCAATTGTAGCTCGGGCTATTCCTCGTGGACCCGAGTTCCACAAACAAGTGAAGGAAAGAATTGTGTGAAACTACGTAACAAAAGTTTGCATTGTGTGGCTGAGGCAAATGCGATCGAGCCCGAGTAAGATTTAATAAGGAAAAAGGCTTTTCTCTTGTTTCTCTTTTTCATTTCTCCGCAATACGGCTCGGGCCATTTTCCTCTGGCTAGAGCTAGATAAATTGTTGAGCAAATAACGAAACTGCCACCGCACACACCAGTACTTTTTACGATGACTGTTTCTTTCATTAAACTTGATACAAATCAAGTTAAAAAAGTTTTATGCTTATTTTTCAGAATTTAAGTATAACAAGCCTTCCATCACTTCGTAACCCAGGCTCAGCCCGAGAAGCCCGAGTGCCGGAGTCGCCTCTGGGCGATAATCTTCGCCTTTTGTTTGATGTCATTGATTTCGCTGATTTGAATTATACGTGGGTGCCGTTTGAGCGGTTGATAGCATTTGACATAAGCTGTCATTTAAAACAGGACATAGATTTTTGCAATTTTAACAAAATTTTTGGATTTCAAGAGTTAGAAAATTGTAATAAGACGGATTTGATTAATTGTTTTTTACTTAATGCAAGATTTTTAATTTATAGATGTAAAATTGAAAAACCAAACCAAAATATCATTATAAGTACCATTAATTTTCTGAAAAAATCAGAATAGATTGCTAAACATAATGGGGATCAAAACCATCGACTACTACTGTATTGATTTATAATACCACACAATAAATCAAATTTGATAATTACATTCTAATCGCCACATCGCGAACTCCGTATTGAGCGAGATCTCCCCCCTCTTGTTGACACAGAGATTGACTCGCACTCCATGATTGGCCTGTAGAGGTTGCAATCGCTTTATATTGGTATCCATTGAACGGAGCAATCCAACCCCCGTCCAACGTCATGTATCCACGAAGCAACGCTGCGCTAATATTGGCTGAAACAAATCGAAAATATGAAACTTGAAATAACCTGTGAGGTGCAAAAAAGCTAAGGCTCTACCGAAAAATTTCCCGTCATTTTCCGCAAAAAATTGTTGGAATGTTGTAAGTGGAATCAGTCTTCTAATTTTTTTGGTGCGTTTTTTTTTTTAATGTGAGAGAAAAACAAAGAAATAATTAAATGTTATTCGCAAAAATTACAGAACGTGCCATGGATTAATTTGAAACGTGATGATCGGCAAATTTTGGAGGAGCAAGGTCCGGAAAATTAACATAGCCTATTCCAAGCTGCATTACTTTTTGCGAAAATTTTAGCAGTAGTATACAGGATCTTTTATTTCTGCACCGTTAAAATGCAAATAACACAATATAAGAATTCAACTGCAAACGTACACAGAAATAGGAAGACAGAACAAAACGATTACGGTAACGTTGTAGCATGCAAGAAAAAGTGAAAATGAAGATGAAGGGAATAGTAAGCATGGTCGCGACACCCGATTAAACTAAAACTGAGGAGCAATGAAGAAGAAGAAGAAAAAGCTTGGAAAATACATCAAAGCGTGTTTGATAATTTGTGCGAGAAAATCGTTGGAAAAATGTAAGCGGAAAAATTTCAATGGAGCTGCTGCGACTCCACCATCAATAATTTCGAAAAAAAAAACTCATCCGCGCGAAACAAATATTTTTTCAAAATAGAAAATTTTAAATTTTGTCGGTGAAGCCTGGGCTAAAATATACGCTGTAATTTACTATTAACAAGTATTGCAGTATTTTACATAATGTCACGTGAATACTAGTATTATGATGGCGTAAGTAAGCACTTGATTAAAGAATGAGGTACTTCTAATCTTTTAGTTTCGATTCTGGTGAGCTTCAGCTTTTCAAGCAGTTGACGATAATATATAACGATCCAAAAAAAAAACAATTTCAAGTAAAATCAATTTGGTAACCATATTGAATAAAAGAGTTGATATTTTTAGGGGTGTTGCGATTTTTCTTTTCTTGTTTTTGTACGATTTCAAAAATATTGAGTGAACAGAGTGCATAAAAATGTTGCAAGGTTGAATCATCAAATGGAGGGAAGTTACTGGTGAACCATAGAACTGTAAAATTTAGCTTCCAACCTACTTACTTATGATAAAGTATTTTGACTCACCAATGTCAACGCTGCTTTGGTTTGCTCGAAGACTGTTCAACGCATCTCGCAAGAAACTCAGTTCAACTGAAACGAAACAGAAATATTCAAAATGCAGGTTGATGATATTATGATAATTTCAAAGTACTTTATTATACCTGAAGTTGAGTTGGATTGATTTGCTTGTAATGTGTTGAGTTCTTCTTGTAAGTAAGTTAAACCGACTGAAAAATATGTGTAATATTTGCGTCAAATCAAATCTTCAAGATACTCGCGGTACTACGCCGAAGCATGCAACGAGTGGAGGGACCATGCATCTCCGCGTCTTATCACCAGGTGAATGCAGCTTCGACAAAATGTCGCAGCGGTGGCTAGCCGTTGACGTCATCATGCTGCTTGACAGGCCCGGGAATCAAATCCACGACTTCCCGCACCAATAGCGTGTGCTTGACACTGAGCTATCCGGCCGGTGTAATAATTACGTATGAAAATTCAGAAAATACCAACAAAACTATCTTAAATTTACGCTCGGGTAGTAGGTCGAGATCCTTAAAAGAATTGTCGATTGCAATCGGTTTTATACGTCATCTTTATAATCATTGATTTGAATGTCAAGTCTCTTAGCCAAAGAACGTTTATCTTAAAGGGGGTCCTCGACCTTTTTACAGGCACTACGGGGTGTTCGCAGGGAAAATGTGTACTAGGACGGAGCGAAAATAGGAAAAAAAATTTGCTTTGCAATGGTAATAGTAATGAAAAGTTGCCATTTGACCTAAAAACATCTCACGCAAAAAATAGCTTTGTTGAATAAAGTTTAAAATCCCCGCAACTCAATTGAAATTTTCATTTTTTGCCAAAAAATTGCCCAAATCTGACACTTAATTGACAAGTTTAGACATTGTTTATCGGAAACGCAATAGTAATATTAGTCTGAAATCGTTTAATCTGAAATCATTTTCAGCAAAATGTAAACAAATTAGAATAACGTTACAAATTGCCGCAACCCAGCTAATTTAGAAATATTACCTAATTTTGGAGCAATAAAAGTAATAAAGAGAAGAACAAGTACTGCTATTAAAATAAGTATAAACTTCAAATTTGGCTTCGTGCAGAATGCAAATACCCCCGACATTTTTATTATATAATAATATGTCGAATGATAACCATATATATCGGACAAGTTATGGTCTAAAATCTAAATAATTTCAAAAAACATGCTTCAGAAAACCATAGGTGGCAAAACCGAGGGTCCAAGCCTTCTCACTTTTTTGAGGAGAGGGGCACTAGGGGGCCCTAATTTATGCCCACATTTTTTCCATACATCCAGTGAATGAATGCATTTGCAAAGTAATGATGCTAAAACGACGAGGGCCCAAATTCATTCCCTGCTTTTCACTATTTTAGTCAGTTATGATCCTTATCCAAGCTGAGCGCCGAACGATCCGTTTTGCACATTCGCACAACGACCAATCTCGGATACTACAATTGGTAACAAATATGCAATAGAACTAAGAACAACTGCGTAGCGAAGAAAGGTCATAGACACCACTCTGCGGCATAACAAACGTAGAAGCACAAATCTGCATTTCTTTAACTTTATAAGCACTTATGTTTATCTATATGCTGTATCTGAGCTTCTGTAGCGTAGCGAGAAATTAAAAAAAAAGGGTAAACTACAAAAGCTATTAAAAGAGCGTGGCATATATCAGAAACTTGACAATATTTGTTCTTTTTTACTGAAAGCAAAGTCAAAAGGGGGGAGGAGGCAACCGTTGGCAATCGTTTGCTAACTCCATCGTCTTCATGTGCAAGACAGTAGAAGTTGTAAAACCCGTTGTAAGTTAATATAAGCAAAAAACTTACGGCAGAATTTTTTTTTTGACAGCTTTTACTATTCGCTAATTTTAATGGTGTATTTCAAAAGTTTTGGTCAACTCAATCCATTAATGTAGCTCTTTTATTCTTACCGTTGTTGCTCGTATTAAGATCTTGAACTTGTTGACGAAGTGCATTCAGTTCAACTAAAATGAGAAACTGTTGTTAATTATTTTGCTAAAAGTATAAATCAACAAGACAATATTAGCCGCGTTTGTTACATCGATAGAGTAATGAATGGGTGAGTTGAGGCATCGGTTGCGAGCGTCCAATAGTAGTCGGTATATTGATAGTTAGTGTATGTGCGTCTGTTGTACATCACCATCTTCTTCTGACTCCATCGATGATCAAATGATTGTCAATTGATTTCGCAATGGACTGATATTTGTCGGCCAATTCAATGTCTTCTTAAAGCACTTACCATTTTATTGAATCACCCATCAAATCGCACCGATTATAAGGACTGGATGATAGCCTCTCTAACCCTGGAGAGGTAAACTGGGTTTGTATTCCCACTAAGGTTTAAGTCGTGGGCCGAAACTTTGTATGTACAACTTTCCAGTTAGACGTTCAGTATCATAAAAACAGTGTGAAAACCAACCCAACAAAGTCGCTTGTGATGTCTTTGGAAAATCGGAATGATATTAAAACAGCCGACGACTTAATAATCCTGTTGAATTTTTGCAATATTTTTGTAAAATGTAGGGCTTATTTGTTATTGTTGTTAACGTCAGTGAGGTATTGCATGGTGTGATAATCAAAAAGTTTAGCTATGGTGTAAAAGACAATGGGAGTGCTGACATTTGCAATACTTCCTGTTTCGATGCTTTAAGCAAGGATGTGTTGGCACTCAAACAGTTGGAAGACATTTAGTTTACTACAAAATATTTTTACTTACGTTCAACACTGTCATTACTAAATATTCCTGCATCACCTTTTTGGCTTTTTTCTATAAACGCATTGGCTTGCAGTTTCTGATGAACCAGTGTTTTTACTGCAAACCATTTAAGAGTTTGAAATCAATGGAAAAAACAACAGCATGACAATGACCATTGACCAACGACGCAAATGATAACATCTTGAGTTTGTTTGTTAAATTTTATCAAAATAGATTTATATAGATTCTGCAAAAACTTACAATAATCTTCGCAAAACAACTTTATTTAGTTTTCATAACTTGTGGCTCATGGTTTCTAATAATTTTAATATTTGTGGTATTAGGCAAGAGCGTTGGAAGGTGGGGGCTGAAGCCCCCCTGTATTTTTTCAGCCCTCCCATAGAAGCTTTGAATTCCCCTTCAGCTCCCTTTTTCAAAAATTTATACCTACAGTACACCCTATTGCGCTTCAACGATGGCTTTATGACGTCAGTTGTTAATCGTTTCTTTTCTTCATTGATGCCATCAAACCAACGTACTAACTTTTGCAACTTCGCGACTAAGATGAAAAAAAATCGCTAAAACTGTTGGATTTTTTGGTAACTTCGTGTATAAATCATTATGATGTCACAGTAAAGTTTTTTTCCAATTTTAAAAGAAACTTTAGGGCAAATAACAGCGAAACATCAAAATATCAATTTAGAATTAGCAAGCATATCGTAGGAGCTTGAGACTGAGACAAGTGGACAATTATAAAAGTTTATAAATCATGTGTCTTTTGCACACATTTTTGTACGAGTAAGCAATTTTGGGGGCAATTGTACGCTAGCGCTGAAGCCGTCGAAAACCACAGGAAGAAAGTAAGTTACAAAATATGATATATCAACTTACTGAGGAGCAATATTGTTTCAGCAATTAGTACGCAGGCTTGGTCGAAATTTATGAAGTTCTTCAGTTCAGCTTTTGGTTTCCACATAACGAAACTGCATCTCGTAAACTACAGAGCTGTTGGAGAAAAAATCAGCTTCTAAGGCTTTTCATACTAGAGAGGAAAATGAACTTCAAAATTTTTTTATATTACGCATGATACATGTTGCTATAACAAGGAGGGGCATGATGTATGTTGCAATAACAAGGAGGGGGGTTTCCTACTTAAAAGTACTTCCAACGCCCCTGGTATTATGTAAAAATTTCAGTTACGACCATTCGTTTCAATTGTAAATATTTCATTATCTAAAGGTACGAATGAGCTTAAAAAAAACATTCAATATTTTTACAATTTTCTCCAAGTATTTTGATAACCGCTTTGCCCTGCATGGCGTGATAGCAAACGTCTTTTCAAAATTTAGTTTAATTTGGCATCCAATAGTTTACAACTTATTTAGATTCAACCATCTTTTTACCTCTACTCACATTGGTTTTACAGTATTGTTTGTTTTACAGTAGAAGTTTTTTATGTGTTTTTTTTTTTGCTGAAGTTTTTGTATTAGTGAAGTATAAGCATCATGGCAGATGACCCAGTTGGGCAACGAACCTGCGAAACCAGTTTCGCGGCCCAAGGCACCAACCACTCAGCCAACTCCATTACGTGTTACACAATAGTAGGCCTAGTTGTAAAAACAGTTGTTACACAATGAAAAAAAATTACGGCAAAATTTTTTTTTGACAGTTTTTACTCTATGTAAATTTTAATGGTATGTTTCAGAAGTTTTGCTCAACTTGATCCATTAATGTAGTTCTTTCATTCTTACCGTTGTTGCTTGTATTAAGATCTTGGACTTGTTGACGAAGTGCATTCAGTTCAGCTAAAATGAGATGTTAATTATTTTACTAAAAGTATCAGCCGCGTTTGTTACATCAATCGAGTAGGCTTAATGAATGCGTGAGTTGACGCATCGGTTGAGAGCGTTCAATAGTAGTCGGTATATCAATAAGTTAGTGTGTGTGTGTGTTGCATCGATGATCAAATATCGTCGATTGATTTTGCAATGGACTGATATTTGATGGCCAACTCAATGTCTGCTTCAAGCACTTACAATTTTAATGATTATAAGGACGGGATGATACATGATAGCCCCTCTAATTCTGAAGTGGTAGACTGGCGGTTGTTTTTCCACTAAGATTTAAGTCGTGGGTCAAAACTTTGTATTTACATCTTTACCTGTTTAACGTTTAGTATTATAGAAACAGTGTGAAAACAACCAAACAAAGCCGCTTGTGGTGTCTTTGGAAAATCGGAATGGCACTAAAACGGCCCACGACCTAATAATCTTGTTCCATGGCCCCCATTGGTTTCTCGCGACAGAAAGTACGAAATGGTTCTTCGTTAATAAAACGTTAACTTTTAAGATGCTTAACCTTCAAACGACTGAAACAAATTCCAAGCATACTTTCAGAAAATCCTGATACCAGCCACAACAATTCTAACTGCGGCAAATTAAAACATTAATTTCAGAAATATTTTCTTAAATTGTAGCGTTTAGTTGATACCGTTCTTAACGTCAGTGAGGTATTAGTGTGATAATCATGAAGTTTGACCGATATGAAAGACGAATGGAGTGCTGACATTCAGAATACTTTCTGTGTCGATGTTTTAGGCCAGGGGTGTGCAACAGGCGGCCCGCGGGCCACTACCCGGTCCGTCAAGCCATTTAGTGTGGCCCTTATCAACACTCTCATTTTTTCCCATCAAAGCATCGAATCATAACCAGACAGTTCAATAAAGTGACGGTTTACACTTCGTGTGTTTTTTTCGTAGCTTAGCCCAGCAATTTGATAATAATAGTACCTGAAGTAACTATTCTTTCGTTCTGTGGTTTAGACTGGTTCACTTATCAGCCTGTGTCTGGAAATTTTGCGTTATATACAATGTGTTACTCGCAACAGGAAGAAAGCGGTGTTAGCGGCCATTGTTTTCTCAATTCATTTGCAATTTGTGCTTTGTCTCAGATGGCTGATACAGCGTGTGTCTCTGTAGACTCGGGTTTGATTCCAAGTCCAGTCAAATTAGAGACTTTAATATAGGTTATCACAGCTTTCCTGCTTGATGCTCAGCAATAAATGGACAGTGTTGAGAACAAGCCGGCAAGTTTACTTGTGTCACTGGGAAAAGTTAAAAACGGGTTGACACTACCTCTGTTATGGCTGATGTTAGCAAACTGAGCATGAACATTAAATTCTGAAAGTCCCGTTAAAATGTTACACAAATAATATTTTTTTACATTGTGAGAAATTTTTAGTTCGTTGCGTAAATGGCAAAACTAAATTATTGGTGTGGCCTAGCTGGACTTTTTAGTTGTTTATATGGCCCACCCACAAGAAATGTTGCACACCCCTGCTTTAGGCCAATAGCATTTGTTGGCGCTCAAACAGTTTGAAGATACTTAGGTTACCACAAAATATTTTTACTTACGTTCAACATTGTCATTACCGAATATTCCTGCTTCACCTTTTTGGCCTTTTTCACCTTTTTTACCAGATTTTACCTGATAAGTACATTGGCTTGCAGTTTCTAATGAACCAGTGTTTTTAATGCAAACCATTTGAGAGTTTGAAATCAATGGAAAAACCAACGTCATGGCAATGACCAACGACGCAAATGATGACATCTTGAACTTTTGTTAAGTTTTATCAGACTTAACTCGATACAGATTCTACAAAATATTACAACAATCTTCGTGAAACAACATTTTTTGGTTTTCATAACTTGGGGCTGGTCGAGTGTCAAAATTTTAATTTTGTAGTTTAGGTAAAAAATTTCATTCACGGCCCTTTATTTCTACAGGAAGAACTGCAATTTTAAATCTGCAATTGCGAATAGAAAACGATTCTAAATTTTTACAATTTTTTCCAAGTAAGTTTAGAAACTACTTTGCCCTTCATGGCGTGATCACAAACGTTTTTATTAAGAATTAGCTTGATACCGCATCTCATAGTTTATAACGTCCCGCTTTTTTCTCAGCTCACATTGATGACGGATTCTCAAATTTTTTATAGATTTATTTATTTTGTTGTTTTTATTCATTGTTGCAAAGGTTAAAAAACAAGCTGTTACATATATGTACCGTACCCTAAACACCATCGCAAAATTGCAGATCATCGCAAAATTGCAGATCATCGCTACCGCCTCTGCCGGTAATGGAAGTGCAAAAAATCCAGTTTTTTCAAAAACAAATTCATTGTTTTTGCGTAGTAGGCCTACTGATTCTGTAAATCATTATAAACATATTTTCCTAATAAACAATGTTTCACTTGGATGTCAAATAACAATACTGCAGTGTGTTACGGTGGAAAACAACAGTTTGTTGCTCTGTTCGTTTATTTAGTTTTTATTCTTCCTTTCCTTCACTCTTTCGCGTGTTTTCTCTTTCGTTGCTCATTGGCATAAGTTGCTGTTTTATACCAATTGATAGAAAAGATATGCGACGAGTTATTTATAAACAAACTATTTTTGAGAAAAAAGTTACGCCCTCGTTATTTTTTGCCAATTCACTTGTAAACAAAACTGCTTCACATTCAATAACGAAATTTTGTGCGTTTGGGAAAGGTATACGTTACCTCACTGAGGGTCGAAGCCCGTTCGAATTAGTAAATGCATTGTTTGGTGAAATATTTTTGAAGTTTCCTAGTGATTAATCAAAGTTAGGTAACTTCCTTTTCATTCTTTTGCATGAAGGTAACACACGAGGTTATTCCTTACACAAACCAACGTTTTACTGCTGACAGCACTCCGTGGTGACAACCTGGTTAGAAGAAGCGCCAATATGAACCGAAAGTAAAGGTCATGCAGATTGCAGAGTCCAAACTCACGTTCTTGAAGTGACGTCAGACACCTGTGTTTTGGATCTCTCTATTGACTGAAGATGCTGGTATTACATGAAGAGGCCGAGTGGTAAGAGCGTCTACCTCTGGACTTGTAGACTCTGGTTTAATTCCTAGTTGGGTCAAACCGATGACTTTAAAATTGGTATTCACAGCTTCCCTACTTGACGTTCAGCATTAAAGGGACGGTGTGAAGAACAAGCCGGCAAGTTTACTTGTTGTGTCGTTGGGGAAAGCACTTAACGGGATTCCCCCATCTTGGTGTTTCAGACAGGTATATGGCAACTCCTAAGCGACTTCGCACAACGCAGTGATCGCTTTCTCGTGATAGGAGGATCAATATGCAACTAAACACCAAAGATGCGATTTTTAGCTTGTTTAGTTTTTAGGAAATGCACGATTTTTGACCTACAGTGTAATGTCTTTGACAGATTCCGATTTCATGAGTATTTATTTTGTATCCAGTGTAATTGTACTGTAATTTTTATACGATTGATCGCCACAAAATTGTGGGAAATGACGTTAACCTACGAAATCGGTGGTGGTTGCTTGTGTAGTTTTCCTCATTTACGTACGAAAAGTCGTACGTTAGGGTAGCCTACTGGAGTTATACGAGCGTTCATGAAATTGTTGAGCTTTTATGCATCCGGTAGGCCTATGAGAAGTTATTTCACTTTCCCCATCACAATTTAATAATGGATCTTTGCGAGGACCGGATCGCCTAATAGGCTTAAAGGCTAGGTGTTCGAAGAAGAAGGGAGCTCGACATTTAATTTCGAACGATTCATTTTTAGTTGTTTTTACATGTTGATTGTAAACAAAAACGTAGTTTGAATCAAAAGCTGACAGTTATGCTTTAAAAGTCAAAATTATAAAGCAATGCATATCAACCACTGATCCCACGCTCGGTTTCGGTTTGTGAGTAGCTTAAGCTACGAACTTATAGAGGTGGAAACAGTAAGAAAAGTTCAGGGCTAATTTAATCATGGAGCCCTTTTTCCGATTTCAGGGACAGGTTGCCATAAAAAAAGAGCAATCATTAAATTAAAACAATATTAATGTGGGTAGAAGCCGAAAGGTTGCATAGTCATGTCCAGTTTCATTGGCTTACTGCATTTGTTCTGTACAATAGTCTCTTAGGGATAGGTTTGATTAAGAGCTAGAGCCAATTGAAGTCGACGCCTACTTTCAGGAGCCGTCGTTTCGAAAAGGGCTCCATCTCGTTTAGCAGTTACATCGCAAATATATGCACTGTTTGCTAATAACTAGGCTATAGCGCAAAAAAAATCAGGGAGTCAAACCGAACCTGAACTGTGAACCGGTAAAAACCGTTTTTTTTTTCGGTGAATCCGAACCAAACCCGAACCTTTAATATTTCAAATCTGTGAACCTGAACCGAACCCGAACCTTCAATATTTCAAATCTGTGAACCTGAACCGAACCCGAACCTTTAAAGTTTTATGCAAGTGAACCCGAACCGAACCCGAACCTATAATCTTTTGTGGACATAAACCTGAACAGAAATCGTTCAGTAACAATGTTTGAACCTGAGCTGATTCTTAAAAAATATCAATAACAACCTCTAGACATGTGCTGCGATGCGTAACATTCTTTCTGCTTACTTGGAGTTTTTTCTCGTTCTTCCGGTAAGTTTACAATAATCTCAACTAAATCTATATAGGTTTTTTAAACTTATTTGTTGACGTTTCGTTGGTACTGACGTCAACATCATCAGAACGATAAAGCACTGACCTATTCCAACCTTTGCAACATTGTTTCTGCTAGTCAAAATTTAATGAATTTTTACATTTTTATTTAACCTTAATTGATTCGGGCATGCAATTTATATTTCGTTATTTTAATGATATAAGACTCTAATTTAGTTTTTGGCCAAATTGAAGATTTTAAAGTGAACCCGAACCTGAACCGCAAACCGGTAAAAACCGCTTTTTTTCCGCGAACCCAAACCGAACCTGAACCTTTTAAATTTGGATTTAGTGAACCTGAACCGAGCCTGAACCTTAAAAATTTAGTTTCGATGAACCCGAACCGAACCCGAACCTTTAAATTTTGGTGCCACTGAACCCGAACCGAACCTGAACCCAAATTTTTGAAAAGTCTTGAATTTGAACCTGAACTGAACCGTTAAAAATAAAATTTCTTAAACCTGAACCTGAACCGCAGCGATATTTTAAACGATTCGACTTCCTAAAAAAAACACGTTTATTTCGTTGAATTTTAATTCCCAAGTACAGTAATATGTGGAAGAGCAGTGCAGGTTTTTTTAGCCCAGTCCTACTTGGACAATTTACAAGGCTTCCCGAAAATCTTACGTGAAAGAGCAAAAATTGAAATAACAATCGTATATCAAAATCCGGCAAAGCACACCTATACATACGCAGTACTTTTATGCACAGGCGCCACCAAAAAATAATCCCCAAGGCAGAAAGGAAAAAGTTCGCATAATAGTATAGGCAATAACGACAAAATACTGTAAGGTAACGAGAAGCAAGTGCTAATTCTTTCGTGATAAGCAGTCTGAAGGCTAAGTATATGCAAGCAAATTTTGTACCGGTAACTTAACCAGCATTAGCTTTGCCATCAACATAAAAGTCGAGAAGTGCAATATGTCGCTGATTAAAACTCTTGTCAATCTTTGATAAATCTTAGCGAAGCATAAAGTTAAAGGGAAAGCGAGAATTTGTTCTGAGTCATACTTGCTTTATTTTTACAGTTTGCTGACCACGTCGCTCACACGAAATCCTATTAAAACATGTCGCGAGTCGCGTTGCGGCCATTCGCGTGCCGCGTACGGGTACTTCCGTTTTGACTTGCCGATTTTGATTTTTCTGCTCTATACTTTCCTATCGCATAAAATAAAGTAACGAAAACGCTGTGAACATTCGTCTTTATACTTTCCATTTTCTGTAAGCGGTGATTTTGACATTGATCAATTTAATTCTCAGAACAGAAACTTTATCTATCCCAGAGAACGACGTGAAAGCATCAGTACTATATCCAATAGTCTTTGGAAATCTTGCAATCTACCACTTAAAAAAACAACCTTAAAATATAACGAAAAAATATATTCCTTCCAGAGCAATGCAAATCACTCTGAAATCTTCGCTAACACTCACTCAAAATAACGCACAAAATACGAAAAGCAGCAACACAGACTTACTCTAAACACATCTAATACTCATCTCTGACTTGAGTAACAAATGTCCGCCCTCTTTACAGAAAATTTGCGATTCCAGAAAACTCCAGATAGTTTCACATTGTTACGTAATTACGATACAACTGTAGACGTCCTTATTATAGTAAACAACACCATAGATTGCAAAACGTTCACTATGACGTCATACATAAAATGAAAAAATGCTCAAGGTAAAAAGTTTCTAGAAAGGGCCAGTACATCAATGTAACGACATAGCTGTTTAATATGTTTTGTTTTAAATGAACAAGTCTCCTAGAGAAATCTACTAGATCTACTAGAGAATCTAATCTACTAGAGAAAGTTCTAAACCGATGCGTTGTTTTCCAAAGTTTTGTTCGTGGGATTGTTTCATAAAATTTCATCATGAAGTCATAATTTTCTACTGACGTATTTTTTTCGTGGATATTCTGGACGTATCTCTCCATTACGTGATTTCACTGGATCAAAATTTGAGCTTGTGACATCACAATCGTGTTTACTGTGGTTTGGTGTGAGTTTTTTCGATGATTTCTCTTCGACGTCACAATCGTGTTTACTATAGTTTGGAGTGAATTTTTGCATGTCATATGATTTCTCTTGGCGTCACAATCGTGTTTACTGTGGTTTGGAGTGAGTTTTATAGGCGTGAATTTTCGAGCGTATTTATTCGAGTGTAGATTTAGTGTACGTGGAGTAAGCAATATCGTTGTATGCTGAAGGCTATAGTCCTGGTTGTATTGTGTTACTGAAGTGCGCAGTGGAGCTTGTGTTTATTCAAAAGTAGTACGGTGAGTACCGTAGCTAAGTGAGTTAAGTTGGGTCGATTATTATATTTGTTTGGTGAAAAAGATCTTGGTTTTTTTTGTGAGGTCAGATCTAAGAATGATCTAATTCCTACGGTTTGTCATACAATTCTTATCAATCGTCCTGTCAGCGAAGTAATACAGTATCATTTCCTATTTCGCGACAATCAAATAATTCTAATCAAAACCTACGATAAACAACAAAATTTCTGTATTTTATGGTGCCTCTCGTCACGTGTTGCAACTTATTCATCCACCAAATGACTATAACCAGCAGAACCATGCAGCTCAAATTAGAAGTAAGACAGTTTTATCACAGGATTATAAACTCAAAATCACAGGATTATAAACTCATATCACAGGATTATAAACTGTTATGTTCAGGGCCGGATTAGGCTACTGCGGGGCCTGTAGCAAAATTTTTGCTGGGCCCTAATTTTTGGAGACCCGACGGAAAGGCAATCAAACCTGATTGCATTTTTAGTCTCATTGATTTATGCCAAGGGCTCTCACCGGAATTCACTGAAGATGCGTAGATGGCTTAAATTCGCTGTAAAACTCTTATTTTTTTTAACGAAAACAATTTTTTAAAGACACGAGAGTCAAATTTTGTGAAAATTTGAGAACAAAGGAGGAACAACGCAAGCATTGGCGCAGCAAAACGAAATTAAGATCAAACTTTTTGTTGTAGGCACTCAGGGCTGCGAACTCGAACTTTAAAGAACTCGATCATTTTGCCGAACTCGAAATTTTTTTTTCTGAACTCGAACTTAAACTCGGATAAAACTTTTCGAGTTCATTTGAAAGATATTTAAATTGTTGAAAAGAAATAAAAGATCACTACGAAATATAGTTTGTTGTTCAAGTAGTCACGATCCGTGTAAATTGTAGTTATGATTTTACCAAAAGAAAAGCTGCATATCGTTTATTTGTTCATGCCATTGCGACCTATAAAGTCCAGGGCTGCGAACTCCAACTTGAACTCGGTCATTTTTGCCGAACTCGAACTTGAACTCAAAAAATAAAATTCTTAAAACTCGAACTTGAACCCGGACTTGCAAATATCTCTTGAACTCGAACTTGAACTCGCGGTTAAAAATCAATCGAGTTCACAGCCCTGTAGGCCCTAATAGTAGCCTAAAAGTCTTTACCGTTCATATCAAAATTCCAGACGCAACAGAACACTAATAGGAAATAGCTTCTTCATGCTTGTTCACTGTTCCGTTGGTTGCTTAGCCACTTGTATTTTTGCCGTGCCGTACTTCTATCGTATCGACTCACTGTGACCTACAGTCTGTATACACAAAAATACCATGAACATCCGCAATTACTGTATATGCGCGACTGGAAGTTGACTTTTTATTTTTTTGCAACGAACGCGATGTTCGGTAAGAAATCAGTTTGCGGCCAGATTCAGAAATATTGTAAGTTTTATTTTGAGGAAGCTTATGATTTACAAATATTAAAAAAAAAGTGAGGCAAACAATCAGCAATAATTTTATAAGCCGGTCCTAGCCGAAACTTTTTTTACAAAAGTGTAGCCTAATTTTTTCTGTAATTTGAATCATGATTTTGAAAAACGCCGGGCCCTAAAAAGCGCGGGGCCCGTAGCAAATGCTACTTCTGCTACGTGGTTAATCCGGCACTGGTTATGTTGCTGCAGCTGTGTTATTTTTTCTTTCAGATGTCTTCAGTATGACGATAAAAGAATAAAAAGGAAAAAATCTTCGAAAAAGAACAGCTAAAAAGTCCACTCTTCCCCACACTGCCAAAAAAAAAAAGGAATTACCAGCGCTAATCCGCTTAAAGATAATACGGACTTTATAAAGAGACGAACATTCAACAAGACTTGCAGAAATCACAGTATTATTAATAAATGTTTCGCGAGACTGTTTGCATCCGTATAGTTGTGATGATGCCTTTTACTACCGTTTAAGTACCGGTACTAATTTCAAAAATAAGCCCTCCGTGGTTAGTTGATCAGTTGGATCATAAGCTGCTATTTTGAGTTAGAAATTGATGCATCTGCTTTTTTGTTACAGCATGTTTTTGCTGCTTAAATATGTTAGGCCTACGATGTTGGTTCGTTTTTGTTGATCTTTTTTATTTTGTGTGTGTTAATGTGATGCTACCGATCATGCAGCCATGTCCAGTCAGTTTCGGCTGGCATGTCTCAACGCTAATCCATTTTGCTGCATGTTCCGTTTTCCGTACCAATATTCATTCATTTTACTGTTCCAGTGTATTTTAATGCTTTTAGTGTACGGGAATAAAAGTTGAATTGATTGATTGATTGAAAACATACCACTTGACTAATAACGTGACACTAATCACGCCGCTCTTCCACATATTGTTTGGAAATTGAAATTCAACGAAATCATTGGGTGGATTTTCTTATAGAAGTTAACAATCATGGCATTGCGCAATGTAACTTAACTGCTATGAGAGATATTGTACTCTTTGAAAGTACAGCCCCTGAAGATAAGCGTCGACTTCAATTGGCTCTAGCTCTTACTCAAACCCATCTCTACGAGTCTATTGTACAAACGCAGTAAAGCAATGGCAATGAAAGCTGGACAAGACTATGTACCTTTCGGCTTCTATGCACATCGATATTGCTTTGATTTAATGATTGCTCTATTTTCATTGCATCCTGCAACCTGTCCCTAATATTGGAAAGGGGCTCCATGATTAAATTAGCCCTGGTAGTCTGTAAGCTGAAAGCTGTAACTTGTCACTTTGTTCCGGCTAGCGAGGGGCTAATTATTTTTTAGACCATTATGTACAAAAATGTGTGAATAACTTATATTTAAAAGTTCTCCACTTAAATTCCTTCAGTATTTTTACAATCTTACTTTAAACTATGCGGATGAATACAAACATTTTTGTTTTTACCAATGACGTTTTAACAACGTAACAAAGCTCTTGTTCAATGAAATAATGTACAGCTAAGGCGTTTCCCCTTGGTTTCTATGGAACTAGTGATCAACTCGGTTTACAAAGTACTAGAATGCGAAGTAAGCTTAGGTTGGAAGAAAGCAGAAACAAACTTAAATCGTTTAAGGTCAGTTTTATGCTGTTTAAAATTGTTAAACAGAATAAATAAGTAGGAAGACAAGGAAATTTAGGCAGCTAGTGTACCTTGCCTACGAATGAAACACTGTGACTGTGCAACTACTCAGCTACTCTAGTCTAGAATACGAGAAAGCCAATATAGTTAATTAGTTGGTTGCATATTTATCCTACTGTCACGAGAAAGCGATCAATGCGCTATACGAGCTCGCTTAGGAGTTGCCAGCCATCTGTCTACCACACCAAGATGGGGGAATCCCGCTAAGTGCCTTTCCCAACGGCACAACAAGTAAACTTGCCGGCTTGTTCTCCACATTGTCCCTTCAATGCTGAGCGTCAAGCAGGGAAGCTGTGAATACCAATGTTAAAGTCATTGGTTTGACCCGACTCGGAATCAAACCCGAGTCAACAGCTCAAGAGACAGACGCTCCATACCACTCGGCCATGTGAGCTGTTATGTACCGATACTGGTATGGACTAGTCATTGTTCAGGTGTATTCAGTTAAATAATGGTATTCTATTAGTAGGCTTATCGAAAAATCTCTTTAGTCTAGTTCACCAGTACCACATACAACTTTAAACCAGTAGATTTGCTACGGTAACTAGTAGTGGAGGTGAAAGGCACCTTAAGCTGTTAGGGAAACTGCCAGCAGTGTTTTAAAAAAAAGTGTCTAAAGCATTGGAAAACCCTTTATAGAAGCAAACTGGCTGCAGCTGCGTTTTGATAATGGAAACCGCGGTTCAGCGTGACAGCGACATTACATACAGAAACAAACAAAGCAGTCAGGTCAGAGGCGTAGCCAGCCCAAATTTCGGGGAGAGGCAAAACTTCATAGGCTTTTCCAGTGGGGCAGCCAGGATTCGGCAAAAGGGTCTGGGGGCAGCCGCCTCGGATTTTTAGGGTTTTTGCAAGAAAAATACTCATTTTAGCGTATTTTTTTTGTCGAAAAGTGGTTTTAATCCGCCCCTGCTTGCGTTGTTAGTAGATTTACGTTATAGCATTAGTATCTTTATTTGTAGGCTAGTGGTCACTGAAAACATTTCGGAGGCGGCAATTACTCCTTTTGCCTCCCTTTGGTTATGCCCCTGAGTCCGGTGCTGCAGCGTTTCGATTATGAAAACCTGGCCGGTGCCCCAGGAACTTTTGAAAGATGCAGTCATCCATTTTCAACCGTTTCTAGCTCTTACTTTTTTAAAATAGTTTAAACGTGACGTTGTTCACGCTTTTTATACTGTTAATATCGCGCAATAGTTTGCAATAGATCAACGAAACTTGTTTTTTCGGGGTCGATAGATTGAATTGGTGATCTAGTTCGGTTTTTATTACTCTGAGCAAATTGAGAAGCATTCAATAACAGCTGATTTAAACAAGTTTTGAAAAGTTATTCGGAAACATTTCATTAAACTGCAATAACTTAAGATAAGTTAAATTTGA
Organism: Trididemnum miniatum; assembly: GCA_964006365.1. Classification (NCBI taxonomy): domain Eukaryota; kingdom Metazoa; phylum Chordata; class Ascidiacea; order Aplousobranchia; family Didemnidae; genus Trididemnum; species Trididemnum miniatum. The sequence goes on from OZ023250.1 coordinate 3,097,649, forward strand.
TTCTAAACTTACAAAAATATTGGATTACATACTACAATTAACAACAATATTTCAAAATTTTGCAAAAAATTATTTACAAAATTTATTCCAAACTTACGAAAATAATTTATCGCTTACAAAAATATTTCAAAATTACCGGTATTCCAAATTGAAAAATAATTTATCACTTGCAAAAAATTTTTCCATCGCCGGCCAAGATGAATTATACGCCACCGGCTCGCTCGCTTTGAGCCGGTCTGCCGTTTTTTCTCAAAAGGTAACAACTACAATTGTTATATTTTTGAGATAATCGAGGTTTTGTGTTTTTCACAATTGCGCAAAATCCTGATTGTCAATTTTTTTTATGACGTTATTAGAAACCATAAGAAATCTCTTTTGTGATTTTATTATATCATAAAAAGACATGATAATTACAATGGTAGTTATTACCAGCAAAAAAATTTTTCGCAAAAACATAGCGAAAAAATTTTTTGCATGTAGTTGTTACCCCTTAATAATTACGAAAGTAAATAAGGTATGAGTTTGATTTTTACACAGATGATGAAACATCAATTTTTGAGTCGAAAACTGTAATAAAACATTTTTGAAAAATTTGTAGTTATTACCTTTGGAGAAAAAACGGCAGCGGTGGACATGAAACCAACCATTTACTACTACTAAGGCGTCATCACAACTATACGGATGCAAACAGTTTCGCGGGACATTTATTAATAATACAGTACACAGCAGCAGCAACATAACAAATAAAAAAATAAACAAAAAAAACAGCGAGAATAAATTTTGGGTATACAGCTGGACTGAGGTATACGAGTAACATCCCAGATAATTCATCCAAGACAAAGCTCATAAATTTCATTAGATAGTGTACTATTGTTCCATTACCATGTCTAGTTTTTAATGGTTCCAAGAAATAAGAATCTACTGGCTTTTTGCATTATAATCAATTTTTGATGTCATAATTAATGTTGATTATGACATCTAAAATTAAATATGACACAGAAAGCTCGTGAGCTTTTGGAACTTTTACACTGGACACGCAACGTGATGGGGATTTGAAAAAACATTTTCGAAAATGAAATATCTATTGAATGGTCTACTACTACTGTAGGCTACCTGTTTGTGTTTAACGACGTTATTTTGTAACGCCTTAATTATTAGGCTTTAAAAATAGTATAGTATTGTTTTCGTGTTGATACCCATTTTATTATTACTTTTTGCAGCAATAAAATACGGTATGGAAAAAAAAAGATATGGTCAATGACATCATTTTTAAAATGTGAAATATTTATATTGTGTAGCCTATGACAAATTTTTACTGTTCAGACACAGGAATGCAACTCTGGTCCTTATCCGTATCAACCCACCCTTTTAAGTACGTTTTAAGCAACTATGAAGCAAACCACACAGATTTATAAAAAGTATGGTCATCTCACCCGGAATTACTCTATCAAATACGCTTTTTCAATTTCATGCAATTAAACAGTTTTACTGCACTCACCAAATGTTTTTTGCAGTTGTCAAAGCTAATATTGAATGTTTTGATTCTAGTGATTGCATAATAAGCTATAATTACTGTAATAGTGACCGATAAAAAAGCTCTGAAATAGATAACATTACACGATAAAGCATGCATTTTCCTTCATGTTCTGAACAAAACCCAGAATAAAGTGGAATAAACTAATCGAATTCTTTTTACAATTTAGATCTCTGCGTACCAACCGGTTAGCTCAGTAGCCTAGCACATTGCTATCGGTGCGGGAGGTCTGGGGTTCGATATCGGGGCCGGTCGAATCGAACACAGAGTCGCCAACGGCTTGCCGCCGCTGCGATGTTTCTTCGGAGCTACGTTGCTCAGACGCTAAGCTTTGGAGATGGGCCCCGCCACGTGCTACACGCTTCGGCGTATATATCAATCAAAGATACCATAAGTATGCTAAAATTTGTTTATGTGTTTGCGTCAATGAAATAAAAAGAAATGTTAATTCCAAAATTCTTTCGACAAACGTCATCAAATTCCTTAAACAAGCAATTAAGCTTACAACTTCTTCATATACAGGAAGTTGAAAGATCTTGTTCTCACGCTATAGATGCAATACGATAACAGTAGTGACTTGTTTTTACACTACAATGAGAAAAAGTCAATATAACCTGTATCTGCAAGTGTATACCAAATTACAGGTATATGAGCCATAAATAATAGGCGTAAGTTGGCCAACTTACCCCATCTCAAACTGCCCCACTATGCAGCCATTTCGAAAAAGACCTGCTCACGAGATATATCTTAGGGATTAAAACTCGTAATAGCGCTTTGATCGCTTTCTCGTAATAGAAGGATAAATATGCAATTATTATTACCATACAATATCTTTCTCGGATAAACAAACCTCCGGGTACAAATCAGATGCAGCCGAGAGCTTTCGAATTAAAACTGAGATTCAAATTGGCTGTGACCAATGACCGACTGACAACAAGTTTCTCATTGTTTAGATCTAAAATTCAGCAAATTGTGACAAAATCAAACGAGTCGCGGATGTTTTAAAAGTCAAGTCGCATGACTTTTGTGCATTGCAATTGGTTGAAATTTGCCTTTTTCGGTTTCACGGCAAAAATTCGCCGCGTTGAAGGCAAAATAGGCGACGCCCCTCGTCACGCGCTTTGGCGTGATGTTGCAAGTATGATGAAGATTCTGAAGAAGATATGAGCAAAACTCAAACTAACATTTCGTATGTTTTTGAAATGTTAGCTTGAGTCACTAATGCGAATTGCATTAGTCACTCAAACAAACTAATTAGCATATTGCAGTCACTAATGCGAATATTGAAAGCTTTGATTCTAGTGATTTTGAAATAAGCAATGACTTACAATTGCTGTAATAGTAATAAGGGCAAGTAATTAGGTTTTTACACAAAAAAGCATAAATTTTACCGTAATTCACTAAATAAAACCCAGGGAATGGTAACCGATTGCTTTTACAATTGAAGCGTTTAGTTCTAAAAGTACTTAAGTCACATTTTCATGAAAAATGTGTTAGAAGTGGTTTTGTTTATTTTGCTATGTCATAAAGGTCCTGCACTAAAAAAAGTTCATAAGTCCGTAAGCTTTTAAACGACGTAGCAATCAAATGTCTCATTTTGGTTCTATAAGTACTTAAGTCTATTTGTTGGTGGAAAAAGTTCTCAAGTCCAAACAACCAATCAAAAATCGCAGTTAATCATGCGTGGAAACGATTTTTTACGCAGAAGAAATAAAAAATTAGTGCTGTCTACTGTCTCAGCTTGGAACGGCTAAATATACAAATGAATTAATTAGACTACCGATAAGGATGATGGTGAATGATTCTGTTGAAAATTCCGATTAAAATATTTTGCTTATTTCATAGTCTGAGAGTTAGTTTTAAAAAGCAAGTCGATTAATCATGATGAAGCTTATTTTTTAAAGAAATTTTAACCAGTTTCTCTAAACTTTCCACTTAACCAGTACGACAGTGTTTCATCAGTGTGCAGCATTTAGCACAGCTAGTCCAGAATCTAATCTGAATAAAGTTTGGTATAAGATGAAGAATTTAGCACTGTCTACTGTCTCTGGTTGGGATGGCTAAATAGACAACGAGTTAAGTAGACTACAAATAATAGTCGTGGTAAATGATTTTTCTTGAAGATTCTTAATAAAGGATTTTTGTTATTTCATAGTATGAGAGTTATTTTTAAAAAAAGGCAAGTTGATTGCTTATAGTGAAGCTTATTTTTTAAAGAAATTTTAACCAGTTTCTCTAAACTTTCCACTTAACCAGTACGACAGTGTTTCATCAGTGTGCAGCATTTAGCACAGCTAGTCCAGAATCTAATCTGAATAAAGTTTGGTATAAGATGAAGAATTTAGCACTGTCTACTGTCTCTGGTTGGGATGGCTAAATAGACAACGAGTTAAGTAGACTACAAATAATAGTCGTGGTAAATGATTTTTCTTGAAGATTCTTAATAAAGGATTTTTGTTATTTCATAGTATGAGAGTTATTTTTAAAAAAAGGCAAGTTGATTGCTTATAGTGAAGCTTATTTTTTGAAGAAATTTTAACTAGTTTCTCTAAACTTTCCACTTATCCAGTACGGTAGTGTTTCATCAGTGTTCAGCACAGCTAATCTAATTTGAATGAAGTTTGGTTTAGGTTATCTGAGTTTTGAGTGTAGTTTTGTAAAGATTAATGGACGAACGAGCTAAACCCAAAAAAAAAAAAAGAAAAGCAAATCCTTCTGGCTGGAAGAAAAATGAAATCAAGAGAGCAAAGGTAAGAGGTAAGTATCGTACTTCATTTGCAAAATTTAGCCTATAAATATTTCTAATCTGCCCTTGTTTTTTAGGAGAGGAGCACTCTACTTATTCCGGAAAGCAAGTGCAAAAACGTACCCAAGAGATGATAGATTGTCGGTGCAAATGTTACTGCAAATTAACAGAGGAAGAAAGACTAAAAATATTTCAGGACTTCAATGATCAAAACAGTCATGATCTGCAAAATGCTTATTTAAGTGGTTGTGTTACTGCTGTTCCAACGACACAACAAAGGCGACGTCCTCGTCAAGATGAAAGTCATGAACGAAATAGTTTTATTTAGAGGGTAAATGTTGGTTCTAAATCACTTCAAGTTTGCAAAGCATCTTTTATAGCTTTGCACGTCATCAAAGGGTCTCGGCTGAAAAGAAAAGTTTTGAATTTTGATTGTAACATTGTTGATGGTCGAGGACGTCACTCAAACCATTCAACGTTGGATGAAGATGTCAAGAGAAGAGTGAGAGAACACATTAGAGAATTCCCAGCTAGGGAAAGTCATTACAGTAGGAGCAAAAATAAACATAAAAAGTATTTAGATTCATCGCTAAATATTGCAAAGATGCATCGACTTTTCATTTTGAAAAATCAAGACTTGAAAACTTTGTGCAAATATTCTATGTACCATGAAATATTCAATCACGAGTTCAACATTTCATTCGGATACCCAAAAAGTGACATTTGTGACATATGTGAAAAAAAAAACAGGTAGAAATAAAAGCAGCCACCCTTGTCGGTAATTTATTGGAAGCACGAAAAGTGAGAGCTGAGCACGAACTCCATTTGAGAAAGGCAGACGTGTTTACTGTCCAGATTAACGAAATCACCGAGGCAGCTAAGTCTATGGAGAGCAACTGCGACACAGCTGTACTGGCAATGAACTTCCAAAAAAATTTGCCACTGCCTTTAACAGGAGTGTCGCAGGAATATTATAAAAGACAATTGTGGATGCATAATTTGTGTATTCACGATAATGTGTCCGGTCTTGCGACAATGTTTTTATATTCGGAGCATTTTGCTGGCAAAGGACCGAACGAGGTAATATCTTGCTTGGCCTTTTATTTTTCTGGACTGGACTCATCTGTCAAAAAAGTTCACCTTTTCGTGGACAATTGTTTTTCTCAAAATAAGAATAGATATTTGTTTGCTTACTTACATGCCATGGCACAAGTGAAATTTGAGTCAGTATATGTTCATTATCCTCTGCCAGGACATAGCCGCATGCCATGCGATAGGAACTTCGGCAGAATAGAGAAGAGGCGACGAAAAAAGGATCGAGTAAGCAAGCCTTCTGAGTGGGTAAATTTGATAAAAGAAACCGACATTGTTGATCCTTTCAAAGTTGTCTACGTAGAGCACCCTCTTACAGACAATTTGGTTGGTGATGGCACACCACTCGTGAAGATTAAAGATTATAAAAAAGCGTACGACCGATTATTGCGTCTCCCTAAAGGAATTGCAGCCCTACGAGGACTGTTATGTCTAAGAGGTGCAGAGCCAAAAGTCCGCTATTCTATGACAGGTGAGTGTCAAACGCCCATGCATATACCGAAGCGAGGTCAAAAAATGAAGTCATTAATTGCTGCTACGTCGCGTGTTCATACTGCCTATTGTAGGTTCTTGCCCATCAAACCTGCAAAACTTAAAGATGTCCAGGAACTCTTAAAGCATGTTCTTATCACCGAAGATGTTACGTTTTACAACCACCTTACAAGCAGTGAGAGTAATGACGTTGATTCCGAAGACGAGCTTGAATAGTTTCCAATTGGCCTAACCCTATTTTTGTGTTTCTGCTCTATTTTATGTTTTTGCCTGAATATATTCGTTTATTGGTATTTCGTTTTCATTTCTCTTGATGCATTTTTCCGAGGTTGATCTGGCTGAAGAGAAGAGCTAAACTACCCACTACTCTAATATGTGTGAACCAATCAGCACGTAGTGCGATATATCGCGTAGGCGTAAATATTCTCTTAAGCGGTGTTACTTCAATAGACATCGTTGCTTCAGGTAGAAAAAAAGTTTTGCCCAAGATTAAAAAATACTGAGCGTTTTTGAAAACATAATCGCAAAAGATTCAAGATGACCGGCAATCATGATTCATACGATGCTCTATGTTTTACTGCAATTTATTAAGTTATTTTGTGGCGAAAGCTAGTATTCTTCAAATGCCATGAGTGCCTACTTCCTGTAATCTATTCAAAAAGAGATTGAAGTTCATTTTACTCTGAGTATTAATGCCACATGCAGGGTAAACTGCTACATGGTCAGCTTCCAATGTCAAGTGCTGGGCAGAAATCGGTTATGCAGGTTTAAATAAACTACGCTCTTGTATTATATTGTGAGATAAATAGTATCCTGCTTATTCTAAAAGTACTTAAGTCAAGCCGTTTGTGCTAAAAGTACCTAAGTCTACAGTTTTGGGGATAAAAATACTTTAGTCCAAAATTGTTTTCCCTAATATCTCCTTAACTTAATGATACAAATAGCCAATATTATTTATAAAAAACTACAAAAATCCACTGAATGAAAATATCAAAAGACATTAAAAAAATTGTTTTTATTCTGATTTAACATCGCAATCAAAAACTTTGAAAGCTAGTATCTCAAAACCACTATTTTGTGACTTAGGTACTTTTAGAACTAAGGTCTTCAATTTAGGTATCTGCGTCATCTTAAATGTTACAAGTCAATCAAAATCACCATAGGAAACTTAAAGCTTTCCTTTACGTGTCTGCCTCAACAAATTCAAAAAATTTGCCAACTCCATACGCTCAAACCGCTACCAACTTACATCAACTAATGAGGTAAGTTGGCCAATATTGCATGGGGTAACTAGGTTATATTCTGCACCACATCTTACAAATTGCATTAGTTTATTCAGCGTCAGAAATGAAGCAAAAATATAGTGTTACGTCATCAGAATTTCTTTAACAATCAAGCTTGCAGCTCATTTATGTATGGAATAAATTTGTCTAAACCAAAACCCAGACCGAATGCCTTTTTGGGACTGCACTATGAATGCTATGAGACCAAGTGATCCATTTCTGGTGGTTTCATTTGATTAATCTCGGCGCGTTTGTGCAATCCTGCGTCATAATGCTGCAACACTGCAGCTTGCAACGGTGATGCTGAAGAGTGCAATTAGAGCTTCATTACTTTGTAAAATCGATTGATCTATGAGTAAATGCGCAGATGGAAATGTTTAACCAAAAATATAGGCTATTGCGTGATTTAGAACAGAATCAGATTTTACAGTATATGCGGTGGAAAAAGTCGAATAATTTTGAAATTAATCTGAAGTTATTTCTGCCGCTGAGGACATCCTTTATGAGCTACAGCAGCATCTTAACAAGTACAATCAGCCTAAATACAATGAGTAGTTTTTAAAAAAATGCCCTAGTAGCTGTGTACCAAAACATAAATCGAATTGGCGGTTTCAAATTTTTGATCCCAAGCGGAATTTGAACCTTTAAATTTTTGCTTCCGCGAACCTGAACCGGATTTGAACCCGATGATTTTAAGTATCTTTATTTTTAACTGGAACTAAACCTTCAAAATCAAACGACAGAAAACCTGAACCGGAGGTAAAACGCTAGAAATAAATTTTGCGGAACATGATTCTAAACCGTAGCAATGTTTTAGGCGGTTCGATGCCCTGGTTTAAAGTGAATCTGTCCGCCACCTACCGGCTAAAATAATTCTATGATGAAACACTCGCAGATTGAACACAAACAGTGCTCCGGAGAGTACAGACGAAACACTACTAACAACTAACTTCGTTAGTTCTTGAATTAAATTTTATTGTTGGTGTTTACTTTGCACCGTATATTTATCAACAATCTTTTCAAACCTTCATTGAGTTCCAGAGTAAACATTTAGAATAGTAAGTACTCAAATTATCACTTTTTAAATTACTAGACATTCATCAAAATTTTTTAATCTTATTTTATCTCAGCGCCCATCTCTAATAGAAGTTTCGCCCGGAGTCGGTTCGATTAATTACGTCAAAGTGCTAACTAAATATGTCATGCGCTGGTGACGTAAGGTTGTCCTTCTGTGCGAACTTTACTGTTACAATCCGGGAAATTTTTGATTCAAATAATCGGGTTTAATCCCGAAGTTTTAAAAAGCAATTTGGAATCAGAAACGTCTCTTCAATCTTTCTATGCACTCATTCCAGACTGTAAGGACTCTTTTATTACTACGCTTATGCTTATGACCTCACAACTTCATTACTTTTCTCGGTTGCCAAATCAAAATCAAATCTTCAAAGCGAGTATCAAATGACAGAGTACATCTCTCGGCTTTGCGCCTGAGCAACACAGCTCCGAAGAAACATCGCACCCGTGGCGAGCCGTCGGAGACACTGCGTCCGATTTGATCGACCAGGAATTCCAAACCCAGACCTGTCGCGCAATGTCTTAACAACGCAGCTAAGGTTAGATTTCTGTTTAATTATTATCAGACAGCTAACCATGAACTAAAACTCTGAAAAGCCCAAGATATCTTCTCGATTACTAAATTAACCCAACTATATTACTAAAAGCTCCCAACGCAACCTAATCATTTGCAGCCTTGTTAACCTGAGGGTAGGATTGTAATTATGTTGACTTGGTCGTGGATAAGATCCTCGGCATCTTCACTTGGATTCGTTTATGGCTGGCGGCGTAATAAACTAATGAAGAACATTAACTGATGGTTCGACTTCCTGTTAACCAGCACATCAAACTTTACATCGTAATTATGGAATATTACAATAAACAAAACCAATATTGTATTAAAACCACACAAACAGCGAGCAGAGCATTATTTTTTGCAAGAGAAGATTATTAATTAAAATGCATAATTGGTAAAACACCGTCTGGTGATTTCCCAAACCTTGTAGCGCGCAACAAATAATTTTCGCTGATTCTAGGAAACCAAATTTTGCAAATTTTTTTACAAACAATTCATTGATATTATATTTCGTTGAAAGTGATTTTTACATTGCGAGTTCGAATCCGAGTTCACCGAAATTTGTTGCAGAAACTAATAAAATAGCAACATGAATAATGAAGATCCTTTCGTTTGGAAAATTTAAAACTAAATACAAAAATCAACTTGTAGCTACTTATCACGTGGATAATTAATCTAAGAAACTAACCAGAGCTGTAACGAGGATCGAACCTACCGAGACGAGACATCATAGCTTCGAGACCGAGACGAGACATCATAGCTTCGAAACCGAGAGGAGACGAGACTTTAAAGTTACTAGACTCGAAACGAGACACGAGACTTCATAAGTCAAAAATTAGAAAATATAAAAACGATAGTAACACACTGGAGTATGGGCTCTACTAAGCCAAGTTATTGAAATATTTTTATAGCAAAATGACATTAGCAAAAACAACACCAGCAAATGAAGCCGTCGCGGTTATGAACTGATGTAGCTTATTATAAATGTGCTATTGGTCATATCCTTTTAACGATTACAATTAATGATTTAACGAGTTCACCATAATAACAACGAAACAGCTTATTATCACAGAAGATTTAAGTCCTTGTAGCTTGCAAGGCAAGCAATACCTCTCACAGACGATTACGCGGCCCAATATTCTTTTTTAATCTAACGAAAAAGATGTCAAGAAAACTTTAAACAAAAAGTCATTGGTAGGCCATGTTGGTCTAGACCAGGGATGTCGGCATTGCAGCCCACTATCCTCAGTTAAAACAATTTTTTAGCAAGTTTATCAAGTATTGAGCACGAGAGTGTTCATGAAATTTTATCAAAATACTTTATATTTAATAAATAATAAATTAATTAACATAAACATTTTATAGTCATTGTGGCACCTTGCATTTTTGAAAATTTATCTGGTTAATAACTTTCTCATCTGAGCTAGCTCAAATCTGGAAACACTTCCCATGTCGGTAACCAAATTTCCCGCAACTGTAATCCCTGCACTTTTTTCGATTTGAAGCTTTGTTTGGGCCTGGACTGCTTTGAATAATCTTTTGATAGCTGTTGTAAACCAGACTAGAATAGCATCTTTTATAGGGAACAAATTTGTAGAAATCTTAATTTTATGACATATGACACGTTACTCTCTTGAAAATGTTTTGATTTGACACACCGTTTGCCCATAAAAAATATATTAATTTTTTAGACGTGGCCAGCGGTAGTTGTCTTTGAGTGAAGGCCATGTTGTTAAAAGTTAAAACTAAATTAACATTATTGGATTAATTATTACACTAATTAATTATATTAATGGATTTTTAAATTTTCTTTGTCGTTAAAAAAGATGCATTTTCAGCAAAATGCGGCTTAGTGAAGGCTATCAATGGTAAATTTTTTTTTCTTAGAACTATAATATGAAATATCGGAATTCTGGTCGCTTTGCGGCCCAGTTAAATATTTAATTTTGCAATGGGTTCCATTAAAAGGTTAGACATCCCTGGTCTAGAGTAGATTACCATCGAATGCATGTGCTTAGTGGTTGAAATAGACCAGTTTTCATATATGCTGCTCTCAAAAAGAAAGCAAAAGCCTGCAATTCTGCAGGCCTAAACAACAAAGCAAAATGGTCAAAACAAAATGTGACCAAAATGTTTTTGCAAAGTGCGAAATCACGCACAATGTTTTACTTTGAATACATCGGGTAAGTACCATTGTTGCGTCCGCATCAAAGACCTGAATGCTGTTTCAAATCCAAAATTTTTTCATGTCTCGATCGAGACATGACCATTTTCCGAGACTTTCAAGGTCCGAGACCGAGACGAGACATTGGCATGGCGAGACCGAGACACTCAAAAACGTGTCTCGAGACCGAGACACGTCTCGAGACATCCAGCTCTGAAACTAACATTTCTACAACTTGCAAAACGTTTGTTCCTATTCGTGGATTGTATGTGCTAATTAAGATTTTCGGACACCATGAATTTTTATCTCATTATTTTTAAGCGACCGAATAATGTCAGGGGTGGCTGCTTGACTCGAAGACCTTTCATGGTCACTTTGCAGTTTCCGTCTCGGCAATTGTATAAACTTATTGTTGATTGATTAAATTTGAAGTTAAACTGTGTTCTTTCGATTTGTACATCTTCTGTTCTGTTTTTTATGTGCCTGACAAATAAATTACTGCTCTCTCTCTCTGAAGATAGTTGCATAAAAACAATTGTTTGGGCTACACACAATGTACATGGATATGACGTCACACAATCAAGGTGAAATAATTATTGACACAATAACAGATTTATTTATTTTGCCAAACATTTTGAAATAAATCCGGATTTTCAACAACTAATAGACGACTTCAATGATTTGTTTATGGTTTATTTACATTAAGGCGGGTCATGACCTTGATCGATAATTATAAAAACATTTTTCCAGTGATTTCACTATAAAAACATTGATTGAAACAGAAATACATTAAAGTAATGCTTTGTTTGCTTGTGAACTTTTCATTTTAAACTGGTTTCTCGCACAGAGCTCGATAAATATTGCTACATCCATCATCAAGAACAAATAACCCGCTACTACTGCTACCGAAGAACGCAAAAGCGCAATCGTCAGAACCGGTTCGTGGACGACCAGAAAGCCACAACGAACCATCATCAGAGTTTGCTTGATTACCATTCAACCAGAGCCATGTTCCTTCAGTTGCTGAAGCACTCAGTCCAATCCAGTAATGCAAGCTCAACGAGAGTCCTCGCCAAATTAACCTGCACAATATGCTGTTACAAGTAACCGAGAATACAAGAGCTAAGTTATTATTTTAGATTTTGGGAAAAATCCGAACCTTATTATTTTACTTTGTCTTTTTTATGATAAGAGATTAATTTTGTGAATTAAGACGAAGTTGTTGCATTTACATTGAAAATCATATCCATCATCAAATTATTCTTAGCGTAATTCCAGTTCAGAGCATTTTTGCAAAGCCCATTGTATCGTGTGACCAACATTACAATTAGAGTTGTAATGTTAGACAACGCATAGTATGCCTTTCTTCAAAAATAGTCGTGGTACCGGTAAATGAGACGAAGCGCTTTGCGAAGAACAACTAATTTAAGACAAGTTGTTGAAGCAGTAATGAAATTTCATTTTTTGCTGATTATTAAACATTACTGGTCCTCAAAATTCACGATGAAATTTAACCGGTCCGTTACCTAAAATGTTGAGAACCAGTGTGCTAAAATGTTTTGCTCGTTCAATCGGATGGTGACTTCTATTTTTTGTTTCCAAGTTGCAAAAATACAAAAACAAACTTGTTTGGTGTGGAATTTTTTTTTTTTTTGACAAAAATTCACGTTAATATTTTACGAGTAAGAACTTTCAAAAATTATTAGTGAATTCTTTGGACCTTTTCCTGTAGGCAACAAAACCTACCCGCTCCAGAACTTGGTGCAGCGGTTAACAATAAGGTCTTGAGATCACGTCCCAACACTTGATAGCAAGTTTTTTCAACGTCTAATGTTGTGAAACAGTATAGACTGTAGTATGTTGTCATAAAAATGACAATAAAAGTGACCAAAAAAGTAATTCTCTGTTAAGATCTGTAGAAATCTTAATGCAAATTATATTCTCACATAGGCATCAAAGCCACCGGCTACTAATATACTAGTTTATAAAACCAATCCAATCCAATCAAACTTGATGATTACATTCTAATCGCCACATCTCGAACTCCATATTAGCGAGATCTCCCCCTTCTTGCTGACACCGAGATCGACTCACACTCCATGATTGACGTGTTGTAGTCGCTTTATATTGGTATCCATTGAACGGAGCAATCCAACCACCGTCCAACGTCATGTATCCACGAAGCAACGCTGCACTGATATTGGCTGGAAGCAAAGCAACAAATATGAAACTTGAGAAAACCTGTGACGCTCAAAAAGTGTGTTGTAGTTTACAATTGCAAATATTACAGTATTCCACTTAATGTCACGTGAATACAAGCATTATGATAACGCAATTATGTACTTGATCAAAAAATAAGATGCTTTTGATATTTTAGGTTCGATTCTGGTGAGCTTCAACTTTTGAAGTACTGTAATTGACAATAAATAGTGATTAAAAAAAATATTTTGTGAGTAAAATTAATTTAGTAACCACATTGAATGGAAGAGTTTTAATTTTCAGGGATGTGGCGATTTTTCTTTTCTTGTTTTTGTTTAAACGTTTTCAAAAATACTGAGTGAACAGTGCGCATAAAAATGTTGCAAGGTTGAATCATCAAATAAAAGGAAATTAGTGGTGAACGGAGTAACATAAAATTTAGCTTGTAAGCTACTTTCTAATGATAAAGTATTTTGACTCACCAATGTTAACGTTGCTTTGATTTGATCGAAGACTGTTCAACTCTTCTTGCAAGGAACTCAGTTGAACTGAAACGAAACAGAAATATTCAAAGTGCAGCTTGATGACTCTATGATAATTTCAAAATACTGTACTTAATTATACCTGAAGTTGAGTTGGATTGATTTGCTTGTAATGCGTTGAGTTCTTCTTGTAACGAAGTTAAATCGACTGGAAAATATGATTAATATTTGTGTCAAATCAAATCTTCATTATACTTGCGGTATTACGCCGAAGCGTGTAACGAATGGCAGGGTGCATCTCCACGTCTTAACGCCAGGCAAACACCGCTCCGACAAAATGTCGCAGTGGTGACTAGTCGTTGGCGACATCAGGCAGTTTTACCGGTCAGGGAATCAAATCCACGATCTACCCTACCAATGGCGTGTGCTTGACACTGAGTTAACCGACCGGTGTAATAATTACGTACGAGTATATCAACAAAAATATCTTTAATTCACTCGCCGGTAGTCTTCTCATGTTTAAAACACATGGAGTTAGTGAAAAAACTTTGGCTTGGGGAGGAAAAGCAGCTTCGTCTTGGGGAGGAAAATAAAACCTAGGTAAATCTTGCAAATTACAGCGCTCTACCAAACGTCTAGCTCTAACTCACACTGATGTTGATAACAAATAAATCAGTGCTATTGAAACGTCTAGTTACATGAATTACAGTACTGCGCCGCTATTTTTCCTTTACAAGAATCGTATTTTTACCTCTGAGCTCGTTAATTGCATTTAATGGGGCGATTATCTCATCAGTTTTCAAACAAGTGAGATGTTGTTGAGCGCTGCAAGTGCCAAGGATGAAACAGAAAACAATCCATTCACAAATCATGGCACAATGATTCCAAAAACTTTGTTGTTTATCGCGAATTCGATGCAGAAAATACGCTCTCGATTTGAGGACTTTCTAAAATTGCATGTCACAGTATGAGTTATGACGAGATAACTTATAAATGCAATGCAAACGATTATTCATAAAAGCAGCGCAACGCTCGCTCATTGGGCAAATATTGTAACAGCTGATTGCTTTGATGGCTGAGAGTTTTCTCCGATAGAGACTTGCGGCAACAACTTTATGGTTGTTGACGCGTCACTGGTCGGTGTGTTCCGGGGTTCAAACAGTGGTGTCGCCAGAGGGGAACTGGGCTTCTTCTTGACCTTACTCTTCTTCTTGACCAACTCCAATCATGTATGCTTAAAGCATTTTATTAAAATACGTATTGTTTGTAATCTTTAACCTACTTCAATTTCCCGCTTCTAAATTTCCGCTGTCTGCGCGCTTTAGATCAAATCCCACTCATAATCAAAATTTTTCTAACCGCGTTCAAATTAATGTAAGACTTGGTAAGTTAAATGCTAGAATCAATCATATTTAAATTCGATCATTGACAGTCTGGTGGCGGCTGGTATACAGGAGTTACGCAGATAAAGGTTTCATCAAAGTTTACCCAATCTATCTTAGCGCCTAAGAGAGTGATTCAAGTTGATAAATCTATATAAAAATTTCTGTTAGTTAGTTAAGCTTGAATCTAACCGACTAGTTTTTAGGCTAATTATTAGAAGTGTGATTCGAACTTGGATGGAGACACGACCTTAACCACTCAGCCGTCGTAATGTCATGCAGGAGGAGCTGAAATTCTTGTATATACGCTAAGACTACTCTTCATCATTGCAATCTCTCTTCAAGAAGCCAGCCCATTCAGCTATTATGACCGTGACAACTCATTAATCTTTGCATGGTTCGAATCTCACTCCTAATCATACTTTTCACATACTTAATCTCGTATTAAATCATAATCAGATTGATATTTTAAATATTCCTTGCCAACTCTTGCACTTGAATTTAATTACCGAGTTGACGAAATTTGATGATCACTAGTCTGCAGTAACCTTGGGGACGTCTTGATAGGGTGTACAGAGTTAGCCATTTACGATTCATACGTTTAGCTACTCATCACCCTCCCTCACTAAGAAGGGACGTAATGTTATGGAATGGACATATACTGTATTATCCACTGAAAAAGAAAAGTTGTGTTTCCTCTACCAGACTGATGTAGAAACATCTCAGAGTGGAAGTTGATACCTACTGGTTACAATCACGTTTATAGCATCACTATCAGTTTTCTAAGTTTCAAATTTAAGCTACCAGCGTTCAGCCTTCAGTTAGCTGTGATGTTACATTTAGTTTGTACCAGAGCTGGGCATTCCTCTAACAGTGTCTCAAATTTCGCTAATTCCGCAAATTGCGAAATTGCGAAATTTAAATTGCGGTTGAAGTAAATTTTTTTACCACTTGTGAAATTCGGGTTGCGCTTCAAATTTTTTTTTTTTGCTTTTTGCGCATTTTGAGTTACTTTTTAAGGTAAAATTTTGATCAATTGCTCAATCTGCGTTGCATTTTAAGCTAAATTTTGACCAATTGCGCAGTTTGTGTTGCGTTTTAAGTAGAGCTGGGCATTCCGCAAACAGTTTCGCAAATTCCACGAATTTCACAAACAGCATTGTCTGTGCTGTAGCAAAACAGTCCGAAGATCTGGCGGCAGTTGTTCCTAAATCTCTTGACGAGTGGGTAGAACGGACCAGAGAGAAAGTGACGGAAAATTGCTTTCCCTCTTCTCATCGGCAAGCATAGATCTACGTATTTAAAAAATATATCACCACGGTCTCAACCTCAGCAGCAGGGAAAGAGTATTTTCCGTAGTCTCGAACGGTCTGCGGTCAAAACGAGCGTCGCTAACTGCAGAAAATTTTGAGCGCCTTGTGTTGCTGCGGAAGAATGAAAAATGTCACCCCCAGTCTTTACTTCTTCGGAAATAAAATCATGTTTAAGTTTTTATCTTCATAAAAGCTTACGTCTGGGAGTTAGCTTGTAGATATTTGTTCGTACTAACATGTTTTGATTCCAAGAGGTCGCCACGGTACGGTTCGGTACGGAATTACGGTACGGAAAATATAATACCGTATTTTCCTACCGTACTGAACCGTACCGTGGCGACTTCTTGGAATAAAAACACGTTAGTACGAACAAATATCTCTGGTAATGCATGCTATGCATTTTTACTTCGAAGTACTGCACTTTTCTTTTTTGCACTTCTCTTTCTTGCCTATAATTTTACCACGTCAGTTACGCTCACCACTTACCACCAGTCACCCCTCACAATTTCAAATTACACTATTGTGAAGAAGCTACAGTAAATTGTTTTGCAGTAATTATAATTCGATTATTCAATTATAATCCTGCGTATGGTGAAGCTTTTATCTAATGGTCTTGCCTACTAACATAGAAAATTGTGCCAATCTAATTATGGTAAAAGGAGAAAGCAAAAAACAAAATCAAAAATGGTTATCAATTAATATGCTACGGAGTCTGCCTTTTTGAGAGAACATAGCCTTTTTAGTGGAGTGGTGAGAGCTCATACTTTTGCAAGCCTGTAGCCTGGCCTTTGCTGCAACTATTTTTCTTTGATTTATTAATCTGATGTGTGAATACCGATACTATGTTTAATATATTCATTAAGGTATTAAAACTTTTGATTTCGTCATATACCGTAGCGTTGCGTACGATAACCAGGAGGGGCACTGGGACACCCCCATTCCCTAGCCGGATGAAGAACTTTTTTACAGGTTGCTACTTAAGGAAACGAAAATGGGTCCCCTTGATTATTGCCTTTAGAACTGGCCCTGCCCCCCTCCAAAGTTTTCACTTTTTACTCTACTGGTATCATAGGTGGTGGAACCGGGGAGGGGGGCGAGGGGGCCCTGGCCTCTGGGGGGCCCTAATTTACGCATTTATTTCCACAATGTTGCCGCTGCATGAATGTATGTATTTGAAACTTAATTGGCCTACCATCGAAATTAAAACCCAGGAAAGAGCTTAAATCCAGAGACGTCTTTTAAAAATTTTGTTTGTGCGGTGGGGTAACAGAAAGTAGAAACAAGAACCGTGGGTCTGAAGCCCACATAAATTGGACATGTCACATGTGGACGGGCTAAATATGGGTTGTAGGCATAGGGCCGGATTTACGTATAGGCTAAGCAGGCTGAAACCTAGGGCCTCGTAGAAAATGATGGGCCTCATCACGAACAATCAAGACCTTTTTTTGTTCTCTTCACCGATACTTTCACGGAAAAACAGAACATCTGAGGACGTACATACCATTTTTTTGCTCTTCACTATACCGATATTTTCAGTGAAAACAGGACATCTAAGGACGTGAAGACCATCTTTTTGCTCTTTCAATCAGTGTGATCTAATAACCTAGGCCCTCTTATTGCCTAAATCTGGTCCACAGGAGCGCATTTAGCGGCGGGACCATTGTACCATGCCCCCCTCCCTTTTGACTCTGCCTTTTAGTAAAAAGTAACAATACTAATGGTGCCAAGTGATTAAAATATGCCAGACTCTTTTGGTGGTTTCTGTAGCTTATGGCCAGGGGCGAATCCAGAGGGGTAGGATAAGGGATATGCATCCTCCCACCAGCCATTTTCAAAAATGTTTTTGATGCATACAATTTTTCTATAATTTTGAACCTCTTCGATAGCTATAAGCCTTACTCTTTAAACACGCATAATTAAAAATGTGTGAACAAAATGCATCATATTTGGCGAAGCACCCAGAATTAGGGTCAAAAAATTTAAACACAATTAGCCTGAGATTATTCAAAATGCACTAAAATAGCCATTAAAGCATGTAAATTTTCAAACATTTTCCGGGGGAGCATGCCCCCGGACTCCCCTAGAACTTTCCTGGTTTCTTAATCAGCTTCAAATTAGTTCTGTCGAAAAATATACGCTGGAAAAAATGAGGAAATTATGCCCCCCTTTTAAAATTTCTCGCTACGCCACTGCCGTCCTTGGTTGTAGATAAAGAAAATCTGGTGTTTGGTTTTGGGCCCCCCCACTTTAGAAATGCTTCCGCCATCGCTGACTGGTATAGAGGATAACCAATAATGTTTTGTAGCCTATAAAAGCAAAATTTTGTTCAACAACTAAAATAGAAGACCGATAAATCTGAACTTTGACGTGGCAATGGCAAAAGTTTCCTGCTGAATTTTTCTTGACGTAAATTGGTTGAAAAAATGTGGTACGGAAAGGTAAGGTATTACGGTGCGGAAAAAATTCCGTATCGTATTCTTACGAACGGTATTTTTGCGAAGTACGAAATTACGGTACGGTATGTTTTTAGAGGAATCTAGTGCGGAAAATAATTCCGTACCGTACCGTCGAAACCCCATACTTGATTTTTGTTTTTGATTGTTCGATTGCTGTGCTGCTGTGCAATAAAGGCTTATGCAGTTGTGGTTTGCTATAGTAGGAAATCTTCGAAAGGAGCAAGATTGAAAAAGCTGCCAGACCGAGCTAAATGCTGAGGGCACAGTCTTATCCTCAGCCAGCGCACCATGTTATTACCAATAGCCGCTCGTTCGCGAGCCTCATTTAAGTGGTGATTGATAAGGCAAGATGACATGGTGGAATAATAGCTGCTCCTCTAGGTCACTCTCACAAAAAGCTCCTGCCGTCTGAACTTGCTCTGAACGAGTTAGGAAATAAGCCATAGGCAACGAATTTGATTGCGCTTTAATTTATGATGAAACTTCCAGTTGTGGTTGCGGTTTATCATAAAAAAATATTGTTTGCGCAATTTGTGTTTGCGCTTATCCGCTCCAAAACCTCAATTGCGGAATTTGCGATTGTGCTTTGCCGTTTTAAAAATCTGCTTGCGCAATTTGTGGTTGCGCTTTCACAGTTAAAAAATCTAGGTGCGCAATTCGCGGTTATGCTTTTTAATTTTAAATGTTTGGTTGCAAAATTTGTGATTGTACTCTTTCATTTCAAAAATTCGTTTGTGGAATTTGCGTTGCGCATATTTAATTGTTTTTTTTTAAGTTTCCAGCTCTGGTTTGTACTGTGCTGATTCAAGCAGTGTTTCGCCGTTATATTATGTAGGAATAATTTTATATAAGTTATATTGCGCTGCTTGTTTTAGCGAATTCAATACAAAAGTATTGCATAGAATAACGAGCACAATATCCCAATATTTCTTGTGAATTTTGCGTTGAGTGTTTTGACTATTTTCAGCGATTATTGTTTTCATGACAAAGCTGAAAGGTTTTTAAAGTTTCTTGGAATGTCAATCGAAAAGCAGGAAGTAACAGCGTTAATCTTTTTATAAAAAAAGAAACTCGTGCCACAATAATATTTTAATTACTTGGATGTTTCTGACTACGTTTAATTCTGTAGCTCAAGATCTAGTGCTGTGGCTCTTAACCGGTGGGAAATTTCCCACTAGTGGGAAATTTTTTCGCACCGTTTTTTCCCAAATTTCCCATTGGTGGAAATTCCCGCTTGTGGGAAATTTTGGTAAAAACAGTGCGACATGTGTGTCCTTCCGAATTAATAAACAATTGGCAAATTTCTCCAAGGACAAAACAAAAATTAATCACAAAAATGAAGCTTTTTTCAAAAATCCAATCTTCTGCACTAGACATTGTTTTGTAACGATAAATAATTATCAGCAAAGGCATTGTTATTCCCTTGATTTTGAAACTGTTAGTAACCCATAACAAACCCATGAGTCATAAAATAACAACCTACCGTAGGTCAAAGCACAGGTAGTAACTAATTACTTGCCGGTACTGCAAGCAGCTCATGTACATAAGAGCTAACTGTGAAGTGCGAAAAGAGAAAAGGTGGTACACATGGTTGTTGATCAAAAGAATGAATTAACGTGGCTATGATTGACGGAAAGCGAATGGAGCCAACTGTATGAAGTCCGAAAAAGCGAAAAAACATTGAGCCATGTGGTCGTTGATCAAAAAAAAGGCACAATCAACCTGCCTAACAATTAGCTCCGTTTCTTAACGTTTCCTTCTGAGTAGTGTAACGCAAAACTTCAGGGTGACTCCTGTATATTGCGCTATGCTAAAATTTGAAATATATTAAATTATGGGTAATGTAGTGAAGGATTAGGTGATTTTGCACAAATATGGAGTGAAAGCAGGTTGAATCGACTTGTTGATGAACAACAAGCAAATTCAAAATTTACATTAATGTCGACAACTCAACATTCACACTGTTTTTGCTTTGATGTATATCAACGTAATACAGTAACTTGCAGTTTTTGGGGTGTTCTGTTAGTCTTTGAACACCTATTGGCTCTATAATAAAATGTCTCATATATTAACATTGACTAAAATAGTCGGGTGGGAAATTCGATTATAACAAAAGACCATGTTGTGAAACAGACCCAAAAGGTTAAGAACCGCTGATCCTGTGGGTCAGATTCAAGCTGAAGTGATTAATTGAAATTCTTTAATTTTAAGTATTATTTTAATGCGTAAGCCTATACTGCTTATTTCCTTCACGTCATATTGAAGACATTTTAGTCCCAAGCCCATTTATTGCCCCCGATTTTCGGGCTCAAGCAATGACAAGTTAGACTATACAGGCAACACTTAAACTGGTCAGGATGTGCTTGTGCAGACGTGGCAGAAGCTATACCAATGTCGCACCGCTACGCCATATCGCTGGATTGGGTTTTCTACCAAGTCATGATGCATGCAATTCACCAGTATAAAAATCTAAGCTGCATTTGTGTCGAATACATAAAGAAAACATTGCCAAAGTCAGATTTTTACCATCACATAAAAAATTGTGTTACTCACCGTAGGAGACGAATGTGCCAAGCTTCACAGTTCAAAATTCCAACAACCGGTCTGAGTAGCTCTTATCTGATAACTGTGAAACACACAGAAATATCATAAATGCTGTAATTGATGAGTGAAAACAAAATCATCAAAATATTATTTTGAATTTTTGTGACTTAAACATGACTCATTCAACTAGATTCTGTAATTGGTGAGTGAAAACAAAGTCATCAAATAATTATTTTGAATTTTTGTGACTCAAATCATGACTCATTCAATTATATCTGTAATTGATGAGTGAAAACAAAATCATCAAATGATTATTGTAAATTATTGTGACTCAAATCATGACTCATTCAACTAGATTCTGTTAGCTAAACTGCTGTACATTTGGCTAACTAGTACAGTAGTGTGCAAATTAATTGACTCACCACAAAAATCACACAAAAAACTACATTTTTTCAATTTATTTCCATTTCAAAACAACAACAACTATTTTCAATGGGAGATACGGCCACCTCTATTCGTAATCAACTCCACAACTCGTTTTGGCATTGATTCAACGAGTTTTTTTGCAGTTCTGAGTGATTACTTGGTCACGTACCACACGTCAGTTATAGCAGCAGTAAGCTTAGTTTTGGTTGTGCAATTCTTTCTTAAGAGCCGAATTTTTACTATACTCCATAAATTTTCAATCGGGTTTAGGGAGGGCGAATTCCCAGGCCAGTCAAGGACCTTGATGTGATTTTCTTCCAAAGTTGTTTTCACTTTTTTTGCAGTATGGCAGGAAGCCAAATCTTGCTAAAAAACTCCTCCTCCGTTGGGAAGAACAACTCTGCTGTCTCTACACCACAAAATACCTATAAAGACATTTGATCTTTTTTTCCCGTTTTTTTTTTCTTTTTTCTCTAGATATTTGATCTCTTTTCTCTTTTTAATCTCTTTTCTAGTTTTTGATCTCTTTATGGTATTTGAGCTCTTTTTTCTTTTCCTTGATGAATGCCGACAAATATACTGAAGAAATTCAATGTAAAGTGGTTAAAGATATGGAGAGAACATTTCCCAACGGAGGAGGAGTTTTTCATCAAGATTTGGCTCTCTGCCATACTGCAAAAAAGTGAAAACAACTTTGGAAGAAAATCACATCAAGGTCCTTGACTGGCCAGGGTATTCGCCCTCCCTAAACCCGATTGAAAATTTATGGAGTAATAGCAAAAATTCAACTATTAAAAGGGATTGCACATCCAAAACGAAGCTTATTGGTGCTATAATTGACATGTGGTACTGTAACCTACAAATTGCTCAGAGCTGCAAAACACTCGTAAAAGCAATGTCAACACGAGTTATGGAGTTGACTACAAATAAAGGTGACCATATCTCCAATTGAAAATGGTTGTTGTTGCTTTGAAATGGAAATAAATTTAAAAAAGTAGTTTTTCTTTCAGATGAGTTTATTAATTTGCATGCAACTGTAAGTGTTGCCAGTTCCACAAAATCTTTATATTGCTCAGAGAAAAGTGGATAACTGGATACAATAGCATTAAAACTTTTTTTCATACCACACGCTTTTCTACTGTAAATTCAAAACTTCCCCGCCATCCAATTAAAACTTTGTTCACAAAACTAAAAAAGAAAAAAAATCTCCGAGTGATAACTTCCTGAATATCACGTTTTATCACCCAAAATGTTATTGACAATTTCTTACTATCCGCCAAAACCCTGCTGTGTTCAGTATTGGCCAACGACTCGGAAAGGTTGTCAAACCCTGAGTTAGTTTTCAAAATGCAAGACAGTTGAGAGAAAACTAAAGCTAAGCTGAAAATCTGTTCAACATAAAAATCTGATCAACAAAAACCTATCTAACCCACAGGTTAGCAGAGATACCACTGTCGGTATAAGGAGGTCATGGTTTCAGTTATTTGGATGTTCATAGTGGACACAATTTAGCCATTTAGCCAACAGCTTGCTGCCGCTACGACGTTTCTTTTGCCCAGGCGCAAAGTCACAGCTCACTACCGCTGCGACGTTTCCCTGGAGTGGTGTTGCCTATAAGCGCTAAGTCGTAGAGATTGATCTGGCCACTCCTTACGCGCTTCGGCGCAGTATCTCGAGTATGATGAATGTTTCATTTTTCTTTTATTGGAAAATTTATGTTCGTCAATAGATGGTACGAACTTAAGCGGATTAAGTTAAGCTGAAATAGCTTTAACCTTGTCATTGCTACCAAAAATTAATGTCCAAAAATAATTTTACGTTTGTAGAAAATACCAAACAATGACTTGGGTTTACAGTAGGCGTACTTCTATTAAACACATTGACAACATTATGTACAGGTACTGTACACGCTTTTTCAATTTCATGCAATTAAACAGTTTTACTCACCAAATATTTCCAATAGTGAAAGCTTTGATTCTAGAGATTGCAAAATAATCAATAGCTTTAAATTACAGGAATAGTGACCAATACAGCTGTGAAATAGATGACATTACATAATAATGCATAAATTTTGCCGTAATACAGTACACTAAACAAAACCTATTGGTAAAAGGCTTACTTAATGTGAATTTTATTTCAATATCAATAAAGTATTCTGCAATTTTATCACATTTAGACGCAACTAACTTGAGTATAAGTCGCTACTCAGCTTGAACATAAGACCGCAGAAACAAACTTGACTGTTACTTGATCCACTGAAGGCTAGCGCTGTAAACACTATTAAAGCAGTGGAGATTGTTGTTAGTCGGTAATAGAAAAATTTAAAAACAATCGGGCAATTCATATTTATTGCATAAAAGCATATTTCGGAAAAATTCTACAGTCGTTTTATTGTTATTATTATTTTGCTACATTTATTGCAGTACCGCACTCCTAACTAATATAATATAAAAAATATCCAATCATTCACACGGCAAGCGGTATTTCGCCGTTGCGTGTAACAAGTGGCGGGGCTCATCTACGCAACTTAGCTCCTGGACAGCACAGCTCCGAACAAACGTCGCAGCAGTATCGAGTCATTGGCAACTGTGTCCGATTTCACCTCCCGGGAATCAAACCTCAAACTATTCCGCTCGCTAAAACATGAAAAAGAAAAAAAAAAACTTATTTTAATACCGTATAAGTAGTAGCCCGACGTGCTATTCATTATGTCATGCAGCTAGTTCATTTATTTTTTCTTTATAAACTTTTGATTAAGCTCTATCTCAGGGGTGGCCAACTAGTCAGATGCTAAGAGCCACATTTTTTTCCGTGTATCAGCAAAGAGCCACATCATATACAAGGAATAATGATCGCATTAACATCACCATATCCTCTTATTTGATACACATACTTTCGCGTAGCTAGATTAGCATAGCATACCGGTCGGTTAGCTCAGTTGATAGCGATATCGCTGTCGGTGCGGGCAATCTGGGGTTCGTCGTCTGGGCCGGTCAAACAGGACACAGCGTCGCCACCGCAGCGATGTTTCTTCGGGCTTTGGAGCTGTGTTGCCCAGGCGCAAAGCCGCGGAGATGGACCCGCCACTCGTTACCTGCCTCGTCGTATGTCTTTCAACAAAGTGATTATTCCATGATAATGCATGCACCTTATGCGTTGTCAAACGCAGCATGATTACAGAACTTGGCAGCTGATAGAAAAAGCAAAGCATGTGAAATAGAATTGCATGAAAGTAGGCAAAAAGCCGCATGCAGCTCGCGAGCCGCGAGTTGGTCACTCCTGCTCTATGTATTTCGATAGAATCATCATTCCGAAATAATGCGTTTTTCGGATAAACAACTCCCTATCAGAGCTTTCAAATAAAAACTATGATCTAATAAGCACTAGTTGCAAACAAGCTTCTCATTGTTTACAACTGAAATTCAAAAAAATTTTAACGAAAATCGAATGAGTCGCGCCGTTTTTAAAGTCAAGTCACATGACTTTTGTGAATTGTAATTGGTTGAAATTTGCTTTTTTTGTTTCGAAGGCAAAATTTTTGATTGAAACTTGCCTTATTTGGTTTGAATTTGACTTGTTTTGCTTTACTTTTAAATGAATTTATTCAATTTGGCAAGACTAAAATAATGACTTGTTTGTGTGCAGACACTTTTTGATAAGTATGACCATTGAAAGTACAACGTAAAAACATGTTTAAATATGGAAACACTGATTTAATCGTCTCCAACATAATTGCTTTGATAATAATCAGACGGTAATGATAGCATGATTTCGATCTTTTCATTAACTGGCAGTGAAGTGATGAAATTTTCTGGTATTGCGAACGATTTCTTGGAAAAAGCAACTGCAAACAAATCTGCAAGTTTTAAAATGTCTGCAATGTTTTGATAAATGAACCAGTTCGCTTGCAATGCTGCTTCAAGTTTTGTGGGTCTGATTCCAGCTGAAGTCAAATCTATATTGTTCAGTTCTCGATTTATCCGTTTCCAAATTTTTCATTTCTGTAACGAAATAGAGTATGTTTGAAATTGGAAAAATCAATATGTAGGCTTGTTTTTAAATGCATGTAAAGCAAGGTTTGGCAAGTGATTGACCGCCGTACAACAAAGTGCTTTGAATATTGCTGCGTCAGTTATTAATTGTTCATCGCCGTAATGTACTGCTGGTGAGATTTAGTTGCCCCCTTTCTTGTTTATATATAATTTGCCTGGGCACTTTTCTGCTACTAAGCGGAGCCCCAAAATATTGCGGTTCATTGAAAACAATAGCAATCGATGGAATGAAATGAAATAATCTCGCCTTAAGCATAAAAAGTGAAATAATATCATATTTCTCATCACGTTTTCGCATCAACTAATTCTAGATTGAACACAAGTAGCGCTGCAGAGCGTGTAGATGAAACCCAACTCTCAACCAACTTTATTTGATTCTTGAATTGAATTCATTTGTTTATGTTTATTTTGCATCGCATGTTTATCAACGACCATTTTCAAACTTCTTTGAATTCCAGAGTAAACAATCAATCAAATAATTATGTAAGCACCCAAATCATCATTCTCTAAACTGCTACACATTTATCAAAAATCTTGCATCAAAATTAATGACAGCGCCCATCTCCAAAAGAAATTTCGCAACCGAGCAGTTTAACACTAGAACGGCCGGTGCGGTCATTTTGACGGTTTTTTCAAATTCAAGGTGGGATATTTTTTTTGTATAAAATTCGCATTGGTGTAAAATTTCTTGACTTTTCCCAGGTAGCAGGCAGGAGCTCTGATGCTGAGTATCAAGCCGAAAATTGCTTCCACAAATTTTTTAGAAAATGTTTTACCTCTAATGACCATTAGCGGTCATTTTGACCGCTATAGAAAAAATATTCTTCTAAACTTACTGCGATACTTATAAGACCATATCAGTTCTACTTTCAAACGAATGGATTTTATGTCGGTTAGCGCGGTTAGCTCAGTTGTATCGACATTGCTATCGCTGCGGGAGGTCCGGGGTTCGTTCTATGGGCCGGTCAAAACGAACACAGTGTCGCCAGTGACTCGCCACCGCTGCGATATATTTTCGTAGTTCGAAGCTGTGTTGGCGCTCAGTCGCGAAGCCCCAGCCGTCATTACAAGCTTCGGCGTGTAATACCGAGAGTATAATGAAGATTTGATTTTTTTTGATCAATGATTTTTATTTGTGACATGGTATTGTTACGTGGAAGATAGGTTCAACTCAAAAACCAGTTATAATAATTTTTTTCACTTTCCACTGTAAATATGTAGGACTTCAGGTTATGAAGGAGTTTGTGAAACAGAAACAAGTTATAGTTAATGCAATATTTCCATGACAAATACGGACTTTCATGGGTATTCAGCACCGTGGGCTGTCGCCGCCGAAGGCTGAATTCCCACTAAGCCCTACTTACTTGAGCAGAACCGTTAGGAATAAGTCAACTGCATGGACGGGTATCCCAAAAAACATCCTGCCCACTTCTTCAGGTAGAAAAAGCAGCGTGGAGCATACAAGCCAAATTCTTCAGCAGTGACTTGGGATAATATATGTCAAACGCGGTACCGCGCGCGAATGACGGATCTTGCGTGGCGGGTTCCATTCGCGGCTGGGGCCGATCGCGTTTGACATGTGTACACCGGGTGCTGCTCACTTGAGTGCAAACTGCCTTCGCAGTTCCCTTCAA
This sequence comes from Trididemnum miniatum, assembly GCA_964006365.1. NCBI lineage: Eukaryota > Metazoa > Chordata > Ascidiacea > Aplousobranchia > Didemnidae > Trididemnum > Trididemnum miniatum. The sequence goes on from OZ023250.1 coordinate 3,125,078, forward strand.
AAAAAAGGAGAGAAAAATGCGTAAATAAGTGTATCATACTTTTTTTGTAATAAAAGCATCGTATACCTGCCCAATTGATGCTAACCTGTTGGGGTTCCACAAGTGAAGTATTGACTATTGACTCACAAATAAAAGCCGAGACGCTAAAACAGCGTCGAATAGCAGTGAACTGCACTAGAAACAAAACCGGCAAACTTTGTTTCAAGTGCAACAAAGCACTATGTGACAAGTGCACCACCACGGAGTTTTATATCATACGACATGGCCTAAGCGGTACCTTGCGCAAGTGACACATTCTCCGCGACGGATTCGATTTACGGATGGAGAGCATAGCGTTTGACATATTTACACCGGATGGTTGCTGACTGGAAGAGCATAAGCCTCTTCGCAGTCACTCTAAACCGCTGTTAAATTTTGGGTTCACAATATTTTAAAAATAACCACATTTCTTATTTTTTGAATGGATTTTACGCGCAGCAACTTATAATTTTGAACAATTTTCAAATTTATGTCCAGCTTTTGCATTTTTTCGAATACAACTGCTTTTTGAGGATGAAGTTAAGTGAACTGAGTATTTTTCCGACACTTTTATTACAACCACACCTAACATATACTAGTAAAAACGCAAATCGAAAGAAGCGGTCAAAATGACCGCTGTTGGTCGTTGAGGGCTTGCCGCTACTCCAACCATTCTAGTGTTAAATCACACTATTATCATAAGGCACAGTGCACACGAACTCCTACATTCCAAAATAATTCAAAGCAAGATACCCAATCAAACAAAAGATGGGTCTATAGTTTTCATAAATTCAACGAACTCCATTTCTTATTAAATTGTTGATATTGTTTTGTTTGTTTGCTGTAATTTTGCTATTCGCTATGTGTTTCTAATTATTTCGAATATTTCTTCAAATTTTAAGGACTGTTTTGCGGTTTTACCCCCGTAAATATATAATCTGTAGCATAGTAAAATACAATTTAGCATTTCATTATTACAGCTCAGATTAACACCAAACAACAAATCGGTTTTCGTAAAATTGAAATTGGTTTTGAGCTAGCTGGAAAGCCAGTTTTATAAATCCTGCCAAATAATTCGCACTCATGAACAATCGCAAAACAGATGCACAAGAGTTTCTCTATGTTGGTTGCAAAAGGTGAAATTTTCTCATTCCACTAGAGAGAAATCACCCAGTGCAATGTTTGTAACGATAGCCCTGGAACTTAATTTTATTTAAAATGCCTTTAATTTAGTTTCAGGGGTGGAATTTAGCGTAAGAGTTCTGAGGATAGACCACGGGTTATTATTAACATTGAACTCATTTTCCCATCTAACGCAGTGTTTATCCGTTAAATCTTTTGAAACCTGTCGTTGAGCAAACTGGTAGATTGCTTTGGTTCCATTAAAAGTTTCTAATGTTGTTTTTAAACCGGCCGTTAGCTCAGTTGCTAAGCGCACGCTATCGGTGCGGGAGGTCTGGGGTTCGATTCTCGGGCCGGTCAAATTGGCACAGTGTTGCCAACGACTCGCCACCGTTGCGACGTTTCTTCGGAGCTGTGTAGCCCAGGCGCTAAGCCGCGGAGATGGGCCCCGCAACTCGTTACACGCTTCGGCGTAATACGGCGAGTATAATGAAGATTTGATTTTGATTTTTGATTTGATGTTGTTTTTAATTCTTCATAAATTAGCTGGTTTTGTGGGGTCTGCGATATCCTGTTGTTGTCTTTATCGTCCCAGCTTTCCGGTAGCTTTGTAATTAACTTTATGAAAAGGATAAAATTTTTGTTACATTTGCTTATGCCAAATTTGTTCATGAGTAAATCATAGGTCAGGTAGTTTCCGTCGGTATCTAACAAGTGTATGTTATCGCTGATCCCGTTTAAAGCAAGTTTTTTTGCGAGAGCTGACGTTTCTTTTGTATATTTGATTGATTTGTTCAGCCACAAAGGGTGTCGGTATGAAAAGGAACTTCCAAAACAAATTTCCGCTAGTTGTCTGAGGGCAGTATAGGCAACTTTTACTGAACGCAAGGGTATTTTCATGAGCATATTCTTGTTAAAGAGGTTTTTCGTAGACTGAACGAGGGCAACAACACAATTATAATTCGCAAAAAAGGAATTTTCAATTTTTTCCACGCTGTGTTGTTGTCATCTGTAAAAATTTTATTTACCCATTTAAGGCGCAAGGCCAACAAATACGACTTAATGTTTAATATGTTTGCTCCACCATCACCTAGAGAGCGACACAGCTTTAGTCTGCTTATTCGTTCCCAGTTGGATCCCCACATAAAATGAAACTAGGTTTTGTTTAGTTCTTGAATGAACTTTTTTGGGATCTCAATCGGCAAAAGACTCAGTTTGTAGGTTAGCATTGGTATTACTAAGCTTTAAATGATAGTTATTTTTCCGAGGAGGGTCAAGTGTCTAGCGGACCAGATATTACTCATCGTTTTAATTCTTGCAAGATTGACACCAAAATTTACTTCAAATATTTTATGCTGTTGGTGCCCTGCGATCGGGTATTTAATGCCAAAGGTAATTAATTGCATCAGGGGACCACGCGAGGCCTTTGTCTGCCATAGGTCGAAGATCTCTCCCCCTCAAACCCCCTAAGTAAAAAACTGTCGATTTTGACCAGTTCATTTTACAACCTGACATTGCACTATTTAATCTCTCAATGCACTGCAAAAGTGCAAAGCCAGTTCAAAATCTCTCGGTTCGCCTTTCAGAAAGATTAGAGTATATCATCTGTAAATAATGAAATTTTTATTCCACTTCGTCGATGAGAACCCCTTCCAGAGGAATTAGTCTTAATGAGATTGCTAGAATTTGTATTGCTAAAACAAATGATGTTCGAGACAAAGAGTCTCCTTGCCTTACGCCTCTTGTTATAAAAAAATTCGCTTAAAAAATTATTATTGGTTATGCAGCATGAGACGTTTGTATACAAAATTCCAATCCATATGATGATTTTTTGCCCAAAACCAAAAACTTCAAGTACTTTACGAATAAACACCCAGTCTACTGAATCAAAGGTTTTTTGGATATCCAGCGACAAAACTGCTCCGGGAATACTATAGTGGTTTGCATAATCCATTGTATCAGAGAGTAATCTTTCTTTATCGCCAATACTGCGGCTTTTTAAGAAACCGTTTTGGTCAGGGTGAATGAGGATTGGCAAGTATTGAATATTTAGGATTTTGCGGGCACAACAGCTAAATATCTAGCATTTTAAATGTACTAGAACAAGGATTTTTTCATATTTTCATGATCTCGTAAATTCTCTGTTTTTTTGAAAACTTTTTAGGATTATTAAAGTTTCTACAACGGATATGAATATCTCAACATCAATTATGTTGAACTTTTTGAGTGAAATTTCGTAAAATATTTCAAAAATCGAGAAACGTCGGGCATCTGCGGCAACTTCAAAGCAGTTCTGGCAGGAGGAGTGGCTATATTTTTATGATCTAATTCGTTTTTTCTCATATTAGAAACTTCGAAAAGTATTTTGCAGAAAGTATAAACGCCAAACACACACTAGAGATATTTTGATTGATTGACTTGTTTATTTTGTTCTCTTATCACGAAAAAGCGTCAGAGTCGCTATACATAGGAAGAATCCAGACTTGCGTTGAAGTTTTTTTTTTTTGTTTTCCAGTTTTCCAGCTGAGTTTTGCTTCCGACTACTTCAATTTGCTGCTTGTTAAATTCCACCAAGCAAGTCTAATTATCGTGAAGCATCTTATCCAAGGGCGCAACAAGGAGACTTGGGTGGGAATTGAAACATTAACCTTGCCATCATGGACGTTGTAAAAACCATGCTTCAAACCAATTGGACACGCTATCGACGAATTGATGTTTCGTTTTAGTGGTTTAGGTCACGTGCGGCATGAATTTGAACATGACGAACATGAACTAATCGTTTGATTTCCTGTCAATCAACACATCAGAATCTGCATTTTGAATAATTATGCAACGTAAATATTAATGAAAATAACAAAATCGCACAAACAGCGAGCAACGCATTAATTACTTTGTCCAAGATATATTGTGAATCAAAATACGTTATAGGTAAAACACCGTCTGGTGATTTCCCAAATCTTGTGGCGTGCACAACGAATAATTTTTGCTGATTCTTGTAAACCGATTTTTGCCCAACTTTTTTTTACAAACCATTCATTCATTTTATATTTAGTTAAAAGTGATTTCTACATACGCCAACGGCTCGCCACCGCTGCGACGTTTCTTCGGAGCTGTGTAACCCAGGGGCTAAGCCATGGAGGTGGGCCCCGCCGCTCGCTACACGCTTCGGCGTAATACCACGAGTATAATAAAGATTTGATTTGATTTTTGATTTCTACATAGCGAGTTTGAATCCGGGTTCACCGAAAATCATAGCAGAAATTGATGAAATTGTTTGTTTAATGTTTATTTATATTGATGCAGGTCATGAACTTGATTGATAATTATGAAAACATTTTGCCAGTAATTTCACGATGAAAACATTGATTGAAACAGAAATACGTGCAAGCAATGATTTGTTTGTTTGTCAACTTTTCATCCTAAACTGGTTTCTCACACAGAGCTAGTAAACTAGAGCTGCATGTAGTATCAAAAACAAGTAATCCGCTAGCATGATTATCATTGAAGTACGCGTAAGCGCAATCGTAACTATTTCCAGTAGAAGTGGGATGTGGATAACTTGGATACCACAACGAACCATCATCAGGGTTTGCTCGATTACCATTCAACCAGAGCCACGTTCCTTCACTTACTGAATCACTCAGTCCAATCCAGTAAGGACCTCTCAACGAAAATTCTCGCCAAAGTAATCTGCACAATATACTGTTACATTAAGTAACCAAGAATACAAGAGATTACCGGTAGTTATTCAATATCCAAATAGTAGCATCAGCTAATAATCGCAGAACATTTAACATTATTTATTTACATTATTTACAAAATAACACGTGATAAAAAACGTTGTTAAAAAACTCCGATTTAAATCACATGTTAAAAAACGTTGTCGGCTCTCGCAATTTGATCGTTCATACTTCATTACTTTTGTGAAACGTTAAAATTAGATTATGTCATAATCCCCGCTATTTTTGTTTTCCGCTTATATTAGTTTGCCCTGTGTTCACTTTTCCATTTCTAATCATGCTCAGATGAAAGACAGGCGATTTGTACGAAAACGTTCAGCTTTGTTTATTTTCCGTCGGTCCGTGGACCACTGTCGATCCGCAGCTACTTTCCTGCCTGTCTGCTGAATATATTTTCATTTTATACCTCAAGTTGAAAGCGAGCTTTGCGTGCGCACAATACTTGTTTCCCACAGCTGGCAGACGAATTCATGCAACATTGATAACTTAGCAGTGTTTTTACTACACACACAAAGCCCAGTGTTTCGAGCAACCAACATTACAATGCGAGTTGTAACGTTAGACGGTGCATGCACTCTGCCGATGTAGGCCCTATATCAGCGTTTTTCAAACTGGGAGGTGCGCATCCCCAGGGAGGCGCGGACTATTCTTAGGGGAGGCGCGCATGTTAACCGAAAACCTTCCTGCTGGACTATTCTCAGGGGAGGCGCGAATGTTAACGACTATTCTTAAGGGAGGCGTGGAAACACAAAGTTTAAAAACCACTGCCCTATATAGGTTTGTCTTTTTTTCAAAAAAATTGTGGTAGATCAGACGAAGCGCGTTGAGCAGAACGACTAGTTTCAGACAAGCTGTTGTGGCAAAAATGACATTTTATTTTTTGTTAATTCTTGAAGACCGCTAGTCCTCGAAATTTATGGTAAAATTTAACCGGTTCGTGATCCGAAAAGGTTGAGAACCTCTGCGTTAGAGTGTTTTGTTTGAGATGTCGGATGGTGACTTTATTTTTTGTTTCAAAATATCAGCTAAACGTCAATTAAGCAGCAAAAATGCAAAAACAAACTTGTTTGGTGTGGAATTCATTGTTTTTTTTTGCTTTTTTTTTTGGTGAAAATTCACGTTAATATTTTACGAGTAAAAACTTTAAAATTTTTTGTGAATTCTTGGGACCTTTTTCCGAGGGCAACAAAAACCTATCTTCTTCCGGGACTTGCCGCCGGGGTTAACAATATGGACATGAGACGACGTTCCAACACTCGAAAGCAAGTTTCTTTTGAAGTCTGATATCGTGAAATAGCATAGATTGTAGTACATTGTCAAAACAATGACAATAAAAATCACCAAAAACGTAATTTTTTTTTAAGAGCTGTAGATATTTTGATTCAATTATATTCTCACATTTTATTTATATAGCATCAAGGTCATCGGCTATTAATATACTGGTTTAAAAAATCACACATTCGATCAAACTTGATAATTACAATCTAATCGCCACATTTCGAACTCCATATTGAGCGAGATCTCCTCCCCAGCTCTGACACAGAGATCGACTCGCATTCCATGATTGCCTTCCAGGACCGGCTTTATATTGGTATCCGTTGAACGGGGCGATCCAGCCATTTTCCATTGTCAAATATCCGCGAAGCAGCGCTCTTGTTACGTTAGCTGTGAATTTTTTAAAAAATGTAAAATTTAAATAGAATTTTGGTCAAGTAATTTTAGGTTCTGGTTCGGTTGTTGGCTAAGCAAGTAAACTATCATAAAAGATGGCATAAAAAATGTTTTTTCAAAATCGTTGCGGGCGTATTTAACAGCTTAAATGTAGTTGGTTATTGCCCATCAAAAACTGATGCCTGAAGAATAATTTGACACGAAGCTGTTAGCCATGATATTGTTTTGATCCACTGTATTTCAGCTTTTGTTATTTTTACGGTAATTTAGGTTTTATAATGCATGAATGATTTAACTTACTGGAAGCGATATTGGGTAAACTGGTTTGGACTGTCTCAAGTCTGTGAAGTAAGGATTGACAATTTTCTGAAACAAATTAAAAACTTCTTTTTAAGAAAATGCAAGAATGTGTGAGTTTACATGTCATCCAAAAAATAAATAATCGCTTTAATCAGGGATTTCTGAAAGATGCTGGAAAGACTTAAGCTCTGCTGGCAGCCTGATTCCTCGCAAAATTCAATTTTTGCTTGCTGGTGCGTGAAGCAATAAAAGTCAATTTGCTTTTTTATTCAAGCAAGTTTAAGAGGTTGCATGGGTTGGAGATGTGATTTTAAACAAGGAAGAAAAACTTCTGAAATGTTGTAAAAATGCTATTTCGTAAGTGATGACCTCAGAATACTCATCGTTAGCATCAAAAAATAATAATTAGTCATCTTGTGTTTAGTTCGGTTTTGAAATGGGTTGTTACGAATACCAACAAAGTTTTATGTACGATAGAGTAATTCTTGTCCGTGATGAAGACGATTAAATTTTGTTTGATTCATTTATGAAAGTTACTCAGTTTCCGAAAACCACCATTCGGTTTCTAAAGTTTACTAAAGATACTTGAAGATGGCTTGAGTCAAAAATTATATATTTCAAATATGATATTTGTTAATCGGCATCTTGTGGAAAAGTAAACTATTGTCATAACCTTGAACTTGGACAACTTGTTTTAGTTCCATGCAAAAAGCATGGTGTTTGTATATTGTATGGTGCAAGCCTATAGACGCTGTGACTCACCAGTATTAACGTTGCTTTGAGTTGCTCAAAGACTATTCAACTCCTCTCGTAAGGAACTCAGTTGAACTAAAAAGAAACAGAATTGTTCAAAGTACAGTTTGATGATTTTATAATAATTTCAAAATACTTAATTATACCTGAAGTTGAGCTGGATTGATTGGCTCGAAGTGCATTGAGTTCTTCTTGTAATGAAGTTAAATCAACTGAAAGTTAAAACGCAGCGTAATGTTTTCACATTGAAGTTTATTAACCCTTCGTTTCAACATTTATTTGAGTTTAATTGCTTAAAAACCAGTTATGCGTTGTTAATCCTTGCCAAGATCACTCAGTCAACCGTAAGGTCCATTACTATTCTTGATACAATATTTGCATTATTCCAATACATATAAGCCAAAAGGCTTAGCCGATGACATGACTTTAACATTTCTTCCGAAAAATTGTTTTAATTTTTACAAGATTTTACTAGGCATAAGAAAACCGCAAAGCAATAAAAAATTTATAAACACATTGTACTGCACTTTATTGAACCGTGGTTGCACCAGCTAGTCTAGATCGAAATCGATAGTAGGCCTACATGCTAACAAATTATTCATTGAAAGAAACATTTAAAGTATTTTGAGGGGGAAGCTTATGCATCGAAAAACTACAATAAGTATGATAAAGTATAAGTAGAATATGTAACGGAGTAAGAATAGAAACAACACTCTCTTGTTACAGTATAGGCTAATGTGGTTGTTGATTTGATTTCTTCATGTTTATTCTCCTATCACGAGAAAGCGGCGGAGGCGCTGTGCGTAGGACGAATCCAGACTCGCTTAGGAGTTGCCTTTGTTTCCAAGTTTTTCCGGTTGAATTTTCCTCTGACTTCTTTGATTTGCTGCTAGCCAGATTCCACCAAGCAGAGATAATCATCGTGAAGCATCTCATCCAAGGACGCAACAACGAAACTACGTTGGGAGTTGAACCATTAACATTGCGATCATGGTCGTCGTAAAAACGACGCTCCGAACCACTGCGCCACGCTGCCGACTAAATTGTTAACCAGTTCCGGCGAAGATCATTGACTAAACTCTGGTTCTTTAACAATAACCTGAACAAGCATCAAAAAAATGATGGAATAACCCAGTACTGTACTAACCCAAAGAAATAAAAAAGCTGTTAGATAAATTAAAATTCTTACGCAACGATGCAAATCTTTGAATCTAATGTAAATTTTAATTACTACCCTTATTGTGTATTCACAAAAAAATCACTTTTTTGACTTACCAACTGTTACATTGGGCTTGATAGCTTGTACTGCATGCAGATCATCTCGAAGCAAACTTAGCTCATCTGCAAAAATGTTTCGATCATCATTATAAGAAAAAAGAAGATATACGAGTAAATCTGTTTGTTTTGTTTGATCCTAAAGAGTATAACACCAATTATGCAATTTTCTGTCTTGATTTTAAGTGGAATGGTCGTAAAATTAATCGATAGTGTTAATCTAAATCAAATGCTTCTTAAATCAAATTAGCAGAAATCGTTTCTATACTAAGTATATTGCAATTATTTTGGTGAAGAAATATCTTTCTTTTTCCTTAAACATAGTTTTTTTTACTATTTGAAATGGTAAGGTCCACGTGCTTTTTGAAATAACATTGTCAGCAGCCAATCAATCGCTTTTTCTTAGCGAATTTATTCGTAATTTGAATACAATTAAGCTTCATTTATGGCATTGCTTTTTCCTGCAAAGCAATTAATTGCTTCTGCTGAGAGAAGTTACGCAAAATACACCACTGTCTTCACATTAAAAGTTTACATTTAATAAAATCTTGTAGATAGGACACTAAAAAAGTTCAAGCTACGGACCATATATTTACAGTAGTCATTGAACTTCGGCACTTGCAAAAGTAGAAAACTACAAGATAAGTATTTACTCGATTAATCTGTCTCCCTACCCCAAAAACAATTCCTGGATACACCTTTTGTTGCTTCTCAGAATACGAGCAGTTTTTGTGACACACATATATATATGTAATATTTATCTGCACACAAGATATTAAAAATATCACATCGTGTAAGTTAGATTGCATTTATACCTCTGACGGAGTTGAGTAAGGAATTGTCGGGAATCCCTGGTTCCCCTTTCATTCCCTGCATTCCAATTGGTCCTGGAGCCCCTCTACGGCCTGGCCTGCCTTGCTGAATGTTCCCATTTGTAGTTTGGGGCGATGGGGCCATCAAATCATTTGTTCTCACGCAAGTGAGTTGATCTTGTGCGTCACAATTGACGATGACGAAGCAAAAAACGATCAATCGATAAGTCATAATTCGGATTATACTGAGTTAAGCTTTTTTTAAGAAAACGTGACTAAAACAAACAAATTTCAATATCTAAATTTAGGTCACATGTCTAAGTGACGTCATGACCTGTAAGAGTAAACAATTATGCTTCTCTTGATAAACATTTGTTTCACGCTCTTAACTTGATATGAATTTTCCTCCTTGGAAAGTTTGGCATCACACTTTTACTGCTATAAAAAACTGCTTTAAAACTTCCAAGTTTAAGAGTGAGTGTAAAGTCATAGTATTATAGCCTAACGAGAAACATCCAAAAATTTTTTGCATTCTGAACAAAATTTTGCTGATAATGAAACTACATAACGTTTTGTCAAGCTGCTTCATAAAAGCTCAATAGTTAGTTTATTGTCTGCCGGTTTACATGTCATGATATCTTGACATCACATTTTGCATTTGCTTGTATACCGTACGGCTGATTTAAACTGAGGACAATATTAAGATTTCACAGTTAGACCTTCATTTTTTATGGAAAGGTTGCGCAATGCGTGTTCCCTAATTGTCAGTATTAATTGTCGACTAACTACTTCAAGCCATAAGGCATAATTTTTTTTCCTTCTTTCCTTCTTAATGTTTTTCCTTCTTTCTCTTCCATGTTGAATTGTAATTTTGTATATTTATACGTTTGTTTGTTTTTTGATTCCTTTGCACAGAGTTTGTGAATTGATAGTTCCTCTTGTAAGTTCCAGGTGGAGCTATCAAGTTAAAAGTCACCCTTGGGCTTCTCACTAACTCTGTGGCGTCGCATTTTATTTTATTTTTGACTGTCGTATTTGTTATGATTGACGCCGAATAAAAATACAGTACAAATACAATTAAGCGGAAAATCTTGATATAACCTGCCGTTTGGCGAGGTGGCTACGACATCTTAGCTTGGCGGTTTGAGAGGTCTGGGGGTTGATTATCGGTTCGGTTCAATCAAGCACAGTGTCGCCAACGGCTCGCCACAGCTGCGAGGCCTGCGATCTTTTTCGAAGCTGTGTTACCCAGGCGCTATCCTGCGGAAATGAGCCTACCTCCATTACTCGTAACACGCGTCGGCGTAATAACGCAAGTGTAATGAAGATCTGAGTTTTGAAAAATGTTATTTCGTACAATACAAAACATTTTTTTGTAATTTTGCGACTATTTAAGAACATTTTGAAAAATTTTAACGCAAATTACTTTAATAGCAAAAAAGAGTGGAATAAATTAAAACTATTTCAAGTTTTTTAGACGTTTCGACTTGCTTTCAAATCTTCATTAATCTTTGAAATATTACAGATTTCAAAAACCTACGTTAGCATAACTTGCATTTTTGCGCAAGATAAACAAGCGAAGTTGACGTACGTAGTTTTTTGCAATCTGTAATAATTTTAAGGTTATATGTTAAGAGAAAAAATAAAAATGCAAAACTTAGTCAACGTTGAGCAGACAAGAAAAGATTGCGATTAGTTACTCCGTAATTTTATTCTTTTGACGAAAACGAAATAAAATATATCCATTACCATACTTACTTTACAAATCGAGTTTGCTAAACAATGGCGAAGAACTTATCCACTGATGATTTAATTGAATAAAACATACTAATACTGAAACTAAACTGCAAGTGAAAGAAAATGGTTGTGAGTCGCTTCAACGTGCCACCAGAAATGTGACTCTTACCAGACTGAAGTCACAGAATCTGAGTAACTCAGGAGAGAGAAGAGAGAGTGCAATTTATAGGTCGAGGTACAGGTACAATATGCAATGCAATAGCAAGAGTCAAAAATATAAAAGCATAAAAACTAAAAACAAGCGGACTCGATCTACCGGCTTGAATCAACCGTGACTTGACCCAGCAGCTATAACAGGGGTCGGCAACCTTTTGCACGTCAATAGCCAAATTTACCAGTTTGCTTAAATACGAAACCCATCGGGAGCCGCAAAACTATCGTCAGGTCCAAAAACTTTGGTTATTCCGAAAATGATTACTAAAAAAAGGTCTTGGTTTATCTTTATAAGCTATAATAACCGCAGTAAAAGCATTGTAAAGCATGGTTTATTTAACTGATTTGGAACAAAGAAGCTACCAGTTATTAGTTCCTCATAAAGTTCAAATTTATATGCAATAAGATTTGCACTTCCAGCTACGTTTCTTTCCAAAAGCTGACCTGTGCTCTTCATATTGCACTCTTTACTGCAATTTGTATCCAAGCACTACCAATTTCCTTTATGACCGCTTTCTTAACGTAAAGCTTTAGTGCTTCGTGCAGTATATGCACAGCACACACTGTAAGCAATAAGCATTGCTCTGCACAAATCCTGCAGTAATCACATTATTGCTTGTTTATTTTTTATTTTATTTTTTCAAGCAATATACTTGCAGCTTAGGTTTTTATATCAGAAACATACAAGCATCATGGAAGGTGACCTGGTAAAAGATCAAACCCAGAATTTAGCTCTGGAGTTCAATGCACCAAACTCTTGGCCAACTCCATGTGCTTATTGCGTGTTTAAATTACAATTGTCGTCGGTTTGTAAAGCGTGACATCTTACGGTTTCACGAAAAAAGGCGAAAAAAAACAGTGCGCAGTTTTATATCATAAAAGATATTGTGCAATACTGACTTTTTCATGACATCTGTAAGTTATCGACAAAATGAAAGCAGCTTGATTTTATGAGTAAAATGAAATAATAATTTCATGCCAGCCGTCGCATCATATCAAGATTAAAGTCACACCAAATCACGACAAAATCAAATCTTTGTATAATCATGGCAGGCTGAAGTGTGTAACGAGTGGCGGGTAACATCTCCGTGGCTTAACGTCTGGGAAACACAGCTTTGATGAAACATTGAAAAAATAACTGAGGTTATTTTCAAATTATATTGAACAGAAAATTCAACAGTAATTGAGGGAGATTGCGAAGTGAGCTTGCACTCTTCGAGTCAGCAGCCACCCATTAAACATGTCAATTGCGATCGGCTCCAGCCGCGAATCGAACCCGTCACGTAGGATCTGTCACCTGCGCGCGGTACCGCTAGGCCATGTCGCTGACTAGGCCATGTCGCTGACATCTGCCTACCACACTAAGACGGAGGAATCCCGCTAAGCGCCTTTCCCAACGGCACAACAAGTAAACTTGCCGGCTTGTTCTCCACCCTGTCTCTTTAATGCTGAGCGCCAAGCAGAGAAGCTGCAAAAATCAATCTTAAAGTCATTGGTTTGACTCGACCCATTGGGCCATGGCCCCCCTCCCCCTTTTTTGACTCTGCTCTTTAGTAAAAAGAACAAAATTGATGGTGCTTAGTGACTGAAACATGCTTTGACTCCTTTGATGGTTGCTTTAGTTTATGGCCAGGGGCGAATACAGGAGGGTAGGATGAGGAGTATTCATACTCCCTCCAGCCATTATCAAAAATGCTTTTGAAGTACCGGTATACAATTTTTCCATAACTTCGAACCTTTTTAATAAAAATAAGCCTTACGTCTAGCACGCATAATCGAAAATGTGCGAACAAAATGCATCATATTTGGCAAAGCACCCAGAATTGAAGTCAAAAAATTTAAACAAAATTTGCCGGAAAATTATTCAAAAAGCACTAAAATAACCATTACACAATGCAAATTTCCCAAATCTTGCCGGAAGAGCATGCTCCCTCACCCCCCCTAGAGCTTTTCTTGTTTCTTAATCAGCTATAAATTTGTTCTGGCAAAAAAATGCACCTAAAAAAATGTGAAAATTACGCCCCCCCTTTTAAAATTTCTCGTTATGCCACTGGTCATTCATTAACTCGAAGTCCAGTCAACATTGTTTTGCTTTTTATATGTGATCTTAACATCTAGCATTTTTTGGTCCAATGCAATAATTTCAGAATGACTTCGAACAAACTGAATATGAAATAAAAAATTACAATGACAAACAACACGAACGTTGGATAGAAAAGAAACTAAAAGTATTTTTAGTCTTCACAAAGACTTGGTGAATTATTAAATCCCCGATTCTATAATCAATTCTGTGGTCGGCAAGTTTTTGATGAGCAGGAAATTAAAGATACGATAGTTAATTCATAACATGAAAATTCTTGACGAAATTGGATTTGTCCTGTACTCCAAATTTCGTTTGTCCTGTACTCCTGTACTCCAGACGTGTACTCCAGATTTCGTTAAAAGTACTGCACTCCATTTGTCCTGTACTCCAGATTTCGTTAAAATATCATTTGATATTTTTCATACTTCAACAACCACCTGTTTTGTTTCTTGCTAACAAGTTGCACAATTTGCATGCGATTCGTGATTACTTCTCATCGAGGCGTTACCACGTCGTTGATGCAGAAAACCTTTTGAATCAACATTGAAGATTGCGTTACAATTCTGAAGAGAATCCGTGATTCTTGTCATCAAATATAGATGTTGTCTGCGTCAATTTTTCAAGTAATCGCGAGAAGTCAACAGATGGTGGCGCAAACAAATAAATTAACATTTCAATTCGTGATTAAAACAAAGTTATTTGCGTAAGAATAATGTCTTTATCAACTTCAAACCAGATAAGAATCTCGTAAAACATGATTGAACATTTAGTATTACAATCCATTTTGATTTGTTTAATAGCTAAGGATGCCATTAGTAAAAGTGCATGCACTTCATTGATAAATTAGTGCCTTTTCTAATTCTAAGAGAAAATGGTAGCGAAAAAGTTACACTGCCAAATACGAATCTGCTACTCATGGGCATTCGCCGGGACGAAGGCACTTGCCCTCCCCCTGGATTTTGAGCGAAAAATCTGCAAGCGCACAGTTCAGTAGTTTTAATACATTTTGTTTTGGTTATAATATGCACAACAAAGTTTGAAGCAAAGCTAAAAGTGCCAAATTGATATGCACACACAAGTAGACGAATGTGGGGGGGGGGGCAATACGGCACTTGCCCCTCTGAGTTTGAATGAGAAGTGCACAATATATGGCTCCATAGCTTCAATGGTTTGGTTTTTATGTAGGTAGTAAAAATGCGCAACAAAATTTGACGTCAAAGCTGAAGGAGCTAAACTAGAATAAGCTACCAGTACATAAATGAAAATAATTGCAAATGCTTTTAAATAAAATCAAGTGATCTTTAAAATTCCAAAATAGCTGATACGCCTATGATGAAAGAGTTTGGGCGTGGGAAATTTTACTGTTAACATTTTAAAAGCTTTAAAAAATGTTAAGGGTGAATTTTTCAAAGACTAAACCCAAAGCCTCCTTTTCTTCGCTTCATATAATTTACAAGCTTACTTTGAATTATTTTTCGTTTTTTTTTTTTGTTTTTTTTACGTAATATATCAACTGAGAGATTGATTAAGAGGGCTGCAGTATGCCCAGCGACCGCATTGCCTGCTACTTTAATTCAAAGTAAGCTTGCTGCAAATTATAAGAAGCCAAGAGAAGGAGGCGTTGGTCTTACCCCTGAAAAAAAAATTACGCGAAGTATTTTTGGAAAGTTTTTAGGTGGTTCACATAAAAGCCGATAAAAAGTACCGTCACAACTCACCACCATAAACATTATGATAATCGCACACCAAAATTTGACTGTATCGAGTGTGAATTTTCAAATATCTTTATTAGTAGAATTGTAGTGGTAGTTTAGCTTCACGCTCACAAGTAATTCTTACAATAAATCACGCTGATATCAGCGCTATACACGCACTAAAACTGGATATGAGTTTATACACGATATTATTATTATCATGGAACGACCAGTTCAACTCCTTTTGTTACGTCACTTTTAATTGATTGATTTCTTCATTTTCATCCTCCTGTCACGAGAAAGCGATGGAGGCGCTATGCGTAGGACGAATTCGGACTCGCGTAGGAGCTCCATTTTGTTTCCGAAAGTCCGCTTAAACTTTGCTTCCGACTTCTTTGATTAGCTGCTTGTTAGATTCCACCCAGTAGAGATAATTATCGTGAAGCATCTTATCCAAGGGCGCAACAACGAAACTTGGGTGGAAGTTGCACCATCAACCTTGCGATCACGGCTGTCGTAAAAACGACGCTCCGAACCACTGGGCCACGCTGCAGAGCTGGCCATGGCCCCCCCTTTTGACTCTGCCTTTTAGTAAAAAAACAAAATTAATGGCGCCAATTAAGTGACTGAAATAAGCCAGACTCTTTTGATGGTTTCTGTAGCTTATAACCAGGAACGGATCCAGAGGGTAAGATGAGGGGTATGTATCTTCCCAGCAGCCATTTTCAAAAATGCTTTTGATGTATATTATTTATCCATAATTTTGAGTCTCTTCGATAGCTATAATAAGCATTACGCCTAAAGCACGCGTATACGAACAACATTCATCATATTTGGGGAAACACTCAGAATTAGGGTCAAAAAATTTAAACAAAATTTGCCGGAAAATTATTCAAAAAGCACTGAAATAGCCATAACACCACGTAAATTTTCAAATTTTTTCTGGGGAGCAAGCCCGCGGACCCCCTTAGAGCTTTTCTTGTTTTTCAATCAGCTTCAAATTAGTTTTGCCGAAAAAAAAAATGCTTAAAATGAATGAAAGTTATGCCCCCTCCCCCCTTTTAAAATTTCTCACTACGCCACTGGGCCTATGGTAGGCTACTGCCTTTTCATGTAATGGTGTTGATTAACATTAAATCAAGCAGAATGACTGACACCGTAAAACGCTAACTTGACCAACCAAAAATTTGCCCCCCCCCTACAAAAATTCTGCGGGCGCCCATGCAGCTACTTGTCGAGAAAGGCATACGGTCAAAGTCAGTTTGAGCGGCCAGTATAGTAACGCTGTATGTAAAATACAGCAGATCATAGAATCAGTTCGGTAGCAATAATATTGTAAAACTTACATCATTTAATAACGCGCATGTTCTTTGGGTCATTGGCAGGACAGTTACAGCAGGTATGACCTAATTTTGTAATTGCTTTCGATTGATTGTACGATCTGCTTCATAATGCAAACTGCACTATTTCACTCGCCGAACTGATTTCGATCGCTGCAACTTTCTCCAACTGTTTACCCTTTCATGCGGTATTTTTTTTTTTTTTTTTTTTGTATATATATAGGCCTGCCAACGCAAAAGTACACACAGTCAAACACAAAACTACATAGTCAAAAACATCTTCCTTTAATTCAGTTTTAAAACTTTTTTCAGATTGCTTGATCAATGCGCTCGCAGCTGTGCTAATTACATCTGGACCCCCCTAAAAAAACAGTGTGCGTGCAACCACGAGAACATTGACCAACCAAGCACAAACTAATTTTGGCACTGAACCAAAGATATAAACTCATTTGCTTTTTATTTTGCATTTGATCATGCACTTTTGCGCTTGCAGATATATATTTTTGCGTTGGCATAAATACTTTGACGGCAAAACCGAAGAGACGGAGGGGACGCGTCTCCCTCAGAATATTTTCAGAGGACAACTGGGGCACGCATTCCTTGTTGACCCTTCCTAGAAACTCATTTATGTACCAACTATTTTTTTTTTCAGGTTCCGGAACAATTTTTCATGCAAAACTGCATTCGAAGTGAGCTCTTTTGTGTCTACAGAATTATTGACCATGTAAAATTGAATCTTCAGATCTGATTGCTTGGAAGTATTCAAACTTTCTAAGTCCACTTGAAACCGTAGATCAAACAAAGAAATATGCTGTATGAAAGGTGGCAGCGTTGCGTTTACTAAATTTTTGATGTGTTGGATATGTAGTAATTTTACTTAATTTCGAACTACGAGTCTTCACCCCAATGCAAACGCTTTGAACACTCACAGTCCAAATAAAGCATCAGAAAGAGACGTTTCTTTCGAACGATTTTGCATCGCCAAATTGATATACAGTAACTACTGTAATATAAACCATACAGCCAAGATATAGCTCAAAATATTTAGGCGGACGTTTCGGCTCACATCTGGTGCCATTGTCATGACTTAAGACTCAGCACAACATAAGCTTTTAGCGTTGACAATGGCCCCAGATGTGAAACGAAACGTCCGCCCAAGTATTTTGAGCTGTATCTTGGCTGTATTGTTTGTTATAAAATCGCGGTAATATAAAAACAACAAAATGGCTCTTCAGGCTTTGTATTTTCATATAGTACAAACTTATCAACAAATTGCGAATAACAGCGGTTCCACACGTTTAAACAATTATTATTTCACAAGAAGTAAATGCAATTGGATGTATTTGAAGAACTTATTCTTGTTCGTTGAAAGGATACTGGGCATATGCAGCAATATGACAATATACTGGCTACAGCTGTACAGTGGAACTATCGAAAGTTTTGAAGTATTTATTAAACTGGTTTTTCGCACAAAGCTCTGTACGTTGCACGGCATGGGTTATCGTAAATGTACCATCCACGGAAGTTGGTGACGGAATATACACTGCCGCAATCCCAATCCGTGAGCCCTGTCAGTGGTCTTCCATGAACCCACAATGAATTGTCATCGGTATTTGCTAGATTCGAATTCAACCAAACCCAAGTTCCCTCCGAGTTTGTATCATTAAGACCAATCCAGTAATGTCCGATCAACGAAAGTTCTCGTAAAATTGTTCTATGGCGGATAAGTAAATTAACCAGTTATCAAAACAAGCTTTACTGCAACAGATTGGTGGAACAAGTGGAGGCGATGTAAGTTTATACAAAAGTATTAAAAAATCGAATCTTCATTACACTTGTAGTACTGTAGTACGCCGAAGCGTGTAACTAATGGCCGGGTCCATCTTCTCAGCTTAGTGACTGGGCATCACAGTTTCGAAGAAACACTGCAGCGGTGGCGTGTTTCGATCAATCAAACCGGTCCGGTAATTAAACCCCACGCCTCCCGCACCATTTTATCGATGTCTTTAGCAACTGCTCGAACCGGCCGGTAATCATGAAGAGGCATCATGTTAAGCCTTAAAAGATTTTTCAAATGATCGCTGCAAAAAAAATTCTACGACTATAGCTTCGGGGTTCGACGGCTCATCAGGTAGACTCACGTTTAAACCCCGAACTTTGTGAGTGAAATTCAAGCCCGGTGGACGAGTGGTAGAAAGCTCGACTTTTAATCACACTGGCTTTGAACCGCGGCCTACCTAATGAGGTGTCAAACCTTGTAGAACTTTTTACAGCGTTCATTTAGTGAAGCTTTTAAGGCTTACCATAATAAGTTATAACTCTTTTGTCTTTGCATGCAATAGAATAATTACGTTCTAGTTGCGACATCTCTAACTCCATATTGAGCAAGATCTCCTCCCCAACTGCGACAAAACGCTTGCCCAGCACTCCATGCATGAAATCCAGGACTTGCTTTGTATTGGTATCCGTTGAACGGAGCAATCCATCCGTTTTCCATCATGATAAATCCTTGCAGAAGCAATGCCGTAGTCATGTTTGCTGAAAAGTAATAACTTAACATTAGTCAAATTCAAAATTAATGTAAATTGAAACTGAGATACCAATTTTTGCATTGTTACCGTTGCACACAATCATCTCTTATCACCAATAACCAAAAAAGTAAAAATATTTGGTTGACAATCGAATTCTACTGTACTAACATTGAGAGTTCCACAGAATCATGTGAGCATAAATAAAAGTTTTCTCACTTGATCTAGAAGTGGGTAAAGTGGATTGAACTGCGTCAAGTCGTTGAAGCAAAAATTGACAGTTCCCTGTAACGAAATAAAATTGTTTGTTTTTGTTCTGTGCTCTGTTTTCTTGCATCAAACACGTTGCTGCACTCGCAAACCAATTAAATAAAAATAATCTTCTTATTTCAATTTCTGGAAAGATCCAAGCTGTTAAGTCTTTCCCTCCTTTTGGGTGGGATGCCACCCATACCACCATGTCGTGAAAAGTGACATGTGACGGAAAAACTCGTCATGTTAAAGTTAATTCATTTTGTCAATATGATACATTATAAAGCTACGAATAGTTTGCTGATGAATGTAATTTTGCAGCTATGACAATTGTTTACATTATTAGGTTTTTATTTTTTCTTTTATCTTTTGAAGCTAGTCAGTTTTTCTTTGCGTTTCGTTTAGCTTTCCTTTCGGAATTAATTCATGCTGGTAGTTTTCAAATGTGAATAGAGGTCTGTAGAGTTCATACAAAATGTTGGTTTCCGGATGTCATTGTATTCATCTGAGTGAGAGATGGTTTTGTAATGGGTGCGATCCCACCCAAGTGGAGGGATCGCACACTTCTACGGACCCATTTGCCTTGAGCACAGAATTATCATGCGTTTGCCATGCTACGTCTGCGTGATTGTATTACCGTTACACGGCAAAGTCTTTCGATAGAGTTGATTGTTAGGTTATAATTGCTGCCTGTACATATACTTTTGTTGCACTCCTACAGAATTAGTTACGAAGTTCAGTTGTGAGTAGTGTAGATTTACGATTTCGTTGGTTTCAGATAAGACATCATAGTCGAGCAATATTATGACATACGCGCTTTCGGTTACTTTAGTTTTGAAATACGTTATGACCTTATTACAGCTATAAGTTGTTGATATATTTATTTGATTTGCTTTCCTAAAATGTCACGGAAAACGAGAAGAAGAGAATTTTTGCTAAGTTTTGACGAAATAGTGCAGTTGTTGGATTTTGATGACAGTGATGAAGAAGCTTTATTTGAAATAGATGACGAAGATGAAGTAGTGCTGGCTGAATCTGTTCCTGATAAAGAAGATGAGGTAAGGACCGTCGATATTGTTGATCGTCAGGTGCCAGAAGAGGAACCTCCTGCCAACACTGATTCAGGAACAACAGTTGTTACCAATTTTTGCTGGTCAAGAAACTTTCCGCCAGTTATTCAGCCAGGAGATGATCCTCCAGATAACAGTGCTATTGAATGGGGTAAAGTTATGATTCCTTATGAGTCGATGCCTACTCCTGCTGCTGTTTTTGCAGATGTTTGCAAGTTAGATGAGTTGGTAAACGACATCTTGGTACCCCAGTCCACACTCTACATGCATCAAAACGGCAAAGCATTTGAAATTGAAAATGAAGAAATGAAAGCATTTTTGGGAATGAATGTTATGATGTCGTATCATGTCTTACCTGAAATTCATGACTATTTTTCCAATGAACCTGACTTACGAGTTCAACCCATTGCTGAAACGATGGTGAGAGATAGGTTCTATTCCATTCGAAGATCACTACATTTTTGTAATAATGATGAAGCTCCTGATAAAAAGGACCCAACCCATGATAGAGCCTGGAAACTACATCCCCTTATAAAACACTTCAATGCTGCTTTCCAAAATGCTATGAGTCCAACGTTTGAACAAGCTATTGATGAAAGAATGACCAAATTTAAAGGACATCATATTATGAAACAGTACATGAAACAAAAACCGATTCAGAGAGGCTTTAAACATTGGTGTAGAAATGATTCAAGGACAGGATACCTCTACCAATTTGATATCTATGCTGGAAAGAAGACAGCATCACCAGAGTTTGGGTTAGCAGAGAACGTTGTGCTGGAACTGACAGATTCTCTAAAAGACTCATCCTGCAGAATGTTCTTCGACAATTTCTACACTTCTCCACAACTAGTTTACAGGTTGATGACTGAAAGAAAAATCTATTCTTGTGGAACAGTAAGAGAACATAGACGCGGGCTGCCAAAAGATATGAAGGCAACTAAAGATTTGAAAAAAGGAGAGATGGATTCAAGATACTACCATGGAATGTCAGTGGTGAAATGGATAGACACCAAACCAGTGATGATGATATCATCAATTGACAATGGCGATCCAGAAAATACAGTGAATGTCAAAAGAAGAAAAAAGGGCCATGAAGGAAAGGTTGATGTAAAAGTCCCTGCTATGGTCCAAAGGTACAATAAATGTATGAGGGGCACAGATCTTTTAGATCAGAAAACAACAGTGTATGCTTTTGACAGAAAGAGCCCAGGTAAATACTATTGCCGACCGTTTTGGGATTATATTGACATGGGTTTAGCAAATTCTTTCATAGTTTATGAACAAATTGCTGCCAAGTTTTCAAGTGGAAGCAGACAAAATGTTGCAAAAACACAAAAAGATTTCAGAAGAATGGTTGCTATTGAGCTGATTGGCGACTTCTCATCACGAAAAAAGGCACCTTTTAATACCAAAAGATACAGAAGCCAACCGCAGCACAGAATTGAGTATGCAGAAAGACTTGAAAGGTGCAAAAGGTGTTATCGAGAGAAAAAGAAAGACAGAAAAGGCTTCATTAGATGCGTTGACTGTGATGTGTACTTATGTCTCAACAAGAGCAGAAACTGCTGGGAGCAGTTCCACCAAGGGCAATAAGAACAAACGATTTAGTTGTACAGAAACATTTTTTGTATGAGAGTTTGAAAATTACGCTGTGTTCTTTCTTCGCTTTTTTGTATATCTGTGGTTGTAGTTTTTCTGTGTTTGCTGCTATTTTAACCAAACTTAAAAAAAAGAACAAAAATGCTTCAAGATGGTGTGCAGAAAACAAGCTGAATAGGCGACCAAGTCGAAAGCGCAAAATGAAGTAGTTGAAAAAAGCTGTGTTGTTTGAGAAAGGTAACGCTTCCCTCCGCTTGGGTGGGATCCCACCCAAAACAACTTTGAAAGGGTACGCACCCCCCAAAACTTCAAAAACATCAAAAATGTTTCCAAACCATATTTTGCAATGCAAACTAACATGCCATGATGAAATTATGTAAAATTCACGAAAAAAATTTTTCCGGGAGGGAAGGACTTAATGCAGATGTAGAGCTTGATTTTATTGACCGTTTTGTATTGTGCACGGCTGAACGTTTAACAGCTCTGGTATTACTGTAAAACTGAACCTAATTTGACTTTACATCGACAACTTTCGTCACAACTTTCGCCTGATGCGATGCTAACTTTTCTTACCCGCATTGACACTGCTTTGAGCAGCTCGTGCAGCTTCTATTTCTTCACGTAAAAGATTCAATTCATCTAAATGTGACACAATCAGAGAATTAGATATTTAGAAATGACTTTCAATAAAAATTTTGTCATCTTACCAGCAGATATATTGTTCTCCACGGCTCGAAACGAATTCAGTTGTTCTCGAAATTGTTTCAAATCAACTAAAAGACATCGCAATAGATTGTTGTCAAAAGAAAACAACAAATGTATTGTAGAACGATTAAGTCACATTAAAATTGATGTTATTATATAGAGGCCTATGACTTATTTTTGCTTCATTTTTGTGGGTGATGCTTGTTAACAATTATTCGTCCAACGGATATAATCATCATAAAGTGTTACCGCAAGATTCCATATCGTTTCTTTTGTTTTGCTTTTGGAAAGTCTACTTACTAATTAATCCGCTTATGCGTTTGGGGAGTTAACACTTATTCATGATTTTCATAATTATAGGTACAGTATTTCACGCAATTCGCCGATATTAGGCCATTCATTTAGTTTATGTTATACTTGTTTTAACAAAAAACTACATAACACTGTGCAAAGTGTGTTCCATCCCAGCAAATCAATAAACTTCCGCAACATAAAGCAACCTATTTAGCGACGCAACAAACAACTATTGGTTGGATTTCAAGAAATGTTTTCAAAATCACGGTAGGCAAAGGCAATGACAAACAAACAAAGCATATTCTAGCGCATACATATCAATTATACGAGCGACATGCTACCGAATGATTTAGTGTGGCATAATAATTTCGTCTCGAAACTTTACATCTTACACTTTTCAGGAGAAAAACCATCAGAAAGAAGGAAACTACAAATGCATTTCGCTAAGCACGGCATCATGAGAAAAAAGAACGCAAGAAGTGGGAAGCGCGCTGACCGTGGTAGGTGTGGAGGACTTGCAAGCGTGTAATGTAATAGTGTGTTTCTGGGTAGAGCTTGCATTTCTGATCAAATTTGAAACATGTTGATTAATTCTGTCTTGCAACCTTCAGGATGTACGACCCTTATACCGACTGTCACAGTGGCAAGAAAATTCATAAATGACATTGCTTTGTTGTTGGGCCGAATAGCACTTCTTTGTTGGTTGCTGGAAATAGTTCCTTGGTTTTAAAGATAATGCGTGGCTTCACAGCAAAGAAGCAAACAGTTACAGCGGCTCTTCTTGCTTTTCGAAATTTATCGAAACAGGCCCCAACCACTGGAGACGCAAGTATACGGGGCATTTTTCAGGACCTGATGATATAATTTGCTGAAACTGTTTCAGTTTCTTGGTTATAGCAGTGTTAATGACACCTTCCGGGTAGCCATTCGCCACAAGAATGGCTGTGATTTGGTCTAGCTCAGGTTGCAACTTTGGTGGGGAACAAATCCTAAGAGCACGGTGGGTGAGGGTAAGTATTAGGTTAAGTTTTTGTTTTGGGGTGGAGAAAGTAGTCGGCAGTGTGGCGTAGTGGTTCGGAGCGTCGTTTTTACGACGACCATGATCGCAAGGTTGATGGTTCACCTCTCAACCTAGTCTCGTTGTTGCGTCCTTGGATAAGATGCTTCACGATGATTATTTCTGCTTGGTGGAATCTGGCAATCAGCAAATTAAAAAGGTCAGAAGAAAATTCAAGCGGAAAACTTGGAAACAAAGGCAACTCCTAAGCGAGTCTGGATTCGTCCTACGCAAAGCGCCTCCGTCGCTTTCTCGTGATTGGAGGATAAAGATGAAGAAATCAATCAATCAAATCAATCAAAGAATTCGAACGGAGGTATTGGCAGGTGAAAGTGGGTTTTCGGTAAACAGTAGTAAGGAATTTAGAATTAGTCTTTTCAACTAAAACATCGAGAAAAGATAAGGCATGGTTACATTCCTTTTTGTGGGTGAACCAGAGTGCGGGATAAAGAGAGTTGAGCTTGGAAAGAAAGAGGTCACATTGTTTTTCATCATGAAAAATGACGAACGTATCATCTACATAGCGGTAGTACATGGGTAGTTTGTCCGAGGTACAAAACAGTTTTGATTCAAAAAATCCTGCGAAGATGTTTGTCAAGTATGGTCCAAGTGATATCACATGGCAACGCCGCCGATCTATCGGTGCATTAAGATGTTGAAACTGATATCCACTGAACAAGTAGCAAGTTTTATAAGCTCTACAAATACGTTGGTTCCAAAATACCACTAGCTGAGACTGTACTACGTTGTACTTTGTTGGTTCCACCACCCATGCACTACGTTGATTCCAACGTACCACTAGGTAAGACTATTCAAATTTTTGCCGACTCACTATAGACCTACTATAATATTCTTCCTCCTCCTCCCTCCTTCCCGAGGAATGCATTTGTAGAGCTTATGGAGCTTGCTACCTTTTCAGTGGATTTCAGTTTCAACAACAACCACAGACCGACGGCGTCGCCATGTGATCTTCACTTGGACCATGCTTGACAAACATTTTCGCAGGATTTTATGTATCAAAACTATTTTGCACCACGGACTACCGCTATGTGGATAATGCGTTCGTCATTTTTCATGATGAAAAACAATGTGACCTCTTTCTTTCCAAACTCAACTCTCTTCACCTTTTTTAAATTCCTTTAAGCGTTGAACATTACCACCCAGAAAGATTCCGCATTCTCGCCAGAGGCTGCTTCAACTTCCACGTTTCTGTTCTAGAGTCTACTTTCATCATAACATCCAGTCCCGACTTGTGCAGACAAAAAAAATTTATCGTTAGCCTTAAGATTTTTCGCTGATTGGCCCGCCAAAACAGCTACTCGACTTGACCAATCAGTGCGCTTCCTATTTTTTGCGTTCTTTTTTCTCATGATGCCGTGCGTAGCTAAATGCATTTGTAGTTTCCTCCTTTCTGACAGTTTTCCTCTTGAAAAGTGTAAAATGTCAAGTTTCGAGAGGAAATTATTTTACCTTGGTATTTTGAAATTTTGTACCACAAACCATTTGTTCAAATGATTTAGTGCTAACGGAATCGCTATCGATATGGAAATCTAGGATTCAATTCCCGGGTCTGTCAAATCGAACACAGTGTCGCTAACAACTTGCCACAGCTGCTTTGTTTTTTCGGAGCTGTGTTGTCCAAACGCTAAGCAGCGGAAATGTGCCCCGCCGTTCGTTACATGCTTCGGCTACCGCAAGTATGATGCAGATTCGATATGGAATGTTTGGAATAGCTAGCTGTACAGATGTTTTACTTGTATTTGCGCTGTTCGGATTAGTTCGAAATTTGTCCAAATCTTCTTGTAACGAAGCAAGATCGTCTGCAAAATAATGAAGTTTAACTAAAATCCATGGACATTAAATGTTGTTTTAAACTAATGTTTCCTCCCGGGAAGTCGAGACGAAAACTTTCCCTAAAAATTTTAGGTTTTGAAATTTCCGGTTTCCTGGGAAATTTATGTCGGGATCCCGGAAAATTTTTTGTACATTAGAAAGGATTTCTGGGGTACTGGTATCCATCGATCCGACATAAAAGATGCGTTAGTGCAAAATTTTTACTAAATATTATTTTTCAAAATTCTCCCAATTTTTTCAAACGAAATGCTAATGAAATCAAAACTTTTTTCTCAATATGTCGAAAAAATTGAAAAACTCGAACCAAGTTGTCAAAACAACATAACAAAGTGCTAAAAACTAGATCTGAAATGCTGAAAATCAGAAAAAATGGCAAAATAATCAAGCTCGAGAAAAATTCCCGGGAAATACCCGAATCCCAGTAATCCCAAGAATTTTCGGGATCCCGGAAACTTTCTTGGAATTTGTTTGAAAATTTTCAGTTTCCTGGGAAGTTAAAAATCCGGGAAAAAAGAAAACTCTATCTTAAACGAACAAAATTTTTAACAAGTATATACAAATGATTTTTTGCTTTGAAGTTTAAACACTCCGAAAACTTTTATCATAAAATTGTTTTTTAAAAGCAGGAAAACTGCAAGAACATTACCAACGAAAAATGCAGCCGATTACATCATAAATAGCGATTTATATTCATCAAACGTCATGAAAGTGATATTTTTTAAAAACAGTGCTCTTACTGTAAATAAAAAAGGTTGTAGGTTTAGCACATTTCTACGAAAATATCCTAGTAGAATTTCAATGTTTCCAATTTATCTTCTAAGCGCAAAAGATAAATTCGCTGACCTAATTTCCACACGCTCCGTTCAATGCTGAATGTTAAGCAGGGACGATGCAAGCAATAGTATTTGGTTCGACACAACTCGGAATCAAACCCTGAACCTGCTGCATTAGAAAACGACGTTGTATCTACCCGCCTATCGATGATGGTTGCAGCAGACAGTGTATTGGCAAGATTTAGCAACACGCGAACGATTGCTATAAATCCGTTGCGAAAGTTTTTTGATTGTGTAATACGTTATTCCTGGGGCAATTTTTTCATGACTCAATTATTTCCATAATGCGACTGAATATTTTCCAAACTATGACTTTGAATATGACCTAATTTTTTTTGTTTGGTTCTTAAAAACTATGCAGCCGAGTCGCAGAGTTGAACTAGCGATCATTGGTTTTGAACTGTTGAACCGCATGATCAAACAAGAACGGGCATTGTTCTTGTCAAAACTCCATAGAACATAGCATTTTCTTCTGAATAAAAAAAAGAGCGTTTCACGGAAGCCGAAGTTGGTTGCGCTTTTCGAAGCAGCAATACCTCAGCAGGGTGGTGGTTTGATATGGTTTGATAGATCTGCAGTCTGCACCACGTGATTACCAGAGGCAATTTTAAGAAAGTCGCTACCTTTAGCTAGAAGCCTTTAGATAGTTCGAGAATTTTCATCCACATCCAATTCATAATGAATGAATTAGTTCGAGATTTTTGAGCAAGATATATAAGACGTAATAAAATAGTAACAATAATGGAGATAGACTAGTTTCAATCTTTGCACCATGAACATTAGGATGATGATTACGAAAAAAAAATTAGCCTGATGTGCGATAGGGTGAACTTTTTTATGCATAAAACAAAAATGGGGTTGATTTTTTAATTTTGTTAAAAAAATCTCCCCCATTAAAGGACTTTTTTGCACCTCATTTTTCATTTTTTGGCCATCTTTTGCCAACTGCAAGTTAATATAGCAAATTATGTACTGATAAGTTTATGGGAACGATGCTCCTTGTCATTTGACACCTTTAAAAAAAATTCTTCAAAACGGACAATCAGGGCAGGAGATATCAGCAATTTGATGTTTAATTGTCAAACATGGCTCTCTAGTGGAGGAATTGAATATCAACTGTTTCAGAGAGTACTAGAGCGATTTAGATAATTTTAAATGATGGTTACCCACTTTTAGCGATAAGGAGTTCGTTTATGCACTCAGATAAGAAGTAATTTCTGCCACTAGATGGCAGCAGCATTGTTTCTTTTGTTTTGCAGTTTATTGGTAAACTAATCTAGTAAATGCGCAGTGGACAGCTGATCAAAAAAGTGCTCAATAACAAAGTTAGAGCGTATTATATTCACTTCAGCTCATCAGTTAAAATTAAAAACCTGACAGCCTGTTTCAACCGGTAGGGTTCGTCAGGGGCATCTCATTCAAATAGAAACTAATCTAACAATACCAAATTTTGGGGGGGCTTATATATATCTTTGAATCGCTACGGCATTCTGTGATTAAAGATGTCTTTTCATAAATTTGAAACATCTGCGGAGAGGTACAAAATTTTGTCGAAATCTAGGTTTAAGAAATGCAATCCACTGCATGTAGAAAGAAATTTATGCGAATGTGTTCGGCTACCATAAAAAATCAAATTTTAAGTCGATAACGAGTGTTTTTGGAAGATAAAAAGCAAAAGCTAAAAAACCTCGTCAGCCTTACTTAGCACAGCAAATCCAGGCTAGAGTCATTCCTGACTGTAAGGACTTTTTGTGACATTGCCAACCTAAACTTTTCAACTTTATTTCTTTTCTAGGGGTTCCCTCCAATTAGTAGGGACCAGCCAGAAACAAAAACTTCCAGTAAAAAAGTCTATAAGGTCTAACCCTCAAGTAAGTTACCGGTAACCTCACTATTCAGTGCAGGCCCATAGGGTAACTGAATCATGCGCAGCTACATACACGCTTCGACCAAGCTATGATCTCATCAGTGCAGCATAGCAACCTACTGTATCTATAAAAAAATTCCTTACTTTCAAAAAAACTACAAACCCTAATTCCAGCCTCTACTGATTCTTCTCAAGGCAAAACATTTAAAATGAAAAAATCAAGGGAATAGGCTAATACAGGTAAATTATGGGTAAAGATCTGTCACAAGGATCCCTCAAAAAAATCAAAAAAGCTTAGTCCCAACATTATTCTACTGGTAAGTTAAAAAAGGTAAAAAAATGCCAAATTTCTGTTTACAGGATCTAGCAAGAGGACACAATCTTCAGAACTTGCATAACAAAACTCCAATGTCATCAGAGCCGGCGTCAGAGCAGTCGTCTTAGTGAGGCCAGACGTTTATCAGGGGGGGTCAAAGTTTGAAATTAAGCACAAAAGCCGCTGTCCTCAAAAGAGAAAGCTTGTTAATTGGGGGGGCAAGCATGTCGATTGGGGGGAGCAAGCATGTCGATTGGGAAGGCAAGCCCCCTGGCCCCCCATTGGCGCCGGCCCTGAATGTGATCATGATGGAGGTGTAGTTCAATGGGAATTTCTGTACCCTGCACATCTTTGATTTGCATTCGCAAAGCCAGCCAACAAAAAAGCCCATCAGTGTGTCTGGGTTAAAATAGGTACAACAATCGAGTACAACATAATAAAGAAGAACCAACTTTCGTTTTCTTTCAGTCACTTGCTAAGACAGCCATCGTTAAGAAGCCATGATAGCATGAAGGATCCTCTACTATAAATTCATTCTTCAATGTAATGTTCGAGTGCTGTCTTTTAATGGAATGAAAAATAGTGTTGCCCCATACAAGTGAAAAACTAAGAATCAAACTATCCACTTCGTAATATCAATTGCAAGTTTGATAAAAAAATTGGATCGCTGAAAGAGCCGTGAAATTAATGGAAGAGCTGCATGAAAAGTGTACTGATGAAAAATACCTCACACTTAAACTTCCATCGTGCAGATAGCTATCTTAATAGCAAGTTTTTAGTGTTTTGAAAGTGAACTGGGATCGTTTTTAATTTTTGTTTGGGGCAAGTTTTTGTATCTGAAATTTTGAATGCTTAAGTTGACTGTTTTCTTTCAATAAATTTGGTAGCCGCTATCGTGATGTACGTTTCTATTCATGCGGGCGAAATGAAAACATTTGAAAAGTCACACATGTACAATAGAAAGCATATTCATTAAAAATTAAAAATGATGCTGCTGCCATCTAGTGGCAGAAATTACTTCTTATTTGAGTACATAAACGAACTCTTCATCGCTAAAAGTGGGTAACCATCATTTAAAATTATCTAAATCGCTCTAGTACTCTCTGAAACAGTTGATATTCAATTCCTCCACTAGAGAGCCATGTTTGATAATTAAACATCAAATTGCTAATATCTCCTGCCCTGATTGTCCGTTTTGAAGAATTTTTTTTAAAGGTGTCAAATGACAAGGAGCATCGTTCCCATAAACTTATCACTACATAATTTGCTATATTAACTTGCAGTTGGCAAAAGATGGCCAAAAAATGAAAAATGAGGTGCAAAAAAGTCGTTTGATGGAGGGCCTTTTTTTAACAAAATTAAAAAATCAACCCCATTTTTGTTTTATGCATAAAAAAGTTCATCCCACATCAGAAGTTTTGAATTTCTCAAAGAACTTTGTTAGTCATCACCCTAATGAACATGCTGAATTCAAAAACAATGTTTTAATTTATGACTTTTATGACCGAAAATATAGCCTACTTTATGACTTATAGTATAAAATATGACTTTTATATGGCTTTTTAACTCCGTTGTTGAACATCCTACAAAAGTTTTGATCAATATTTTGGGTACTGCATAAAAAACAGACATTCTAATAAAAATATAACTTTTATGACAAAAACTTGCCCTAATTGTTACAGTGTAGATTACACTCTGAGCTTGCTTGTTACAAAATGACTTTGCAGCTTTGATCATGGTGATGTAACAATGGCCATGTCACTGATCGCGTTATTATCACGAGCGCAACGCGACAAACGCAGATCGATGCAAAAACTAAGTTTTTTCTTTAAAACACAACCTTTTTGATAGGTTTGTTTAGTATTGTTATGACCAAGGCCAGCTAATGTGTAATGCAATCGATAACGTCATCGTGTATACGGCGCGCATTTTCGAAGCTACGGTACTTTGTAAGTCTACTCAATCACTGACATAAATCGGTAAACTTGATTATTGCTCTACTCAAATTTTCGAAGATGATGCAATATAATTTTATATTTAGAACTAAGAAATTTCAAGACAAAAAATGCTACAATTTTCAAGATATTGCAATACATGAGTGGATGAAGTAAAGTTTTAAAAAATGTAAATTTGAGATTAAATGAGGCCAAAAATGCTATGAAATTAATTTTGTATGTTTCTGTTTTTAGAATCAACGGAAACTTTTCATCAAAAAGAAAGGAAAACACAATTATACCATTTTATTTACACAAGTTTAATGAAGTACTGATTCATATTACTGTAAAATTCGGTAACACAAAAAATCCAGTGTAGTTCCATAACTGGACAAAGTCCCGGGATGAGCTTGTACCATACGATAACAAAAGTTCCGGCAATCAGATTATTAATTTGCGAATCACTTTGTTTAATTTCTTTTTCCTTTCAACAAAAACTTAACCAATAACATACTAAAATTTACATATACAGCTGCAGGAGCTTGTCGTTTTTTATATTTTCTTGGTGACTGTTTGACTTGATGACCGAAACGTCTCCTTCAGCTTCGCACCACTTTGCGTTCGATTTCTAAGTGAAGTTAAAATAAACTTGTTTTGCTAAAACAACACAACGTATTTTGCAAAAATTCTGCAAAGTGGTTTACTGTAAAGCCTTTTAATTTCACGTTTGTTTAATTAATTGCAGAGATGCATCATCAATCCAAGTTATCAGACTTACCTTTGAGGGAGTTTATCACTGAAATATCGTGAATTCCAGAATCACCTTCTAATCCCTTCATCCCAACTGGACCAACATCCCCTTTAGGACCAGGATTACCTTGATGAGTATTTTCGTTTGCACTTGGGGGAGATGGAATTACCAAATCATCATTTCTTAGACAGGTGAGACGCTCTTGCGCATCACATGCGGTAAGAACCAAGCCACATACAATCAAGCAGCAAAACATGGTTCTTACCAAGTTATTTACGCAATTATGAAGCAAATAAACGAGTCGCGTTATTTATAAATCTGCTCACGTGACGTACGAACGTCACAATGTGCAAAAATAGTCCATCTCTTTTATGTGAAATACATTATGGGTTAGATACCTAATATACATGCTGATAAATTAGATCATTGTTCGCGGTAATTATGTTTCTGCAGCTGTTCGAATCGTTTTAGTGTAACATCGAGCGCCCTAAAAACGCTTACGATGATTTCATTAACAATATTTTCACAGCAAATTACGTAGTTTAAAGAATTTCAATTTATGAATTGAACTTGAATCTAACCCACCGAGATCTTAGGGCAAATCAAATCTAATCAAAAAAATTTGATTTGGAGTGGGATTCGAACCCAACCCCGCATGGACTAGTGACGTATTACCAACCCAATGGTTGCGGCGAGTCTTTACCGGAGACGCGGTCTTAACCACTCGGCCATCGTAATGTGATGGCGGAGCAGAAGTTAGTAATTCTTTTTTCCTGCAACTGTTTAGCGAAGATGAAGTTGTAGCTCATACCAACAACTAAAATGTCTCTAAAAACACAGGAGTTAAGAGTATACGTAATAAATTTATTAAATCATGCGACACCATTATAACTCCCAATCTCACAAAACTTTTCAATAATTGCATGGTTCAATCTACTTTTTCTAATGTTTTAAAAATAGCTGAAGTTATTCCTACTTACAAAACAGATTCAAAAAATGATTGTTCAAATTATAGGTCCATTTTCCGGTTGCACTCTTTTTCAAAAATATTTTAAAACTGTTTGCATGGTCAAACTTTGATTATTTCAAAAGTAATGATTTGTTTTATGATGGTCTATGTGGCATCAAAGAAAATCTGTCAACAGAATTAGCTGTAGTACAAATCTACGAAGACTTTGGAAATTGCACTGAAAACAAACAAATTTGATGTTCTGTATTTCTTGATTTAAAGAAAGCTTTTGATACAGTAAATCAAGAAATCTAGTTTAGGCTAACTACGAGGATATGAAATTCGAGGATTATCTTTAAATTTGCTAAAAATCTATTTTGTCTAATCGACAACCATATGTTGTTATTCGATAAACAAAATCAACCTTGCAACAGATAACACATAGAGTGCTCCAAGGTTCAACTCTTGGTCTCCTGCTATTCCTAAAGGTGCGTTTACCGATACGCGACACGCGGCAACGCGATACGCGGCACGCGACAAAAATTTTTTGCACTTTGTTTTATTTTACTGTTCACCGATCACGCGAAAACCTGCGAAATTCTTCTTTATTTACTTAAATTATAATTTTAGTCGCGTCATCGCTTGCCGCGCGTCGCGTATCGGTAAATGCACCTTAATACTCATTAATGACTTATCTTCCTCGTGCACTCTACGTGTTAGGATGTTTGCAGACGGTTCTTCTAAAAATCTTAACGATCTCCGTATTGCCTTTTTTTACGGAGAAAAAAATTTGATAATTTTGCCAGCAGTCTTACATTTGCAACTCAACTACGCTCTAGCTGTTTTTCATGCAAGACCTCAGCGTTCTTGGTTTTTTAAAGTTTATTGTGCATTAGAACCAATTACCGTACCATCACTAGAAAGCAGATAGAAAACACTTGGGCATTATCGCTCAATGTAGATTATAAGGTTTTTGCGTTTTCTCAGGACATCAAAGTGCTTTAACTCATGTTACTTACGCAGTTTTTCGCTAATGAGCTCACGATCAAATTAGAAATATAAGGTAATATTTATCTACTTGCAGACGAAAAGTGGGGCCCCTCAAAAGTGCGCGACCCGGGACCAAATTGCTTCCCTTTGGACGGACCTGCCTGCATCTTTTATGAACACTAAAATTCTCGTGAAATCATGTAGATAGGTGACCTAAAACGTTTCGAAATTCGGAATAGTGGTTCGAAGCAACACATTGCATCAAAATTAGCGCATTTTGTGGCATGCTTTTGAAGTGACGAAAGTCTTTCGGGTGTACTTTCGGCAATATGATCAGTGTTAGCGATAATGAAATTGCAAAAGACACATCTCTTATCGTTTGAAGCACTTGCACTCAAAAATAAAGTAAGTGACATTGCTGTTTATTGCAACTCAAATTATTTTGATTTGATCTGCAATACTGAAACAATATGCACTAACTAAATTAAAATGCCTTTTTCTAGTAAAATTACGCAGTTCTCAAGCTTTATACCGGTACTACTTTTTTGATCTCACCTCAACTAGAATCGTTTTTGCTACCTAAATAGGCCTACACAAATCGCCTAGTCTCTAAAAAGTTAACTCCATGTTTAGCCTACTGATATTCTAAAATTATTAGATTCCTGTACAATACATAATGCACTGTCAATGTTCCGCAGTCTAACTGCTTTTGATGCTCTCCGAATTTACGCGCTCGAAATTGGCTCCATTGATTATAACGCAACAATGCAATATTGTTAATTGTTTCTATTTTCGACTTCGCCACCAGTTGCATCTGCGCTATAACACTTGCAAAAGCTTACTATATTACTGGCACAATATGCGTAAAGGTGCGATCACACTAACTGAGACGTTGAGACCTTTGAGACATTCTGCTGGTTTATCTTATTATGACATCACATCGGCACAAAGTCATGTCACAATAGGATAAACGAGCACAATGTCTCAAAGGTCTCAGTTAGTGTGATCGCACCTTAAAACTAAACGGGCAATGTTATGTGTGAAACATGTCTAGCCTACTACATTTTTGTAAACCTCTAAATTTTTTTACGCTATCTTTTGCAATCCTGTGCCTCATTTTGGGTCTCTGCCCATGACGTGACATCCGCTAAAATTTTTCCAGGCATAACTAATTAACTACTTTCTTGTTTAATCGTTTGGTCTGTAAAAGACGCGAAGGTTATATTTTATGCAGTCTAATTGCATTTCCGGATTTGTATTAAAGTCTCACTTCGTAAATAAAATTTTTTTGCTCGTTAATAAACCTATAGTCAAAGTCTCAATCGCCCGAAGAATCATACAAAGAAGCAATTTTTAACTAAACGCTGACGAGACCTAAAAGAATGAATTCTTTGACCTCGAAAACCTATAGGTGGACATAAAAATTATTGTCGTAGCCCCATTAGAACGCGAGATATAAAAATCACCCATTTTGAAGCAAAAATGGGGCAATGAATGGCCGTCATATTGGATGTTTGACGTCGAATCAGTTATTTATTCCACAAAACGATTTTTGAAACCTAGCAATTCCGAGAACGAGCAAGAACAAGTCAAAAACAAACAAGTATGTACCGTTTTGAGACGATTTTTTGTAATTTGGCCGCCATTTTGAATTTGAGGCCAATAGTTGTCAACGGGCCGAAGATGTTGGGCCCGACCCGAACCCAAATTTTCAAGCCCGAACCCGACTTGAACGCGAATCCAAATTTATAAGCCAATCTGAGCTCGATTTATGTCCGAAATCAAAAACACAACATGAAATTATGAAGAACTTGCCCTCATTACAGTATTTACGAATAGCAAATCGAGATCATAAAGCATGTATGATCTCACCAGTAATTGAAAACATTTGAGCGATCCGAGTTTTCATCAGAGAACCTAAAATGCAAGCAACGTTTTCAGTAAGTTGTTACATGTGTGTGACATCACAGCAAGTTGCTTTGATTTGTTTGATACAAAATCAATCCCCATTTTCCAAGGCCGATACATGCGACAAGGTGTTCTCTTTGCTTAATTCCAGCAGCAGCGAAAACCTATCACTTACTGAAAATCTCGATTTCACTCCGGCGTCCGGCCCCATTGGAGTCCATTAATTTTTCGAAATCCAAACCCGAGCCCGGCGCGAACCTGACCCGAAAAGCCCGAGCCCAATTGACAGCTAAGTTTTGAAATGTTAAACCAGCACATCTCTGTCACTCAATCAAAGGACGCAAGTTGACAGATGATAAAAGTGTATAAGTAGCTTATTTTGGGTTATCTCGATTTTGAAGATTTTGCGAGCACAACCGCTACATATCTAGGATTCTATAATGTACCAAAACAAGGATTTTTTATATTTGTAGGATCTCGCAAACTGTTTGCTTTTTCAAAAACTTCTTATGATCAATACATCTTCTGCAATGAGTATAAATGTCTCAACATCAATTATGTTGAAATTTCGAAGTGGAATTTCACAAAGCATTTCAAAAGACGACAAAAGACGTGCATCTGCTGCGACTAGAAAGCAGTTTTAGCCGGAGGAGTTACCTTATTTTTATGATCTGATTCATTTTTTCTCGTATTACAAACTTCGAAAAACATTTTTACAGAAATTAAACGTCAAGACACACCAGGGATTTTTTCATTGAACGATTTGTTTATTTCTATTTTCTTAAAAGGAAAAAGCGTCGGAGGCGCTCTACGTAGGAAAAATTCAGAGACGCGTTGGAGCTTTTCTTTGCTTTCGATTTTTTTGATTGAGCTTTGCTTCTGGCTCCTTCAATTTGCTGCTTGTCAGACTCCACATAGCAAGAATGAATATCGTGAAGCAGTTTATCCAAAGACGCAACAACGAAATTTATTGCAGAAACTAATAAAATAGCGTCATAAAGACAACTGAATAGAAACAACTGTTTACACACAATATACGTGAATATGTACAATATACGCCATACACACAAATTACACAATATATGCAATATACGTCATACAATCACTATAAAACAATTGTTGCCACAATAACAGAAATATTTATTTTGCAAAATATTTTGAAACAAATTCGTGATAATAAATACTGTAATTAATACAGGATTTGAATAAACCGTTTATTTACAGTAAAACATTTTTCCAATAATTACACGATGAACACATTGATTGGAACAGAAATACATGAAACTAATGATTTGTTTGTTAGTGAACTTTTCATCTTAAACTAGTTTCTCACACAGAGCTTGTTGATTATTGCTACATGGACGATCCCAAACAAATAACCCGCTAGCATGATTATCATCGAAGGACGCATGAGCACAATCGCGATTATTTGAAGCGGTATGTGGATGACCAGGATGCCACAACGAACCATCATCAGGGTTTGCTCGATTACCATTCAACCAGAGCCATGTTCCTTCTGTTGCTGAATCTCTCAGTCCAATCCAGTAAGGACCGATTAACGAAAGTCCTCGCCAAAGTAACCTGCAAAATACATAATACTATTACAAATATAAATTACCGAGAATGCGAAAATACATTTCAGTTTTTAAGAAAAACCCGAACTTTGTTATTTTATTTTCTATGAAAAAAAAATTTATGATGAAAAGAGATTTATGAAAAGAAATTAATTTTGTGAATTAAACCGAACACTCTGCCTTTATTTCGAAAATTAAAATATCCATTAACAAATTAATTTTAGCTTAATTCCAGTTCAAAGCGTTATTGCAAAATCATTAGTCTTTTGTCAAGCAGCGTGACTTAATCAAGCAATTTTCAGCAAAAAATATTTGTGGGGGAACTCACTCAATCGAAGAAATTTTTGTCACTGAAAAAATCAGCTCCTGCACGTTACAATTACCCTGATAATGTACAGTTTTAATGGGCCAAAAATCACGGCTTTTCTGCATCACAATCAAATTTTTGACGTAATAATCACTTTTTTTAAATATGACACCAAAATTTGATTGTAATGCAGAAAGCCCTCGGGCTTTTAACCTATAACTAAGACATGTAGATAGGGTAAATATGGAACCGGTTGCAAATAGTTGTGTGTTAGAGCAGTGGTTCGCAACCGCCGGTCCGCAGACCGCTGTCAATCCGCAGCTACGTACTTTCTTGCCGGTCCGCTAAATATATCGCTATTTTATACCGTAACTCGAAAGTGAGCTTTCCATGCGCGAACAATAGCCTACTTTTTCCCACAGCTGGCAGACGAGTCTATGCAGTGTAGACAATTTAACAGAGGTTTTACTCCACACAAAGCCTATTGTTTCGTGCGTATAACATTACAATGAGAGCATTACAGTAGTGTTGGACAGTGCATGTACTCTGCCGATGCATGTAGTATGTCTTTTTTCAAAAATAATCGTGGTAGATCGGGCGAAGCGCGCTGCGCAGAACAACTAATTTAAGACAAGTTGTTGGGGCAGTAATGACATTTTATTTTTTGCTGAAAGACCACTGATGCTCAAAATTTATGTTAAAATCTAACCGGCCCGTAACTTAAGATGTTGAGAATCTCTGTACTAATGTGTTTTTTTGAGGGGGCATTCGGATGGTGACTTTTGTTTTTTGTTTCAAAATATCAGCTAAACCGCAATTAAGTTGCGAAAATACAAAAGCATATTTGTTTGGTGTGGAATGTGCAGTGTTTTTTTTTTTCTTTCGCTAATGTTCTACAAAAAAAAATTTTAAAAATTTTGGTGAATTCTTGAGACTTTTTACTGAGGGCAAGAAAAAACTGCGCGCTCAGAACTTGCCGCTTGGGTTAACAATGTGGTTATAAGACCACGCCCCAGCGCTTAAAAGCAAGTTTCTTTCATGGTCTGTTATAGTAAAATAGTATAGATTGTAGTATGTTATCTAAGCAATAATAAAAGTCGCCAAAAACGTAAATCTTTGCTGTTAAGATCTGTAGAAATTTTGATTCAAACATGTTCTCCCATATCATTCACTGTATACAGCATCAAAACCATCGGCTACTAATATATTGGTTTATAAAACCACACAATCAATCAAACTTGGTAACTACATTCTAATCGCCACATCTCGAACTCCATATTGAGCGAGATCTCCCCCCTCTTCTTGACACAGAGATCGACTTGCTCTCCATGATTGACGTGTTGTAATCGCTTTATATTGGTATCCATTGAACGGTGCAACCCAACCTCCTTCCAACGTCACGTATCCACGAAGCAATGCTGCGCTGATATTGGCTGAAACAAAGCAAAAAATATGAAAAAAGCCTGTGACGCGCAAAAAATATGTTGCAGTTTGTAATTTGCCAGTATTGCAGTATTTTACGCAATGTAACTTGAATACTTCTGTAGTATTATGATGACGCAATTAAGCACTTGATCAAAGAATGAGACGCTTTCAATGTTTGAAGTTCGATTCTGGTGAGCTTCGAAGTTCGACAAATTTGAAAGGTAAGTTTTACAAATGATGCAAAAAAATTGTGTCACTATTTCTATTTGTGATATTTTGGATCGTAATATTTTTGAAATAGTTATTGTTTTTAGTTGTACTTTTTGTTGAGCTTGAATCTCAAAATATTTTGTTGACGATTTTAAAAATGTATGTTAGGATTTTGTGATTTTTAATGTTTTTTAAATCTTTCAAGTCTCTGCACAAAACTAGATTTCGGAAATACACAAAGCAGGATAATTCAATAGCAAACGTGTATAACACCATCCCTAGCAATATTCAGATTTGTGCAGCAAATAAACAAAATGTTCCGGAGTTACGCACCATCATCAGCACAGAAACCGAAAATACAATTTTCTCACCTTTCAGTTTCTCAATCACGGAATTATCGGGAATTCCCGGTTCCCCTTTCAATCCCTGCACACCGACCGGGCCTCGCGGCCCCCTACGCCCAGGCCTGCCTTGCTGGACATTGTCATCGGTAGATGGGGACGATGGGGAAATTATTTCATCAGTTCTCAAACAAGTGAGATGTTGTTGAGCGCCGCAAGTGGCCAGAATAAAGCAGAAAACAATACACTTATAAATCATGGCACAACGATTCCAAAATCTATGCTGTTTGTTGCGAAATCGATGCAGTGAACACTCTCTCGATTTGAGGACTTTCTAAAATTACATGGCACAATATGAATCATGAGGCCTATGAATCTAATGCAAACACTTATTCATGAAAGCAACATAACTGCTCATTGAGCAAATATTGTAACAGCTGATTGATTTGATGGCAGAGTGTCTTCTCCGATAGAGACTTGCGGCAACAACTATAATGGTTGTTGACGCGTCACTTTGGATGCGTGACTGGGTTCAAAGTTTCAGACAGTAGTGTCGCCAGGGGCACTGGGTCATTTCCTCCTTTTCTTGAGCAACTCCAATCTGGTATGCTTAAAAACATTTTTTGAAGTCCCGGTTTATTTGTAATCTTTAACCTACTTCAATATGACGTCTCTGAGTTTTTTGCTGCCCACTCCCTCTAGATCAAAACCCACTCGTAATCAAAATTTTTCTGATTGCGTTCAAGTTAACCTACGACTTTGTGGGTTAAATGCTAGAGTCATCGATGTTCATCGAAATGCAATGAATAAAAGTTTGGTGACGGCTGGTATACAAGAGTTGCGCAGGTGTAGCACCTTAAACCAAGCCAGCAAAAATAAAAAAGTTGCAGAAACTTGCTAATATGATTTTTAATGTTTATAAGGCTTAGCAATGAGGGCTTCACCAAAATCTATCTCGCTTATTATCATAGCGCAGCGCCTAAGAGCGTAATTCAAGTTTATAAATCAACATAAAGAATTTCCATCAATGAGTTAAATGTGAATCTAACCCATTGAATATCAGACTGATTTATACAAGTGTGATTCGCATTTGGATGGAGACACGCCCTTAACCACTTGGTCATCGTAATCTGATGTTGGACAAGTAGAAATTTTTATATATACGTTAAGGCTACCATTCATCATCTCGCTACAAGCAGCCAGCCCATTCAGCTATTATGACCGTGACAACAGGTAAAAATGCCGTATCCACAAAGCTAAGCAATGATCGAAGGATTTTATCGAAGTCTATCCACGCGAGTTATGAGTGTAAGAAAGTGGTTCAGGTTATAAATCAGGGGTTGGGAACCTGCGGCCCGCTTAAGTTTTGAATGTGGCCCGCGCCAAAACTTTGTGAAGCGTTCAACAAACTGGTAGAATAGAAAACATTAAGATTTCTTAAAAAATTTATCACATTCAAATGCATGCTGTATTAATTTGCGGCATAAAAAACGCGCAAATGTCTCTGATTTTACGGTAAAAAACAACTCCGCATGAATGTCTTATGAATTTGCTACGTAATATTGTGTCTTTTTAAGACAAAATTTACGATTTAAAAGTAAATGTGGCCCGCTGAAAATATTATGCTATAAATGTGGCCCGCTGCGCTTTGCCGGTTCCCCACCCATGTTATAAATCATCATAAACAATTTCAGTGGTCGAATAATTAAACTTAAACCTTATTGACCAAATGTAGACTAATTAAATCATGATCACAAAAATCTGATTACGAGTGGTTAAGACCGTGCCTCCAGCAAACTCTCACCGCAAACGTTGGGCCGGTGACGCGCCACCAGTCGGTGTGGGCATTGGTTTTAATCCCGCTCGTAATCAAATTTTCCGGATGCTTAATTTCGTAATTAACTCGTAATCAGATTGATCTCTTAAATTTTTTTTGCCAACTTCTCTTCCACATGAATTTAATTACAGCTTTGACGGAATTTGATAATCACCAGTCCGCATCATTTGCCTTCGGAACGTCTTGACCAGATGTAAGGAGTTAACTATTTATGTTGCGAACGTTTAGTTTCTCACTACCCACCCACTTTAAAAAAAGGACGTAATGTTCTGGAAATTATGTATAACTTATTATTCGTTGGAGAAAAAAACTATTATAAGAAGAGAATTTCTTTATCTTCACCAGCGGTTTTCCACCTTTTTTTCTTCATTACCCACTTTTGATGTGACTGATCCTTAATTACCCACAACAATCTATTACTGAAGTTTACCTCAGTTATATCAATCGGTCTGGTGCAAAAAAAGGCCTATACGTCTGCAGGTGTCTTGTTTTCGTGAAATAATTGGCGAAGAGCAAAAGAGGTGTCCTGTCTTTTTAAAAATATTAATGAGGAGCCAACAAAAACGTGCCTTCAAGCATATATTTTTGTCAATGGTGTCACATTACCCACCGAAAAATCACGTATTACCACTCGGGGGTAATTTACCTCCAAGTCTAGTTGCATTTACTTCGCACCGTACTGATTGGAACAAATATGAGGTGCCGTTTGAAAAAAAGATTAGGTTTTTTCACATGTTTTTTGGCCAATTTAAGCTACATTTTGTCCAATACATTACAAGCTTATAGAATATTTTCCACATAACAAGTATAATAGAGCAAATATGTTCTGAAAAGTAGTCGAAAAAAGCGACGCAAAATTTATGGGATAATTCCTATACATTCTACATTAGTGTTTTCGTCTTCTTTTTCTTCTTCTTTCGGCTTTTCCCTATTCGAAGTCGTCACAGCGTGAAAGTCTTCTCCATAAGACTCGGTCAACTTTGTCTCCCTCCCTTGCTCCAACCATCTCCATGTCTTTCCTCACCAAAACCATCCATCTTCTCTTTTGGCTTATTCTCTGTCTTTTACCAGGTATTGCCATCTCTATCATTCTTTTCCCAAGGTAACCTTCTTCTCTCATCTTCACGTGTCCATACCAACGTAACCTTGCCCTGAAGTTTGTCTCCCAGCTTTGCAACTTTTGCCGTCCTACTCACATATTCGTTTTTTGTCTTGTCCTTTCTTGTAACAACCAATGCCCATTTCACAATTTTTAACTCTTCCGCTTCCATCTTTCCTAAAAGTTCTGTTTTTCGGTCATCGCCACAGTTTCCATTCCATGAAGCATGGCCGGTCTAATAACACTGTGGTACATTTTACTTTTAACCTATGCTGGCAACTTTCTGTCACACACAACTCCAGAAACCTTATTCCAACTCATCCAACCTGCTTGGATCCTTCTCTTTACTTCTTCCTCATATCTTCCATCACTACTAACTGTTGAACCAAGATAATTGAAGGTTTTCAATCTCTTTAAAACATCCTTTTGCAATTTCAACTTTTCTCCAACGTCTGCACCTTAAACTTTCACATATTCAGTCTTGCTCCGGCTCACTTTCAGGCCTCTTCTTTCCAATGCATTTCTCCAAATCTCTAGGTCCCCCTCTAGCTCTTTATGATTCTGTCTGGACAGTACTATTTCATATGCAACCATCATATCCCATGGCGCTTTCTTCCTGATGTCTTCTGTCAGTTTGTTCATAATGATGGCAAAAAGAAATGGGCTAAGAGCTGAGTCTTGATGAAGTCCGACTCTTATCTCAAATTCCTTTGTCAATCCTGCAGCACATCTTACTGTTGCTGTCGCTCCATGGCACATATCCGTAATTACCCTAACGTAACACTCCGATGTTTCGGCTGACTGCAAGCATTTTCTCTTTTTTTCTCCAGATATTCTATCATTATGCTTTCTCCAAATCAATGAAGACTCAATGCGCTGCTTTCTGACCCCCACTCCATTTTTCCATCAGCATCCTCAAATAAAAAATTGCATCAGCTGTACTTCTTCCTGGCATGAACCCAAACAGTTGTTCAGCAATTTTCACCTCATTCGTTATCCTTGAATTTATAACTCTCTCCCGCAGTTTTATAGTATGACTCATCAACTTGATCCCGCTGAAATTTCCACACTCCTTGACGACCTCTTTCCACTCGTACAACGGCTCAAGCACGCTTCTCATCCATTTATTTGGCATCTTCTCTCCTCGCAAGAGTCTGTTGAACAAGTTAGCTAGAAGCTGCACACCTTTAGTCTCTTGAGCTATCCACACCTCCACTGGATTGTTGTTGGTTTGTTTTTTTTTTGTTTTTTTTTTTTTATTAATTTCAGTAAAGTTTCGTCCTTATATTATGTAGAAATAATCTTATATTGCGCCGGTTACTTTAGCGAATTCAAGACAAAAGTGTTGTATAATTTAGTCAAAATAACTAGAGCAGTATAAGAATATTTTCTATATTTTTTGCGTTGAGTTTTTTGGCTAATTGAGAACCCCTGATCTACAGTGATGTTACTAATTACAGTACAGTATTAAAACAGCTCGTAATTGTAGCGTTAAGAACTTCTTGCCTTGTTGAACAGTTCGTTTTTGAGCGAGGAAAATTTGCTAATCAATAAAATAAATCAATTTGATTCGGTTTTTTGTAACAAAACGCTAAAGTTGCACCTATTATAAAAGCGCCACAGAATTCCTCGTTTATGCAAAA
Organism: Trididemnum miniatum; assembly: GCA_964006365.1. Lineage (NCBI taxonomy): Eukaryota > Metazoa > Chordata > Ascidiacea > Aplousobranchia > Didemnidae > Trididemnum > Trididemnum miniatum. The sequence goes on from OZ023250.1 coordinate 3,169,182, forward strand.
AAATCATTTTTAACCAATTTCAGCGTTTATTTACGCGCCACTTTTAAGAGCTTCCCGGTTTGGGCACCTTTGACTTAACGGTATTACGTGGCTGAGTGGATAATGGATATGGCTTCTACCTTCGGAGTGGTGAAAAAGGGTTCGAATCAAAGTTTTGATAAAATTAAAACTTGAAAACATGGTTACTTATAACTTTCCTACTTGACGTTAAACGTAAAACAGACAGTGTAGATAACAAGTCGGTAAGTTGACGCGTTGTGCGGTCGGGAATGGGACTTTATGCAATTGTCCACATTTCACCTGATTAATTGTTTTCTCGCGAAAAAAATTTTATGCTACTAGCAAAAAGTTGCGTTGCAAATCAAGCGAAACTAACTCAGCGTAACTGGTAAGGGAGTATGAAATTATCTGAGATAAAGTAAGTTAAATATGTGAGTTTCAATAAAATATGTAAGCTAAAAGGCCAAGGGTCAACAAATCTCATGGTGCTGTTTAGAAGGAGCTATAAGATCATATCCGTCTTTCAATGGAAGATAAACAAAAGATCTTGTAAGGGAAAGTGTTTGTGTATAAACTAAAGTTAGCCACTCCATTTTATCTCGGAGAATAACATCGCTGGAGCGTCCTGATAAGGTGGTGGTCTTAAAGTCAAATTCAAGCAAGCCACGACTTCATCGGTTGTGAGTAGATCAACCCACATTGTAACTCTTTCTACTTTTTACAAAATGCAGCATTATTCACAGCGTTCGATACTCCAGAAGCTTTGGATCAAATTATAAAATTGTTCAGCTAGAAGCAAAATTTAAAAATTAAACTTACTCTAGAAGATGTGGGCCAACCCTTTAAAAGACACACACCCGCACACTACAAACTCTCACCAACTCATGACACACATCGGCACATTAAAGGGATCCCACCAAACTTTAATATTGTGATAGATTGCATATCAACTTGTACATAAACACCATCATAATATGAAATAGATCTTACCAGTTTGTCACAAATATCAGTAAATAAACTGACCCCACCAACTTGTCGCACCACACAATAGCATGTAAATCATAATTAGTTTCGAACCGCTTGTGACACAACTCGACGCTTTAACGATACCCCACCTATTTTAGCTAGACAGTAATCGATACACAAATAGACTTCATCAAAAAATAAAACACATCAGCACTAAGTAGGCTCCACCAAAATACCAGAAATCAACATACAAAATGCATTCCACCAATTCATGACAAGCATAAGCACCTGATATCGACCCAACCTATTCATGACACTCATCAGCACCTAATATCGACCTGACCAACTTATAACACACATCAGTGTTTGAACAAGATTTACGAGCTTATGCACTGGTCAATACCTGATTGGGTAATATCGACCTCACCAACCTAGAAAACATGTCAGCATTTCAATTAAACCTTCTCGTCTATGCACACGTTTGCACGTGAAATAAACTCCACCAACTCATGACACACAACAGCACATTAAAAGGATCCCACCAAATTTTGACAATGTGGTAGCTTGCATATCAATTTGTTCATAAACACCATCAACTCGTAAATCACACGCCAGCATATGAAATAGATTCTACCAGTTTGTCACAAATATCAATAAATAAACTGACCCCACCAACTTGTCGCATCACACAGTAGCATGTAAATTAGACTCGAATCGCTTGTGACACAACTCGACACTTTAACGATATCCCACCTACTTCGATTAGACAGTAATCAACACATAAATAGACTTCATCGAAACATCAGCACTGAGGAAACACATCAGCACTAAGTAGGCTTTATTAAAATACCAGACATCAAGATATAAAACACATTCCACCAACTCATGACACAAAGCAGCGTTCAACATCTGATATCGACCCCACCAACTCATGATACACATCAGCATCTGAAGTCGACCCCATCAACTCATGACACACATTAGAGTTTGAACTAGACTTACGAGCCTATGCACAAATCAGCGCTTGATATCGACCCCACCAACTCATGTCACACATCAGCATCTGAAATCGACCACACCACCTGATGACACACGAAAGCATCTGAACCACATAACCACATCTACCACTCTAAGCACAAATCAGCACCTGATATAGACCCCACCAACTCATGACACACACCAGCACAAAGCCGTCGCCAGAGTAGTCGACTAAGGGGTCAAACTTTTGAATCAGTTTTTGTAAATATTTAAAATTATGCCCAAGAAACGCTGTCTAAAAAAAGTGCGCTTTTTGAATGGAGAACCCCACCACTAGCGGCATTTTGAAACTCATGACACACGTCAGCATTTGAACCAGACCTATCAACTGGTGACGCACATCAGCTCCTGCGACATAGACCCCATCAAATCGAGACACACATTAGCGTTGGAATTAGACTTACCAGCGTGACACAAAATATTTACAATACTCCTCGTAACGGCGCACGTAAGTTAATAGTAAATCTCTACCGTTTTATAGCGGCGAGTCACAAATCGGTGTCTGCAAGGCAAAATATGATTTATTTTTCTTTTCAGTTTTTAGAAGTGAGGCCAGTTTCACTTGCTGGGGTTGAAAGAAAATTAAAGCAAAACGAGATGAAAATCTTTAAGACTAAAACCTGTACCCTATGTAACCGACAGGCTAGCATAGATACCGCTATCGGTGTGGGGAAGTCATGGGTTCAATTGCCCGGATGTTCATAGTGAACACAATTTTGCCAACAGCTTGCTTCCGCTACGACGTTTCTTTTGCCCAAGCGCTAGGTCACCGTTCACTGCCGTTGCGATGTTTCTTTCTAGTAGTGCTGCCTAGGCTCTACGTCGCGTAGATTCACCAGGCCACTCGTTTCGCGCTTCAGCGCAGTACCGCGAGTATGATAATTTCATTTTTCTTTTATTGGAAAAAACATTTATTGGAAAATAGATAGTACGAATTTAAGAAAAGTAAAGCTGAAATAATTTTGATCTTGTCATTACTACCCAAAATTATTGTTAAAAAATATTTTTGCGTCTGTAACAATTATCAATGAGTGACTTGAGGTTTAGGCGTGCATCTATCAAACAAATTAACTGATACCATTATAAAGACGCTTTTTCAAGTTCACGCAAATGAAAAGTTTTACTCACCAAGTATTTTTTTGCAGTGGCTAATGCCAATAAATCTTTGATTCCAATGATTGCAAAATAAGCAAAAGCTTTAAATCACAGAAATAGTGATCAATACTGACTCTGAAATAGACAACATAACACAATAAAGCATAAATTTTACTGTGATCTACCTAGCAAAAGCTATATCATCGAAAGCCTTATTTGATGTAAAATTTTTTCCAATAAGACCTATCAATAAAAAGTTCTGCGATTCTATCTCAATCAGACGCTACTAACTTAAGCAAGCCGAAACTCAACTTGAACATGAGACAATAGAAACAAACTTGAATAATCAATTATTATTTGACCCATTGAAGGCTATCAGGTTGTTGTCAGTCGGTAGGCTAATACAAAAATTTAGAAACAATCGCGCAATTTTTGATTATTATACAAAAGCACATTTCGACAAAATTTCACAGAATGTTCTTCGTGTTTTTGATCGCCTCATTTATTGTTGTACGTAGTCCTAAATAACATTAAAAACAAATTGTTTATAAATTATACAGTGATATATGCGGTATAGCGTGTAACGCCGTAGCGTGTAGCGCGGGGCCCATCTTCGTGATTTAGCTCTTGGACAGCACACTAAACACAGTTCCGAAGAGACGTCGCAGCAGTATCGAGCCATTGGCGATTGTGTTCGATTTGACCACCAGGGGCTCGCACTCCGAACTACCTGGACGTATAGCGGTGTGGTCACGTACTACGCTAAAACCTGAGAAAGAAGAAAGAAAATTTAGAATAATATCAAACCCTGGTCTCTATTAGTAGTAGCCCGACATACTGTCCACTATGTCATGATCCAGCTAATCATTTTTTTTTATCTTTCTTTATAAACTTTCGATTAAGCTTTATCTATTTTTGTAGAATCATCATTCCAAAATACAAGTTTTCCGGATGAACAAGCCTCCCTATACAAATGACACGCAACCGAAAGCTTTCGAATAAAAATTATGATCTAATAATCTCCAATTGTAAACCAGCTTCTTATTGCTTGCAACTAAAATTCAAACAAGTTTTAACGAAAATCGAATGAGTTGCGCTGTTTTAAAAGTCAAGTCACATGACTTTGGCAGATTGTAATTGGTTGATACTTGCTTTTTTGCTTTGAAGACAACATTTTTGATTGAAACTTGCCTTTTTTGGTTTGATTTTGACAAGTTTCGCTTTACTTTAAACGATTTTATTTAATTTGGCAAGACTGAAATAATGACTTGTTCGTGCGCAAACACCCTTTGATAAGTGAGATCATTGAAAGTTACAGCGGAAAAACATGTATAAATGTGGAAACACTGGTTTAATTGTCTGCAACATAATTGCTTTGACATTTAGCCAATGCTGGATCGCGTGACTTCCATCTTGTTATGAGCTGGCAGTGAACTGATGGAATTTTTTTGGTATTGCAGAACGGTTTCTTGCACTAACATGTGCCAACAAATATGAATGGAAAAATTGTTTTTTATTAATATTTGTAAGCAGAAAAAAATCGGTTTACGAGTATCTCCCCCCAGAAACATTGCAATTCATTGAAAACAATTGCAATCGATCGAATAAAATAACCTCGCCTTAAGCATGAAAAGTAAAATAATATCATATTTCTAATCACATTTTTGCATCAAGTAATTCTAGATTGAACACAAGTAGCGCTGTGGAGCGAGTAGATGAAACCCAACTCTCAACCAAATTCATTTGGAATAAAATTTATTTGTTTACGTTTATTTTGCACCGCATGTTTATCAACAACCATCATTGAATTTCAGCGTAAACATTCAACTAAGTAAATAGCGGTACTCAAATTATCACTTTCTAAATTGCCAGACATTCATCAAAAATCTTGGATCAAAATTTATGGCAGCGTCCGTCTCGAATAGAAGTTACGCGACGAGTCGGTACAATTGTTCATGTAAAGTGCTAACTTCCGTTAAATACGTCATGCGCTGGTGATGAAATGTTGTCCTTCAGTATGAGCTATAAATTTTTGATTCAAACAACCAGGTTTAATCCCGGAGTTTTGAAAAATCGTTTTGGATTATAGTTTTGTCAATAATCGTAAAAGTGCAATCACACTAACTGAGACGCTGAAACCTTCGAGACATTGTGCAGATTTACCTTGTCATGACATCACATCCGCTCAAGTCATTGAGACGTGATGTCGTAATAAGATAAATCTGCACAATGTCACACAGGTTTCAGCCTCTCACTTAGTATGATCGCACCTTTACTGATCTCGAACCGTTCATTGTCGATCCTGGAACCAGGGGCGGATCAAGAGAAATCTAGAGAAACCTAACATCAAGTGATGAGCAAAAAAAGGTTATTGCCTCCGCAGGCCGTAGTTTGAGCTGAAATTAGTCAATATTATCACATCTCAATGAAGCAGCTAGGTATTAGTAAATGCGCCCCCTTTCCCGAAGAGCGGTGGCTGGGGCAGCTGCCCAGTTTACCCATTGCTTAATCCGGCCCTGCCTGGAACACGGAACTCAAACGGATTTTAGTTGGTATTTATTTTAGCCAATTCCGATTAGGTATTTTCAAATTTAAATGGTTAAAATAGATCTTAACACGAAGAACACAAACTAATGCTTCGATTCCTAGCCAACCAACTGCCTCGTAAAGATGTACTGTAATGTTGATAGAAATAAAAACAGCCTTGCTTTAAAATCACACAAACAGCGAGCATTCCAATAAATATTAGTAGCGAAATACTTTGGTAAAACACCGTTTGGTGATTTACCATATTTTTTAGCGAGCACAACAAATAATTTTTGCTGATCCTTGTAGACCGAGTCTAATTTTTCAATAAATGCTAGTCGGGTCAATATACGGTTGAACCTCCAAAAAATTTACGCAAAAGTTTTTTTTGGTCTAAAGTTGTTCATCAGGGTCTGAAATGTCACAGAAAAAAAAAAACATGAATCGGACCCCGGAAACCCCCTAAATTTGTCTTTTTTTTAACAAATACCCCCCCAGATTTCAATGCTCAGTAACTTTTTTGTGGCTTACTTTAGGCCGAATAAATGTATCATCGACTCATATAAGCACGACTCCAAAGAACACAACAAGCTTATCAGGAGTCCCATATGACGTCCCTATGACGTCATTATGACGTTATAAGCTCTTTTTATTGAAACTTTACTAAAAAAAACATGGTGTCGCTTGGAACACAGACTGTAGCGAATAACGCTCTTTAACTAGTAGTACCTCGATATATACGTAGGTAGACAAAATGCTCAGTTTATGGTATGTGGCATCATCTGTTGCATTTGCTATGCATTGCGGTTTCGTGACGTCATATAATTAGTGACTGTATAGGCTAATTCGTATCGTAACTTCTGTTTTGACCTTTTTATTCGCTGTCTAGCACAATTCGTGTCTGGTTGTAACAGACCAGCGGCTGGCTGAACTTCAATATAAAGCGTAATAATAATCTTAAAGTTTTTAATTTTGTACGAAGGTTAGGCCACAGCAGCAGCAGGATGTTGTAAAGAGAACGACCGAGAGATCAAGTTTAGAGAGAAAGCCAACTGTTTTATCACATTGTCTCTAGGCCCGGGGTCGTCCTTGTCGACAGCGTTGAACCTGCCCTAGGTTACCACAAGACTATTAGATTTTGAAACACTTAAGGTACCGTATTTTAGGCCTAAATGGTTTAATCTATAGCTTAGAAAAAATATTTCAAATGTGCACATTTTACCTACTAAAGGGGTAAATTTTCTGAATCAAAGACCAAAGAAAACTTTAATTTTCAGCATTAAAAAAGCAGTAGTGGTGCACTGGAGGTAAATTATACTTTTTTCTTTCGGCAAAAGTAAACGAGACAAAAAAGGTTAAGAACCTCTGCTGTAATGGATGGATATATGGCTTTAAAACAAGCTGCGGATGACAAAAAAGATCAAATATTCATAAGCAACTCGTAAGGGGAAAATTAAGGATTGGTTACTTGGATATGATTAAGACATCTCGAATACTTGCTATGTTGGATAGAATTCGTTCTTGGAAATTGCATCTTTCTGCAGTATCTAAATGTTTGCCGCTGTTTGCAGCCGCTGGTCATTTTAATTACGTGGAGTCTTCCTATCTCATCTCTAGAACATGAGCCAGCTTGAAACGAAGCATCCTGATGTTTACAAAAAAAGTTCAACTTGGTTATCATGTGATTCGACGCATGAGCAAATCCTGGGCCGGCCTTGGAAGTGATTTGGTTATTGAACAAACCTTGAGGAGATCGCTCAAATCAAGTGGAGGTTTGACACATGGAAATGGAGCATCCCCGGTTTGCTTCGAATATACAGTAATTTGGCAATGAGTGATTTCAACAAACGTGCATTTTCAACCTGTGAACAACATAAAGATCTTACGAAAGCTAGGCTCAACAAAGACCAATCAGATCTTATTAAGATTAGAGAAGAACTGAAGCTGCACAATCTACTTAACCACGACTTTGAGTTACGAAATATTATCATGGGCGTGGAAGCCAATGAAAATGTGAATGTTGACAAATATGAGGCTATTGGCCAAAAGCTTATTGACAAAATGATTGGCAAACTCGCCATTGCTTATTCTTTCAAACGAAAAGAGAAAGTCAAAACACTTGCAGATTCATCGTGCATTGACGTAGATAGTGACCGAAAAATTGACTCTGCTCTTCTACAGTATTTCAGAAAATGCTTATTGGTTCAAAGTCGCTTGATATTTCAATGACAGAGGTACTAGATCATGAACTGTGCCCCTTTCTCCCAGCACTTTTTGATGCAAATTGTATTTTGAAAATGCCTGACAAGGGCAATTAGGTAAAGCTATAGATGAACACGTGAATTTTTTATCAGACGATGCTGTGACTGACAATGTAGGCCTTGACTGAGTGTTATGTGCTTGAGGGAGGCTCCTTGATACATCGTTTGCAGTGGCAGAGAGGCAGTGCATTTGGTGCAATTGCGGATGCATATTCGGAATTTTCACTGCAAAATTATGGAAAAGCAACAGTTGTTTTTGATGGCTACCAAGACTCACCGTCCATAAAAGACTGTACTCACGCTCGAAGACGTACAAGGATTTCTCCAAATGTCAAAGTTGTCTCCGAAATCATATTTGATGGTTACAATAAGCAAGCTTTGATAAAGTTATTTTCTGTTAGCTTAATGAAACGTGGTTGCAATGTAATTCAAAGTCATGGAGATGCAGACTGCCAACTCGTGCAAACAACAATTAATAAATCAGACACCAGAACCACTACTCTAATGGGAGAAGACACTGACTTACTTACGTATTCTCTTACTTCATCATCAAAAGCCAAACAACGAAAAGTCTGTACTTCCACTCAGACATAAAATCAAGAAATCAACTGCGAGTACATCACATCAATAAAGAGAAGAGACTTTTGGGCGACAGGTTGTGTTCTGAATTGCTTTTTATCCACGCTTTTTCAGGTTGTGATACTACATCTCGGATTCATGGAATTGGAAAAAAGCACTGTTCCAAAATTTTGTTAAAGGAAGCACTGAGTTGGCGTTATCTTCCAGGAATTTCATGGCATCAGGACCGACACAACAAGCCATCGATTGTTCGGAAAGACGGGCAATGGCTGTGATTTTTGGTGGAAAAGATTGGGATCCACTTTTGTCTTTACGCCATTCCATTCTAAAAAAAAGGTTATGTCTAACACAACGTTTGTGAACCCAGAAAGACTTCCCCCTACTGCTTCCGCATGTATGCTTCATTCTTTTCGAGCTTATTATCAAATGATGATATGGATGAGGAGCGAAGAGAGAGTAGGTCCGAAGAACTGGGAATGGAGCTGTGATGGAAAAAGTTTATTCCAATTATGTGCGGTAGAATGCCAATCCCTGAAAAGTTTAAAGATAATTCTAACCGCGTAACAGCTTTTAACGGTGAACGATGAATATGCAAGAGATGAATGAAAAACATGCAAGAGAAATTACCTTGCACAAACGTGTGTGGAAGTTGCCAAAAAGAAAGCTGTGAAAATCCGTGTAATCAGTCATATGACGAGGAGCTTTATGATGAAAGTGTTAGCACTACGCAATTTCAATAGACGAAATAATGCTAAATTCATATTATGAACGATTAAACATGCCGCGTAGTGACGCATCAATTTTCACCTTCGTCGCTGGAAATGCATTTTCCCATGACGTAATGACTTATCTCAATTGCAAAGATCATTGAATGATCAAAACAGCAGCCTATTGCTTTAGAGTGAACAGTATCAATTGAAGTGTTACCAATAATTAAAAACCTACATTTTACAGCAATTTTATCAAGATTTTCTTCAAAAATGTCAATTATTTGAGTTGTGACGTCATAGGGACGTCATGTGGGACTTCTGTTATGCCTGTTCTGTTCTTTGGGGTCATGCTTATATGTTTCGATAATACATTTATTCGGCCTAAAGTAAGCCACAAAAAAGTTACTGAGCATTGAAATCTGGGGGGGTATTTGTTAAAAAAAAAGGCAAATTTAGGGTATTCCCGGGGACCGATTCATGGGGATTAATTTTTCTGTGACATTTCAGACCCTGATGAACAACTTAAGATCAAAAAACCTTTTGTGTAAATTTTTCGGAGGTTCGGCCATTCTTTTTTCATATATTGACCCGACTATTCGTTGCGAAAGGCAGGAGAGTTATTCATTTCTATATCTTTTGTAAATTGGATCTGTTCGAGTATCTTGCTGGTGAGGTTATTAAGGACGACGTTGGTAGCAGTTGGTTAAAGGAAGGTTTCTTAAGGAAGACCCCACGTTATTGGATATGACGTCATACAATTAAAATAAAACAATTACTGACGCAACAACAAAAATGCTTCTTTGCAAAAATCATTTTGAAATGCATCTATTGAATCATTCTCTCCCCTGGGGTCATAAATGGGCCAATCTAAATAGTCGATAGGAACGATAACTTCGCTGCGTACCTTTCAACCATGTTTTATGCTCCGACAGGCAAGCTACTATAGATAAAACTGATAGTATGCAAAATCAAACAATATTTTAACACTTAAAACTTTATTCTACCTAAAATCAAATGTCACTGGGTTTTCTGAGCAATAGGTTGGACACCGGATCTCGTGAAAAGGTTGCGGAAACTCAAAAAACATAATAAACTACCACATGAAATGACAACTCGCGGCTCTTTACGCCCACATGATCCAGTATCATAGCACACTGCATAAAGCTACCAAACTCTGCACACTACGTAAAGTTACCAAACTCTGCACCCAAAAACTACTTGATCTAGACTGCTCAAATTTTTTTCAAACAAAACGTTTTAGAAATCTCCGCCTACATGCAAAATTTGAAATCAAAATTAGGACATGGATGGACAAGCCCTAAATTAAATATGAAATGACCCCTCGCCTCTCCACACCCCTCATCTTCCTCCCACCTTAAATTATAAAAAATAACCTTAAATTATAAACTATGAAAAATAACAATTTTTTAAATTATAAAAAATAACAAATCTCAGAAAATAACAAGCCACTACGTCTCTGCTCGAAGATTTTTTATGTTCATTTTTTGGACACTACCGCGGTATACGGTAAAGAAACTGACTTAATTGTGCGTATATTTTATTTTAGATTCTATTTGAATAAGAATTTAAGTTAGGCCTACTGATGATAGCTTAACAGCTGAAATCGATTTAAATAAAGTGTGAGCAGTAAAGCCTTTTTGGCGGATTTTGCATAAAGCTGCCGTTTCTTGCTAGTATTTAGTTTTTGACCTTTCGATGCGAAATTGTCAATCCAACTTTGTCAGGGTGCTTGTGATTCTCTTTATCATTTATACAATGCACTTATCCGTTAAAATTTTTGTTTGGTAGAATGGTCTTGATTATTTTACTTGCTGCCTAAACCTGTCCTCTTTTTGAGCAATGAAAATATGATAGGCTTACGCAAAGTAACCCCTAAAAGCTACGACAACTTATCACCCTTTTCAAAGTACTTTGAGATTGAATCACGATCACCGTTTACCAGAGGCGGCATAGCCTACTATGCTCTTCGTACGATCATATTCGTAGTTCGTGAATTTGGTATACTATGCTCTTCGGAACGAATAAAATTTCCGAATATTCGTACGAACAGATTTTTATTTGGGCGAAGATTTTGCAAAAAAGACGAAAATTTTAGAATCTTTGTGCAAAGAAAAAGTTTTCGGCCGAAGATTTTTTTAGTCGTACGAATGTTCATTTGTTCGGGCGAAGATTTATTTGTTCGCCTATTTTATTTTTGTTCGTACCAATAAAATTTTGTTAGCACGAACATTTTTTGTTGATCCGAATATTTTTAAAATTTGCCAAAAATCTTCGTAAATTTTGCAAAATATTCGTGAATATTCACAATTGGTAGAAACCATTTGTAAATTTGACGAAGATTTTTTTAGCCGAGTTAAAATAAAAAAACTCATTTCATAGCAGACCACTTGAGCTGAAATTGAAGCAACTAGCAAATAAAAAAGTAGCCTGCAGTATTTGACTGGTATCAATATATGATTGGTGAGTTGTTTTATTGAAAACGAAACAAGATACGAGAGTGGCGAGCGCAACATCTTCGAAAGAAAAACAGAGCAAGAAGTTTTACAAGAATTTCCCAGGACAAAACAAGATATTTATAATCTCTGTAATGTTGTGCAAGAGGATATGCAGCCGATGGGAAATCGTTCCGTGGAACTAACACTGCTAGATAAGGTTTTAATTTGCTGAAAGACTCTAGCATCTGGAAGCTTTCCAAATTGCAATAAGGACTTTATGCATATCACCCAACTGTTAACCGTGTTTTATCAGCTTTTGCAAATTCCATTGCGAGCAAAAAAAAAGCTCGTCTTACAATATTTTAGTATAGGTTAATCAAAATGAAATGACTCCCGGAATTGATTAACCCATTGTTTGACCATAAAAAAAAGTATGATTTAGTTACGTTCAATATTTGTACATAACACCCTTTGTTTAAGCCAGTGATGTTTTTTATTTGTAAGATATCAATGGCTGATTTATTATCTGGAAAATTCGAATACGAAGATTTTGTTTGCAAAACACGAAGATCTTTTATTTTTGCGAAAATTTCAGACACTTTTCAAAGAAGTTTTATTTACGAACAAGCAAATTTTACGAAGAAAAATATTTCAAATGTATAACTTTGGTTTTGCTGATCGTTATCCATTAAAGTTCGTTGCCGAACCAAACACTAATCTTTGTCCAACATGGCTCAACTTTGATCAAAAACCTAGATGAAACTTGAAGTTAAAAATAATACATACAACAATCCAATATAGCAATGTTCCAAGTGAGGGAACTGGGAAGAGGCTAAACAGTCTGTTTACTAATTATTATCTAGTTGCATATTCATCGTCCCATCACGATAATGCAATCAATGCGCTATAACGAGCTCGTTTAGGAGTTGCCAGCCATCTGTCTACCACACAAAGATGGGGAAATCTCGCCAAGTGCCTTTCCCAACGGCACAACAAGTAAACTTACCCGTTTGTCCTCCACACTGTCCCCTTAATGCTGAGCGTCAAGCAAGGAAGCTGCGAATACCAATTTTAGTTATTGGTTTGTCCAACGAGTCTACAACTCGACAGGCGGACCCTCTTAATTGTCACTGTATCTTTCGAGCGCGATTACATTGAGGGTCCCACAATCAGACAAAAATCTCCCACTCGAAAGTCTTAGACAACTGGTAGCTAGTCAAGCTGGTAGTGGCAACACGCCATGCCAATAACCCGAGGCCAAAAACGTAATATTAATAAAACTATTAGTGAGAAATTATGCTTGTACAACCATTTGATATTGGCCGTTACGTATCTAGAAATAGGTCCCTTAGAACGACTTAGGGAGATCACAGCACAAATGACGTTATGGAATTCTCCTTTAATTGGAAAAGCTATTAGATTAACACCGAATTACTCGAATAATTCGCAAGATTGCATAGCATTATACATTTGCGTTAACGACAATTAGGCCAAGTAGCTAGCTGGTATAAGCTTCAATAAAAAAATCAATAAACAATTACATTAATTGCACCATAACTAGGCTATACAAACCTGTCAGTCAAAAAATCAAGCGGTAAATGTTTATCTGTTTTGATGCTGTGGTAGGCATGCCGTAAAAGGCTTACTGAGAATTAAAAACTAGGTCATAAATTTCTTGCGAGCTCAATGTCAAGCCCTAACGTTCATAGAAATTGCCCGTATCTTTTTAAGTCCGAAATCTTGGAAACACATAGGAAACTTGCAATGAACTGAATTTTATGTTAAATTTGACTATAGGTTAAAATGCAACACTGCTTGTAATTAGAAAACATAAATAAAAATAACGAAGATGACAGACATTAGAAAATAATACTACAGCCAAGAAGCTCTAAAGACAATTTTATTTTGCCTGGACCGGGTCCGTCACTCGCCATTGGGCCGAAATTCCAACAAAATAGTGACAGACTTAAAAATTACAAGTGAAAATCTTTATTTTGCCCACCACTGATTACGCAGTTGTGACAGTTTAGTGCGCTGCTAAGTGCTAACACCTCTGTTGATTGACCAATAAATTATTTGCCATTAAAAATAGTTAATAAATTCTCATTGTTTCTTTGAAGAGTTGAAATAAATGATCTCGCTCAACTTTTCTAGGGGATAATTTGGTGACACGCTCTTGAGGGATAGTGCCTTCAACAAGAGACGGTATGTCGTCTGCATCAAAGCCAAGAGCTTCGATACCATCTGGAATCTGAAAAAATTATAGCAAAGCAAACAAATTAAAAAAAAAATCACACCAATCACTCGCGGTATTACGCTCAGCTATAAGCACGATAAATCTTTCGGCTGCTCTGCTCTTATAGATTAATAGATTGATATGATCGATAGTACTACCGTAAAATGGGAGGTGAATAGGGACTGTGGGGTGAATAAGAACAAATCAATCAAAAGTTTTTTCACATTTCAGAAGTGTCACTTAATTTTGTGGCAATGATAAAGCTGCTATTTCGTGTCCACTGTCCAGCCTTGTATGATAGAGTTAATTAACGTGCTTAGTAATAATTTTTGAAATTGTCAATGGATCTTATCAATTTTATCGAATTCTTGGGAGAGTGCTTACATTTAGTATTTCGAATTGGTAAAAACTTTGTTCCTGTAGACTATCACAGCACATTTTAAGCAATGCTGAATCTGCTAAGATTTAATGTTAAGCATGATATGACTTTCCCTAATGAGCAAACGAGGAAAATGTCCCTTGCATCATAATTTTTATTTCTTTTTTAAAGGGTCATATGAAATAGAAATAAAGGGTAAATAGGTACATCAGTGCGCAATGCTCAAAGAGTGTAAACCAAAACCAGGTGCAAATACAAAAAATATGGTGAAGCAGAAGTAGAAAGAGCGCTACAAGCAATTTACAAAAGTGATTGTACAGAAGCGCTGAAATAAGATGCAAAATATCAAGAAGTGTGTTAGAAAGGCACTATCACCAAAAAAGAGCGGTGCAGATATGAAACGACAACGTGGGCAATTGGCATTGGGAGAAGACATCGAAAAACACCACGTCCAGAGACTGTTATCGTGTAGAAAGTGGGGGTATCCCCTGGATAAATGGAAAGTGGGGATATCCCCTGGATAAATACGATCTGTGTTGCATAGTTAAACGGTATTTGGACAGGAACAGCGTGGAGCATGCAAAGTTCAAAAATAATATACCACGCATTGATCATTGGGTTTCCTTTTTTTCTTCGCTAATGCAAATGTAGAGTTATTACAGACGGTATAAATGCTTTGTGATTTTGGCATAACCAAGCAAAAATAAAGATACGGTACCCACTGACTATGAAAATGAGGGATACATTAAGAGTATAAGTCAACGGTTTTAGTTACATCTCTGTCAGCATCTAATCAGCCTATTTTCTAACTTTTAGTAACTCTATTAACTAAAATAGGCTTACACCCTATAAATCACAACCTATCAGTGCCTCTATTCTCCCGCAAAACGTTTATATAGCTCTGCACGAAAGTTCAAGCACTGTCCATATTCACCCCGTTCACAGGGGTGAATAGGGACATGAAATTTTTGCAAATATATGCAAACATATAAACCTGGCAGAAAAAAAAAAACATTTTTTTATCAGACCTAACCTTATGGCCAATAGGCCATCCTATCACTCAACAACAAAATATATAAACCTATCTCAAAAGCAAAAGTCACAAAATTAAAAAAACTTTAAAACTGTCCATATTCACCCCATTTTACGGTAATAGATTAATAGATTGATAGTATCATACTAACAGATTATTAGAATGCTACTAACAGATTGCTATTATCACTATCTATTAGTACTAGTCCACTATTAGACTAGTACTAATAGATTGATATGGGAATAAAAGTGGAATTGATTGATATCGGTAATCGATAAACCATCGCCGAATTTTTTTTCCGATAAATGATGCGGTAAACTTTCAATGTGTTTGACGAAGTTCTTTTTTTGAGGGTCAAATTGCAAAAATATTTTTCCAGATTTTTGAAGCAGCTCACAGGCTCTGCCGTGGCATTCAACATAGCCAAGAGAGATTTTTGAAATTGTATATAGCAAGACTTTGTGGACACCTTGTACTTTTTCTATAACGTCGACTCACCAACTTTGAATTCTCTGTGCATACACAATCATTTATCGCGATAATTTATCGGCAATAACAAAATGCATTATACTGTAAGTGTAAAAGCGATATCGGTAATCGAAAAAATTAAAACTAGTTTGAGCGATAACGACAATAAATTATCGCCGATAAATTATTTCAATAAATGGCCCATTTCTGATCATGCTGAAGCGTGTAACGAGTGGCGGGGTCCATCTCCTCGTCTTAGCGTCCGGGCAACACAGCTTTGAAGAAACATCGCGGCGATGACGAGCCGTTGGCGACATTGTGTACGATCTGACCTGCCCAAGGAATCGAACCCCCAAACTCCAGCATTAATGGCGATGTCTTTAGCCTCAACGCCAACTGGACGTAAACACGAATAAAAAACATTTCTCACCTTTAACCGATCCATATATTTCAATAAAGTGTCGGATAACAACTTGCCGGCGTCTTCAGCTTTCACATTTGTGACATCAGCGCCAAGTAATGACGCTGCTTCAATATGACGTTCAGGACAAGCAGAAGCAGTGAAGCGAAACACAGCAGGAGCAGTAACAATCACCGATAATCCATGCGGCTAAAAATCAAATCTCACTCAAAATTGATATCGACTCTAGGCTCGCAGTGCTCAATAGAGTGCCCTACTCTGAAGCTGCACCTCGGGTTTAATTCCGAGTCGGGTCAAATCAATGACTTTAAAATTGATATTCACAGCTTCCCTGCTTCAAGCTCAGCGCTAAGGTAGAGTAAAGAAAACAAGTTCATTTGTTGTGCCATAGAAAAAACTTAGCGGGATTTCCCCATCTTAGAGTGGCAGACAAGATGCTGGTAATTCCTAAGCGAGCTCACAGCACTTTAATTGCTTTTTGTGATTAGAGGATAAAAATGCAACTTAATACAAATACGATCCGAATATGAGTGGAAAAGCCCAACTTCGATGAGCAAGACGAGGCTGTATATGGACAAGTGAAGAAAAGAGGTTGCGTTGGAAAAGAAGATGCTTCGAGGATGAGATTGGAGTAATGGCAGAAATAAGAGGAAGCCACAAATATAATGAAAAAAATTGTAACAAACGAGGGGGATTCCAGTCCATCACGCACCAACCATAAATTTATAAATATGAAAAATTAAGTGGTTCATTTTAAAGATTGATACTTTCAATACGGTATCACCAACTTCCCTGATGAGACCTATCAGGTTGAAGCAGTGTTCACTGTCTGCAGTCATGTATTTACAGTTCCATCTCAATTTTCATTCTCCCAAAATTTTTAATTCTCGACGTCTTATCGTCCAAGTTTGAAACATCTGTCCAATTTTTTAACTGTTCATGTGACAACACACAATGCTAACACTTACCACTAACGGTTGATCAGGGTCGTAGTCCGGTGATACGTAGTCCCTGACTAAACCGGATATAGGATATGACATTCCGTGGCTGCAACCACACACAGAGTCAAATTCATCAACCAGTAAAAAAACAAAGTAATAATGAACAAATTGACATCAGTTACGTAAAGCTATTAACACCGAATTAAACTGCTACAGCGAAATGTCCACCTTTTTCATTTTGTTTAAAAAAGTTTATTGTGATATACAGGGGCAAAAAATTTTTGTCTTAAAAGAACACGAAAACTGCGAAAAAATTTTTGCAGGGAAGGCAAAAAATTCAGAGGGAGGGTCAAAAATTAGTATCTCAAAACTACCAATTCTAGAAAAACATTCTTGTTCTAAATCACCTAAAATCACAGGCGTTTCTGGCAAAGACAGCGTAAATTAACCTCTTACAAGCAGATAAAAAATCCGTATTTTCACAGGACTCAAAACAAGAATTTTTTTTCTAGTTTACAGACACCAATTTTGACCCCACCAAAATCCCTGAGTTTCCCAAGGTATGAAAATGACAAATTTTTTTGAAAACTCTTCTTGCAGTTTGTTTTGGTGTTGATTTGTAACCTGTATCGTATAAACCGAGGGTTTCACAAAAAAGTGAAATAGGTGAACAATCAACTGCTACATTAGTTGTGATTTTCGCACTTTAAATCAGGGTGGGAAACCTTACAAGCACTGTAGGCCGTCCCCAATACATATTTGAAGCGGGCCAAATTAACTTTCTATCTTTAAATTGCACATAAAAATACGCGTAATCACTTAACAAATTCATCAAGCAATCGTAGAAAAATATCTTTTGCTTTTAAATTACAGACTACCAGGTTGTTTTTGGGTAACAAACTATGGCAAGGAGTTAAATGTTAAAGCAACAAACATCTAATGCTACATTAAAAATCCAAAGGGCCATAGGTTCCCCACACCTCATGAGGGCCACTTCGAAGAGTGCGGATGAAGTAATGCTGTTAGTGCAAGATAATTTCTCTGTTCTCGAATTCTCACCATAAATGAACACCAGCATTTCCAAATCCAATTCCAGCGAAAGCGCTGGCCAGATGCATTTGCGACTTCGCCTCCAAATCATCCTGGTTTTCAACCGCACGGACCAAGAACTTGCTGGTGATCGAGAGAGCATGTTTGGACCAGACATCGCTGAAATAAACGACAATTAGAAACAACAAAATTCAGTAAATATTCTTTATAATCGTGGTATTACGCCGAAGTAAATAACGAATGGCGGGGCCCATCTATACGGCTTAGTGCAGGGGTGGTCAACCAGTCAGCTGCCAAGAGCCGCATTTCTTGCTGAGTTTCAACCATGCACTTCTTATGGCTTTAGCAAAAAGCCATATTATCCACGCAAGGGATAATGATCGCATTAGCATCACCATACCTCTTATTGATACACATGCTTTGCTTAGCTAGATTAAGTATACCGGCCGGTTAGTTCAGTTTGTAATGACATCGCTATTGGTGCGGACGGTCTGGGTCAAAGTGGACAAAGTGTCGCCACCCTGCGATATTTCTTCAAATTCGAGGCTGTGTTGCCTAAAGTCCGTAAGTTACACGGACTTATAGAGTTGCCCAGGAGCAAAGCTGCGGAGATAACAACTCAAATGGTTGAGTGGTAAGAGCGTCCGCCTCTGGAGATACAGACTCGGGTTTGATTCCGAGTGGGGTCAAACCAATGACTTAAAAATTGGTATTCACAGCTTTCCTGCTTGACGCTCTGCATTAAAAGGACAGTGTGGAGAACAAGCCGACCAGTTTAGTTGTTGTGCGGTTGTGAAAAGCAATTAGTGGGATTCCCCCATCTTGGTGTGGTAGACAGGTAGCCGGCAACTCCTAAGCGAGCTCGTCTAGCGCATTGATCGCTTTCTCGTGATAGGAGGATAAACGCGCAACTAAATACAAATAGATGGCCCCCGACACTCGTTAACGCCTAGTCGTGCTTTCTAACAAAGTGATTATTAACGTGATAATGCAACTTATGCGTTGGTAAACGCAACATGATTACAGAACGAGGCTGCTGATAAAAGAAACACAGCATGTGAAAAAGAGCCGCATGCCGCTCGCAAGCCGCGGGTACGCCACCTCTGGCTTAGTGCCTGGGCGACACAGCTCCGAAGAAACGTTGCACTGGTGGCGAGCCGTTGGCGACAATGTGTCTGACTTGACAGGTCCAAGATTCTAACCCAAGACCTTCCACGTCGATAGCCATGTCTTCAAGCAAATCTTCAGGATGAAGCTGATATGACAGACCAAAACTGATCGAATTTATCGTTAATGTTTTTTTTTTTGCCGCCGCAGTTCTAAAACAGTTGAAACCAATGAGCTCAGAATAACATAAACCTGATAGGATTGCTGCCTTGATAAGCTGGTCGTAATGAAGGATCGCTTGGACGAGGTTGACGCTGATTATAAGGGATGGCAGTAAATGATTCAATGGCATGACTGGAACAAAAAATTGTTTCAAATTACTGCCGCTACTGCTACTACTCTTAGTTGCATATTTATCCTTTTATCACGAAAAAGCGATCAAAGCGTTACAACAAGAGTTACTGATCATCTGTCAACCACTCTAAGATGAAAAACTCACGTCAAATGGTCCTTTCTCAAAGGCACAAAAAGTAAATTTGCCGGCTTGTTCTTCACACTGACCCTTTATTGCTGAGCGCCAAGCAGGGAGCCTGTGAATATCAATTTTAAAGAAATTGGTTTAACCAGACTTAGAATCAAACCACAGTTTACAGCTTCGGAGGCAGATGCTTTGTCCGCTCGACCATCTGCATCGTCAACTAAGTAAGAGATTCGCTGGTAGTCACTCAGGAACAAGCGTGGAAACCTGGCTATTTGGCGTTGAGGTGTCAGCGTCGGTGTGAAAGGCAGATGTCAGGTTTTAGTTTTGATTTTACAGCTTTTAAAAAATAGGTTCCAGTTTCGGTTTCAGTTTTCCTACGCACGGATTTGGTTTAAGTTTTGATCTAAGAAAGTTGTTTTACTTTGAGTACAGATAACTTAAGTGCTTCACTTCTTGGCGGTAATGCTTATTATAATGATTAGTAGCAGCTCATATGACCAATTGTGTTGAGCAATTGCTTCAGAAGTTGTTGACTTGCGTTTAATTCTGAGTCCGGTGAAACCAAAGACTCCAAAAACAGAATTCACAGCTTCTATATTTGATCTTCAGCATTATGAGAACGGTGCTGTTAATGATGGTGACAAAAATTTTTAAAACCTAAAACCTTTGAAAAATTTGAACAAGCTTTAGTTTCAGTTTCCCTTTTGACGTTTCAAGAAAAAGTGGTTTTGGTTCAAGCTTGGGTTTTTAAAAATTTGGTTTTAACAGGTTTCAGTTTTAGTTTGAGTTTCAAAAATTTTCTCTAAAACCGGGTTTTCAGGTTTCAGTATAGGTTTGGGTTTTCACCATTGCTTACAAACAATTAGAACCAATGCTTACCAGAGAACATCAAAACCACTGTAGCAAGTAACTCGATTTGGCAATGATATAAGTGTCAAGGGATCAACGATTCCTAAAGTGGGTTTAATAGCTCGACTAGCTATTCCAGTTTTCGCTTTGAGAGGGAGATAATCAAAAATAGTAGCACCAGTAGTTTCGCTTCCTGTTCCAGCGGTTGTAGCCACTAAAAATGAATAAAACTGCCCTTATCTAACATGTGATGTAACGGTATGTTGCGCATACGGTTTTATCGCCAAAAGCCGAGTGCTTTTGAGAGACGCAAGTAGCTGCTGCAAACGCAAGCTCACTTGGCAGTCTTCTCTAATGCACTGCTTAGTTCCTGTTTATGGCTTTGAAAATAACCATTGTTAAAACATCCAGTTAAAAACATTTTTTCATAAAGTATATACAATATTTAAAACTTACAAACAGCCCGAAAATTGCAAAATTGTTTAAGATCAAGCATTTATGTTAAACCGATGGTGAGCTCAATTGTTTGCCACATCGCTATCGGTGCGGGAGGTCTGGGTTCGATTTCCGGGCCGGACAAAACGGCTCGTCACCGTTGCGACGTTTCTTCGGAGGGTGTTGCTTAAGCACAAAGACGTGGAGATGGGTCCTGCCGCTAGTTACACACTTCGGAGTAATACTGCCTTCATAATAAAGATTTGATTTGCATTTATATTTGAATGGAAAACCAACCTAAGCATGAGAACCCATACTATTCTTTGCATCACAAATTCAAGAAAAACAAACAATTAACCTGCAATTAAAGGTTTTAATGACCCCAAAACTGGTTTTGCTTTTCCAATCGGTGCGTTCACAAAATCTAAAAAATCTGCGTCTGGATTGGATAGATAGAGATTAGCAGCTTTGCAGGTATCGATTACACTTCCACCTCCCACTGCCAAAAAGGAATCGAAACCACCACGCTTGGCAAAATCGATTGCATCCTTAAAACTAAAAAATGAGATTCTTATCAATCGATACATGAATGTACCAAGTACTAAAGTTTAAAGTGTGAACTGAAAAACAACCTTAAATATATTTCAAGTCAATCAATCCACCCGAATGAACCTTCAGCCCGAAGCAATTAAAAATACATGCATATGGCAACTGGTGTCTCCCTAAGTTAGTTAAAAAACTAAACGGAAATTATTAAAAAATTGACTGACAATACTGATTACGCGACTTCTTTTATAATTAATCTCAAAAACGTCAAACAACTTAATTTTAAGATATATAATTGGTAAATTTTACCACACCGGCAAGTTTAATATTTAAATACTAAACAATTACACAGAAATTTAATATATATATCAAAAATCACACTGAAATTCAACATATTATGTGCCCTCTTTTATCGTCATTTCCAAAGATGTCAAACAACTAAAAATATTTATAGTTACTTTCAGCCTACGGGTAAATTTATCTTTGACCTACCTTTCATCAGTTGGTTCAACTCTAACATTAGAATAGACTTCATAGTTGAT
Organism: Trididemnum miniatum; assembly: GCA_964006365.1. Lineage (NCBI taxonomy): Eukaryota > Metazoa > Chordata > Ascidiacea > Aplousobranchia > Didemnidae > Trididemnum > Trididemnum miniatum. Next base: position 3,191,301 of record OZ023250.1, read on the forward strand.
GCTGCACATATCCAACGACTCTCGAACATGCCGAACAGGTGCAAGACCTAACAGCTGCCAATCAAATCGTCATTATACTAGGGGCATTACGCAGAAACGTAAACACGGCGGGGCCATCTCCGCGGCTTAGCGTCTAGCCACTACAAATGTGAAGAAACGACACAGCGGTGGCGAGCAGGACACTGAGAGCAATTTGACCGGCCCTGGAATCGAAACCGTAACTTCCCGCAGCGATAAAGAAGACTCTAACCACTACTGCAACCAGTCAGTGCCCTAACATTCAAAACGATTCAATTTCACTGTCCTTGGCAGAGAAACCAGCTATTTTTTTTGATGACATCAAAAACTACGGCATAAAAAAATTCAAGGTCGATAACTTTGTGTAAAACATCACCATACGTTTTTATCAGTCATCAACAAGACTTTACGAGCTTTCATATTGGCCAAGTCCTTTCCAATTTCCTTGACCACACCTTGACCATAACGTATGTTGGAAAAAGCCATCTACAAAACACCACGTCATTAGACCAAACTTTGCTTTCAAATAAATATAAAAATTGCCACAAACTCAATGGAATGGGAGAATCCTGGTACGTCAGAAATAACCACAGCTTCTCAAAATGTTTGTTGAAATTTAACACTAATTAGCGAAATGTCATTAACAATCTATTTATCAACCAAATTCTTATATCATTGATTTTCTTCCGGACTAACTCAAAAACCTAATCAATAGAGAAAAAATTCGACAATTTGATCAATTCTAGATGCAATCTTTACGTTCACAATCACAACCAAATTCTTCTATCCAATAATAAAACCGAGATGTGCTACTGCAATTCAATTCCATTACTAACTAATCACCTATGCAGAAAAAAAAAAAACTAAAATCGCAAAGATTTCTCAAGGAAAACTGAGTAAGTGTCCTAAAAAATGATGAACCGCACGCACTAGCTTGACTTCTGCATAATAGCTGCTTGACTCGATCACCTCAAGGTCTTTTTGCAAAACATTATAATTGCGCTGTGTCTGTAATTATAATGATGCTTGCACAGCAACAAATAAAAAAGCGTTGAGTCTAAGCATTTCAATGGATACGCTATGAACTAATTCAAATTACCTCTACAGCATAATCGGATCGAGTTCCATTCTCTGTAAATCAAAAATCTATTTTATGGTTAAAAACAGTGGTTCCCGATTTGTTTTAAAGCCCGCACCCCTTCGGCACGAAAAAATCATTCTCACACCCCTTGCACAGTACTTCACTCACGTGCTGTTACTGTACAGACAGTGGCGTAGGGAGAAATTTTAAAAGAGAGAGGGGGAGCCATAATTTCCACATTTTTTAGGCGTATTTTTCCCGGCAGAACAATTCTGAAGCTGATTAAGAAACAAAAAAGGCTTAAGGCAGGTTTGCACGGCCAGCTGGGATGAGCTTAACGTCAGTTTGTTTTATTAAAGCTGACTCACAACAGTTGAATTCAGCTGAAGTCAGCTTTAATCAAACAAACTAACATTAAGCTCAACTAAGTTGGTCGTGTAAACCAGCCTTTAGAAGCTCCGGGGGCATGCTTCCCCGGAAAATTTTTGAGAATGTACATGCTGTAATGGCTATTTCAGTGCTTTTTGAATAATCTTCAGGCAAATTTTGTTTAAAATTTTTGAGCCTAATTTTGAGTGCTTCGCTAAATATGATGCATTTTTTTCGCACATTTTCGATTAAGCGTGCTTAAAGCGTAAGGCTTATTGCTTTCAAAAAGGTTTGAAATTGTGGAAAAATGGTATATCTTGAAAGCATTTTTGAAAATGGCTGGTGGGAGGATGCATACTTATTATCCTACCCCTCCTGTATCCGCCGCTGGCCATAAGCTGCAGAAACCATCAAAAGCGTCTGGCATATTTCAGTCACTTGGCACCATTAATTTTGTTCTTTTTACTAAAAGGCAGAGTCAAATGGGGGGCATGGCTCAATCGCACACAGACACATTTCAGACGTCACTAACACACGGCTGGGGAGTATCAACAATACCATTCATCAGCGGTACAATTGGCAAGTTCTTCTCGCACCCCCAATTGGGAACCGCTGGTTAAGAAGATATATAATATCGTATTTTACGGGTCATAATGTGCACTTTAAATCCTTTTTTTTCTCAAAAATTGATCGTGCGCCTTGTGAGCCAGTGTTCCTAATACATAGATCAGGTAGTGCTTTATGTTTTATTGCCTACACTCAAACCCAGTACAGGTACCGAATGAGGTTATGCAGTAATCCGACATTCCTGAAAAACCGTTGCGTCTTATAGCCCAGTGCGCCTTAGGTATGAAAAAAAAAAAAAAATTCAAAGCAGCACTTTATGATCCGTAAAATGCGGTACCCAGCATTTTGACAGCTGTTTAAACAAATTGCTTATTTCGGAATACAATAAATATCAAATAGCTTAAGGAGGAAAAGTAAAGCCACAGTAAATCTCAAAACTGGACGTTTCAAAAACATAGATTCAAGCATTCAGCTGTCATCATTTTTGCACTGCCTTGCATACACTGCTGATGGTGACAACTGAATTTATGTTGTCCCAACGCCCTGTTTTGAGATTTATATACTGTGGCTTTACTTTTCCTCCTTAAAAATTGCATATCTCTCACTACAACTTCAAATAAACAGTATCTACATAAATCAAGGAATAGATCAATAGACACTCAAAATATTTACCATTACTACTGAAAGAAGCTCTTTGCCATTTCAATGAAAATCTGAAAATAAAATTATTTCTATATATACTACTTTCAAATTCAAAATAAAAGGATGCATTGTATTATACTATCGTTCTTTTAACTGCAGTTCAAGTTATGTCTGATAGATATATCAAAAGATATTTAAGATTAAGAAAGCATATACATAGTATTTGACAAATAGTCGGCACGGTATGCAGCAAAGATTATTTTTAATCTATTTAAATGGTGATCAAACTCATAAAGCTTCACAAGCATCAATTTGATAGAGCACAGTTAAAATTGAAAAAGCAAGAGCACATATGACGTAGAATAAACTGCCACTAAGTGTTGAAGCCATACTTTAAGACCTGTTGAATTGGTGGCGCCGAACACAACGAAAACAGTAGCAGCATGACAGCCAACAAACTATATGCTTAGTAAACTTCATGACACGCAATAACAAATTTCAATACTAACCTTTTCGGACAGCATTTGCATAATTCTGAAACCTTTCGAGGCAATGTCATTTTCAATTACACAAACCAACTCCGAATTGTAATCTAAAAGCTTACCAGCATGCTATTAATGCGCAAACATAATGTCACAAAAATATAAACTTCGCATGCATTTATGCAAATGGCAGTTTTTTAACAGAAATTAATGTCTCAAAATATTCACTAAAATTAGGTATATTCTTACATACCAATAGCAAAAATTAGCAAACCTTGTAAGTTGTAAGACAGTAAATATTATGCAGTATAAAACCGCAACCACAAAAAGCTGTCCAAGTTTTTTTTTTTTTTTTGGTGCGGAAGGTCTGGAGTTCGATTACTGGCCTGGTGAGTAGACACTCTTCGAAGCTGTGTTGCCCAGGTGCCCAGCAGCAGAAACGAGGCCCGGCACTCATTAGCATAATACCGCAAATGTATAGATAACAAATATATAGCTATTTGCTTTAAAGGCTCGAAGTACCTGTAAACTGCAGCAGCAAAGAATTTATGCAGCAAAACAGCACAACACAACCAAAACAACGTAAAAATTAAGTACTGGAACAGGTACCAAAAGATTATTACTTATATACAGATACAATTAGTTGCATTGTTAGGCTGGCGAAACAGAGTTTACCTCTGGAACTGTGGACTTGGGTTTGATGTCAAGTGCGATCAAACCAAAGACTCAAAACTGGTTCTGCCTTTCCTGCTTAATGTTCAGCATTAAATGAACAAAGTGGAGAAAACCATCAAACTACTCAGAAATGCATTAAACGAAATTCTCTCATTTTAAAACAGCAGAAAGGTAGTCAACAACTTCTAAGCAAGTTCTTATAGTGCCGTGGATGCTTTCTTGTGATACAATAGCAGAATGAACAGGCTATGCAAATAACAGCAATTTTGAGATTTGAAAACTTTTACAAAAACTAATTAGTCAGTCACCAGCAACAAGGCAGTTTAGTCAGGTGTCAAACAAATCGAATTATACTGAACCAGGTGCAATGTTAATGCCTGGGCCACCTGTTGTAAGTGGCAATGATTTCATTCCTCTTCCGTAATAAAAAGTTGCAAATAGTTCTTGAGTTTGTCGTGAATTTACAGAAGGGTTCACTATGTGTCTTGAAATGTCTTTTTGAAAATTTCCATGGGCTTTGACTTTTTCCAAAGCTTTGTTACAATGTCTATTAAACAAAGCAACTTGGCTACTGGATGCAGCTTGTTCACCGTGGGAAGCTACTTCAACTGATAACTGTCTTTCAGCTTGCTCTACTTCTGGGTCAGGCTTAGTGCGTAAATAATCAGGAACTTCAGCATGTGACATTAACGACAACCGACCGTCAGTTAACCACAAAAGCTGTTGATCAGGATCTGGTGAAAGCCTATGAGGAACAACAGCAAAATTTCTTAAAGGAGGGGTCTTGTCTGATTTCACTGCATTCAAAAAAGTGCTAATTTGACCTGACAACAAAGCAAAATTATCTAAAACATTTGGCCATGTTATGGAAGAATGATCTTTGTCAAGTTTATGCAAAAATTCTTCAATGGATTTACGAATATCTTTAGCTCTGGTGTTAATCAATTCTATGGAATTTCCCAAAGCCAAGTATTCAGGACCTTGCATCATTTTTACGACCAAACAGCAAAGACTTAAAACAACCAAATTTAAAAACCTTACACACAAACTGATCACTCAACACCCTGTGCCAAAGTAAAACCATCTGTACGAATGGAGTAGTAGTACCGTCAACTGGGGTTACTTTGTACACTGGGGTAACTTTGAACACTGCGGGGTAACTTTGTACTCTATTGTGAAGCACATAACAACATACAGATATGCTCCCCAAATCTTCCACCTCTTAAACTTGCCACCTCTTAGTCTTACCTTGTTTTTAATAGTGTTGAACCTGTACCTGCTGTTCTGCGATTCAACTGTCAGAACACTTGACCATATACATCATTGCTTTTATAATTTGTCATTTTCTCAAATTTCCAAAAAATTTGGAATCCCTCAAATCGGCTAATTCGGGGGGTATATCTGCATTTTGCTTACGCTTATGTCTTCTCGCTGCAACGAGTCCATATTATACAGCAACTTAACGCATGACTGAACATTGAACATGCAAACGAGGAAAAGTATCGGTACAAGGCGTGGTTTTCGTTCTTACTCTTTTTTTTCAGCCATTCCCCAACTCAATCTGAAAAAAGCCTACACACGTACGCTTTCGATCGACCATTCCCCAACTCAATCTGAAAAAAGCCTACACACGCTCCCCATGCTTCTTGCACGCCCACACCCCCTTCACTGGTCCTGTCCTCAGTTTTACAATTTTTGATTTGGAAGCTCTGCGAAAAAACAAGTGTACAAAGTAACTCCTTTAGAGGGCAACTTTGAACAGTTTGAAGTTAGAAATTCATTGCTTATGGAACTTGGTGAAGTGTACAAAGTTACCCCAAAATCGGGGCAACTTTGTACACAATAAAATATTATTTTTCTTGCCACGCTTGAAGTCCGTGTAAAAAAATTAGTATAACTTTGGATAGCTCCAGTCCCAAGTGTCAAGATCCGCACAAAAAAAAACTGGTCAACCGGTAGCATCAGAGAGCTAAGTTCTCACAAAGGGAAAAAATGTACAAAGTTGCCCCGGTTGACGGTAGTAGTAGTAGTAGTATATTTTATTTAACGACCAGAAAAACACCTAACAAAAACAAGGAACAAAAACAATGGCCGAAAAACAGGTTACAGCGACAAAACGATATACGTTGAAACGTGCAGGAGTTAAAAAATATATACTGGATAAGGCTATATATACTGGATAAGGCTATATAATATACTGGACAGGCCATATATAGGACAGGCTGTATATACTGGATAACAGTATACTATTTACCAAACAGCTCAGATGCACGAGTGCCACTGTTTCCACTAACAGACTAAGGTGCAAAATTTAAAAATGATAAATTTTGGCAAAATTTTCTGATTTTTCTTCAAGTTTGCCAGCTGGAATGGTGATTTTGGGCTAAATTCGAATGTTTAACATTTTGATACAAAATAAAAGCTGTTGGTAGCCTACTGTGGAAGCTCATCTTTGAGGCAAATACTGAACCACACTTTTCTTAATCCCCCATATATACAAATCTTTTATTAAATCTACAGGGTGTCCAAAAACTTTAGTCCGATTGTATATTAATAGCTAACAATAGTAAGTTTAAATAAAATTTATTGTGTGATGAGAACTACAAGCACAATAAAAACTATTAACAAAACACAGAAACCTGGGAATATTGCCGCTACCTATTTATCTGTTTACAGGTTCAGTGTGTGTTAAGGTTATTTTTCATTTTTTTCAAAACTTTTTGGACACCATGTATATTTGGGTAGAAGCAGGAGTTAGAGACCATTTTTTGAGCCATATTTTAAATCTTAGGGGCTACTGCTTTTTTTGATGTATTTTAGTACAAAAATCAAGTTTTGGGCATTCATTTGGATTATTTTTCTAAAACTGCCAACCAAAAAACAAAAATTTGACGTTTCCAAAGAAAATAGCAATAAACGAAAAGTTTTACAATTTAAACACTGCATAGTGGGGAAGATTTTGTTGGACTTGTATACCGGGCATCGTAGTCTAGGCTAGCTAAAAAATACAATTTGATGATTATTCACGCATTTCGCCTTTCTGTGACGCAATAGTTAATCGGGTTGATACAATTTACACTTCGTAACTTTTTGATCAGTTCAGTTAAATCAGTGCTACTACGTTTTACTGTTCTCGACCTGGGTTGATTTCCTTCCCAGGTCACTGTATTTTCTGATGAAGCTTGGCGTTCATTGCCAAGCGAAACGTCAAAAATAAAAAAAAAAATTGGAGAGTAGATTTTTTCTGTCTCCGTTTTTACCGTACCGGAAGAACAAGCAGCGCAGAAGTTTTACAATGTGGCCAAATATATATCAATTTGCACAATTTTTATTTTGCTGATTTGATGTTGATATAGCCTAGGAGTGCACTGTTTCCTCTAAGATTTTAACTTGTGCGAATTTGCCCAAATATGGAAATCACTAAATAATTGCCCAACATTTTTTATTGGTATCGATAGTGTCTATTTTGCCATTAACGACAAAATAGCTTCTAAGTCTATTTTGCCATAAGTGACGCCGTGGGTTTTTAAGCGCCATTTTGTGCCAGATCGCCACAACTTCTCGATAGCTCAGTGGATAGAGCGCAACATGTAAAGGGAAGCGCTGCACTAATTTTGGATTTGATTCTCGTTGCGGCTTTGGTTTGTTTCTCTTCGGTGGCTTTGGTTTGGATCGCTTTGGTTCGATGTGGATTAGCGTGACCTGGGGTTAACAATCAAGTTCGTGAAAACAGTAGAATAGAATAAGACGTTTTAAGATGTAATATTCGTGTGACATGGGGTTATGTAGCTACGGAAAAATAGATCTAAAAGCTATTATGCCGTTAACGGCAAAATATATATATACACTGCCTATTTTTTATTGTTATTGGCATATTTATCCTCCTATCACGAGAAAGTGATCAATGCGCTACACGAGCTCGCTTAGGAGTTGCCGACCATCTGTCTACCACACTAAGATGGGGGAGTTACGTTAAGTGCCTTTCCCAACGGCACAACAAGTAAACTTGCCGACTTTCTCTACACTGTCCCTTAAATGCTGAACGTCAAGCAGGAAGCTGTGAATACCAATTTTAAAAACATTGGTTTGACCCGACTCGGAATCAAATCCCCATGTCTACCAATCAGAGATGTCCGGAGTCGCTTTTTTGAGAATCCGACTCCAATCTTGCTCCAAAATTACAGAATCCTATTCCAATCCTGCTCTTGTTTACACCAAAAATCAAAACTCCAACTCCTGTTTTCACTCCTGTGACTCGGAGTAGTTTTGCAAACTTAACAATCACAATGTTATCCAAACTTTAGGCCTATATCAAACTTCATGCTATTGAGATTAATTGTGTTTAGAGACTGTGCACGAACCGATGCCTCACAGCGAGCGTAACTTTTGTCAATGTTCAGTTTACATTACAATAATAACCTTAAAAAATGGTTACTCCAGCTCCAACTCCTACTCCAGTTTTGACGTTAAACTTAACTCCGAGTCCAATCCGGCTCCGAAAAATTTTGCTTAACTCCGGCTCCTGCTCCGGTTCCGGCTCCTGTACATCTCTGCTTCCAATTCAGAAGCAGACGCTCTATGCCACTCGACCATCTGAACAGTGTTTAACCTTTTTAAAGGGTGTAATTCAAGATCTGGAATAATTTTTGTTTAAAATATGAGTTCGTCTGTTTGTATGGTAAAACACTTTCATTTGACACAAAAAAACTTGAGCACTTTCAACTAGGCCTAGTTTGCTTTCAAATCATTCCAGCAATGTGCAAAAATTCTCAAATTTCGCACCTTTGAAGGGAACACTGCAGAAGTGTGATGTGCGGTAACATTGAGCAAGAAAAACGTTTGTTGCCAAAAAACTTCTAGACAGACAAAAACGAAATTACGACGTTTTGAGGCAAAATTTTGAAAAAAATTGGGGTATAAAATCGTTTTTACAATCATATGTCTGAAGAAAATTTTCAATTGATTTGAAATTGACTTGGTGAAGTGTTCAGTGTTATAGCATAGTCTTGTAAATGTTTTACAGCAGAATGGAATAATATATTTCAGGTGCAGACACATACCGGTACCAAGCACAGACATTGACAGAATTGGCCTACCACAAAAACTTAACTGACATAAGGTAGGGTAGGGTAGCAATTAGCAAGCCCACCTTAAGCAACTTTCTCTCTCCCAGAATACAAGGTCTTTCAACCGGTTGCCAGTAACTTCGCCACATGGTAACTTCGCCACAGTAACTTCGCCACGGTAACTTCGCCACACTTTGAGAAGGTGAGGGGAGATGTGGGGATAGTAGGAAAATGTGTTGGGGTGTGGGGGAAGGAAGGGAAGAGGTATGAGAGGAGGTGTAGGAAAGTGTGTTGGGATGTGGAGGAGGTAGTGGGAGATGTAGGAAAGGTGAAGGGAATGAGGTGAGGGAGGAGATGAGGGGAAGTGTGTTGGGCCCCACACCTTAATACAGTTCCCTACACCTCCCCCATTCCTCTCCCCACACGCCAATACACTTTTCTCCACTCACCCCATACACTCTCCCACACTTCTCCACTCCCCACACATCTTTCCTTGCCTCCCCCCACACCCCAGCACACTTCACTACACCTCCCATACCTCTTCCCACAGCTCCCCCTACACCCCAACACACTTCCCGCTCACCCAATACACTCTCCCACATCTTCCCCCGCAGTTTCGATCATGTGGATAACAGAACAGAACAGATTTATTTCGTCGCAAAAACATACCTTTAGTCAGTTTATACGGTAAAAGCAACTTAATACAACACAAGTACAGGGTATGGCGACCGGGAAGTTGCGATAATGTGGCGAAGTTGCCATGTGACGACGTTGCCTAAATAAATTTAACTGGAAAAGCCCGATAAAATTTTTTACGACAAGCGGGAATTAAAGTCTTGTCTCAGTGTAGGCAATGTAAATTTTCGATGTATGAAAATGTGGCGAAGCTACCATGTGGCGAAGTTACTGGCAACCCCGTTCATCTTGGTTAATTTTAGAGTTCAAGGCTATCTATTTCAACTTTTGTTTTTGAAAAAAATGTGATTCATATAATTTACCAAAGTTTGAAAAAATGTAAATCGGGAGTTTTAACCCATGGGGTGGTGTAATGCGCCCACCCCAAATGGCCAAAACGCCCATCGGTGGGGTTTAACCTATACACCTTAAAACACTTTTTTTACGGTTTGAAGAGGATTACTGAATACTACGCAAAAGATTTAGACTTGCGAATGGGCAATTGTAGGCCTATTATGCCGTTAACTAATTAATGTTAGTTAGTGTTAACTAATTAATGTTAATTAATTAGCTAACTAATTAATGTTAATGAATGGGCAATTAATGTTGCGAATGGGCAATTTCTATTATGCCGTTAACGGCATAATAGACACTGCCTATAACAATTTAAGTCCCTGAGTGATGGGTGCAACGAAGCCTAAAGGGTCGTAAATCGAGCTTAGAACAGAAAGAACTCCCCTTCTAGTATTGGTCGCTCAGGTAGAGCAACGTGAAAACCAATCGTATCATCGGAAACATTCCAAAGGACCCCTAAAACCGTTTCCTTTGAGTTGTCGTTGATGACTTGTTGCTGAAAGGATCCACAACGTTCATGCACAGGAATGGAAGCTAAAACCTCCGAGGTCCGGGCAATTAATAGGCCTAAGCCATTTGGTTAAGCGGAAACCACCTCCACTTTGCTAGGCAGAAAGTTGTTGTACGATGGCAATTGCTTTTCGAGCAGATGTGGTGGAACACAGACAATCATCGACGTAAAAATTACGGCGCACTATCTCAGCAATGTCAGGGTTAAACTCACGTCCAAAATCGGTGGCTATTTGACGAAGACAAAAAGCGGCAACACTAGGAGAAAAAACAGCGCAGAGTTGTCCATGGACCGGAATAAGAATTTGTTCCGGCAGCAATACATAAATTTTAAGGAACAGGAGCCGGAATGGAACTTTTTTGTGGCTTGCCGGAACAGGAATTCAGATTGACGGTTTCAAAAATGGTACACAACTCATGCCTTGATTGTTTGTTTCAATTTTCACCTTTTTGCTAAAAAAGTTGGTTAACTAGGTAGCCTATAGATTCTTCATTCACTTTTGATCACAGTTAAGGAACGTGACCCGCAGTGTCTGCAGAAATCATGATTTCTGATAAAAATTATTTTCATTTGGCAATCTAACAAAACTAAATCGGCAAATTTTTATACTATGATACTCTATTGTAAAAGTAAAAATAGCTTAAATTTTTCCTATATTATGCCAGAAGAGCGCAACATACCGGAAATTGTTTTTTCATTATAGTAGACATTAAATTTCATTGTTCTGATTTTTTAGCTCATTTTGAAATTAAGCGACAGGCTAGATCTCATGATGAAGGCTTTTAATTATTTTAGCTTGAACTTTTGTGCTTGTTGAACCAATGCACCGGTGCTGAAGACTTAAAGAGCACAGTAACTGTGTGTATGGTAATTTTTCACATTGGTATTGACATAATCGGTATTTACCGGCAGTCGGGCACAAAAATATCATAAACTGAATGATGATATCCAGGGGCAGGCAAACTGGCAAAGGGGTAATTGCCCCCCACCCTCAAAATATTTTCAGTTATCACTAGCCTACAAACCAAAAATACTAATGCTATAGCCTAACTTAAATCTTCTAACAACTTAAGCAGGGGCAGAATTAAGACCACTCGGGGGGTAGGCTACCTGTGTGTCCTTTTTCGACAAAAAAAAAATACCGGTGTTGGAAATAGCCGCATTACGTAATGTTATGTCACGCATGATTTAAACACGCGCTGCATGATCGCTTTGTAAAGTAGATTCTTTGACCATAGTCTGGATTGTAGTTTGGACTTTTTTTCGCCGTAGCGAATATTTCGTTGTCTTGACGAGATTTAGCAACCATGTGCCTTTAGTGCTTACAGTGTTTTGCTTTACAGTGCGTTATTAGGTAGAGGGAAGCTAACTGGCGAGAGGCAATGTTAGTTAGGAGTGTTTATTTTTAGTTAAATGTTTTTCGTGTTTAGTTTAGATAAGACCCTGATATTTTTCAGTACCGGTAGCGTAGTAAGTTATACTGTTATCGTAGTGTGGGCGTATAGATGCTTTGGGGTCTAAGTTAGGGTGAGCTTATATTGTGTTTTGTTTATAGGACGCCTACCTGCTAGCTCGTATCAACACTCATTTTTAAGTACATATGCGGCACATGTGTGCTTGTCAGTTAACTCTGGTAGTTTGGGTTCATATAGCATTTCAGTGATTTTGATTGTAATATATTTTCATTTTCCAACTATTATTTGACGGCTGATTGATCACGTCGGCAGCGAAGCAGAAGATTCAGATAGAATCGCCGAAGCTCGGGGGTGACCGCGATTTAGTCATTCTCGCAGTCTTCATCTTTCAACCGGTATGCTAAAATGAGTGTTTTTCTTGTAAAAACCCAAAAAATTTATGGCGGCTTATTTCTCTTAGTTTCTGGAAGCTCGGAGCTTCGCCCCCACACTTGCCCCCTTTGCCAAATCCTGTGTGCGCCACTGGAGAAGCCTGTAAAGTTTTGCTCCCCTCCCCCCCCCGAAATTTTGGGCTGGCTGCACCACTGATGACACCTTTTGCTATTGTTGTAGATTAGGAACATTTAGGAATTGTTTTTTTCTAAAATTTAGGAATGGATCGAAACAGGAACAAAGGCTTTAGCTTTGGAATGGAATTAGAACAAAATTCTTCGTTCCGGGCAACTTTGAAGTAGCGCCAAGCAAATGGACCTACATTTGGTGAACAACAGGATCTGGGATCAACAGATATATCGCCTTTCGGCCACCTCAAAAACCTAAGAACTTGAGCAACTTGCGGAAGAACTTTGACCAGATGAAACATGCTTTCGATATCTGCGATAAGTGTAATGCCGTTATGCCGAAATCGCATCAGCACTCCAACAAGATTGCAAACAAGATCAGGTCCTTGCATCAGCATGTCGTTCAAGGAAACGTCTTTGTATTTACTACTTAGTTAAGATTCAACCAAATTTGAAACTGCATCCCCCCACCAAAATTTTCTGGATTCTCTCCTGCACAGAGGACCCGAAGTATCTCTTTCCAGGGCCCGAATTTTCTCTCAACGGCCCTGCAGCAGACTCAAACTCTACGAAATTAAACTTTCGTACCTTACCACTAAAGCCTAGCACTCTCTGGACCTTTTTACTGATCTACTCAACTTCAAAATATTCCAACCACAATCAAACCTTAACTTTGTAACACCAACATGCAAACAGCAGCAGGTGCCAGGTGAACAGGCCGCTGCTTTGCTTTACGTTTTGATTGAAAATTTCTCGGTAGGCTACACCAAATATGATGCAATAAATAAGTTTCAAACAAACAACGCAAAATGAAATGCAAAATAATGCAGTATCGTTTCCAAAATTGCAAATTTGCAATCATTCTGTCTTTAAATAAACATCAAAAGTAAGTTCATTTTGAGAGATTTGAATGAATAGATTTAAAGCACTCAATTAGTGAACTCGAACTCTTGTTTTATTCGAGTTCGAGTTCAAAAAAATTGTATTTTTCGAGTTCGGCAACCATACGTGAATAGGCCTAGCTGGTTTTGGAAATTAGAAAAGAAGTAATTTTTGTGTTCAAGTGCTTACAACTGAGCTGTGTCGTCGTCGTCGTCGTTTGGCGGGGCATCTTTTCCAAGACAGATGAAAGGACCGAGGCCGAGGGTTTATCCTTTTACCACCCTGGCCACCAAACTGCTTGGGTCAGATGCTGACTTACACAAGGGACTTCAGCCAGCATCTTGTTTGGTCATCCAAAACCATTAGACCAAACATACCTCGGGGTGCTCGATGTATGGGACACTGTGAGATGATGTGATCTGCGGTTTGTTCACTGGCACCACACTCACAATTCGCTAGAGGAGCGAGACCCCATTTGTATATGGACGAACAGAAACGTCCAACACCAGAACGCAGACGGTTGAGCTTGACCCAGGCTGCCCTGGGCAGACCCATACCCAAGGGTCTGGAGCTAGCCTTGGGAATGAAAGCGTGGAGTGACAATGCGTTGGCAGAGTACTCCATGTCCCATTTCGTGTTCGTCCACTCGGCTGCACGGATGTCCATCTCAGAAAGACTGTCTAGTAATTTCCGAGCAGCAGGTACAAATGAGCGTCTAGATTTCAATCTCTCCCTACATATGTCCTGTGACTCATGAAACTGGCCCTGTAAAATGTGGTCAGGGTCCAGGGAGCTGCGGTTGGCTAGGGAGAGTGTCGCTCCTTGGCGGCGAAGCTCAGCTGGCTGGATGCCTGAAAGAACCGGAAGGTAGACCGATGGAGTGGGACGCAGGCACCCAGTGACAATGCGCAAGGCGTCATTTATTACACTGTCGATAAGCCGTATGTGCACGCTGCGGCACCAGACTGGTGCGCAGTACTCGGCAGTCGAGTAGACCAGAGACAGGGCAGCTGTGCGTAATGTCTTAGCGCTAGCACCCCAACTTGTTCCAACAAGTCGCCTCAACAGTGAGACGCGAGCACTTAACTTCTTGCGCAATGCTTCCAGGTGAGGACGATATGTGAGCGATCTGTCCAGTTTGACCCCAAGATAAGTGGGAACTGGACAGAAAGGTAAGGTCTTACCGATGTTACAGACCTTAAGCTCACGCTTAGCCTCTCGATTGTGGAGGTGAAAGGCCGCCGTCACCGTTTTAGTGTGGCTAAGCTTCAATCGCCAGGTCTGGAGATATTGCGAGAGTGTAGTCATGTCCTGGCTTAGAGTCCTTTCCAACTCCTTCCATTCTCCAGATGTATGAAGTATCGCCAGGTCGTCGGCATAGGCGAACTTCTTGGAGGTTATGGAGGGGATATCATATGTATAGATGTTGAAAAGGAGGGGGGCAGGACCGATCCCTGGGGGACGCCATTTCTCAGGCGTCGTAACCTGTTAGGCTTGCTGTCGCCAGTTGTAAGGGTGAAGCTTCTGTTGCGGATCAGCTCCATAATCATACGAACCATGTGCTTGTCCGGCAGAAGCCGCAACAGCTTGCACGTGAGGCCACGGTGCCAGACAGTGTCATAGGCAGCTGTCAGGTCGATAATGACGGCACCGGCCTTCTTTTTCGCTTCGAATGCATTCTCAATGCTTTGCGTGAGCAAAGTGACTTGATCCACGGTGGAGCTTCCGCGTCGAAAACCCGCCTGTTCACGTGGGAGCAGAGGGTCAATAAGAGGTTCGACGCGGGCGTAGATAAGTCGCTCGAGAATCTTGTAGGGAACACAGAGCAAGGAGATCGGACGATAGCTCTTTGGGTCCTCTACAGGTTTCGAAGGCTTTGGGACCGCTACTACTAGCGCTCTTCTCCAGATCTTAGGAATTTTGAGGTGGTGCAGGCAGGAAGATAGGAAGCCACGTAGCCAAGATTTTAAGCTGACTCCAGCATGGATTATCAGCTCCGGACAAATGGAATCAGGTCCAGGAGCTTTGCCTGGTTTTTAATGTTGGAGGGCAGCAGCGAACTCCCGATGAAAAAAACTCCCGGAGACATTCGCAGGATGTAATGGATCAGCCCTCCAAAGGTCAGACACTTCCTGTAAAACGAGCCGAGATGAGCGTCGATTCACACCTTCGTATTTCCCGTTTTTAACCAGCTGAGAAGCAATAGCATCAGCTGAAACGGGACATTGACGAGGGGATTGTCGTGACCTACCAGTCAAGTTGTTTATAGTATTCCATGCCAGCCGGCTGGAGTGCGAAAAGTCAATGTTGCGGACCGTCTCTGACCAGCGATTTCTCCGCTTCCCGTCGAGCCTTGTGAGTAGGGCTGTGGTAGCCCTATCCGAATCAGGGCCCCCAGGTGACTGCAGGAAATGCTGATAGAGGTCTTCACACTCCGCATCCCAGCAAGGTATGTGGTTTGATCGTCGACCACGAGGGATGCATTTCTTCGCCGCAGTGCTTATTACCTTGCAAAAGCACTGGTAAACCTGATCGATGTTCTGAGATTCAGGTGGCGGTATACTCTTGGCCAGTTTGTTGGTTAGGTTAGAATAGTGGTCCCAGTTGGCCTTGCGGAAGTTCCATCGCTTTACAGGCTTGCTCGGTTTTGGATGAGCAAGTTTGGGTGGACTTATAAGCGAGGGTCGGTGTTGTGACCTTGGGAACTTTCCTAAGATACGTCTGTCAGGTAAGCGACTGTCCAAATCGACACTGGCAAATGCAAGATCTGGGTTGGTGTCTGTTTTCCAGCGGCCAGAGTGGAAACTGGCGGCCTCCTTGGGGCTATATAGCAGGGTGAAGTTGTTGGCACTGGCCCAGCCAGCCAGGCATTCACCATCTGGATTGTTATTATTATAGCCCCAGTCAACATGGTGGCAGTTGAAGTCGCCAGCATAGAGGCAGGGATGGGGGAATGCTGGAAGATAAGATGCTTGCATCCGTGTTGGAGGGGGTTTGTAGACGTTGACTATTTTATAGTTATCAACATCCACGCACACCCACTCGATCTCCGATGTTGGTGGGGACTGGTCGATTAGGATCCACTTCAGACGCTCATGGACAAACGTAGCAAGACCATGCTTCCTGCTCAAGGAAAACCCAGCTAGATGGTAGCTCGGAAGATCTAACCTTTCTACCGAGGTGCAATGGGTTTCCTGTAAGAGGATGACGAGTGCCTCACACTGTAACGCAAGATGATGCAACACGCTCATCTTACTTGCAGTGAGGCCTTCGATGTTCAGTTGGAGAATGCTGGGCCTTTGGAACTTGTTGACGGTGCGCCGAAGATGCGCATCGCCCCGTCCTGAAAAGGATGTTTGCCGCTGCCCAGCTTGAACATCGTTAGGTGTCTCGCCGTTAAGGCAGATTCGGTTTCTGTCAGCCAGATTAAATGGCGTAGACATAGTAACGCTGCGGGCTACGGGAAAGCATCTGCCATCCGGAGCTGTGTCAATTTATTACAATTACTTCAGGGTAAAAATAGTTTCTTATGCTATGGACAGCATGACCTAAGTATTTTAAGAAACACAACTGTTCAAACTCTTTTTTGTCAGGACACACCTAGAAATTTTGATATGGCTGCGACACGCTAGAAGCAACAACTTGTAAATCGTCACCAACTTTGCAATGCAAGCTGCGTTACTCAAAACACTTTGTAATTCCCAAGATCATAAAACCGTTACGTCGGCCGAAATAGTGTAGTGATTAACCACATCGCAAGGGCGTTGAAAAGTGAGGGCTGAAGGGGGCTGAAGCCTTCCCATAAGTTTTTTGAGCCCCCCTCATAAAAATTTTGAGCCCCCCCCTTTTTGCCCTTGAAATCAAGCACAAAACTTATGAGTGATGTGTCTTCTGCATATATTTTTGTAAGAGTAAGCAATTTTGAGAGCAATAGTTCGCGTACGCTGACGCCGTCGTGAATCCACCAGAAGAAAGTACAAAATATAAAATATCAACTTAACCTACTGAGAAGCAATATTGTTTGAGTATTTAGTATGAAGGCTTAGTCAAAATTTATGAAGTTTTTTCGTTAAGCTTTTGGCTTCCACGAAGCGAAACTGCATCTCGTAAACTACAAAAACTGCTGGATGAAAAAATAAACTTGTAATATTTTTTTACGCATGATGTATGTTGCGATAACAAGGAAGCTCAAATTTGTGTTACCATACCAACGTCTGGGGGAACAAAGCCCCTTGGACGTTGGTATGGTAACACAAATTTGAGCTTCCCCCCTACTTAAAAGTACTTCGAACGCCTCTGCCACATCGCTTCTACTGCGAAAGGTCTGGGGTAAGATTCCCGGGCCGGTCAAATCGGACACAGCGTTGCCAACGGCTTACCAACGCTGCGACATTCTTTCTGTGTTCCCTCTACGCAAAGTCGCGAAGATGGGCCCCCAACTCATTATTCCCTTCGGCGTATTCTCAAGAGTAGCCTATAATGAAGATTTGATAAACCGACAAAAAACAAAATCAAAACAAAATAAATATAGCCTAGCTACTAAATATGAAACAAAATAGCTACTATGTTTTTTCTGTTCTGTTTAACTTTTTTATTCAACCTCAAGAAACTTTCATTGCAATGCGATCAGGGGCGCAGCTAGTGAGGGCAATAGAAGCAATTGTCCCCCCCCTCCCGCAATATTTTCAGTGACCACTAGTCTACAAACCAAGATACTAATGCTATAACGTAAATTTATTAACAACTCAAGCAGGAGCGGATTAAGACCACTCGGGGGTCCGTAAGTCTACTAACAACGCAAGCAGGGTCGGATTTAAGACCACTTTTGTGGCGAGTTTATCAAAATAATGCATTTGTCGTCTCTGTAATTTTGTTCACTATATTTTGCGTTTAGTCATGCAGATGCTTGGACTATGAATTTCAAGTCATTTTCGATGATGATGTCACAAACACGTCAATTTTGATGTCTCATTTGCATAATAGAAATTTTCGCCTAATTTTTAACTTTATGTCTCGTAGGGGCTCGCGGCTCGCTGACCATGCTCATCTTGCAACTTCCTTCATATTACATCTTTACAAAAATATTAATATTTCCCGCTTCGCTGCCATTGGCCAATTTTGTGTGTGACGTCATTGTCCATTTCGATGTTCAAAAAAACTATAAATACAGGTAGCTGGCGGCATTCAAAAAAGTCTAGCTTGTAGGGGTGCTCTATGTGTTCTGATTTATTGTCTGTTTGGTTAAATTTTAATTAAAAGTTGCTGCTGAACTACTGTTTGAAAATTGAAGAAAAGAAGATCCAGAAGTTTCCGAGCAATCCATTTGGCAATCTATTTTTCCCAGCAACCATAAAAGAGTTTGGTAGGCTACTGCGCAGCAGCTAGTCTACAAAAGGGTTACAGCTACCTATCGGGCCTTCCATCCATTTTCATCGAGAGTGTTCACGCGCGGCTACGGCCGAAGTTGCGCTTTCGCAAGTGGGGCACATTCAAAAGAGGATAGGCTAGACCTACTGGCTAGCCTGCGCACACCACCCACTACCAAGTAGTAACACCCCGTTACCACACAAATCATTAACCCACATTTTCGACAAAAAAATACTCTAAAATGAGTATTTTTCTTGCAAAATCCTTAAATTCGTGGAAGCTAGGGGCTCAGCCCCCACACCTCCTTAGTTTCCGGCGGCTGGGGGCTGCACCCCCGGTTGGGGCACCCTCTCTGCCGAATCCTGGGTGCGCCACTGGAAAAGCCAATAAAGTTATGCTTCCACCCGAAAATTTGGGTTGGCTACGCCACTGAATGCGATGCAACATTATCGGTAGTCCGACTTTTCCGTTGCGTTTTCATTGAACTGCATTTTTTTCATTTATTCTGCTATGAAGCAATTTAAAGTAGATAGTTTTCTTAAATCTTAAATGACGTATCCTGCATGCCATTAACTACTGTGGTAGTTTCACACCAAAAAAAACTAGTTGAAAAATTTTCATAATGTAGGCCTAAACAGCTAAACTGACAACTCCCTAAGTGCAAAAAAAAAAATCGAAATAGCCATACGGTAACCAAGGAAGACCAGACTAGCAAAAAATTAAAGAGGCCGAGAGGCGAGGAGGGAAGCAAAATTGCTTTACGTGCCTGTTTTAGCAGCTTGGATGCTCCGTCCTCCATGCACCTCGATAATGTGTTTTGAAGTATGTGATGATAATGACGCTATAATTTTCGCGAAAAATACTTGTTACCGGTACGCTGACTTTGCTTAAAAACGCTTAAAAAGTTGACCAGCACTGGTCTAGTCAACTGCTTAAAACTTCGATATACAGAAACACTGGCTTTCAAAATTGCAACATAGAAGCGTTTTTGTTTGGAAGGCCCAAGTATTGCGTTTCGTTGGTTATGTAGTTTTTTATGATTCCATAAACAATATTTTTATTGCGAAGTTTGCATGGAATAATTGATCTCTTGAATCGGCAAGGCCA
Source organism: Trididemnum miniatum (assembly GCA_964006365.1). NCBI lineage: Eukaryota > Metazoa > Chordata > Ascidiacea > Aplousobranchia > Didemnidae > Trididemnum > Trididemnum miniatum. Next base: position 3,211,072 of record OZ023250.1, read on the forward strand.
CTCCTGGTCATTCATTACGGTAGCGCATAAAGGACTCAGTGATGTCATAATAATCAAGTACGTCAGAAAACAAAAATCAGCGTGAAAATGACGTAGGCAGCGCCAACTGCTTTTTGCAAGTGTAGACAGATTTTACGCTTAGCACTCTGCGTAGAGATATTTTTACGCCAAGTGTAGACGAGGCTTTATTTTTGCTTCCAGTTACACGCTCAGCGGATTTTGAAAAAAGTACGCGCGTGAATAAACAAAAAATTTTCAACTTACGCCGACAATTTACGCCTAGTGTAAAGGGGCCCTTACTGAATGATCTTCCCTACTGTTTACACACAGTCCCGAGATTCTTTGCTGATGACACTACCTTAATACTTTCATCTGACAATATCAATAATTTGCAACGTCTGGCGAACTCGGAACTACACAATGTTACAGAATGGATGCTCGCAAATAGTCCAACCATAAATCCTACTAAAACAATATCGCTTCTCATCTCCCCTAATTATCGCAAATCGTCTCTAAATTATAGCTGTTTTTTGAATGATGACCAAATTGATGATTCTCATTATGCAAAATATCTCGGAATAATTCTGGATGATCGCTTATCTTTTGAAGCTCATATTGAATTTCTTGAAACTAAAATATCGCGTTCGGTTGGGATTATGTCGAATCTAAGCTACTATTTACCTACTGAAACATTAATCACTCTATACTATGCGCTGATTCATTCTCATATTCTTTATGATCTGCCTGTTTGGGCATCTACTTTCAATACTTAAACAAATTAAGAAAATTACAAAATAGAGCTATAAGAATAATCACCAAGTCCTAAAGTAATAGCGATCGGAAAACTTACGTCATTCACTGAACGTCGTATTTAGGTGGCCTTGATGTCATTCACTGGATGACGTAAGTTTTCCGATCGCTTCTGAATGGATTTTACGATCTGCACTATTTTACAGATGGCGCTAGTTTACAGACCGCCGAAACGGGTTTTGTCTTAGACTGGATGAAAGCGTATTTAGTTTACAGTACGCAAAATGTGCTACTTTTTACGTTGCCATTTTGTCTTGAAACATAGAAAAGTGTTGATTTGTCTTTAGTCTGTATGTGATGCTAATTTTGCAAATGGCACTGCATTGAAAAGCGTTCAAGTAAATCCTTTCTTGTTGCAATGTTATTTTACAGTCCGCAGAATGCTGTCCAACTTTTGTCGTTACCATTTTGGCTTAGAATGTGAAAAGCGTAGAATTGTCCGTAGAGTGCATGCAAAACGTATTTTACAAATGGCACCTTATATGTTTCAATGAACGATAAAATGCTTTTTTTAACGCTGACCGATGACACAACATTTTCTTGCACGATAGGTTCAACAGATATCATTGAACACAAGCGAGCCAGATCTTTTTCAATTGTATTTCTGAATCGTATTATAGCGGACAGTAACTTTTTCCCTTCCCAAACGCTTCAAATGCAAAAAAAGTCCTGTTTTAAACAGTAAAGTTGAACCCAGACGCAAGGTCACTATATACATGCTCAAGCACGATACAGCATTTGTTTTTTTCATCGCAGGCAAATGATGCAATGGTTCTTTCTTATGGCAGGTTCAACAGATATCGTTGAGCACAAGCTAGCCAGACCTTTTCCATAATTTTTATGTATTGTATTTCATATCGTATTAGCACGCGGTTGTGAGTAATTGCTTGTGATTTGCGAAAGTGTGGCGGTCAATATTATACATTTTAAAGTTGTAGGTCTAATTAGTGGAATGGAAGTAGCCTAAGTGTTGATCGTATAATTAAAGAGCCGTTTTAGAGCAGAAATTACGATGAAAAACTGGAAATAGCAAAAGCTAAAAAGCGAACCCAAAAATTAGACATAGTCGGCTCAAGTAGGCTATAGAAATTTGGGCCGTTTGAAAAGGCGCTTGATGTTGGTTCGCGTAACCGCGTTAAACTTTTGAGCACTCTTCCACACATTTGTTTGATAAATGCCTGCATGCGGCAGCAAATATTGCAGAGGAGCACACCTTTAAAAAATGTTCACCGTGCGCCACTGCATAGCTCCAAGAGTCCAAGTAGGCTAATGATATGATGAAATGATTTACTTCTTATGCCTACAATCCCATTGTGACTAAATAAATCAATCTCTGACTACGTTTGACGACAGCAGTAAAAATAAGTTCTTTGAAAACATTCAGCAAAATTTTGAATAACGAAATGAGGTTCAACTTTGTGTGACCAGGACAGTGCAGTGACAAAGTTTCGGGAGAGTTTTTTATAAAAGTAAGTATAGGTTTATGTCAGGACAGAAAATGAGAAAGTACCTTAGTAACAAAGAAAATGAAGTGATAGAATCTGCTAAATAAAGTGCCATTAAGCTGAAAACAAAAAAAAAAAAAAAAAAGAAACACTAGGCCTACCTAGTTTGGTAATCCGTAAACTGCTCGAGGATTTCGTGGGTAGAACTAGCTTTCATAAATAGCCGAATTTTTATTAGTAGAAAATAACTCAAGTCTCTGGCTCAAAAATCAGAAGGTAAAATTCCACACCCTCGCCCAACCAACCAGGTTTGCCCACAAGCCAACTCATTAATTTGGGGGCTTGTTTGAATTAAGCCGTGGTTAGGGCCTAACCCTAACTAATAACTCACTAGCGGTCCTTGTGCTCGTGACATATCCGCCTGTTATAAGATGCTGCTTAATTCAAACAAGCTCTCTAATTTGCAGCTGCATGCGCGTTTCGACCTATTTAGGTCTCACCAGAGCAGCATAGTAATCTCTCCCCCACCCACCTAACACCTGAGCCACTCTTATTCCCTTCAACAGAATCGTTCAACTTCTGCCTCTGTGCTAAACTTTGCTTTGCAGCAAAACAAGAGCAGCGTTACTACCATAGTAGAGTATAGTAGCATTACTAGCCGTAGCACAAGAGTAGACCTGCTACCAGTAGGTTACCAAACTAGCAATAAAACTAGCATTAAAGTTATTCCTCTCATTACTGGTCAATAGGTACGGTACCGGTATCATAGAGGTCACAAAATAAGATAAAGATTGAGGCGGATCTAGAAATTTATGGTCATCGCCCCATCGGTGTGATGCTGTTTCCTGTTTCATAATGGAATAGTTAGCTCAGTTGCTAAGCGCACGCTATCGGTGCAGGAGGTCTGGGGTTCGATTCCCGGGCCGGTTAAATCCACACAGCGTCGCCAACGACTCGCCACTGTTGCAACGCTTCTTTGGAGCTGTGTTGCTCAGGCGCTAAGCCGCGGAGATGGGCCGCGCAACTCGTTACACGCTTCGGCGTACCATAATACGGCGAGCATAATGAAGATTTTAGAAAAAGGATAAGTCTTAAAACAGTGGTTCTTCGTCTTATTTTTTTGGAAACCCTAATTTTCTTGAAAACATTTTTTGGCTAGAATAAGAAAACATATTGGCTAACTTTTCAGCCCTTTAGAAAATAAACTTGTTGGCCCTTCTAAATGTAAGGGCTAGTTACGGCCCCGCTGTAACCATCGACCTTGTTTTAATGATTAGGCTAATACTTCGGGTAGTTTACTACTTGACGAATAAGATAACAAATTTTTGAACGCTGAAAGCTGGGCATATCCAGAGATTTTTTAAGGAGGAGGGCTGTTAGAGTTGAAAAATAACTCGTTGTATTGTGTGCCAAGAATTTATCGACGTACTGATAGAATAACATCAGTGATGGAGTCGAGTACTCAACCTTCGAGTACGCGTATCGAGTACGGTACTTGCCTTGAGAATCTTCGAATACGAGTACTGGTGGTTGGCTTGGAGTACGAGTATTACAAGCTCGAGTGCGAGTACCGAATATATCTTGATTTTTTGCAGTTAAACTTTACACTTTAAAATCAGTCGCAGGCATTTGCTGCATAAATCGGAACCACTTTTCTTGAAGTTATTTATTTAATTTTTTGTCTCTTAGTTTTGTCTCAGAGTTTATTGGCTGATGATTGACTCACAATAATATGCATGAAAATTTATTTACATAAAATTCACAACTGAAACAGCATGCTCATTGCACTTCAAAAACAGCAAAATCTCTACCATCTTGGCAGATAGTTTAGAGCGATGAGGGCGCAAAATTATGCCACTTTGGCTAAATATGCGCTCTACTGGAGCACTTGTTGCAGGTACACACAATACCTGACTCGCCGGTCTGTGTAGGTCAGGATACAGAAGTCTTGGGTCACTTAATTTAAATCACTTATTTTGGTGAAAAAACAGGAACCGGATAAAGCCAGCAAATGTCCAGGGGTCGGGAAATACCCTAAAAACCGCAACAACGTTTATTTAAGTGAAGCCACGATCGTGACATCTCGGAGAAAAAATATCAAAGTACTCGTGTACTCGACTGATTTTTAGACCGAGTACTTTCAGGTTCGAGTACGAGTACTTTTTGAGATTAAATGTTTCGAGTACGAGTACTCAGAAAAGCTGTACTCGAGTATGAGAACAGTACTCGAGTAGGCTACTCCATCACTGAACAACATTTATAGGGATAGAAGTTCCTGCATCCGCCAATAAAAACAATTAGCTTTACTTGCTTTTGCAAACTAGTTTATGTTACAACAGCCATCGTGTGTCGTACCGAAACTGATCAGGACCACACAGTAGTTTAAACAAACCTTTATGTCGTTAACTGCCTGAAAGATAATTGTAACCATTCACTATTATGTTTAGGCTTAACGCAATCTAACGTAGATACGTACAGTTTTCTCATCGTATTGATTTGCTTTCGGAATGTCCGTTTTAGTTCGTAGCGTAACTATGTTGCAAGGATGACAAAAGTCTCGTCAGCCTTGCTACGCACAGCCAATCCAGGCTATAGACTCATTCCAGACTGTAAATACTTTTCGATGTAAAAAAGAGTGTTTACAGTCTGGAATTAGTCCAGTCTGGATTGGCTGCGCGTAACAGGGCTGGCGAGACCTATTTTATAGTCGAAACATTATTCACTACAAGACTTTTGTTATTGTAGTCGAAGCCTGGATGGGCTGCGCGTGGCAGGGCTGACGAGACCTTTGTTATAGTCAAAATCCAGTATACGATATCAACATGACTGGATTACGAAATTAGAAAACAAGACCTGAACAATCTTGTATTGGGTAGACCCCACATCATGAAGAAAATTTGCATCTACAATATTCATTGTTCTACTAATCATTATTTTTTTAAATAACGTCGCTTTTCTTATCTTTTGGAAATTTAAGCACAACACTGAGTATGAAGGCAAATCATAGCGGCTACTGTCAATAAAACAGAACCCATTCTTCACGTTTGTTAACCATGAATAAAGTTTCTCCTTTTCCCGGATTTTCAACTTCTCGGAAAACGGAAAATTTTAGAAATATTTTCCGAGAAGCTATTCCGAAAATCTTCGGGATTCGGGAAATTCCAGGTACATTTTCTCGGGGAGTTTTACCGATCTCGATTATTTTGTCACTTTTTCTGATTTTCAGACTTTCAAATCTAATTTTTAGCATTTTGTTACGTTGTTTTGACAAACTTAGTTTGAGTCTTTCAATTTTTTTGACAAATTGAGGAAAAAAATTTGATCTCACTAACATTTTGTCTTCAAAAATTTTGCGAATTTTGAAAAATAATTTTTAGCAAGCAAAAAAGTTTAAATTTGCATTTTTGTGTCGGAATGATAGATATCAGTACCAGTGAAACCCGTACAATGTAAAAAATTTCTCGGGATTCCAACATGAATTTCCGACAAACGGGAAATTGCAAAACCCCAAATATCCCGTTCCGACTTCCCGGGAGGAAACACTAACCACAAAGGTCTATTACGTTAGCGGCAAACTATTACCTTGTCCACATGTCCAATTTTAGTGGACTTTGAATCCGCGATTATCTTGGATCTAGTTTCTGCATCACAATCGATTTCTTGATGTCATAGTTCAAAAAGTGATTGTAACATCAAGAAATTGATAATGATGCAGAAACTGGAACCAAGAACCGCGAGCCTAAAGTTCACTAAAATTGGACATGTACATCCTTGTGCAAATTAATCTGGGCAGTTGAAAAAACGCATGAATTTAAGACATTTTGCTTTTATTTGAAATTGGGAGAATGCACAATTTATTTTTGTGGATATTGATGATTGAAATGTCCACCACTTGCTTTGAGAACTAGATCTACTCGTTTTTTCATCGACAGTACCAACTTTTTGCAGATGTTTTTGATTTCCCCATCGTGAAACCATACGTGTATTACAGACTAAATCAGATTGGTTTTTGTAGTGCAGTCCTGCTTCCTCAAGCGATTTTTCACAATGAACCACAGGTGTTATATAGGATTGATGTCTGGAGTATTACCAGGCTATTCCAGCACTACCATTTTCACTTTTTAAAACAATTTGTAATTTGTAATAATGTTGGCCATGTGGCCTGGGGCAAAGTTTTGCTGAAAAATGACTTGAGGATGAAGGTTGGCCAATTCTCTTGATACTCTTCTTTCTATTATTGGCAAATAAGTTCTGCTGTTAATCATCCCCTCAATAGGCTCGAGAGCTACCGGGCCAATGACAGAAAAGCATCTCCAGACCATCTTTTTGTCTAGATATTTAACGGATTAAACAAAGTGCTCTTCTCGAAGTGGATAACCTTCATCCTCAAGTCATTTTTCTACAAAACTCTGCCCCAGGCCACATGGCTAAGATTACTAAAATTGTTTTAAAAAGTGAAAATGGTAGTGCTGGAATAGCCTGGTAATACGCCAGACTTCAATCCTATATAACACCTGTGGTTCATTGTGAAAAATCGCTTGAGGAAGCAGGACTGCACTACAAAAACCAATCTGATTTAGTCTGTAATACACGTATGGTTTCACAATGGGAAATCAAAAACATCTGCAAAAAATTGGTGCTGTCGATGGAAAAACGAGTAGATCTAGTCCTCAAAGCAAGTGGTGGACATTTCAATCATCAATATCCACAAAAATAAATTGTGCATTCTCCCAATTTCAAATAAAAGCAAAATGTCTAAAATTCATGCGTTTTTTCAACTGCCCAGATAAATTTGCACAAGGGTGTAGGCTACTATCGGTCAACAAAATTGTTTTTCAATGCGCCTGTGTATGTTCGCATTATAGCCTACAGAGATCTAAATTTGGCAAAAACCAAAATTTGCTAAAGCTGTTGGCCTATTCTTTTGTTTGGCGCTAGAAATGCTCTAGAACAGGGGTGGCCAACCTTTTGATTCCATGCGCCAATATTTTTCACCCTTAATTTAGATGCGCCACATCAAGCATCCATTTCTTTTCAATTTTTTAAAACAAGGGCGTGCAATATCGGTGAAGAGCAAAAAAAGGGTCTTCATTTTACGCCCTCAGACAGTGGCTCACCCAGGATTTGACAAAGGGGGGGCCACAACCGGGGGTCTGGGAGTGAAACCCCCAGCCGCCAACGGATTTTTACGGTTTTCATATAAAAAAACACTCATTTTAGCACACTTTTTTATCGAAAAAGGGCGTGCTGTGAGTGCAGTCACTACGGACAATGCAAAAATAGAAGCTTGGCTAAAGTAAGTGAAAGGAGGCTACAACCATTATTAGTTTGAGAAATTATAGACTGAAAGTTAGATTTTAGCACCTTATTACAGAGCCAAGGGGGGGATGGGGGCGTGGTACCGTGGCTCCCCTGCGTGCGCCTATACCCTCAGACGTCCTGTTTTCCACTGACAAAGTCGGTGGAGAGTAAAAAATATGAAAAGGTTTTCACGCCCTCAGATGTTCTGTTTTCCACTGAAAAATATCGGTGAAGGGCAAATAAATAAAAAAAAATCAGTGAGTAGAAGTGGCTTGTCATCAAAAAGGTGCAATGCGCCACTTTTAAGTAGCCAATGCGCCACGTATGGCGCATGCGCCACAGGTTGGCCACCCCTGCTCTAGAACGTGCTTTCCGATTCGTTTTTCATCCGCAACACATTGCATCTCAACGAAACTAATTTTGCATCCTTCTAATAAATGAAAAGGACAGTTGACTGAGCAAAAGCATTACATTCACAACACATCGCAAGTATCTGTAAGTAGCATACTCAGCAGTCATGAGAAAACGCGCAACTCCGCTACCTATACCAAGTACATTACGACCTAGAGTGCACAATAAGGGGTAACCGGTTAACATTAATTTCACCTATAAGGTCTCATCAGGTGCACTAATCCCCGTAAGCAGATCAGTCTGCCAGAACACTTTAACGCCTTGGAGGGCGGAGCTAGAAGTTAGCAAACAAGCAAAAAGCGCTGCTTATATACACGTGATCAAGCATTACGTCATGGAGAGAAATGCACGGACAAACAAATGTCACCATAGGCGCGGGAACGCGTTTAAACAACGACAGCTTTTCATCACGTAAGTTGACTACTAGATTAACCGGCGCAACATGCTGCTAGGGCCTCGACAAAGTTGAACGGTAGACACATCCATGTCACCGGGGTTTGCAAAACCCATGCCTGGTCAACCACCAGGGGCTCCAAGAGCGCATCCCAAATCCATGGGTGCTAAGTGAGTATGCTACTTACAGATACTTGCGATGTGTTGTGAATGTAATCCTTCTAATATTTGTCTACACTTTCGCATTCTTGGTGGGTTTTTCATATAACAGCCGTGCAATCGCGCCTTCAGTCAAAAAGCAATAAATGCCCCAGGCAGTTATGAGCCCGATAACGATAATCAATAATTTCAAAAAAAAAAAAAAACGGACGATATAATCAAAAAATCTTAATTTCTTAAAGAGTTATCGGCAATTGATAATACTGATATATCGTCGCTAAATTTTTCCAATAAAGTTGCGGAAAGTTTTCAATGTGTTTGACGAAGATTTTTTTTGTAAGTCAAACTGCAAAAATCTTTTTCTAGATTTTTCAAGAGGGCAGTTCACGGACTCTGCAGTAGCATTAAACAAAACAAAGAATTTTTTGAAATTACAACAAATCGCTGCTATTGTACACCGTATATTTTTTCCACAGCGCAAACTCACTAACTTTAAAGCTTGAACACTGCGTGCATCACTGTTCCTTCTAAGAAATTAATCTAAAGCGAATTTGCCCAATTATGAAAATCACTAAAAATTGGCCCAAACATTTAAAGGATGTGATTCAAGGTCTGCAGTAATTTTTGTTTAAAATAAGGAGTTTCTTTGGTAAAACAATTTCATTTGACACAAAAAACTTGAGCATCTTACAGCTAATTTGCTTTTAAATCACCATAGCAATGTGAAGAAATTGAAGAATTTTGCCCAAAATTTCTTATTTTTCTCAAATGCCACACCTTAGAAGGAACACTAGCGTGCAAAAAGAATCGTTTATTGCGATAATAATTTATCGGCTCGGCAATAACAAAATATATTACAAAACGCTTCCAGTAATCGATAAATCAAAACTATTTTGAGTAATAACGATAATAAATTATCGCCAATAACTACCGCCGAGAAATTTCGCGATAAATGCCCATCTCTGACTCCAGTTCTAGAATAACAAAAACACGCACTTCCGTTTGATAATTCCAGCCGCTAGTTAAGTTCTAAAAGGTCCTGTCCAGAGCTGAGTTTCAAAGAGGCACCGTCTGCGTTACCATTACGCTGCTATTGTAATTTGGTAATAATAAATAACTGAAGCTATTTTCAAAATATAATGAACCCCAAAAGTTTAACAGTAATTGAAGGAGACTGAGAAGTGAGCTTGCGCCTTTCGAGTCAGCAGCAACCCGTTATATATGTCAAATGCGATCGGCTCCAGCCGCGAATCGGATCTGTCACCTGGGCGCGGCACCACATGTCACTAATATTGCTTTATCTTTTTACAGGTATAGTGTTAATGACGAGCGTACGGTTTCTTTTGTTGTTGCTACATCTAGGAAGCTTAAAACTAATTCATGGACAACGATGGGAATTGGTCCCAACGAAGAGAAGATTCGCAGCAGCCCGGGAACTATGTATAAATAAGCAGACGGGCGCAGACTTAGTTATTCTAAGTGGTTATGATACAGAAACAAGAAACTTCGTGGAATATTTGAGCACGCAAGGTAAGCATTTTTTTTTTCACCATGATCTTAATGAGAAAGGCAGCTACCATTGTCACATTTTCACGTTTTAAAAGAAAAATAAAGATGCATTGATTTACTGATAAACATTACGAAATTGTTTTCATAGGCTTCGACATTAAATTTTCGTGAGTTTGAGAATGAAACATTTGTGAACTCACTATGCAAAAAAAAATAAAAATTTTATTGTATAGACCGACAGCTGAGAGGGTTCAGCTTGCCCCACCAAGGTACCAATAACCGAGTATACCGCGATCTACTACGCCAGATGCATATCATCAACGAAAACTAATTTCTGCCGGGTCAGATCGGATGACAGTAAAAAAATCCGCTAGCGTGACATCCCAATCAGGTATTACATAAAATTCAGTGGAAACGAAAACTTTCACTGCCCAATGCTCAGACCACGAAATGGTATGTGACAAAAAAACGTTTGGTTGATTTACCCCCGGTAGAAGCCCCAAAGTTCGATTATGACGTCACGGAGATACGTTAGCGTACCCCGTCTAGGTACCATATAAAACGTAATGAAAACGAAAGCTTTCATTGGCAAGACCACGAAATGGCATGTAACAGAAGTTTTTTTGGTTGATTTATTTCCGGCAGATGTCCCCAAAATTTCGAGTAATGACGTAACGGCGACAATATGCGTCACTCGAGCCAAATTCGAGTTCTGACGCAACAGAGATCCCAGTGTACCTTATATAGGTAACACACGAAATTTAGTGGAAACGAAAGCTTGCATTGCACAGATCACGAAATGATATGTGATATGTGACAGAAATTTATTTTGGTTGCTAAAGCACTTGCAGTTTGCTACTGGGGCTTTACAAAAAAAAGGTATGGAGTACTAACCACAACATGTCAGATCATGTGATGAATGTTACTAAATAGGGAGACAAATCTTCTAACTGTAGCATTGTTTGTGACTTGATATCCTGCTCTTTACTGCTTACCGCCCTTGAATCCCACACCACTTATCTGATGTTGTTGAGCAGTTGCCAAAGAAGGTGCTTTTCTACCAACAATCCATCTTCTTTGACTAGTTGCTGCTTTCTTCATTCAAACACGAAGCACTGTTGTATTTTCAAAAGTCATTGGTTTGACTTCAGCATTTCAAAAATGGAACTAAATACATAATCTCACACCTAATTCCTGAAAAAGAAATTTCATAGTGATGCCGAAACCTGAAATAAAACACCGCAAATTATGAGACACTTTGACTCACTTCATATCTACTTTACAACGAATTCCTCAAAATTTCTGTTTTTATGCGAAAAATAGTTGTCTAAAAAAACTAAAGGTGCACATCTCATGTGAGCAGAAATGCCGAAGTTAAAAAAAAATCTTGGCACATGCCATGCTACATTCAACTTATTGCTGGTATTGCAAAGAAACTTCTCTGCTGAGTAATAAGTTACTATACCTTTCTTTACTTTTTGTTTCTGATAACCCCAGAAGCTATAGATGTGGTTAAACTTGTCAGTTTAAATGGTAGTCACAAACACGCGTAGTTGCATTTTATGTCAAATAGAACTGCCACTTTTACCTACCAGTACGTATCCACTCACTGCTACGGGCTAGCCTAATAGCGTGTATCCAGCTACTACCTTTTCATGGCAAGGCAACAAAATAGTTACATGACTTTACCACACCAAGATGGAGGAGTCCACTAACCTTTACCAACGACCCAACAAGTAAACGTGTTGGCTTGTTCTCCACACTGACCGTATACTTAGCGTCAAGCAGGGAAAATGTCAATAACAATTTTGAAGTCTTTGGTTTGACCCGACTCAGAATCAAACACAAGTATACAGCTCCATCCAGCAGGGGCGGTCGATCTTACCACTCGTCCGTCGGCGCAGTTATAGTAATTCCGTGAATGTGATTTTTCTTCACAAACAGGTAAGCAAGCTACTTTCTTATTACTTTCAGTGACTGATAATAATGCAAAAAATTAGCTCAAAGTATATCTAATACAGGAGGTATTGGCGCAAAAACTGAAAAATAGCCTTGTAACCAATATGAAAGCAAAAAGGCACTAGTGTAAAATCGTTTGTACTAGTTAGTTAGTGTCTTTTATTTCCGTTCCGTCAACACAAGAATAATACACAGTATAATTGGACAGCACGAGAAAAGGGAAGAAGCAACAAAACGATAAACGATGTAATATGCAAGGGGAGAATAGAAGATCAAGAAAAATAACATGAGAAGCATGGTTGCTGCGCCCGAAAATTAGCCCAAAGTGTAGAAATATCAAATGGTGGGATTTTATTTGTATAGAAATATCAAATGGTACCGGCCGTTAGCTCAGTCGCTAAGCGCACGCTATCGGTGCGGGAGGTCTGGGGTTCGATTCCCGGGCCGGTCAAATCGGCACAGTGTCGCCAACGACTCGCCACCGCTGCGACGTTTCTTCGGAGCTGTGCTGCCCAGGCGCTAAGCCGCGGAGATGGGCCCCGCAACTCGTTACACGCTTCGGCGTAATACGGCGAGTATAATGAAGATTTGATTTGATTTTGATTTATCAAGTGGTGGAATTCTAATTTTGTTATCAGCCGGTTCTATTGACAGAAGTTATATTTTCAGCCAGTTCTGTTTCAACTAATGGTACATTGGTACAAGTGTAAACAGCAACGCTGGCGGTTTGCTGATGTAATGAAATTTCATAGGTCGGATCTTAAAGATCCGATGCGAACCGGCTGAATCCTACCACCATTAGCATCAACACGATGCACGAAAAAATTCTGGAAAACAGTATTTTTTCATGTTTCGTCTTCACTATCACTGCACCAGGACAAATTGTGGTCGTTTAAGAGCTCAAGAGTCAGGCTCATCTTGATCAAATCTTATAACTTCACTTGCGACTGCGGAAAGGTTGCGAAAAAAATTTGAAAACTTGGTTTGCGAGGTGAGACGAAAGAACCAAACTTTTCCACTTTCCAAAATGAAGCTAACGATTCTGATCAAGATACGTCTGACTGTGTTTTATATGCACTTGAACGATGACAATTCGTACTGGAGCAGTGATAGCGAAAGTAAAACATGAAGAAAATAAATTGTTTTCTAGACTCCTCTCATGCTTAGTCAAGTTGATATTACCAAACAAACGATGTCATTTTTGTGCTCCTTTTAAAGTTCGTTCTTGTTACTGGGCTATTTTTCAGTTTTTACGCTAGTACCTTTTATATTAAATATAGGCTACTTTAGGCTAATTTTGTGCATCATCATCGGTCTACGAAAGTGATAAGAAAAGAACTTGCAGAATTGTTAGTGAAAAAAACAAAAAACACTCGCGAAATTAACTAATAACTGAAAGGTCTGCGCAGGTTTTCACACTCTCTGAAATAAAGATGTGTGATAACTTTTTTTTTTTTCAAAGCAAAGCCATTACTTACCGGAAAAATTATGTTTGCCCTTACAATTGTATGCATATTGAGGTGTGTGAGCGGTCGTATTGAGTGGGTGAATAAGACCGAGCGTCATGTATTTATTGAAATGCTCTGTCTTCGCACTGTATCATCCATAATACAGTATTTAAACACATGGAGAAACAGCTATTGAATACACGGATTGTTCTTCATTTTGTAAAACGCATACGAAGACATACATAGCGTGGTTTAGGTTAAGGGGTCGTACTTGTAGATTAGACTCTTGTGAAATCCAGGCTTGTGTATTATGCGATTTCTTAATGTGGAGTACGCACTACTAAATTTTATTTATATGTGGATTACACGCTTCGGCATTTCCATCCATTGGTACGGCTCTAAAGTATAGATGCGACGTCATCGTTCGATTTTCTTTTGAGCTTGTGCGGAAGTAAATTAACCAAAAAAAATTCTGTCTCATACCATTTCAAAATTTATGCAATGTTGGTTTATATTTCCAGTGAATTTTATGCAATATGTGGTTTCGAACGAGAGACGCGTAGTTTCGATCACTCCAACTTTGAGAGCTTCTGTTGGGGGTAAATCAACCAAAAAAATTACATTTGTCGCTTATCATTTCGTGACCTGTACAATGCAAGCTTTCGTTTCGACCAAGTTTCATGAGTTACCCAGATAGGGTACGCTAGCGTATCTCTGTAACGTTATAACTCGAACTTTGGGGGCTTCTGCCGGGGGTAAATAAATCCCCCAAAAATATTTCTGTCAAATGCCATTTCGTAATCTGGGCAATGTAAGCTTTCGTTTCCACTAGATTTCATATGATACCTAGTTTGGGTACGCTAGCGGATTTTTTGGGGTCTTTGGGCACATTATGGCCGAACGCATTCGATCTGCCCCGGCAGAAATTAGTTTTTGCTGATGATATGCATGTAGCGACGTAGTAGTTCGCGATAAATACTCGGTTATTGGTACCTTGATGAGTAAGTTAAACCCTCTCAGTTGCCGATCTAATACCCGCGGTATTATGCCGAAACGTGTAAAGATTGGCCGGGCGGAGCACATTTCCACTGCTGAGCACCCATGTCGTTTAGTTACTACTATACAATTCTGGCCATTGAAGTGAAAATCACTTTTATTAGCTTACTTTGACTTTATTCAGCTTAAACCAACTTAAAAGTCTGCATATCTAGATCAGAAACATAATAAATTTAACTCGGGCATTAGCCTATGCTTCAAGTGGTGCACACTAGCCTTCTAAAATGAAATTCAGCCACCCTAAGCAGTACAGAACCTATTGCAAACTGCGAGAGGTGACGGTCACCGCATTTTTTTTAATTTCCATAACTTTTTTTTGGTTAATTTCTACAATTTGCGATTACAACAAAACTGCAAAATTGCGCAAGGCAAGTTACAGACTTACAGTTATCTCCTCATTTACAAAACGGCACACAGACAGGACAGTGTGAAATTATCACGTCAGCCACCTTAACATGGTGAGAAGGTTTGAGTTTTTAATAACTTTGGAGCCATTACACCGCTATGTTTATCACTTCCATCAGGATTACCCACTGGAATCGTGCGAAATTTTTAAAGGGGTTGGCTATAAATTTCGAAAGCCATCAGAAGGGTCCGACATATTTCAGTCACTTAATAACATTTTTTTTTCACTAAAAGGCAAGGTCAAAAGGGAAGGGGGCTATCGCTGCTGGGAGCAGGGGTGCTGGGAGCTTTCTATTAAATACGCTTCTGGGGTTACTCATGTTCCTTATTTATAGAGATAGAATAGTAGGGAAAAGTGGGCCTTGTGATTGAGTAAAGATCGGTGATTGCACTGAACAACGTCTGTTATCTGCGAATGATCTTGTGCCACTCGACTCTACTCAAAGCGGTCTCCAGCAAGCTCTTGACAGGTTTTCGAATGCATGCTGTGATGCTGGAATGAAAATCAGTACCGCCAAAACAGAAATGAAAATCAGTACCGCCAAAGCAGCGCTCTCTCCAAGTTGGTATTGTCGGAAAAATTCAAGTACCTCGGGGTCTCAATTCACAAGTGATGGCAGGCAGAACAGCGAATTGGACTTCTGCATCGAAAAAGCAAGCGCAGTGGTGCGCCAGCTTCACTTATCTATGTAATGAAACGGAAGCTTTGCACCAATGCAAAGCTATGCATCTTCAGATCAGTCTACATTTCATTCGGTCTTATTATCATGAGCGTATTAAATCATGCTCAAGAAAGTGAGATCTAGATTCCAAGCAGCTGAAATGAGATTCTTGCGAAAAATTAGCAGTTTGATTTTGTCGAACAGCGTTAAAAGTGCTGATAGGGCTATCCCTGAACACCATATCGCTGCTTTTACATGTAGAAATATCGCAATATTGCTTCTCCAAGTAGAAATGGTATGAACAATTAAACATGTGACACGATCACACGAATGTCCCAGAAAAAAGTAGTCAAAAAACTCCTGTGTTTAACATCTGTTTGTCGAAAGCCTGGAGGCTGTCCCAGAGCTGCTTTTCGGTAGTCAAAATTATACTTTTTTAGTTGCATTACTACATTATTAATTGTTAACAAACTAAGATGAGTACGCTGGATCGTACTCAGAACAAAATCATTGAGCCAAGACGGTGCGGTCTATCGACCTCGGTATCAGTATTGCAACCGGTATCGCTTCATTTATGGTTCTCACCTTGTATCGTGCTTTGGTTGAACGTAAAAACACCATAATTAAGTTAACCCTAGACCCCAATTACTCCTGATACCAAAGTTAGGGTGAGATGGGGCTCAACTCAAATGGCCTAGTGGTATAGAGCGTCTGTCTCTTGAGCTGCAGACTCGGGTTTGATTCCGAGTCGGGTCAAACTAATGACTTTAAAATTGGTATTCACAGCTTCCCTGTTTGACGCTCAGCAATAAAGGTACAGTGTGGAGAACAAGCCGGCAAGTTTACTTGTTGTGCCGTTGGGAAAGGCACTTAGCGGGATTCCCCCATCTTGGTGTGGTAGACAGATGGCTGGCAACTATTAAGCGAGCTTGTAGGCCTATAACGCTTTGATCGCTTTCTCGTGATAGGAGGATAAATATGCAACTAACTAACTAACTTACCCTCGCTAGGGCAAGATGCGCCAAGCGCTCTTTTAAAGAGATCATTCTTAGCAAGCTCACAATAGCGTAGGCTAGGTGTTTTTTTTGAACTACAGTACGTTCGCTGTTTAATAAAATAATAATGCCGAACTGTCTGCTAAGCAAGGGTGGAAACCTAAACCTCAAAACCCGGTTTTGAAGAAAATTTTTGAAACCCAAATTGAAACTGACACCTACTCGGCCAAATTTTTGAAAACCTAAACTTAAACCGAAACCGTTTTTTCTTGAAACGTCAAAACCGAAACTGAAACTAAAACCTGTTCAGAATTTTCTAAGGTTTTTGGTTTTAAAAATCGTCATCACCGTCATTACCAGAACAATTTCTTTAACGCTGAGCGTCAAATAAAGAAGCTGTGGATACAAATTTTTGAGTCTTTGGTTTTACCGGACACGGAATTATACCCAAGTCGACAACTTCTGAAGCAATTGCTCTCCTCACTTGGCCATCTGACTTGCTACTTATCATCGCAATACAACAAAAACGCTAAAGAGTAAAGCACTTAAAAAATCCGTATTCAAAATAGCTTTTTTGGATGAAACTTAAACCGAAACTAAAACCCGGAAACCGAAGTTGTGCGTAAGCAAAACTGAAACCAAAACTAAAACCTATTTTTCAACAGCCGTGAAACCAAACCAAAACTAAAACCTGACATGTGGGTTTCAACACACCGAAACTGAAACTGACCCTCTAACGCCAAATAGCCAGGTTTCCACCCTTGCTACTAAGTAAAATCAGATATATGAGAGGTGTGTGATTTTTTGCAGATTTTGATTTCCGGGAGTGCTTATATTTGGGAATAAAAAAAGAAGCTGGCCTATCTAAGTCTTTGACTTGGCTCGATGGATCACGAATTCGCGTTTCACCTTATTATCTCTGGAACAGCGCACCACCAAAATTGGATTACCACGAAGATGAGAGATGTGTTTGCGTAAGATTTGTGAGGCACCCTTCTAACTTAGTAATGTATGACCTTCCATGTACTGAGTATCGGTACTATGCCTGCGAACTTCCAGGTAAGCGTCAACAAAGAAAAATTTTTATGATTGTGACAATTTACTTATAATTTAACCTTTGAATTTTTCTTTAATTTAAACATGATTTTTTAATATTTAATTAGTCATTGAAAACATTATTCTTAGGCAAAATGCAGCGCAAAACCGATTTGAGTAACAGCCCTTGCGGTTTTGTCAAATGAGAGTGAAGTTCAAAATTTTACAGGAAATTTTTTTTGGACTCGTTGAACTGTGGCCAACAAGTAACTTACCAATGAAGTGTTTTACTCCGCACATAACAAACTTTTTTCTGTACACTTGCTCTTTACGCGTGTGAGCTATATTTTATTTTTCAAACCCATTGGTTGAAATTTATAAGAGCTGTTTTACGTTTTCTCTGTGAAATTAAAAAATAATGAAACAAACTGTTTCACTCGTATTCATTTTACAAATACAAAGATAGAATTGCAAGCTTGAGGTTTTGGGCAGTACAGTACGTGAGAGAGTATAGTTGATTCTCTGACTCTTGATTGCTTACATCATTTTGAAATGACGTAACCACCTCCATCTGGTATATGAAAATGCTTTACTAGTTTCATGAACAATATAATTATATGTACCCGGTACTACAACCAGAACAGCGTGAAATACTTGCAGGGGCGTGCCCAGGAATTTGAAAAAAGGGGGGGGGCGCAGTTTAAAGCCGTTTGTTTTCCGCCCAAAGTCAAGTGAAGAGCAAAAAAAAAATCATCACACCGTCAGAATGTCTTTTATACGTATATCACCTTTACATCACGAGAGTTTTCTGCATTTGTCTGCGGGAGAGGCGCGGCCCCCTCTGGGACTTGGGCAGGCGTTTCGACTAATTTCTGGTGACGTTGTCAACGCAATAAGCTTACGCTCAGCTGGTTGTTGTGCCGTGGCAGAGTTGCAAGTGAGGCTCGCGCTTTTTGGGTCGTGTCGGGTTTTGGTCGGGCTCATGCTTGGGTGATGAAAAATTGTCGGGTTTCAGTCGGACCGCATGCCGGGGCAAAATCGAGATTTTCATTAAGTGACATTTAGGATTTTGGCGATTGCTGAAACAAAGCAAAGAGAACAATTTGCACAGGCATTGCAGTTCGTAACTAGTACGACTATGAGAGTGTGGGTGGGTAAAACTCATTTTCTTTTTTTTTTATTTCTTTAAACTTTGAAGATATTACGTTTTTGATTTTGGGTGTAAACCGGGCTCAGGCTGGCTGATAAATTGAGATTCGCGTCGGGCTGAACTAGAGTGCGACCGAAGGGCACTTTTTAACATTCGGCCGAAGCCGAACTTCGGCCGAAGCTTTAAAAAAATATTCGGCCGAAGCCGATTTTAAAATTTATTCAAGCAAAATGTTTTCTCATGCAAAAAATAATTTAAAAAAGTGACGAATGACAATGTTTTATCAAATATATTTTTATGCCCAAAAAAGGCATTTTGAATTTTTGATGCCCCTGAAACAAGCCCTGAAGAGTGATGCCCTAGGTGGCTGCCTATTTCGCCTGGTGGAAGCGCCGGCCCTGGCCTTACGCTGACACTGACCTTACAATGCCCTTAAAGTGATATAACTTCATGTTCATGTATTCATCATTTTTCAAACTCAGTAATACAAACAATACGTGGTTCATGTGACTTAAAATCGGAAACTGATGTTTATTAAAAATTTTATGTAAAAAATTCGGCCGAAGCCGAAGCTTGCCGAAGGTGCGAATTTTTAAAAATTCGGCGCCGAAGCCGAAGTTCGGTCGGACATTAGGCTGAACATCTTCGGCCCTTTGACTACTTTTTGCTATGGTACAATGAAGAATGGACCTTTATCTGGCGCTCGCTATGGTAAAAAATTTGTTGCTACAGTGGACAAGCTAACACTATCAGGCTTCGCTACGTGGAAAACGTAGCTTCTATGATTGGTTTGTGAGAAAATTACGGAAGACAGAGATTAATTGAAGGTATCTTATAGCAGAGCTGGGCATTTCGCAAACAGTTTCGCAAATTACTAAATGCGTAATTTACATTGCGCTTTTACTTTTTTGTGTTGCGTTTTAAGTTAAATGTTTGCGCAATTGCGCTATTGGCATTGCGTATTAAGCTAAACTTTGACCAATTGCGCATTTTGTGTTGCGTTTTAATCAGAGACGGGCATTCCGCAGACAGTTTCGCAAATTCCGCAAATTTCGCGAACTGCAGCACTGGCAATGCTGTAGCAATACAGCCCGAAGACCTGCCGGCAGTTGTTGCTAAATCACTTGACGAGTGGGTAGAACGGACCAGCGGGAAAGTGACGCCAAATTGCTTCCTCTTTTTTCATCGGCAAGCATAGATCTACGTATTTAAAAAATATAACACCACGGTCTCAACCTCAGCAGTAGTGGCAAGAGTATTTTCCGTACGCTCGGACGGTCTGCGGTCAAAACAAGCGTCGCTAACTGCAGAAAATTTTAAGCGCTTTGTGTTATGTGCGGGATAATAAAATACGTCTCCCCCAGTCTTGGTTCCTTGTTTAAAGTTTTATCTTCTTAAAAGCTAAGGTTTGGGAGTTAGCTTGTAGATATTTGTTCGAACCATCATGTTTTGATTTCAAGGGGTTACTACGGTACGGAATTATAGTACGGTTAGATTTTGGCAAAAAGTACGATATGGAGTTACCTACCTAATTTTTGGGAAAACAACAGTTCAGTACGAAAATAGGGTATTATATTTTCCGTACCGTACTGTACACTTTCCGTTCTCCAGTAACGCATGCTATGCACTTATGCTTTAAAGTACTGCACTTTTCTTTTTTGCACTTACCCTTCTAGCCTATAACTTTACCACGTCAGTTACGATCGCCGCTCACCACTAGTCACCCCTCACTCTTTCAAATAACAATATTGTGAAGAAGCTAAATTGTTATGCCGTAATTACAATTCGATTGTTCAATCCAATCATAATTACGCGTATGAATTATGGTGAAACCTTCAACCATTAGATCTAATGGCCTTGCCAGCTAATATAAAGTATTGTGCCGATCTAATTAACGTAAGAGGAGGAAGCAAAAACAAAATACCAAATCAAAAACAGTTATCAATTTAGCCTACCTTTTTTGAGAGAACCAAGCCTTTTTAGTGGAGGGGTGAAACCTCATATTTTTGCAGGCCTGGGGCAGTTGCTGCAACGCAACTATTGTTCAATAAAAGAACAATAGTTGCAGCAACAGCCTGGGCAGTTGCTGCAATTATTGTTCTTTGATTTATTGTTCTGATGTTTGAATACCGATACTATGTTTAATATATTCATTGAGGTATCAAAACTCTTGATTTTGTCAAGTACGTAACCAAGAGGGGCACTGGGGCACCCCCACCCCTTGCCGGATGAAGTTCTTTTTTATAAGTTGCTACCTAAAGGCAAACAAAAATAGGTCCTTGCTTATAAAACCGGTCCTGCCCCCCAAAGCTTTCGCTTTTAATTTTACTGGTAATAGCCAATAATGTTTTGTAGCCTATAAAAGCAAAGTTTTGTCCAATAACTAAAATAGAAGACTGATAAATCTGAACTTTGACGAGGCAATGGCAAAAGTTTCCTGCTCAATTTTTCTTGGCGTAAATTGGTTGAAAAAATGTGTTACGGAAAGGTAAGGTATTACGGTACGGAAAAAATTCCTTTCCGTACTGTTACGTACAGTATTTTTGCGAGGTACGACGTTATGGTACGGTATGTTTTAGATGAATATAGTGCGGAAAATAATTCCGTACCGTAGTAACCCCTTGTTTGTCTTTTGTTTTCGATTGCTGCATTGCAGTGCAATAAACGCATATGCAATGCAGTTGTGGTTTGTTATAGTAGGAAATCTTCCCACAGAGCAAAATTTAAAAATCTGCCAGACCCAGCTAAATGCTGGAGGCACAATCTTGTTCTCAGCTAGCTCACCATGTTATTATCAACAGTCACTCATTCGCGAGCCTCATTTAAATGGTGATAGATAAGGCAAGATGACGTGGTGGGATGATAGCTGCTCCGCTGCGCCGCTCTTACAAAAAGCTCCTGCTGTCTAAACGTAGGTGGCGGAACCGGGGGGTAGGGGGGGAACTAATTTACGCGTTTATTTCTACAACATTGCCTCTGCATCAATGCATTTGAAACTCAATAGGCCTATCATCGAAATTAAAACCCAGGAAAGAGTTTAAATCCAGAGATATCTTTTTTAAAATTTTGTTTGTGGGTGGGAGGAACAGAAACTAGAAACAAGAAGCGTGGGTCTGAAGCCCACATAAATTGGACATGTCACATGTGGACAGGCTAAATATGGATCGTAAGCATAGGGCCAAATTTACGTATAGGCACATCTGAGGACGTGAAGACCTTTTCTTACTCTTCCAATCAGTGTGATCGAAGAGCCAAGGGCCTCTCATTGTGTAAATTCGGCTCTCAGGGGCGTATTCTGGGGTGGGGCTTTTGTGCCATGCCCCCCCCCCCCCTTTTGACTCTGCCTTGTAGTATACAAGAACAATACTAATGGTGCCAAGTGACTGAAATATGCCAGATTTTTTTGATGGTTTTTGTAGCTTATGGCCAGGAGCGAGTCCAGAGGAGTAGGATTAGGGGTATGCATCCTACCACCAGCCATTTTCAAAAATGTTTTTGATCCATACAATTTTTTTTATAATTTTGAACCTCGTCGATCGCTATAAGCCTTACGTCTTAAGTACGCATAATTAAAAACGTGCGAACTGTATTTGGCGAAGCACTCAAAATTTGAGTCAAAAAGTTTAAACACAATTTGCCTGATAATTATTCAAAAAGCACCAAAAAAGCCATTGCAGTATGCGAATTTTCAAAAATTTTGCGGGAAAGCATGCCCCCGGACCCCTCCTACAGCTTTTCTTGTCTCTTAATCAGCTTCAAATTAGTTCTGCCGAAAAAAAGACGCTGGATTGTGGGTGAAGAAAATCTGGTGGTTAGTTTTGCCCAGCCCCACACTTTAAAAATGCTTCCGCTATCGCTGTGTCTGACCTGGCTCCGAACGAAGAGCCAGTTAGGAAATATGCCATAGGTAGGGAATTTGATTGCGTTTCAATTTATGATGAAACTTTCAGTGGCGGTAATGTTTGCGCTATTTGCGTTTGCGCTTATCCGTTCCAAAACTTCAAATGCGGAATTTGCGATTGTGTTTTACCGTTTTTAAAACTTGCTTGCGCAATTTGTGACTGCGCTTACACAGTTAAAAAATCGAATTGCGCAATTTGCGGTTGTGCTTTTTAATTTTAAATTTTTGATTGCGAAATATGTGATTGTGCTATTTTATTTCAAAAAACCGTTTGCGAAATTTGCGTTGCGCTTAGTTAATTGTTTTTTAAGTGCCCAGCTCTGTCTTATAGGTATTTCAATTGGTTGCATCGAGTTAGATTAAGCATAAATTGAAGAGTGGACTATTAGTTGGAATTTGCTGGAAAATATTGAGAGCGTGGGCCCTAGGTTAGTGGGTTTTATTGGACCAACCGCTACAAACCTGTGCCTGTATACTGCCGCACTACGGTACAACACTGGTTGTGATGTTAGCTTATACTACAGCCAGGCTGAGATGTTTTTGTCTGGGTTATCCTTGTAGCAAACTAGCGTTCAGTCAATGCTGCACAAATAAAGCAACTTTTTTGGCAAAGCTATGGCTTTGATGCTGGATGAAACAAAAACGGAAATAAAAACAGTAGATGAAATTTGGTGGTTATTTGTGATTCATTTATTTCAGACTCGCGGTCCATATACAAACAAGCACAAAGAAAACAGTAAACACAAAACACCAACAAAAAAAACACGCCCACAAAAAAGTAAGTTAGCAGCATGATCTAGCTTGTAGACAAATACTAACAAAACCACTAATCAAAAAATCAACCACAATTTTATAAAATAACTGAATTTTTATTTTTTTGAAACAACAAATACCATGAGTTTGAACGTAGCACAATCATGAATTGTCTGTGACGCCATAACTTGAGAAGGGTATGTCATGCTGCTGACCTAGAAATTTCATCTACAGTTTCATCTGCAGTTCTTGATTTCAGTTTTCGTCTCACCCAGCAAAGCCATAGCTTTGCCGAAAAAGTAAGTTTAATTTTCCAGCATTGACTGAACGTTAGTTTGCTACTAGAATAGACCAGAGGATAATATCTCAGCTTGACTATAGTATGAGCTAATATTACAACCAGCGTTGTACAGCTGCAGTGCACAGGTACAGTTTTGTATGGTTAATCCAATGAAACCCACAAACCTAGCTCTAGGCCTAGGCTTACAATATTTTCCAGCACATTCCGCTAATCGTCCGTGCTTTTTAACCTATGCTTAAACTAATTCGAAGCGCACGGTTGAAATATTTAGTAGATATGTTTAATTAATCTTTGTCTGCTGCAATTTTCCCACCAACCTATCATATAGAACAGACATGGGCAAACTACGGCCCGCGGGCCAAATCCGGTCCGCCGGTTCTTTGATTCTGGTTCGTCGGCACTTACAGAAACTTAAACTCTTTCCGTAAATTGAGCGGAAGACCTTTTTTTCCTCTAGAGATCACGGATAGCAGTGGTTTTCAAATAAAAAAGCCTCAACGATGCAAAATTGAAATGAAAAACGAGGTAAAAACCGTTTATTATTGAGATCCCATTCGTACGTAGACTGTGATCACCAAAAGAAGTAGGGTCTTCTCCTTGTTTTCCAATCAGCGTGCGGCCCGCAGCTTCAACAGTTTTTCAAAATCTGGCCCTTCGTGTGAAAAGTTTGTCCACCCGTGATATAGAAGCTTTGTTTTCCACGTGGTGAAACCTGATAGCTTGTCCATCGTAGCATCAAATTTTCACCACTAGGAGCGCTAAAGAGATATATTATGCTTCTATCATAAAATTATGCCGTGATGTCTGCGGTACACTGCGCCTTCAGAATGTTTAATATTAGTTCGTTTTCAGACGTAGAATTAGTTTATTTGGCCTTTAGAAATGTTCGCTGCATATGATGCGACTAGTGATTGGTTATGATTCTAACAGAACTTCAGGGGTATGTTACCATCTATTTTCTATTCTCTTGTTCAAAAACTTTCCAATAAACACACCCGGCAAACTAGAGCCACAACCAATCATAATCTACATACTCCCAGATATTCAACCAACGGATCCCAAAAATCAATAAAATACCAAGGAGCTAAACTTTGGAACTCTCTGTTCGTTGAATTACAAAACCAGTCTTTCTCTAATTTTTAACGAAACTATAAACTAATTCTTTTAATAAATATCGATAACATTTTAATTAACCTTATAACATTTGCATTGCAATCAAATTCGATGCCGCTTTCAAGCGACTCTTCTGGGTGGCTGCTTGACTTGAAGACCCTGATCAGTCACTTCGTAGTCTCCCTTCGAGTCCTTTGTTTTGTTATTTTTTGTTTTGAATGCAATTGTATATTTATAATTGTATGTTTCTACGCTTGATAAATAAACTGAATCTGTATGTCTGTGGTCTGGTATATATTTTCAATTTCATTAATAAAGCATATTTTTCAGTTGTACTGTTGTGATAAGTGTGGTTGTTTAATTTTTAGGTCCCACAACTCTTCGAACAGTTACAACAGCTTCCAGTACTGCACAACGAACGAGGCGTACAATTTCTCAACGTACCACTGCACTTCTGAATCCTGATATTATTAGGGTTGGTGGAGGTGGTGGTGGTGGTGGTGGCGGTGGTGGTTTGGGTGGTGGCGGTAATAGTAACGGTGGAGGTGGTGGTGGTGGTGGTTTTGGCAACAGTGATGATGATTATAATGACGATGATGATGGGACAGGAGGAACAGGTATGTTAGCAAGGTGTTTTCCTTGACATCAAAGTTTTTCTGAATATGTTATTTTTAACAAAAATACTGTACAATCAACTTTATATGACTGGTTGGCGTAGTGGAGACATCAGTTTTATGTATGCAGTTGCATATTATCCTCCTATCACGAGAAAACGATCAAAGCGCTATAACAAGCTCGCTCGGGAGTTGCCGGCCACCTGTTTACCACACAACGACAAGAGAATCCCTTTAAGTGCTTTTCCCATCGGCAAAACAAGTAAACTTGCCAGCTTAGTGTTGAACCTCAAGTTGCCAGCTTTTTTTTAATGTAGAACGTCAAGTAGGGAAGCTGCGAATACAAATTTCAAAGTCATGGACTTGTCCCGACTTGGAATCAAACCCGATTCTGCAGCTCCAGAGGCGGACGTTCTTACCACTCGGCCATTGTCAACGGTACGGAAAGTTTGGGGTTTGATTACTGGTTCTATCAAACCAGACGCACTGTCGCCGACAGTTCGCCACCGCCGCGACCTTTCTTCAGGGTTGTGTTTCCCACCAGGTGCTGTCGCGGAGATGGCCCGCCCGAGGCTTGTAACAACGTAACAAATTTGCGGCGTAATATATTAAAGATTTGACTTTTTGAAAAGATGCATTTTGTAAGCAGTGATAATGATGACTTTCAATAGATGTAGTTTTGTGAGACACTAGAGTGCAAAGGCTAAGCTTGCAAAAATCGGTTTTACACTGCTGTAGGCTAGGTACCGTGTTTTCTTGAATATATAGAATCCGCGGCTACTATTTTTACTTTCAAGGATTTTGTGGGGTTTTATTCAAGCGCAGTTTATATTCAAGGGCGGATTTCAATTTCTTCATATGAACGTTTTTGTGTACGAATTGGTGTGCAGTGAGGACTCAAGTTACTCTACCTAAGTGAGAAAAACGATAACGCTAAATCAGCTGTAATTCTATGATTTCTTTCGCAAAACATTTATAAGTAGGTCATCACGGGCTACCATACCGTTCATCCAACAGTTGATAATTCAGCCGCATCTGTGTACATCACTCAACAAAACCAAACGGAGGAAGTGTTAAATAGCCTACTAGAAGCAACAAAAATAGCTTTCACTTACATGATATCAGTATCTTGATAATGATGAAGTAGTTAATACATGCAGGGCCGTATTAAGGCGCTGGGGTTGATGGGGCTGCGCCGTAGACCCACAACCAAACTAGGCCCATCATTATTCTAAATCAATGAAGTGATAGAAGAGCTAAAGTAGCGTAGGTTATCAGAAATTTCCCACCTATTATGGAAAACACGGTTAAATTTGTGTCTATGGACTGTCACTGTAAAACCCTACTCGCTCACTATGACGCAACAATCCTTTTTCGCGGCTGCTCGGCTAGTTATACCAATGCCATCGCTAGTCGATTCTAGTATGTGGCTTGCAAGGTAGATTCTATGCCATGTCGGCTAGAATAGTTTTAAAATATAAATGAGGAAGTATAAAAGCTGTTAGGGAAAGAAAAAATCTAGAAGAGAAGCAGAAGATAAACTGAAAAAAAAAAATTGCAGCAAAATCAAACAAGTGACTAACTTTTTTGATGTTAACGAATCCAAAAGCAACAGCGTAGAAACGACGTGCAGTAGGGCCTAATGCATCTGCTTTACGTTCTAATGCTTCGAGTAACTGCATGGCAGAACCAGAGCCAAATACAAAAATTGTTTCATCGTAGACAAATGTAAAAAACAAGTCATCTAACGTTGCTGAAGATAAAACGGGTAAAAGAAACTATGCACCCGATAGCACGTTGGATGCCGCGGAGCAATTTGTGACCAGCTCAGAGATTACTGCTGCCAAGTAGGAAGTTTAGCATTTCAACATTTTGATGCAGATTTTTTGACTTTTGAGGCATGTATTATACTGGCAATAAATTTAAACGGCATTGCTCTAAAGCGCTATTTTGGCGAGAACAATTGAACGGCGAAAAAGTGAAACAATGGTTGTGCCATTCGCCTTCAACCAAAAAAAAAAACAAAAAACGTTACTGCTTCGTTGGCAAGCATTTTGAGTCTGATTCTGAAAAAATAATGCTGATATACAGTATTGGTTGGTTATGGCGACTGGAAACATGCAACGCGCGACCAAGTTAGGCACGAATCTTTTAACAAATACAGTTGTGTTTCAACGCATAGCTTTTGAAGAACAAGAAAGAAAGGAAGCATTTGCAAAGATTTAGCAAAAAGAACATGGCAGAAAATATTGGTGCAAAGTATTGGCTCGAGTTTTTAAGGTGATAAAATTCCGGTCATCCAGAGGGCTGGCCTTCCACGGAAGTAGTGAGATGGTTGGCTCTCTGCAAAACGGTGACTTCCTTGGAATTTTGGAGTTGTTTGCAGAATACGATACTTTTTTAGTTGAGCATAATCAGAAAAAAGTGAACAAAGTCAAGGGACACGTTTTGCATTTCTCATCGACTGTATGCAAGGAATTCATTGATGCGATTGCTGCAAAGTGTCAGATAATACTATTTTTGAAATAACACAAGCAAAGTATCATTCAGTGTCTGTGAACTCAACACCTGACATCACAAATGTTGACCAGTTAAACAATAATTTTTTGATATATTTTAGCTGATGGTCCTGTAAAACGATTTGTTAAATTTATATCTACCCGCGTACACCACTGGTCAATAATTGGCTAATATATATAGCCTACTTTTAGAGTATGCTTTAAAAGTATTGCAAAACAAAATTTCAAGGATTTATAATTTTAAATCTCTTAAAGATCACACAAAAATGTGCACGTTGCACAAGTCAATGCATATCCTACAATTTAAAGACATCTTTGAGTTGGAGATAACTAAATTTATGTTGGCTATGCGTATCACAATGGCAAACTTCTAAACAATTTTGATGGTATCTTTAATCCTGTGCAAAATCAGCATAACTATGGTACTAGATCAATTGCCAAAAAAAAATCTTTATGTGCCAAGAATACAATTGCACGATGGTTATTCCTCACTAAACTAAATCGTTATCCCATTAAGTCGTTATTGCAATACGCGTTTTCTAAACAATATAAAAACCTTCTACTTGATAAATATTAGAAGGAAGTCATCTGTGGTAAAATAAGTTGTTTTTTTATGTATGAGTATGGTGGAACTGAATCATTTTGATATCCTAACTTGTGACTTTGCTTCACTTTGCTGCGTGTTTTGTCTAGCTTTTGTTTTTGCTTTTCTTTCATTCGTTTTGTACTCTCAAAAGTTGCACAGTTGACTTGAGACAGTTTGATTCGATGACCTTCTTAAAGTCTTTTATTGCCCTGTCCGAATTAGCTCCAGTAAATAAGAACTAAATTAAAGAGTAGGCCTATTAGTCAGTGTTGTTAAATACTACCACTGTATTGGCTTTGTTGTTATTTGTGATGTTGATTCTAAGGACGAATAAACAACGAGTTGAGTTAAGCTAAACTAGTCATACTCATGGGTTGAACTCAGTGGCGTAGTCACGGGCGGGGGTGGGGTGGGGGTTACAACTCTCCCATTGAGTCTCAAATGACGTCATACTTACTTCTTTTTTTGACATTTATTTCAAACCTCTCGATACTTTGTCATTGATAATCTGGTTTTGTGATTGTCATAATAACAAGAATTACGTAGCGTTTTTTCCTGAATTTTGTTCTTTGCCGTTATGCTTATTGAAGCAATGACGCAATTTTCATTAGCGGGACAGTGCCGCTCCAGTACATGCAACTGCCCCCGGCCCCTCAGACTTTCCGTAAAAAAACGGCTTAACGATTTCAAGCAAAATTGATGTGCGCACTGTAGCTCAAAAAAGAACTAAATCGCTAACATTTGAATATCGTTTTACCAGTTTCACCAGACGCAATCCTTGGACTTCCTTACAACAATCGCGTCTTAATTGCCTTCGGTGTTTCTGGTTTAAAACATCTCACTTAAAATTTGAGGCCATCTTTTGTTGTTATAGCCTACAACCAGGGGCGGGTCCAGGGGGGGGGGGGGGGGATGTGGAGTGTGCCGCGTATATGCATTTCCCCACCAGCCATTTTCAGCAATGTTTTGGATGAATAAAATTTTTCCATAAATTCGAACCTCTTTTTAACAATACGCCTCAGTCGCCTTAAGCAGGCATAATTGAAACTGTGCAAACAAAATGCATCATATTTGGTGAAGCACGCAAAAAAACACTAAAATGACCTTTGTGGTATGCAAAATTTCAAAACTTTTTGGGGGAGCTTGCCCCTGAACCCCCTAGAGTCGTTTTTGTAACTAAACTAAGCTGCTTAAAATTAAATCTGTCGAAAACAGCTACGCTTAAAAAGTGACGAAAATTAGTGCCCCCTTCCTGAAAAAAATTCTGAATACGCCGCTGACATGAAAACATTTTCAAAAAGCTTATTTACCCCAGTTTCCGAAGTTAAACGCCTTTACATTTAATTCACATTCAAACTGATTCGAAATTGCATCTACCCCACGAAACTTTCTGGATCCGCTCTTGTGTACAACGCATCGTCAAATGTGCTGTCATTCTCAACACCACCTCCCCCCATTGCAAAATCCTGGCTACGCTAGTGGTTGAACTATCCTATATCGCAAAAAAAAAAAATAATAAATGAACGAAAGCATGAAAAAATAGACCTAAACAATGTAGGATATTCATGCTTAACGCAACAGAACAATACTAAATACAGTCACAATATGCTAAAAACTAGCATTGAAGAACCGAAAAGTCGCTAATTATCCTCATTCTATTTCAATTCAACTTCCCAAGTTCTGTTTTCCGTAAATTACCAATTTATTCTTTTTGTTCGTGTAAATTTCTAAGCGTGCTGGAATAAAAGTTGAATTGAACTAGAATGGATCCAATCGAACTTAAGCAAACGTGTGAACAAGGTGAATGCATATACGCTCCTAGAAAGCAGAGATAAATTTACTGAGAAACAGACGAAACAGCGTTTAAATTAATAATCTATCTCGTAGCCCTAGCTATGGTGCTTCTTACCTCCAGGGGGTACACTTGCCCCAGTTCAAGAACCCATACCCTAGATCTTCTACATGGTTGCAGTAAATCCCATTTACAATGAAAACGAAAGAAATGAAACGCGAGTCAAAATAGTTAATAAAATACATTAATAAAGTATAAATAATAATTAATGATTAATTACTAACTATATTTCAACTTTTTTTATGCAACGATATTGAACAAAAGCTGATACTCTTAGAAACCTGCGTATTAGGGTATCAATAATATTAACATCAAAAGAAAATATTAAATTGATTGAATTTTGGTAAATTATCTCGGGAATTTTCCGAATCTCGAGGAATTTTGGGATTTCGGGCATAAGAGCAAATCTATAAAAAGATGTATCCCCCCCATCCCCCCCCCCCCCCCCATAACCCTGTAGCATCTACCCCAAGACTTTTTATGGAAGTGGAAAATTCCCACACGATGTATAGTACGCCTGTCCAATCAAGACGCACGAGTGCTAATTTTGTGGATAGTGTATTGCCACCTTAACGTGGTGGGGAGGTTTGAGTTTTCAATGGTCCTTAGAGCAACGCCGTTGGTAATGTTTAATCACTTCCATCAGGGTCACCCATGGCGGTAAGGTCGAAGGAGAGAAACAGACCAAGTAGCAATCCAATGCTGTAGCTAAATGGAAAGTTGTAATAACAATATTCATGCTGCATCGGACGGCGCGTAGGATAAAAAGGTCCGCGTTCGAGTTTTAGGCAGAGGGACTCGTCCGAAAAATAAGCTACAGTCTCCCCCACAAGCTGACCGTCACCGGAAACCCACCAACGCAGTCGCTAAGCGTTTGGGGAGGCAAATGGGGGCAGCGCACAGAAAACGTACTCGAGTTGGACCAAACTGCTGGGATCTAGCTATCGGGAACCGGAACGTTTCGTCACTGACAGGAAAAGAGCAGGAGCTTGTTTGCGAAGCCCAACAGTATTGCCTTGATGTTGTGGGAATTTCACCAACAAAGCGCCGGGGTTCTGGAACTGTCGAGTTGAACGGTGGGTGGAAAATTTTCTACTCAGGTGTTGATGCAGCAATGTCTGCTCAAGCTGGTGTTGGCTTACTTGTGAGCCCCGACATAGCTGAACGTGTCGTTGACTAGGTACCACTGGGAGGAAGGGTTTGTCTTCTAAAGCTAAGGCTGCAGAAGCGATCTCTGTGTATCTTGCAGGTGTACGCACCTAACATAGAATCACAGTACGAAGCCTTTCTGGAGGAAGTTGAGGTTGCATTGGGAAAAGCAACTTCATCAGAATCCCTTGTGCTTTTGGGCGATTTCAATGCATATGTGGCATCGACAATGCAACCTGGAAAGGTGTTATTGGGCAACATGGTGACCCTGACATTAACAAGAACGGAAGGTGTTTATTGCAGTTCTGTGCCACCAATGGGCTGTGCATAATGAACACATTTTTTCAGCACAAAAGAATTCATAAGTACACCTGGTACAGAGACTCTCTGGGACAATGCTCCCTGATTGATTTTTGTATCGTTTCGGCGGACTTGTTTTCTACCGTGTCTGATGTTCGTGTTAAAAGAGGGGCTGAGTTGTCAACTGATCACCACGTAGTTGTCTGCACTTTGAAAGCTTTGAAACCCTTGAAAAAACGAAAGACTTTTTGACCACGAGAAACTTATCGAATCAATTGGGAATCATTGGCTGACAAAGAGGTACGAACTGCATTTGCAGACAACATTGCATCTAAGTTCAAAGAACTTCCGACCTCTACTAAAGACATTGAAACTGAGTGGTGTTTGTTTCGAACAGCAGTCATTACGTCCGCTACTAAATGTTGTGGACGTAAGCGTGTTGGAGGGACGAAGAGTAGCGAGAAAAGAACTCCTTGGTGGAACCAAGAAGTTAAAGAAGCTATTCGTGCGAAAAAAGTGGCCTATAAGGCCTGGCTTGCAAATAAGTCATCACTTGAACTTCGTTCGCAGTACTCTGAAGCACGTAAGGCGACAGCCACAAAAGTTAAACTGTCGAAGGAAAAGGCCTGGAAGGAATTTGGAGAATGGTTAGACGATGATTTCAATACGGCAAACAAAGTGTTCTGGCAGACCATTCGCCGTTTGCGTGGAAAAAGATCTCGAGCCGCTCTCTTTATCGAAGATTCAAGCGGTGTGACTCTGAAAGATCAAGATGCTATTTTGAATCGGTGGAGAGACTACTTTAGTGATCTTTTAAACCCGGCTGATGCTACACCGATATAAATTCTCGAGGAACAGGTTGGGGAAGATATTCAGATAACCGAAGCAAATGTGAATGCAGTAATCAAATCATTGAAAACTGGAAAAGCACCTGGTGAGGATGATATCAGACCTGAAATGTTAAAAGCAATAAACATAAATGGTGTTCGTTGGCTGACTCGTGTTTGTAAGGTGGCATGTAGTACTGGGCAAGCACCAAAGCAATGGCAAACTAGTGTGATAATACCTATCCACAAGAAAGGAGACAAGAGAAAATGCACCAATTATAGGGACATATCTCTCATCAGTGTCTCGGGTAAAGTCTATGCCAAATGCCTTGAAAAGAAATGCCGTGAAATAGTCGAGCCTAAACTAACAGATGCTCAGTGTGGCTTTCGTCCTGGCCGAAGCACAATGGATCAGATCTTTGCCTTGCAGCAAATCTTTTAGAAGTCGTGGGAATATGCAAAAGAGGTCAATGTGTGATTTGTTGTTCTTGAAAAAGCATACGATCGCATTCCTAGAGACAAGGTTTGGGCGGTGCTGTTGCAGTATGGCATTGATGGCCAGTTACTAAATGCCATTAAGTCGCTGTACTTGCATTCCGAGGTCTGTGTTCGTGTAAACAGTGCAACGACGAAACCTTTCAGAGTAAGTGTGGGACTACGGCAAGGCTGCTCTCTTTCACCTATTCTGTTCCTTATTTATATGGATAGAATAGTTAAGAAAAGTGAGTCTTGTGGCGGAGTAAAGATCGGTGAATGCACTGTACAACGTCTGTTATTTGCAGATAATCTTGTGCTATTCGACTCTACCCAAAATGGTCTCCAGCAAGCTCTTGACAGGTTTTCGGATGCATGCTCTGTTGCCGGAATGAAAATCAGTACAACAAAAACAGAAACCATGTGCCTGTCCAGACAACCAAAGCAGTGCTCTCTCCAAATTGATGAAGTACCACTAAAACAGTCAGAGAAATTCAAGCACCTCGGCGTCTCATTCACAAGTGACGGCAGACAAAATAGCGAATTGGATATGCGCATCGAAAAAGCAAGTGCAGTGATGCGCCAGCTCCACCGATCTGTGGTACTGAAACGGGAGCTTTACGCAAAAGCAAAGCTATTCATTTTCGGATCAGTCTATGTTCCTATTCTGACCTATGGCCATGAGTGTTGGATCATGAATGAGAAAGTGAGGTCTCGAGTTCAAGCAGCCGAAATGGGATTCTTGCGAAGAATTAGCGGTTTGACCTTGTTGGACAAGGTTAAAAGTGCAGATATTCGTGAATCTCTAAACATCGAAGCGCTGCTTCTCCGACTAGAAAGATCGCAATTGCGTTGGTATGGACATGTGACACGAATGTCCCAGGAAAGAACAGCCAAAAACTGCTCTGTTCAACACCGATTGGTCGAAGGCCTAGAGGCCGTCCCAGAACTCGATGGCGAGATTACGTAGAAGATCTTAGTTGGTCTCGCCTTGGCATCCCAGCAGAGCATCTATCCTTTGTTGCAGAGGATCGAGATGCTTGGAGGCTCCAACTCGAGCTGCTGCCCCCGCGACCCCCCAAGGATAAGCGGGTCCAGAAAATTGATTGATTGTGTAGCGCAAATCAGTTATGTCGGCAGCATTTTTCGCTAATATGGCGATTATTACCGGTGAATTACCGGAATATTGCCCTTTGTTATGTCAGATAGTTAATGTTTATTCGTGCATTGTTTTGACGTTTTAGGAAAAATTCGTGATTTAGTGATTGAAAAGAGAAAGTGTGCGAATGACGGTAATGCCTGTATGCAGCAGAAGCATAGGTGCACGCAGGGGGGCACGTTGCAATACCCACCCCTTTGGTCCTGCAATAAGCTGCTAAAAATCAACTTTCAGTTTATCCCAAACTAATAATGGTTGCAGCCTACTTTCACTTATTTTAGTGAAGCTTCTGCTTCTAGACATAAGCTGCGAAAATATTTTTGCGTTCTCCATAGTGACTGCACTCACTGCATGCCCTTTTTCGATAAAAAAAGAGTGCTAAAATGAATGTTTTTTTTTTATGTGGAAATCGTAAAAACTCGTTGATAGCTGGGGCTACGCCCCCAGACCTTCTTAGTCTCCGGCAGTTGGGGGCTTTACCTCCAGACCCTCGGTTGTGCTCCCCTTTTTGTCAAATCCTGGGTGCGCCACGGAGCAGAGGGAATAGACTAAATCAGGGGTTCTTAACCATTTTTGTCTTGTTTACCCCTTGCCGAAAGAATGAAGTGTAATTTACCCCCATTGTACCGCTACTGCTTTTTCATTACTGAAAATTAAAGTTTTCTTTAGTCTTTAACTCAGAAAATTTACCCCCTCGATAGGCAAAATTTACCCCCAGGGCGTAAATTCACCCCGTTTAAGAACCCCTGGACTAAATCAATAAACTGGTAATGCTAGCTATTGAATTGCCAATTTACATCCCCCAAAATATCAAAAAATATTCAATTTTGCTAAATCATCCCCCCCCACATCAAAAAATTGTCAATTTTGCTGAATCATCTCCCAAATGCTTAACATAGATTTGCACTCTTCATTTCGGGAGTTTCCCGGGATTCCTGGAAAATTTTTGAAAAATTTTCCGTTTCCCAGAAAGTTGAAAATTCGGAAAAGGGGGAACCCTACTAAAAACAATGACCCTGAGCAATAGCTAGGCTTCTGACTTCATTAACTTTTCTAGTCAAAAACTTATCGTACAGCCACGCAACCACCTCAAGTTCAGTTCACAGCACTTGCAACGATGCTAGGGCCGTAGACGAGAAATAGCGCTGAAGCAGACAGCTGCAATTAACACCTCTGATCAGAGGCACTAACAATGATTTACATCGTCAATTATATCACAGATTAAATTTTTCGTAAGACTTTGCTTATTATGAAGTTATTATGATTTTCGTTCCGAATATTGAGCGCAGCGAGTGGTTCGATTGTTAGCATTAGCAATGATATAGATACACTGTGATATATACCATAAAATAGATACTGCATACTCGTACTGGTATGCAATATCTATGGCATTACTTTGTAATTTGTTGTAAGTTTGAATATATTTAGTTAGTGTGGAAGTATGGAAGACCCTCTTCCATCTTCTATATTCCATACCAAAATTCTCCTTCCGTTCCATACGATATTCCAATTCATAGCATGCCCTAACTGCGGGCCTGATGTCGCCCGCCATTTTTCGTCATTTGAAACTGCTTGTATATAGGTTGAAATAAATATTGATGCTTCTACTCATATTGCGGAGAGCACGAGGCTCTCACCCACAAACAGTAACCAGAAAACACGAAACACTTATTCACAAACTGTATTCGTAGAACACGAAACACTCAACTACGAACGGTAAGCTGTTCAGAGAACACGCGATTCACAAACAGTATTCGTCATTATTACACAAACACTGACGATTTCGACAAAATTTTTAAAAAAATAGGGCTTAATGTGTAAATGCATTTCAAGATGTCAGTCAAACTAAGTCCGATGATAATTATCCGATATATGAGTCTCCATCTTATTTTACTCGTGTTTTTAATGCATAGCTAAAAACTTTGCTCGCTTGAGCAGAGTTTGAACGTGAGCGGAGTTTCAACTTGAGCACACTTGGTGAATACGACCCTTACTGTCAGATCAATAAATCGGACACTTTGAACATTCATATCGGGCAATTACGACTTGGGTTTAGCGAAAAAAAATATAGAACAAAAAACAAAAGCGAATAGTCTTGTAAATGATAGACAGAGGAAGAAGCTTTTAAACTAAAAAGTTTCTAACCTTTTTTTTCCTTTATTGCTTTTACAATAGTATGCTACGCAGCAGCAGCGCAACAATCTCCAATGAGTTAATCGATTAATTTAATTTCAGAGTCTGAAAAAAATAAAATAATGTCTCTTCTGTATGGTTTCCTTGTTATTTATCCGTTGTTTCTCAGTACGGAACTCCGATTGACGAACAGAGGCAGCAAGCGACTCAGGCCGTATTCGTGGTTTGACAGCGATAAACCCGGCCCACTGGAATCATAATGTAAAGTATGACTTAGGTGCTTAATTAAATCGCCATAGAAAAGTGACAGATTACTCCTGTCATTTTGAGTAAAATGAGCAAAAAACATATTTAGTTTTAACCAGGTGATTTGTACGCTTTGTTTCAACCGGGGCCTTGAATTGTGGCAATGCAACAATGACCAATTCGTGAATACTCTTTTTCATGAATTACAGGTAGATCAAATCGAACGTTCATCGTACTAGCGGTATTACGCCGAAGCGAGTTGCGAGAGGCGAATGGCGGGGCTCATTTCAAGGCTCAGCGCCTGGGAACACTGCTCCGAAGAAACATCGCAGTGGTGGCGAACCGTTGCGAATAGCGTTTGATTTGACAGGTCTGGTAGTCGAACTCAGACGTATCGCGCTATAACGATGTCTCTAATCACCACGCCAGCCAGCCTGTTCAATAAAATAGGTCCTCGATAAAAAAATCAAATTCTACTAAATCTTAATTATGCACTATGTCGTTTGTAGCGGTTTAGTGGGCTACATATGCCCATTACTAACATGAAACGTATTTTAGCTTTGAAAACCGTAAAGACCACTATAACGAAGTGGCTTCCTTTTATTTTGGTTGGTGTAGCCATTCTGCTGATAATATTGGTTGTTTTGTTCACGAGTAGAAGGTAAGCTAATATTTTATTTGGAATTAAAGTTGTAAAATCAGCATTGCTCCTCATAAAGTTTGCAACTTAAAAACAAGAAAGAAATTTCATTTTTCACTCATTCTTTATTGTTTTTCTTTCTTTACCTCTCAGTTTTGGTTTAATCGGGTGTCGCGACCATGCCTACTACTCCCTTCACCATCAATTTCCATTCTTTCTTGCATGCTGCAACGTCAATCGTTTTGCTGCTTTTTTCTTTTCTGTGTCCGTTTGTAGTTGAATTATTATATTGTTGCGTTACATTTATTTTGACGGTGCAGGAATAAAAGGCACTGCCGTAAAACGAAGTGAGTAGGGGCAATTTCAAAAGTTTTTCTTCTGTAGATCGTCACTCATCCACAAGTAGACTACCTTATTAAAGTAGGGGGGATTTGTGTCACTACTAAAGGGATATTATTTAAAAATAATTTTATTTTAATTCTTTCCAGTTTTTTTTTAAAACCTGGTGTACTTATTGACCTCAATTTCCGGATGAATAGGTGCGAGTACGTTCTGGCTGCAGAAATCTGATTAGGCCTTTTTATGGGGTTAATAGGCTCATAAATCTTGTTTTTAAAAACAATTGGTGGTTTTAATTCACAATTTTTGGCTGTGGGACATAAAACAAGGGTACAAACAGAAAAAATTAAAAGTAGAGGGGGTGTTTATTGCTACTTGTTTTTTTCTTGATTTTAATCGACGTCAACTAAGGTAGTTTTGTTTTCAAAAGGTTTTAAATTTGAAACTTGAAATTTCAAGGTTAAAGCGTTTGTATAGCCAGACAAACAGTTGAGGTAGTGAAGTAACCACAATACTTTAGCATATAGCTCGTTGCTTTATTGTGCAAAAAATTGCAGCTAATCCCAAGTGTTATGAGTCTGTCTACTAGCATGGATTTCTCTTCAGTGTTTAACACAGTTTGACCATCAATCTTCTTGATGTTTTTTTCCCATTTTCTTGTGTTTCCTAATCACAATTTGTTAAATCGGAATTTCTTCTCCGCATCCCTGTATGACATACTATCTTTGACAGCTTTTACGGCCCTTTTCATGAGTGCTGGACCATGCTTCTTGTATCTTTTCCCACCAGGTTTTGGTGTGTATTCCCTCGGCATGTTTCAACAATCGCACCTATTCTCCCCAAATATTTCTAACTTTAATGTTGTCTCACAAAAATCTAAATCAAATCTATTTGCAAACCTGAAATGAATACCAAAGTTATCAGTTCTAGTATACGAATCAATGAGGTATCAAAATATATAGAACAGAACACCGTCAATATTTTAGGAAAACCTGGGGAAAAAGTTTTGACCTCCACTTTTATTTTCGGGCAAAACTGAAAATTTTCGTTCCGTTACCATGGCAACAAGCAGCAAAGAACTTTAGCATGCATGTTGTTTCCACAACTGGTATATCACAGACAATAACAATCACCAACAACATTGACCGTAACTCATCAACGACTGGTGCCAGGCAGGGTTGCCAGGTTGGCCTTTTCAAGGCCAAATTTCAGAAATTTGGCCTTTTTTAAGTGGTTTGGCAGTGAAAAATGGTGTTTGTTTTTTACGCCATTGTCACCACTGCAACATTAAAAATTGTGGCATAGCCTGGAATGATGTTGATGCAGTGTTTTTATTGCTTAACCAGTGTTTTTTGTATTTTTCAGGCTAATAATTTTTAGGTGTAATACTGTATATATATATTAGGCAGGCTAGTTTTGTTGTGTTAGTTACGGTACGTTTACTGCTGAAAAAAACCTTTCACATTAAAGGTTGCTAAAAGTGTATACACAGTATGTAAGCCTGTAAACAGATTTTTCTTATGATTTTCTTTAGTCTTCTTCCTTATTATGCCTACTTATTACCCTACCAACATGGCTTCGATGCCAATATTCATGTGGATATCTAAAAATTACAAAACTGTTAACAATTGGCAAATTTGTCCTTTTTTAGGCTGTTAGGCCTTATTTGACAAGCTGTTTGGCATTTTTTGTTTTCTGGACCTGGCAACCATGCCAGGAACTTGAAAAAGCTTTTTCGGTTTTTGCGCTTATTCACCCTGCTGTGCCTATTCACCTCGTTTTACGGTACTACTACTAACTACCACTTTTAAGTTGATGTATGAACATGTTTTTTGTATTTTTTTGTATTCTATGTTAGTACAAAAATTTTGGGGTGTGTGCAACGGTGCACTTCTTAGAAATAACTTAATATTTGTGCAGCAAACTACTTGCTTATAGACCAAGGGTCTCAAACACACGGGCCGCTTGCGGCTCGCTATAAATTTCAGGATCTCAAAGTAATTGACAATTTAAATGTCAGATAACTTTTTTCACAAACGATAAAGTAAAATTCACTCTAAAATTGCTTCTAAACCTCAGCTTACTAATCAAACTTTACGCCCTGTAGTCTGAAATAATCATAAGCGAACTAGTGTTTATCTTTTGTTGTATTCTTATTGTTTTCATTGTGAGTTGCGGCCCTCAGGTATTTTACACGTTCTCATTTGGCCCTCAGAGCAATTTGAGTTTGAGACCTTTGTTATAGACGATCACTGAGCAAAACGCGGTATGGATTGCAACATATTTAACAGATGCACTGGCTTCTCATGCAATACAATGTGAACCGGTTTCTAACTAGTAGAAAAAATCAATTGTAAACGCAGAGCTACAAATCTCAAGGAACCCAAACTGACTCAACAAGCCCAAGGAATTAATGTTTGCTTAGGCCTACGTTGTAACATAAACTGAAAACGATAATTTGCTCACACACGGAAACGTACGTAAACTTACCAACTACTACTGCACGCCAACTAAAAACATCATATTTACAAGATTTAAACAATTTACATATAAATGTTTCTTTGATTTAAGATTATAGATGATTTAGGACGTTGCTTGACTATTCAGAGTTCGAACTATGCACTGTATCTCACAGCGTGCCAAAACACTAGAGATTAGAACGAACACTCTGACCTGCAAGCTGCAAATCGTAAATTAAAACCGTGGACTAAAATTGTACGGTAGCTGTCCGATTGTACAAGAAATAAAGGTACGCATTGAGTACAGTGACTTGAACCTAAACTTCCAAACGCAATTTCCAATCAACTGATGTTTTACCTAGAGAAGTATACGTGAGTAGAGGAATAGAGCTGGGGTCTTTTTGGAGGGATAATGGAAGGATGCTATGCTGCACTGATGATACCATAATAAGGTCGAAACGTGTTTGCTGCTGCAAATGAGTGGGTTACCTTGGGGACTTTAGTGATGTAAGTTTGTATCGGTAACTAGTTGTGGGTTAGAAGTTGTAGGCTTTTTCACTGCGCACTGTTTATGGACAGTCGTAAACTCGTACGTTAAATGGAGGGAACAACCTAGAAAAGAAATAAGGTCGAGATGTTCAATTGAGCAGTATAAAAAAGAGCTTAGCATACGGCTGAGTTGAATACACCGCGCGCGAATTAAATTTGCATCAAACAATCCCACAAACAGTAAGTAGCTGACGACGTAACACTGATTGATAAAGAAAATATG
Organism: Trididemnum miniatum; assembly: GCA_964006365.1. NCBI lineage: Eukaryota > Metazoa > Chordata > Ascidiacea > Aplousobranchia > Didemnidae > Trididemnum > Trididemnum miniatum. The sequence goes on from OZ023250.1 coordinate 3,251,947, forward strand.
ATATACGCTTTAACAACGGAAAAGCAATTACAGCATATCAAAGAATTTTTTCAATTATTATTATTACGCGTAGTATCAGTTGGTAGTTTTTAGAGATGTGCTTAAGCGTTGCTTTTGAGTAACGGTTCCAAGTGATTACTTTAGAAAAGATATTCGATACTTTTTATCCGTTACTTGTATTCGCTTGGGTGATCACTGGGGCAACCAAAAGTCAAACATTATTACCAGGCTCAGAAAGCCATTAAACTCTACTAAGCGTGTTTTAGTTTCAAACTAGGCGTAGTTTAAAAGTTATTAGGTCAAAATGCTGCGTTGGGTCAAAATAAGGTCAAAATCTGCTTCTTAAGTCCAGATGCAAAATCTGCGTCGTTTATATTGTTTAATAAATCGATGAAACAAATTACGTCGTAATCTTTGGTTGCCAGCTTGTGGAAAGCAAACTGGTAATCCCTTTTTCAACATAAGCGCATTAAAACACCATTCGAGTATAAAAGTAGTAAACTGTGTCTATGACGAGACAATCGTTTTCGAATAATTCCAGAGTTTCATTGTTTTATCGCAGTAGCTGGAGATCGAGTTTTGAGGATTAGCTTAATTCTAACAGTGAAGGAAAGCATGGCGGCCAGATTGGACTATCTTGGGTACAAATTCGCGAAATTTGGACCTTTTTTAACTTGTATGGACCGAAAAAAAGTTATTTTGTACCTTTGGACTAATTTGATTGAAACAATTTTAGTGCTATTTTGTTCGTTGTTTATGTTGGTTTCGTTGTACTTCGTTCATAAAAGAACTACTATTCAGCATTATTTTTACTTCCTTAAACATGTTATCGCTTTTTTTGTGATAAACTTTCTACGTCAAAAACATCGCCAAAATTTTAAATTTTTAGGTCAAAATCTGGTAGCCCTAGTAATCACGAATCAAAATCTATTCGAATCTAAAAAGAGCAGCAAAATCAAAACAATTAAGTACCGCGCGACGACGATTATATATTCTCCTTCGTCTGCCATGACGCTCACAAGCAGAGAGAAAATATCTGGTACTAAGTAATCATTAAGGATTCGACTCACAAACGATTCCAATTTCAAACACGCGGCAAACGAATATCTTTTCTCTTTTGTCTGCCATGACGCTCACATGCAGAGAGAAAATTGCTGTAGCTTAGTAATCATTAAGGATTCGACTCACAAACGATTCCAATTTCAAACAAGCGGCAAACGAATATCTTTTCTCTTTTGTTTGCCATGACGCTCACAAGCAGAGAGAAAATTGCTGTAGCTTAGTAATCATTAAGGATTTGACTCACAAACGATTCCAATTTCAAACACGCGGCAAACGAATATGTTTTCTCTTTTGTTTGCCATGACGCTGGCAAGCAGAGAGAAAATATCTGTTACTTAGCAATCATTAAGAATTCGACTCACAAACGATTCCAATTTCAAGCACGCGGCAAACGAATATCTTTTCTCTTTTTTTCTGCCAAACAAGCATGAAGGAATTTGTTGACTTGTCAGTCAGAAGCATTATGAAATGAAAGTAGGAGTCGTTTTCTCGCTTGGTTAAAGTTAGTTCGCTTGAGCTTCTGAGTTAACATTTTAGGTAGAATATCGAATTGAAACAAAATTTTGACTTCGAAAGTGCTGTAGGCTTCTGTGCTGTAGTTATGCAACACAGTACAACAACTAAACGTGGCATACTGTCATATATTGACTTGTCACGAGGCTCTTTTTACTAATCATTCATAAATCTCACGCAGCATAGTATCGATATTAAGAGATGGCATAGTAACTTTATTTTTTAATAAATTTCGTTGGGATGATCAAAAGCGGCATAGTATCGAGGCTAACATAGTATCGAGATTTGACTGTAGCGCAGACATTTCGATGGCCTTGATTGCAATAAGTCAATGCCAAAATGATGACATCATAGATTCAACTACCGTATTTATAGTTCCGCTGCTTTCGCGGTGAAATGAAAAGCAAGAAAAAATGCGACATATACCGGTTCAAACCAGTATTTTCATTTAGCCTGGTTTTAATTTTGAGTGTCTTGTAGATGGCAAACGAATGCAATTTGGAATCGATATTTTGATAAAACGAATCTGTTACTATCCGTTACTTCTCGTTAACCGTTACTTTTTAACGAATGATTACTATTCGCCCATCTTTAGTAGTTGTTCTAACATAGACTGCCCAATTGGCGTAGTAGTCAAAGAAAACGGTGCGGGAGGTCTGTGGTTCGAATCTCGGCCCGATTAACTCGGACACAGTGTCGTTAACGACTCGCCGCTACTGCGATGTTTCTGTAAAGATGTTTTGCCCAGGTGCTCAGACGCAGAGATGGACCGGTCACTTGTTACACATAAGCCGTATTACCACGAGTATCATGAAATTTTTTTCTTAAAACGTCCAGTGTTAAAAATTGCTGACGCTTTGTTTTCCACCTTAAGCTATTTTCGTCCCATATTCATTGTATTTCGAAGTTTTATTTTCAAGAAGATTTTAAACCTTTTACAGTTTCATGAAAGCGTTTTATGGCGGACGACACAATATTTTAATGGTCACCATATTTTCGCTGCGTAAAAGAGGACGGGTTTCTTTGAAGGTTATCACGTCTGCTGGTGTCCAAATTTTCTCCCATAATCAAGGAAACAGAAAAAAACAACAGTTATTACGTCTGCAGATGTTCAATTTTGCACCCAAAATCAAGTGATGCGCAAAAAAAGGTCATCACGCCGCAGGCGGTTGTTTGACATCTAAGTTCCCGCAATTTTCGTGTAAACATGATTTCACAAGTTTTTACTGTTCAAAATGCCAAAAAGGAGGACATCTTCTCCAAAAGGAGGACGTATGGAAAGCTTAATTTTGAGGTACCGCAGTTATTACAGTCAAACGCTCCCCATTTAATAACAAGCCCAATATGTCCACCAGTGCTTATTAATTCCCACTCCAGCGCCGATAATGATGCTCTTACGGGTATATGTCCAGTGGCCTACTATTCGATAGGGAGGATACATAAATATGAAACTTTAAACATATCCACTATAGACTGCAGAGACGAAGTTAGTGTTTGTTTTTGTTTCAATTTTCACTATTACGCTACATGCTAACACGGTTTTACATCTTTCAGGTGGCAGTGACTGAGATAAGCTTTGCTCCCATTGCTGTCGTTCTATGTAAGGCCTACACATTTCTTCCCAACAGTGCTTTTTCTTCTTATTGACGTCGGTGGTGGAATACAGCAGACCAAATAGGCCTTGGAAGGCGTGATCCGTTTTAATTGCCTAACTTTGATCAATTTGTTTAATTATCATTGTTTTAGGAAAAAAGAAAGAAAACATAGACATTCATCGAGGTACAGAAAGCCGTCGAGATCAAGATCTAAACACGGTTTGTACAAAAGATTAAGATTATTCTTCAATGGGCTAGCTTACATACTAGTTCAGCTAGTGGCGTATTAAGCTAGCTTGTACCAGTTTAGCCAGGCGGGCCTGCTGAGAATACTTCTTAACTTGTGCGAAACTGCCTAGCCCAGCCAGTACCAGAGATCAATTAAGCAATCAATACGCAAGAGGATGGACTTCTTGATCTTACAAATTTGTCTATTTGAATGGCAAGTTGAGCTCAAAAAAGATGCTCAACAGGCGGCAGCTTTGCATTGCGTTCGCTCTCTGTCAGTAGCACCTTGCACATTTTTTTTTCTATTCTTGTTGGATATAGCCAGTAATTTATATTTTTTGGTCAAAAACTGTGGTGTTGTTTTACCATTTTAATTTTGGCGTTATGATTTGTGTTATTTTAAATTCCGTCGGAAAACTGCACACGATCTTACGTCAACGGTCTGCATTAGATTGTTGGAATCGTTCTTAACAGCCTCTTATACCCATCTTTTTGCGTCTCTAGCCTATTTTGCGCAGTTGTGGTTAAAAATTGGTGAAGTTACGAATGTCGTCTAAATCACTAAATCGTACACTGCACAGCTGTGGGCAAAGTATTTATTTCTTGGCAACGCAAAGAAGTCATGCGTTTATGTCCTTGGGCTTGTTAACACTAACTACCCCCAAAAATTGCAACAATTGCTAGTCGATCACATTGCCGCGTAGGCTATGACAACACCCCTACAATATGTTCGATGGTTCTCTGGCAAAAATTAAGAAATTTCAGATTAGCATAATGGTGACTTCTGGAAAGCTGTGTCAGAAAAAAATAAATTGCAAATACTTAAGCAATAGCCTAAGCAGGTTTGATCACAAAATCTTGTCTGCGTTTGCGAATTAAATCAATTTCTCGTTGCTAACTCTTGTAAGATAAATGTGGTTGCAGACTGCGGCTGTTTGATGTGCCCACTCACGGATAAAACTGCAATCGAGAACTTGTGAATTAGAAACTTTAAAATGCCATAAGAATTCCTTTCCGAAAACCTGTTTGTAAATAGCACTAGCTTACCATGTAGGTTAGCCTGCGCTGATGACAAGTCTTGTGTTTTCCAGCGTCGTCAAGATCGCATCTCAGTTTCCCAGGTTCTCACACCATGGTAGTGCCATTCGACCAACCGGTCGATTTTGGATATGAGTATGACGAAGATTATCCGTTCGACTACTACGAATATTAACCAAATAACCACCCTCTTATGATACGTCGACTGCTTTTAGCTACTACTAGTTTAATCAGCCTTTGTACAGCTACGAGTACTTCAAGAAAACTTCGATTTATTAGTAAGCCCAATGCCAACTCATTGTTGTGGATTAATGTAAGCTTCATACGCAGCAACATGAACGCTTTTACTGCAAAAGTTGAGTGGCATATTTTTATTCTAGCTCAGGGCTTTTCAAACTTTGTTTGGGTTATGGCACGCTTGCACAATCTGGACAAAGCCTCGGCACACCCATCTACTTTGCAAAAGTTCACTACTTATAATAATATCAATATTTATTGCATTCCAGCGTCGCTGTTTTAATGAGAAGAGTGCGACTGCATACGTACACATACTCCTATCCAAGTAAATCCAAATTGCAAATAAGGGCCATCACTCATCATACAGTTAAGAGTCGACTGCTTGCTTTTTTAACCTTTTTTGCTGGCACACTTTTATCGTTAACACTTGCTTCCTTTCGTATGCCTATAACAGTGGTGGGCAAACTTTTTGCACGAAGGGCCGCATTAGAAAAAATTTTGAAGCCGAAGGACGCACTGCTCTAACTTGAACTCGAAAAATAAAATTCTTAAAACTCGGAACTTGCAAATATCTTTTTAACTCGAACTTGAAGTCGGTTAAAAATCGATCGAGTTCGCAGTCCTGATTAGGGGTATCAATATTGAGATACGAATTCAAGCAGCATTCTACTCTACTCCCAGCCAGAGTTGCCTTGGTGGAGGGGGGCTTGGCCCCCCTAGATGTGAAAAAACTGTTAGCAAGGAGAGCCCAGGGGGAGCTCTTAAAATCGGCATAGTCCTTGTGAACGTTTAAACTTTCGAGCAGAAGTTCTTAAACTGGGAGGCATAAAAAGTTTGCAAGGGAGGCGTTAGCAAAGCAGTGATTTAAACTAATGATTGAAAGTATATTTTAAAATCTTTTTTTTTTTTTTGTTAAAGATCGCAACTTTTTTCCAAAACAGCTGCACCTTTACCATTAAGTCGATTAAGACATTACAAATAAATCGTTAGCCTATATTTTCTGTATTTTTTTTTGGCGTGGTTGGCAGTGCCATATTGAGGCATCTCCAAAGTTTAGTCTCTCCAGTCGGGGATAGGGTATTTCTAGGGGTCCCACAATATACTCGGAATCAGAGGCAATAAATTTTAAAGAAAACTTGGTCAAAAACTTGTTGAAAAAGCGCTATAATTGCAATTACATGACGTAATATGGGGCTTTCATCCTGAGGAAATTTCTGGATGTGTCCCTTGAAACAATGCAGCTGAGGAAGAAAGTCGTTAACCGAGTCGAAAAAACGCGAAACTGCTCAGAATGCTTGTAGATATCAAAGGGCCCCTTTCTAGAGTTTTTTTTTAGGGGGAAGGGCAACGGTCTTCAGACGGCAGTGGTGGTGGTGCTTGGGAAAAAATAACTAACGCCAAAGGGGGCGTGACTGAAAAAGTTTAAAAACATTTGGTAAAAAATAATAGATTTTTTGCATTATGCAGAGCCTCCCTAGTTTGAATTTTACCAAGGCACCCCTGCTCCCAGCAGCGCAAATATCATTCAAAATTATGCAGTCCAGATGACCAATTGTTGCGGGCCACACGCTCCTTGGATCTTTGCATTCATGATGCACAATTCTTGTTCACATATAAACATCTCATAAAACAGTTGATGAGTTTGCAAAATAATTTTAAGGTGTCTAGTAACGATGTTTTTCAAAGTTAATTGCTAGCCAGCTTAACCAAAAATCTCAAATAGAAGTTTGATTTGACTCGTGGTCAGGCCCGCAGCTAGAAGCAAATGCTTAAGGGGGGCGAAAAATATTTTAAGGAGACTAAATTACCTACACCGGTATCATGTAGTAGTAACCAACTTTTTGCAGGAGGAGCAAAAAATTTTCCAGCGCCCTCGCCCTCCCTGGCAGCGGCTGTGAACATGGTCCACTATCGCATTGTCACATAAGAGAAAAAACAAATTTATAAATTGAAAAAATATTGGGTATTACACACCCAAAATGACGTATTTGCGAAAATCCCACCGAAAATTTATTCATGGTTTGTCGTTTTATAGCCCAGCCTATAAGAATGAAGAAGTTTGTAAGTAACAGCATATAATCACAAGATACTACGTAAAAACTGCTGAAATAAGAAATGCGAATAGGTAATAATCCAGAACAGTCGTAATAGGTGCAAGAAAACATCTAGCAGTTACAAGCTCAAATTACAAGGCCTAACCAAAAATTTTTCAGATTATATACAAGTTTTACCCAAAATTTTAAGGCAGGTTGTGAGCACCCTAACTTAAGTGGGTAACAAAAATTCTAAAATGTAACTTGGGTAAAACATTTGGGTATATTATACCCATTGTCAAAACTTGGGTGTCTCAAGGAGACTACCCAATAAAGTACCCAAGGTTTTTGGGTTAAGATAACCCATTATTTTTTACAGTGTAGGTAAAACTTTGAGCTGTTACAACTTAAAAATTGTTCTTTTGCTAAATTTGTAAAAGTACTCGTAGGCTACTCGGTCGAAGTTTTTTGCGGTACTCGTACCAAGTTGAGTACTTTACTCCATCACTGCTGAAAAATCTACGCTATCCGTATGATGCCGGTACTGTTATAGCTAAGATGGATAGTAGCCTAAGACGTGATGTCTCAGTAAACTATTAAGTAGAAACCAACAGTTGATATACTGCTGATAACATATAGTGTATCGTTGTGTTTCTTTTTATTACATAATTTTGTTTGTAGCAATAACGTTAACACTCCAAACAGAGACTGCGACTTTCCCTTAGCTTTATAGTATTGAAAGATATTGAGGCACTCCTTTATTTACAGTAAATGAAATAAACTACCACTACATTGCATGTGGCTCTTGAATTAAAAGCCTTGCCCACCTCTGGGCTATATGGACAAAGAAGTTACCGAAAATCAAAATCAAATCTTCATTATACTGGCGGTATTACGCGAAGCGTGTAACGAGTTGCGGGGTCCACCTCCGCTGCTTAGCGTCTGAGCAACACAGCTCCGAAGAAACGTCGCAACGGTGGCGAGCAGTTGGCGACACTGTGCCGATTTGACCGGCCCGGGAATCGAACCCCAAACCTCCCGTACCGATAGCGTGCGCTTAGCGACTGAGCTAACCGAAACCGATATTTGAGTAAATTAGCTAACGCTCTGAGCGCCAGAAGTCCTAAAACAAACGTTCGTCTTCAAAAGTTTACTAAAATCTCGAGAATGGACTCCCGGGCAAGAAATGAACACGCTGCGACAAGAGTTTATAAATTAATGTCATAAATGATAGAAATGGCATGGGCCGCTAAGAAACCCGCCAACGAGCTACCTAATCGGTATTTCTACTGGTCCGCTAACGGCCTGGTTCTATCTTTGTTTATCACTTAGCCGCTAACACTTCGAAATCTCTTTAAGTTTGATTAATGCGATTGAAGGTTCGGAAAAAGAATGGGCTTTATTTTTGGTATGAGTTGCCGGGTCGGTTACGGTTACTGGGCTAGAGGTTCCGGGTCGTGGGCGGTCCGGGCCTCAAAAAAGTCAGCCCGAGCCATCTCTAATAAATGAGCAAAGGATTACTACGGTACGGAATTATTTTCCATACTACATTCATCTAAAAACATACCGTACCGTAGTTTCGTAGCCTATCTCGCAAAAATACCGTACGTAGCTTAACAGTACGGTACGAAATTCTTTTCGTACTGCAATAGTGCACCTTTCCGTACCACATTTTCTCAACCAGTTTACGTCAAGAAAAATTCAGCAGCAAATTTTTGCCATTGCATTTTTTTTATTTAATTGCATACTTATCCGCCTATCACAAAAAAGCGATCAATGCAATATATAAGCTCGCTTAGAAGTTAGCCATCTGTCTGCCACATCAAGGGGGGGGAATCCCGCTAAGTGCCTTTCACAACGGCACAACAAGTAAATTTGCCGGCTTGATCTCCACACTGTCCCTTTAATTTTGAGCGTCACGCAGGAAAGCTGTGAATGCCAATTTTAAAGTCATTGGTTTGATCCAACTCGGAATCAAACCCGAGTCTACAACTCCCGAGACGGACGCTCTTACCCACTAGCGTAGCCAGGATTTTGCAATGGGGGGGGGGGGGGGGAGTTAAGCATGGCGGATCCAACAAGTTTTGGTGGGGTGGGTGTAATTTTGAATCAGTTTGAATGCTACCTAAATGCAACGACGTTTAGACTCGAAAACGGACGTAAATAAGCCGTTTGAAAATGTTTTCCTGTCAGAAGCGTATTCAGAATTTTTTTCAGGAAGTAGGCATCAATTTTCGTCACTTTTTAAGAGTAGATTTCTTGGCAGAGTTAATTTTAAGCAACTTAAGTGACAAAACAACTCTAGAGAGTACGGATGCATGCTCTTCCGGAAATTTCTTAAAAATTTGCATTCTGCAACGTCCATTTTAATGCTTTTTGAACAATTTTTAAGGAAAGTTTGGCCCCTAACTATGAGTGCTTCACCAATCATGCATTTTGTTCGCACAGTTTTGATTATGCGTGCTTAAAGCGGCTAAGGCATATTGTTATGAAGAGATTCGACATTATGAAAACATTGCACTCGTCTAAAACATAGTTGAAATGGCTGGTGGGGAAGGATGCATACGCAGCATACTCCATATCCCCACTGAATCCGACCCTGGTTGTATAATAACAAAATACATGGCCTCAAATTTAAGAGATATGTTTTAAACTAAAAATACCGAAGGTAATTAAGGCACAATTGTTGTAAGGAAGTCAAAGGAATGCTTTCTGGTGGTACTAGTAATACGGTATTCAAATGTTAGCGATTCAGTTCTTTTTTGAGCGACAATAGCCTACGTACATCATTTTTGCTTGAAATCCTTTAGCCGTTTTTCTACGGAAGGTCTGAGGGGCCGAGGGCAGTTGCATGTACAGGAGTAGCACTACCTGCTAATAAAATTACGTCATTGCTTCATTAGGCATAACGGCAAAGAACAAGATTCAGGAAACAACGCTACGTAATTCTTGTTATTATGACAATTACAAAACCAGATATCAAGGACAACTTATCTAGCACTTCAAAATAAATAACAGAAAAAGAAGTAAGTAGGACGTTACTTGAGGCTCAATAGGGTTGGGGGTTACAACCTTAATGAGGTTGGGGGTTACAACAACCCCTACCTTCCCGTGGCTACGCCACTGCTCTTACCACTCGGTCATTTGAGCTGGAATGACACGTCAAAGTCCAGATTTATCGTCCTTCTCTCATAGCTGTTGAACAAAACTTAGCTTTTATTGGCAACAAAACATTATTGGTTGATCCTCCATATCAGTAGAGTAAAAAGCAAAAACTTTGGGGGGGGGCAAGGAGCAGAGCCGGTTTTAAAGCCAATGATCAAGGAGATCCATTTTCGTTTGCCCTTAGCAACCTCTAAAAAAGTTTTTCTACTAGTAGTTATCAGCTAATAGCCTACGAAGCCTACCTTTTTCAAGAGAACAAAGCAGTTTTAGTGGAGTGGTGAGACCTCATATTTTTGCAGGTCTGTATAGCCTTGGCCTTTGCTGCAACTCTTGTTCTTTGGTTAATTGTTTTGATGTTTGAATACCGATATTATGTTGTATATATTCATTGAGGAATTAAAACTCTTGATTTCGTCAGGTATGTAATCAGGAGTGGCACTGGGACACCCCACCCCCCTTGCTGGACGAAAAACTTTTTAGAGGTTGCTAAGGGCAAACGAAAATGGGTCTCCTCGATCATTGGCTTTAAAACATTTTTGGTGGTGAGCAGCGAGCACAATTACTGATGTGGTAAAGTTATACTGCCGTCATTTGGCAAAATCCATCATCTCCACTTTTCGAGAAAATCAAGTTTTAGTTTTCAGGTTTTTTCAAGAATGTTCCTGATCGTAGATTTTTATAATTTTTGGTTTGATAAAAGTGCTTGATCATAAAAGTTTAACGTTAATAATTTTAATCAATGAATGTATAAACAGCGCATGAATCTTGCGTTCGATTTTTATCCAAATTTGCGTTGAACCCAATTAGCTATTCCGTCACCATTATTATTGTTTCATATTGTTACGCACAATTTTTTCACTGGTGAGATGAAAATTTTTGAGAAATGCATTGAACTTTGTTTATGACGCAATAACAAAATTAACAATTACAAGTGGAGTTAACAGGTTTTGCCAGATACTTTTGAAAATTTTTGACAACTTTTTGTACAGAAGTGGAGTTCATGGGTTTTGCCACCACAGATAACTCGAAATCGGTTAGGAGCACAAACTCGATATTCGCACACAAGAAGGGCATTGAAGCAACAATTGAAAAAATGCGAAAAAACGAAATTTCAAAATTTTGGAGTTAATGGGTTTTACTTTTTGCCAAAATCTAACCGCATCGTACTGTAGTAACACCTTGTAATTGAGGTGTGGTAACTTATACTAATACTGCCGTAAATATCAAGAACGACGTAACTGCAAAACTGTAATTGTTACAAAAAAACAATTAGAAGGTAACTGCAAAATGAATTGTGCGATTTCAAATTTTAGCATCATAAAACTTAAATCAATAGAACAACGTAACTGCAATGTTACGGAATAATATTTTGCGGTTACGTTGCTCTTGCAATTTATCATCACAGAAAAAACGCCACTATTGCAAGACCAAAAAAAAAAGCGTAAGCAACGTGACGGTGTTTCCATAAGTTTTTATGGAGATTAACAAGAAAAAATCTCAAAATCAGCGTAACGAAAGTTAGGTTGTTCTAGAAAATTTATTAGCCGCATTTTGGGGAAAATGATGTGATGAACGGGGTAAAAAAGTGGGGAAAACAATTACTTGGGGGGAGTTTTCCACATTCAGTGTTGAATAGGCCCAGATAGAATGCCAAAACTGCAAAAACTCCAAATCGAAAAAATTGCAGTTACGTCGTTCTTGATATTTACGGTAGAATGGCAGACCAATACTATTGACGTCTGCTGATATTAAGTGCTATAGTCATTCTCCTAAATATTGCGGAGCTGGTAATTCCCCTAATGCGTAGGACTATAACGATATTTCCTATAATATAGCCTTCATCTCAAAATTTATTGAGCAGGTATAAAAAGCATCCTTTTCTACACTCTCAGACCAAAAATCGATCGCCTACTCTATTTTAAACTAAGAAGATTCTACACAATGTTACTTACCTATTTTTTTGCAGCTTAGGATTTTTGTGGTAGTGAAGAACATGCATCATGGAGATGACCTACTTGAGCATCGAACCCGCGAAGCCAGCTTCGAAGCCCAATGCACCAACCACTCGGCCAACTCCATGTTCTTAACAACAGGTCGACAAACACATCCTTGGATTCAGTGGAACTTATAGTGCGTCATTTGGCAGAAAAAGAAAAAATAATTGATCACTCCGTGGTATAAAGATAATTTTGCGCAATGCGAGAAAATCTTCGCGCTTTACGGGAATTTTAAGATTGCATATTTCCATGATGTAATGCTGAATTTTGAGAGTTAAAATTAAATTTTCAGGATGTCATACGACGTTTTTCCTTTGCATTCCATCTGTGTGTTTTAATCGCCATAAAGCAAAGGAAAGACAAGTAAAAGATAGGCTAAGTTAAGCTAAAAGCAGGAAAGGTTAAGAGACACTATGGATTTGCTCTGAAATACTTCGTAACTTTTTAGAACCAGAAACAATCAATGCAAAGCACTAAATCTTGGACGTAGCAACGATCAAAAGTTAAGGGCAAAGGTGGAAACCCAAACCTAGCCTAAACCTGAAAACCCGGTTTTAAAGGAAATTTTTGAAACCCAAACTGAAACTGACACTTACTCAGCCAAATTTTCGAAAACTTAACCCTGTACCAAAACCGTGTTTTCTTGAAACATTAAAACCGAAACTTAACCCTGTACCAAAACCGTGTTTTCTTGAAACATCAAAACCGAAACTAAAACCTGTTCAGAATTTTTTAAAGTTTTGGGTTTTAAAAATTGTCGTCACATCATTACCAGAACAGTTCCTCTAATGCTGAGCGTGATCAGAGAAGCTGTGAATATTAATTTTTCTAGTTTTGGTTTCGCCGGACTGAGAATCAAACCCAAGTCGACAACTTCTGAAGCAATTGCCCTCCTCAATCGGCCATCTGAACTGCTACTTACATCGTAATAAAACAAAAACGCCAAGACATCGTAATAAAACAAAATTCAAAATAAAAAAGCTTTCTTGGATAAAACTTAAACCGAAACTAAAACACAGAAACCGAAGCTGTGCGCAAGCAAAACTGAAACCGAAAATGAAACCTATTTTTTAACAGCCGGGAAACCAAACCAAAACTGAAACCTGACAACTGGGTTTCAACACACCGAAACTGACACTCTAACGCCAAGTAGCCAGGTTTCCACCCTTGATTAAGGGCAATTCAAAAGAAAGGAGTTTGTATTGCTATGACCAATTAACCATCCGTGAAAGTAGGCTGCTATCCAAGCCCGCAACCAGAAGAAAACGCTTGGAGGGACAAAATTTTTTGCCAATATAGAGCAAGAATTTTTTAGGTAGGTACACGTACCAATAACTGATTTTTTGAGGCAGGTCAAAATTTTTTTCTAGTGGAGAGGGGCGTAGGGTTTCTGGCCTGAAGCTATCGTTGCTCCTACCTATTGCCTGCTGTACGACGCTGCCGAAATTCTTCGCATATAGTTCTATTAGACTATACAAAGCATAAGTTAAAATCGCTTCATTTCACGATTTTTTGCCGATGGAATTCAATAAAACTTCGTTTAATTGGAATGTATAGCCTATACTCACTTTAGACAGAGAAATCCGCGTAACAGAGACGTTGGAAGAGGAGGGTTTTGAATAATCCCATTAAGATCCTAGATCTATGGCACATTTAGGATAGGAATACTGCAGAAGTGGTCGGCTTTTCCGCCAAGTCAGCTTCGGCGTAACCGGGTGTTTGTCGGTAACGGCATAGTTTTCAGTGCAAAAAAAGGTCTGGGGTTCGATTCTTGGACCAGTCAGATCAGGCCCAATTTGCCCATGCATTTGCTATTTTTGTTATTTTGAGTGAAAAACACCCAAAATCATGAAAAGCTTGTAGGCCTAAACCTTTTTACGCTTGAGAAGTTGGATAATCTGTCAGAAGAACACCGCGATGTGACGTCATCAACAGCGCAACACTTAGTGTGACGTCACCAGTGCCATTTAGATTCTTTTTGTGACATCAAACTTGCGTTACCACAGCTGCACACTTTCAGTCATCGCCACTAAAGACAAAGAAATTTTATGACATGACGTCGTGAACAACGCTACATTGTTCACGTCGTGAACAACGCTACATTGTACATTGCTACAATCAATGACATCAGTATTCGTGGCAAACTTGACTAACAGCGTTGTGCACCTTTAAAAATTTTGTTGAGAATCATGCTTATACATTTAGATTAATCCGTTTTTCAAAAAACATAGTGTGATGTCATCTATATTTTAGCGTTCCTTATGACGTCATCAAAGACGCAAATATTTGTACAGTCTCACCAAACTTGCCTTCTGTCGCCGAGCATCTTCAGTCACCCATATTTAGCAAAAGTATTCACTACATCAGTGCTTTTCAACCTTTAAAAAAGCGGTTCACACTTTTTTATTTCGCCGAAATTTCATCCGCACTAACTAACCACAGTTACGGTATGCAGCTATTTGCCTCTTCTGTTTGTGGAATACCAATGGTTTGACATACGCTAATAACATGCCATGCAAAACTACTGCTATTCAACAAATAAAATTGTTATTACTGAAATAACCATGCTTCAGAGTAGAGTCGAAGTGAGTTGAGTTTGTATAGTTTTAGTATCGATGGCTTAATCTGCAATGAATTGAACCTGGTCTCTTCTCTGATTTACTTCTCTCGCTAGAACTGTTTTAAATACGTAGACCTATACCAGAGGTCAGCAAACCTTTTTGGCTTGCTTGCCAAAGTCAGCCAAAGCAAGCACAAATATTGTCCACGCGCCAACGAAAATATATCAAAACATTCTACTTTACATCTTTAAAAGCGTACGTGAAAAGCCTTGAAGAATAAAATGTACTCAAACGGTAAAAACACAAAATAACCAAAATTAAATTTTCAACTCAACTGAAGAAAAAACGCCCAAACAAAAGCAGTCAGCATATTGGCTGTTTCAAAATAAAACATGAATAATAAGCTTTTTAAAGATTTTCTTTTTAAATATCAGTCCGACAAAAAGGTTTGATTACTTTTCTTGTGCTTTGCTTCGGCTGCATTGCCGCTGATAGAGATTTTGCACCGGGCTTATATTCAGCGACCTTTAGAGATATAGGCTACAGTTTATACACGCACGGCTATTAGTCTCACTATTCAAGCAGGCTACTCAAAACGATATTGCATAAAAGTGTAGCTAAAGGACTAGTACGTCTACTCTCGTTACGAGAAAAGTGTTTAGGTTATGAACGCAATAAGTTGTTGCATCCAAATGTATTTTTTGTAACCATTTGACATCAAAAGCATCAAAACAACGATTTTTTTCGAGGCTTCGCTCACGAGCCGGATCAAAACACTCGCGTGCCAGCGGTTGCCCACCTGTGGTCTAAGCTGCAGACATAAAGGCACTTCAAAAATAAGAAAAAAAGTTATTCAGCAGCTTTATTCATATCGAAAGGCAGGCAGCTAATGACTCGTTTGCTGCTGCATATTTTTGGAAATTTCAGACAAGTTAGGCACAACGTCATCCTCCGGTGCGACTTGCTTTATGAGAGCAACAACCCTGTTACGAACTCCAACCATAGCCCTGGCACCAATTGAAGCCCGAAGCAGGGTGCATTACGAAGCTTGGGAAGAAAAATTTCTTTTAGTGATGCTGCAATCATTGTACATCTCCGTTGCATGCTATTATCGGACAGGGCTAGCTTTTGCACTTTGGCCACAGCCGTAGTTCCTCCATGATCTCCTGCGCTACTATCTCTCAACACGGCTTTACCACGCTTTCTGCTAAGGTAAATGGTTTCCTTTGAGACATAAGGACATGAGCTATTTTTAGTGATGATGCGACGAGAGGCTGATTAGAGCGTGCCACCATTAACTGCTCGAACTGATGCTGTTGTTCAGCACATTGTCGTGCTTGCTGTTTGAAGAATGATGCAATATCGTTTAGTCAGCGACATGGCCTAGCGGTACCGCGCGCAGGTGACAGATCCTGCGTGACGGGTTCGATTCACGACTGGAGCCGATCGCATTTGGCATATATAACGGGTGGCTGCAGACTCGAAGAGCTCAAGATCACTTCGCAGTCTCCCTCAATTACTGTTGAATTTTCAGTTCAATATAATTTGAAAATAACCTTAGTTAGGCCTATTTATTTAATGATGCCGACTTATTTTTGTGTTCAGAATGCTTAGTATCTCTACCTTTTCAGTTTATGCTTTTCCATTGATGAATTGTTGCATATGTCTTGGCTGAAAACACAGCGACCCGAAGGGTACTTTTCGTCTGAATCTTTGACGAATCCCAGCTCACTAAATGCGTCGTTCCATTTTCGCTTTTTACTACATTGTTGCTTTTTCGTTTGAACTGCAGACTGTATATTTTCTTTCGCTTCTTGCTGTCCTGCAGCTGCATCTTGCTTATTAGAAATAAAGCCAAAATTCACAAGACTCATGTTTTAACCACAACCTAATTGGAATAACAACTATGCCAGTAACGCTAATGAAAAATACTTTAAAATGACAGTTAACCACTCTATAGAAATCAAACGCATACTCAGTTGACTGTGAATATACAGTCAACTGAGTATGCGTTTGATTTCTGTAGAGTGGTTAACTGTCATTTTAATCACGGTGCTGATGCGTGCGTCTACCCAAACGTTAGCTGGGTGCTTTCGTGCAACTCACCACTGCCCTTCATTTTTTGAAAAATACTTTGCTAGAACCAAGCCTACTGTACGTATGCACTAATTCAAACAACTTTTCCATAATTCTCTGGGTTTCTCGTGGATTTTATCCTCAGCTACTGAGAGTATCCTGAGTCTGGCTGACTTTTCTATTGCAACCATAATTCGTTTGTACATAACCTGCACAAGCTATGAGTTTTTACTTTTATTGGTAATCGCTGAGTAGATCTGTGAAAGTGTTTTCTCTTGACCTCATGCTACTGCTGTGATGAATAGCTCTCATTAATGCTTTGTAGTTGCACGAAGACTTTCCAAGTTTATGATACGACTCCCCTATGCGCTCTTTAAATGATTCACACGTTAGCGCTTTACTTATAATGTAAATGGCATTACGTAGTTGGTAAAGCACAAGCATAATATTGAGCGTATGTGAAACGTAAAGTTGATGTCGCAGCGTAGCAATCCTAGCTAGTATTTTAATCGCTTTTATTAATCCCATTGTTTCTACGTATTTGTTCATTCATAAACCGATTCATCTGCAATAACAAACAATTAAAAGATAATGCGAACAACCTTGAATGCATTGCATGAGTGCAATTTTTTTCCAAACAAGATTTTGCGAAAGCAATTTTTTTCCAAACAAGACCTAAAAACTAATTGTTGCTTACAAAAAATTGAACAAATAAATTGTATTTGGTAAGAAGTCACATGAAATTTCATCTGCACATCGTTTGTCATCCGCCCTAGTGCTTATCGTCGCACGGGTGCAAAAGCTCTGCACCACATTATATAAAAGAGAAAATGAAAGGTAAGCGCGACGTCATCAAAGACGCAAATATTTGTACAGTCTCACCAAACTTGCCTTCTGTCGCCGAGCATCTTCACTCACCCATACTCAGCAAAACTATTCAATTCATGATATAAAAAGAGAACATTTCGTGCGGAGCTGCTGCGCTTTACCGAATGCGCGATCGCGCATTGAAATATTTTCCCGCAATGCGCATACTATTTTCCCAATTTTACCCATCAAAAATACTCGGCCGATTTTTCTAAAATTTTTTGCAAATAAACCATGGATAAGTAAGTTTCATTTCCTTGCAAAAAAAAAATTAAAACTTTGTTCAATAAAAATAATTTAACAAAGTTTGTAAAAAAACGTTGCGCATTCGGGGAATGACGTATAATTTGTTTAATGTACAGTTATTGTGGAGTATTTAATATATAATTTTGATATTGTACTACTATATTTCAGCGTTCAACCCTCATACGGCTATTGGGGCTAAAGAACACTAATAACATATCGTCACGTTAGTGCAAAAACTGCGCAAGTCAATTTTTTGTGTTTTGAGAAAAACGCAAAAAACATGTGATTGAATGTATCTACTCTTGCGTCACAAGGAAAATAACAATAGAAGAAAGAATAAATGGTTTCATGGTATACTATGTTTTATTATGATTTAATAATTGTGCTGACTTATGTCATTTAGAAACTGGAGCATAACTCGCGAACGCGTCGACGTATTTTTTCAAAAAGTGTGTCAAGCGTTAGCGCTGACCCCGAGGAACAAGTTGGTGCTAAAAACTCAATTTCGCCAAAAAATGACTTACGCAGTTTTTGCACTAACGTGACGTTATGTTAGTCTTCAAATTTTGTTAATCACTTAAGAATTCCCAAATCAAGCTGTTTCAAGGTAGTTAACATCAAATATTATTTGATTTTATGATTTTCATGATATTATAATTATGGTGTTTCCGCATAAGTCAATTGGGGTCAAATCTGACCCCAAGAAAATAAAAAACATTATTAACTTATGTTAGTCGAAAAATTTATGCTAAATCGCTTTAAGAATTCCCAAATCAATTTCTTTCAAGGTTAATCATACCACATATTCTCTGATTTTACTTTTTTATCATGACATATGATATTTCTGCAGCACATAGCCTACCTAAAAGTCAATTGGGGTCAAACTTGACATGATTGAAAATGACTGATGTTTTCCAACTTAGCTTGATTGCTTTTGACGTTAGCTCAATAACGAGAATAGACTGCCATAGTGGCTTTGTCTTTTCCAACCACTTCTCATGTGATTTTGTTCATTAATTATCGTCGTTAATACAGAAAAAAACAGTAAAACGACTTAATGCGAATGAAAATTACTTCTCAATCACCATTCCTGGTGCTTTCGACAACTATATTGGGTTTAATTTCGCTTTAAAACAACACAGAAAAATATTGTTTTATTTCGCTTAGCCTACTTTTTTCTACTTACTGAAATATCACGCGGTCTAGTTACAACATACAACGCACATACATAAGTTACAACGCACACATACAACAAAAAAAATTCCCAAGAAAGTACAAAGATGCGTCATATAACTTCGTTAAAATAGGTTCACTTCAAAACATGTAATCTATTCAGCAGTATAATAGTAATGCTGATCTGAACCAACAGAGGAATAATCATAAACTTCGTCGTAATTGCACAAGTAATTATCGTAACCGTAATCATATTCGTACTCATACTTGATACAGGATGGACGCGAACCGTAATCATAATCGTACTCATAGTTCATACGGGATGGGTGCGCCGATGCTGTTGTTGACACTGCAATGATAAACTTACAAGTAACCCACGAATATGAATACTGCACAAACGCCGACACTAACTGTAGGCCCTACATCAAAAACATTTTACAAATATATTAAAATTCATTACCAAAAAGATGTAGAGAATTAATACACACCACTAAAACTACCTTGACAATTTCGCATTAAAAATGAAGTTATTATGCTGGTAGAAATAGCCTACCAGCAGTATCCTGAAATCAGTCAAAATGTCACTGCATAAGGTCTGTTTACACTGAATGCAATTTTAGTCCGATTTGTTGTGCGAAATTTCATAAAATTTTGACGTAAGAAGTTGACAAAAATATTTTCCACACAATCCGAACGGAAACAATTTTGCTTTCTACTAGTTGTTTTATGAAGCATCTAACGATTGTATCCCAGAATGCTGCGCAAAGTGACGTAGCTTTACGTCATAACCTCTGACTGTTTCGTAACCTACGTCACTGTACGTACGAAAAATTTCATCGTATTCCGTGTAAACACACCTTTACACTTTCATTCGACTTCAGTTATAAAAAAAAATATGGTCAGAAGTTAAATAAAAATACTGATGATGTTTTTTTTAACCAAAATCGATTTAAATTAAATTAAGTGTGAGCAGTGATAATTTTAGTGATTTTAGCATACAGCTGAAATTTCAACCAGCATATTAAGAACATAAATTAAGTAGGTTAAATTAGGGTGGCAAAGGACGAGAAGCAAATTCTTGGACCGAAAAGATAGAACTTATGGTGCTAGAACGTCTTCGGTTGCGATGTTACTAAGTAAGAAAAAATATATTACTTTTTTGAACAACATTAAGGTTGACTATTCAGACCAAGAGCAAGATTATTTTAAACTTTCAACAGGGACAAAAATTCAATAATCACATGCATTTTGAGGAACAACTTAAAAGGTAAACAAATGGTCGTCAGGCCTATTGCTATCTTTTCAAACTAAATGATAAAGCGAAAAAATAAGCAGCTTGCAACATTGCTTGCACAGGGTAATCCCAAAGCAACTCCTTATTCTAAAACAATAGTGGTTTATTTTTGAAGTGTAGTTTCTCCACGCAATAATCAGTAATCACTGAATTATGAGTACACTGCATGGGTTTTTACTTAAAATTTAACACTTGTTCATTTATTTACTGTGGTTCGATTCATTTTAAATTATTCTAATCACACCTAATACATCACAAATACTAGTTTACAAAATACTATTAAATTTATTTCAAATAGCCTGAAATAGGCCTATAATAATTAAAATTGGTAAAATAAAGAAAAAAGCACAGATTTAATTGCTGAACATCAACGAACACACACAAAAAAATTGAAAGACATATTACAATAGGCTATTGGAATTAAACGTGATTAAAAATGAAGAGTGACTTTCAAATAACTCTTGTTTCTGTAGGCCTACATACTTTCAAGGCTTGGTTGTTCATCAAAATTGTGCCATAGTCGGCTGCGCTTCGTTTCGAAAAAATCGGGAAAAGATTAAAACTTGGTCAACATTAGTGGTTTACAATTGTGGTCCTTGGCCCCTCATGGGGACCACGAAATATTCTCTGGGGGGCTACGAGAGTAAGCCTCATAAATGAAAACCAGGGGCGGATTCTTTAGAGGTTTAAAGTGTTTAGTGCCAGAGGTGAGCACGGTACTTTTTTAAAGACCGGCGGTACCGGTACTCGGTACCTGAAAATCAAAAGCACGGCGGTACCTATCAAAAAAAGTTCCAGAAAGGAAGTACTGCACTATATTTTGTTGATTTTAAGTTAAAACTGTAGAGTTTTATAGTAATTAGTTACCGGTAGTACTTGGTTCGACACAATTCACGAATTACAAACTACGTAACAACCATCAAAAAGTGTACAAAATAAGCTATATAGCTAATCGCAAGTGACACAAAACAACAACAACAAGTCTATTTCGTTGCTCTTAATGCACAGCAATAAATGAAATACAAGCACAACTCAGCAACGGGCAGCTGCGAAGGGACCAGAGGTCTTCGAGTCAAGCAGCAACCCCTCGTAGTTAGGTTGTAAACAACTAACAAATTCCGTGATAGAGCTTCGGGAGAGACTTTGCTTTAAGTAGCCACAATAGTGCAACTGTCAGTGCATTTATAATGAACATTTTTATTAAGGAACTAAACGTTTTCGGCCTTTCATCTGGGCCTCGTCAGAGAAATAAAATAAAAACATATATTAACTCGAAATCAGAATGAAATGAAATTTTTTTTTTTTAAATCAGAGAGCAGTTAATGCATCAGCGTAATAATAACACAAATAATGACATGCCAATTCAGGTAATATATATGCATATTATACAACACAGTATGATCATAGGTCTTCAGTATTTATGCATACAGTTTTTAAACAATAAAACAATATAAATTAATGGTTACGATGACGAAATACATTTAAAACACATTCAACAGAATCGACGAACCTCCTCCATAAAGTTGGGCATTTAGCTTAGGGTTGTGTTTTTTTGATCAGTAGAGCTTCTTGAATTTTTGTTTCGTACTTGGTAGTACATTGCCGGAGTATTTGAAAATTGTTTAGGTCGTATTCTGTTTCCAAGCATATTTTGTAATCCTTAATATGATCGTGAATTGCCGATTTTGTGTTTTTCGAGTATAAGTGTTCTTTCACTCTGGTATTCATATGGCGTGTCGTCATACCAATGTATGTGTTATTCGTATCACACGAACAAGTAAATTTATACACGACATTAGACATCAAAGCAAAAGGAGTATCACATTTGAGAGGAAAATACGAGGCAGTTTTCATGGTAGTAAAATATACGTTAATATCGATACTAAACTTAAGTTTAATCAAGTTTGCTAGGCGTTTTGCAATTTGGTTAGAAGTTTTTCCGTAATATGGTAAGCCGTTTACTTCTGTAATAAAAATGTTCATTATAAATGCACTGACAGTTGCACTATTGTGGCTAACTAACAAATTATTGTAGCTTTTAGAGATAATAACTTTTAGAAAAAAATGTCAGAAAAAAAAGCAGATAAAGCTCACAAAAATTTAGAAACAATAAATCAAATTTGCTTGTAATTTTTCAACAGCCTTTCCTTATACTTCATCTTAAAGTCGTGGAACAATAATTTTTTAACGTCATGGGGAATGCTATTCCATAAATTAGCGCCAGCATATTCAATGTGTTGTATTTTTGTGTTGTACTTGTGGAGATACGAGGTAGGTGTAAAGCATCTCTGGAGGAATTTGGGGTGCAGTAGGAATAAGTATCTGTGGAGAATTTGAAGTGCACCTTTTACTTTACACTTACTGCACCCTTTGCACCTACCGATACATAAATTTTGCTACTTCAAACGGATATGAATGCTCCAATTTCAAAATTTGTAGTTAGTAATAGCACGGGTTCACTCTATCCTTACATAAAGTATTCGTGATTATTTTAATAGCCTTATTTTGAGGGTGTCTCTATTTATGGAATAGTATGAAATAGTATGGCATAGTATGGAATAGTATAGAATAGTATCGAATAGTATGGCATAGTATGAAATAGTATGGCATGATATGAAATAGTATGTCCCAAATCCCCTGACGCTCATTGGTCCTGGAGCCCCATTTATGCCTAGGATATGCCCCAGCGCCCTAAATTAACACCCTATTTCTAGGACCCATTTATTGCTTCAACCGTCCTGTCCTGAAGTCCTTTTGCCCTAAATTCAACTCTTTATATATACCCCTTTACTCTATGCCCCAAACGTCCTATCGCCCAGTTCTGCCATACTATACCAGTGCCTTACTATTCCATACCATGCCATACTCCAGATACTATTCCATGCTGATCCATACTATGCCATATTATTCCATACTATGTCATACTATTCCATACTATGTCATGCTATGTCATACTATTCCATACTATGTCATACCATTCCATACTATGCCACACTATTCCATACTATGCCACACTATTCCATAATTAGAGAAACCGTTATTATGAAGTCTTTGCGGCTTAGTTAAGTTAGATTTTGAAGTTGATGCCCACACTGGCAACCCATAAAGGAGATATGAATGGATAAGGGTGAAATATGCGGTACATAACGTGTTTGCAGGTAAATAATGCCTCAGCCTGTCAAGTATAGGTCAACTGAGCGAGAAATGTTAAATTCTAACTGCAAAATGTGAGGTTTAGAAGAAAGTTTGTAGTCTATTAAAATTCTCAAGGATAGAAGCAATGCAACCATTTCCCTCGCCCATAGAAAGCGCCGCTACTCAAAGCGAAAACCTATTTTTATTGAAGAGCACTTTTTGCGCAGAATTATTGCGACAATAAGATTTTTTTAGAATTTAAATGAATTGGGACCCCAAAACCAGAAGTGTCCTATGCTGGAATTTTCAATGGAAGGAGTTCGTCATTAATTATTTATAATGACGTCAAATCTTTTAGCAAAGTCATTGAAATAGAAACAGAATTTTTAACACCGAAATGTCCGAAGCAGGGGTACCCAATTTTTTGTCATCGACATGGCCTATCGGTACCATGCGCAGGTGACAGATCCTACGTGACGCGTTCGGTTCGCGGCTGAAGCAGAACGTATTTCACATAGACTACATAACGGGTGGCTGCTGACTCGAAAAGCAAAAGCTCACTTAGCAGTTTCCCTGAATTACTGTTGAATTTTCAGTACAATATAGCGTAGCGACTTCCACTCGCTATATTCCCCTTTTCGTGAACACATGACGCCTGGAAGACAACGCCTACTCGTTCAAGCCTCAAACGCAAAACGGTCAATGAAGCATTCTCAGACAAGACAACATCACCCGCTGCTTTAGATGCAAGGTTCATTTGTGTACGTGCATTATGGTGATAGCCTACAAGCTCCTTTTCATTACATAGACTTTGGAACTGGTTCTCGAACGCTATGAGTCTTTATATATAGATACAGGCCTACAGTATTTATTTGATTTATCTTTTTCTCCTAGAAGCTTGTCAGTTTATATAGATCACCTTTTTGTTTCTCAAATAACTTGCGTCATCCGGGCAGTTGGCTAGCATTGTTGCGTCATCGCACGTGCTAGCTGCAGTTTAAAAACCCTGTGCGACATTGTTTGCTTTCTGGTTGGATGCGGATTGTGAAATATGCGAAGTGAATGTGCTGGTTTGAAGGATCGCGATCGATTGCTAACAAAGTTTTTTTTATCCGATTTAATCGTAATACATTGTGATGCGACAAACTGTGTGGAGTCGGTATAGGAAGGAGAGAAGCGAGCACGGCCAACGAACAATATTGTACTGGATTTGAACGAAATTCAGTACTATTCAGTCGACTCGCTTCAATAATTTGAAAATGACACCACATAGTGTTTCCTCCCGGGAAATTTGGGGTTTTTGAGCTTCCCGTTTCCCGGGAAATTTATGTCGGGATCCCGGGAAATTTTTTTTTACATAGGCAAGTATTTCAGTGGTACGAATATCTATCAATCCGACAAAAAAAAAATGCGTTACTGCAAATTAAAAAAATTTATTTTGTTTACTAAGAATTATTTTTCAAAATTCGCAAAATTTTTAAGACAAAATGCTTGTGAGAATCACAATTTTTTCCTCAATTTGTCAAAAAAATTGAAACTAAGTTTGTCAAAACAACGTAACAAAATGCTAAAAATGAGATCTGAAATGCTAAAAACCAGAAAAAAAAGGCAAAACAATTAAGCTCGAGAAAAGTTTCCCGGGAAGTTGAAAATCCGGGAAAAAGGGAAATCCCAACACCACATAACCTCAGTTGTTTCCGTTATTTATTTATTTCAGAAGTCCAGATTTGATGACGTAAAAGTGCTTGAGGAGTCGAGGGCAATAACATTTAATGGCATGCTTTACTATTTTTTTGAAATTTGTTGCACTCCCGACCATCACGTAGGATAGCTCGTTGTAACTCTTTCAAGGCGCTTAATTTTCGTGTCTGTGATTATCAAAAAGCACTTAAAGCTGTAAGTTAGATTCATGTGATCATAATAATAGGCAATACTTTTTGCAACCACGGACAAGGACAGTATGAAAATTCATCGCGAGAGAGGGGACCCTGGGTGTAGAGCAGTGATTCAACAATTTTGTTCTACCTCTTCGTTATGGAAGTTGGAGACTTTCCCTTATCAGGAAACAAGTTTTAAGAGGGGCATACGTCGTACATGAACATTTTTTAATATGGAATTGCATAAATGCGAAAACACGTTTTGCTTTGTGAGTGTAATTAGTATCTAGTGAATTAAGACATAGCAAGTGATTAAGTTTGTTGGAGCAACAATGCGTATGCGCGTAAGGAGTTAGAAATAAACGTCATAACGGAACTGATAGACAGCAAATAACCTACAAAGGAAGACAGGAAGAGCTGCTGCAATAGACGGTCATAATTAGCAACGATTAGTTTAAAACATTAGGCCAATTGATTTCTGCTTGCTAATGATAAGGTCCACAACAGTGGTTCTCAAACCGGGGACCGCGAAGAAGTTTCATGGGGACCGCAAAGAGGTCGCGGATTTTTGGTAAGCTTCTCGCAAGGCTCAGACCTCTGGGCTGCCGGGCTACATGTATCTTAACTTTCTGTTTAAGTCATGCTGGAAAATTGTTTTCAACCATAGGTTTGCTGAACCAGGCATTTTTTGTTATAAACTACCGGTAGCTTACTGAACTGACACCAACCTCTCGATTTGCTTAAAAATTTTGGAAATTCTTCAGATTGGTAAATTTATCTAAACTATGGGTTGCTTTTGGAACTGGAAAAAGCATCAGGTTTATCGCTGCTCGCGAAATTGCCAACGCTCTCGATCCCGACCTATGTGAAGCCTTGCCGATAATTTACGCTTTCACTGGAAGTGACATGGTGTCCTGGGGAGTCATTTTATGCTCTTCGTTATGTACCAATTTCCATAATTTGTTAAGTCATTCCGAATTCGTGAACTTAACTTTACCATTTCGGTAACTGGAGGCATTCTATGCTCGGTTTGTCATAAATAACAAACTTTTTAAATAAAGAAAATTAGCTTCACGCTCTTAAACCATTTATGACGTAACAAAGTGAGTGGTATCAAAGTTTATATTAAAATAAAAGGTTATTTAGTATTACCATTACTGAAAGTAGAAAGAAAATCTGCAATCAGGGAGACGGAGTGGTTGATGAAAAATAAAAAGAGTGAGAATAGCAGCAGAAGACGATGGAGCGAAAACGAAACTAACTTACTAGTGGACTCGATTAAGAAGCATTACAATTTTTTAACGTCCGCATGCACTGCGACAAAAACTAAAAATAAGGTTGAGAAAAGTGCACAGAAAGCACCGAAACTGTAAATGCCCTTGGTGGTGGTACGACCAAGCTGACTTCTGAGCAAATTCAAAAAAATGGTCAAATTTAAAATCAATCATCTTTATAGTCAGTTTTGTTGGCAAATCATACACTGAAGCAATCCCTAGTACAGAAATATGCGACATCATGCTTCAGTCTGCAACTGTATCTGCTGTGAGCAACAGACTTTTGTCAACAGTTAAGTTATAACGCAAGGCTTCAAGCATTCGATATAATAAACAAATCTTGACGTCATTTATCAATAGCGTGGGACGAAACAAATTTTTTTTGAAATCAAAAAAGTGGTAGCTCTAAAAACCTGCAAAACTATGTAAAACTATGTTTTAAAGCAATTTTGAGTGGTTGCCCATAACTTTTAATTCAAAGACGCTAGGAAGCTCAAACTAATCTCAAAATATTCAGAAGTATCAAGTTTATATCTACTTTTTCAGAAAAATATTTCATAAATCCTGAAGATTTTTAGTTACAGGCAAAAAACTGATTTTTACGATTTCACAGCAGTAGCTCTATAATAAGTTTTATTACTATCCATGTTTTCTGCAGAGTTACAGTATCTTTAAAATGAAGTGAAATTGAGTACCGGTAATTGCAATGCCATGGCGAAGCCGTTCTGCTAAAAGAACAAAGGTTTTGCACAGTGGTCGAGTTTTTAGAAGTGTTGCAGAATTTCCAACTGGTATTTTACCAACTATAAGGCAAGTTATTGAACGGCTGTTGCATGAGGATAACTTCTTGCAGCTGTCAGCTGCTAGAACTGTTGTAAATGAATTGAAAAAAAGATGGTTGTGGTGCAATGTTTACTGCCTCCACCCCTTAACAATCGCTAAACATATACAGGATCTGATTAAAAACTGTAGCATACTGGATCGCTGGTTCAAGAAGAGAAATCAAAATTTTTTGCAAAAGGAAAAAGATTTTATGACTAAAAAGGACAAGCTGTTTGATATTTTTTGTCAGGACTTTTTAAGAAGAGAATTGGAGAAACAAAATAATTTACGAATGAGAGACGACGACTATTCTTTTTATGAAGACCAAAAAGGCCAACGCAAACAAAAGTGTCTGGACGTCGTAGAGCCACCAAATTCATCTGATATTATTATTAGCCAACGACACATTCAGCACAGTAGCAAAGAAACCCCAGCCGGAAATTCAGATTCATTTTTAGCAAGCACAAGTTCATTTCATCATTACTCACCTTTCTTATCAGAAACTGAATCTGTGCAATCAGATACCACAAATGAATATGAAAGTTCAACACGGTCGGAAGAATCACAACAGAATCGAAAACTGTGGCCAAGTTTAGCACATATGTGTGAGAGATATCAAGTGTCCGATCGAGCTGGAGCTGCTATCGCAAACAGTGCTCTCCAAGATGCTGGAGTGATAACACGATCTCAAATATCATTTGTAATTGACAAGAATAAAATTAAGAAGACCAACAAATAAATACAGGCAGGAAATCAGAACTGAAAAAGATGAGTTTTTTGAATTAGTCAACAGCGTAAGTGTTGATGGCAGGCAAGATGCAATTTTGGTTTTGTCATCCAAAAAGAGTAAGACGTACATGAAAAATGTATTAGAAGAGCACTATGTGATAGTGTGGGAACCAGAAGATTTCTATTTAGGCCACTTTTCTCCACCAAATGGCAAAGGTCAAATTCTTGCTTCTCACATGCACAATGCAATCGAAGATACACAGCTTGAACAAAAACTAGTATTTGTTGGCAGTGATGGGACATCTTTTGAGACGGGACACACTAATGGGTTAATCGCTTCTTTGGAAGATTGTTGAAAAGACCATTACAGTGGGTTATTTGTCTGCTGCACTGTGTCGAGTTACCCTTCGACATGTGTTTACTGCTTTCGATGGCACCACTGCAAGTCCAAACAGTTTTAGTGGACCAATAGGAAAGAAAGTGGGTGAACCTGTAACAAACTGGCCGATCGAAGATTTCAAATTCATTCCAAACCGAAATTTTCCAATACTATCTAATGAAATTATTAATGATTTGAGTGCTGACCAATACTATGCATACAGAGTATGCTGAGCTGTTATTCAAGTGAAAATTGATTCCAATTAAAGTTTACTTGAAGTTGGTCCTGTTGTCTATTCTCGATGGCTCACTCTTGGAGTCGTATCCTTTGTCTCTACATTTCCACCAAAACGCCTTCCAAAACCCTTGCTATCATGGCTGAATTTTGTATTAAATTTTATTTTCCTACCTGGCTTGACATTGTTGCGTCAAGTTAGTTCGTCCTAGCTTCTGGTTATCCGCCGTGTTCTTGACGGATCTCTTACTTCCTTAATTTATTTAATCCTTCCTTATTTGGCCATTTATTCCTTCGTACGTCGTTGTCGTGTTTTGATTGGTCGCTCTTTCGTACGTCGTTGTCGTGTTCTGATTGGTCGTTCATTTCCTTTGCTGACCGGTGGTTAGTCTGGTGCTTTATATTGCGTGATTTCCCTGTGTTTCTTTTTAGTCGATGAGATTGTGCGGTGGGCGTAACCCAAAACAAATTTTAAAACCGCCATTGCTATCGCTACCCTGCTTTATCGTTACTGTGAAGAAAGATATTTTGAAGCTGTTCAGAAATTACTGTTTTGAGTTGCCAATACAACCTGATTATCTGTTTGGAATTTGGCGCGTTTTGATAGGGTAGTTACGTCAGACCGCAGTTCGGAAACTTTAAGAATTACTGTTACATCGAAGTTTTAAAATTTGTTTGATGAAAGTTCGTGACCGATTGAAGAAAGTCTATCCAGATGATGTCGGTATCGAGTATTTCCCGTTTTGAAGAGCTTAAAGCTTCGTTAGACGCACTGTATGATGAAGTCGATATGATTATGTCATATTCGGAAATAGAAGACAGCGAAGCTTTCAAGCAAGTTCTTTCCCGAATCAATTCCGCGTATAGTGATTTGTCCAGAATAACTGTTAACGAGACCGAAGAGACCGCTTATAAGACACTTGAAGCAATGATGAAAGACGAGCATGTACGAAAGGCGAGATTTGATACAAAGGCTTCTGAATGGCTAGAGACATTTGAAAACCCCAAAGAGATTTCTAGTATTGTGACAGCGCCACGTTCATTAAGATCTCGCTCCGCTCGTTCGAACGCTTCTAGCAGTTCTAGCGTTATTAAAGCTAGAGCCGCTGCTAAACTACAAATTGCTCGATTGAAAGTCAAGCAGTTGCAAGACCAGCAAAGACTTCAACGAGAGCGTGCAGAGCGTCGACAACGCCGTGAATTAGAGCAACAACGCCGTGAATTAGAGCATGCAGAGCGTCAACAACGCCGTGAATTAGAAGAAACTGAAGCGCGACAAAGACGTGAACGCGAAGAAGCTGCCGAACAAGAAACTATAGACATTTTAACCGCCTCACATGAACTTGAGCAAGCGTCGCTCGAGCACCAGGTTCTCGAAGAAGAATTGGACCGAGGAGGGTACATTCCTGAAGCAGAGGATGAAGAGTGGCGACTTGAAGCGTCGAGCGTTAAGGTAAGTAATAGGCCTAGCCCTAAATTAGAAATAAACAAAATTGGCATTGCATCCAACCGACCAGTAACAGATAACGCTCAAAATCTTTTATCAGCTTCGACAGCACCGGCCCCTTCAGTCCACGTACTGAAACCAAAGAAATTCGAGGAAAGCGCATGTGAAAATATTCCGTCAACTTCCGGTGTCAAAGATGTTCGGTTTGAGAACAACCCCGCAGCGAGTAGCAATAGTTTTAACGTAACCGACTTTACATTTACAAGACCCGTAACTAATGCCGGACAAAACCTTCCTGCAACGTCAACTACCCCAGCCCGTTTTGCCAAAGTATTGCAGCCCAAGAAAATCGAGGAAGTTGTGCCTGAAGAAATCCCGTCAGTCTCCAGTAGGTTTACGTTATCCAAAAATATTCCATTTGAAAGTAAACCTGTTGCTAGTAGCGCTAGTTGTTTAAAAACCACTACCACCAACCTTGATGAAGCCTTGCATTCTTTTTCTAGTGTGATTAGAGACAGCATTCACAGGCCATCATTGGAGCTGATTAAGTTCGACGGCGATCCGATGAAGTATTCCAGATTCATGACCACCTTCGAGACGACTGTCGAGCAAGCAGAATTGGATGACCAACGCAGGCTTTTGTACCTGCTGCAACACTGCGAAGGCAAAGCCAAAAGCTTAATCGAATTCTGTCTACTTTTAGATCCTGTTGTTGGTTACCAAAAGGCTAAGGAGACGTTAAAGGAAAACTACGGAAGAAAGAACGTCATTGCTCGTGCTTATGTGAAACGACTTGCCGATGGACCGAAGATTAAATTAGACGATTCAACCGGTATGACTAAACTCGCTCAAGAGGTACAGGAATGCGAGATTACCTTATCCCATTTGAACTATTATGCCGATTTAAATAATTTTGACAACATTGCAAAAATAATTAACAGACTTCCTTACAGCACGCAATCCAGGTGGATTCGTTCTTCGGCTTTCATAGAACGAGGTGGTCGCGATCCTTCATTTTCCGATCTAGTGAAATTTGTAAAAGAAGAGGCCGAAGTTGTAAGATCGTCGTATGCGGCGGTTATTAATAGTCGTTCAAAGAAAACTACTAACGGCAAGATATTTACTACCAAAACTACATCGGTTGAGCCTTCTCAACAGAAAGAAAAATGTATCTTGTGCGGCGGTGGTCATGCCATATTTCACTGTACTCTTTTTAGAAACAAAACCAAGGCCGATCGCCTGCTTCTAATGAGACAAAAACGACTGTGCGACAACTGCGGGAAAAAAGGTCACATCGCTAAGTTTTGCTTCCAAAAAAGCGCCTGTTCGTTCGACAAGTGCGAGTTGAAGCATCACGCTCTGCTACATCGAGAAGTTAATCGTTCGAACCCTGTCGCCGTCCCTACATCGCAAAGTTCTTCACCGTCATCCAACTGCGCAAGTACTTATTTTACAGGGCAAACGTGCGGTACAAACGCAGGTAGTGTTTACTTAAACGTTGTGCCTGTCTGCGTCGCTGCTGGAAACAAGCGTGTCAATACCTACGCATTTCTGGATCAGGGTTCGACTACCACGCTGTGCGATCATCGTTTGCTGGAGAAACTCGACTTGAAGGGAGAACCGACGGAGTTTACCATTACTACTGTGAATGAAGACAAGGCAAAGAAAACAGGTGCCAAGGTAAGCGTCACTGTTCTTTCCTTAAGTGGCGATAAGCATTTGAATATTCCTGAAGTACTGGCCGTCGAAAACTTGCCCGTAAAGCCTAACCCAGTGATTACTGCACACGAGCTGCGCTCGTGGCCTCACCTAAAAAACTTAAAGCTCCCTGTAATCAACGCCGAAGTTTTGATTCTGATCGGTGTCGACGTTCCGGAAGCATTTTGGGTAATCGAAGAATGCAGAGGAAGGCCTAGTGAACCCTATGCGCTGAGAACTACGCTAGGATGGTCTTTAATTGGCCCAAGAACATGTGAACGGCCGAATGAGGATTTTGAAAATTACTCTGTAAACTTTGCTTCCGTCAGAGTAGATCGGCTTAATGACCAAATAGAACGCTTGTGGAAGCTGGATGAGATTCCTTCACAATACTCGGACAGCATGGAATTGTCTAAAAATGACCGCTATGCGTTAAAATTGATGAGGAACTCGAAAACGTTAGTGGATGGCCACTACCAGGTTGCTTTGCCCTGGCGACCAGGGGCTCCTCAACTTAACAACAACCGCAATCAGGCGTTGATTAGACTTTCGTATTTACGAAGAAGGTTAGACAGGAATCCTGATTTGAAAAAAAGGTACGTGGAAACTCTTGAAGGCTACATATTTAAAGGATACGCTAAACCCGTTGAGTTTCCTTCAGAAAAAGGATGGTATCTTCCGCATCATCCTGTGTGTCGCCCCCATCAACCCGAGAAGGTTCGCGTGGTGTTCGACTGCGCAGCGTCTTTCAAGGGGACGTCTCTCAATGATCAGTTGCTCAAAGGACCTGACTTCCTTGGCAGCTTACCTGGCGTTTTAACTCGGTTTAGGAAAAACAAAATAGCGTTGGTTGGTGACATTGAGTCAATGTTTCACCAGGTTAAAGTCCATCCTAACGATTGTGATTTTCTTAGATTCCTCTGGTGGCCTCGTGGTGATCTTGAACTTCCGCCTCAAGAGTACCACATGCAAGTACATCTATTCGGTGCTACTTCGTCTCCGAGTTGCTGCCAATTCTGTCTTTTGGAATCTGCCAACGACCAAGTCGAGGATTTTGATGAAGCTACCCTTGAAATAGTAAGGAATAATTTTTACATGGATGACTGCCTCTTTTCTGTTTCTTGCCAAGACGAAGCTATTCGACTTGTCCACCAGTTGTCCAAGCTCTTGGAAAATAAAGGTTTTCACCTGCGAAAATGGCTTGGAAACGATCAAAAGGTTCTTTCAACAATTCCGAATGCAGATTTGTCCAAAGCTTGTTTAAGTCTGCCATCTAGCGATCAGGTTAGTGAAAAAATTCTGGGCGTGGTGTGGAATTTTGAGACAGATCGGTTCGAGTTTAATGTGAGTATCAAAGAAAAGCCGTTGACCAGAAGAGGACTTTTGTCGGCGGTAAGCTCATTATTCGACCCACTAGGTTTCGTGGCACCAGTAATATTGCTCGCAAAATTGTTGTTGCAGGATTTGTGTAGGAAGAAACTGGCATGGGATGACCTTATTTCGGATGATGACCAAGTACTATGGAGGAAGTGGACTAGGGAACTACCCCTGTTGGCCGAAGTGTATGTGGCTCGATGCTTTGTTCCCACGGATTTTGAAAATGACCAGATGTATGAAATAGAGCTTCACCACTTCGCAGATGCTTCTTTGTCTGCTTATGGCACTGTATCGTACTTGAGATTGATAGACTCTAATGGCAATGTTTATTGCAGTTTGGTATTCGGTAAAAGTCGTCTTGCCCCACTGAAGTCAGTTTCGATACCACGTTTAGAGCTGGTCGCCGCTACCCTTGCAATAAAGGTTGATTGTTTACTCAGACCCGTCTTTGATAATTTGCCCAGTGGTCGGGTTACGTCGGATAATCCTCCTTTCCACCATACAGGAGTGGACTATTTTGGCCCGTTTCTGGTGAAACAAGGCCGCAGCACCGTTAAGCGCTACGGGTTCATATTCACTTGTTTGGCAGTTAGAGCTGTTCATATTGAAATGAGCTATTCTCTTTCCACAGATGCCTTTATCAATGTTTACAGGAGATTTGTTAGTCGTCGTGGTGCTCCAAGCGTGATCTACAGCGACAACGGAACGAACTTAGCAGGCGGACATAAAGAACTTTCTGCAGGAATGGAACAGCCACCAGATCAACGAGTACTTAAAGCGACGCAGTGTGAAGTGGGTGTTTAACCCCCCTTATGCCTCGCACATGGGAGGCATTTGGGAGAGAGTGATAAGATCTATCAAGCGCATTTTAAGTGCTTTGCTGACTAGTCAACCGACCACCGATGACAATCTAATTACTTTGTTTAGTGAAGTCGAATCCATCGTCAACTCCAGACCTTTGACTCCCGTGCTACAAGACCCCGAAGCCAATGAACCCCTGACCCCGAATCACATCTTGCTCATGCGACCGAGTCCTAGCTACACCCCTGGAGTTTTCTCGGAGTCGGATAATTATGTCCGTAAAAAGTGGCGCCAGGTACAGTATTTAACTGATCAATTTTGGCGGAGATGGCGCCGTGAATACTTGCAGACTCTTCAAACTAGACAGAAGTGGCACAACGTTGAACAGAATTACTCGGTCGGTGACGTGGTTCTGTTGCACGACGATTCCAGTTCGCAAGGTAGGTGGCCGCTAGGTCGGGTGATCGAAACTTACCCCGATGAAAAGGGGCTTGTGCGAAAGGTTCTTGTGAAAACTGCCACTAACACTTTTGTTCGTCCCATTTCTAAGCTGTGTCGGTTTTTAGAAGGTTCTTAAGCGGAAAAAACTAGTACAAGGTTAGTGGAATTGTTTACTTGCCTTTCTCTTTGCATGACCTATTTTTCTTGATGTTTGAGTTTGCATTTTCGACTACGCTTATCATTCTAAGTTTGATGATATTTGTGCGATTTATTTATTTTGTGACGGAAGATTGAACTATAGCTTGCTATATGCACCTAAATTAAAACGTGTGTTTTCTCTCTTTTGTCAAGCGGCATTACGATGTGTTAAGTTCTGTGTATAAGCTTTCAGCTGTTTTCTGCTTTATTCGGGCTCGTAAAGCCCTCTCTGTTCTAAGACAAGTGCGCATGTGTTACTGCTTGAGGTTGACCTTTCGTGCGTGTAGACCCTAAAAATTGTCCTTTTGTTTTGTTTCAGGCGTAGGCTTATAATCGGAGATACGTAGGCCCTAGAAATTTTTATTGTGATAACACTTTGTCTGTTTGTTTGTTTCAGGCGTAGGCTTATAATCGGAGATACGTTTGACCATGAATTCTATCCGTGACGCTACGTTTAAGCTGGAGATGTACTTCGTTGCGTATGCTGTAGGACTAGGAATGTGTTTTGTATTCGTATCTGAGCATGTGTTATTGTTACGAGCGTATTGATCGTCGGTTCAGCTTTACAGCTGGAGAACTTCACTAACTCTTGCATGTTTTGTAGATTAATTTCCTCCGTCAATTGTGGGGGCTATGTTGCGTCAAGTTAGTTCGTCCTAGCTTCTGGTTATCCGCCGTGTTCTTGACGGATCTCTTACTTCCTTAATTTATTTAATCCTTCCTTATTTGGCCATTTATTCCTTCGTACGTCGTTGTCGTGTTTTGATTGGTCGCTCTTTCGTACGTCGTTGTCGTGTTCTGATTGGTCGTTCATTTCCTTTGCTGACCGGTGGTTAGTCTGGTGCTTTATATTGCGTGATTTCCCTGTGTTTCTTTTTAGTCGATGAGATTGTGCGGTGGGCGTAACCCAAAACAAATTTTAAAACCGCCATTGCTATCGCTACCCTGCTTTATCGTTACTGTGAAGAAAGATATTTTGAAGCTGTTCAGAAATTACTGTTTTGAGTTGCCAATACAACCTGATTATCTGTTTGGAATTTGGCGCGTTTTGATAGGGTAGTTACGTCAGACCGCAGTTCGGAAACTTTAAGAATTACTGTTACAGACATAAAGCAAAAAAGTAATGTGTCGGATGGATCAAAACATTTTTTTAACATGACACTAAGAATTCAAAGACTTGCCCATAGCGAATTTCAAAAGATAGCAATAGAAGTTTATTTTGCCCATCCGGAAAATATAGTATTGGGTATGCTTTGCGTGGTGAAGATGAAGGTGTGCGCAGGATTGCTGTTAACAAAGTTCAAAGTATCAGAAGAAATAATCATCATCGCTCTCTAATTCTTGAACAACAAAATTGGGAAGCATCACCATCTCGTGGAAATAGCAATTCCACAGCAGCTGTGCGAAAATTCGTTTCGCCAAAGCTGAATGTAAAGGCCAAAGCATATGACCAACTGGTCAATCTGGATAGCCTTGACTTTGAACAGTAGGCTGGTCCAAATTGACCAAAAATTTTCAATCTTGCCGTCACTTTCCAAAAACTTGTGCATGGATGAGAGAAACCCGAAACTGAAAATTTTTTTTTTCAAAATATTGACCTTCAACGGTTGGACAGGACGTTTCCAAGGCAACGGATGCCCATTTTCGTGAAAATCGCTTTATCCTAAAAAGTACTTGCACTAAAAAGATGAAACTTGCATTAAAATAACCAGAAGGGCCAAATTTATATCTGCTCTAAAAGAAAGTTTTGCTCTAGTTTTAATAGAAAAAAAACTATGAGAAAAGAACACCATTTCGAGCAGATGGCGATTTTGAGCATTAGCTCAAAATGACGTCACATAACAAAGGAAAACACATGTGACAATACTAAATCAAACGATAGATCGGCATCCTATTGTTTTATTTAACTTTACGTGTTACTCTCACCAAAGTTTAGTTCATAAAGATTAACAAAACAAAAACGAATGAACGTAAGGAGTAAGAATCTTGCCAGCGTTTTCCAAGCAGCAGATTAGGCTAAATTGGAAGTTCGTACGCCTAAGCTACGCATGCTTGGGAAACATCTACTTAGCCTACAGACAATAGGAGTAGCCTACCGGTACAGCGAACTAACTGGACAGTAGGCGGCAGCAAAACTATTTGGCCTGAGAGAGTAAAACAGTTGCCATAAAACATAGCATTAAAGACTAGCACATAAGCATTATTACCGTTACAGAATGTTCTTTTAGAGTACCGGTAATTGTTCAATGTAGGCTACCGAACTAAAACAAGCAAATACCGGTATTTACCCAATACAGGAGTAGAGTGTAGCGGCTAAAGCCTCGAATGCCACTACACAACACCTTAGTCTGAATAACACTACACAAGCAACACTCACTTTCGTTTTTTTTTTTCAATTTTTAACTTGTAATTTTGAAAAATAAGAAACTTATTCGACCACGGTTTTGTAGTATCAGGGAACAAAATTCTTCTGCGTTTCACGTCCCGCTTGAAAGGACAAAAAGAAAAAAAGGATCTATATAAAAGTTTTCCACACCGATATAGTGAACTGTGGTCGTTGCTAAGCAACCACGGCACACTACATAGACACAATATAACGTGATTCCACAAGAGTATCTTTTTTATCCACTACAACATTAATTTTGCAGATGCTAGGCAAATAATTTTCAGTATTATATAGTATTAGAGCAATAGAGCAGCCTAGTAAAAGTAATCAGGTTAGTAAATAATCCATGGATACCAAGTCTACAACATTGCTGTGGCTATTGGATAAATGTGCCCCTACTCTTACCCCAAATGAAGGTTTTACTGGTGCACATCCTCCCACTGGAGAAAAAAATTTTTTTGCAATACTTTGGCTACCACAAACACTCGCAACAACAAAGTAAATTGCAATCAAGCAGCAAAAATACTATTCGACTTGTCATTACAGATCTGCAAGAATGGTGGAAAAAGACAGGTCTTGAAATCATGGTAGGCAGTACAAAAAATGATCACTAATTGGAAGAATATAAACTTAAAAAAAAAATAATAATAAAAACAAGCACACAGACGGAGAGGTTAAAAAAAGAAAAAAAAAAAAAAGAAAGAAACATGCTAGATTGTTTAGCTAAAGTACGAAAAGAAATTGATGCTATCACAATCAAACCCCAACTTGATAAAAGAGATGCAGAAGACTAGCTAATAGCTATATATATTTCGAAGAAGTACGTGAAAATGAACCTACAGCAACTTTGGGGAGTTATGACAGAAAACTAGTAAAACGACAAAAGCGAGCTCAAGAACTACCAACTCAAGAAACATCTCCTCGTTGTTCTTACAAAACTCAGTCAGTTGGTCAGCACAGTAATCGTTCATCTGATGATGCACTAAAACAATTATCCAACTCATCCTCTCGTTCATCATTTAATACTGAAGAGTCAGAGCAAGAAACGCCAAAAAGCACCATATCTCCCTCCCAAAAGACACAAAGAAGGATAGATGGAGTGCCAACAGATGCTTGCTTGATTGATTGCAGATAAATAAGGGATATCAAAATGAGCACCTACGGAATTGACTGCTTTGTTTCTAAAAGTTGATAAAAACAAAAATCTTAATCAGTACAATTTGTCAATGAACATAATATGGCGAAGGAGAAAATCTACAAGATTGAAGAAAGAAGAGATTCTTAATTCACAGATAGGAGATGAAGACTGAGACAAGTAGTACGTGTTGCACTGGGACAGCAAAAGTATGAAGTTATTATCCCATGTGGAAAAGGATGTGGAGCGAGTGTTTATTGTTCTAACAGGTAAATGGAAGAACTAAAGTTTAATACTAATTTGTGAAACTAGTATTGCGGGGCCGTAATTTATTGTTGTATCTTTTCTTAAATTAGTAATGCCATTTTTTGTTTAAAGATTGATAATGTCTATAGTATAATAGTTGAAACGTCTCGATATAAAATATGTTCTCAATACCTTGGCTCTCATTTTCATTACAAGAGTTTTCTTTCGTCCAATTTTTCTGCTCCAAAATATATATTTACGTATTGTAATATGCATTATACAGGAACAAATGGAGAAGAACTTCTGACAATTTTCAAGGTGGAGGGCAAACCAACTGCAGAGAACGAAGCTTTGAAAATAATCCAGGTATACTACAGTCTACACTGAATTGTTGCGTATAAAGGGCTACTTGAGAATATGGTTTAATTTCTACCTCGGAAAGTGTTTCCCCTTTATAAGTAGACTGTTACGTTCATTGTGCTGGACCGGTATTAATTTTGTGTTGCAAGTCAAATAGGATAATAACTAATCATGATGGTACTTATAGATTACGATCACTCACAATATAACTGATATATTTTAGGTACTTGAAGAAAACCAGATCGACGTAAAGAAGACTTTTGGCTTGGTGTTCGATACCACAGCCATCAATACAGGTTTCAAAAATGGGATTGTAACAAAGCTTGAAAAAGCATTGCAAAAAAGCTTACTTCAGTTGGCATGCCGGCGCCATGTACATGAGTTGCTAGGCGGAGCCGCAAGTTCATCTGTTTATGGCACCTCCACAGCACCACAAGAGCCAATGTTCAAACGATTCATCAAATATTGGAAAAATATTAACAGAGAGAAATGTACGAGCGCTGATATGCCTTCTAATCAAAGAGAACTGTTAAATGTCATCCAAGGATCGTTTGAACTGTTGGGTTACCAATGGAACTAAAGAGACTCTTTGAGATAGTTATAATGAATTGGCAACCCTCGCTTCAATTTGAATTGACAACTCTGTTTCTCGTAGGTGCGACTAGTGACAACGAGCAGATCGCTGCAATTATTTATGCTCCAAGTGCATTACATCGCGCAAGGTGGATGGCCAAGTGCATATATACCATCAATATTGCCTTATTTCGAGAATTGAAAATTTATACAGCAAGCAAGATAACACAAATATACCATCTGGTAATTTTTTTGTGTACATTTTATGCTTTCAATCCTTTCTTACTTGGCAATTAATTCCGGTGTTTGCATCGCTGTTGCGTTCTGATTGGTAGCTCATTCCTCTGCTCGCCGGTAGCCCAGTTAATTTAGTGCTTTATATAGCGTGATTTTCCTGTGTTTTTTTTAGTGGATGAGATTGTGCGGTGGGCGTAACCAAAAAACAAATTTTAAAACCGCC
Source organism: Trididemnum miniatum (assembly GCA_964006365.1). Classification (NCBI taxonomy): domain Eukaryota; kingdom Metazoa; phylum Chordata; class Ascidiacea; order Aplousobranchia; family Didemnidae; genus Trididemnum; species Trididemnum miniatum. Next base: position 3,291,604 of record OZ023250.1, read on the forward strand.
ATCACTATCGCTACCCTGCTTTATCGTTACTGTGAAGAAAGAAATTGTGAAACTGTTCAAAAATTTACTGTTTTGAATCGCTATCTGATAATCTGTTCAGAATTCGGCGCGTTTTAAAAGGGCAGTTACGTCAGATCGCAGTTCAGAAATTTCAAACTTGCTGTTACATCGAAGTTTTAATATTTGTTTCTGTTGATGAAAGTTGGTGACTGATTGAAGAAAGTCCATCCAGATGATGTCGCTACCGAATATTTCCCGTTTTGAAGAGCTTAAAGCTTTGTTAGACCCACTGTATGATGAAGCCAACATGATTATATCATATACGGAAATAAAGACAGCGAAGCCTTCAAGCAAGTTCTTTCCCGAATCAATTCCGTGTATAGTGATTTGTGCAGAATAGCTGCTAACGAAACCGTAGAGACCACCTACAAGACACTTAAGGCGATGATGAAAGACGAGCATGTACGAAAGGCGAGATTTGATACAAAGGTCTCTGAATGGTAGAGACATTTGAAATTGACCCCAATGAGATTTCTAGTATTGTGACAGCGCCGCGTTCGTTAAGATCTCGCTCCGCTCGTTGGAATGCTTCGAGCAGTTCTAGTGATGTTAAAGCTAGAGACGCTGCTAAACTACAAATATTTTGCATGGCCTAGTGGTTAAGAGCGTTCGCAATGGAAGCTGTTAGGCTGAATTCTATTCTCGGTCGGGTCAAATCAAAGACTTTAAAACTGGTATCTACTTTTACACTTGCCAAACGCTCAGTAATTAAGTGTAGCGCGGAGGATGAAATAAACAGAGAATAAAAATACGTCCGTGAATTCTTGACAAAATTTAGTCTTGGCGCTAAAAGACCCTAGTAGTTATAAAGCGCCATAAAACCACGCATTTCATTTTGCCCGATTGAAAAAAAAGCAGCTGCAAGATCAGCAAAGACTACAACGAGACAGCGCTGTGAACTAGAAAACACGGAAGCGCAATAGAGACGTGAACGCAAAGAAGCTGCCGAACAAGAAACTATGGACATTTTAAGCGCCTAGCAAGAACCTGAGCGAGCTCCGCTCGAACACCAGGTTCTCGAAGAAGAATTAGACCGAGGAGGATACATTCCTGAAGCAGAGGATGAAGAGTGGCGACTTGAAGTGTCGAGTGTCAAGGTAAGTAATAGGCTTAGCCCTAGTTTGGAGCAAAATAAAATTGGCACTGCATCTAACACACCAGTAACTTGATGCTCAAAACCTTCAATCAACTTCAACAGCACCAGCCCCTTCTGTCCCCGTATTGAAACCAAAGAAAATCGAGGAAAGTGCATACTTAATATTTCGTTGATTTCCGGTGTGCTGTCAAAAAATGTTTGGTTTGAGAACAACCTTGCAGCGAGTAGCCCTGGTCCCAATTAACTGGCATTACATTTACGAGACCCGTAACTGACGCTGGACAGAGCCTTCCTACAACGTCAACTACCCCAGCCCAATCTACCAAAGCATCGCAGCCCGAGAAAATTGAGGAAGTTGTGCTCGAAGAAATCCCGTCGGTCTCCCGTCCGTTGTCGAAAAATACTCGGTTTACAAGTAAACCTGTCACAAGTAACCCTGTCACTAGTAGCGCTGGTTGTTAAAAAACTACTACCAACAAGCTTGGTGAAGCCTTACATTCTTTTTTTAGTGTGATTAGAGACAGCATTCACAGGCCATCCCTGGAGCTGAAAAAGTTCGACGGCGATCCGATGAAGTATTCCAGATTCATGACCACCTTTGAGGCGACTGTCGAACAAGTAGAGTTGGATGATCAACGCAAGTTTTTGTACCTGCTATAGATTATTGAACACACCTAATCGTCATTTGTAGATTATAAAACACACCTACTGGTTGTAGCTTATAGAACACACCTACTCGTCATTCAATCAAATGTGCCAAAGCTAATACAGTTGCATCCTTCTTTCATTTAATCTAGCCAAGCTTCTACTTTTAGGACACACAAAGGCATTTTAGACATACCAAGGCTATTAGAGATTGCACTAACTGCACGTACGGTACGTCCTCTATCGATAAAGTGTGCTTTAACGAGTGTTTTTTATGCGAAAACCGTTAAAATCTACGGGCAGCTAAGGCTCCGCCTCCAAACCCCCGTTTTTGCGCTTCTTTGCCAAATCCTTGGTGCGCCATGTAGCAGTGACAAAAAAAAAAAAATTAACAAGGATTGTAATGTTTATGTCAGAAAGCGTTAATATAGCGTACTCAACTTCGCAAAAGTTTTGTTATACCGGTAGTAAATATTGATATTAACCCACCCTCTCCTAAATAGTTTTTTCGATACGGCCCTGGTGGTACGGAAAGGTATGGCATTACGATACGGAAAAAAATCCACATCATACTGTTACGTACGGTGTTTTGCGAGGTACGAAATTACGGTAGCCTACGGTATGTTTTAGAGGAATACAGCACGGAAAATAATTCCGTACCGTAGTAACCCCTAGCCTACTACTTGATAAGCACTGCAGTTACCTACGCTGTACATGTACCTGCGCAGAAAATAACCGGTAGTCTATTTTTTCTAGTTAATGCGGTCTAGCAGCTAGGTTATTCCTGCAATAATACAATTAGCATAATTTACTTACGGCCTAAAATATACCTAAAATCTTTATATTAACCACTCCAACCAAATATAATAATACCGGCACACAGCTTTTAGACCTACTGGTCTGCTACCTCAAACCTGTTTTGCTAACGCATTGCCGGCGCCTAAACTCGCAGATATTCCAGCATGACGGCACCATACCGTGGGACATTTTTTAGGGGGGCACACCTACTTAAATTTTTTTTTAAATTTTGATTTTCGACGATCTAGGCTGAAAATTTATCGTAGATTTTAAATATGCACTTAAATTTTTGAAATTCAAACTCTAATTCACCTAAAATTTAATTTTTGTGAAGGCACCTTAAAAATGGTATGAGCAAAAATGACGAAACAATTTTATTTTTTGGTACCGGTATTTACTTTTACATGACATTCTATTCATATTATAACTATTTCTAAGTAACAGCTTGAAATATGCTTTAGCTTTATACTGAGTAATGAAGATGAGAAAGAATTTTGCATGTACATTACAAAATTTCATGACTGGTAAAGTGGTAAGCAAATGTAGCCCATGCCTACCTGGCATGCTAATGGAGTGGGGGAATATTGAGCAGTAGACTGTGATATGCCATTGGAACTAACATATAGTAGTTGGTATGTTATATTACTGGTAACATTTAGTGTGCCAGTATAAATTACCAGTACAGCTTGTTTAGTGGTACCAGGGTACGGTACCGGTAACTGAATGTGTCTGTTGTATAAGTAATATCAGAATAGTATATAATATGCCTAAAAAAAGTAAGCAATCAAAGTTTAGGGTTGTAGCAAAACAGTTCTTATCAGAGCTACATGAAGATATTGGCAATTTTGTCAGTTTTCAAAGAAAAGCTACTGCTTCTGAAAAGACGCTAACAAATGCCAATGCTATGGATGAGTTTATTTCTATCAGCAGTAGCTTAGTTGATGATAGCCAAAGAACTGCTTGTTACGGTATCAATTAATTGATCTCTAATGTATGAGTAAAACTATGTCAAGAGTACACATGTGTGAAGAAGGTAAGCAGTTGTTTTTATATTTATATTGGTACATGGACTAACCTATATCATGTATGTTACCAGTACTGATTATAATAGCTTTTGCTTATATACCGACAACGGACATTGTGTCACAGTAATCTACGGCACACTTTTGTACATCAGTATTAGTTAAATGTTTTTTTGAATGCAGGCTCTCATTTTTAGGTTCAAACGGATCCTACTAAACACCGCAAAGGACGACAAAGGACCTCAAATTGATGTACAAAACACCGCAAAGTACGACAAAAGACCCTAAAACCCTAACCCTAATTTAAAGTCCTTCGTAGTCCTTTGTTATGGTATGGTATGATTCCAAGTCCTGCGTTGTTTTTTGCGGAGTTTAGTATATCAATTTAAGGTCCTTCGTCGTTCTTTGCAGTGTTTAATGAATCAATTTGAAATCCTTTGTCGTCTTTTGCGGTGTTTCTGTCCTTTGCGGTGTTTTGTAGGACCGGGTTCAGACTGTTACTGATGTCGTCTTATGTTCCAATCTTTGTTTCCAGTGCACTGTAAGTGAAAAAAAAAAAAAAAAAAAAAAAACGGGAATAAGCACATCCCCAAAAAGAAAAACTGTAATGCGATTAACGTGCATGCAAATTCAGCAATATCCAAGTTGGAACTAGACAGAGAAGGAATAGTAACATTGTGCAGTGTGCTTGGCATGCCTTCTCCATCAGCACAGAGCAGTTGGGACATGCACATCCATAATTTGTCCAGTGTGTTTAAAAAGGAGTTTACCAAGCATCAACTGTGTCATGCCGATCGAAAGACAGATAAAAAAGCCAAACAAAGAAAAATAACAAGAGAATCCGGCGCCAGTGACTATGTTCCAGGAGAACATTAGGTGTGTAGAAACAGTTTTTGTATATGTTTACCTTAATTAACCTTTGTTATTGTTGCAAATCATTTTCTGTATGGTTTTATGACTTAAATTACTATATTGTTTGACACGCGAATTACTCCAAATAATGATTTTTAGCATAGCAATTGCTACTTCTTCTAAAATACTGGTCATAGAATGCTGAAACTTTGTAGTATTGCTGTATCAGTTCTATTTGATCTAACTATTGGCCACTTTTTTGAATTTCAAAGTAACATGAATTTTATAGGCTGAAAACCTGTAAAATAACTGAGAAAAGTTGATTTTCATACTAATTTTTGAATATTTTATGATAATCATTTCCAGACCTTTTTGACAATGTATGGGTTGGGGGGTTAACATTAAATCTTGAGTTACATTTTGAATTTTCACGCGAGGCATCAAAATGATTGGTGTGCCCCCTTATTAAGCAGTTTGCAAAAGGCGTATTTTGCAGCCCCATAGCTTGCTCGTTCCCGCATCATTATTCATATGGCATAAAATTTGGAAAATACATGTAGGCTACAAACTCTTAAATAAGATTAAAATTATTAAAATGACAAATTTTGTGGCATATGACCTTTAACATATCGTAATGCAGAGGGCGCTTTAGCAGCGTGAGCAGGGAAGTTGTTTATAATCAACGGACTTACTCTTTCTTGCAACATTTGGATCCTTTGTATCGCTAATTCTTCTATCTTTCTTCGATCCGCAAAAATACCAAATAAAGTACGAGCCACTACCTAGAGCTATCAGGAGCGAGCCCATGACGATTAATAGGTTCAAAGGAGTGCTTACCAACCTCTCCAAGAATGACACGTAGCTGTACCAAAAGCATAGTAGTGTTAAATCAGGCAAGAATCAATTATAATCTTCAAGCATTCAGGCAACTTTTAACGAGACAACTCGCTTAGGCACCGGGAAGAAAAAAATTATCAATTTGTTGGCGATTTGATAAAGGTTATGTCACTGAGCTTTAAATTTTTAAAAACTTTTCAGCTGTTAGAACTGGATCGGTGAAAATGGCGTGGAGAATCGCTGTAAATAAAGCTGCATTGCGACGTCATAACTACTGCACATGAAAACAACATCCGGTACTGTATCACTCAACGATCTGTTGTAAGAACAGCAGTGAGCTCGATTGCTTAAAGGCAGGGTCCAGTCTAGAACAATTACACAGCTGGACATCAAATTTGTTGTTTCGGTTAAACGTAGTGTTTTTGTATAATTTGGGGCCGCTGATCTCAAATCTGCAAACGATTTGATTTTTTTTTCATCACGTTAGGATTTCGCACAATTTTATAATTAACTTTTTATTAAATAGTTGGTAGCTTCTGCAGCATTATTCATAGTTTAATGCTTGTTAACAAATGTGATGTAATAATGATGCCACTTATTTCCGGTACACTCATTGGCTACAGCGAGCTTGAAGTGTTTTCACAGCAGTTTTTAGATTTTTTGTTGTCTGGCTAGTAACTGCGTCAGTTTGTATGCGCGGAGAATGGTAGACAAGCTCAGATGGCTGAGTGGTAAGAGCGTCCACCTCGGGAGCTGTAGACTTCGGTTAGATTCCAAGTCGGGTCAAACCAATGATTTTAAAATTGGTATTCACAGCTACCCTGCTTGACGCTCAGCATTAAAGGGACAGTGTGGAGAACAAGCCAGCAAGTTCACTTGTGCCTTTGGGAAAGTAGACAGATAGTTGGCAACTCCTAAGCGAGCTCGTATAGCGCATTGATTGCTTTCTCGTGATAGGAGGATATATAATGCAATTAAATATATATATAATACAAAAATAAACAGCATAAGCTAATAGGTGGCCATAGAATGACAGCATAATGTAGCGTACACTTGGGCATAAAAACATTTTCAAACGTTCTATGTAGGCCCCTCTAAGGCAAAGGTTCACGGATCAGCTGAGGATACCGGTACTTGCTAAATCCTGTCGCGTGCCTCGCCACTTTTCAATAATTATAAACGAACTTCTGTAAAACTCACACCACTATCATCACGCTTCAAAATTTCAACACCATAATGAAATAAGTGACCTATTAGCTGAAACACTTTAAGGGCCAAAAGTGTGTGACTGAACGTGGTAATCACGTTCATTTCGATACAATTCGGATTATCAACACAAGAATATGATTTTCTAAGCTATTCGCGCGCCACTTTCGAGCTTATGGCGTGCCACATTTAGCGCAGGTGGTCTGTTTTGTGCATCCCTATTCTAAGTAGTACTTCCATCTCTCCATTTTAAACTGGGTCTCACGAAGAGGCATGTTAGTAAGCTTTAGATCAGGGGTGGGGAACCTGCGGCCGCTTAAATTTTAAATGTGGACCGCGTCAGAGTACAATAAACTGGTAGAATAGCAAACATTACGATTTCTTGAAAACTGTTTCACATTCAACTACATCCTATACATTATTTATGGCAAGAAAAACACGCTAAAGTCTCTAATTTTGCGGTAAAAAACAACTCACCATGAATGTTTAATGTTTTTACGACGCAATATTGTGTACTTTCAAGACAAAATTTAAAAAATTTTAAGTAAATGTGGCCCGCTGAAAATATTTTGCAATTAATGTGGCCCGCTGTGCTTTGCCGGTTCCTCACCCTTGCTTTAGATCAAGAGTGGGCAACTTTTCCATTCGGCAAGCCATATGAGGGAGGATCAAGTCTTGGCGGGCTAGATTATTGGATAAATCGTGTTCAATATCTTACACAACTGTTAATATTATGGCCACACTGATTGGAAAAGCAAAAAAAAAAAAAAAAAGAAGAGGTCTGCCCGTCTTCAGATGCCTATATTCCACTCAAAATATCAGTGTAGAGCAAAAAAGGTCCTTGGCTTGATTCAGTATAGGTGTTCATATTTCTGTAAATGCCGGCGGGCTGCATGCTGCCGATGCCTGCTTTAGATAAACAAGGTGCCTACTTCCTATATTGCCAACAAATTTCCAAAACTAAGCAGTGAAAAAGGCTATTTTTGCAAGCCCACGAATTCGGTAACTCATCAATGACGAACAGTTTCAGGCAACCATGACATCTGTGGACAAAAATGCACGGTTATTGTTTTAAGAACTGGACAGCGGCAGGCCTGTGTAAATTTCTTGGTAATGAGAAAGATCCCAACTACAGAATCATTGTAGGAACCATGTCAGGGAGTTTTTAACAGCTTGGGTGCCGAATGAGTAGGCCTAAGTTATATAAGTTAAATAAGTGCGATTTTTCTCACCTTAAATTTTTCCCTTTAAATTCGGGTGCAGTGAGTTACGAACAAGGTGAAAGGCATCACAAGGATATGAAAACAAAAGAAACAAGGTACCAGGGACGATGGGACTGTTCAATAATGGCGGACTATTGCTGGTCATTAAAACGTGATTGCCATCGATGAAAGAAACTACTAAAAACACGCGACACAGGCAGTACATGCCAACTGCCAAACAAAAGCGTAACTAACTGTTTGATCTTATTCTTGCGTCAATGAAGCTTAAGTAATGTTCAATAGCTGCACGTGTAATCTGCATGTAAGCTACTAGTAAAATTATAATGATTTTTTGCGACAAATTGTGACGTCATAGAGAAAATTCAAGTGCAGATTTGGAATCAGCGGGGTCGAATTATCCTAACACGACTACTTTTATGAAAACAACAGAATTTATTTTAAAAAATGTCCACCGGTGTTATTTACCAAAACACAAAAAAAATATTCTGAGCTCTTTGGAAAAAAAAACGAACTTCCAACGCAGTCTAGTTTTGTAGAAATTCGTAAAAAACGAAAAAAAAATTGAAAATCCACAGCTCGATTTTGATTGGCTATCGTTTGTATGACGTACCGTTGGGATTTGATGGAGACGAGTGTCAATACGCAGCAGCTGCGGTGGTGTGGTTAACCTTCGTTAGGCGAATCGTAAAAGCGAAGAAACCAGAATTTTTATAACTTTTATAAAATACTGTGTTAATGGTCGGTTCGGAAAGTTTATTAGATGACTTGGTGTATTAAGAAAATAACTATTGGTGCTAGTATCTAGGCTACAGCGGTGAACAGCTAAGTGAAATTACCAGTAGTATGTACGGCGATTCGTTTCTTAACTAGGCATGCCCAGTGGTTCATTTCCTAACTATAGGCTGAGAACCAGTTGACTGTTAAAAAACAGCACCGGTCTGCCGGTTAGGCTTTGCAATTTTTTATGTCTATTGTGGGTAATGCTGTGAAGCGGCCGTTAGCTCAGTTGCTAAGCGCACGCTATCGCTGCGGGAAGTTTAAGAATCGATTCCCGGGCCGGTCAAATCAACACAGTGTCGCCAACGACTCGCCACCGTAGCGACGTTTCTTCGGAGCTGTGTTGCCCAGGCGCTAAGCCGCGGAGATGGGCCCCGCAACTCGTTACACGCTTCGTATGAGGCGATTTTGTCCGACTTATTTTGCGCGTGTATTTTGGTCCGACTTAAAGTACATTTTGTCCGATATATAAGTAGGACATTTCCAATATACATATCGGACAAACTATGGTCTAAATAAGCTCAAAAAACATGGTTCACAAAACGAATAGTTTTTTTCCAAACGACGCCCCATAGCTTCGGCGTAATACTGCGAGTAAAATGAAACTACGGCAACACAATCCTCGACATCTATTTGCAACTGACAGACTCATGTAGTCCTGGAAACATTGCTATGCACTGACACAGCCAAGTAGCTGCTGGAAATGTGTATCGGTATTATTTCAAGACAAAGCCTTACGCAATCCCTGTCATTATCATGTTGAATGTCAAGCTGGAAGGCTCTGGATAATCAGTGTCAGTTACCGGTACTTATTCACAGACACACTACAGGTAATTCCACTTAGCTGTTCACCACTGTAGCCACGATACCAGCACCAATATTTATTTTCTTAATACATCAGTCATCTAATAAACTTTCCGAACCAACAGCATCTTATAAAAGTTATTCCACCACTTAGTTTATTCTGCTTCCTTCACTTTTACGATTCGACTAACGAAGGTTAACCACACCACCGCAGCTTCTGCGTATTTAAATGCGCCTCTATCAAACCCCAACGGTACGTCATACAAACGATAGCCAATCAAAATCAAGCTGTGGGTTTTCAAGTTTTTTTTCGTTTTTTACGAATTTCAACTAAACTAGACTGCGTTGGAAGTTTTTTTTTTTCTAAAGAGTTCAGAATATTTTTTTGACTTTTTTCGTTTATTTGTTGCCTTTAAAATTATTGTTTTGTTGACATGTCAGCTGACTTGATGACTTTATTGTCTTTTTCGCCGTCAAATAAACTGAACTGATAAATAGTTGTTCTAGACTGGACCCTGCCTTTAACCAGAGTCAACAATTCTATTTGAATAAGAAACCTCCTGAAGATCGCACTTGGCGAGAAACAGGCTGTTGAGTGCATAGGCGTAGCCAGGATTTTTAATTGGGGAGGGGCTAAAGTTTAACAAATCTTACCAAACAGCAGTAACGGATCCAAAAAATTTTGGTGGGGGGATGCAGATTTTAAATTAGATTGAGTGTTAACTAGACACAAACACGTCAGACGTTTAGACCAGGACAAGGGCGTCAATATTTCATGTTAGAGGCGTATTCAAAGTTTTCGTAGAGAGGACACCAACTGGTGACATCTTTTATAAGCGCATGTTTTTCCGGCAGAGTAAATTTGAAGCAAATTCAGAAAAAAAAGGCTCTGTGAGGGTCCTGAAGCATGTTCTTCCGGGAAGTTTTGAAACTTTTACATGGTGTAATGGCCTTTTTAGTGCTTTTTGAACAAATTTTCATCAAACTTTTTGCCCCTCATTCGGAGCCATTCACCAAATATGATGCATTTTGTTCGCACATTTTCGATTTATGCGTGCTTACTGTAGCTTACTTCAGGCCAGGAGTGCATCCAGAAAATTTTGGTGGGGCGATGCAATTTTGAATTAGGTTGAATGTTTACTACCGTAAATACAAAAACGGTAGACGTCTAGACGCGGAAAAGGGCGTAAGCTCTTTGAAAGTGTTTCATGTCTGAGGTGCAATCAAGAATTTTTTTTAAAAAAGGGACACCTAATTTCGATATTTTTTTCAGGCTTTTTTTCTGACAGAATTAATTTAACGCAAGTTGAGGAACAAAAAAATTGCACCAGAGGGTCTGGGGGAATGCTCCCCCGGAAAATTTTTGAAAATTTACGTACTGTCATGGCCATTTTAGTGCATTTTGAACAGTTTTCGGGCAAACTTAATTGAAATTTTTTGCCCCTAATTTTGAGTGCTTCACCGGTATCAATACATGGCATTCTACAAACCGGGTTTCACATATCCAACTAGATAAAGTTTTGTTTCTCCTTTGACTAGAAACGTCTTCTTTGATGCAGGACTCCAACAATGCTGTTTTCTTCGCACTGGTCTCAAACATTTTGCCACTTTTGGTGCAACGTTTTCATCATTTTGTGTTGCTGAAACTTTTACAGCTGCAGAAGCGCTCAAATTTAAGCAATGCATAGCACAGTGAAAATAATATGTCAACGAAGATTCGTTTTGAACAATTGAAGTAACGCTTGACTGTTCGCTGGCCATTGGCCGCGTGGTAAGAAATCTGATGGCCGAGTGGTAAGAGCGTCCGCTTCGGGAGCTGTAGACTTGGACTTGATTCCTAGTCTGGTCAAATCAACGATTTTGAAACTGGTATTCACAGCTTCCCTGCTTGACGCTCCTCACTCAGCAGTAAAGGGACAGTGTGAAGAACAAGCCGGCAAGTTTACTTGTTTTGCCGTTGGGAAGAACACTAAGCGGGATTCCCCCATCTTGATGTGGTAAATTGTCAGCGTTTTCGCCCAAGAGAAGAGTTTATAGCTTTCTGAAATTTATTATACCGTAGGCCTACCGGCTATTGTCTTTACTGATACGTGATAAAAGCAAATAGTTATATGGTATGCAATCGCAATGTGAAAGCAAAAGCGGCACGAAATGAAATTGGATGGATTTGCTGCACATGCTCACCTAAATTTTTTAAAAATTCTACCAGCTTTAGTTTGTGAAACGCTGATAGTAATCTTTGGAACCATTTCAAAAACTTCCGGAAGCCTTAACTTTTAAATCAACTAAAGCTTGCAGTTAAACCGTCAGTGTTTTGGAGATATCTCGCTGCTCTTTGAGATCGCCATAAAGCATTGTGTATTACCATTCAATTACAAACTTCTTCGTATATTCGGCTTTGAAATAATTGTTGTCCAAAGTCAAAGCGTTTCGTTTCTCGTGATGTCTGTCCGCGCTTCCTCTCATAAGATCATCCTCTAGATGTAGCGGTCATGCTAATTCTTAAACTTTCTTATCTATACTAGTGTAATAAGGACGACTTAACGTATAGGCTATCGTTTTGTCGCCGTTTCTTGATTTTTCGCCTCGCTGTGGTTTGTGTAATCTATATTTATCATTTTTTGGCCGAAAACGTAAATTTACTACCGCTACTACTACTCCCGTACACGGTTGATCTACCTTATAGCCTACTTATTTTTGAATTGTTACATTTAATTTCACATTCCTTAACAGTGGCGGATCCAAGGGGGAGGGGGGAATGCAACACCCCCCCCCCCCCACACACACACACCAGCCATTTTCAAACATGCTTTTGATGAATACAATATTTTTCATAAATTCTAACGTTTTTGACAACAATAAGCTTTACGCCTTAAGCAGTTAGCACGCATCATCGAAAATGTACAAACAAAATGCATCATGCTTGGTTAAATAGGCTACTCAACATTGGAGAAAAAATTTAAACGAAATGTGCCTGAAAATTGTGCAAAAAGTACTAAAATGGCCACTACAGCATATAAATTTTCAAAAATTTTGCGGGAAAGCATGCCCCCGGACCTCCTAGTGCCCTTTCTATTCTCGACATGTTTCAAACTAAGCCTGCCGAAAAATTACGCTTGAAATAATGACGCAATTGGGTGCCCCCTTCCTCAAAAATTTCCTAAAAAAGCAGCAGATATGAAAACATTTTTCAAAAGACTTGTTTACTACGTCTTTTTTAGGTCTAACGTCTTTGTATTTAGTTAACATTTAACCTAATTCATAATTTCATCCCCCCACCAAAGTTTTCTGGATCCGCTCCTGTTGCTTGACTTCGAAAAAAATTTGTATTCATTGACTTCGCAAAACTGATTTTAAATTTCACTGTTGCAAAATTCATAAAATTTAACAATTCAAACTTCTTCGCATTTCATAAACAATGTAGGCCTATGAGGTAGACTTTGAAAAAAAACTCAGATATTTTAGAATAGTCGCTGTGAGTTATTTCAGCAATTTTCACTCTAGATTAGAGAATCCGTAAAGCTAAGTAAACGAAGTCTGTATGTAACTGCAATAAGGTCAGTGCCAGACGCAAAAATTATAACTTTTGGCAAAAAAACAAGAAGACACGTAAGGGGTGGAAAGTTAACTCTAGCAAAACCAACACCAAAGCACTTAAAATCATCGCTTTTGTTGTGACAATTGCACTGTTTGCTGGATGAACTTTACGGATCGTTTGCAATGTAGTAACATACAGTAACAAACCAGCAGTAAAAAAAAACATACTTTACTTCGTATGCTTTACCATGAAAAAATCTAAATTCATCGAAATGACTAAGAAAATCAAGGTTAATGACTTTCAAAGCATTCAAATTCATCAATAACTTGTAAGTGAACTCAAATTCAACTAATCCGGCTCCCATGCAAGCGACTGTAATTGCAAACGCCAAACTCGCAACGTTAGCAAATTGGTGCAAAATGCTGTCCATGCCATCCTCTAGTTGACGAGTATACCAATTTGTTTGTCTGGACGAACTATTTCTCTCGAGCAGGGATGTAGTCGAGACTGCTTAGTCCGAAACCTTTTTATGTTTTCGAGACCGAGACCCGAAAATTTCGAGACCTTTTAGTCGAGACCGAGACGAAACAGTTGCGAGACCGAGACCTAATCGAAAACAAAAAAAAAATTATGAAATCGAAATTTTTTTATTCATGGCTTAGCGGTACCGCGCGCAGGTGACAGATCCTACGTGACGGGTTCGATTCGCGGCTGGAGCCGATCGCATTTGACATATGTAACGGGTGGCTGCTTACTCGAAGAGCTCAAGCTCACTTCGCAGTCTCCCTCAATTACTGTTGAATTTTCAGTTCAATATAATTTGAAAATAATCTCAGTTATTTATTTATTGAACAGAGAACACTAAACGCAAAAATTACAATTAAACAAAGTTTTGTTGCACTTTAAATAAACTAACGTTAAGAGCAAATCGGATGATAGCCCGGCCTGACGTGGCCGAAAAAGCAAACCATTTTGATTAAAAACTCGTTCTACAGGTGCAAGTCGAAAAGAAAAGACGGACTTCGGAAACGAAAAATCAAATTTATTGACTTAAGAAAGTTAAAATTCAAACTCATCTACTGCGGAAAACCAAAAATTTAAAATTGTCGATAAATGATGAGCGGATTCAAATTCAAATTTAATCCCACCCTAGTACAGACGTAAACAATCCAATTAATTAACGCTAGAAAATAGTTAGGGGCTGTGATGACTCATTACAGTGGCAGTCAGAGACGAAACTGTGTACTGACATACCGTACATAATCCAATTAATTACATGAAGTAAAGCTCTATCAAACTATTTCACAGCTGAATAATCAGGGCACAAGGCAGATACGCAAGTTAATTTTCTTACGCCTGCAGTTTATAACATGAATTAAACTTTTCTATCGCTATTTTCAAGTCTCAACACCTTGAAACCAAGAAGATTTTGATAAGATTTAATCAATAGAAAAATAGTTGAAATCAAAGAAGTGCCTGTAATTTTGGCAAACGTCTTAATGAAAACATTTTCATGGGTCACAATCGGATAGAAAATGAAGCAATAGAAATTGGCTTCAATTCTGTAATCAACATGGAAGCGCGACTTTCTTCGCTGACATGATGCAAAGAACTAAAGTGCGGTACCAATAAAAGAAGTCTCGAGACTAATTTCTGCTTCGATACCGAGATCCAGTTGCTTCGAGACCGGGATCCAAATTTTTCACCAAGTCTTGAGACCGAGAGCTTAAAATTTAGGTCTCGAGGCCTCCATCCCTGCTCTCTGGTCTCTACGATATCGTAGAGCACAAAAAGTGAGCAGTATATCGCCCCTGAGCATTTCAAGGTTAATAGCTGATACACAGTCTTGCAAGCGTCGTGGTTAAAGACATCGCTGTCGGCGCAGAAGGTCTGGGGGTCGTTTCCCGGGCCGGTCAAGTTGGACAAAGTCGACTCGCAGCTCAGGCGACCGAGTGGTGAGAGCATGCGCCTCGGTAGCTGTACACGCGGGTATGATTCCAAGACGGGTCAAAACCAGTGACTTTAAAATTGGTATTCACAACTTTCCTGCTTGACGTTCAGCATTGAAGGGGCAGTGTGGAGAACAAGCTGACTTGGTTGTGCCGTTGGAAAAGGCACGAAGCGGAATTCTCCAATTTCGGTGTGGTAGACAGGAGGCCGACAACTTCTATGCGAGCTCGTTACTGCCTATGATCACTTTCTCGTGATAGAAGGATAAATATCCAATTAATAATACGCCGCGGAGGTGGACCCTGCTTCTTGTTACAAGCTTGGGCGTTATGTCATGAAGATTTGATTCTATTGATGTAGTTTATCACCCTCTATCGTTGAACTCAAAAGGTAGCGATTGGATTAATTTGCCACTAGAGTATACATAAAATATTTGCAAACCTGGTCGTCTCATTCTCATTTCCTCCACTAGTAGGCCTATCACCACCAGTAACCTTACCGGTACCAGTATCAGGCCTATCGACGCTTTGGATCGGTTTGCAAGTCACAGTTGAACCGGCTAGTGTTTCAACACATTCATGTTCTTCCCGCTGGCATGTTACACCAGGCTTACCGCAAACGGAAAGTCCTTCGAAAAAATGCTTTTGCGTAACTAAATCATTGATGCGGCTCAAATCTGACAGGAGAGTTGGCAAAAGCAAAAAGTTCTTGATACAATTTTTATCTGTTACATCAGCAAATCGGGCTAAGCAACCTGGATGTTCAGCCATTATTCTCATTTAAAATATTGGTAGTCAGTATGCTTTGGCATATATATTTTGAATACAGAACTGCAAAGTTTTATGAAAAAGCAAGTAATTCTTAAAACTGTAGGTTTCGACAACGTGGATTCAGCCGTCAACATCGGCAGTATGAGCAAAGCAGCACAAAACTGTAAGAACCATAAGCTCGTTTTTTTTTTTGATCATCAAAAGAGTAAATTTTGCCTCTTGGTTTTATACTGCTAAGCTTACATTGCTGATGATGACAGCTGAATCTATGTCGACCAAACGTCCAGTGTTAAGAATAATGTGCCTTTTTTTCTTAAAAACTTGTGTTCTGCATTTATTTTTCCTCTTTAAGCTATTTTCGTCGGACAGTTATTGTATTCAGAACTCAAATCGACGTTACTGTATTCCTTTCTCGAGCTTTGCATCGGACAGCTAATTACTAATAGAGCTGCACGGTCTACAACGTTTGGGCGCGAGACATTTCGGCTCGAGGACATTTGGGCGCAGAACATATGAGGGCGAAATGCGTTGTAGCGCACTTTTCACAATTATTTTTCCACTATTTTCAAAAAATTCTATAAACACCATTTCTTCAAAAATTTTATATTTGCAACCGTGCTAGTGTTTTATTTTTTTTCTAATTTCTTAATTACTGCAAGTAAAAAGAGAACGAACCAATTGATGGATACTTACAAAAACGTAGTAGGAAAAACTAATGTAAAGTCAAGGTCAAGTTACCGATAAGCAAAGACGTATTTCTATATGTATTTAATTGCATAACTCTAAGGACTTCTCGATAATCATAAAGAACAAACAAAGGCTTTGAATTTATGCAAGATATTTTTTGTATGCGCGGATGTTTTTATTTACTCAATCTAAACCAGGGAAGGCGAACCTTTTTTGGAGAACATGCCAAAATATTAAAAATATAGTTTAGCAGGTTAAAGCCGTGCCATTACATTATAAACAAAACAAAAATATAAATGAATGTATTTCAGCGGCCGTGAGAGACCTTCTTTTTTGGTCTTCACCCCACATTCAATTGTAGACGAGTAGGAAAACAGTAGCTCTATACGGACGTGAAGCAAGAGCGGATCTAAAAAATTTTGGTGGAGGGGAAAGAAATTTTGAAATACGTTGAATGTTAACTAAATACAAAGACGTTACACCCAAAAAAAAGCGTAAATAACCCTTCGAAAAACGTTTTTATGTCTGCGGCGTATATTTAAAAACTTTTTCAGGGTGGGAGCACCAAATTTCGACGTTATTTTCCAGCGTAGTTTTTTTCCGGAAGAATCACGTTGAAGCATATTGAGAATAAAAAAGGCCCAAAGGGGCCCGGGAGCATGCTCCCCGAAAATTTTTTGAAAATTTACGTACTGTAGTGGCTATTTTAGTACGTTTTGAACAATTTTCAGGCTAAATTTGTTTAAATTTTTTGCTCCTAATTTTGAGTGTTTCATCAAACATGATGCATTTTATTCGGACATTTTCGATTGTTATGAAAAAGGTTCAAAAATATGAAAAAATTGTATTCATCAAAAACATGTTTGAAACTGGCTGGTGCCCCTGACGTGAACACCTTTTTTTGGTCTTCACCCGATTTTAGCAGGAAAACGGTAGCTCTACGGACGTGAAGACCTTTTTTTGGTCTTCACTTGTTTTTAGTGAGAAATATAATAACTTAGCAAAAGTACCAAGTGGCGTGCCAGAAAAAAATCTGCGACGTGCCACAACTGGGACGCGAGCCATAGGTTTGCCACCCCTGACCTAAGCTACTTAATTGCTGCATGAAACAATTGAACAAAATAAGAGATGCATGCTCACGGAAACGTTGTAAGAAAAACTAGTGCGTAGGCTTACTTAAGGTTAAGTTACCGATAAGCATAGACGTATGTTTAACCAATTGTTTAATTCAAAGGACTTCGCTATAATTATATTGCGTAATAAAGAACAAACGAAGGCGTTGCATTTACGCAAGATAATTTTCGTTCGCGCCGATGTTTTTATTCACTCAACGTAAGCTATTTAGTCGCTGCAGGAAACAAGCGAACCAAACTAGAGATGCATGTTTACGGAAACTTAAGCAAAAAAAGTAATGCCTACTCAAGGTTAAGTTACCGATAAGCAAAGACGTATTTCTATGTTAATTCAATGCAAAATTCGAAGGACTTTGCTATAATTATTTTGTGCAATAAACAACTAACAAGGGTTTTGGATTTATGCAAGATATTTTTTGTTTGCGCCGATGTTTTTATTTACTTAACCTAAGCTACTTAATTATGCAAAATAATTGATTGGTGGTACAGAATTTCAAAGTAGTTTTGAAAAAAAGCTGTTTTCACATTCGGCTTAAGAAAATACTCGATTGCAACTCTTTTGAGTTATAGGTACCTTTGAAAAAAGCTGTTTATCCCATAAGCTTTTCGTGACGCACTCATCAGTGGGTAACCGCGTCAAAGTGAGAACTCTAGAGCAAGCTGTGGTACTTGTCTCCAATTTCGGACGTCCGCGAAGCGATAGAGCGCTGGCCAATCAAATGCGATATCGTTACGCGACTTTCGACAGGACACGTAACAACCGCCTGAAGTCTATTTGAAATAATTGAGAGTGTAAATAAACTCTTTCTGTTTGCATCAATTATTTGGTCGCCGTACTCGGATGTAACTGGCTTCGAGCAAAGTAAGGTAGAAACGACTTCGCTCCGTGTCCAGAATGGAAAATCGGTCTTCGTTGTAGTTGGCAGCGCATTGGTCGTTCTCTAATAGATGCTGTCCAATGGCTGAATCGCATTCTGGAGTGGATTGTTTTTTCTTGCTTGCTCGGTCCGGTTGTAATCGTTGGGAGCCTGTGTGTTGTCGAAGCCATTTCGAAACACGCTGTTTAACGCGATCTTTAAGTCGCTGGTAAGTCCTTCCTACGTACCGGCTATCACAGTGGCACTTGTACTCGTAGATGAAAGAGCTCTTCTGATGGGCAGGTAGAACATCTTTCCGACTAGCAGGTAGCATCTGTCTGGAACCAAATACAGTCCGTACGGTCACGGATCCGTAACAATTTTCAACGGCGGTTTTGAAGTTCTTTTCTAATGTCAGCGACGTCTTAACGGTGTAGGAGACACGGAAGTAAACTGGTCTTGTCAGGGCCAAACCGCTGGGGGTGGAAAACTGCGTGATTTTCTTGAATATTTGTTCAAGACAAGCGCTTCGAGATATCCATTGTCAAGTAAGATTTCTTTCATCCGGTTGATTTTTTCTTTCAGTTTACTTTTAAAGCAGATCTTCAGGGCACAATTAACCAGCGTTAAAACTAGACTAGTTTTACGCTTCATGAGCGAAAAGGACTCCCAGCGTAGGTATTGTCCAGTGAACGTAGGTTAGCGGTAGACGCTGGTTTCATAGTTGGTCTTAGTGCGTTCGACGTGGACATCCAGAAAAGGGAGTTGTTTTTCTCAAAAGTGAACCGCAGCAACGAATGTAGTTCGTTGAGTCGGGTTAGCAATTCTTCGGAGTCTTTTTCATTTTGAAAGATGGCAAAAGTGTCATCAACGTATCAAAAATAGACCACAGGTTTAGATATTTCAGAAAATAGTTTTTCTTCGTAATACCCGACGAAGATGTTGGTCAGAGCAGGGCCAAGTGGTGAGCCCATTGCTACTCCGTCTATTTGTCTGTACTGCCTAACAAATCAAAAACACAGTAAGTTGATTTTTGTCGTTGTTGTCACGAAATGGTAGGTAATTTATCGACGGATGTAATCAATAAATTGTGGGGGAAAATTCACTCTAACAAAAACGTTGGTTTACCGTAAGTCCGATTTCTTTTGGAATGCTGTCGGTTAAAAGAAGACAAAACACAGTAAAATGCCTTACTGTGTTTTGCCTTGAACCAATGTGCTGTTTTTACGCTTTGAAACTAGACGAAATTACAGCTGTGGTTTTCTGGTAAAATAGCTACTTTTCGCACGCTTGGAACAAGACCAAAAAACAAAGTTACTTACTGTGAATTGCTTGTTTTCTTTCAATGGTTTTTACAGCAAAAGTGTACTTGCTATAATTTTGGCTAATTACGCTGCTACGACGTAATAATCCGACAGTCAAAAGCTATGACAGAAGTCTCAACCCTTCAAATAATTTTTTAACGGTATCGGTAGGCGTGACTGCAGCTGAATTAAGGTTAAGGCAATTTTGAAATTTTTGCTCAGCATTCAGCAATCATTTGTTTATGCTAGATTGTAGATATGTCCTAGTTATCGCAAAGGCGTACCTATGATCAGCCGAGACACTGGGCATTGCCCAACAGGGGTATGCCCAAGAATTTAAAAGGGGGGGCGCAATTTAAAGCCATGCCAGCAGGGCCGGATATATTTCCACTGCGCAAAAAAAGGACACGTTCTTTGAAGGTTAACATCCGTTTTCCGCCCAAAATCAAATGAAGGGCAAAAAGATAGGTCATCACGTTTGCAGATCTCCATTTTTTCGGCCCAAAGTCATGTGCAGAAAAAAAGGATCATCACGTCCATAGATGTCCACTTTTCCGCCCCAAGTCAAGTGAAGAGCAAAAAGCCGCGGCCCTAGCGGTTCTTTCTGGATACGTTCCTGAACACCTAGAAAAAGACACTGAGCATTTTGAAAAATATCCTGGGCCTTTGCCCCCCCAAAAAGGCCTAGTTATGCCACTGTGTTACCGGTAACTAAAATTTTGATCGATTGCGAAATAATGATGACAAAACGGTCTTCTTTCATCACAATTTCAGAAATTCACAATGCGTATCTGTTTAACTTTTGCTGGTATCCTTTTTTACACCCAAATCTGAATTTACAACATTTGCAAAAATCGAGTTTTTAACATTATTAATATAACATAGTAAAATTAGCGTTAAAGACAAGGCTACCTTTTTTCATTGCTTTCTTTTTTTTTTTTGTCAATTTAAAAACATTAACGATTTTTAAAGAAATAGATGAAGCTTGGCGTAATAATTCCCGACGATTTGACGAAGCACAAGAATTTTTTTTAACCCAGCTTTACAGACTTTTAAAACCTTCCACAATCACTTACCAGCTTACCGTTTTTGTTTTTTTTTTCTCCAAACAAACTCACATTTTTACAGTAGGCCTAACACTAGTAGAGACTAGAGAGAAAGAAACATGCCAAACAACAAAGACAATATTTCTTTATTTTTTTTAAGCTGTTATTTTTCCAATTTCCTCAAACTTTTCATCAATATTAGACACAACTCGTCACTTTTTTTATTTCCTCACAAAGTTCATTGACTTGCTGTTTTTGCGTTCTTTTATAATGCAACAAAAAATCAGCTGAATTGGGCTTACTGCTTTTTTGTCAGAATGGACTAGAGATGTGCTTAACCGTTACTTTTGATTACTTCAACCGTTACTTTAACGGTTCCAAGCGATTACTTTAGAAAAGATATTCGATACTTTATATCCGTTACTTATATTCGTTTAGGTAATCACGAATCAAAGACTTTTTTTTTATTTTGGTCTTCACCCGATGTTTGGGGGGAAAATTGGACGTCGGAAGGCGTGAGAACCTTTTTTTTTTTGGTCCTCACCTGATGTTTGGTAAAAATGTGCTTAACCGTTACTTTTAAGTTCTAAGTGATTAGTTTAAAGTTTTTAAGTTCTAGTGATTACTTTAGAGTCTAAAGTAATCACTGAAAACCGTCACTCAAAAGTAACGGTTAAAGCACATCTCTACCAAACATCGGGTAAAGACAAAAAAAGAAAAAGTCCTCACACTTTCCGACGTCCAATTTCCCCCCCAAACATCGGGTGAAGACAAAAAAAAGGTCTTTGATTCGTGATAACCTAAACGAATACAAGTAACGGATAAAAAGTATGCAATATCTTCTCTAAGTAGAGATGTGCTTAACCATTACTTTTAAGGAACAGTTCCAAGTGATTACTTTAGAAAAGACGTCGGAAGGCGTGATCTTTTTTTTTTTTTGGTCTTCACCCGATGTTTGGGGGAAAATTGGACGTCGGGGCCCCGGAAGATGATTTCGGGGGAAGCCACGCATTGCCTAGTTTCGGCCCTGGATGGCAAACGAATACAATTTGGAATCGGTATTTTGACAAAACGAATCTGTTACTATCCGTTACTTCTTGTCAACCGTCACTTTTTAACGAATGATTACTATTCGCCCATCTCTACAATGAACATGCTGTGTTTTTGTCTGGTTTCGCCCAAGCAAAAAAAGAGCTGCGTGGACTTACTATTATCGTGCCTAAATTGTTTTGTTTTGCGGCAGAAAAACAATACATAAAACCAGCATTTTGAACTTACTGTATTCAAAAAAATTAACCACGTGGAATTTTTTTATGAAATTTGGTAGGAACAGCAATTGAGAGCAATTCATCATTTTGTAAAAATTTCAGCGAAATCCGTAAGGCTTTTCCGTTTCAAATCAAACAAAAAAGAACCCGAACAGTATTTTTGCTTTTTTCTCGAAACTTGGATTTTGGACTTAATGTGTTTTTGATTTGTACGGCAGTGTAGATGATGTTGTCAAAACTAAACTCAAGCGTACTTGTGGCACTGAGCATTAGTTCTACAAACACTTCTTTTGGAATACACGGCTGAGACTCGAGGCTGTCATAGAGCGCATCGGCGCATATCTTTATGGTTTCATCTAGAGGGACATTCGTAAACAAGCTGTTTACATCGAGTGAGCGCATGAAACTGTCAGTCTGCCCATCCAGTTTCCGAATATAATCGGCAAATGTAAATGAGTCACGAATGAATTGTGCTGTGAAGCGGTCCAATACCGGTTGGAGCAAGCTGGCTAACCATTTGCTTAATTGATGGTGGGCTGAGCCGGTCATAGATAAAATTGGACGTAAAAGTACATTCGGCTTGTGTGTCTTCGGCAATGCGCATATCCGGAGCCTCTGGGAGCCTGTGGGACGTATCTCTTCATACGTGTGTTCAGATGCGAGTTTGGACTTGAGCAATTCAAGAAGTCGTTTCTGAAGTCGTGACTCGATGCCGGTGGTGTTGTCACAAGTCGAAGTTGGCCTAATGCCTTCAAAGTTTGTCTCATCCAGTAGAACGTTATCAATCTTCTTGATGAACTCCAGAATGTTCAGGATGACCACTACGGAGCCTTTACCCGGGTTGGTGATAATGATGTCGTCGTTTCTTCGTAATTTGTTGATAGCGGAAAAACACTCTTTTTTCATCACAAAGTCGTGGGCATCAATTTTGCTGTTGCAATAAATGTATGCAAGAACAGATCAGCAAGATGTGCCTTCAGTGAGTCACGCTGTTCTTTGCTGGCAGCTGTGTGGTGTTTCAGCAGGGCCCAAAGTGACTCGAATTCAGCAAAGGTTTGTTCTTTGCGTACTGACTTAGACGGTAGGCCAAAGTTCAGTCCATGCGAGAGCACAAACCGTTCCAAAGCAGACAGTTCATATTGTGAAAGGTTCAATTAAGTGTGGTTGTTGATCAATTAAGTGTGGTTGTTGAAATGTGAATGGGTAGCACTTTTGCACTCTGAGCAGCCGCCTAGGCTTTCGAGCACCTTTCTGGGTATGCGAATTCCTGGGGCTCAGAGACACTAGTCCCATCACCTTCATCATGCTGACATATGCCTCCTCGGGGCACCACACGGGCAACAGTCTCGGCTGACTGGCTAAATTTATGTCAGCAACCCTACTGCCTTGTAGGAGTATGCCTATTGAGGCGAAGGCTAGGCCCACCGCCGAAAACTGTGGTTGGCGTCAGCAAGGGCATGCGGCTGTTAAATCTTTGCTCCAAAAATCTCGTTATGACTGCAAATAAAAAACAAATGGCCCCTAGTCCCCGGCAGCCCTTAAGTGGGCAGGGGGTGCGAAGAATCTCCGGGTTGGGGGGAATGAAGTTTGGGAGTTGGAATGTGGGAAGTATATGTGGAAGAGGAACGGAGGTTTGCGAAGAGCTACGAAAGAGAAACGTAGATGTATGCTGCATACAGGAAGTGAGATGGAGAGGTGAAGGAGCTCGATTTATGGGTGTTAAAGAACGGAGATACAAGTTTTGGTGGTCAGGAAACGATGCTAGGGTAGGCGGAGTGGGTATTTTGGCGAAAGAAGAACTATGTAGCAATGTGGTGGAAGTTCGAAGAAGAAGCGATAGGGTGATGTCGATGGTGATGATGATTGGAAAAGAGATCATGAGAGTGATATGTGCGTATGGTCCTCAATGTGGAAGATCAGTGGCAGAGAAGCAACGCTTCTATGATGAGCTGGCTTGTGAATGGGACCTTAAGAGCAACAATGAAATGGTGATGGGTTTGGGAGATTTTAATGGACATGTGGGACAATCAGTCGATGGATTTGAGAATGTACATGGAGGAAATGGAGTAGGTGAGAGAAATATGGAAGGAAGATTGCTATTAGAGTTCTGCGATGAGAAAGAGTTATGCGTGGCCAACACATGGTTTAAGAAGAAGGAAGAGAGAAAGATAACGTACAGATCTGGAGGAAATGGAACAGAAATTGACTTTGTGCTGGTTGGAAGAAATCAAAGGAAATATGTGTCTGATGTAAAGGTGATTCCGGGAGAGTTACAGCATGGTCTTATAGTTGCTAATGTACGAGGTAGAAAACTGAAAAGACCTGGGAGGAAAACTAACATCATATGTAGAAGAGTGTGGAAATTGAAAGAAGAGGAGACAAAAAGCAACTTTAAGCAGAGAGTAAGAGAGTTGGTGGATATGGAAGCTCCTGATTTGTGGAAATCTTTCAAAGAAGGAGTCTTGAAAGCATGTGATGAGTTGTGTGGAAAGAAAACTTTACGTAGACATGGAGGATGCACATGGTGGTGGAATGATAATGTCAAGGATGCTATTGCGAGGAAGAAGGAAGCGTACAAGACATGGTGCAATGCAAGATCTGAAGAGAACAAGGAGGTGTACAATAGCTTAAAGAAGAAAGCAAAAAAAGTGGTGGCAAGAACCATGAAAATAGAGGCTGAAAAAGAACTGAACGAATTGGGCAAGACCCCGAACAGCATTTTTAAGTTTTTAAAGTCCATGAAAAGAGATGGGAAAGATGTTGAAGGTGGAAGTTGCTTAAGAGACAGTGCTGGAAGGCTGGCTTTCTCGGAGGATGATAGGAAAAGAGTTTGGAAAGAACACATGGAGAAGATTATGAACGAAGAAAACGTGTGGGATCAGGTGACCGATGCAGACATGGTAGAAGGACCCATAGAGAGGATTACTCCTGCAGAGGTGCTAAATGCCATAAAGGTTATGAAAACAGGAAGAGCAGCTGGTTTGTCAGAAGTAAACATCGAAATGATAAATGCAAGTGGCCAAGTTGGAGTAGAGGTGATGACAGAACTATGTCAGAAAGTATTGGATGGAGCAGGTATGCCAGACGAATGGAAGACAAGTGTAATGTTGCCAATTTTCAAACGAAAGGGTGACGTAAGGAGTTGTGCTTCTTATAGAGGTGTGAAATTATTGGAGCACGGAATGAAGGTTGTAGAACGAGTATTGGAAAAGAGGATACGAGGGATGATAGCTCTGGATGATATGCAGTTTGGATTTATGCCTGGAAGGGGGACGATAGATGCACTATTTGTAGTGAGGAGACTGCAAGAAGTATACCGCGAGATGGATAAATGTTTGTACATGTGCTTTGTTGATTTGGAGAAGGCGTTTGACAGAGTTCCAAGAAAAGTGGTAGAATGGGCACTGAGAAAAAGATGTGTACCGGAGGGAATGGTGAAAGCAGTGATGAGTCTATATGAAGGGGCCACAACAAAAGTAAGAGTCGGGTCGGGATACTCTGACGAATTTTCTGTGACAGTAGGAGTACATCAAGGTTCAGTACTGTCACCATTGCTGTTTGCCATTGTAATGGATGTTGTGACAGAAAAGGCAAGAGAGGGCTTGATGAATGAAGTGCTGTACGCAGACGATTTGGTGCTAATGGGAGATTCTATGGAGGAGCTGCGTTATAAGTTTGGAAGGTGGAGAGAGTCTCTGGAATGTAAAGGTTTGAAGGTAAACAACATAAAAACGAAAGTGATGGTGAGTGGAACAGATGGAGAGATACAAAAGAGTAAGACTGATCCATGCGGAGTGTGTGGGAGAAGAGTGATGGTGAACTCTGTGCTATGTACTAAATGTGGTTGTTGGATTCATGGAAGGTGTGCGAAAATCAAGAGGGTGTCAGGGGCCCTTGCAAAAGGATTTGTCTGTGAAGTATGCAGGCGTGGGATGACGGGAATGCGGCTGCCACAGGAGAAGCTGTGTGATGGAGTGGAGACTGTTAAAAGTTTTTGCTATTTGGGCGATAGACTTAATGCGAGTGGTGGATCTGAGGCGGCGGTGACAGCAAGAACGAGAATTGGATGGTTGAAGTTCAGAGAATGTGGTGAGGTGCTCTATGGTAGAAGGTTTTCGCTTAAGATAAAAGGAAGAGTGTATCAGAGCTGTGTGCGTTCAGCGATTCTGTATGGGAGTGAAACGTGGTGTCTAACGGAAGGAGAAGTTGCGATTTTGAGAAGAACAGAGAGAGCTATGTTGAGAGCCATGTGTGGTGTTAAGTTAATGGACAAGAAAATCACGAAAGAATTGATGGAGATGTTGGGTTTGGTTGAGTCGTTGGAAATGATAGCGAAGGCGAATGCTGTGAGGTGGTATGGCCATGTGCTGAGAAGGGAAGATGGTAACATCTTGAGAAAGGCTCTAGACTTGGAAGTTATGGGTAAAAGAAGAAGAGGTCGGCCAAAAAGCACATGGAAGAGAAAAGTTGAAGAAGAAGTGAAGAAGTTGGGGTTAGAAAAGGAAGATGCCTTGGATCGAGAGAAATGGAGACGGGCGGTATGGAAATGCAGTCAAATGGGGTGAATCCGGCCACCTCCGTTGACGGGGAGAACACCGGATAATTCTGGACATCATCATCATCATCATCAAAATATGCTTCTCAGTATCACTCAATGCGTTGCCGAAACGTTTGCTCTTGAGTGACGCCAGATGACGTAGATGTTGACTGCTGGTCTTCCGATTTGATTGTTCGTCCAAGATCGACAAATATTTAGAAGCGAATCCAATCAAAAGACAAAAAACTGGCAACAAAACGCAGTGCCTTTGGTAAACTGTTCGGAGCTTTCTAGATTGTGCGGTAAGTTTCTCAACTTCATCGTACAAAAACGCTCGTTCCATCTCAGGGCTGTGCCGCAAACGGGATCTTTCAAGGCGATGGACGAAGAATTGAGGGGCGACTCTTTCATAAATGCATCTCAGAAGAAATGCAGACGATCTTCTGCACTTTTGAATCTTGCTTTTAGTTCGCACCACATCATTCAAAACAGCAATTTAATGTACTGTCGGCGCAAGTGCTTGAATAATTAAAGCCAGTTACTGTACATTTGAGTATGGCGACCTAATCTATGCAAACAGAAAGAGTTTGTTTACACGCTAAATTTTTTCAAGTAGACTTTAGGCGGTCGCTACGTGTCCAATCAAAAGTCGCGTAACGATCTCGCATTTGATTGACCAGCGCTCTATCACTTCGCGGACGTCCGAAATTGCAGACAAGTACCACAGCTTGCTCTAGAGTTCTCACTTTGATGTGATTAACCACCGTTTTTCAAAGCTACTTTGTAATTTTACAAAATAATTATCGCCAAGTCCTTTGAAATATACAATTAAATATACATAGAAATAAGTCTTTGCTTATCGGTTACTTTAACCCTGACTACACAATAGTTTTTCTTGCTTAAGTTTCCGTAAATATACACACATCAATTTCCATTATTCTTTCTGTCAAATTGCACTTAACTGTGGCAATTTCCTCCGAATTGTACATTAATTAAAATCGCATAAGTAAGTCTTTGCCCACATCGGTAACTTGACTTTAACTAAGCATTATTTGTCTTACTCAAATTTTCGCAAATCTATATCTATCGGTTAATTCGCTTGTTTCCTGTAGCAATTGAGTAGCTTAGGTCAAGTAAATAAAAACATCAGCGCAAACAAAAACTACCTTGCATAAATCTAAAATCCTCGTTAGTTGTTTATTGCACAAAATAATTATCGCAAAGTTCTTAGAATCATGCAACTAATTAAACATAGAAACAAGACTTAGCTTATCGGTAACTTGACTTTGAGTACGCATTACTTTTTTTTGCTGAAGTTTCCGTAAGTGAACATCTCTTATTTGGTTCGCTTGCTTTCTGCAGCAATTAGGTAACTTAAGTTAAGTAAATAAAAATATCGGCGCAAACAAAAAATTTCTTGCATAAATCTAAAACCTTCGTTTGTTTTTTGATACAGAAAATAATTATCGCCAAGTCTTTCAAATTATGCAATTTGATAAACATAGAAATAAGTTTTTGCTTATCGGTAACTTTAACCTTGACCAAACATTAGGTTTTCTTGCTAAGTCTCCGTAAATATAGATATGTTATATTCCGCAAGGTCAAACAGACATACACACAAGTTACAATGAACTTCATTGAACTGAAATCGTAGTAAAGCACAGTTGCTTATATACACAATAAAGATGCTGTAGTGTTCAGGCAGAAAAGCACGTAACTAACTAATAATCTCTTGCAAAGCGTAAAAACGAGCACTAGCACAAATAAGAAAAACAAACACTTTGCGGAAATTAGCTCTGCAGTAATCAGCACGGAAGGATTGCATTTTGCTAAGTATGCAAAAGAAGTACTATGCGATGCGCTAAGTCGATTGACTGTGAACACAAAAACATATTAACAGAAATACATTATACATAACAGATCAATTGGTTCGTTCGCTCATTACTTGTCGCAATTGAAAAATTAGAAAAAATTAAAACATTTACCAGCACGGTTGCACATAAAACATTTTTGTAAAAATGTTGTTAATAAAATTTTTTTATGAAAGTAGGATGATTGTAAAAGGTGAGCTGCAACGCATTTCGCGCCCAAATGTCCTTTTATCCAAATGTCTCGCGCCCGAATGTCTGTGACCAAATGTTGGGTTTCGAGAGCTGCAAACACGTTTGCTACTAATTTTTGTAATTAGTTGCATATATAACCTCCTACCTCGAGAAAGCGATCAATGCGCCGCTATGCGAACTCGCTTAGGAGTTGCCATCCATCTGCCTACCACACCAAGATGGGGTAATCCCGCCGGTTAGTTCTCCACATTATTCCTTTACTGCTGTGCGTCAAGCAGGGAAGCTGCAAATACTAATTTTATAGTCGATGGTTTGACCCTACTTGAAATCAAACCCAAGTCTACAGCTCCCGAGGCAGACGCTCTTACCACTCGGTCATCCGAGCGGTTAAAATTTTCAATGGGCCTAAACCTAACTTTTGTCTTAATGTGAAGCTGTGAACAATTTTTAAATCATTTTATACTTCAATTTACCTGAAAAAGAGAAGTAATTTTGAACGCTTTTTGGACTGAATTCAATAAAATTATTAATACGGTGAATGCCACGTCCAAACTCCATCCTTAACCAAGCGATATTTCCTATAGTTCTTTCTATAGCTTCGTCTGTCCCACCTCCAAGCTGTAAACTTTGTAAATAGTATGTCACCATAAACGTCACCTAAAACAAGATCACAGATTGACGTTTTCACTTTCATATGTACGTATAGGCTCAAAAATAAGCATTACATCCACGTCAAACCTTGGTTCAACAGACTGTAATTCTGAGGCTGGAGCGATGCTTATAACAGTTAATAGCAACTGTTGCTACAGCATAGGAACTGTAATTTAAGTCAGCAATAAAACGCTTTCAGCTTTTGCCTCAACGCCGCTATAGCTGCGCTGCGAGTCAAGGATGTAGCTAAACCAATGCTCAAAGCATCACAAAACTTTCGAATTTTATCCAGTTCGGTGAACTACGTCCAGAATTTTAAATTTAATCAATGGCCACAGTGACCCAAAAGCGCGACGCGGATTCATGTACCTCCAAACAGCTGTTAAAGATGCTACCATAATCTTCTGATGGCCAAAAAATTGATAAACAGTGCAACTAAAATTTGTGCTGAAAGTAAGTAGCCTATAGACAACAAAGTGAAAGAAAACTAAACGAGGTTTTATTGACGCAATATTTGTGGCTCTAGCACGATAAAGCAAAATTAGCACTTGCATTTACAGAGAAAAAAACTTTTGCCTAAATTCCATACCTTCAGCTATTTTAATCGAACTATCAAGCAGCTAAGATGGCCGAGTGGTAAAAGCGTCCGCCTCTAAATCTGCAGACTTTCGTTTGATTCCTAGTAGGGCCAAACCAATGACTCTAAAATTGATATTCGTAGCTTCTCTGCTTAGCGCTCAGCATTAAAGGGACCATGTGAAGAACAAGTCAACAAGTCTACTGGCTGTGCCGTTGGGAAAAGCGCTTAAAGGCATTCCCCCATCCAGGTGTAGTGGAGGCCGACAACTCCTAAGCGAGCTCGTTATAACACTTTCTCGTGATCGGAGGATACATATGCAATGAAATACAAAATATATCTAAACTGGCACTAGAAAAATAGTATAACAAAGAATTTTATTACTAAAGCAGGCTGTCCAGCCAGCTATCGACAAAAAAATAATGGAAATTTGCTGAAAAAATGACATATTTACCAAAAAAAATCCGGAAACGTCCAATTTTCCACGCAAAATCAAGTGAAGAGCAAAAATCAAGGTCATCATGTCCGCAGATGTCCAATTTTTTACGCAAAATCAAGTGAAATGAGCAAAATAAGGTAATTTTTCCGCGCAAAAGCAAGTGAAGAACAAACAAAGGTCATCACGCTAGGAATGTCTATTTCAGAATAAGTATGATTAATTCCGAATCTTGAATTTATAAAATGGCCGCTAGTACTGTTTTGATATTAGTTCAGCACGCACCCGCTCGACTACTGCAAAACAAAACAAATCAACGATTTCTTTCATTTTTTGTGAATTTATAGCCTAGCACAAGGATAGCAGCACTATAAATTTGCAGCAAATATACACGCAGTGGCGTAGTCATGGAGCTAACAGCGGGCATGCCCCTCTTGAATTTTAGAAACGCATGCCAAAAGTACGGCTCCCGTGTATATACAAGCGGTGCATACCAAACTCACAACCTTCGACAAATTTCTTACGGTCTCCGCCGAACACCGCATGATCACACAAACACGAGGCCGAGCGCGCACTTGCGTTTGTGCGCAACGTCTGAAAAGATTTATCACGCGCAATTTTTCGTCACAATTAAACCGAATCCTAAAAACGGAACCGGTTCCACAGAATTCAATATTCTGAAATAGACATCCCTACGACCACGCCCGCAAAACGATGAACAAAAAATGAAAAATGACTATAAAAAATGAAGAGGCGTGAAAAACTGAAAAAAATGGGAGTGGACAGCCTGTTCAAGTCATTTCTCTAAAGCAGAGTTTTCCAAACTAGGGTCCGCGACGACCGCACAGGGGATCCGTGACAATGTAGCAAAAATAAATAAAAAACTAGAACTTTCAAATGATTTTTGCAGGACACACACAAGCCCAATTGATTGCTGTAGTGGTTAAAAATCTTATAAAATGTTTTTTTCTTCTACTATCTCTTGATTATTGAGTAAATATTAAAGTTAGTCAAAGATTATGATACTCTAGCCTTTATTGTTTATGAATTATTAATTTAAAAACACAAAGTAAAAAAGTAAAAACCTTTACAGACTGTTTCACCTCAGCGGATCATCAGGAGGTATCTTATTCAAATAGAATCTTATTTGTGTTTTTAAATAAATATATATGCTCTGACCTTGGTCATTGAGCCCTTTTGTTACTGTAAGCAACCATTTCCCGTAATTGTATTGTTTATGAATTATAATGTTGTAATAGCCCAATTGCAATGACAAGTTGAACGCACGAGCAGAGATGATAGACTAGGTCAGAGAGACCCTGGTGCAAGCTTATTAAGATATAAGTTTATAACAGGGCCGGCGCCTCAATGGACATGCTTGGCCCCCCCCAATTAACAAGCTTTCTCTTTTAAAGACAGCGGCTTTTGTGCTTAATTTTAAATTTCGCCCCCCCCCTCCCAGATAAACGCTCGGCCCCCCTAAGTCGACTGCTCTGGCGCCGGCTCTCGTTTATAAGATACAAGATGCAAGCTTTAACGGCCTACTTTCTTTTACATCCTGTTGGTAAAGCGAAATAATAACTAAAAGCATTGTAATTGTGTAAATGTAAAATCGAATCAAACCTTTATTATACTTACGATAATACGCAGAAGCGTGTAACGAGTGGCGGGACCCATCTCCGCGACTGTGACTTTATTAGCGCCCGCGCAATACAGCTTTTGGCAATACAAACTGCTGTTGGCAACGCTGTGTCTGATTTGACCGGCCCGGGGATCGGACCCCAGACCTTGCGCCCCGATATTGATGTATTTTACAAGTACGCCAGGGCTTGGCAACCTACTGCACTAAAAGAGCCATCTTAACCAATATGCCAAGATATTAAACACACTGTGAGCAGCAAAAACTTTACGGCAATCAAAAAATTTAAAAAAGATCTTTGCTTTTCTCCCTCCCAAAAAAGGTCTTCGTTTATCCCCACAAAAAGCCTCAACCTGAGGATCAAAGAACCGCAGGTTACCGACCGCACTACGCCAATTGCTCGGTCTAAATGTACAATTTATGGACAAATATTTGACCCAAAAGCTGTGAGAAGCAACCCCATTCGTCCCATTTATGTGGTTCTTATGTATTGGTAAAAATGGAATTACGATTAAGCACAATCTACGGTATGTTCGTGTTGAATTTTATGCTTTTACCACAGTTGGGTTAAAAATTAACGCAACTTAAAAATGGGGTCCGCGGTAAACTTGATTCGCAAAAATGAGTTCGTGGCAGAAGAAAGCTTGGGAAACCCTGCTTTAAAAGATATTTTAAATTATCATAATTTTTAAGTGGCCTAGTGCTTGACAAAAAGCTAGGTATTTTCTTGTACAAGCGAGATAAAAGACATGGATGGGCAAACATACTTCGCTATTTTATTACAATTTTGAATGTTGTTGGTCATGCGCGCAACGGAAAAAATACCCAATGTTTGTTAATTTAATCCAAAAAATGCTTTAACTCTAAAGAAAATTGTACTCCTATAGAACCTATACCTTCGCTGCAAAATAAGTTACGTTTATTGTTTGCGGAAGGAAATAAGCATTTTTCAAAAATAGATATACAGTAGATGCTTACAGAGTCGGATTAATCACTGCAAAACAGATCAATCACGACATAATCACACCCAAAAGTTTGCAATTGCCTTGTAATCACTTTGAGCCGAAAAACTCACATTACAACACATTGTGTTTCACCGCAATAAACACGTGAAAGCTACTGCTGGAACAAACCGGGCTTAAGAATAACGGTAAGACAAGAAACGCTTTGACATTAATGCCAAAAATAAACAGTGCAGTCGAAGTTGTAGGAGTTCTAATGGACTAGGTTAATTTGGGCCCAAAATATTTTGTAACTTGGGCCACAAATATTCTTAAATGACAATTATAATTACAATTACTCAGAAATAAACATACAATAATATAAACAACTCTATCCTAGAGCAATTATAATTACAAATTTCATGAAAAACCGTAATTATTTATTGTAACCCATCTCAAGACTCAAGTAATGACCGTTGTTTACAACATTACTAAGACAGTACGCACCGTAAGTTTTAGGCCTTTTGGATCATTCAATTCAGTCGTCCTTATGCTACTACTCGGAACTTCTTTGAATCCAAGCAAATTCGCTTTAGAACCATAAATTAGTTTCGTCTAAACAAGATACAATTCAAACAATTGTATCGCTGCGCACTTGGATGAAAAACAGCGAGACCAAGTTGGGCACAATAACGTTAAGAACGAAGTCAATTTTTTCAACAGTAAATAAATCTGCAAAAATTGTTTTCAAAATTAATGGACCAAATCAACTTCCGCTGAATTGACGTTTAACTTAAAGGGGGCTGAACAAACATTGAGATCGCTTTTTTTTCAACAGATAATGCATGTAAACTGTACTGGATAGCACTTTCAACAAAAATTTTACAAAACCATCGCTCCTTTTTACTTTATGAGCCATTTACATTCCATTTTTGAAGCATCGTTTTTTACAAGAAAAATCATCTGACGTCGTATTTGGTCATTATGATGTAACAATGTGATTTTACCGAAACAAAATTGTACGTACGCTCAGCACACACTTTAATGCATTGTATCTCTTGGCATTTGCGTCTTGTGCTTCTGAACAGGTCGAGCCAATTCTGTACCGGCTAAGTTACAATGCGGTAGAATACCAGTTTCAGATCTTCATTTACAGATTTGCTTCTTTCATTTATTTATAGATTTTTCGTTTCTACGGTTCTCAGAGATTCAGAACAGCTTTTTGTGACCATGATGTCATTTTAAGTAATGGTATAAATCACTTCATGTCTACTGTAACAAACTTTCAACCGCGATGGCCTGACTGTGTTAGGCAGGAAGTTTTTTTTACGTTTTTAATTTTGGGGATTAAATAAATGCATATGTACAGCATGATGCTTCGTTGCAGTACTTGACGCAGCAACGCCAAGGTATTACCGATATTTTGTAATTGCATGCAGAGATGGAAATCGGTCGGGTCGAGATTCTTCGACTGACGGGTCAAAGTCTCCTTTCTTGCAACTAAAATACACCTAAACACCAACCGAAATGTACATAGATTTATGAAAAACAGCATTATCAAATCACACCTTCCAAAAACAAAAGCTTGTTGTCTGTTTTCAACTGTGAGACTTGCATACTTACTAGCATAGTTGACGTTCTATTTTAAAACAGGATTGTGATGTCTTTACTTTGCCGTACCACTTTATCGTAGCCTGTAGGCCCTAGCTTTTTTGCATGTGAGCGGGCTGGTCAGGTTGTGACGTAACAGCCCGGGCTGGTAGTGACATCGTTAAAGTGGTTAAAAAATTATTTTCAAGTGGTTTAAAAAAAGAAATTAGGGCTTTTTTATGATATAATGGTATTACCACTCATCAATTTATGCTTACCATTTAAGTGGAATTTCGGGACACCTAACGATGTTCAAGCTGGGCAGTGGCAAACGTCCTTTTCAGGACGGGGCGATGCGCATCTTCAGCGCACTGTCAACAAGTTCCAAAGGCCCAGCATTCTCCAACTGAACATCGAAGGCCTCACTGCAAGCAAGATAAGCGTGTTGCATCATCTTGCGTTACAGTGTGAGGCACTCGTCATCCTCTTACAGGAAACCCATTGCACCTCGGTAGAAAGGTTAGATCTTCCGAGCTACCATCTAGCTGGGTTTTCCTTGAGCAGGAAATATGGTCTTGCTACGTTTGTCCATGAGCGTCTGAAGTGGATCCTAATCGACCAGTCCCCACCAACATCGGAGATCGAGTGGGTGTGCGCGGATGTTGATAACTATAAAAGAGTCAACGTCTACAAACTCCTTCCAACACGGATGCAAGCATCTGATCTTCCAGCATTCCCCCATCCCTGCCTCTATGCTGGCGACTTCAACTGTCACCATGTTGACTGGGGTTATGATAATAACAATCCAGATGGGGAATGCCTGGCTGGCTGGGCCAGTGCCAACAACTTCACCCTGCTATATAGCCCCAAGGAGGCCGCCAGATTCCACTCTGGCCGCTGGAAAACAGACACCAACCCAGATCTTGCATTTGCCAGTGTCGATTTGGACAGTCGCTTACCTGACAGACGTATCTTAGGAAAGTTCCCACGGTCACAACACCGACCCTCGCTTATAAGTCCACCCAAATTTGCTCATCCAAAACCGAGCAAGCCTGTAAAGCGATGGAACTTCCGCAAGGCCAACTGGGACCACTATTCTAACCTAACCAACAAACTGGCCAAGAGTATACCGCCACCTGAATCTCAGAACATCGATCAAGTTTACCAGTGCTTTTGCAAGGTAATAAGCACTGCGGCGAAGAAATGCATCCCTCGTGGTCGACGATCAAACCACATACCTTGCTGGGATGCGGAGTGTGAAGACCTCTATCAGCATTTCCTGCAGTCACCTGGGGGCCCTGATTCGGATAGGGCTGCTACAACCCTACTCACAAGGCTCGACGGAAAGCGGAGAAATCGCTGTCAGAGACGGTCCGCAACATTGACTTTTCGCACTCCAGCCGGCTGGCATGGAATATTATAAACAACTTGACTGGTAGGTCACGACAATCCCCTCGTCAATGTCCCGTTTCAGCTGATGCTATTGCTTCTCAGCTGGTTAAAAACGGGAAATACGAAGGTGTGAATCGACGCTCATCTCGGCTCGTTTTACAGGAAGTGTCTGACCTTTGGAGGGCTGATCCATTACATCCTGCGAATGTCTCCGGGAGCTTCTCCCATCGGGAGTTTGCTGCTGCCCTCCAACATTTAAAACCAGGCAAAGCTCCTGGACCTGATTCCATTTGTCCAGAGCTAATAATCCATGCTGGAGCCGGCTTAAAATCTTGGCTACGTGGCTTCCTATTTTCCTGCCTGCACCACCTCAAAATTCCTAAGATCTGGAGAAGAGCGCTAGTAGTAGCGGTCCCAAAGCCTTCGAAACCGGTAGAGGACCCAAGGAGCTATCGTCCGATCTCCTTGCTCTGTGTTCCCTACAAGATTCTCGAGCGACTTATCTACGCCCGCGTCGAACCTCTTATTGACCCTCTGCTCCCACGGGAACAGGTGGGTTTTCGACGCGGAAGATCAACCGTGGACCAAGTCACTTTGCTCACGCAAAGCATTGAGAATGCATTCGAAGCGAAAAAGAAGGCCGGTGCCGTCTTTATCGACCTGACAGCTGCCTATGACACTCTCTGGCACCGTGGCCTCACCTGCAAGCTGTTGCGGCTTCTGCCGGACAAGCACATGGTTCGTATGATTATGGAGTTGATCCGCAACAGAAGCTTCACCCTTACAACTGGCGACAGCAAGCCTAGCAGGTTACGACGCCTGAGAAATGGCGTCCCCCAGGGATCGGTCCTGGTCCCCCTCCTTTTCAACATCTATACATATGATATCCCCTCCATAGCCTCCAAGAAGTTCGCCTATGCCGACGACCTGGCGATACTTCATACATCTGGAGAATGGAAGGAGTTGGAAAGGACTCTAAGCCAGGACATGACTACACTCTCGGAATATCTCCAGACCTGGCGATTGAAGCTTAGCCACACTAAAACGGTGACGGCGGCCTTTCACCTCCACAATCGAAAGGCTAAGCGTGAGCTTAAGGTCTGTAACATTGGTAAGACCTTACCTTTCTGTCCAGTTCCCACTTATCTTGGGGTCAAACTGGACAGATCGCTCACATATCGTCCTCACCTGGAAGCATTGCGCAAGAAGTTAAGTGCTTGCGTCTCACTGTTGAGGCGACTTGTTGGAACAGGTTGGGGTGCTAGCGCTAAGACATTACGCACAGCTGCCCTGTCTCTGGTCTACTCGACTGCCGAGTACTGCGCACCAGTCTGGTGTCGCAGCGTGCACATACGGCTCATCGACAGTGTAATAAATGACGCCTTACGCATTGTCACTGGGTGCCTGCGTCCCACTCCATCGGTCTACCTTCCGGTTCTTTCAGGCATCCAGTCAGCTGAGCTTCGCCGCCAAGGAGCGACACTCTCCCTAGCCAACCGCAGCTCCCTGGACCCTGACCACATTTTACATGGTCAGTTTCATGAGTCACAGGACGTATGTAGGGAGAGATTGAAATCTAGACGCTCATTTGTACATGCTGCTCGAAAATTACTAGACAGTCTTTCTGAGATGGACGTCCGTGCAGCCCAGTGGACGAACACGAAATGGGACATGGAGTACTCTGCCAACGCATTGTCACTCCACGCTTTCATTCCCAAGGTTAGCTCCAGACCCTTGGGTATGGGTCTGCCCAAGGAAGCCTGGGTCAAGCTCAACCGTCTGCGTTCTGGTGTTGGACGTTTCTGTTCGTCCATGTACAAATGGGGTCTCGCTCCTCTAGCGAATTGTGAGTGTGGTGCCAGTGAACAAACCGCAGATCACATCATCTCACAGTGTCTCATACATCGAGCACCCCGAGTTATGTTTGGTCTAATGGTTTTGGATGACGAAACAAGATGCTGGTTGAAGTCCCTTACAGTTAGCATCTGACCCAAGCAGTTTGGTGGCCAGGGTGGTAAAAGGATAAACCCTCGGCCTTGGTCCTTCCATCTGTCTTGGAAAAGATGCCCCGCCAAACGACGACGACGAAGTGGAATTTATTTACAACGAGAAGCATGTTAAGTAAATGCCAAAGTCCAATCAAATGAAGTCAAATAATGCAACTGTAGCTTCATAATTATCCAAGTGAAACAAATCAAGAGGTGAAGTTTACTTTCATTCAAATACTGTTTTTATTAGATGAATTTTTTTCGTGTTCAATACATCTAGTGACACAGTTAGTGTAAACTGCAGTTTGCAATTAGGTTTCTTGAAAACTGAACACAAACCTACAGCAAAAAAAAACAGTCGTATGGGCCGGTCAGTGACTGGTCAACCAGCACAGATTTTGAATTTTACCAGTCGGGTCGAGAAAATACTGATCGGTTCCACATCTGATTGTATGACCTGCAGTAACAACGAAACATGAAAGATTAGATCGATCCTTGGCTTTTTATAACTGCCAGGGTCTTGTAGCGCCTGAAGTAAACTACAGTGACATACGACAAAAGTTTGTTTCAACCAATTTGGTTCTTCTCATTTTCTGAGTCGAGTAGTTACGGAAACCACTTTATAGGCTAACTCTTTTGTATGGCCTGATGGCAGAGCTAGCGTAAGACAATCGACTTAACGGGAGCCAAAGCGTAAAATTCACACAGAAGCCCTGGCCCAGCATGATGGAGTATCAAACTTAATTCTCTCAACTCCAAAGGTTTGACATGATCATGCACCGGTGATTTGAATTAATGGTTAGTTTAGAGCGTCTGCCTTGTAACCGAAAGACCGGGGTTTGATTCCCAGTCCAGCCATACCACAGACATTAAACACAGCATTCTGACATTTCTGCGATAGGCGTATACTCAAATCAAAACCAGCTAACCCTTATGTATATATACATATTTTTTTTTGAAAAGTCATTTTTTATCTGGTTTAATCAGGCATAACCTACTAAGCTACTTCCCACTATCTTTGCTGGCATTTCGTACCTTGCGACTTATAAGCTAGATAGTGATATTGAACTACCTGGTGAAAAATATCTCGAACAATGTAACAGAATATCTGAAGAAGCATTAAAGCATTAACTATCAAATGAGTTTTAAAGTAAACCATAATATTGCAAAATATATATTTACCTCATACTTAACGCTGCACAAATAAACAAAACCGCTACCGCTGAATTTTCTAGCTAGACCGACACGATAAAAACGCTGACAACTCAACGCTATAAAATAAAATCTTAGGTTGTACTTTGACGCTTTTTAA
This sequence comes from Trididemnum miniatum, assembly GCA_964006365.1. NCBI lineage: Eukaryota > Metazoa > Chordata > Ascidiacea > Aplousobranchia > Didemnidae > Trididemnum > Trididemnum miniatum. The sequence continues at coordinate 3,330,603 of OZ023250.1, forward strand.
CTGCTTGGGTTTTATAGTGCCAGGACTAATAATACCACTAACTTGCCATTGACCGCTTCTATTTCATCCTCAGGACTCACTAACCCTGGTGCTAAGCGCTAAGCCGGGTAGCTATGGATAAAATTTTTTGAGTCTTCGGTATGACTTGAGTAATAGGGTGGGCCGTTTTTTGCTTTTTTTTTCAAAGTTAAGATGGCTAGTGACAAAAAGTGGCACACCCATGAGAAAATGAGGAGTGCAAAATTTGAGCGAATTCGGGGGTCCTTTTCTGCTCCCGCCGGGGGGGTGAAAATGGAAATTTTTGAAAAAAAGCGCATAATTTTGGAGATATTTTTAAGCAAATTAAATTAAAAAATTTAAATGTGGCTAATGAAAATATTGGAGTTCAAGGTCCCTAGAACACGTTATTGCAGTTTTTTTGGGTTTGCTCAAGATCTACTGCTCCCGCTTTTTGATCAAGTTTGCTCAATTTTTGCAAAATAAGAATAAAATTTTCAAGAAGGAGTGAACATTTTTTAACACATGAACACAAAACGAAGTGGAAAATAGCACTTATATCACATTACATGGTGTTCAAGTTTCCCTTGCATAAAACAATCAATATTGGTTCATATAATTGTTGCTTCAAGCAAAGTCTTTTTTTGATTCAAAGTGGGGGATCTTTTTTCTTGATTGCAACTTTGCAATAATATAACCATCTCTTTCTGAAGAGCTCACAACGCAAGCAGAGGCTTCAGTCACAAGTTTTACTGCTCTTTCTACAGCTTGTGTGTGGCAAGGAAACATGGGAAAAAGTTCTTGTGGCAACATTCTTGATTTTATATGATTTTCTATCACAACATTTGAAATTCTTTTCAGTACAGGAGGCTCGCTAATTGCAGTGCATTGCCAGCCAATCATTTCATAGTATTTTTGGGAGTTAAGCAGCAACTTTGGCACAATAAAAGTACGCCTCTTTGTTGTGGCTGATATACGAGTTTTTAAAACTCGTCTCCATCCCAACTCACGCACATGCTCCTCATCATCGAACAACATCGCAATCAAAATGTTTTCGGGGTGGGCAAAAAATGCATTCCTCTGTGAGACCTTGTTTGCAACATCGCGAACCCTTTTAGTCAAGTTTCGAGAGAAATTTAATAGTTTGAAAAAGTGCTTAGCACCCTCTGTAAAATTGCTGTGCTTCTTTACACTGAACCACACAGGGATATAAACATTCATGATGTATTGCACCAAATCTGTGAGCACAGAAGATGGCTGAGAAGTAGCAACGTATAGTCGAAGGATTCTGCTTGCTGTTGTCAACCATCGTGAGTGGTTAATAGGCCCAGGTTTTTGCAATGCCAAATGGGTAGGAACTGACCCATTTCTTATACTGTTAAACATGCTAAGGAGATATTTTTGATCCCAGCTAAGACCACTTTCATCAATAGTTATTTTTGTTGCGCTTACTGCTTTGAAATCCACAATATCCAATTCTTCGCAGCAGGCTAATCGTTTTCCAACCAGACCAGCAAAGTTTTCGGGACCGCTTGTACCACCATCTAGTTCTTACATGAGATGTCGCAAAGGCAATTCGTTTGTATGCAATAGACAAATTATCCATTGCAAAGGCTTATCCAAATGCTCTTCTAGGAGTTTGATAACACCGCCATTCCGGCCGGTATTCACAGCAGTTCCATCACATCCTATTGCTGTAACTTCACCAATGCTTATCTCCTTTGAATCAAGATGAACAATCATACCATTAAATATAGACTGACTCGACCCGGAAGCAGCTGTGAAATGACCGACGTATTGAGACTGTGGTTCATTAAGGAGTGTTATGTGCTCTTCCACGACTGTACGTTGGTGCAGTCTTCCATCAATTTCTCTTTGGCTAAGGGTTTGGTCTCTTCTTCCGTCAAAATACAAACTCTTTAGATGAAGAGCGGTATTGCTTGAAGCCAGATTGTTCGTTCTAGCCTTCTTTCTTGCTCTTTGAACTTTGTTCTTATCAATAACTGATGTTGCGTCTTTTTTTGTGATAACGCCGGCATCCTGTGATACAGATGATGCAAGAAATGCTGCAGCTCGGTGCGAAACTTCTGTGCGATCGCAAGCTTCAGCGAGAGCAGATATGTCAAGAACATTCCGTTTTTTTCTTTTTGCTTGTGGAGACATTCCATGATCATCGTACTCTTCACCACTGCTCTATTCGCTTTCGCTAGCACTTGGTACTTCATCGATGCTTGTTTCTGCAAAAGTTTCATCAGCAGTAGATGGGCAAAGGTACTGCTTTGCTCTTGCTATTTTTCTTTCGTTTTGTTTCTGATTTGCTCTCGTTGTTGCTTTATCCACTCTATCAATTGCCATGCAACGACTTGATCTTTGATCATTTAAAAAAGCACGCTCAGCAAGAGGAACTTGATTTTCTCGTTTGCAATTGCAAAGTTTGAAGTCCGAACATTTGCATGCACTGATGTCAAATAAAGTCTTTTGGGCCGAATCTTCCATTGTCTTTAACTTGTTTTTATAATTTTTGCTACCGTTAGATTTAGACTTAAACAAATTATTCATTTTCGTTCGATACTGACGCAACATGCTAGTTATTCTCTTTCTTGAAAGATGTGGTATGGAAGCATATTTCCATAAATTCTCCAACTGTATGACAACGACAGTAGCAATTGCTTTTAAGGACGGCTCTCTTCCTTGTTTCATGTCCAGTCTCACGTATTGGTAGTATTTCATCACATCTTCGTAGGTGGGCAAAACTCTCCAGCTAATTTCCTTCGGATAGCCAAAAATTGGGCATTCAACAGAACTTCTGGTACCGCTTACGTTACTCATAGTCAAAATTGGATAATTTAAAAGTATCAGTACCGGTACGCATATGGAATTAAATATTGCTAATCACATAATATCCTGCAAAAATATACCGTATTATATTATTCCTAAGTCAGCTTTGTTAAGCTTAAAACTAAGCCTAAGTTTGAATAACAGTGTAAAACTATATGTACCTATTACTGTAGCACAGAAGAGAGGCTTTTGCTCAAAATTTACCTGGCAGTTTTCCACAAAGTTGAGCTAATAGCGACATTGGTTTCAATTTTGTACTCAGCTGGTAAACTGCTTTCATAATACTGACTTAACTGACCACTCACTTATAACAAACAACCACAAGAAGTAACACATTCGCTTAAAATCAACAAATTGCCTAATCATTGCTTATTTTTTGACAGGTTGTCTATTATTAAAACAAACTCCCATCATTTCTATGTCAGCGCTGTTAGACATCAAGGCAATATTATGGCATAGTTAAATGAATGTTTTGAGGCATTTTAACAGTAGTTAAAATAGTATAATAGACTGATATTGTAATATAGTGAGCTTATATACGGGCAGCAAAACATAATCTTATTGAATAAAAACTACTATTGAAAATAATAGCTGCTTTGGTACACAATAATTATGGAATGAGAATAGCTGAAGGAGGAAAAACAATGCCAAAGTTACACTCATCATTGGAATAACTGAAACATTTCGACAACATAGATGCAGCTGTCATCACGATCATCAGCAGTGTAATATACATCAGCAGTGTAGATTCAGCCGTCGTCATCAGTTATTCCAATAAAGATTATTACTTTGGCTTTGTTTATCCTTCAAGCTGCTATATTTTCTTTTTTTATACCCGAAATTAGCAAAAATTGAGCAAACTTGATCAAAAAGCGGGAGCAGTAGATCTTGAGCAAACCCAAAAAAACTGCAATAACGTGTTCTAGGGACCTTGAACTCCAATATTTTCATTAGCCACATTTAAATTTTTTAATTTAATTTGCTTAAAAATATCTCCAAAATTATGCGCTTTTTTTCAAAAATTTCCATTTTCACCCCCCCGGCGGGAGCAGAAAAGCACCCCCAAATTCGCTCAAATTTTGCACTCCTCATTTTCTCAAGGGTGTGCCACTTTTCGTCACTAGCCATCTTAACTTTGAAAAAAAAAGTAAAAAACGGCCCACCCTATTGAGTAAGTACCAAACCCATTTTTCCAATTGCAAAACATACTTGCTTTTTCTGCACAGCTTCAAAGAATGGCCGCTTTCAAAAGGGGATTTTTCAATCAAAGAAAGGCGATTTTTCAATGAATGCAACGTTTTAATCAGCATTATTATGTCACAGTGACCAAGTACAAGGTATAGGCTACCATATTTTTACAATAAAAATCGGCTGTATTTTAAAAGGCCCCATAACTCAAGAAGTATTTAATTTTTTTTTTTTTTTTTGTCAAAATGGTTGTACGCTGCAGTGGAAAAAAGTCCTCCACCTTACACCAAAAACATCACATAAAAAACAATTTTTGTTACATTCCCCTTTAACGCTTACTGCTTTTAAACTCCGACTAATGATTGATGCTTACTATTTTTATCAGTCAACTATTCAAATCATGAAGTCAAAAAAGTGAAAAAAATAGGCTATTCATACTCCAAAATTTTAAAAATTTATGAAACACAGACCATCTTCAGTCAAAAATTAACTATTTAGGAATTTGATGACTTTCGTGAAATAGAACAAAACATATCAATAATGAATTCATTTTAACGTTAAGTAAACTAAACGTTGAGTTAGCCTAATGGAGACACAAAGTTTGTTAACAAATCTAACGTTATGCACTAAGTTGCCTATCTATGATGAAAGGTGCAAAGGAATTACCTTGGTTTCACCTTCTATCTACCACATATACTTCTTAAAACTGTTCAAACTCACCAGCCACCAAGGCGACGTGGAAATGCAAAATTGAACCAAGATTAGACAAACTGACTACATATCAGACAAGTGAAGGTTAGCTAATCCATGTTTTGGCAACATATCAAGAAAAGCTTAAACCAAAACTTACGGCATTCAAAAAAAGAGATTTTTTTAAAAAATTTCCAGGTTGCCTTCGCTCAGCTCCCAAAGTGGTCCTAAACATCTTAATGACTGAAGGTTCTGGAAAAGAATAGTATTAAATCAAAGTAACAGCACAGAACCTCACTCAATAGTCTTAATTGTCCCTGTAGAAGTTTTGTACAAAATATTACGGAACAATTTTGAACTGTAGTGTTACAAGCTACTACGTGTGCATGCACTGTTGCAGCAATGCTCAAGATTGCTTTGGCAGGTTCAGCTTTGGGGAAAAAAACTCTCATAATTTAGGACGGTGTTCTCAAACTTTTGCTTGTCGCGATGCACTTTCAAATAATTGTCAATTGTGCGACGCATTGGTGTTAATGTGAAATTTTTTGAAACGAAATTATGCGTTTGAAGTTTGGCGCATTGTAACTGCAAGATTTTTTGTCACAACTACTACTCCGTTACTTTTTTTTTTTGATTTTACGGATTTCACAGGATATCATACCATGGTGTTCTATTTCACAGTCGGTGCAGGATAACATCAATTAAGTTATTTGTATCGTTTGACCAAGTAGCAAACCCAGTCCCTCAACTACAAAGTAAAAACTCGGACCGCTAACTTAATCGCAAACTATGAAGTCTCTGCTTTTAACGAAATCTTCCAGAGAATCGTCATCTTAAAACGATAAAAGCGTATGGATCTGCAATTATTTGGCATTTTGACGTTTTTGTCAAGCGGTGCATGAGCTGGAACACGATCTATAAAACGGAGTTCTTTTAAAAGATGAACGTTTATAAACTAAGGTTACACGTTGCGCAACAAAACCACACATGCACAATTTGATATCGAAGTTGGTGCTAATGTTCTCTGATTACAAGGCCGTCGCTTTTCTAGAACCATCTAAAAAGAATTGAAATGAAATTGTTATTATGCTTATGGTAATGTGTCGAAGTGTGTAACAAGTAGGGTCTGGCGGGGCTCATCTGCACGACGATGCACCTGGGTAACAGAGCATGAAGAAGACTGAGACCGGCTTGGAAGTCGAACCCCTACGTCTCACACCAAAAGCGATGTCGTTACCACTATACGAACCAGCGGGTTATTGAACAAAAAATATACCGCAGCATCAACAAATGCACTGAAACTGAAATTATTAGGTACTGTATAACAATAGGGTTGTAGCGCATAAAAGTTACTGTTGAGTTGCAACCAAAATATTCCGCAGAAAGTAAACAGTTGTGAACTCTTGTGAAATCATGTAGAGCCGTTCATTTTTGTGAAAAATGAAACATAATTGTGGTTAAAATTTAGTTCGATCGTTTACAAGCAAGCATTGAAAAATTAGCATCTTCCTGTCAAGCTAGAAGTGGCGTACCAATCGAGGAATATTTTAAAGACTAAACTAAATTTTATTTTCAGAAATTTCTCAACGATGCTAAAATTTCACTCACGATGATAAAATCAACAATGCTAAAATTTCGTGTAACAACCAGAAAAACCGCTCTCTTCATAAGGTCTTGAAAACTCTTTCTGCAGATGAAACTATAAAGGTCTGCAAATTCGATAGCTAAAGGAAAAGGCACGATTATACAGGTATTAAATTCCGTTGATTATTGTGCCAAGCTCTATCAAATAATTGAAGATTTATCTAAATTTACGTTAATTCAAGCCAGTGACAATGTTCATCCTGTAATATCCAAAAAAAGAACAATCGATCAAATATTACATTCGCAAATATTTAAAACCTTTTGGCGAAGAAACAGTGAGACAACTTTTACCGTCAGGCTCTATTTCTGGAGAGCTTTACGACTGATCAAAACTCACAAACCTGGCAACCCCGCTCGTCCTATCATTTCAATGATTGGTTCCCCTGAATAAGAACTAGCAAAATTCTTAGATTCCCTTATTAGACCTTACATTCCTGACACTTACATGCTTCGGTCCTCTCAAGAGTTTGATGAAACATTACAGATTTTTCAATTTAAACCTAATCACAAACTGGTATCGATAAGTTTTGATGTTAAATCTCTACTCACCAACGTACCGCTGGAAGAAACAATTGATATTATTACCAATACAATTTATGCATGTGATACCACCATATTGCCAATACCGATCAGCAAAGAAGTTGAAGTTGTTTTCCAGTTGATGACTATGGCTACTCAGGGAATATTCATGTACAATGATAAATTGTACCAACAAGTAGATGGAGTAGTAATGGGATCACCCTTAGGTCCGACAATTGCTAATTTTCTCCTCGCACACTTAGAAACAGTTCTCTCAAAAAATAAATTGTTAGCTAATAATAATTCGCAATTTTTGAAGATGAACAAGATTATTCCGAATTTTTAAGCCTTTTGAACGAACAACACTCCAATATTGCTTTTACTGTTGAAAAATCCATTAATTCGCTTTCATTCTTGGACACAGAAATTTCAATAAGAAAAGGCAGTTTAGAATCATCAGTTTGGAGAAAACCTACACACACTGAACTTCTTTCAAATTATCATGCAGTTTGTCCTTTAAAATAACTCTTTCGATTATTTAGTTTGATTAAAAATTGATTGAAAATTTATTTTGAATTTTGTCGTGTTTTCCTGAAATAGTAACTACATTCTGACTTAAATCACGCGTTAATAAACTTGTCGGCCCTTGCAATTTGACCGTTCACACTTTATTACTTTTGTGAAACATTAGATTATGCCATAAACCCTGCTGTTTTTGTATTCCGCTTATATCAGTTTGCCCTGTTATCACTTTCCATTTCTAATCATGCTCAGATGAAGGACACTCGATTTGTCCGAAAACGTTCAGCGTATTTTCTTATGCTATTTTGTAAATAATGTAAATACATGTTAAATGTTCTCCGATTATTAGCTATTGCTACCATTTGGATATTGAAAATTTAGCCCTGTTGAGTAATCCAAATTATTTTGCGACACCCCTTAAAAATTAAAACGACCCACAAGGGCATCACGACGCACAGTTTGAGAACCACAGATCTACAACATATTCTGCTATCTAAACACTAACAAGAATATTGTTTGACATTTGTTGTCGGCATCTCAGCAAAACAAATTAGGTGGATTAGAAAAGTTTGAAACAAAAGAAACTTACCAATTGCAGCAGGATAGCTTTGGGCATCTAAAAATATACATTGGACAAAAACTATTTAGAATTAACTCATAGGCTGTAAGAAACAGGTATGAATTCTTTGAGCTTTTCATTCATTTTATTGCAAACCAGCACTTTGTGATGCCTGTTGAAACAATTACGCACTTGCGGTGCTCACATCTGTGACTGACCATCACACAGCTTACACAAACTTGATCACCAAAACCTGTAGTGAGAACAGTAGGTCACTTGCAGAGCCCTCTGTAATCAGCTACCAATTAAGATGTTGGTGAGATTGATCACTGATCAGGTGTCATATCTATTAAGAGGCAAAACGAGCTCTCTAAAGACAAAGTATAACAGCTGGAACAGTGGCGCACCTAGGGGGGTTCGGGAGTAGCCCCCCTTTTTGAAACCAAACCCTTGTTTTTAAAGTGAAGGGTCCAAACTGTGCAAGTGCAGTACGTGCTGTAATTTCAAAACAGCTGTGACAGAATTTGCGTCTCATCATACTGAAGCCAAACCGGCTGGTTGGAGTGGTGGTAAGAAACATTGTTATCAGTGCGGGCAGGTGTAAACCCAGGTGGGGTGTAGGGGATGCATCTCCTCACCAGCCATTTTGAAACAAGTTGTTGATAAACACAATTTCTCCATAATTTCAAACCTTTTCAATAACAATAAGCCTAACGCCATAAGCACGCATAATTATCGAAAATGTCTGAACAAAATGCATTATATTTGGTGAAACACTCAGATTTAGAGGCAAAAATCTTAAACAAAATTTGCGTAAAAATTGTTCAAAAAGTTCTAAAATGACCTCTACAGCAAGTAAATTTTTAAAAATTTTCCGGAGGAGCACGCCCCCGAATCCCCACCACCTTTTTTATTCTCAATATGCTTCAAGAAAAATCTTCCGAAAAAAAATACAATGGTAAATATGTCAAAACTTATTGACCCCACAGACAAAAAATCTGAATATGCCACAGACAGGAAAACATTTTTCGAAAAGTCTTTTACGTCTTTTTTGGGTTTAACGTCTTTGTCTTTAGTTAACATTCAACCTCTATTCAAAATTTTATTCCTACCAAAATTTTCTGGATCCGCTCCAGAGTGCAGAATCAAAGTTGTTTTTAGAACCTCCCCTTTGAAATTTGCTGGGTGCGTCCCTGAGCTGGAAGTATTAACACTCAGGGTTGGGAATCGATACCCAAAAAGTAAAGAAATAAACGATTTCAATGGTAGTTTAAAAAAGTAAAGAATAAAAAATATTGCAATCTAGGGATGTGCAGGATACCGGATACATATCAGGCCGGATACCGAATATTTTCTAAGTTAAGGGAAAATGCGTAAAATAGACTCGGTAAAAACAAAATTTAAATTTTCGATTTATGTGAAAAAATTTGTTGCAAGTTTGAAAACTTTAATTCTGCTAAGACTCTCCACAAAAAACAAAATCGAGTCCAAACCTTAGACTACGTAGGCAATTTTTTTATATCACATGGATTTATATTTAGTTTACAAGTTTTTTGTTGTCTGGCGCTGTGACATCACGAAAGCCACTTCGATGGTGTTGCAGTAAGGCAGTAATCAATCGGCTTCAAACTGAGACGGTATAAGTTCGGAGACCACTATGGTCGGTTCATCCGTTAACACCATGCAAATAATTTACGTTTATAAGCCTGTCTTCAGTCCTATAACTGGCATGTTCGTCTTTTGTCCAAAATATTAAAAAATGCAATGAGCGGCGGACATGGCGCCAATGCTTTCTCGAAGGCAAACAGCAAGGAGAGAGAATTTTTATAGAAACTTTGTTTTCTACAATCAAAAAACGACGTTTTAAGGTACCATTAGCATTATGGATGTGTTTCTGCTTTTGAATGTTGTGCGGTTTTGCAACACTGCGTAGGCCAAGTTGAAATGTTTAAGTCAACGTTCTTAGTTCATCAATCGACTGTTTGAATTAAAGTTTGCAGTAATCTACCCATCATTACAGATTTACCGCAGGATCTATTTTTGCGGTAATTTTGTTGTGAAGTAACTACAAATGAAACTATGCTTTTTTTAGTAGCTTTGATGATGGCGCAAAACATGCGAAAATTCAAATTCAAACTTGCTTTATACCAACCGCTTAGCGTAGTGATTAAAGACATAGCTATCGGCGTGGGAGGCTCGCCACCGTTACGACGTTCTTTTTTCGGGATTCGACATTGTGTTGCACGGGCGCAGAGATGGGCTCCGCCACTCGTTATCACAAATTGCTCACAAGCGCAAAACCCCAAAAATCAACATAATGTATGGTAATTCTTAACTTGATTGCTTTACTCGTAAAATCACGCCGCTGACGCAGGCCACATGTTTGATAGAGTTTTCTTCTCGCTTTATGTATAGCAGGGATGTCGAACCTTTTTACGTGGTGGGTCAAATATACGGTCGTAGCCTGAAAAAAAAGTGGGTCACGGATGTAATGATATTGATGAGGGGCTTGAACTATCTGGTATCCGGCAAATTTGCTATCGGGCACATCCCAATGTATTTATAATCGATATTACATTGAGCATTTAGCGGTGTACGCCAAGCATTTTTTGTGATGTCCTCACATTCATGCGGCAACTTAAAAACGACGAACATAGTAGGCCTATATGCGAAGCAACTTTGCTATCAAAAATCCTTTTTATTGTTTTTTTTTTTTTTTTGACATCAAAAAATAAATTATCAGCAAAAACAAGATGATGACATGCCGACCATTATTTTAAATTTATTAAAGTGAGATAAGGTAACCTGGACAAAAAAAATTGAATATGGAATATCGAACTGCGCCGAAAAAAAAAAAGTAAAAACAATGCCAAATTCGATACTCATTCAAAAAAGTAAAGGCTGCAGTGCATTCGATAAACAAAAAGTAAAGAATATCACAATCGAATATCGATTACAATTAATTTTTCCCAACCCTGTTAACACTATCTACGCAAACGAAAGTTGGACGAAACGTTTTGCAGACATTCAAAATCACTTGCTTTACAGAAATCTTTACAACTTCTTTAGACAGAGAAGCTTATCCAAACGTCAGCACCAACAACATGTTGTCTGATTCTTTTTTTGTCTTAAGGATACCCACAAACACATTCATTTAGCAGCACGGGATTTCAAACCTAATGTGACACTATGACCCTCATACTCAAAATACTTTTGAGTGACCTGCCTTTTTAAGATTAATTATTGAGAGCATTCAATCAAATATGGATAACTTGAACAGCAATTCAACTTTTATATTCAGCATTAGCATATATGTAAATTTATTTTAAATGCCAAAATCATCAAAACTTCATCATACTCGAAGTATTATGCCGAAGCACATAACAAGCGGTGGGGCCCATCCTTGCAGCTTTAGCACCTGGGCAACACAGCCCTAAAGAAAGGTCACAGCTGAGCCAAGCCACTGGTTACACTGTGTTCAATTTGACCAGTCTGGGAATTAAACTCCAGACCTCAAAAATCAACTGAGCTAACCGGCTGGGGCTCCAAAACACTGACTTTGGAAAATGGCTCACACTGCAATGTATGATCATTGATCATACAAATGTGCTTCACGATGCACAAACTTTGATGGGTAAAAAGTTGATCAGAAAATAACACAAACACTGCATATTTAACTGGGGTGTGAATTAAACAATTTTTATCAGCATTTTAACTAGCCAAAAACAATAAATTAGTCAGTACAACAAGAAACCCTTCTAATCAATCAAAACTTTAGCATAAAAACCAGAATTCAACTTACTTGTTGTTTCTTTAATTATGCATTTGACACTAACAACAAAAACAATTAGCTTAAAATTTGGATTTACACTCATGGCGTAAACAAAAATTTTAATAACAAATATGGGCCTAGTGATTTAATAAAGGTAGTGTATATCTAGCCATTACTATTTTGCCGGCAGTTGATCCTGATTGGCAAAAACAGTCATGCATATGGACGCAAGCCAATCAGGATCTAGCAATTAATAGCAAAAAAGACACTGCTTTTAATAAATGGATATTCAAGTCGAGGAGAATATAAAGAAGATTGGGTTGAGGGTGGAGAAAGCTACAGATCGCGTGAGACGGAGAGAGGGAGTGGGAGCGATTGCTGAAGGAATGAGGTGCATCTGGCCACCTTCGGACACGAGGAAAAACCGGATTAAAACTGGACGATGATGATTCAACAGTTTTTCGTTTTTGTCAGGTTGTAATACTTTAATATTTGATATCATTTTAATAGCCTACATAGCAGTGTATACTATTTGGTGCGTTTTTTCTTGACTTTGATTATATACCTTCTTTGTCACTCTTGCAGTTTAAATGCAACTGCTTCATTATATACTTGATTTCCATCAAATAAAAGTTAGGTGCAGCTGAGGCTTACAGATAAAATTTTTGAAGAAGTTTTACCAAATTAATACTAATCACTAGCAGGTAGCTAAGAAAGTTGTATTATACATAGTGAATAGTGTCTTCACTTGTACAAATTACAGAATATGTTCACTGATTTTGCTAGAAATCTTCAATATCCGTATGTGAGCATGAGCTATAAACCAACAGAACCAAGACTACATATAACTTGTCTTTTTACAAGTGAACAACAGTATAGGCCTATGATCTATAGCAAACATGTATTATATAAGGGAAAGCAGCAATGGTTTTTGAGACAGACTAAACTGTTGCGAAACAACTTAGACTTAAAATGTTGTATTTTGCAGCTCAGATGGCGGAGTGGTAAGAGTGTCTACCCTAGGAGCTGCACACTCGGGTTTGGTTCCAAGTCGGGTCAAACCAAAAACTTTAAAATTGGTATTCATAGCTTTCCTGCTTGATGCTCAGCATTAAAGGGACGGTGCGGAGAACAAGTTGACAAGTTTACTTGTTGTGTCATTGGGAAAGGCACTTGGCACGATTCCCCCATTTTGGTGCGGTAAACATGTGGCCAGCAACTCCTAAGCTGTAAGCAAGCTTGTTTAAAGCACTAAATTGCTATATTGTAATAGGTAGATCTGTATGCAAATAAATACGATATTATGTCATGTGGTAAATTGCAGCAGAACACCAGTAACCAAAGCTGGTTAAAACCTTGCAGGAACTCGAACTATCACAGCTCAACCACCAATAACCACTGAAATACTGTTGCACTATACTGCATACCAAAATTAAAACAAGCTATTTCAAACGGCTGCCAGTAACTTTACCACATGGTAACTTTGCCACACTTTGAAAAAGTGAGGGAGATAGGTGTAGGAAAAAGTGTTGGGATATGGGGGAGGAAGGGGAGATGAGGGAAGAAGTACGAGAGGAGGTGTAGGAAAGTGTGTTGGAGTGTGGGGGAGGTAAGGTAAGATGCAAGGAAAGGTGAGGGAGTGAGGTGAGGAAAGAGATCTGGGAAAGTGTGTAGGGGCCCCACACCCTAACACACTTCCCTACATCTCCCCCATTCCTCCCCCTCACGCCAACACACTTCCTCACTTACCCCATACACTTTCCCACACCCCTTCCCACACATTTTTCCTTTCTCATCCCCTCATCCCAACACACTTCCCTACACCTCCCCCCATTCCGGTACCTCTTCCCACAGCTCCCCTCACCTCCCTCTACACCCCAATACACTTCCCCAATCACCCCATGCACTCTCCCACACCTCTCCCCACAGTTTGGATTATTTGGTGAAGTTACCAAGTGACGACGTTACCTTAATAAATTTAACGAGACTGTGGAAAAGCCCGATAAAATTTTTTACGACAAACGGGAATTTAAAGTCTTGTTTCGGTGTAGGCAATGAAATTTTTGATGTATGAAAGTGTGGCAAAGTTACCACGTGGCAAAGTTACCACGCGATGAAGTTACTCAGTAACTGGCAACCATTACATGCAGGTAACTGGTAGCGGATATATTATTGCTTAGGTTTTAAACTGCCAGCTTGACTCCTTAGAGATAATTTGGCAGTTTAATACCCTAGAGTCAACATACCAGTTAAGGGTTTTGTGTATGTGTTGTTCGTCATGTATGTTCCTTAACAGCGTTCAATCATTCGTGATTGAAATTGTAATGGGCCGACAATTTAAAATGGCCTAAACAATGTGTGCTTGCACTCTCTGTCCCGTACCTTTACCTTTTTTTACCCTGTTACCTGCATATAATTAAGGCAATGGCAAAATAGTTCTTAGGTTCTGGGTTCATTTTGACGGCAGCAGCTAACACATGCATCTTACGATCTACTTCCCCTACTTCACTAACTATTTTGCCAGAGTTCTCACTATGTAAACGGACTGAAGGATCTGGGATAGCACTACACTGCTATATACATACAGCAAAATAGACACTTCCTATACCAGTAATTAATTTTATATAGACTATCACAACTTTAAAGCTCAGAACTCATGCAGCATGGGTTCTTTGGTGCTCCCTAGAAAACACATGGGTTCTTGGTTACTCTCTGGTCAATAATATTGAGCCAATTACAGCTTACAACCACACAATTTTATTTTGCTTCCTCACCTTAAATTGTTATTACCGCACTGTTTTTTTGCTGTCTACTTATTTAACTTAGCGTTTCGTGCATATTTAATATTGTGTGCACTTACTGAGTACCGCCACTGTAGTAGAAAAATTACAGTTACAGTATTGAGTATAATTATATTGGTGTATATAATCACTTGTTTTGTGTTTGTACGATTAATCCCTACTTATAATCTACCATGAGATATTCAAGAATCAACAATCCTTAAATGAATAGTGGGGTTTCAACTGCAATCACTTTCAAGCAAACAATTTTGGCATAGCCCAGTAGCCTACTGGCCTACCAGCATCTTGTCACGTAGGGTGGACTTTCCGCACTTTATTGTTACCAAGAGCTATACCAATAAGTCACCTAGCTAAACCTATTTCTGTACTTCAATAGAGATATTATGAAATTTTTGTGGACACGGCCAAACGCACAAGAGCCACATAGCCTAGCGATACCAGTATCCACCAACTGTGTAAGAACAGCACTGGGTTGCACGTTACCACTCACCAGCTGTGTCTTACCCAGACAGTCAGAATTAATAAATATATTATCAAACTGGCAGTCCGATAGTAGGCTTCAAAAGTCTAATCCTTATCCTAAACCAGTAACATTTGCCTTTTCCAACCAATGGCCATACATACACCTTTGCTAAGTTTGCTTCTGCTCCTTGTCCCAGGGCATGCTATGGAATGGAATGGAAAATGGTGAGGAATGGAAGAAGAATTTTGGTATGGAATATGGAAGATGCTCGGAATGGAATGGAATGGAAGATTTGAAAAATGGTATGGAAGGTCGTCTTCCAAACTTTGATACTAACTACATAAACAGTATCAGGGCTGCGAACTCGATCGATGTTTAACCGAGTTCGAGTTCAAGTTCGAGTTCTAAGAATCTTATTTTTCGAGTTGGAGTTCGGCAAAAATGACCGAGTTCGCAGCCCTGGACTTTATAGGTCGCGATGGCATAAACAAATAAACGACATGCAGCTTTTCTTTTGGTAAAATCGTAACTACAATTTACACGGATTGTGAAGGTCTACTCGCCGTCTCCTGCGGTCATATATTTTTTCTTTTTGTCTTCGTATTTGATATTTCTTATATTTGTGTGTTGATGTTACCGCAAATAAATGTCGATGGATCGACGTTGGTAATATCTCCGTGGAAAAAATCAGAACTGTGATGAGGAAGATGAAAAAGAGAGAGGCTCAATGTCCCGACGATATTCAAGTGGAAGCGTGGATAGCTTTAGGATTAGGCCTAAAGGTGTGCACTGTGTGGTTTGTAGCAAACTTGTTCAACAGACTTTTGCTAGGAGAGAAGATGCCAAATGAATGGAGGAGGAGCGCTCATGTGCCGATATACAAAGGGAAAGAGGACGTCGAAGAGTGTGGAAATTACCGGGGGAACAAGTTGATGAGTCGGAACAAGTTGATGAGTTTGGGTTTAGGGATGCGCCGAGTCGAGTCCGAGTACTCGGCCGCGTATTAAGGCATTATCATTACTCGGACTCGGCCGAGTATTATTTGATACTCGACCGAGTACAGCACTAATTTGTGAACATAAAACGGTTTTTTTGTTTTTTTTTGCTTAAACCCAAGTTACCAACTCAACGGTGGTAATTTAGCAAAGCACGACTGTTAATTCATGAACACTACTGTCTTTTTTGCTTGATGAGGTACCTACAGGGTACATTGTCATTATTGCATCGTAATGCCCAGATGTTGCCATTTGACTGTAAGCTCACTATACCAAAACCAAATACCATTGTTACTGATTAACCCAATGATTCTGAAGCAGCTAAACAGAGCTGGATGTCTCGAGACACGTTTTTGAGTGTCTCGAGACGTTTCGGTCTCGGTCTCGGACCTTGAAAGTCTCGGAAAATGGTCATGTCTCGAGACATGAAAAAATTTTGGGTTTGAAACAGCATTCAGGACTTTGATACGGAAGCAACAATAGTACTTAGGCCTACTAGGGATGTGCCGGATACCGTATATACATCCGGTACTATCCGGCGCTTTTTGAGGTATCCGGTATCCGGCCGGATAGTACTTCGCTATCCGGCCGGATACCGGATATTTTCAAAGTTCAGGAAAATTGCGTGGAGTAGACTCGGTAAAAATAGAATTTACCTTTTCGATCTATGTGAAAAAATTTGGTGCAAGTTTGAAAATTTTAATTTTGTTTGGACTCTCTACAAAAAGTAGAACCGAGTCCAAACCTTAGACTGCGTTGGTGATTTTTTATATCAAGTGGATTTAAATTTAATTTACGAGTTTATTTTTTCGGCGCTGCGAGTTTTGTCATCAGGAAAGCCACTTCAATGGTGTAGCAGTAGGCAGTAATTAATCGGCATCAAACCGAGGCGGTATAATTTCGATGATCACCTCCGTTGTCTCCCGTGAAGACCATGCAAATAATTTACGTTTAAAAGCCTGTCTTCTGTCCTATAACTTGCGTGTTGGTTTTTTGTTCGAAATGAAAACAACAAACAAACGCAATGCGCAGCCTACATAGGCTACATGCCAATTTTTTCTCGAAGGGAAACGGCAAGGGAGAGGGAGCTTTAATAGAAATTTTGTTTTCTACGTTCAAAATACTACGTTTCAAGGTAACAGTAGCATTGTAGTACTTTTAAATGTTGTGCGGTTTTGTAACACTAAATGAGTTGAAGTCTTTAATTCAACGTCCTTAGTTCATCAATTGACTGTTTGTGTTAAAAGTTTGACGTAATTCACCCATCATTGCAGATTTACCGCAGGATCGATGTTTTGCTGCACTTTTATGGTACAGTACATCCTCGATTATCCAGTCATGTTGGGCAACCTTTTTCCAAAATCTTGACCGGATAAGCATTTGGCTGGATAAGAAAAGACTTTAAGAAAAAAGAACGAAAAAAACGCGTTTGTATGAGAACAAGCTTAGCCACAAAACAATTTAAATGCTAAACGAAAGAGACATTTGGGTAAAGTTTAAAATCACATAGTTCAACAAAATAAGTTATTAAACAGTTTAACTTTCATCAGTACTATTGCTGAAAAACGAAAGGATGGAGGTTTGTTTGATAGTGCTTTCTCGCCTTTCAGCAGAACCTCTACTTTAACTGATTTGAAAAATCTTCTACATTAACCAGCCATAGTAATAATTATTCCGTAATACACAAAATAGTAACTATTACATAATAATACAAAACGTGTCTGCCTGTTGAACACGACCGGTTAATCGAGGAGCCGGATAATCGAGGGCCGGATAAGCGAAGATGTACAGTATTTATAAACTATAAACCTCCCTTTTTTTAGTAGCTCTGATGATAGCGCAAAGCAAGTGAAAATTTAAATTTAAACTTGCCTTTTACCGACCGCTTAGCGTATTGGTGAAAAACATCGCTATCGGTGTGGGAGGCTCGCCACTGTTGCGACGATGTTTTTTTGTTTTCGGAGTTCGAAAGTTGCACAGGCGCAGAGATGGGTTCCGCCACTCGTAACATGCTTCAGCGTAAAACCGCGAGTATAATGACGATTTGAACTTTTTGAAGTTTGCTTTTGATGGGTATCACAAATTGAAATTGCTCACAAGCGCAAAACTGCAAAAATCAACATAATGAGTTGTAATATTGTTAACTCAATTGCTTTACTCGTAAAATCACGCCGCTGACGCAGGCCACACGTTTGATAGTTTTCCTCTCGCTTTATGTATAGCAGGGATGTCGAACCTTTTTACGTGGTGGGTCAAATATACGGTCGTAGACCGTAAAAAAAAGTGGGTCACGGATGAAATGATATTGATGAGGGGCTTGAACTAGGAAAGCAAAAAATAAAATATAAAAAGGTCTTCGCGCCTTCCGATGTTCCGAATTCCGCCGAAATATATGCGAAGAGCAAAAAAAAGGTCTTCACCTCATAAATTTCCAGCTTTCCGCAAATAGGCTATTGGGTGTGAACAGCAAATAAATGGTCTTCAATGTCACATCATAGGCAGATAAACTTTTCTTCATTACGTAAATGTTCGTTACCATTTTTTCCTACAGTTTTCGAAACTACAAGTGGGTCACTGAAATCTGCAAGTGGGTCACTTAGTGACCCGCGGGTCAGTGGTTCGCCATCCCTGATATATAGCATGAGCGCAAAATTTCGTGAAAACATTGCTAAGATTTTGCGCTGTTACATTTTGGAAGTGTTTTAGCTACCTCGCAATGTGCTTGCAGTCAACTTTTAATGTAATAATGAAAACACCTCGGAGGCCGAACATATGTTGCCTCCTTCGGTATTACACCTGAGGAAGCACTGTTCCTGCTCCAGCCGATTAGACGCCTATGGTGGCTCACTGACTTGGCGTCCGATTTTCGGCGCACTCTTCACGAAAATCCACACTTTTAACATGATTCTTCTTACTCGAAAATAAAGCCCAGCGTTGAAAATGTGTCGGTACACACACGTAGTGTCGTAGATCGTAGTTGAATCAAAAGCGATCAATAAGATGGTCATTATATCAACTGAGCTCCTGCCGCTCGACCGCGTTGCCGATTCGGCCAACTTAGAGTAATGAAGTCCATTCTTAATGACTCAACGCTTTTGAAAGATTCCTGTGTGTCACATGACCTCATGCAATAGTTTCATGGTTCGCTAGTCGAGCAAAACGACAGCATGGAGCCGTGTACAAAAAACATTCAAATATTAATTTTGGCTTAGTGCTACTATCCGGTATCTGGCCGGATAGTGACGAACCGGATATCCGGCCGGATATCCGGTAAGTTAGATTTGCGGGATATCCGGTATCCAGCTATACGGCAAATTTGCTATCCGGCACATCCCTAGTACTTACCTGATGTATTCAAAGTAAAACATTGTGCGTGATTTCGCACTTTGCAAAAACATTTGGCCGCATTTTGTTTAAATCATTTTGTTTTGTTGTTCAGGCCTGCAGAACTGCAGGCTTTTGCTTTCTTTTTGTGAGCAGCATATATGAAAACTGGTCTATTTCAACCACTAAGTACATGCATTCGATGGTAATCTACTCTAGACCAGGGATGTCTAACCTTTTAATTTATTAGGGACCCATTGCAAAATTAAATATTTAACAGGGCCGCAAAGCGACCAGAATTCCAATATTTCGTATTATAGTTCTAAGAAAAAAAATTTAACCCATTGATAGGTAGGCCTTGTACTGAGCCGCATTTTGCTGAAAATGCAATGTTTTTAACAACAAAGAAAATTTGAATATCCATTAACATACTTAATTAATGTAATAATTAATCCAATAATGTTAATTCAGTTTTAACTTTTAACAATATGGTCTTCACTCAAAGACATAACGACCGCTAGCCACGTCTAAAAAATTAATATATTTTTTATGGACAAACGGTGTGTCAAATCAAAAAATTTTTAAGAGAGTCACGTGTCGTATGTCATAAAATTAAGATTTCTACAAATTTGTTCCCTATGAACGATGCTATTTTCGTCTAGTTTACAACAGCTATCAAAAGATTATTCAAAGTAGTCTAGGCCCAAAAAAGGCTTCTAATCGAAAAACGTGCAGGGATTACAGTTGCGGGAAATTTGGTTACCGACATGGGAAGAGCTTCCAGATTTGAGCTAGCTCTTTTTATGAGAAAGTTATTAACCAGATAGATTTTCAAAAATGCATCATGTCACAATGACTTTAAAATGTTTATGTTAATTAGTTTATTATTTATCAAATATAAAGTGTTTTAATTAAATTTCGTGAACACTCTCGAGCTCAATACTTGATAAACTTGCTAAAAAATTGTTTTAGCAGAGGATAGTGGGCTGCAATGCCGACATCCCTGGTTTAGATCAACATAGCCTACCAATGACTTTTTGTTTAAAGTTTTCATGACATCTTTTTCGTTAGATTAAAAAAGAATATTGGGCTGTGTAAGCGTCTCAGTCTGTCTCAGTTTCCTTTTTTGCATCATGGCTTGAGACCCAGCTTAGCGTGGCCGTAAGCTTTTAGCGTTGACAATGGGACCAGAGGTGAGTCGACAAGTCCGCCCATGTATTTTAAGCTGTTTCTTGGCTGTGTTATCAGTAATAAAAGTGCTAACTTTTCTCTCCAATTGCATGGAACTTTTATTCTACCCATTTACTTTTATTTAATATGTAAATCCCAACTATCCTGTTTATGTCGTCATAATTATGCCGTATTCGAAATAATTTCCTTCTTGTGCTGTTTATTCTAGCCTAGTGCCGCTGTAGTTTTTTACACTGATGATGGTATAAGTTATTGCCGAAGCTGATATTTTGTGAAATGATTTCAAATATATTGGCTATCATTTTTTTATTGAAGTTGAGTTCCAAAAACTCATCTTAATGCTCCTAGTTTTGAGGTAAGTTACTCTGCCAAAGTCACTTAATTATCATATGACTTCATAAATAAATGCATTTGTGATTTGTAACTCAGAACAAAATGAACTGATTATTTTTTTTTTTGTATCAGTACCAATGTAAAATAATAATTTTAACTAATTGTAATGCTGAATGTTCGACTCTTTACATTGCTGATATTTTTTAGCCATTCGAAATTTCTACAAGTTGAAAGCAGAGTTTATATCAAAGTTTTTAATGTGCTTCAAGGTTTTGAACGAGCCAAGAAATCATGTGAAGCTTACGATGGAAACTTGCAACTTAGCAAGTTGCTAGTCGTCACCCAAGTGCGAGATCAAGCAAGGCTGCAGGATCTACTAAAACGGAAACAAAGTACCGCTATGTAATCAAATAAGATGTAGGCTACCGTTGTTAAAAATTAAACAAAAAAACTGTCGAGATGTTACACCGTAGCTAAAATTATTGCATTGACAAAATTAGAAATTAACTTTTTGGTGCTCTCCAACTCAACAGTCATGATCCAAGCATTTTTATCCAAGCTTGTCTCGAGATCACAGAAAAGCGAAAATGGCTTTGTCTAAATTTGTTCGCAACTTGCCTTTATTTCCATAATTTTCTGTCAAACTACTAGGTCATCAGTTTGCTACTGCTCAGTTTGATATTTGAAGGCAGCCAATCGATGTACATTATTAAAATAGTTATTATTAACGTGGTTTGTTTTTTGTCAAACGCAAATATAAACTTAAATGCTATTGGTAGTTGAGGTGCAGATTGCATGTAATCAAAACACCGGGACATCCCAAAAAATAGCCTACCACAAAAAAGTCTTTACTAGGCGCACGCCCCGAGTTCGGCTGCTTAAGCTACTGCTATACAAAAAAAAGTCTTCCACCTCAAGAATGAAATTCCAGGATATTTCGTTGATCTGGAAGACAGGCCAGGAGCCAGGACAGGCGTACATTGCGGGACCGTACCGGACAAAACCAAGACGTATGGTAGACCCACAAAAAAGAAAGCTGCTTATATCCTAACTAGTAGGTTACGCTGTTACTTCCTGTCTATAACGTTACATTACACCCACGTTCTGAGCCGGACATTCTCATGCAGGCAAGAATATTTCGTTTCATAGGGTAACTTAGATTGTTTATTATAAAACAAACCAAATGATTGATTCTGCCAATGTGGTCTGCCAAGCAAGAGGCTGATTACGTTATATCCACGTCACAATACATCGTGCACCTTCAGGAACACGTGGTTTGTTGCTCCTGGAAGATGACATCAGAAGTCAGCTCAATAGCACCACCGTTAGTTGAAAAAAGTCAAAGTTGAGTCACTGAGAAAAGTCAAAGTTGAGAAAAAAGTCACTGTTTAGCTTGGGCGTCCGCAGGGGGGGCAAGAGGGGGCTGAAAAACCAAAAAAGTTAAAAAAATACGCATGAAAAAATGCGAGTTAAGAAACCACACAAAAAGTTGAAAAATACAGATGAATTTACTGCAAAACGAATAAAATAACAAAACATTTCGCAATAATCTGTTTGATTAAAGTAGGGGTGGGCAACTTTTTGGTGATACTGGGCCACAAATTATAAATATAGGCTTCCAGCGGGCCGCAATTTACTTCTTGGCAGGAGTAATAGTAAAAAAGGGTCTGTCGCGTAAAAAAGAGGTCTCTGAAATAAAAGATGACTAGTAAAACAAGATCTTCAGCCTGGAAAATAGCATTCAAAGCAGTTCGTGTGTTGAGTGGGTTTGAATTGATCGCAAAAAAACAGGTTTCGGAACCAATTGGCCATTAGCACATGCTTTGGCGGGCCGCAGGTTGCCCACCTCTGAATTAAAGCATAAAAGAGTTTGTCTAGTTGTCTAAATGCTGCTGTCTAAATTAGTCCGGCCGTTCAATGAGTGGAAACTCCACCCTTCACACATCATTGAAACTGGTTTTACGTTTAGGCATGCTGTTACCAAGGCCAGTGCTAAGCACGTTAGAAAATATTGGTACAGGTCCCGAGCATCATTTTACGTTAATCAGTACGAGTTATTGCTTGATACTTAATTCATTTTTTGTTTTCTGCATGATTCCATTCGTTTAGGTTACTTTCTTGTCTTTCAAGGCCGTATGCAATAGTACATACTATCGCATTCTATTCAGGTCAACAGACACGGCGATTTATCTTTTGTGATGACGCAAAGACTAGAAAAGTGTCTTTGTGTCAAATGCTACTCTTCAGTCAAATCACAATCGGATAGACTGGTGGAAGATAAGCAGGCGCACACTTCGCGTAAGATGAAGAATTCGGTTAGAAGTTTTTGTGCATCTTTTTTATTGACCTTCAATCTCAAATCTTGGTTATACTCGTGGTATTACCCAGAAGCTGCGTGCAACGAGTGACGAAGACCATCTCCGTAACTTAACGCGTGAGCAACTTAGCTTCGAACTCCGAAGAAACGTGGCGAGCCCTTGACGGTGGCCGTGAACAACACTGTATTCGATTTGACAGGTCGGATATCGAACCCCAAATCTCTGACTTTGAAAGCAATATCGTTACTGCTACACCAATCAGCCGATTACCAATTTGTTATGTGGACGTACGAATACTAGCAAATTCACGCGGCAACAGCAGCATGTCCAATTTTACTTTTTGCATCTCGTAGAGAAAAATTCTGGTTTTTGCCTATATCCGAGTATCGTATCTTGTAAAACAAATTTGGACTTGTTACTGATGTGCTGCTGGTACGCCTTGATGGCAGAAACTGCGCTGCCGGTACATTGCAATAAAAAAATTGAGTAGCACTGATTTATAGGCCGTTGCTATAAGTTTGATTTTCAGAGCTCAAACTACTTTTTATTTTGACATTTTGGATCAGAACGTCGCTATCGGTGCGGGAAGTCGGGGGTTCGATTCCCGGATTGGTGAAATCGGACACAGTATCGCTATAACGGCTCACCACCGTTGCGACGTTTCCTCGATGGTTAAGCAGCGGAGACGGGCCCCGCCACTCGTTACACACTTTGGCGTAATAGCGCAAATATAGTGAAGATTTGATTGTTTTCAAATGTAAGCATCAAACCAACCACATATAACAAGACCTAAGAAAACAATGCAAAAAGAAAGTTGTTTTAATAGACTGTCAAGCCTAGTGGCACATAAATTGATTTATGTCCGCATAATGCACAATAACATGAAAGAAGAGTTCTGCACGAACGGCATCAGCCGATGCCGGACGTATGGTCAGTTGGTCACCCTATCACTGACACTTACCTGACTATAGCTTTCACTAAGATGGCCATCTCGGGAATGTTTTTGCTCCCCTCTGCATTTTTTTCTGCGGACGCCCATGCTGTTGAGTCAATATTTTTCACCATTGATTACAACCTAACCTCCTGTTCTTCGTTACTCCATTTTTCCCTTTATCTCTTGTGTAGTGTGCTGTGTTTTTAGCCTTGTCTTTTTTTGTTAGTTTGTTTTCTTTCTTTCGTTTGATGTGCTAAAATTTATGACCCTTTGACTTTGTTTTTATAACCCTTTGAAATTTATGACCCTTTGTTTTTACGACCCTTTGAGATTTATGACCCTTTGACTTCATCTCCCGGTTAAGTTCGCAACCGTTTAAGTTCGCATCCCTATTAAATTCGCGAAAAATAGTCGAAAAATCAAGATTCATCTTTTTTGATATTTGCAGCAAAACAAACAGATCATGTAAAAGTTTGCCGTTCAAACAAGTCATGGGTCTTCAGCTGATGCATATTGCCTCCTCTCTTACGCTTCGCTTCCAAAACCACCTGCCTCAATTTTCTCTGAAAGAATTCAAACAAATTTAATAGCTTGTTATAATCAATTTCTGCTGCATTTTGTACGTCGGGGCACAGCAACTGATCCTCTACTTCAAGGACCTTGGTGTTTACACTAGGTTACAAGCCCTAGCTCTAATGGTCGGAGTCTCCATCAGCGCTGACACAGGCCTTACGTTACGCAATAATGCACTTTGCACGAACAAACCATAGCCTAATTGTTACGTTCGCACCTACCATATACAGTAAGTTCGCAAAAACTGTTCAAATTCAAGTTGCGAACTTAACCGGGAGATTACTGTATTTAATTCTTCAAGGTGGCTGCTGACTGGAAGACCACTCGACTGGTCGCTTCGCACTCTCCTACGCGCCTTACTTGTATAGTTTACCAAATTTTGCATTGTGTCATACTGTTTAATTGGGCGTCAATAAACAAGTTTCAAGTTCAAGTTAGCTTTTGATCGGCCAACGTCAATTAACTACCACCAAGCACACTGCACAAACGCTTCCACGCAAATTAATGCCACAAAAGGCGTGTTTACCGATACGCGGCAAGCGGCAACGCGATCACCTAATTTTTTTGTTTATTTCATTTTGACGGTGAACTGTGGTGCGGCAACGCGATAAAAACTACGCAATATCTACAAATTGTACCTGTACAATTTTTACCGTTTAATTGCCCGGTATTAAGCAAGTGTTTGAAGTAACCTCGACGACGGAAATAAAGACAATGCACGTTTGATTGTTACGACATCATTGAACAATCTGCTTGCTTGACGCCGACTAGCAAATTTTATATCGCGTTAACGCAGGCTAGTATGAGTTGTATTTTTTTTTATTATACTGTTATTGGCATATTTATCCTCCGATCACGAGAAAACGACGAAGCGCTGTACGAGCTTGCTTAGGAGTTGCCGGCCATCTGTTTACCACACTAAGATGGGGTAATTCCGTTAAGCGCCTTTCCCAACTGCACAACAAGTAAACTTGCCGGCTTTCTCCACATCGTCCCTTAAATGCTGAAAGTCAAGCTGGGAATACCAATTTTTTATTGGTATTCACATTTTATTGGTATTGGTATAAATACCAATTTGTAACGGTAATCGCATTGCCGCGTGCCGCGTATCGGTAAACGCACCTAAAGTCGGGTTAAAATCGCGAACCTCATACCGAGAAAGATTTCTATACCAGCGATAGCCTACGATTTATTACACCATTCTGATGTATCAATCACAATGCAATTATAGAAGCCGTTTTTAAAAACTGAGTCGTATTCGAGATGGCTTTTTTGATTCCACTTTTTAAGATCAAAAAATTGCAAGTTTTTCACTTTCAAGTTTCTATCCCATTTGATGACTTTTCACTCCAATGCATGTCCAGCTTGATAAAATATGCCCAAATTGTGTTTTGTCAATGACATCTCACACAAGGAACAAGTGTAAGGTCAACCGGAATATCCTACCCAGGGCCGGAACTAGGCAATGCGTGCCCCCCCAACCGAAATCATCTTCCGGAGCCCCGATGTCCAATTTTCCCCTAAACATCGGGTAAGTCCAAAAAAAAAGGCCTTCACGCCTTCCGACGTCCAATTTTGCCCCAAACATCCGGTGAAGACCAAAAAAAAGGTCCAGTTTTCCCCCCAAAATCCGTTTTGCGACATGGGGGTCCCCGCGCGACGGAGCCATCCTTTACGTGCGGCCCCCCTCCCGGTTGGGGGGTGCGGGGGGTGCTTGTTTCGGCACCAATCATGTCAACTTATTTGTATTTTGCCTGTAGCTTACCAAACTTTCAGTCAAATTTACTTCACGCAACGTCTGAGTTAGTAATTTGGGCTTTGCACTGCAGTGCAGTGTTGGAGCCATAGCTCACATATTACTGTAACTATTTACAAACTTGGTTTCAACAATTTAATAAGATTTTTCGCAGAAAATACTTGTTATTGGGTTGGTCTTACTCGTCCTGCTTACGGTAACAAGTGGAATTGGATCCACAACCGAGGGGATTTTTCTCCAACGGACTACATGATCTTGGGGCTCAGCGCAACTAGAGTTTCATCCTCCAAAACATGCGGTTGCGTTGTGGACGCGAAAGATCATCGAGGAGTTCATCGGGTTGTAGTGCACAGTCATGTTTGCAATGCCTCGAAATACGTTGCTTGTGAAGTACCAAGTAATTATGAATTATAATCGTTAGTTGATTGTTTTTTATTTATTATTTGTTTGTTTTATTTTAGCAAAAAAACCAAACGTACATAAAGGATAATGCACAGATAGCAAATGTATTACAAGACTTAATTTGAGTTAATTGCTAGAAATAGCCGTGAAAGGACATGAAACCTTCCTAGTCATTGGCAAACATGTTGAAACGAGCATAAGCTCACAAAACTTAGTCTTCCAAAGTAAAACAGTTATTTATCATTATCCTGAAAATACAGAAAAAAAATCTAAACTTCATCATATAACTCAGTTGCACAAACGATGACCTTACTTGCCAAGAGCGAATCTGCTATATCTCGGCAAACTATGCGTTTTACAGCAAGAAGTAGCCAGGAGTAACGGTGCATTTTCCGTTATTGGTGTTCTCACGCGTGATTGTATGAGGCGCTTTTAGTGAAATACATTTTGCATGCACTTTACATACAAATTAGCGCCTTTTCCAATTTCAAGACGAAATCGTATAGCAGAAAGTTTAGCGGCATTTGCGTACTGCAAAATAACAACGCAACGAGAAATAATTTTGTTTAAGGGGGAACTAAAGTACAAAATTATTTTTCACTAAAGAGTATTAAAAAATGCGACAAATTAAAAAATGGAATTAAAAGTTTTTAAATTCCTTTAGTTAACAAAAAATTATCGTTTAAAAATTAATATAAAGACATAAAAGTGTCTAATATACCCATTGACGCGTGCAAAAGTTACAGCTGCAATATTCGACGTTTGGTCAGACATAGAGATTTCGGTTGACAAACATTGCAGCTGCAACTTTTGCACGCGACAATAGGTGTTCTGCAACTATTGATGTAACTTTTAGCTTTCTATTGTTTGAAATTACGACGTTATGACAAATTTTGCAAAATTTAGGTCGGACAAACCACTAGAGGGAGGTAGCACGGAATTTTTGCCTGCAACCGTGCAAAACCACTTTTAAACATGTTTTCAGACCAAATGCCCACTTTTTTTACCCCGGAGAAATTGATTTGAAACAAAAAGTTTTTTTCACTCCACCCTAGTAGCCAGCACTCTAGTTGAGGGGGGATGTCATCCCACCGGAAAACAACACCAACACCCCATAAACATTTTAGCATAAACCATCCCTCTAATGACTATTCCTCCTTTACATCTGCGTGAAAAGTTTGCACCATGTACTGTAGGCTTACCATAGATCCTCCTATTTAACAAAAAATAATTTGTCCACATTGGACATGTACGGTCGTGGTGATCTTTTTTCGCTCTTCACCTGATTTTGGGTCAAAAAGTGGACATCTGCGGACGTGATGACCTTTTTTTGCTTTTTGTCTGATTTTGAGCCCAAAATTGGACATCTGCGGACGTGATAACCTTCGAAGAACTTGTCCTCCATTGCGCAGTGATCAGTGAAAACATGGTCACCCTAGCACCATCCTTCCATACAAGTGTTTTTACAACTCGAGCACTGGGAGTGGCACTTATAAACTTAATCCTAGTGTTGTTCAAATTATTGCAGAAAACCAGCCAATGGTAGTTTTCTTACCGACGAATGAACCGTTAACAAATATGGCAACTAGGCCTTCCTCAACTGCAACTACCTTAACTACAACAGTGGCACCTTATGCTAGTAGTATTGAAATTTTCTCAACTTCTAATGATGACTCTTCCGAAACAAATGATTCTACCGGTGCAGCGGCTAAAGGTATGCTAACGAAATTGCTAATTCCATGTAATATAATACGTTTTTCTTGTTCTTCTTGACGCAGTTTAAGTTTTTCTTGACACCCAAGTTTTTCTTGTTGTATAAGTCGCCAGTTCGTTCTTCACGCGACCCCTCTTTTACTGAACGACTTGATCCTAAATCAGCTGCAATAGCAATTGTTGATTAATTAGGCATGCTGGTTGGCGTGTGGTTACAACATCGCTAACGGTGCAGTGAGTGCGATTCCCAGGCTGGTCAAATCGGACACAGAGTCGACAACACCTTGCCATCGCTACGATGTTTCTTCGGAACTGTATTGCCAATGCGCTGAGTTGTATAATTTAGTTGAAACAGTTGTTGACTGCAGTTTTATGTACAAATTTAAAAAATGGCGATCTTTCAACCTTGCTTAATGGTTTTTCAAGCCAATCCTTAAAAAAAAAACACTGACCGCGAGTAGGCCTATTGAAAATCTGATTTAGTTTGACCATATTCAGAATCTGAAAGCGAAGTTCGCTGTTACAGACCCTAGCGTAGCCAGGATTTTGCAATAAGGGGGGAGGGGTTGAGAATGACGTCACATTTTACCAAACGTTGCATACAGGAGCGGATTCAGAAAGTTTTGGTGGGGGGTGGTGCAATTTTGAATTAGGTTGAATGTTAACTAACAAAGACGTTTAGACCCAGAAACGGGTGTAATTAAGCTTTTTGAAAATGTTTCACGTCAGAGGCGTATTCAGAATTTTTTTCAAGGAGGGGGCACCAATTTTCGTCATTTTTTCAAGCGCAATTTTTATCGGGAGAGGTAATTTTAAGCAACGTAAGTACGAAAAACGACTTTAGGGGATCCGGGGACATGCTCCCCCGAAAAATTTTTGAAAATGTGCATACTGTAATGGCCATTTTAGTGCTTTTTAAACAATTTTTGGGGAATCCCATTTTTGGCCCCTAACTTGGAGTGCTTTACCAATGATGCATTTTGATCCCACAGTTTCGATTATGCATGCTTAAGGCGACTACGGCATATTGTTATAAAGAGGTTCGAAATTATAGAAAAATTTTATTCATTCAAAACATTTTTGAAAATGGCTGGTAGAGGAATGCATACTCACGCAGCATAACCCACATCCCCCCTGGTTATATAATAACAAAAGATGGCCTCAAATTTTAAGAGAGATGTTTTAAACTAAAAATACCGAAGGCAGTTAAGACACGATTGTTGTAAGGAAGTCAAAGGAATGCTTTCTGATGAAACTGGAAAAACAATATTCGAATGTTAGCGATTTAGTTCTTTTTTGAGCTACAGTACGTACATCGATTTTGCTTGAAATCGTTAAGCCGTTGTTCTACGGAAGGTCTGAGGGGCCGAGGGCAGTTGCATGTACCGGAGCGGCACTGTCCTGCTAATAAAATTGCGTCATTGCTTCAATAAGCATAACGGCAAAGAACAAAATTCAGGAAAAAACGCTACGTAATTCTTGTTATTACGACAATTACAAAACCAGATTATCAATGACAAAGTATCGAGCGGTTTGAAATAAATATCAGAAAAAGAAGTAAGTATGACGTTATTTGAGGCTCCATGGGGGGTTGTAACCCCCAACCTCCTCTCCCCCGGGCTACGCCACTGGTTACAGAGACAAACACTCAATCTCTGTTTACTTGGCCATCCAATCAACACAAAAAGTTCAATCCAATGGTTGTTGCATTTAATTCCGTACATTTGTTTATATTTCTACGCAAGTGTGATGCTCAATATATAAGATTTGTGTTAATCCTCTGGCACTTGCTATCGAGCTCTGTGGTTGGCGCAACGATCAAACCACGTATTCACGTAAAAATATTTTGACATAGGCTGCGTTAATTTATACATCGAATTGGTTATTAGCATGCGAGTTTCAATACCGTTCCAATACAGTCAAATCGGACGCAGTGTCGTCAACGCTCGCCACTGCAGCAACGTTTCTTTAAAGCTGTGTTGCACTGGCGCTATAGGCCGCGGATGTAACCTCTGTTTACCGTTACACCAGTGGTTCTTAACCAGGGATGCCCGCACCCCCAGAGGGTGCGAGAAACGTTCTTTATGGATTTGGGGTTGAAATGAACATTTATGTTGTTTAGCCTAGACTACTCTTTTATAGAACATCTAAAGATTGTTTCGTTCTATCCTTGATTTCGCGTGGAAAATCGAACATTACCTTTTTTGGTCTTCACTAGATTTTGCGTGGAAAATTGAACCTCTGCGTACGTGATGACCTTTTTCGGTCTTCATCAATTTTTTCAATTGTAAATGGGGGTGCGAGAATTGGTTGGTAATGCAAAAGAGATGCCAGCAAGTGAAAAGATTAAGAACCCCTTCGTTACACGCTTGGGCGTAAGATGGAAAATGTAATGAAGGTCATCGTACAAATTCACACTCACAGCTTCCCGACCTGATGCTTAACATAAAAAGGAAACCAACAAGTGTATTAGTGTCCATAAAAAGGCACTTAAGAGACTCTCCCACGTGTAAGTGGTGGACAACTGAATGGCATCGCGCGCTCGTCAACGCGCAGCTTATTTTTCGCTTTCCGACCATTCTTCACAGCTTCCCGACTTGATGCTTAGCATAAAAAGGATGCCAACAAGTGTACTAATGTCCATAAAAAGGCACTTAGGAGACCCTCCTACGTGTAAGTGGTAGACAACTGAATGGCATCGCGCGCTCGTCAAGGCTCAGCCTATTCTTCACTTTCTTGTGATGGAATGAAAGTACTATCAAGTAAATATACTGTAAGTGCCATAACTCGTTAATGTCTTCTTTAGGCACAAACTATCTACTTCTGGCAACCGTTGCTGTTGTTTTTGCTGTCATCACTTTTGCTGTTTATGTGAGGAAGTAAGTTGTTAGTTGCCAAGTAATACAGTAGATTATGTACAAACAATTACACAAAGTGAAGCGCGTTTTGCTTATAGCTTAGGCCCCTACTTGCTGAATATTTAGCGATAATTATTCATTTTGCTTTCATCTTCCTTTGCGCACTTCTGGAATCTAAGTTCAAAACTTCAATATGCGATACTCGTGGTATTACGCTGAAGTATACATAACGGTGGTAATGCCCATCAAAAACTACCTCGAATAAAACGAAAACATTCCGGAGACAAATTTTGGTCAAGAAGGTATAATCATTAGGGGCGTGCCCAGAAATTTGAAATCGGGGGAGCCGCAATTTCCTGTTTACACGTTTCCTCTGAAAATATCGATGAAGAGCAAAAAAAAAATCTTCACGTCTTTCGACGTTTAATTTACCCCCCAAAATCAAGTGAAGACCAAAAAAAAGAGGTCAACGCGTCTTCAGATGTCCTGTTTCGCTGACTGGAGATATATACCAGCTTATATTTCAGCGGGGGGAGAGGGGGCGCCCCCCCCCCCCGGATACCCTGATCATTTTTGCTTACAAGAAAGCCACATAAAAACAAATCAAGCCCAGTATACGTATGTGCCCTAAAAAGTCCTTAACAACAACTACTGAAAAATAGCTAATTATCAAACGCATTTCAGAAAAGATACGAGAAGATTGGAGAAAACGAAAAGCAGTTTAAATAAAAAGTTCAAACGTCGCTCAGGTTTGTAAACACTACTTCAGTTTATTTTCTATAGACGGCGCTTAATTGTATTTTTGTTTTTAGTTGCATATTTATTCTCCTATCACGAGAAAGCAATCATATAGCGCTATACAAGCTCGCTTAGGAGTTGCCAGCCCTCTGTCTACCATACCAAGATGGGGGAATCCCGCTAAGTGCCTTTCCCAGCGGCACAACAAGTAAACTTGCCGGCTTGCTCTCCACACTGCCGTTTAATGCTGAGCGTCAAGCAGGGAAGCTGTGAATACCAATTTTAAAGTCATTGGTTTGACCCGACTCGGAATCAAACCCGAGTCTACAGCTCAAGAGGCGTACGCCTTTACCACTCGGGCATCTAGTATGGAAACAAGTTAATATCGGTTAAGAGCGTTCGTTTAGTAGAGGGAAGACTGGGATTTGATTTCCAGTTGAGTTACAATGCAAAGATTTTATGAATAGTGTTTGCAGCTTTCCCGCTAAGCGGCTTTCGACCCATACAGGAAGTGCGAAGGCTGAAGGGTATGTGTGTTGTTTGTCTTGTATGTCCACTGACAGCGTTAGATAACACAATTGATATTTGTAATGGACCGTCGTTTGAGAATGCCCACACAAGGTGTGCTGGACTTGTATTGTTTTTATTTTTATGATCAACAAGCCAAATGTGTGTATGAGGCAAGAGCCGAAGTCGATGTTGCTTGCACTTCTTGAGTGAGGGAAATCCTCGAAAAAGATTGTCAAAGGACATCATTAAAATAAAAGGGCACTCACACCCGGAGTAGATATCTACAAGCGTGTGCTCAATGTATGAAAACAAGTTTAAGAGTTCTGGAAGGCAAAAAATATTTCGGGGGGTTCTGGAGCGTATTTAGGGGAGGAGGGGCATTGTGCCATAGCTCCCATTTTTGACTCTGCCTTTTAATAACAAAGAGCAAAACTAATGGTGCCAAGTGACTGAAACATGCCAGTCTTTTAATGGTTTCTGTAGCTTATGGCCGGGAAACGGATCCAGAGGGTAGGATATGGGGCATGCATCCTCCCACCAGCCATTTTCAAAAATGTTTTTGGAGTATACATTTTTTTCATAATTTCGAACCTTTTCGATAGCAATAAGCCATAGGTCTCAAGCACGCGTAATCGAAAATGTACGAGCAAAATCCATCATATTTGACAACGCACTCAGAATTAGGGTAAAAAAATGTAAACAAAATTTGCTTGTAAATTGTTCAAAAAAAAAAAAAAAACTAAAATAGTCATTACAGCAGGTAAATTTTCAAAAAAATTCCGGGAAACATGCCCCCGGACCCCAGAGTTTTTCTGATTTCTCATTCAGCTTCAAATTTGTTTCGCTGAAAAATTGCGCTTGAAAAAATGTGAAAACTATGGCCGCCTCTTTTAAAATTTCTTCCTGCGCACTCTGGAGTACAGTTTGAAGTCACCAGAAAGTTAAAACTTGTTGAAGATGTTGAATTCTCAGGACTTGGTCCTTTTAGTATCCCTCCAAGGGGGGTTCTGATTGCGTTTCGACCAGCCTTTGGATTCTAGTTTCCAGAGGAAACTGGACCAGGTAGTGATCATTACCAATCAAAAGAGTTACAGTAGCCAGATCGATGTGTGGAAACGTCACCCCACGAAGATGCTGAAAACTGTCCATGTCACAGCGCACATTTCGATGCTTTGGACTGACCGGTATATTATCAATTACAGTAGAATAGAGTTCGCCAGCCTAAATTCGCTTGTTCCATCTATCGATTTGACATCAAAAAGAAAATTTTCTTTAATTGCTTAGTTTCTTTAATGTTGAATTTTCTTTAATGTTGAATTTAAAAAAAATTTTCTTTAATGTTGAATTTAATTGCTTAGGTAGGTCAGTGGTTAGAGTCTCAACAGTTGTTTCAAACTCGCACCCATTCTCAGACAACATGAGCGCCTCAATCAAACCACGTTCACAAAACGACGTAGACGAACCGGGGTCTAACAAAGCATATGTTAAGACCTCCACTTCACCACAACTCACACGCTTTGGCAATATATCAAGATATATACCCAGTTTTCCTTCGAATGGCATTGGGTTTCTAAAGTCAATCACACTACAGACGGGAGCAGGATTTTCAGATAGTTCTTCTGGATCGACATGAAGCAAAATGTGATGAGAGTTGCTGCGACAAAACCGTTTATCTCACGTTTTCGTACTTTGGCAATCTTTCACGCCATGTCAAGATTTAAGACATCGAAAGCATAAACGTCGGAATCTAACAAAACGTTTTCGTTCTACATACGGTTTAAAGCGAAAATCTTTGCAATTAGCCTACTCGTGCGATCGATCACAACAAGGGCAGGCCAAAATGAAGGTGGATGTTGGTTTGTCAGTGCCCTTTGAGACTTCATTCGCACGCTTCGCTGCCACAGGATTAAATGCTTTTAGTTTTCTTTTCGTGGAATTATTTTTACGCCTCGGAAGATCTGTCGCAAAGATTGCCTTATAGAAAGCTGAGTTTGCTTCCTCGGCTTCGGCAATTATAAACTCAGCAAAATCTGAGTGGATTGCAATTTTTCCATCTCGACGTTGAATATCTAATGCTCTAGAGAAGAGACCCATTTTTTCTTCATATCCACTGAGAACTTGTTTGCAGCAATTTTCAAAATAAAGCCTACAGAGTCGACAGCAGTACTGTTGGTCGGGTTATCTTTTTCGATGAGGAAAGACATTTCTTCAAAGGATGTGAAAAGGTTTGTGAAGAAAGTGTGAAGAAAATGTGAAAAAAATGTGAAAAAAGACATTTCTTCAAAGGAAAGACGATGAGGAAAGACATTTCTTTTTCGATGAAGAAAGACTGCCTGTCTTTCAAGGCTTTCTGAGTCGTATTGTCCTATTTTTAGGACGTCAGTTATTCCTTACTCACAACATCCGCTGATGATAATGAAGTTGCTCATATCGCTCCCATACTGTAGATCTCGCCAAACTGTTTCATATGCAACGCGTTTGAGTAGGCTACAAGTAAGTTGTTTCACTTTATCGTAAACAGCTTTAGTGCAGTGCTGCAACAGATAAGCAAGGCTCAAGTCGTCGCTGCCCACTCTACCAGCAATATGCACGTCATAACGATTTACGAAGGCCCAATAGTCCAACGGATCGCCCTCAAAGGGTTCAATTGAAGGCTTGGGCATATAGCACTCATTTGATTCGGTACGAGATGCAATCCCAGAAGACCCCGCACAAGGTGAAGATAAAGGCATATACGGATGCTGTGGTTGGAAGGAGGTGCCAGGCTGATCCGAGGCAACTAAAATCTTCCTTGCTTCGTGACTAGAATCTTCCTCGCTTCGTGATGTGGTTCAGAGCTTTTATGCGCTGTATATCCTTTAGGTTTTAACCTTTAATCGACTTGATCTATACCCAGCATCCTGAAACCCCGCATGACTAATGACTTGAGTATTTGGTAAAGGAGCTGCGTCTCAATTTCGGACCGATAGGCCTACTAAACGCTTCTCAGAAACTGGAATAGGTTTTGGGTAGAAGTCATATGTGCCCTTCGAAACTGATTCCTCGCGAGGAGCTTTGCGACAGCGTTCAATCGGTAATGAGCACTTCTTAGGGATCGAGATAGTCTTACGACGTAAATTTTCTGATGCACTTGCAACTGATTCTTCTTCCCAGGCCTTAAGTTTAGCTTCAGCCATCTCTAATTGCCTGAGTTTCTCTCGAATTGCAAGTTTAGCTTCTTTTTGACTGCTTTCTTCTTCGTCTCTTTTCTTCTCTCTTCTTCCTCTCCTCTTCTCTCCTCTTCCTGTTGAAGAACTAGGCGTGCCAGGTGCACTTCCACCTCGCTCTCTCTGATGCGGCTAGCACGAGAACTACTTGTACATGAGGTTTCATGGGAAAAATTTGACCCACTGGCAATACAATCACCAACACTAGCATCATTAACACCAACCCAAGCAGTATTAACATCAACGCAAGCATCACTGACATCAACGCAAGCATCATTGACCCCAACTAACTCATACTCTCCACCAGTTTCAACACCAAGTTTATCAACAAAATCGCTCGGCACAGCCGCATTCACATTATTAACCAATAAATCAACTCGATCCTTAAAAATATTTATTATCCCTGATTACGTCTACTTTCCGCGACACATTGCCGGGCATAGTGTCATCATCCTGGACATTAATAGCAGCAGTCATTAAAGCATCAAACTTTTCTTACGTGTGTCTGCTATTATGCGCTCAGAATCACGATTCTTTGCTCTTAAGGTCTTCAGCCTCGCAATTACATCATCATCGCAGTTATCAATCATAACCAGGTCAAAATAGACAACAAAATTCAAAACAAAGTAAAATCAGTAAAACAGCCGTACTAACAATTTGGGCAGCGTCACTTCAATCAAACAAGAGTTACGTAAAATTATGCCACACTTTACGGTTTAGAACTTTAGATTGTCTAAGTTTTTATTGGGTAATTCAAAGAGAAACGGGGAATGCGTATCAATAATGCGATTTTCAATTAATCTCGGACCAAAGAATCTCTTTCAAAAAATCAAAACTCCTAGAAAGACTCAAGGCTCCTTCGAGATAGGTCCTTTGGAACGAAAAACTTAAACAGGGTATCTTTGATTTTCATCAAACCGATCACAGATGTTGAATGAAATGGTTTGATCTCAAAGTCAACTCTTGGAATCTTTGCGCAACGATTTTCTCGGTCTGCCCTGCGAGGTTGTTGACCGCTTGCAGAACAAGACAGAGATTTGACAAACTAATTGAACTTTCGAACACTCGTAGAAACAAGTGCACGTGCATCACGCACGGTTTCTGCACAAGCAATTAACAATATAGATAAACCTGTGCAAATAAAAGATTATGCTCAAGCCTAGCAGTACTATTACGCGTCAACTATCTTAATGCGTCTACTGTAAGGGCTAAATGCAGAAACGTAAATGTCATAGGCGAATGCTAGGAGCTAAAAGATTTTAAAACTTTTAATGTAAACTTTTTGTACACATATTACTTGATAGGTTCTTTCTGGTGGTCGTTTCACCGAGCAAAACCTACGGGTCGTAAGAGTCGTGAGCAAATATCTAAGAGGTCGAAAGCCCATCCTTTAAAAACCACAGGTTGGTACCCAGAAGCGTATTAGAAGATAGGAATGACAATGTTAAGCCAGATTCTGGCATAGTCATTGCGTAGCAACACACCATGTAGTTCTATTGTGGATTGGGCAAATAGAGATAGCGTGATCTGCTGTTTGTTCAATGCACTTCTCTATATGAATAAAATTTTTAGATTTTATAGATGTATCATTTCCCCTTGAAGAGTTTTGCGACCAAATAGTCTGTTGTGGGATTTTAATTTAACATCACTTGGTGATTAGCTGAGTTACATTTGCGTTCTGGCCTATATGCTATCGAGCTCTCTGTTAAATGCAACGGTCTAATCGCATAGATTTTGGCCTCAATAGGCCTACTCATTGAAATGTGTGGAGCCGATTTAAGCCTGTATATATGAAATATAAATAAATGATATGGTAGGCCGGAAGACTTACTAAGTGAACGCTGTATAAACCAAATGAAGTCGTAGAATCTTTTTTACAACATTTATTTTTCTGGCCTACCATAATATTTTTTTATAACCTACTTTAAACAACGTAGACCAAAAGAAGCATTTTGATACCTTCTCGATTTTTAATCCTCTCCAGAAAAAATCCTGGAACTGCAGCGACAAGTTTAGTTTTTTCTTTTGCAGAGCGGACAAAAATAACTAACCAGCAAAATGCTAATTGGAAACCAGATGAGATCGATCCTCAGCAATGTAAGAAGGTGTTCCGCAAAACATTTTCGGCAACCTATGTTGTGTAGTTGGATGAAAGCTTGAAATAACCTCAGAAATTTTGGCCTTTTGATTGAAATTTTTGTGAAACTGGTCTATCATGATGTTAACTTATCATTAAAGTGAGCTTGCCTAAATGAACAACGTGGAGCGTAACTAACTTTGCACTTTTATTTGCTTTTTTGTAGCAGCTTGCAGCTTTTTTTTAATGTTGAACCAATAAAAGTCTAAAAGAGACTAGATTATTCCCTTCTTCAAAAACTTTTAAATGTTTCGTTTTTGTATTTTTTGCAGACCAAACGCAAGGAATGACTCCCGATGGAAAAAGCCTATGGGTCCAAGCTCAGGTTGATCCAATGGAGTTATATTACTATTATGGTAACCAAGTTGATCCGACAGAATATTTTTGGATTGTCAAGCTCGTATAGTCGTCATTGCGTTTTTGTGTAGCTCTTTCGGGCAATTTCACCGGAAATTGTTACCAAACAATCGCAACCTGTTTGAAAATGCAATTAAGGAAACCGAATAGTGGCTCTACTTGAAAAAATGTACTCGAGTCGGTTTTGTACTCGAGTCGGTCCAAACGACCGGAGTCGGGAGCTGTAGACTCGGGTTTGATTCCTAGTCGGGTCAAACCAATGATTCTAAAATTGGTGTTTACAGCTTCCCTGCTTGACGTTCAGTATTAAAGGGACAGTGTGAAGAACAATCCGGCAAGTTTACTTGTTGTGTCGTTGGGAAGGCACTTAGCGGGATTCCCCCATCTTGGTGTGGAAAACAGATGACCGGCAACTCGTAAGCGAGCTCATATAGCGCTTTGATCGCCTTCTCGTGATTGAAGGATAAATATGCAATTAAATACAAACTAAATACAGATTCTAGTAGGCTACTTGGAATTTAGGATGCTTCTTCACTGACAATAACAAACAAGAAAAGTTTGTTGGAGAGCCCAATCAACATCGCCTAAACAACTTTCATCATACTGCAACAATTTTCGGACCAAAAGGAGCGCCGCTAATAAATTTCTTTGACTGTTTTTTTGTTTTTTTCACACCGAAGGCCACTGGACTACAAGACGCAACGGTCCTTGAGAAGTATCGGATTATCATATAAAAAGCTCAACAAACAGCAAAAAAATCGACGTCTTGAAGGCAATAGGCTACTACTATACCTGATCGACATATTTGATGCACGATGAATTTTTAAGAAAAAAAAAAAATATTGAAAGCTTGTCAGAAAGCGTTTTGTTGCTCTGTTACGTCTGGTGTTTTAACTAGCCACTCAGTAGCATTATCGCCAGCAAATTTGTTCATTCGCATGCTTCCGTGTATCATGTGAGTATAGTAAAAAAAACAAAAAACTACCCATTGTAACGGTTAAAGTTAGACCTTTCGACTATTCTGCGTAGAATGTGAACAGTCTAATCATTCTAGTAAGAGTTGACATAACTAGTAAATTTTCTTTTTCAACAGATAATGCGCAAATTGAAGCCAATGCACAAAGACTCCAGGATTATATGGGAACAGCTTACTACGGAGGTGGTGAATCCATGTTTCAGTACTCGTAACTTCATCAAGCTGCTTAGGTCTTTCCATTTTTGTGTTCTTGTGTCAAAATCGTAAATTAGGCTTTTAGGTTTAACTTTGCTTATTGGAAAAAACTTGCTCTCAAGGTGGGATCCATATCTACTACGCCGGATTTCAATATGCTGTAGGCAAGATATTACAATGTGATTTGTGCGCTTTATTTAGTTTTACTGCCAGCGTTTTCAATGTCATATTTACATACTTTCTATGGTGATGTCATAAGCTGCAGCTTATTATCCATAAGATACATCCATTTATTACGCAACAAGTGATTTCAAAAATGTTGTGACGCGTCGTACGTTCTTTAAGTGACTAGCTTTTTTTGACATTAGTTATTGAGAAAATTATATTTATTAATTACACCAGGGATTACTAAACATATGTTTAGTGATTACTAAACAGATGTTTACAAAATGATGTTTAGTGATTACTAAACAGGGATTACCAAACAGATGTTTAGTGATCCATGATTAATTCTTATCGATAGTATCATGCTTGAAGCTCAACTTTTATATTCAGCTTATGACTGAGTTTTTGGATGTGCTCGAACACATCAATTTTAAAAATTGACTCACGTGCGCTGCACCATCACACAAATGTGCTTTACAACAAAGTATACTTTCATCTCGATAAATCGTTGCAAAATAGCTCACACACTACTAATTCAGCTACGGCATGATCTCTTTTTGATTCAACTAATTAAATACCATGAAATTAGTTGGTCCAAGTCCAACAATGAAGTTGGTAGCTCTGAAATAGGGATGTGCCGAGTCGAGTTCGAGTACTCGACCGAGTATTAAGGCATGACTCGGACTCGGCTGAGTATTAATTGAAACTCGGCCGAGTATTAAAGCATCATCATTTTGACCTTTTTTTTTGCTCTGTATCCGAATGTGAGTTGAAATTAGGACTTCTACGGACGTGATGACCTTTTTTCGTTACTCGGCAAGTCCGAGTAATTTTCGTTGAGGCACATACCTACTCTGAAGATGTATGTTCAAGCTTTGCTCAAATTTGTGCATGTCTTTCTTAATCAAACGTTTTGTGGGCTGTTTAGCTTATATCTATGACAAAAGGCGAACAGTCCTTTCATTCCACAAATTAAACAAACATATGACATAAAAATCAGAATCTAAAATTACTTGCAGTTCAGACAACGCATTTGACGGTAGTAAATTCTTGATTAACATTCATGGCATAAACAAATATACTGAAATTTAAAAACAAAAATAGGCCTAGTAGTTTTGCTTATATAAGGATAATTTGATGCGCTTTCTTATGTTTTGTCAGGTTACTCAATCATGTTGTCATTTTTAGTATCGTTCAGTTCAGTACTGGTGTAACTTTTTAGTGATTTTTCGTGCTGACTCTATTTAGCTTCTTTACAGCGTTGCAGTCTAAGTGCAACTGCTTCAGAAACATAACTGTGTGAAATGAAAGCTTGGTATGGTCAAAATAACTGAGGTTAAGCTTACACAGATGAAATTAAAAACCCCCAACAGGGTGTTTTGCCGTGAGATTCTTCGGGGGGGGGGGACGTTAAAAACTGCAAAATGATAAAATCTAAAACAATAAAATACCAAAGATTAAAACGACAGAATGATGAAACAATGGAGATTTCAGGACGAAACTCAAGGTTGGTTTACACGGTAGCGTACGAGAACACTGCAGCTGAGTGTAGTCGACTTTGCAGGGCAGCAGATTGCAAGACAGAGGTTGATAAGCGGCTAAAAAGCAACAGTTGCAAGCGCTTAATTAAGATTGCAAGACGGCAAACCAGACGAATACGATGTTATTGAACGGAATCGATTTTTTGAGAAAGCTAACTTATTACTTTAGGTTTTCGAGATTAAATTTGTTTCTGTGGCGGCATTTTGAAATGAGTTCGGACCTTTTGTTTAGAAAAGGTTTTTGGTCAGCCTGCAGAATGAATAGCTTTTCGGCTAAGCAAAGCGGGCATCTTCTGGCACCATTCCGGTACGGCGAGGCGCGGTAAACGATAGACAAGGTTATTACGGGCTCTATTTTCGCGTCCTTGCAGCAGCTCCACACAGCCTTAGGGATCTCGGTTGCGTTACATATATGCTGCTCTCTAAAATGAGTGTGGTTGTTGAACCTGTTTTAAATGTTGTTGCGCAGCGCTGCTTCCGTAGTATATCTTTTCATCTTTTCTGGTTTTAGAGTGGTTTTGTAGATGACGTAGCTTTCGCAACATTTTCCGTTCATCGGGCAGTATGCCTTAACCCTATATAATTGCAGGGCTTGAGTGGAGGCAGGCTTTTGTCATCTCGATGTTACGCACAATGCCTTTATCGCGTTGGTTGATGATACAGCAGTGCTGGGGAAGCAGGAATCGCTGACCTTTATGTTTTTCCGGTTGAAAAGGTTGTGTAGTTTAGAGTGGGGTGGGAAGTGCTTGTCGACCAGTCTTAGAATATCTTTGTCAATTTTGGTGCCGACTTGTTCGTTATAGGGCGGATTGAACCAAATGACGTTACGCTTTCTGCTCCGCTTTGCATTGGTGGGTGGTGGCCAGTAACTAAGCGCAGCTGGTGACCGTAATTCTTGAAGGGCCGCTTTGCATGTTTGGGCAGTTTTGCGGGACTAATTGTGGTTGCATAAATTGGTGCTTATGCGATTAGCAATCATAGTGGGGAGGTGTTTCTTGATTCCGGGGGGGTGGTTGGAACGTGCATCAATTGAAAGTGATTCGCTATTCGGTTTACGGTACGGAATGTATTTACCAAATTTTAAATTAAGATTTAGATCCAGGAAGTAAGTTTGAACTATAGGTTGCATTCTGTTGTGATATTGAACTTGTGCTAGGGGAAATGGCAAAGCCGTCGTCTCTATAGAGCCCAATAAACTCGTTGCCAGTGAGAACGGTTAGCTGACTCAGCAGATAAAGTCCAACCAATTCGCAAACCTCGGCCTTACTGTACGATCCCATCGTCACGTCAAAAATCGTACCGCCGTTTTCGATCCAGGTACTGCCGTCGGAAAACAACAGTGATTTTCTACAATGCATGATCGTGTTAATCACGTTGTCGCCGATCGGAGTGAGGCTAAGTTCGTGTATATGAGCTGCAGTCAAAAGACTTTACCAGAACATTTTTAAAATAATTTTCTTGCTTTGGAAATGTGCTCAAACACAATGCAAGAAGCAGATCAAATAATATCTATTTTTTACCCTATGTTCGCAGTAGCAATGCAAACTTGTGGCTCAAACTTCAAGGAATTCAACTTTGGGCTTCCATTCCACCAAATCTCGAGAAATATTCCTTCCATAAATTTGTTACAAAATAAAAAGAGTAGGCCTATCTGAAAATGTAATATAACCACCAGAGACATCGCGCATCCAAATATTTTGGAGGGTCCCGAGTTAGGCCTACATCTTAAACAGATACTGATCAAAACTTTAGTAAAAACCGTATTCAGCAATGATTAACATCCCGAGAAATAAAAAGTTAGGAAAAGACACCAAAATATGTCGTGCTAACCCAAATTTTGAATAAGAAATGGAAACTGTATTTGATGACCCAGAGCGCATCTTAATTAGAAACTCTAGGCCTATGCGCTATGCACATTTTAATGGCACCAGCTTTCAAAATTCTCACGAAATCAGGCATTTTTATTATTTTTTTTTTTTAAAGAAAATTCAACAGTATTGAGCGGAAAATTCAACAGTAATTGAGGGAGACTGCGAAGTGAGCTTGCGCTCTTCGAGTCAGCAGCCACCCGTAACATATGTCAAATGCGATCGGCTCCAGCCGTGAATCGAACTCATCACGTAGGATCTGTCACCTGCGCGTGGTACCGCTAGGCCATGTCGCTGACATGATAGCAGCTCATTTTGCCGCCCATTTGACATTTTGGGTAGGCCTACGGTGAAGTTTGTCAAGAACTGGTTCTTTTCTTACGTATTGATCACCCCCGCTATATCTTTAGGAGTTTCATTTATTTCTGTATGAATGGAACTGTTTATCATGCTGCTCCATCGTGCTACTACATTTACTTTTATGGACTATCCATTGATTAAATAGTCACCGGCACATTATAATGTACCACCGATAGCCTACTACGTAAACAAGAACTTAATGTCAACGTATTAGCGCCGCAAAACTTTTGCTTTAATCAAGGCAACTTGCAAGAAATGCAGGAGATCATTATCTTATTGCTAGGCAGGTCTTAGAAAATGAGGAATCAAACAAAC
This sequence comes from Trididemnum miniatum, assembly GCA_964006365.1. Taxonomy (NCBI): domain Eukaryota; kingdom Metazoa; phylum Chordata; class Ascidiacea; order Aplousobranchia; family Didemnidae; genus Trididemnum; species Trididemnum miniatum. The sequence continues at coordinate 3,374,361 of OZ023250.1, forward strand.
CGACCTCTAAGATAGTTTGTTCAGTCGGCATCACCGGTTTATCTACAATTCTACATTCTGCAGAATTCCATTTATTTATTTCTGGGTCAATTGAAAAGATTTCCTTAATTTTTATTAATGTTTTTAAGCATCTGCAGCATTGTAATTACCTTGCTAATAAATATTTATTAGTCGAACACAATACTACTGTTCGATTTTTTGCAATAATAGTCGACATGCCCAGCGTGATTTTAAACATTTTATATTTTGTTGCATCAGCCTCGCCTGCACTGTTTTGATTATGGTTCGAAATAAAAAATATCAAACATGGAAATTGCGTTTCGCGACTAGCAGCTGAACTGTTCCACTGTTTTTCTCTGAGCTTCAAACTCGTAAAACAACGCCAGACAGATTATATTGATGACTTACGATGAAGCCATGATTCCGCAAATAAGCATTTTCGAGTGGTTGTGATGTAGACCGAGCTCATAAAGACTGCACAAAGAAGCAACGAGCTGTTTCTGTATTTGTAAAAATTGATCCAAACTTTTCCCCCATTCCCTGACGAACGTTTGACCCCCTCACACGTTGACTGCTCTGGCTCCAGCTTCGAATTGATTGAAGCAAAAATAAAGAATAGGAATTTGCAGTATAAGAAGGGAAGGAAGCGGTTGCTTTAAAGGATGAAAATGAAAAAGCACTGGCTAAATTTTTCATTTTAATTTTCAATTTTTAAATTACCGCTATAGCAAATAACAAATCCCAGTAAATTTTTAGAGGGGGGAGAGCTCTAATGGCACGACACTACTGATAACCACCTACATAATTAATTTCGATGGTGATTCATCTTGCATCCGTCGTGAATGACTCTAAGTTTATTTGCAGTTTAACAATATCATTAATACCTTCATTTTTCCTTTTCTCTCAACACTATTACTGCATGGATGTGTAGCCCATGTGTTTATGTGTATCCGTTCTTTTATTTTTTATTGGGATTGCATATTGTACGAGCAATGACATTGGTACGAGTAAAATAATAATTTGAATCATTGCATACGAGACTTTTCGCTTGAAAACGTAGAGCATATGATATGATGACAAAAGCGTTGGCGTTTTATTCAAAGCTGATCATGTTGGCCCTTGTATCGTGTGGGAATGATCTGTACTGTTGTACTTTGTTGATCATTACTATCATGTCACAGTTGTGAGTGAAACCACACTGCACCAAATGGATTTCGATAACTCAGTTTGTGGAGTTTTTCTTGTTTTGCAAAAGCTTTTAAATTTTTCTTGATTTTAGCCAAAGCTAGAAAAATCTTTCACTTGGGGACGCTGGAGGCAATTTTCATCAAAATGGTGCAACCTATTTTGTGCCATCAAAAGGATTTTGTCTACTCGCTGCAAATTCTCCGATTGTTGGATTCTAAAATTCATACACATTCAACCAATCATAAGCGTCCTTTAACAATCAATCACAGCCCTTTTCCTTTTTCTCCTTTTTTGTTGCAGATTTTGCTCTGAAGCTGATGATAATATATAGACCAGCTTTTCCTTCTCAATTTACTCTCGCGTTGAACCCTGATGAGAGCGAGACAAAAATGTTTGGTTCAAAAAGTCTTTTTCAAGACTACCTAAATTTAAAAGATGTTTTCGGCGCTTTTTAAATCTGTTTTGCTTTTGATTGTGTAAACCATCAAATTTAAATGGACAAGCTGAAACACAACGGAGTCAAAGGCAGTGTGCATAGTCTCTAGCATTCATATTTAACGAACGGATTTCAATATACGGTCCTAAATAACCTTTATTTTTCTGACCAGTATCCGATTACCACAGGTGTTCCGCAAAGCAGCGTAATAGGGCCATTTTTATTTCTCGTCGTTTATATCAACGGCAACGAATTACCTAATGCTTGCAATACAAAAACTGATGTGTGCAGATGACTTCGTATAGCTCTGTGAAGACAATGACATTCAAAAACTTAAACTAAAAACTGAAACCGAATTCCGTAATATTGTAGTCTTGACCAAACTGTACAAACTTTCTATTAATTATAATTTTTTTTGTTTCGTTATACAGTATAAACTGCAACATTTGGAACAATCTGTCGACCGACATAAAAGACAATTCGCAAAAAAGTTTTAACGTTTTTGTAAAAAAATTAAACAAATTCTTCGCGAGAAGCAATGCTAGAATAGCTCTTGAGGCCTCCTTATCATTGCGATTTTGGTCGGTAGCGTACCTAGGAAAGGAAAGCTACAGCCCTTCCATTGGTATGCCAACTATCTGCTGTAAACCTTGAATAGTGCTTGCAAACTGCTGCACCATCGTTTTCGTCAGCAGTATAGCTGAGGGTGGGAGCTGAATTCTCTTCACCCATTATTCTGGTACGCCAAACTATCTGTTGTAAACTTGAATAGTGCTTACAAACTACTGCGCCATGTTATCGTCAGTAGCGTAGCTAGCGGAGGGGAAGCTTTATCTTCCCCACACCCACTGGCATGCTTCTTTAATTTTAAAAAGTATTGTTTTTTGTTTCTATAATTTTTTTCGTAACATTGCATTTTGGCTATCAATATGTATACGCTTACTGCATATCTTTTACAAGTAAACTGAGAAAAGTATTTTAAAGCAGCAACCAACTTGTTGCATTAAATTGGTGAGACATGAGGTTACTTCTCTGCTTTTCGCCATGAAGCAGTGCTTCCCGATCAGTGGGTAAAGGAGCTCTTAACAAAGGACCGCAAACCATTCCAAAGTTAAAACATTAGAAATTAAGGGTTGGTTAGGCCTAGAGCAGAAGTTGATATGTAGTTCATACTGATGAAAGACTTTTCAGATCGGATAGGGAACCCTCGATAAATTTTTTTGTAAAAGTAGAGCGTGGGCAGAAAATGATCGTGAAACACTGCATTAAAGTCTTATCCAAAATATTTAAATAGCCTGTGATGGATTTTTTTGAGGTTAGAAACTTGTTATCTTTTCACGGTTCACACTTCACACTGTGGTCTGCAAAATATTTTTCAACTACCTTTCACAATAAGACCATTTAATCAACAGATTAAAAAGTACGAGCAGTCTGTTTTTGTTTTGTCGTATTTATCGTTGGTTTAAATCTAATATGCAGCAAGCCAATAAGTACTGTAAGTTACAGTAAAAATCAGCCATTATGAGTGAAGAGTGTTTGTATAATACTAATCAACAGGGGGTTAGCCGTGTAAGTCGTAATTTTAATGGTAAACTGTCAAAAATGATGACACTCTTTGACTTACGGAAATTTGTTATTACACATGAGCTTTCGCCAGTATAACGCTTTTTAACCTACTTTATAGACGTTAGACTTTTCTCAGCATAGGCCTCTTACTTACAATCGCTCGTGCTGATTATGTGTTTTGCAGCCACCTGATGAAGCCAACGTTATACTGGCGAAAGCTCGTGTGTAATAGGCCTAATAAATTTCAGTTAGTCAAAGAGTGTCATCATTTTTAACCGCTTACCATTTGTATAATATACATAATATTTAAGACATTGTTACAGCATATTATTCTGTTAAACACACTAAAATTTAAACAATTGGTTTGTGGTACAGAACTTTAGTATAGCAAAGTATAATGATTTCATCTCGAAGCTTTTCGTCTGACACTCATCGGGAGAAGATCGTCAGAAATCAGGAAACTAAAATGCAAGTCTTATGTATCAAGAGAGAGAAAGAAAGAGAAAAAGAAAAGAGAAAAGGAAAAAAAGAGGCGGAAAAGCACTGATTGGCCAGTCTGATCAGCTGTTTTGACGCGTCAATCAGCGATAGATCTTAAGACTGTAAACAAATTCTTTTTGCCTGCAAAGGTCGGGATTTGATGTTTTAATAAAAATAGATTCCAAAACAGAGAGATGGAAGGAAGAGCGACCTCTGGCGAGAATGCGGAATCTGTCTAGGTGATAATGTTTAGCACACGAAGCGTTTAAAAGGAGATGGAGCCCAATTGCCGAATCACAAGTCTGGGTGGGGTTAGGGGTGGAGGACTTACAAGCACGTGATGGAAGGCTACGTTTCAAAATGGAATTGGCGTTTCTGATTGACTTTGGAATGTGTTGGTTTATTCTGTCCAGCAACCTTTGGGATGTACGACCCACATACCGACTATCACAGTGGCATGAATATTCGTAGATAACATTGCTTTGTTGATGGGCGGGTAGTACATCTTTCTTGGTGGCTGGAACCAGTTCCTTGGTTTTAAAGATGATACGTGGCTATACGGCAAAGAAGCAGTTGCTTACGGCGGCTTTCACTTGCTTTTCGAATTTCGTAGAAATAGAGCCCAACCACTGGAGACGCAAGTATACTGGGCATTTTTCCGGACCAGATGCTATAGGTTCCTGAAATGCTTCAGTTTTTTGGCTATTGCACTTTTAATGACTTCATCTGGGTAGCCATTTGCCAAAAGAATAGATGTGATTTTATCTAACTCTGGTTCTATTCTCATCTATTCTTATCTATTCTTCTGGCAAATGGCTACCCAGATGACGTCATTAAAAGTGCAATAGCCAAAAAACTGAAGCATTTCAGGAACCTATAGCATCTGGTCCGGAAAAATGCCCAGTATACTTGCGTCTCCAGTGGTTGGGCTCTATTTCTACGAAATTCGAAAAGCAAGTGAAAGCCGCCGTAAGCAACTGCTTCTTTGCCGTATAGCCACGTATCATCTTTAAAACCAAGGAACTGGTTCCAGCCACCAAGAAAGATGTACTACCCGCCCATCAACAAAGCAATGTTATCTACGAATATTCATGCCACTGTGATAGTCGGTATGTGGGTCGTACATCCCAAAGGTTGCTGGACAGAATAAACCAACACATTCCAAAGTCAATCAGAAACGCCAATTCCATTTTGAAACGTAGCCTTCCATCACGTGCTTGTAAGTCCTCCACCCCTAACCCCACCCAGACTTGTGATTCGGCAATTGGGCTCCATCTCCTTTTAAACGCTTCGTGTGCTAAACATTATCACCTAGACAGATTCCGCATTCTCGCCAGAGGTCGCTCTTCCTTCCATCTCTCTGTTTTGGAATCTATTTTTATTAAAACATCAAATCCCGACCTTTGCAGGCAAAAAGAATTTGTTTACAGTCTTAAGATCTATCGCTGATTGACGCGTCAAAACAGCTGATCAGACTGGCCAATCAGTGCTTTTCCGCCTCTTTTTTTCCTTTTCTCTTTTCTTTTTCTCTTTCTTTCTCTCTCTTGATACATAAGACTTGCATTTTAGTTTCCTGATTTCTGACGATCTTCTCCTGATGAGTGTCAGACGAAAAGCTTCGAGATGAAATCATTACGCTTTGCTACACTAAAATTTATTATTTTTAAAGAAAAGGGCTGCTAAAAGCAACAAGGACGAAATCCATCGCCACAGAATTGTGTACATAAGATTCAAGTAAGAAAGGGGACAGACTCTACAAACGTCACAATGCAAACACGCTACTCACGTAAAGTTGTATATTGATATTACTCAGTGCATGAAGTGAAACAAGCAAAACACAGCGTAGTAAATAACACGCGACTACGTAGTTTCGGGGTTAAGCCCCTCATCAGGCGTATGGTTACCAGCGAGACCCACGCAAGGTGAGCGAAACATAAAATTCAACCTTGACATTTTCAGCTGTCTGCCCACTGCCATTATCTTCAATTCGGCAAAAGAAGGTATGGTAGTTAGACGTGGTGTTTAAATCAATAAAACGTTGAAACACAACCAAACCATCAATCAGAGTTCCAGCAAGACACGTCTGCGATGCATAATTATGAAAAGACGAATTACACATAGACATATGAAGATTAAGATTGCAAATCAGCCCAACCAGCATTATTATTATGTCCATCAGGATCACAAGCCATACAAATGCGTACATGAGAAACAGGGTTGTCATTATCAAAAATGTATAGCGGAATTATAAAGCTATTAACTCTAAAAGATTTTAGTGTATTACGAGAATCACTCCCCCTCCCTGATTTATGCAAATCCGGGAGAGATAAAAGGTTTTTAAGTACGAAGACATTAAACACTCTTACATTAAAAGCACTTTTCAAGAGCAATTTCTAACACGTTTTCGACAAGTGCAAACATGATGCAACGGAAAATTACAGAGCTGCAAGGACGAAATCCATCGCCACAAATGGATTTCGTCCTTGCAACGTAGTCCCGAAACTACGTAGTCGCGTGTTATTTACTACGCTGTGTTTTGCTTGTTTCACTTCATGCACTGAGTAATATCAATATACAACTTTACGTGAGTAGCGTGTTTGCATTGTGACGTTTGTAGAGTCTGTCCCCTTTCTTACTTGAATATTATTATTTTTAGGTAAAAAATACAAAAATTTTCAGCAGCTCGGAGCTTCGTCCCAAGACCCCCTTGCCTCCCGCGGCTGTCAGATGGAAAATCTACGGTTGAGCATATATTTTGTCTATCTATGCTTATTCAAATACAGTAGAAACATTTACAATGAAAATGCCGCTCAGGCGAAATATACATTTCAAAGTACATGTTCAACCGTAGGCTTTTTCACCAGCAGAAGTCCTGTCTAGGATTGATCCGAATTTTACCTTGCACCATAACCAGGTATGCCAGATTGCTTTCAGCAAGAGGTTCCAGATTGAACCTCAAAAAGGTTCTAAATAGTTCCAAATATTAGAATTGCAATTTCGCATGTTAAGTGTTGCAAATACAAACTTGACGTTACTCTCTTATATCATAGCAGTCTAGTGCAGCTGACAAGTATACGGGTAGGTCTGTGTTTAGTAAACTCATTACCTGGGTATAGGACAGGGGTTCTTAACCTTTTTTGTCTCGTTAACCCCTTGCCGAAAGAAAGAAGTATAATTTATCCCCCAGTCAGTGGCGTAGCCAGCCCAAAACTTCGGACGGGGCCAAATTTCATAGGCTTGTTAAATGGCGCACCCAGGGTTCATCAAAGGAAGATGCCCCAACCAGAGGTCTCGGGGCGGAGTCCCCAACCGCCGTAGGCTAAGGGGGTCTGGGGCACTCCCAGCCTCCGCGGATTTTTAGAGCTTTTTACGAGAAAAATACTCATTTTACTTGGCGAAAAAGGACACACGGATACCCCCGAGTGGTCTTAATGCGCCCCTGTTTGCGTTGTTAGTAGATCTACGTTATAGCATTAGTAGGCTATCTTTGTGTGTAGGCTAGTGGCAACTGAAAATATTTCGGGGGGGGGGGGCAATTGCCCCCCTTGGCCCCAGTGTATCACTACAGCTTTTTCAATACTGAAAATTAAAGTTTCTTTGGTCTATAGTTCAAAAAATTTACCCTCTCGGTAAATAAAATTTATCCCAGGGGGTAAATTTAACCCCTGTTAAGAACCCTTGGTATAGGGCAACTAAACATTCAGCTTTAATCTAAGCAACCTGTCGAGTTGGCCTGTTTCAGTGAGTTGAATACCTGGGTGTCGCAACACTATAGCTCATTGACTACCTGGGTATCGCGACACTATACAACAGCTTAGAGGGCCAAGTGGTATGGAGCGTCTGCCTCGGGAACTGTAGACTCGGGTTTGATTCCGAGTCGGGTCAAACCAATGACTTTAACATTTCTCTGCTTGACACTCAGCAATACAAGAACAGTGTTGAGAGCAAGCCAGCAAGATTGTTTGTTGTGCCGTTGGGAAAGGCACTTAGCGGGATTCCCCCATCTTGGTGTGGAAGACAGATGGCTGGCAACTCCTAAGCGAGCTCATATAGCGCATTGATCGGTTTCTCGTGATAGGAGGATAAATATGCAACTAACTGACTATAGTCACTACAGTTCTGTCGTCTGAGTTACCGGTATCATAGTCCGTACAGCTCCACTAGGCTATCTGACTTAATCTAGTCTCTACCGTATCAAGGCTTTCTAAAAATTCGAAACAGTTTTTAAACTAAGAAAAACCAACATCGTGAAGAACAGCCCACGACTTGCCTGAAAAACTTCTATAATTTTGGTTTGGCTTGTGCTTACAAACCAAAATAAACGTGTTTTTTTATTTTACACAAGCTAAGTTTGGAACATCTTTTTATTTTTGAAGGCGCGCGCCCTCTGCTGATCAAAATTCCTCTGTCGCGGCCACGCACTTTTCACAGTTTCATCAGAAGAGAGAGCGCTCTTTTTTCTCTTTTTGGAAAACATTGTATGTTTAAATGCCGATTTTTCGACCAAAATAGTGTGATTAGCCAAAAAAAATTTTTTTTTCCAGAAGTTGGAAAAAGAAGTAGATTTTATCCTGAGCATGCCAGAAACTGCAGGTTTCATATGTGCTCTGTCCAAAACTCTGAAACGTTCCAAAAGCATCACTTTGGTTCTAAATATAGTACCAGGTTCCAAATCGAAAATTTTGGTTCTAAGCGATTCATTTTAGTTCTACTGTAGATCTAGAACAAATAGTTCCAATCTGACAACACTGACCAAAACTATTGTTAAAGTGTCAATTAATTATTATCTATAACGCTTGTGACTTCATAGATGCAGTTGTGATTACGGAAAAAAATTAACTTATTATTTTTTGTATCAATCCCTCTGTAAAATAACAATTTTAACTAAATTGCAATGCTTAATGTTCGACTCTTTTTATTTCTGTTATTTTTTAGCCTTTCAAAATTACTACAAGTTGAAAGCAGAGTTTATTTCAATGTTTTTGAAGTTCTTCAAGGTTTTAACCAAGCCAAAAAATCATGTGAAGACTATGATGGAAATATGCATATCAGCAAGTTGCTAGTAATGACCCAACTGCGGGATCACATAAGATTGCAGAGTTCACTAAAAAGGAAACAAAGTACGTACATTAATCAAAAAACATAATATTGGCTTATTGTTGTTGAAAATTGAACCAAAAAACTGTTAAGATGTTGTATCCCAACTAAAATTATTGCACTGAGAAAACAAATTAGGTACGACTATAAGAAAAGTCTCGTCGATATTAACTTTACCCATGCGTCCCTCAAAATTCTTATTTGAAGTTTATCATGAGATCACAGAAAGCGAAAATGGCTCTGCGTAATAGAGATGGGCGATAGTAGGCCTAATCATTCGTTAAAAAGTGACGGTTGACAACAAGTAACGGATAGTAACTGATTCATTTTGTCAAAATACCGATTCCAAATTGTATTCGTTTGCCATCCAGGGCCGAATCTAAGCAATGCGTGGCCTCCCCCAAAATCATCTTCCGAGGCCCCGACGTCCAATTTTCCCCCAATCATTGGGTGAAGACCCCCCAAAAAAAAGGTCGTCACGTCTTCGGACGTCTTTTCTACAGTAATCACTTGGAACTGTTACTCAAAAGAAACGGTCAAGCACATCTCTATACTCTAGAGAAGATATTGCATACTTCTTATCCTGAATCTAAACTTGTAATCGTTTAGGTAATCCCGAATCGACGTATGGGGGAAAATTAGAAGTCGGAAGGCATGAAGACCTTTTTTTTTGTCTTCACCCGATGTTTGGTAGAGATTTGCTTAACCGTTGCTTTTGAGTGACGGTTCTAAGACTCTAAAGCAGCGTTTCCCAAACTGTGGGTCGCGACCCACCTGTGGGTCGCAAAAAGAATTTTGGTGGGTTGTAAAAAGTTATAGAAATCCTAAAATAAACTATAACTTTTAAATTCGATACGTCTAAAACTACAAATTGAAATTGATGTCAAGCCCATTACGCAGAGTAGCAAGATCATTCTTCTCGCGAACGTTACTTAATTTGAAAGATTGAATTATTTAGTTTTCTTCGTCAATGTTTTCTTGATTGAATAAAGTTAAGTGGGTCGCCGTAAGCTGTGGTAATAAATAGTGGGTCCCAACTTTGAGAAGTTTGGGAAACACTGCTCTAAAGTAATCACTTAAAACTTAAAAGTAATGGTTAAGCACATCTCTACCAAAAAAAAATCTTTACGCTTCCGACGCCCAATTTTCCCCCAAACATCGAATAAAGACCGAAATGAAAAAAAAAGGTCTTGGATTCGTGATTACCTGAACGAATACAAGCAACGGATATAAAGTAACGAATATCTTTTCTAAAGTAATCGCTTGGAACCGTTACTCAAAAGTAACGGTTAAGCACATCTCTACTGCGTAATTACTCATAAATTCTTACTTTTTTTCCAAAGTTTTGCGTCAAACTTACTTTGTGAGTCAACGGTTTGCTGCTGATCAGTTTGATATCGGTAACTTGTTTCATTCTTTAATGGTATCCAATTGATGCATTCAATCAGTTTCCATTAATGCGGCTTGGTTTTTGTTGAACGAAAACAAAAGCTTGATTGTTATCGGTAGTTGGGGTACAGATTGGAAAGCTGCTCACACCTGAGGTACAACGACCAATATGTTGTTACTTCCAGTCAGCTGCGTTATTAAGCATGACATACTCATGCCGACAGGAATATTTTGTTTCATGCTAGAGCTTACATTCAGTGCTTGAGATGTAAAAGCTTTTATAGGGGGATGCTGTAAGCTTTTTACACCGACGTTAAGGAGGGATGGTCATTATTTATGGGGGAATGATTTGCGCTAAAATTTTTTATGAGGGATGTTGTTGTTTTTTGGGAAGATAGCATTCCCCCTCAACTCGAGTACCGGTACTGCTTAGATTACTTTTAAAAAACAAATGAAATGATCAGTGGCGTACGCAGGATTTTTCAATGGGAGGGGTTCAGTGATGTCTCATCGTGATGACGTAATTTTTGTTTGTTTTTATTGTAGAAGGTATTGCGCAAAACATTAGACACAAACTAATAATGATAATCAACAAAGTGCAATTGTTTCTACGAAAGAGGCTGCGAAAAGACCATTCTGTCCAAATCAAAAGAACTGGCGCGTTCGCCAAGTCTGCAGCCTCTCTCTCAGAGTGTGCAATTAAAATACAAAGTGCAAGAAATAGACGTGCAAAAAATACCAAAATGTAGTAAAACAAAAAATAAGTGAGAAGAATATACTGTACGTAATGTAACAGACGTGCAGTGGAAAAATACTAGAATCTTTAGCGATACAAAGAGCGGGAAAAATATAAATAAACAATATTGCAGATAATGCAAAAATACCGTAATCAGGGATACAGTGAAAAGACATAGACCTAATATGCAATACAATATAACATTTAGACTAACTGTATAAAGGAAAATTGCGTTATGACTGTTGTTCTTAGAGGAATGTTATAATTTTTTTAGTGAAGATTTTATAGTTGAGATTAGAATTATTTTTTAAAGGTTTGGGTAGATTATTCCAAAGTTGAGCTTCATCACACCAAATTGATCGTTGCCTGATACTTTTATCACATCGGATTGCTGTTAGGTTATGGTCTGACGCAAATCTAGTCGAGCAAGTGTGGGTTTTGGAGTCTGAGCTGAAGTACTTAATAAAACAGTTGGGCAGAAGATTTTTTTAAAATTTAAACGTAAATTTAAAAAATTTCGAGTTTAAAAATATCGGGAAATTTTGATAGTTTTAATTTTTAGTAAAATTAATCCTTAATCAAAGATATCCATGGCACCAGGCGATTTACGGTTATTTAAGCTAGAAATATTTTGGATCACTTCATATTCATTAGATGGTTGTATGACTATAAAGAATAGGTTTTGTTTTGCCAGAAATTTAAGATAAATTTTGTCTTTAACATCAGGCAAATTAGCACTTAATTTTTCTCCTATTTTCATTTTTTCCTGTTTTCATAAAGTGCTCGTTCATTTTTTGGCAGATTTAATAATACTTAATTTAATTAGTTGCATATTTATCCTCCTATCACGAGAAACCGATCAATGCGCTATACGAGCTCGCTTACGAGTTGCCAGCCATCTATCTTCCACACCAAGATGGGGGAATCCCGCTTAGTGCCTTTCCCAACGGCACAACAAGTAAACTTGCCGGCTTGTTCGCCACACTGTCCCTTTAATGCGGAGCGTCATGCAGGGAAGCTGTGAATACCAATTTTACAGTCATTGGTTTGACCCGATCGAAATCAAACCCGAGTCTACAGCTCAAGAGACAAACGCTCCATACCACTCGGCCATTTTTTTTAGGCAGGAAATTTTATTACCATTAACCTTGATAGTGTCTGCTGGCATAGCTGAATTAGGAGTGCTTCTCCTGAGAAGCTTATTGACATGCCTCCATGTAACTTATCTGATGGGTTGCTTGCACCATGGAATAAGTTTTCAAAGTAATTGCGTTTCGCAAACTTTTTCACATGAGTCAGTTTGTTTATGTACTTTTTATAATTATTAAGTGAGGTAGAAGATTTAGTTTTTAAACTCGTAGTAGCATGTAATCTGTTTTTCTAGTTGACTGATATAAGTATGCCAAGCGTTATCCACGTATTCTTACAAGTTTTATAGCCTACTGCTTTCGACTAACCATTTTTTTGGGAAAATGCTGTTAGGTCGAAACGGAAAGACAGTTAGGCCTACGGTGCATAACAACGATTTTGCCCAACCCTCCCCTGGGCCTCTTTAAATCGTTTGTTGGTCTGGTCTTCCTTAGCAGTATTTCTATTTTATTTTTAGCACTTTTAGGGCAGTGTCAATTTAGATTTTTATATAATTTTTCAACAAACCGGCCAGTTATAGCGCAGTTTTAAAGATGTCGTTATCGATGCGGAAGGTTTGGGGTTCGATTCCCAGACCGGTCAAATCAGACATGGTGGAGCCAACGGCTCGCCACCGCTGCGACGTTTTTTCGGACCTGCTGCTTTGCCCAGGCGTTAAGCCGCGGGGTCGGGCCCCGCCACTCGCTACCACGCTTCAGTACTAGCCTACAGCGAGTTTAATGAAACAAATACAGTGAAGATTTTATGTGATTTTTTAAAAAAATTTTGTGTGTATGTGTAGCCATAGTTACTGCAGATACACCGTATTTAGGGAAACTCCTCCTTACTATCTTCACGACAGTATCATTAACATAAATGCATCTCAGCAATACACATAAGAAAAGTTGGAATACCGGTATTGTTGCATCGCATCGTAATAAAAGTTTCTCGAAATTACATTAGAAAGTTGGACAGAACAGAAAAAAAAAACACGACAGCAATTTCGGCAGGCTCTGCACCTCGGTTCATCTCAAAAAAGAAAGGTTTCACTTTTTCTGCAATCTTCAATCATCAACGTTAAGCACAACGCACCAAAAAACTTTGACTACCGGTGTTATTAGATCACAATGAAAAATTTTCAAGATCATATAAGCAAGTTGGATGGCACCCAAAAACATGATGTTTGATAGCAATTTCGGCAATCTCTGTATGAAAAAAGGCAGATCGTTCCAAAAATAGAGGTTTTCATTTTTTCAAGCGTCAATGGGGGTGGGGTTGACCTTCGCAACCCTCCATGTGCGTACGCCACTGGAAATGATTGATTTTACCAATGCGGTACATAAGGATTTTACCAGTGCGGTATATAAGGATCTTACGAACTGATCACGTCAGCTCCGCGTCACAACACAACGTGCACCTTCAGAAACACATGGTTTGATTGCTCCTGGATGGCATTATCAGAAGCTAGCTCAGCAACATCATTGTTAGCTTTTGATCCGGACTTGCTCGACAAACGTGGGTGGTAAAGATATTTGTCTGCCTCAAAACTGTTCGGACGTGGTCCGCAGTGGATGCTCGGCATACGCCGACCAACTACCAACATGCACAAACGCTTCCACGCGCATTACAGTCGCGCTCAAAAGTTTAAGACCACATAGATAAAAGTTGATTTTTGTTGAAACATAAAAAAATTCGGGATAATGTTGCGCCACATTAGCTTTTTATGTTCCATGAGCATTAAATGATGCTTGTGAAGCCTAAATCATAAGATTTTTTGCGCATTTCTGGTTTTGGAAGCAAAAAATATTCGGTTTTACTCAAATTTTAGTGCTGAAAATATGGGCAAAAACAGGGGATTATCAGTTGCAGAGAGGGCAAAAACTATTACTTTAAAAGGAGAGTGGTACTTAGGAAGACAAATTTCAAAAAAACTAAAACTTGGCAAAACAGAGATTCATCAAACAACTGTAAAATTTCGAAAGTTTGTTAGTTTTTAGGACTTGCACACTCACAGGTCTGAAAATCTCAGGGTTACCTCTCAAAGGAATGACCACCTGATAAAATGGATGGTAGTGTGTTCACTAACCAGCTCAACCAAGAAAATTGGGTCAGCCTTGTTGCTCAAAGGTACAGTTGCTACAACGCCGATTCAATATTCTTGCTTGAACTGATTAGTGAACACACTACCATCCATTTTTCAGGTGATCATTCCTTTGGGAGATAACCCTGGGACTTTCAGACCTATGCAAGTCCTGAAAACTAACAAACTTTCGAAATTTTACAGTTGTTTGATGAATCTCTGTTTTGCCAAGTTTTAGTGTTTTTGAAATTTGTCTTCCTAAGTACCACTCTCCTTTTAAAGTAATAGTTTTTGCCCTCTCTTCAACTGATAATCCCCTGTTTTTGCCCATATTTTCAGCACTAAAATTTGAGTAAAACCGAATATTTTTTGCTTCCAAAACCAGAAATGCGCAAAAAATCTTATGATTTAGGCTTCACAAGCATCATTTAATGCTCATGGAACATAAAAAGCTAATGTGACGCAACATTATCCCGAATTTTTTTATGTTTCAACAAAAATCAACTTTTATCTATGTGGTCTTAAACTTTTGAGCGCGACTGTATACAGTAAATGCAACAAAGTCTAGTTGAAACCGTGAAGTTTGTGTGTGGAAAAGTGAGATATTGTCATTCATTAGAACAACAATTAGATTTAAACCGTATCGCAATAGAAAACGTTGCGTTGCTGAATAGTGCCGGCTTTGCAAATTAATTTACAAGCAAATAAATTAATTTTATTTACAAGCTTGGTTTCAACAAATCATAGAACACTACTTTTTACAGAAAATACTTGTTATTGGGTTGGTCTTACCCGTCCTGCTAACAGTAACAAGTGGAGTTGGATATACAACCGTGGAGATTTTTCTCCAACGAATTACATGATCTTGGGGAAAAGCGCAACTAGAGTATCATCCTCCAAAACATGCGGTTGTGTTGTGGACGTAGAAGATAATCGAGGAATTCATCGGGTTGTAGTGCAAAGCCATGACTGCGATGCCTCGAAATACATTGCTTGTGAGTTACCAAGTAAGTTTTCTTGGTCAATAGGTTTATGAATTATCATGCATAATATCTCGGTAATTAAATGCATTTTCTGTTATTGGAATATAGGCGCAGAATGGTTGTATGTTTGATATGCTGATTGTTTTTGTTTCCCTGACTTTTATTTTATTTCAGCACCTCGGCTCGCGGTATGCGCGCTAGGACACTGTGATTGAGTAGATTCATCATGGCGAGTTCGATTTTGGGTGGTCGCCAATTATCTTCATTATACATTGGTAGCTAGTGACCAGAAAAGCCCTAGAAAGCTACTTCGCAGCTTCCCTCAATTACCGTGCAGTTGACTTTAAGGTTCAACAACTCAAAAATGATCTTAGTACACCTACAACTGTATATCTTCAGCATCTTGGTACGAGATCGCCAAGAGTAAAGCTGAAAAACTTACGAACTGGTGTAGGTTGATTTTATTCGGCCTTAGCCTGATTGCGTAAAAAGCGCATATTATGAATGAATAGTAGATCACCTTACTTCCATGTTACCAATGGCCGAGACCAGGGGTGGCGAACGTCGGAAAATATTAAAAATAAAGATTAGCAAGTTAGTAACGTATCATTACATTAAAGCAAGAGTCTTCAACCTTTTTTGCACAATCGCTCCTTTTTGGAAAATGTGGGACGGAATCGCCCCCTGAGCGCATTGATGTAATGTTTCACTAAAATCAGGTGAAGAGCAAAAAAAGTCTTCGCATTCACGGAGCTCCAATTTTCCACTAAAATCAGGTGAAGAGCAAAAAAAGTCTTCGCGTTCACGGAGCTCCAATTTTCCACTAAAATCAGGTGAAGAGCAAAAAAATACTTCGCGTTCACAGAGCTCCAATTTTCCACTAAAATCAGGTGAAGAGCAAAAATAAATATAAGGTTTTCATGTCCGCAGAGCCCCAATTTCCCACTAAAATCAGGTAAAGTTCGTCATCCCTGTCTAAGACCTTTTGTGCTCATTTAAAAGCTTTGATATGCGATATCACAAAACGTACGTCTACGGTAT
The DNA here is from genome assembly GCA_964006365.1 of Trididemnum miniatum. Classification (NCBI taxonomy): domain Eukaryota; kingdom Metazoa; phylum Chordata; class Ascidiacea; order Aplousobranchia; family Didemnidae; genus Trididemnum; species Trididemnum miniatum. The sequence goes on from OZ023250.1 coordinate 3,390,485, forward strand.
GTTAAGTCTAGTCACGAAAGTTTGCTTCAAAAGTGATATTTAGAATGAAGGTTAACAGTTAAACGAAATCAAGATTAAAATATCATCAAGTGCCGTACCCGAAAAAACCTGCGGCGTGCTACATCTGGCACGCGTGCCATAAGTTTGCTACCCCTGCCCTAGGCTATTTGATCGCACTGATTGGAAGAGCAAAAAAAAGGTCTACACGTCCTCATATGTCCTCTTTTCCACTGAAAAGCGAAAATATCGGTGGAAAAGAAAAAAAGGTCCACACGTCCTCAGATGCCCTGTTTTCCATTGGAGATATCGGTGGAGAGCAAAAAGTGGTCTGCGCGTCCTTAGATGCCCTTTAAAAAATAAAAGGGCGGTATGTTGCCCATGCCTGGTCTTGATGGTCCATTTGCAAAAAAAGAAAAAGGGTCTTCGTTGTTCCTAATAAGACCCCTCATTTCTCCGAGGCTCTAGGCTTCAACTTCCCTTGCTTATATAGGTAAATCCAGCTCTGATCGTATGTTATGAGCGTGGTTTAAAATTGAATTTTGAATAAGTCAGTGAAAAGTGACTCTTGTAAACTTTGCAGCTCGGACGACTACGTGGTAAGATTGTTTGTCCCTGGAGCTGTAGTAGAAATGGCTTGGGCTGACTTTTTTGAGACCCGGACCGCCCACGGCCCGGAAGATGTGTTAGCGGAAGATGTGTTAGGATCTCAAGAAGTGTTAGCGGCTCGTTAGCGGCCCAGTAATAAACAAACATAGAACCGGGCCGTTAGCGGACCAGTAAAAGACCGGTTAACGGCTGGTTGGCAACATTTCCTCTAAGCTGCGCGGCTGCGCAGTTAGCCGAAAACTTCCGCGCAGTACATTTGTTCTGCCGCGCACTGCGTAAGTATTGATTAAGGGAGACAGCAGGTATTGACAGCAAGACAAGCTATAAATAGCCTACTTCTTTCAATCAGAAGCAAGCCCCACATTTGAGATTTCACAATAATGTTTCACAAGTTCAAGGTGAAATTAGTTAATTGTGCAATGATACCATGAAATTCTACTATGCCAGTAATCAATCGAGCATATTAACTAAAAATGATGTTATAATCGTTTGACAATCTTAATAGTAATAGAACGCATTGCCGTTAAAAACTCGTGATAAGAAAACGGCATGTTGTTGACAAAATGGAGATGTTTCGTGGAAATACTGTTTTGACAAGGGAAGGGTTAAGCTAATCAGCACAAGGCATGTGGTAGTTGGTTGTGTGCAGTAGCGTATTTAGGGGGAGGCATTGTGCCATGCCCCTCCTTCCTTTTGACTCTGCTTTTTAGTAAAAAAGAGCAAAATTTTTGGTGCCTAATGTCTGAAATATGTCAGACTTTTTTGATGGTTTCTGTAGTTATGGCAAAAACGGACCCAGGGGGTAGGATGAGGGGTATGCATCCTCCCACCAGCCGTTTTCAAAAATGTTTTGATGCTTACAACTTTTCCGTAATTTCGAACTTTTTTGATAGCGATAAGCTTTACGCTCTAAGCACGCATAATCGAAAATGTGCGAAAAAAATGCAGCACATTTGGCGAAGCACTCGAAATTGGGGTCAAAAATTAAACGAAATTTGCCTAAAAATTACTCAAAAAGCACCAAAAAAGCCATTACAGCATGTAAATGTTAAAAATTTTTCCGGGAGGCCATGCCCCCGGACCCCTCTAGAGTCTTTTTGGTTTCTCAATCAGCTTCAAATTGGTTGTGCAGAAAATAAATAAGCTTGAAAAAATGTAGAAACTATGGCCACTCCTTTTAAAATTTCTCAATACGCCACTAATTGTGTGCTTAAATGAAAAATACACAGAACACATGAGGTTAAAAGTGAGAATGACGAAACGGAAGGTAAGAGGTTGATGAAGCCGTGACCTCGGCAGTCAGAGCGACACACCTAACCAGTTATCACTAAGCCTGTATTCGTTCAAAATGTTGTGTTCTTTTCTATTTTTTCAAATTTTATGCGCAGACCTTTTTTTGGAGCTCACACGGCCTTCCATTCCGCGCACACTAAGCAAGCTCTTAGAGGGAACGTTGCTCGTTGGCGGGTCTCTTAACGGCCCATGCCATCTCTAAGCTGTATAGACTTGGGTATGAATTCAAGTCGGGTCAGACCATTTCTATTAACAGCTTCCCTGCTTGACACTCGGCATTAATGGGACAAAGTGAGGACAAGCCGGCAAGCTCGCTTGTTGTGCCATTGGGGGAAGCACGTAATAACTTACGAACTGGTATATGATCACAAAATTCTTCTCCAAAAATTGCAATGGTATGGTATCAGAGGAGTTGCATCTGACCTCATAAAAATTTTTTTGTGTAATATGTGTCAGTTAATATTGTTACGTCTTCCCTTAAAAAAGTCACCTACGGAGTTCCACAAGGTTCAGTCCTAGGCCCTCTTTTGTTCTTTCATGGCCTACAATGACCTTCCTAATTGTTCCATTAATCCACCTCGATTACCGATGATACCTGTTTAATCGTGCATGGGGATAGTTTGCAGAATCTTGAACTAAATTGCAACGAGGCACTAAAACATGTATCAGTGTGGATCAAAGTTAACAAACTAACTGTTAATACTTCAAAATCTCAAGTAATTGCTTCGTCTCCCAAGTCCTCAAACAGTACTCCTCACTTTAATGTCATGATGAATCAAGAAAAAATTAGCTGTTGTTCAAACCTCAAATACCTAGGACTATTTATTGATGAACATCTTGATTTTACAAAACACATAACCTACATCTAAGCTAAATTGGCAAGGGCAGTCGGAATATTATTTAAGTATAAAGCATATTTCTCCACAAAAATACTAAGAATGCTGTATTTTTCCCTAATGTACCTACTTCTCACTCACGGCATAATTGCATGGGGATCCTCGTTTAAATGTAATGTTAAAAAAATCGAGGTTTTACAAAATAAAGCAATTCGAGCAATTGCGAGTGCAAAATTCAAACAAAGACTTCTACCACTATACCACCAACTCGATATTTTACCTCTAAAACAAATATATGCTCTGCAACTTGGAAAATTCATGCACAAATCCTCCACCTCTTCTCTACCCCTCCCTATATCTCATCTTTTCTCACAAGTACAACTACGCCACTGTTACTCAACTAGAAACTCCTGCAACTTGTCCCTAGCTTGCTATTCTTCCTCCAAATTACAATCATCATTTGTTCATAAAGGTATAAAACTATCGAATGCCATACCTCCCTTAATTCGGAAGTGCAATTTTAAAAAAGTTCAATGGAGAATTGAGGAAACTACTTGCATCTAAGCAATTATCTTTGTAAAATTTCTTTGTAACAAACTGAATGTCTTTCTATATTATTTTGTCTACAATCTGTCTATAATCTGTGATTTCGTCGTGTTTTTTGTTTATCCTTTATTTTTTATTTTGTTTTAGTTGCTTGATAATTTTTTTGCCTCTCAAGGAATGATTGCGACTCGAAGACCTTGCGGTCACTTTGCGATCACTCCAGGACCCATATGCATAGGAACGTACTTTCGTTTTACTGTGTATATTGTGGTGCCATAAAAATAAACTTGAAACTTAATAAGATTCCCCTATTCTTTGAATGGTATAGACAGATGACCTGTATTTTTTGAGCGAGCATGCATAGCGCAGGAGTTCTCAACTGTGGCTTTCAGCTCCCCAAGGGGCCACGAGCGAAGACCGCATAAATAAAAACCAGGAGCGTTTTCTTTAGAGGTTGAAGATGGTTAGCGCTCACTCTGCAATATAAAAGGAAAACGCGTAAAACCGCAGTACATTTTTGTAGTTACTCTCCTCAACCTTCGTAACATCAGCGCAATCTGTGTCTTTTTTTTTAATTAACACCAAATTGCGTTTGTTTTTTCACGCAGACCAATGACGCAACATTCTCTCTCACAATAGTTGGTTCACAGATTTCATTGAACGCAAGCAAGCCAGATCTATTCCATTGTATTCTAAAGAGCGAAAAGTAACATTTTCTCTTTCCGTACAATTCAAATGCAAGAAGCGTTTAATGTTACGATTGAACCCAGTAGTGTCTTGCAATGCATGCCCAATTACACAAGTGACCAATGGCTGTATCAATGCGGTTGTGGTTCTTGCACGTCATTTTCCAAAGTGTGGCGGTCGATGTATACATTTTAAAGCTGTGGTCAAATATGTTAAAAGGAGTGGAATTAAGCTTTGGAATTGGAACAATTTTCAAATTTCAAAAACTGGACACAAATTTGAAAATTGTTCCAATTAAGAAACTGCACGTAAAACCCAATCAAAAAATAATAAGAAGAGCGGTTATTTTCAAAAAATTGCAAACTGAAAATTCAACAGTGGTTTATGGTGACTGCAAAGAGAGCTTGTGCTCTTCCAGTCAACGACCAACCGGTGTAAATATGTCAAACGCGGTGGTCTCTTCTCGTAAATCGAACTCGACGCGTAGAATTCGTCACTTGCGCGCGGCACCGCTAGGCTATAGTGCCGGGGGCCCCTGTTAAAAGTGTTTTTACACAGAATTCGATAAAATTTTTTGTGCGTACAGTGACGTAGGCTTACGAAACAGTTAGAGGTTTATGACGTAAAGCTACCTGACGTTTTTTGGCAAAACAAATTTGAAACTGATTGAGAAGCAAGAAAGGCTCTAGGGGGGTCCGGGGGCATGCTCCCCCGGAAAAATTATAAAACTTTACGTGCTGTAATGGCTATTTTAGTGCGTTTTAGATAATTTTCAGGCAAATTTTGTTTAAGTTTTTTTATCGTAACTCTGTGCGCTTTGCCAATAATGATGTATATGATGTGCAAATATGATGTATATCTCGTCTTGATCTTTGGGAGTCCGAAAAGCTAAGCAAACACGGCGAAGATATCATGAATGAGCACTGCGTGAAACGATTCAAAGTTTTAAAAGACTGACACCAGCGCGAAACCTTTCTTCAAGATGGTCAACTTTCAGTAAAACACTCCAATATCCAGCTACCATCCGCGATCAAAAAACTGTTTTCCGAAATTTCGTGTATAATAGCTCATTCGAACTTGATCATTCAAGTCACAACCAGGCCGTGGAAAACATGTTATGGTTGTGACTGAAGCCTCTGGTTATGCATTGATCAAATCTATCATTGCTGATGTAGCTGAAAACGGGTCGAGTAAAATCTACCAAATTTGTTGCGTTGCTGTGGAATAAATTATCACAAAGCACATGCATAGTTGGAATCAACTCTCATTATCTCATTGGGTCATGGTAAGTATAGGTAAGTAATGTTTAGATAAAGTCAAATGAGATGGGCGGCCCCAACACCACAAAACATGGAAAGAAACCCCAAACTAGCAAAGCATTTTACTATACAAGCAGGCCTACGTGTATCGGTGATAAGCGTTGCTGATGAATGATGATAATTTCTTATCCTCCTGTGACATGAAAGCAATGGAGGTACTAAACGTAAGACAAATTCAGACTCACTTAGGAGTTGCCTTTGTTTTCTAGTTGACTTTTGCTTCTGATTCCTTTGATACAAGCAAAAATAATTATCAGGAAGTACCGGTATATATCTTATCCAAAGGTAAAGGTACGGGACAGCGGGTGCAAGCACACCTTGTTTAGGCCATTTTCAATTGGGGGCCCATTACAATTTTCAATCACGAATGATTGAACGCTGTTAAGCGACATGTATGACGAACAACACATATACAAACCCTTCGCACTTCCGCTTGTGCCGAGCGCCTGGCGCGAAAGCTGCCAATAAGTTACTACTTTTAAAGTCTTTAGTGTAACCCGACCGGGAATAAAACCCCAGTCTCCCGGCTACCAAGCGGACGCTCTTAACCGATACACCAATCGCCGGTTATATCTTATTTAAGGACGCAACATTGAGACTTGAGTTCAAGTTAACCATCAACTTTGCAACATGGTCGTAGCCACAACGACGCTCTTAACTACTGCACCATGCTGCAGAGGTGTCCGGAGTCTAAAAATTTTCATCCGAATCCGAAGCGTTAAAATCTGAATCTGACTCCGAATCCTAAAAAATTCAGGAAACAGAATCCGACTCCGAATCCAAATCCTGTATTGGCATTACATACAAATTCCATAAAATATGTACCCAATAGGCCACTAGTAGCTTATTAAAATCATTGGTTATCATCCAAAATGATACCGGATCCTGATCCGGAAAAAGCAAAAAATCACAATTCCAATTCGGATCCGAAGCAACAGCCGGGTTATCCGGTTTTTAAAATCCGGATCCGGCTTCGTTGTACACCTCTGCCATGCTGTCGACAATGTGCATGAGCAGTTTATTGAACTCTTCTTCTTGTATGCTCTCCGGAACTCTTGTGGTCTTAGAACGAGTACCATAACCTGTAGCCATCTAGTCCACCAGTACTCATTTCAGCACTGCCTGTTAGTAATAAATATATGCCACCATTTGTAGTGTACCAACTTAATTTTAAGCTACGAGGTATATGTGGATTTTTAAAGCTTATACACTGCACCAATATGATATCACAATCCTTCAATAATGCTGAAATGATTTTTGTATAGCATCTTCAAATATTCGAAAATGAGCCATTTTTAGAGTTGGCCCAGGAATTTCGATGTAGATTTGAGCAAACGATTTCAAGTTGCAAACACTTCAGACTGTTTTAGAAGTGTTAGTTATAGGTTGTAGCACACTTTTGAAAGAGACTCACTTAAAACTAAATTTTAACCCCCCCCCCCTACAATAGGGCATGTTTTGTTGACTACGGTAAATGTTATATATTTTTTTATTTTGGTCTAGCTTCAATTCTTAAACCAGTTCTAGGCCTACACTTTCCTGCTTTGCTCAATAGACTTTAACCCATAGGCACAACGTCTACTGCCTCGCAAGATTTCGATTTTCTCCTCTCATTTTCTAAGCCAAGCAGAATTAGCCTAGTAGACCAGCAAAACTAGTGGCAATTGCCAAACTTCAACAATCCCTATGCTTTGACCAATGACATTTACTAGTTGTCAATGACATTTACTAGATGTCATTGCTTCAGCCAGGCAACGAAGCTAACTGACGTCACTACGCGTTCAATCTTCAACCTGAACGCCTTGATTGACGTAGCCAGTGCATTAGGATGATGCTGATTGCTTTTTTCAGGTATTTTGTTTATTACAATCTACGCTTTTTCTCAATTTCGGTGTACCCAGGTTGACGTCAGCTTAAAAAAAGTTAATATTAACTTTCATGGTAATCGCAAAAAATTGCAATTGATAAATTGTTTTAAAGGAGAAGTAGCAAAATACACTTTCTGAACAAAAACATGTATTACAAAAGCTACTAGAAATAGAAAAAGATATAAAAGTTGAAAAAATGTACTCTTTTGGAAATGTCAGAATGTTCACTGAACGCCTTGAGCACCCTGAAAATACGCCACTGTTTGCAATACTTTGGAGATAATTTTTTATTTTAATTTTCATCGCATCAAGTATGCTCCGCGTACCTAGTGCTTAGACCTTAGATTCTTACTGTTTTTTTTTTCTTTTTTTTTTGTATTCTATAGCTCAGGAGTGACGAACCTATTTTCTATCGCGGGCCACTTTGTCACTCACCAATGAGCAAGCGGGCCGCTTAACTTTTTAGTCATAGACCTATTATGAAACCTGTTACCAACAAAATAACTGCTTATCAGCTCTAACGAACAATCGAAAGTAACACCATAAAAATCCATCAACTATCTTTCGTTTCTTTGCTGAAGACATCGAAATAAACAGCTGATTAAATATCAATCAATCAATTTTCTGGACCCGCTTATCCTTAAGAGGTCGCGGGGGCAACAGCTCGAGTTGGAGTCTCCAAGCATCTCGATCCTCTGCAACAAAGGATAGATGCTCTGCTGGGATGCCAAGGCGAGACCAACTAAGATCTTCTACGTAATCTTGCCATCGAGTTCTGGGACGGCGCCAGGCCTTCGACCAATCGGTGTTGAACTGAACAGTTTTTTGGCTGTTCTTTCCTGGGACATTCGTGTCACATGTCCATACCAACGCAATTGCGATCTTTGTAGTCGGAGAAGCAGCGCTTCGATGTTTAGAGATTCACGAATATCTGCACTTTTAACCTTGTCCAACAAGGTCAAACCGCTAATTCTTCGCAAGAATCCCATTTCGGCTGCTTGAACTCGAGACCTCACTCTCTCATTCATGATCCAACACTCATGGTCATAAGTCAGAATAGCAACATAGACCGATCTGAAAATGGATAGCTTTGCCTTGGTGCAAAGCTCCCGTTTCAGCATCACAGATCGGTGGAGCTGGCACATTACTGCACTTGCTTTTCCGATGCGGATATCCAATTCGCTATTATGTCTGCCGTCACTTGTGAATGATACGCCGAGGTGCTTGAATTTCTTTGACTGTTTTAGTGGTACTCCATCAATTTGGAGAGAGCACTGCTGTGGTTGTCTGGACAGGCACATGGTTTGTGTTTTTGTTGTACTGATTTTCATTCCGGCAACAGAGCATGCATCCGAAAACCCGTCAAGAGCTTGCTGGAGACCATTTTGGGTAGAGTCGAGTAGCACAAGATCACCTACAAATAACAGACGTTGTACAGTGCATTCACCGATCTTTACTCCGCCACAAGACTCACTTTTCTTAACTATTCCATCCATATAAATAAGGAACAGAATAGGTGAAAAAGAGCAGCCTTGCCGTAGTCCCACTCTTACTCTGAAAGGTTTCGTCGTTGCACTGTTAACACGAATACAGACCTCGGAATGCACGTACAGCGACTTAATAGCATTTAGTAACTGGCCATCAATGCCATACTGCAACAGCACTGCCCAAAGCTTGTCTCTAGGAATGCGATCATATGCTTTTTCAAGATCAACAAAACACGCATTGACCTCTTTTGCATATTCCCACGACTTCTCAAAGATTTGCTGCAAGGCAAAGATCTGATCCATTGTGCTTCGGCCAGGACGAAAGCCACACTGAGCATCCGTTAGTTTAGGCTCGACTATTTCACGGCATTTCTTTTCAAGGCATTTGGCATAGACTTTACCCGGGACAATGATGAGAGATATGTCCCTATAATTGGTGCATTTTCTCTTGTCTCCTTTCTTGTGGATAGGTATTATCACACTAGTTTGCCATTGCTTTGGTGCTGGCCCAGTACTACATGCCACCTTACAAACACGAGTCAGCTAAAGAACACCATATATGTTTATTGCTTTTAACATTTCAGGTCTGATATCATCCTCACCAGGTGCTTTTCCAGTTTTCAATAATTTGATTACTGCATTTACATCTGCTTCGGTTATCTGAATATCTTCCCCAACCTGTTCCTCGTGAATTTGTATCGGTGTAGCATCAACTGGGTTTAAAAGATCACTAAAGTAGTCTCTCCACCGATTCAAAATAGCATCTTGATCTTTCAGAGTCACACCATTTGAATCTTCGATAAAGAGAGCGGCTCGATATCTTTTTCCACGCAAACGGCGAATGGTCTGCCAGAACACTTTGTTTGCTGTTTTGAAATCATCGTCTAAATTAACCTTTCTCTAAATTCCTTCCAGGCCTTTTCCTTAGACCGTTTAACTTTTGTGGCTGCCGCCTTACGTGCTTCAGAGTACTGCGAACGAAGTTCAACTGATGACTTATTTGCAAGCCAGGCCTTATAGGCCACTTTTTTCGCACGAATAGCTTCTTTAACTTCTTGGTTCCACCAAGGAGTTCTTTTCTCGCTACTCTTCGTCCCTCCAACACGCTTACGTCCACAACAGTTAGTAGCAGACGTAATGACTGCTGTTCGAAACAAACACCACTCAGTTTCAATGTCTTCAGTAGAGGTCGGAAGTTCTTTGAACTTAGATGCAATGTTGTCTGCAAATGCAGTTCGTACCTCTTTGTCAGCCAATGATTCCCATTTGATTCGATAAGTTTCTCGTGGTCGAAGAGTCTTTCGTTTTTGCAAGGGTTTCAAAGCTTTCAAAGTGTAGACAACTAGGTGGTGATCAGTTGACAACTCAGCCCATCTTTTAACACGAACATCAGACACGGTAGAAAACAAGTCCGCCGAAACGATACAAAAATCAATCCGGGAGCATTGTCCCAGAGAGTCTCTGTACCAGGTGTACTTATGAATTCTTTTGTGCTGAAAAAATGTGTTCATTATGCACCGCCCATTGGTGGCACAGAACTGCAATAAACACCTTCCGTTCTTGTTGATGTCAGGGTCACCATGTAGCCCAATAACACCTTTCCAGATTGCATTGTCGATGCCCACATGTGCATTGAAATCGCCCAAAAGGACAAGGGATTCTGATGAAGTTGCTTTTCCCAATGCAACCTCAACTTCCTCCAGAAAGGCTTCGTACTGTGATTCTACGTTAGGTGCGTACACCTGCAAGATACACAGAGATCGCTCCTGCAGCCTTAGCTTTAGAAGACAAACCCTTCCTCCCAATGGTACCCAATCAACGACACACTCAGCTATGTTTGGGCTCACAAGTAAGCCAACACCAGCTTGAGCAGACATTGCTGCATCAACACCTGAGTAGAAAATTTTCCACCCACCGTTCAATTCGACAGTTCCAGAACCCCGGCGCTTTGTTGGTGAAATTCCCACAACATCAAGGCGATACTACTGGGCTTCGCAAACAAGCTCCTGCTCTTTTCCTGTCAGTGACGAAACGTTCCAGTTCCCGATAGCTAGATCCCGGCAGTTTGGTCCAACTCAAGTACATTTTCTGTGCGCAACCCCATTTGCCTCCCCAAACGCTTAGCGACTGCGCTGGTGGGTTTTCGGTGACGGTCAGCTTGTGAGGGAGACTGTAGCTTATTTTTCAAACGAGTCCCTCTGCCTAAAACTCGAACGCGGACCTTTTTATCCTGCGCGCCATCCGATGCAGCATGAATATTGTTATTACAACTTTCCATTTAGCTACAGCATTGGATTGCTACTTGGTCTGTTTCCCTGCTTCGACCTTACCGCCATAGGTGACCTTGATGAAAGTGATTAAACACTACCGACGGCGTTGCTCTAAGGATCATTGAAAACTCAAACCTCCCCACCACGTTAAGGTGGCAATTCATAGGAGAGATAATTAAATATTGATTAAAAAAAAAAACAGAATAACGAATAACTTAAAACAAGCTGTAAAATTGACATATACGGTACTGCGAACTCACCAATTCATTTCTGCAAACTTTCATAATCTCTGCTACTGTAAGGCAAGCTAAGCTTTGACTCAAATAGTTATCACTGCACTTGGTGCACTATACTGAAGCTGCAACGAACCATGAGTTATGATATTATTATTGCATAACAATGGATGAATAGCTGAATTCTGAAACAGATGAAAGGGTTGTGCCGTACGTTCGTATGATTCTTGTGTGATACGCGCGTGGCTCAATGTGGGGATCAGCTTTTGATATCGCATCGCTAAGATTAAACGGGAAAAAGAAAGTTCAAGAGCACTGGTCTCGCCAAAATGTTCGCGGGCCGCAGGAAATTCTTTCGCGGGCCGCATGTTCGTCATTTCTGCTATAGCTTAATAGTGTAGAATTGTGCAATTTATACCACTGTTAGGCATTAGTTACAGTATATCGTTATAAGAGGTGAGAAACTGCTGACTCGGCGACCGCGCTAGTTTCTCGGAACAGGACACAATATGGTCTTTTCGCAGCCTCTCACCAGAAAGACATTGTTTAATTTTTTTTTGTTTGTACATTAACCGTTTTTTTTTCATTTTGTATCATGCTTTTTAGCTTTTCTGTACAAAAATAAACTGTCTCTTTCTCTGTTACTGACTTAGCGCTTAATCGCTTTCTCGTGATAGGAGTATAAACAAATAAACATGCAACTAAATACAGTGGAACCCCGCTTGGCGACCACCTCAATAACACGATCACCTCTTCATCAGGACCACTTCATTGCGGTCCCAAATAATTTACTATGGTAATGCATTGCATTGCATTATCTGTTTCTATAACGCGACCACCCCGGTTTCCAGACCAGGACCGCCAAATTTTGGTCAAAATCTGCGAACTTAACTCCGCTAAAGCGACCACACGTGCTCAAATAATTTGCTTTTGTGACCAAAACAATAAGGTTAAATTTCTTTGTGATCAAAACAATGAATGACCATGGGGCAAACAGAACTGAATCTTATAAGATAAACTTCAGTACTAACAGTTGTTTAAATTCATTCGGTGAAATGCGAAAGGACTCTGTGAAATGCCAACGAGTTTATTAAGACAAAAATCCATTCGTGACTTTTTAATAATTGTGAATAAATGCATGCACATTGATATTTTTTCTTCATAAAATAAAAACCGAATTTCGTTTTCAAATTGTGCGTACTTACACGTACGAAGTAGCATTTAGATATACAACCCCAATTCCAATTGCTACAAACAGGATGCTTCAAAGCAAAATTCGCTCACACGACCACCTCGCTAACACAACCGCTTGAAGACGGTCCCATAGGTGGTCAGGTTAGCGGGGTTCCACTGTACAACTTGATATCATTGCTGCTAATATTGTTACAGGACAATTACCGAACATGGTTTACACTCCGACAAATGCTCCGGCGAGGTTGCCAAGTACTGCTGCTGTCTCAGTTACAACTCACAAAACCACAACACCGGCAGCTGATAATGGTGTTTTTCAAAATCCCACCATGACTGTTTCAACTTTCATTGATGACGACTTTTCCGAAATCAATACCACTAATTCTCCTGGTGTTAACGGTATGTTTACGAATTTGGCTGATTAGTTGTATCATTTCTAGGATGGGTAATCGAACCTTTTCTATTTAGTCTATTGCTGGCTGGTTCGCATATTTGCCTATGGCTAGACTTTTGCGTATGCCACCAGGTTGACGCTGTATGTTTAGTGGTGCTGGCATAATGGTAACTGGTCATCAGAAAGGTTTCAGTACTTTCTAAGCCATGGTTTATTCCAAGGCTTTAAGAAGTTAAGTCATGAACTCGCTAAAAAAATTCACCTAATGATTACGTCACAGACTAACAGTTATGAAAAAGACTAACATCATGGGGTAGCAAATCGTATAACACACTAAACGCTCTTCATGCTGCATCCCAGTGCTTGCTCTATATCGGTACTGACCGGCCCTGACAGGAGGGAACCCAGGGCAATTGTTCCGGGACCCACGCCTGGAGTGGGTGATACCTTTTTTTTTGAAGATGCCTCTTTCTATATCGAATACAATTATTTTGCCCCGGGGCCTAAAAATACTCTCAGCGGCCTTGCCTACTACTATAAAGTACGGTTAAGAACTCTGGTAATCCAATACCAGCAAGTTGCATTTGATAAAACGGTTTAATAATGCTGTAGTCAAAAATCACTTGGCGATCATACTGTTTTAAATTTCTGTTGGTTTGCATTTACAATGTTGTACTGCTCTTAAATCTTTGGTTGTACTTGTTTGTATTTACAGTTGCATAATTATGTATCCATCTACTGCAGGGGTACTTACCCGGGGGTAAATTTACTTCCTGGGGGTAAATTTTGCCTACCGAGAGTGTAAATTTTTGAAGTATGAACTAAAACAAACTTCAATTTTCAGTATTAAAATGGTGGAAGTGTTGCGTTGGGGGTAAATTACACTTTTTTCAATCGGCAAGAGGTAAAGAATAAAAAAAGGTTAAGAACCCCTGATTTACTGTAAAGAAAGCTAACATGGCACTATAACGAGCTCGTTTAGGAGTTACGAGCCACGTGTCCACTACTCCATGATAAGGGACTACAATTTTTTAGTCATTGCTTTTATATCCGGTTTTGAATCAAACCTGCAAAGTACTGCTGTAGAGGAAGACGCTAAATTTATTGAGCAAGTAAAAAACTTTAAGCTTACATTGTTACCTAGGGCTGGCAAAGTTCTCAATCGGGCTCGGGCTTTTCGAATAGGGTTCCGGATGGTCTCGAGCTTGGATTTTGAAAAATTGCGGGGCTTCAATTGGACCAATCGGGCCATAATCGAGATTTTCAGTGAGTGCGGGGGTGTAGGGTTTTGTAACATGTCCCCCCCTTTTTTTTTGACTTTGAATCTCAGGGAAAAAGAACAAAAGTTGCCAAGTGACTAAAATATGCCAGACTATTTTAATGTTTTTTGCATTTTATGCCCCTCCCCCTCTTTTGAAATTTCTCGATACGCCACTGAGTGAGTGATGGGGTTTTTGCGAATGCTAAAATAAAGCGAAGAGAACCCTTTGTGGCATTTACCAGCCTGTAGATGGTGTAAGAGTGAATGGGTGAAACTCATTTCTTTTTTGTTAAAATTTCTTCGAAAATTGAAGTGACGTTTTTGATTTCGGGTTTAAATCGGGCTTGGACTGGCTAATAAATTAGGATTCAAGTCGGGTCTGGATCAACGTCTTCGACCTGCTGACAACTCTGTGGCCTAACTTGTTGGATAGAGCGTCTGTCCTTGGAACCTGAAAATCGGTATATCTCAACTTCCCTGTTTGACTCTTAGCATCAAAAAAACAGTGCGGAGAGCAAGCGATAAGTTTCTTGTGTTTTTAGGAAAAGTAGGCCTACTTAATCAGAGTTTTCATGCTCAAAGCTGGACAAGTAAATTGCAACTTCTAAGCGAGCTGTTTGAAGTGCATTCGTGGCTTTCTTGTGATAAGATAATACAAATGCTACTCAGTAACTGCCAGGTAACTCCTTTTTACTTTTCAGATCTGGCATACATTTTCCCTCTAGTAGCCGCTGCTATTGTTGTTGCTCTCATCGTTCATTTTGTCATGAAAAGGAAGTAAGTTGCTTACTGAAACGTGATTTTTGGAATGCTTGGGGCGATTACTCCCTCTCCCATAAACAATAAAATTCACTTTAATAACAATATTATTAACAAGCGTGTTACTAATGGCGGGGCCCATCTCCGCGGCTTTACGCCCAAATAACACAACTCCGAACAACTACAGTATTAGGAGTAATCAGACTACAGTAAAAGGTGGTTTAGATTGTTTTTGTTTTCATGTTCTTGCGTTCCATCATCATCTAGTCTATCACAGCCGATTCTGCCTTCTGATAAACTAGATGCTAAATATTCTTAAGCACGCTACTTTGATTGTTAGCGTTGTCTTGTGCCAAAATCCTCTAGGTTACTTAATGTACTGAAAATTGTCTAAATACATTTTCGATTAGTTAGCTATATAGTTCAAATTCTATTGATTGCACCTCGACATTAGAGAGAACTATTGTATTGGTCTGCCAATTTAGTTCTTACATCTCGCATTGGATGTTATGAAAAAGCCGAGACAACTGAATGATGGTACTTGTTCTATCTTAACATTGTCCAAATGTACACTTGTAGATTAATTTGTGGTTCAGAAGCACACTTTGAAATTACTAAGCATTTGGTCTTTAAGCTGTTTGTTTGGATTCCGTATTTTCGCCAATGGTAACAGTCTTGTCAAGCAAATGTTAAAGGAGTTCTGAAGATGTTCCTGTAATCACTTTATCATCAGGATATCGGAGATTCGCCAGATTCCACGAAGCAGAGATACTCATCGTGAAGCGTCTTATCTAAGGACGCAACGGCGAGACTATAGGTTGGGCGTTCAACCTTTAGCCTTACGATCATGGTCGTCGTGAAAACGATGCTCCAAACCACTGCGCCACGATCCTTAGCTATGAGGCACGCCAGGAGGAAGTACTCGTTCAGACATATGAGCAGTTTTGACCACTTTTAATTTAAATTGGACCTAAGTAAATGTATGATATTCACTTTCGTATACTCGTATCTTCTTCTACAGTATCTTCTCGTATCTTCTTATCTTCTACATAGGTAGACAACTGTTTTTCCAAATTTGTAAACATTTTAACTGAAGCCATCTCGTATCTTCTACAGTGGTAGACAACTGTTTGTCCAAATGCTTCTACAGAGGTAGACAACTGTTTTTTCAAATTTGTATACATTTTAACTGAAGCCATTAATGAACATGCGCCTCTCAAAATGGCTTCTGGAAAAAGAAAACGAAAATTAATTTGCAAGCCGAGGATAACTTAAGAAATATTAGCCTCCCTTAGAAGAAAACAAAAACTTTATTCTAACTTTTACAAAAGTGATACAGAAGCCCAAAAATTGTTGAACAAGATTTATGCTAATCAACTGACAAAAATTAAAAGGCTGTCAAAAAACTTTATCTTCATCAAGAGATTGTTAACTCGAGACATGTCTCGATGCGTAAATTTTGGGACATTATGAAAACTTTACTACCTAACAACCAAGAATCGATCACTTTTTGTTGACCGTAGACTGTACAAAAGTTACTGACTCTACTGAAATTGCTGATTGTTTTAACCAGCACTTTTGCATTATAGGCAAGTCGTTGGCAGATAAGGTTGATTCTTTTCGTTCTCTCTCTTACAGTAGGGCCTATGTACCTTCAGCACCGTAAGCATTGATGTTTTTGCGTCCTTCAACCGCTGTAGAAATTTATAATTTGATTTCTCAGTTAAGTATACATATGAGCAGTGTTCCCTCTAGAGTGAGAAATTTGAGAAAAATGCAAAATTTTTGGGCAAATTTTACTGCTTTTGAACCAGAAATTAATATTGCAAAATGCAAAATTGAAAAACTTCAACAAAAAACTTGAATATTTCAATGCAAGACTGTAGCTTGTATCTTGGAAAAGCAAATTCAATGCAAAAAATTTGTAAAAGGGGTCCTCAAAGTAGTGAAATCTTTGGGCAAAAATTTCAATAAATTTCTCATTTGGGCAAATTCGCACTAGTCAAAATCCTAGAAGGAACACTGCATATGAGATGCGGATTTGCTGCTATTAATATAAGCTTTGTTAAAATCGCTGCAGAAATCTTATCGCTAACCTTAGCAGTGTAGATCAATGCCTGTTTCGGCGTAGGAATGTCTACCAGTTGTCTCAAAATCGCTAAGTTGTACCAGTTATTAAAACAGGAGACAAAAAGAAAGTTACTAACTATATTATAGGCATATTTCACTTTAGTCTGTGTTCTCTAAAGTGTTGGAGAAAATTGTTTATACTAGAACAATTAACTTCCTTAATCATCACTCCGTTCGTAATCCTACTCAATATGGGTTTAGATCTAATTAACTCAGCGACATGGCCTAGCGGTACCGGGCGCAGGTGACAGATCCTACGTGACGGGTTCGATTCGCGGCTGGAGCCGAATGCATTTGACATATTTAACGGGTGGCTGCAGACTCGAAGAGCGCAAGCTCACTTCGCAGTCTCCCTCAATTACCGTTGAATTTTCTGTTCAATATAATTTGAAAATAACCTCAATTATTCATTTATCTTCCACCATTCATGCTGTTTTAGACATCACTACGACTTGCTACAACAATATTGCAAATGACTTGTAACACTGGTCTTGTTTTTTTTGACATGGCCAAAGCATTTGATACAGTCAATCACAATTATACTGCCTAAGAAGCTAGATCAATATGGTATTTGAGGAACTGTTTATGATTTCTTTCGTTCTTACTTAACTTACAGAAGTTATAAATATTAAAAATAAAGTAGCTTGTGCAGTTGGAATCTTGAGTAAATTGAATTATTTCTCACGCGATTCCGCTTTGTTGCATTTGTGTTATTCTCTGGTACATCCTTATGTACTGTATGGTGTAGCCATTTGTAGTAATACATTTTCGACTTATTTTGCTAAACTATCACGACTCCAATACAAAGCAATTAAATTAGTGATCGTAGTGACTGGAAGGCAATGCTGCTCCTCTTTATCATGCAACTAATGTTCTGCCTCTTTTTGGTATGATTAAATTCGAAATTGTTAAAATCGTTTATTGCCGTAGTAAAAAATGTTTGCCTTCTTCATTTAATCATTATTTTACTTTTGCCAAAAATTCTCATTCTCGATTAATAATATTTTCATTTCAGGATCACCTGATTGTTCCCATGTACAAAACAAATGGACTGCAACGTTCTAACATTTTTATTGGCCCTAAAATTTGGAATTCCATTCCTATTGATTAACGTAAACACTCGTTTACTGAATTCAAAAATATTATAAAAGTTTGTTATCTAATTCAATCCTCAATGTCATTGGATGACTTATCCATGGCACATACCTAACTATTAATCTCATCCCTATTTCTCCTTGCACTTGTCCATGATTGCACTTCGATTATTGTTCTATGATTATTGTTTATTTTTTACATTATTCTAAATATGATTCTTGACTATGATAACTCATCGCTGTTTTGACCTTTGTTGTTTTACTCGATGATCTCACGGTCCCTTTGTAGTCACCCTGTTGCTGTACTGTAATCGCGATAGCAGCCACAAATAAATGAAGCTTGAGTCTTACATTTGTTTTTAATTTCCGTATTGATTTCTTTTCATTCCGATGGGTTTGCTTTTGATCTTGGTAGCTTCTGTATCAAACCTTTAATTTCGTCATTAAACCAATGAGTTAATGTCTTCTTTTTTTCCACTTTTGGAGTGCTGTATTGCGTAGCATCTTTTTCACAGTTAAAATATTCTCCAGTAGTCCGCCATATCTTCTCATGGTTTAGAAGATGGAAGGTTTTTCGACACATTCTTTTTAAATTTAATATGAATCTGTTGTTGTCTTAGCATATTTAAGCTCAGTTTTGGCTGTGCTTTGGGCTAAATTTGTAAAATTCATTTATTTCTTGTTCATCGGCATCAGCAGTCGCAGAATATGCTACAGCAATGTTTACATTGAACGGACTAGACTTTAGTTTTAACATTACGATACGTATATTTTTCTTTTGTATATGCTTCAATAATAGGCGCAGTTTTGCAATACGATGACAAGGTTGGAGTCTATGTCAACTCCAGTATATGCATAAGAATCTTTTATAGTATTTCTGTATCTAAAGCTTATCAGAATGTAATCAGTTTGATTTCGTATTCTGCCTCCAGGACTATAATCCAAGTATATATTTTCCTTTCATGTTCATTACACCAGGAGTTGGTTATGGTCAAGTTTTTTCCTCTGAACCAATCGATCAGTTTTTTAAAGGTCTGTTTACACTAAATGCGATTTTAGTCCGATTTGCTGTCGTACGAAATTTCATAAGATTTTTGACGCGAGCGGTTAACGAGAATACCTTCCACACAATTTAAACCCAAACTGTTTTGCTTCCTATCGGTTGTTTTGCGAAGCACCTAACGATTGTATTCTAGAATGCCGTGCAAAGTGACGTAGCCTTACGTCATAACCTCTAACTGTTTCGTTGCTTACGTCACTGTACGTACGAAAAATTCCATCGTATTCTGTGTAAACACACCTTAACCCTTTCATTATGATCTCTCAAGCCAAATTGTCCAGCAATTTTTCCATGTGTCTTTTACCCACTTTGGCATTAAAGTCAGTCAATGCAATTGTAATTCCTTTAACTTTCAAGTTTTGTAAACATCTTCTGAACTAGAGATTTGTAAAATTCATTTATTTCTTGTTCATCGGCATCAGCAGTCGCAGAATATGCTACAGCAATGTTTACATTGAACGGACTAGACTTTAGTTTTACCATTACGACACGTATATTTTTCTTTTAAAAAGAGAGTACACATTTGGTCTAATCTCAATGACAATGTAGATTAATTGTTCTCGTGTTTATCTTGAGAAAATGGAAGAATTCAAAAGCGTTATGCTATCATAAATGGATAAAAAGGTTGCATCAATAACAAATCAATATAGGCTGTATTTTCCAAGATTTTGAAAGAAACGAAACGAAACGAAAAAAACTTTTTGCATACGGTGCGCCGCAAACACCAGTAGCGCCAATTCCGAAGATGATTGTGGCCGAAAAAGCTCAACCATTTTTGCTAGCATGGAAGCCATACAAGAAAAAACCTACCATTCAGAAAATCCTCAAAAGCAAATGTTGAGTTATGCGATGCCGTAGACAGCCTTCTCATTTTGGGGGGCTGAATATATTTTTGGAAGGCTAAAAAATCAACCAAATTTTTTCTGACTTTTTTACTTGATTGCTTCCCAAGGCTGAACAGATTAATTTCAATCAAGTAAAACGTTGCCTAATGCAGAAAGAAAGAACTTGTGCGCGGAAACGAAAAACGCAAGTAATAAATTTGCGCCGATAAACTGGTATTTAACTTATAGTAACCCTGAGCGAAAATAAAATGTGTTAATCAAATAAGGGCAGAAAACAACAACAACAAAACATAACGTATCTTACAGCAAAGTTAAACCGCGTAATATTCAACTGCGGTTGATTATATCCAGTGGTTGTGTTTTCATAATGCAAATTTTGCTAACTGCGTTCATGCACAATAGCACAACACTCAGACATCAGTCTGCTTAATTGTAAAAATTGAAACCCTTTCTGCTTTTACAGTAATTAGCACGAAAACGCAAATCAGAAATTAGCCCCGAGATTTAAACTTAACACTGATTGAAGCGGCCATCTTCCAAAAAAGTTATAAACTTTTGGGTTTATAATATACCGTCATCATTTTAACATAACTATTTTTGTGGGGGTGGCTAAAATAATTCTGGGGAGGCTCAGCCCGCAATAGATCCCTGGTAGCTACAGCCCCGCGTCAAACAGTACTCAACACACATCTTTTTTTTTAATTTTCAGAAAGAATGAGAAGAAACCTGAGAAAAAGAGACGCAAGTCACATGCGAGTTCGGCGAGTTCAAAACACGGTACAGATATTTTAATTGTTTGCGGACTTTATATTTTAATTGTTTGCGGACTTTTGTTCTTCTGCCTGCCACGATAATGTAATTGCGGCACTCTTAACGAGCTCGTTTGAAAATTGCTCTTCCCCCTACCCCTTCCCCCCAAAAATAAATGGATCGCTTTTAGAAGTTTTGTTTCTACCTTTACAGGACGGGCGAAAAAAAAGAGGTCCAGTAGAAATGTCTATGAAAACGAAACTGAAACGTATGATCCGCAAGTAATTTACCTCTATGGTAAGAAAGATATTCTAAATATTAAGATATTCTCTTCCCACAAAATATTTTTCGTAACTTTGTCAAGGTTTTTTAGAAGTTGCTGTGTTTTTATATTGCAAAAAGATAGATCGTAGACAAATAACGGCGGAAATTTTAGCTTTCGTATGATTTTGGAAACTGCTTATTGAAGCTGTTCAGTCGCCGTATTCAGTAATCTGAAAAATGTGGCTTCTTGAGCTTCAGCATTCGAGGTGGTTTACGCATACAACCAAAATGAAGCGGTACTTTGTGTGTTCTATTATAATACCGCACGGTTTGACTTTTGTTCAATTTTCGTACGTCCGTTCACGCGAACTTACGCAAATAACGCAGCTGCCTCCACATGCAAATCGATCTTGCAGCGAATTTTGAGCCACTCAGTTTCGCCATGCTCCATTTCACTTGCCATAGCTGAGCTCCGCTTAGCTTTAATCCACTTTCTTTAACTAGCCTTGACTTCGCATTGCTGTAACAAGATTGTAGCTCAACGGCCGAATGGCAAGCACGTCTGCCTCTGGAGTTGTAGACTCTGGGTTGATTACACGTCGTGTCAAACCAATGACAATAAACTTGGTAATCGAAGCTTCCCTGCTTGACTCTCATCATTAAAAAGAACAGAGAAGCCAACCAGCCGGAAAATTTTTAAATTGTGCAATTGGGAAAAGCACTTGGCCGGACTCCCCCATATCGGAATGGTAGATGATTGGCCGGTAACTCCTAACTGAGCTCTATATGGCGCTGTGATTGCTTTCTCGTAATCGGAAGATAAATATGCAAATAAACTTCGCATTGCTCCACCGTAATGTTAACAGTTTATGTTATTGGCAATATTTCGAACAGCGAAACTAGCACTTTGAATATTCAATTTTTAAAGATCCTAAAAAAGTTCTTGCTTGTGGTGCCTACCGTGAAGCAAAATATTTTAGTCTTAAGCATGAAAATACTTGAATAAAAAATTTGAAGCATGCGATATTTTTTTTATTTGTTTGCGATGAGTAAATTAAAAAAAAATTGTTTAACTAAATTTTTAAAAAAATGTAATATGTTTCAAAGTTTTCATTCATGTGGCATACTAGCTTATTGTTCTCGTATATAAATTTCACGTGGCTGGAAGCAAGAAGTAAGTTGATTAAACTTTTCTAAAAAAATCAATGATTTTTTATTTAATTTTTTTATAACAAAGCCACATAGATGCAATACTAGCTTAAAAGATATTCTAGAGAAATACATGCATCATAAAAGACGATATATTTGAGTATCGAACCCTCGATGAACAAGCTATGAATCAATGCGTCAAGAACTGGGCCAACTTGATTGGCCAAATGCAAAGTCATCATGGGCGAATTCTGCCGTTCTGGGATCTGCACTATACATAGGCTTCAAGCTTGCCTCTTAAATTTTTTGTTACACGCATTTATGGATTTGTACTTCATAACTATTGCTTTAGCCTCCTTTCTCACGAGATAAGCATTCGCTCGCTTTACAACCTTCCAAAGAATTGTGAATCCGCCATTGCAGTAGAGTTTCGTTTGCTTTTTTACAGATACGCCGGATATGTCAGACGCAAGGCATGTTGACAGAAATATCCCTGGTTACCCTACAACTTGGATTGATCCTGTGCAATTGACTTACCGCTTGTGTAAGGAATGTTATAAAATTGTTTTTATTTTTTGAGATAGAGCTTGTAATACAACTTTGACAATTGCGTTGGCCAGAATTATGATGGCATTTTTTTACGGTATGTAGTTGCGTATTTATCCTTCTATCACAAGAAAGCGATCAATTTGCTATACGAGCTCCTTTAGGAATTGCCAGACGAAGCGTATTTAGGGGGGCCATTGTACCATGCATCCTCCCACCAGCCAATTTCAAAAATGTTTTTGATGTAAACAATTTTCTATAATTTTGAGCCTCTTTGATAGCGATAAGTCTTTTACACCTTAAGCACGCATGATCGAAAATGTGTAAACAAAATGCATCATATTTGGCGAAGCACTCAAAATTTGGGTCAAAAATTTAAACACAATTTGCCTAAAAATTATTCAAAAAGCTTTAAAATAGCTTCATTGCAGCATTTAAACTTTCAAAAACTTTCCGGGGGAGCATGCCCCCGAACCCCCTGAACCTTTTCTTGTTTCTCAATCAATTTCAAAATAGTTCTGCCAAAAAAATGCGCTTAAAAAGTGTGGAAATTATGCCCCCCATATTTTTTAAATTCCTCGCTACGCCACTGGGTGCCAGCCATCTGTCAACCACTCCAAGATGGGGAATCCCGCTTAGTGCTCTTCCCAAAAGCACTACGAGTAAACTTGCCGGCTTGTTCTTTACACTGTCTCTTTAATGCTGAGTGAGGAGCGTCAAGCAGGGAAGCTGTGAATACTAGTTTTAAAGTCGTTGGCTTGAGCCGACTCGGAATCAAACCCAAGCCTACAGCTTCCGAGGCGGACGCTCATACCACTCGGTTATCAGAGTTCTTACCACTCGGCCAATGGCGCAGCCGCAATGGCCAGCGAAAGGTCAGGCGTCACTTCAATTTTTCAAAACGAATCTCCGTTGGCATATTATTTTCACCGTGCTATGGATTGCTCAAATTTGAGCGCTTCTGCAACTGTAAAAGTTTTAGCAACACAGAATGCTGAAACCGTTGCACAAAAAATAGTTAAAATGTTTAAAACCAGTGCGAAGAAAACAGCGTTGTTGAAGTCCTGCATTAAAAAAGATGTCTTTAGTAAAGGAGAAACAAAATGTTATCTGGTCGGCTTATGTGAAACCCGATTTATAGAATGCCATGTATCGATACCGATGATGCACTCAAAATTAGGGGCGAAAAATTTCAATTAAGTTTGCCTCAAAACTGTTCAAAATGCACTAAAATGGCCACGACAGTTCGTTAATTTTCAAAAATTTTCCGGAGGAGCATGCCCCCAGACACTTTGGAGCTTTTTTTTGTTCCTCAACTTGCTTCAAATTAATTCTGCCGGAAAAAATACGCTTGAAAAAATTCAAAATTTGGTGCCCCTATCTTAAAAAAATTTTTGATTACGCCTCATACATAAAACATTTTTATAGGGCTTACTGTTTTACGCCCTTTTCCTCGTCAAGACGTTTACCCTTTTTGTATTTACGGTAGTAAACTTTCAACGTAATTCAAAATTGCATCCCCCCACCAAATTTTTCTGGATCCATTCCTAGCCTGACGTAAGCGCGTATAAATCGAAAATGTGCGAACTAAATACATCATATTTGGTGAAGGTCTCCAAATGAGGGGCAAAAAGTTCGATCAAAGTTTGTTCAAAAAGCTCTAAAAAGGCCATTACACCATGTAATATTTTAAAAATTTTCCGGGGAAGTATGCCTCCTGACCCCCTAGTGCCATGGTTTCCTGAACTTGCTTTAAATTTACTTAGCCGGAAAAACATGCTCTTATAAAAGATGTCACAATTTGGTGCCCTCCCTACAAAAACTTTGAATACGCCTCTGACATGAAATACTGACGCCCTGTTCCCGGGTCTAAACGTCTGACGTCTTTGTGTCTAGTTAACACTTAATCTCATTTAAGTGTGCATTCCCCCACCAAAATTTTTTGGATCCGTTACTGCTGTTGGGTAAGCTTTTGAAACTTTGGCCCCCTCCATTGAAAATCTTGGCTACGCCTAAGTGGACAGAGAGTTCACATGCAATTTTGAATTACGTTTTCTAATCTGTCTTTGGTCCAAAGGGTGGCTGCTTGACTCGAAGACCTTAGTCGGTCCTTTCGCAGTCTCCTTGCGATTAATTCTAGTAATAAAATGATACTATTTAGAACTAAAAAAAAAAAAAAAATTTTTTTGTTTCTTTCTGCATGTTATTGACTTGTGTGTCTTTTTTGCTATTGCTAGTATACTGTTTTTTTCGCTAAATAAATTAACACTGACTGACTGAGGACATCGCCAGAAAAATGTGCTGGAGGGAGTTTAAACAGCACAAGACATCTTCATCGATCTATAATACAGTGGAATACCACTTGACTGATAAAACCAAGTATACATTTCGGTTGGAGAATTCCACCAGTATCATCAAAACTATTTTCATCTTTTTTTTTCATCAAAAGTTGTAATTTTGATTGAACAGTAGCCTGTTACATCATGCAATGTTTCTCCATAACGATAGGTCAGCTCAATTCTTAGGTATTATTATCGGTGCGGAAGGTCTGGAGTTCGAATCTCAGGTCGATCAAATCAGATCGCCACCGCTGCAACGTTTCTTCGTAGCAGGGTTGCCCAAGGGCTAAGCCGCGAACATGAGCCGCCCTGTCACTCGCTGCACGCTCGCGGAGTTACGCGAGTGTACTGAAGATTTGATTTTGATTTGATGTTTCTCCATTGATTCTCTTGTTGAATCCGAGTTGGCTGCTTACTATCAAGGCTTGCCGCCGGAAAATTTTGTTTTATTTTGTGCTCAGAGTATGATACGTTTCTAAAAAAAAAAAATATATATGTTAATTTCATTGTTTCTGGTAGACCTTTTGCCTGTAATTCTACATAGTTTATTATTGCCTGTTTAAAACAAGTTGACTTTAATTTTTTTTTGCAGAACAAGGCCAGCTGAAGGAACATCGTGCTAAAAAATGGCTTACAATTAATGTCGTGTGAATATGTGCCCATAAATACGTTTAACTAACACTAACAAGCTGTCTTTTTTTGTGTTTTTGTTTAAGAGTAGCAACTCGGACTTGACTCTGTTTAATTTTAAAACATGCTCAAAGACAAATTTTGTGCTCAAACTACTTCCACGTTATAATGCATGATCGATTCGGCCAGACGATGTGGGGGATGCATCCCCCCACCAGCCCTTTTTAGCAATGGTTTGGATGAATAAAATTTTTTCATAATTACGAACCTCTTAACAATATGTCTTAGTCGCTTTAAGCACGCATAATCGAAGCTGTGCGAACAAAATACATCATATTTGGTGAAGCACTCTGAGATAGAAGCCAAAAATATGAACAAACTTTGCCTAAAGATTGTTCAAAAAGCGCTAACATGGTCAATACAGTATGCAAATTTTCAAAAATTTTTCGGGGGAGCATGCTCCCGAACCCCCCCTAGAGTCCTTTTGTTAGAATTAACTCTGCCAGAAAAAAACTGCGCTTGAAAAAAGTCACGAAATTTGGTGTCCCCTCCCTAAAAAGAATTCTCAATGCGCCCCTGACATGAAATATTTTCAAAGGACATATTTACGCCCGTTTCCGGGTCTTAACGTCTTTGCATTTGGTTAACATGCAACCTAATTCAAAGTTTCACCCCCCCTCCACCAAAACTTTCTGGATCCGCTCCTGGTGCGGAAGGTCTGGAGTTCAAATCTCGCGTCCGTCAAATCGGCACAGTGTCGCCACCTCTGCGACGTTCCTTCGGAACTGTGTATCTCAGGCGCTAAGCCGCGGAAACGGACCCACCACTCGTCACACGCTTCGGGGCTTAATACCGCGAGTATAATGAAGAGTCGATTTGATGTATGATCGCCACCGCCTTCTGGAAAGCACAGCTACGAAGAAACCTCGTAGCGATGACGAGCCTTTAGTGACCCTTCGTTCAATTTTACCAACTCAGAAATCGAACCCAAGACTCCAGCGCCGACAGTGACGTCTTCAACCACAACACTAACTGGCCGGTCAAAAAATACGATTTAAGAATTGAACAACTGATTGGCTGTACAAAACTTAAAAATAGCTTTGAAAAAAGTTGTTTATGCTTTAGGCTTCAAGAAATCCTCTGTCATATAACTCTTTTATGTTTATGAAGCTTTGAAAAAAGCTGTTTGTCCCGGAAGCTTTACGTGACGCACTTGTCAGTGGGCAATCGCATCCACGAGAGAACTTGAAGCAAGGTCTTGCGATTAATGAATATCAGTTTCGGACGTCTACGAAGTGGTTGTTAAGTTGGCCAATCCAATCGAACGCGGTAAAGTCACGCGCGGCTCCGATTGAACAAGTCGTGCGAAATTTTATTTGAACAGTTAAAGAAAATAGACTGACTCTTCCTGTGTGCATAGATTAGGTCGCCTTACTCTGATGCAGTTGGCTTTGAGCACAGCGAGATCAAAGAGAGTGTCCAGAATAGAAAATTGATCTTCATTGTAATTGGCAACACATTGGTTGTTTTCTAGTAGGTGTTGTCCAATTGCTGAGTCACATTCTGAAGTGGGTTGTTATCGCTTGCACGATCGGTGTAATGATCGATACGTTCCATAAGCTGCCAGAGATCCCGAATGTAAGGACTGCCGAAGACACGCAAGCCGAAAGTTCCATTGGGTCGCATTTTATCTGTGACTGGCTCGGCTCAACATGAATTAAGCAAGTGGTTAGCCAGCTTACTACAACCGGTATTAGACCGTTACACAGTACGCTGCATTTCTGACTCGTTCACCGTTGCCGATTACATGCCATAACTGGATGGGCAGATCGATAGTTTTATGTGTTTCTTCGATGCGAGCAACTTGTTTATGAACGTTCCGCAAGATGAAACCATCATGATATGTGCAGGCACGCTGCATAACAACCCTGAATCTCAACCTTGTATTCCAAAAGAGGTATTTGTGGTACTGTTGCACAGTGCCACAAGTACGTTTGAGTTCAGTTTTGACAATACCATCTACAGGCAGTGATGGGCACGATAAACCTTTCTGAGCTAAAGCGATAACGATAATGGATAATTTCCAAAAAGCCCTGTGCGATACCGATAATCGATAAATCTCAATTTCTAAAGCGATATCGGTAATCGATAAATTATCGCCGCTAAATTTTTCCGATAAATGTTGCGGTAAATTTTTAATGTGTTTGGAGAAGTTTTTTTTGTAAATTCAATTGCATAAATGTTTTTCAAGATTTTTCAAGAAAAGGGAGCAGTTCACGGACTCTGTCGAGGCATTTAACAAAACAAAAAGATATTTTTTAAAAATTGCAACAAAATTTGATGGACACCGTGTATTTTTTCCAAAGCGCCAACTTACTAACTTTGAAGTTTGAACACCGTGTGCATAAAAATCGTTTATCGCGATAATTTATCGGCGATAACAAAATATATTGCAAAAGCAATATCGGTAATCGGTAAATCAAAACCATTTTAAGCGATAACAATAATCGGTAATAAATTATCGCCGATCAATTATCGCGATAAATGCCCATTTTTGTCTACAGGCAAATAGATGGAGTGGCAATGGGTTCACCGCTCGAGCTTGCTTTGGCCAACATCTTCGTTGGATATTGTAAAGAAAAGCTGTTTTCTGATTTATCCAACCTGCCCTGTATTTCAGATATGTTGATGACACTTTTGACGTTTTTCAAAATGAAAAAATCAGAGGAGCCTTTAATCAGACTGAACGGTTTACCTTGCTCTCTTCATTTAACTTTGAAGAAGAACAACTCCATTCCATTCCTCAACGTCCACGTAGAACACAAGAAAGTTGGCTACGAAACCAAGATCTACCGCAAACCTACGTTCACTGGCCTGTACATACGCTGGGAATCCTTAACGCCGATAAAGCGTAAATCCAGTTTAGTGTCGACTCTTATTGTTCATCGTGTGTTGAAGATCTGCTCCAAAAGCAAATTTAAAAGATAAGGAAGAAATTAACCGAATAAAAGAAATCTGAATGGACAATGAATATCCTGAGAAGTTTGTTCTTTAAAAATATCTGCTACGGGTCCGAAAAACTGCTACGGGTCCGTGGCTCTACGGACTGTATTATGTCTCCAGACAAGTGCTGCCTGCAAGTCGGAAAAATGTTCTTCTTGCCATTCAAAAGAGTTCCGTCATCTAGGAGCACATGAGACGGTCTGTTCGTAGAAAAAACATCCCAACGCTTCAAGACCTTTTCAACCAACATTAAGGTGTAGTGAAAAAAATTTCTTTTGGAATTTCAAAAAAGTGGTTTCCTCATTTGTAGCAAATGGGCCAAAAATGACACTGAAAATGGTTTTGAAGTGTTGTCCCCCCAGACAGCCAAGCAACCGGGCCAAATACTCGTCCAGATTAATTATTACAATGACTTCGTAACCGCCCATGCTAAAAGGTCAAGTCAAGACTTAAAGTTTGTGGAATTATGCACTTTATTTAAATCTGAAGCTGTTGACGACCTATTTTTAACACCAAAAAAGTTTAATTTTAAGGGGTGCAATTTTTGGCCAAAGTTTCAACTGCAATTTTCCAAAAAACATGCTATTGCAAATATCATCGACAAATTATCTGGCGATACAAATTAATTTTGGCTGAAATGAAATTGGTACAAAAACATACAGAAAAGAAAAAGCAGCCAAATCAAACAATATAATTATTGTTAAAGTTAAACTTGGTTAGTGTTTATCGGTACAACCACAAATTGTTGCTAAGCATTGAAGTTTTTCATAATCATGCGCGATTTCGGTTCTTGACGAAATAGCGCATCCCTTTTCCCATATCCTACCAATTACCAGAGGCTTCAGTCACAACCTTCGTCTTTCTACGGCCTGGCTGTGGATTGAATGACCAAGTTGCCATTGGCTATTATGCATGAAATCCCGGAAAACACTTTTTTGATCGCGGGTGGTTGCAAAATATTTGAGTATTTCAAGTCAACTGGCCATTTTATAGAAAGGCTTAGTAGCACTGGTGTCAATTGCTTTTGAAACTTTGAATCGTTTAGCGCAGAGCTCATTTATCTTAACTTCGCCGCATTTGCCAGGATTTTGGGACTTCCAGAGATCAAGTCAAGATCTAGGTTTGCCACTTTGCACCGGCTCCTCTTATGGCTTGCATTATGCTGGCCTGCCGTCAGCTCATTTCTGACAAAGTGGTTCCAAACGTCGTTAATAAAAGATTTTTGGCATACGCAAAAAATTCATTCACAGAACATTTTGCAACGCCACATGTTTGACTTTCCCATTTGACAATTGAGTTATTTTTTAAACCAAGTTAAAAAAAAAGTTCTTGAAGCCATAAGTTAATTTATTGCCTCTTTTCATGTCAAATAAGGTACCGATAAGAAAATAAATCTTTACACTGTGTATTCAGCAAGAAACATCAATGCAGATATGAAATAATCTTAGGAAACATAAACCCACAATATTCTGCAATCTGCATCCGAACGTTAACCATCTCAAGTGAACAATTGGTTCGATTTCGAGATATTGAAGGTTGTTTGTTGCTGATCTTGTCATCACTGTGTATATTTTTTGCTGAACTTGTCATCACTAATAATGCTGATCCTGACTCAGAAATTCGACCATTTTTGACGAAACTTCTGGAAAGCATGAGATCGAAATGCTGTTAAACTGTAAGATTATTAGTCTGAAACAACTCTACCTTATTGCTTTCGCAATAGGGTATGCAAATGCTGTTGAAGCATTCGTTGCTTCCATCAAGATGAATCAGAATACGGCGAAGACCAAAGTCGCAAAACTCGGCCATTAGAATTTGATTATCCAATCCGCAACCAAGCCGTGGAAAGACAAAGGTTGTGATTGAAACCTTATGGTATAGCTGGTAGGATATAGGAAAAGAGATGCGCTAGTTAGTCAAAAACCGAAGTCGCGCATGATCATAAAGTAGTTTTTTTGTGTTTAATTGAATATTTATCCTCCTATTACGAGAAAGCAATCAATGCGCTATACGAGTTCCCTTAGGAGTTGCCGGCCATCCGTCTACCCCACCAAGATGGGGGAATCCCGATAAGTGCCTTTTTCAACGGCACAACAAGTAAACTTGCCCGCTTGTTTTTCACGATGTCCTTTAATGCTGAGCGTCAAACAGGGAAGTTGTGAATACCAATTTTAAAGTCATTGGTTCGACCCGACTCGGAATCAAACCCAAGTCTACAGCTCCCAAGACGGACGCTCTTACCACTGGCCATCTGAGCTTTTCAATGATTAGCAACAATTTGTGGTTGTACCAATAAACACTGACCAAGCGTAACTTGAACAATAATTTTATTGTTTTATTTAGCTGCTTTTACTTTTCTGCAGAGATGGGCAGTAGCGCGCTACTATAGTAGCGCGCTCTATTCTACTGTAGCGCGCTACTTTTGGAGTAGCGATAGCGGTAGCGCCGCTACTTTTCAGTTTTAGTAGCGTGTAGCGGTAGCGTCGCTACTTTTCAAGACACATAGCGGTAGCGGTAGCGACGCTACTTTTGTAAAATCATTTATATGTCGCTACCGCTACTCAAATATTTGTACATGTAAGATTCACAAAGGAAAAGCGAATGCGTTTTCTCTTTATAATCGAAAACGATAACGCGTTCTGATCAGCAACACTTCTTTTTGCAGTATGTGTTAATTAAATTAAAAGTGAGGTCGTTAGAAAGCCGCAAAAAATTTGTTCACGGGTTGCAGTTTGCCGACTCTATTCTTACGGAGAGAGGTCGACTTTTGAGTATGTTTGTATACCACAAAAACCCACAGCTAAGCAACACTAATGCATTTAGCATTATTATTTTATCATGTTGAGCATGAACAAATTAGGTATGATATATATTATTTTTATAAACAGTGAAATGAATGTTACCTTGTCTTGAAAAAATGCTGTGGTTGTGACGTTTATAGTTTACGAAAAATAGATCATTAAAATCTGAGTTTGTTCGGCAACCCTCCTCCCCGTAGGCTGCAGACTTGCCTTAAAGCCCCACACAAAATATTTGATTCTAATATCTGATCGAAAGTGATCACGTATCACGGTATCTTGCCTGCTGAAATCAATCATTTTACACTGCAAACCAAAACGCGGGAGACTTAGTGACAAACATTTCGAAATGCTCGTGTTTTTAAAATAAATGTTCGAAGCTATTTGTAGATTTTTTTTGGATCAAAAGTTTTTGTTTTTCATGTGATATTTCAAATTTTTTCTTTTTGTTTTTTGTTTAGTTTTTTTTTAATTTTAGTTTAGACCATGAGTAAAGCATCTTATCCAAAAACACCACGATGATTAATTCTCAGCAAACTTGTAAGTTGTACAGCAATTAATGGCTTTATCTCAAACATAGTATTTTCACTATTTACATTGCACCACGCTATTACCTTCACGTGTTTTATGTTATTATTGGCATTGTTTTCATTTTACTAATACATAAAAATTTGGGCTAAAAACATATTGTTTGTTATAACTTAAGATATATCTACCTGCCCAAAGCGCAATAGCGGCGAGTAGCGCCGCTACCTTTTTCATGAAGTAGCGTCGCTACCTTTTTGTTAAAGTAGCGATAGCGGTAGCCCGCTACAATTTTGGTGGAGTAGCGAGTAGCGGTAGCGCCGCTACAATTTTAGTGTAGTAGCGAGTAGCGGTAGCGCCGCTACTATTTTAAGCCTGTAGCGGTAGCGCCGCTACCTTTGTAGTAGCGAGTGCCCATCTCTGCTTTTCTGTGAGTCAAGTAAAGTAAATTTATTCACCAAAAACGCAGCGAAAATACGACGTTCAGATAAGTGATAGCGAAAGACACAGAAGTCACCAAAGTCAGTTACACTTTGAACATTAGATTGTGCGTGATTAGCGGCAGATACAAGACAGGAAAATTAAGAGCAAAAAATACTATTGTCATAAAGATTTGAATGTCAATACGGTTACATCCAAACAAAAAAATTGCTGTAAAATTAATAAAATATACCAGCATCAGACCAGCAGTAAGCAGTAGCCTATTGATAAATATTGAACTATTTCTGAAAAAGTTACGTCATAAAGACCTTTGCAAAGCAAGACAAAATGCAAAGGCAAAACAATGGAGAAGGGGGTATTAAAACTTTTTCTATATGTTACGAAAAAAAAACACAATATACTGAATTGCATGGAAGTAGAGCAACACTCTTGAACACAAATTTACTGAGATTACATGGCAAAATAGCAACAACACTCTTAAACACATTGGTTGAAGCGAATATGATTCTCCCAAAACATGCAGTAGCTAAAATTACAATAGGCAATTAGTCAAGAAGCGTATTTTTTCAGAGTATTCATTTTAAAAGTCTTTGTAAACTTGAAAAATAAAGCTTGTTTTTGTTCTATAGGAAATTTACTTCATGTTTCTAAAGCTTTATGTTCTGCCATTTTTTTCTTTCGAGATTAGTACGAGATTAAGTACGAGATTAAGTGTGAAAAAAATCTTTTTTACTTTTTTGACGTGTATAATAATGATGAATACTGACCGTTAGCTCAATTGCTTAGCGCACACGCTATCGGTGCGGGAGGTCTAGGGTTCAAATCCCGGGGCGGTCAAATCAGCAGTCTGCGACGTTTCTTCGGAGCAGGCTGTTTAGCTCAAGCTTTTAGCCCCGGAGATGGGCCCCGCCACTCGTTACACGCTTTGGCGTAATACCGCAAGTAAAATGAAGATTTGACTTTGATTTTTTTTAAATCTAAACTAGTAAAGTAACTGTTAAAATAATTTGGCAGCACATTGTTACTGTATCTGAATAGATTTAAAAAGCGCCGAAAACATCTTTTAAATTTAGGTAGTCTTGAAAAAGACTGTTTTTGAACCAAACATTTTCGTCTCGCTCTCTTCAGGGTTCAACGCGAGAGTTAATTGGGAAGGAAAAAGGTGGTCTATATATTATCATCGGCTTCATCGAAAAATCTGCAGCAAAAAAGGTAAAAAGGGCTGTGATTGGTTGTTAAAGAACGGACGGATTGTGATTGGGCGAATAAGAATGAATTTTAGAATCCAACTCAACTATTGGAGAATTTGCAGCGAGTAGACAAATTCCTTTGATAATAATAATAAATAGACCACCAAAATTGTTTAACTCTCGCGTTGAACCCTGAAGAGAGCGAGACAAAAATGTTTGGTTAAAAACAGTTTTTTTCAAGACTACCTAAATTTAAAAGATGTTTTCGGCGCTTTTTAAATCTGTTTTGAAATTCTGCACCACCAAAAAGCTTTTCGTACATTGTCGCCAAAGGTACAGTGATTCTCAAATGAAGGAGTTGGATAATGAGGTCAAAATTCGTGGCTAAATTAGGGACTCCATCTTTCTACTAAATTTTTAAAAGAATGCATTTTTAAGCGTGTTTCGCCCAAATTTATCATGAAGCGCATGGAAAAATCCAAATTGAAGTACAGTCCCTCCATTGAGCGCGCTTTTCTTAATGATGAAATATACGAAAATCAAGCCAAATTAAAAAAAGCTAAAATTGAAGCTCTCAGAGATTTGGCCTGCCACCTGTAAATTTCTTTCTTTTTTTGACTGGATTAGATTTTCCCGCTCCTTAGCTGACATCGAGAAAACTTAGCAAGATCGAATTCAAGCCAAGCATTTCCGCATTCTCAATTGGCTATGGAAACAGCGATTCGGTTCAGTTCCCTCAAATTTTGGCGACAATATCTATAACTTGTCCAGTTATGAGCTATCCGACACCGAAAAGTTCGTGTTAACCTATGGTTTAGATTTCTGTCTTCCTCCTTCCACCATCCATCGTGAAAAGATTTTTGCCGAGTTTGAAGTGTTAATGGGTCAGCTGCTTCACCACACTAGTAAATCCAAAGAAGGTCTTTGTGCTCTTGAAGCAAAGCTCACAGATTTGGCTCATTCTTTTTGTGGCACTCCCATTGACATGTCAAACTATTACATGCATCGTGAATGCTTTGAAGCCATTAAGTCATTACGTAACAACGCTGACATTGTCATCACCAAAGCAGACAAGAGCAATATACAGTAGTGATTTTAAATAAAACTGATTATTTGACTAAAATGAACGTTATTTAGAATTCGCAGAAATTTCAAGAAATTGGACCCGTTGACACGCAAGACAACACAGCGAGGATTGAAGGAAGCATTCAAAGCTTCTCTTGACCTTGCTGAAAAGTAAAGCGTTGGCTAGATCTGTTTATGAAGCTATTCGGCCCTCTGGTTCACAAAGACCCAGACTGTATGGACTACCTAAAACGCACAAAGATGGTGTTCCCCTCCGACCTATCCTATCTATGATCGGCTCTGCTCAGCATGAATTGGCAAAATTTCTTTCGGCGACCCTTCAACCAGTTCAAGATCTATTTTCCAGCAATTGCACCAAAGATTCTTTTTCTTTCGCTCAAAAAATGCAGCAGCTCACTTTTGACCCAGATGATTGCTTTCTCTGTTCCTTCGACACCTCCAGTTTGTTCATTGATGTACCTTTGGCTGAAACTATTTAAATTTGTGCTGACACCCTCTATGACGGCGATCTTTCACCTCCACAGTTTTCCAAAGAAAATTTTATTGAGCTGATGAACATCGCTACTACCTCTGCTGAGTTCAGTTTTAATAACGTTATGTACAAGCAAATTGATGGTGTTGTAATGGGTAGTCCACTAGGTCCTGCACTAGCCAATATCTTCGTTGGCTACTATGAAAATAAGTTGTTTCAAACTATAAACGAGCCTTTTTTCTATACTAGATATGTTGACGATACTTTTTCTATTTTTAGAACAGAAGCGGATGCAGACCAGTTCTTTCTTACTCTCAATTCATTGCACCCAGCTTCGAAATTTACCATGGAAAAGAAGCCAATCAAACACTCTCTTTTCTCGACGTGAAAGTTGACAAATCGAAAAACAATTTCAAACATCAGTACACAGAAAGCCTACATTCACTGGTCGCTACATGCGTTGGGATTCTTTTGCACCTTCCAAGCGCAAAACGAACCAAATCGAAACGTTAGTTCATCAAGCCCTCGTAATCTGTTCACCTGGTAAAGTTAAACAAGAGCTGGACTGCATTCGCTCCATTCTGAAAAATAATAGTTACCCTGAAATAATAATCAACTCCAGCATTTCGAAGAAAATCTCCCGTTTTCAATTACTGCCCGAAGAAGGACCAAAGAAATTCCCTGCGTATCTAAAACTACCCTGGATTGGCAATACTTCTCGTAAATTCGAAAAACAGGTAAAATCTAACGTTCAAAATTGTTTTAGAGCCGTCGATTCTCGTGTCATTTTCCAAACCAGAAAGATTCTGCCTTCAATCTATAAGGATGCTGTGCCCATCACTCATCAAAGTATGGTCGCATATCAATACGTGTGCCGCTGTGATTGCCGGTACGTGGGTCGCACATCCCTACGACTGCAAGATAGAATCAATCAACACATTCCAAAATCAATTCGAAACAAAGAAAATCCAACCAAATAAAGTTCTTCCCAAACGTAACTGCAAAATTACTACTCCACTCAATCAACTAGACTGTGATTCAGCTATTGGTCTACACTTAATTCAAAATCCTAATTGTGCCTCTCATTATCATATTGACCAGTTTTCGGTTTTAGCCAAAGCGAGAACAAATTTCCACTTGGGGGCGCTGGAGGCAACTTTTATGAAAACGCTGAAACCTATTCTGTGCCGTCATAAGAAATTTGTCTACTCGCTGCAAATTCTCCGTTAGTTGAGTTGGATTCTAAAAGTCATCCATATTCGACCAATCACAATCCGTCCGTCCTTTAACAACCAATCACAGCTCCTTTTACCTTTTTTGTTGCCGATTTTTCGATGAAGCTGATGATAATATATTAGACCACCTTTTTCCTTCTCAATTAACTCTCGCGTTGAACGCTGATGAGAGCGAGACGAAAATGTTTGGTTCAAAAACAGTCTTTTTCAAGACTACCTAAATTTAAAAGATGTTTTCGGCGCTTTTTAAATCTGTTTTGAAATTCTGCACCACCAAAAAGCTTTTGTATCTGAATAAAAATTTGGCATTACTACATATTTATCATGTCATCTAATGTCAAAACTCCAAATATAAAGCATTTACGGAAAAGCGACTCGGGCGGAAGAAACTAGCTTGCAAAATAACGGTTTTGAAGAGTTTCAATTTCATGAAATAGGCGCTTTGATGCTCTGCAAAAGAGAAACGAGAAAAGTTCAGAAAACCCCACCCTTTTTGACTCTGCCTTTTAGTGAAAAAGAACAAAATTAATGGTGACAATTAGCGACTGAAATATGCCAGACTCTTTTGATGGTTTTTGAAGCTTATGGCCAAGGACGGATCCAGAGGGGTAGAATGAGGGGTAGCTTATGCATCCTCTCACCAGCCAATTTTTAAAATATTTTTGATGTGTAGGCTACAATTTTTGCCATAATTTTGAATCTCTTCGATAGCAATATAAGCCTTACGCCTTAAGCATGCATTATCGAAAGTGTGCGAACAAAATGCATCATATTTGGCAAAGCACTCAGAATTAAAGTAAAAAAATGTAAACAAAATTTGCCCAAAATTTATTCAAAAAGCACTAAAATCGCCATTACAGCATGCAAATTTTCAAAATGTTTTGGGGGAGCATGCCCGCGGACCTCCCTAGAGTCTTTCTTGTTTCTCAATCAGCTTAAATGTGCCCCCCTCAAGTTTTAAAATTTCTCTCTACGCCATTATGTTGGTATTAAAAATGTCCTTTGACAAAGCTGCCCTCCTTGCTTTTACGACGTTCCGGCACCCCTGCCCATGAGTCATAAAATAGAAACCTATAGTAGGTCAAAGCACTGATGACAATTATTTACCGGTACTGCAAATAGCTCATGTACATGAGAGCTAACTGTTAAGTGCGAAAAGAGAAAAAGTGGTCCACATGGTCGTTGATCAAAAGAATGAATTAACGTGCCTATGATTGAGGGAAAGCGAACGGAGCTACCTGCACATGTCCGAAGAGAGAAAAACATTGAGCCATGTTGTTGTTGATCAAAAGAAATAATCAACCTACCTAACAGTTAGCTCTATTTGCTAACGCTATTTCTGAGGAGAGTAAGACAAAAAAGTTTAGTGCGACTCTTTTATATTATGCTATGCTAAAATTTGAAGTAGATTAAATTATGGGTAATGTAGTGAAGGATTATTCCCTTTTCAACATCAATCCTCGCGTCGACTTGTTGGTCAACAACAAGCAAATTCAACTGTCAGTTTAAAGTCGACATCTCAACATTCACACTGTTTTTGCTTTGATGTACCGGTACTGTATTTTATAATGTAATACAGTAATTGCAGTTTTGGTGTTCTGTCAGTCTTTTAAAACCTATTGGCTATCGATAAAATGTCACGTGTTAAGATTGAATAAATAAGCGGTAGGGAAATTCGATCATAATATAAGTCAATGTCGGGAAACAGACCAAAAAAGGTCTAGAACCGCTGTCTTAGATTGATAGCTGAAAATACGACGAGAAACGAAAAAGGTAGAGAGTGGGCTGATTAGCCATGGAGTCGTTGATGTTGATTGGACGCATTTTCAAACAGCAGAAAAACGAATTAGACCCAATGGCTAATATTGAATATGCGGACAAAGTCTATTTGGCATCGGCAAAAAAACTTTGTTTACATCCTCTAGCTTCTATTTTTTTTCTGTAATCAACTATTTATCAAGATCGTCGTCACAAATCAACTCGTTTGCATACATCAAAATCAACAGTTTTTTTTATTAATTACATTGTTTAAAACGCATATCTGCATAAATTTAGCAAATCACATTTTATCGAATGAATAGGACCTGAAGAGGTTAAAAAGGTATCAACGTAGATGCAACTACAGGTATCCCCTGACTAAAAATTAGCAAATGCTGCCATGAAATTGACGTTTCTACGATTAAGATAACGTTTCATACGCTTTTTGTGCTCTGAAGCGTAGAAAGGCGACTTTTTAAGAATGTGGAGTAACAAAAAGACAACTTAGAAACCAACGTTTATTTAACTAATTTCACGATAAAAGATTTTCAACCTCTTTAGACCTTGCTCTAGTTTAATAAGTGTAATAGACATGAGGCATTAGTGGACGGGGAGTGTAGCCAGGCGATGCAGAACGAAAGGGAAAGATTGGCATTGGCGCAGGAGGAGGAGGAGGAGGCATTTCGAACGGAGTTATCCCTGGTTGGTAAGCTGGGCTTCGAGTAGACCTCGTGTCAGTTTTATTCAACTCCATTAGTCTTGAAGCACCGGTGTAGTAAACCAGTTTCCAACCTCTGGTTTGGGCACGATTTATCAAATGTAGAGTGAGGCCAATCATTCCTACGAACGCTGAACTGCGCGCAATCCAACCTGCAAGCAATAAACTAATGGAAGTAACAGCGACGGAAATCTTAAATGTCGAATGTTTTCTCCCAAAATCAATGCAAATTAAATTTAAATTTAACATAAATAAATAAATAACTCAGGTTATTTTCAAATTATATTGAACCGAAAATTCAACAGTATTTGAGAGAGACTGCGAAGTGAGCTTGCGCTCTTCGAGTCAGCTGCCACCCGTTAAATATATCAAATGCGATCGGCTCCAGCCGCGAATCGAACCCGTCAGGTAGAATCTGTCACCTACGCGCGGTACCGCTAGGCCATGTCGCTGACTAGGTAACAGCTACGATATAGCTTAAGCAAAAAAAAGCCAGAATAATGCTAAAAACTAAACGTGTTGACAACATAGAGTCAGCTCTCATCAATAGGCCTATATCTGATTTTTTTTTTGAAAGAATGTTTTTGCGAAGATAACTAGTTTTGCAACAATTCCTTTGGACCATAGGTGAGCGCAAATCGCTAATAAGCTATTCCGCTAATTAGTGAAGCCAATTTTTTCACTAGCGGATTAGCTATTCAGCTAAAGTTCAAAAATGCTTGCGGACTGGTTATCAAAGCTAATTTTTTCAGCCAATCCGCTTATCCGCTAGAATAAGAATAGATGCTTCCGCGATTTTAATAAAGAAAAGCTTTTCAGTTGCCATATTTCCCGTTTTTTGTGCCAAAGAAATATTTACCTGTACTCTTCTAGCTAGGCGCTTAGATCAAGCAGTAATAACTCCGTCAAAAAAGTAATAATAATAACTCCGTCAATGTCATCATAATGCTGAGCTTGCGCTATCGCTGTTTCGACATGTAGGAGCTAAGAGATTATAGACCGGCAGCTGAGAAGGGTTATCATACCTTTTGTAGAGACGAATAACCAAGTTTATTGCGACCTACTATCTGAGTACTATACGTTAAAAACTATCGGCGAAAAGTGATTTCTGCCGGGTGACATTGGATGCGTTTTTCCGTATTGGGGGCCCAACCCCCTCCAAAACTACCAGCATATCTTTTCTAGGTACCACATGAAACTTAGTGCGAACGAAAGCTTACATTGCACTGATTACGAAATGGTTTGGGGCAAAAAATTTTTCGGCTACTTTATCCCCAGCAGAAGACCCCAAAGTTTGAATTCTGACGTTATAGCCTATGACGTCATAGCGAAAAAATTTTGATTAAGAATGCATGAAACTTAGTGCAAACGAAAGCTTACATTGCACTGATCACGAAACGCTATGTGACAGAAACTTTTTCGGCTGCTTTACCCCCGGCGAAATTAGCCCCCAAAGTTCGAGTTAGGACGTCACAGCAAAAATTACATCATATTTCAAACTTTGAGGGCTTCTGCTGGGGGCAAGGCAGCCGAAAAAATTTCTGTCTCATAGCATTTCGTAATCAGTGCAATGTTAGCTTTCGTTCGCACTAAGTTTCATGTGGTACCTAGAAAAGGTACGCTAGCCGGCTGACATACTTTTGTGACGTCATCACTCGAACTTTGGGGGCTTCTGACGGGGGTAAAGCAGCCGAAAAACATTTCGTTACATACATTTTCGTGATCTGGTCGATGTAAGCTTTCGTTTCATTAAGTTTCATGCGGTACCTATAAAAGGCAGGCCTATGCTAGCAGTTTTTTTGGTTTTTTTTTTCTGGGCCCCCATTATTACGGCCAAACGCATCCAATCTGACCCGGCAGAAATCACTTTTTGCCGATGGTTTTCGACGTAGTAGGTTGCAATATACTAAGTTATTGGTATCTAGAAAAGGTATCCTAACCCCTCTCAGCTGCCGGTCTATCAACCTTGCATTTCGTAAAGATGCGATAATAATCAGTCATGGCCAGATTGATCAGACCGACTTTTATTTTAGTAGGCCTAGCTTTCTGTGCTTACTTCCCTGCTCTACTTAATCGGCAATGTGCTTATTTCAGTACTGTGCTAATTTCCTTGCCTAGTTTATTTCAATGTTGTAAGTTCTTTTAGCGTGTGCCAAAAACCTTGACATTAATATACCGTGCTATTAAATAAACTTTTGAAAATTGCGTTGATACGATATTGTTTAGATTTGGCTGATCAACTAAAAAACGCGATATTAAAATGATTGCTACTAGTTACAAAATTGATTTTTCGTTGTTTTTGTCTCAAATCATAATCTTATGATTAATCAGCGGATTAGCGGGCTAGCGTTAGCTTCCGCTAAGGAAAAATTCGTGTTATCGGATTAGCATTAGCGAAGCTAATCTTTTTGGTTATCGGACCAGCTGTTAGCGGAGCTAATTTTTGCGTTAGCTGAACCCACCTATGCTTTTGACGATGTGTAATGTGCCGACTAATTGGTTGGGATGGTGGTTAAAGACATCGCTTTTAGCTCGGAAAGTTACGGGTCCGATTCCCGGGGCCGTCAAATTGGACACTGTGTCGCCAACAGCTTGCCTCCGCTGCGACTTTTCTTCGAAGCTATGTTGCTTAACCGCTTTGCCGCGGAGATGGACTCTGCCACTCGTTACACGCTTCGGCGTAATACCGCATGTAGGTACGAAGATTTGCTTGGATGTGTGAAGTCATGTCAGCACAATAATTCAGATAAAATTAGCAGCTGACCAACTTTTCCAAGAGTCTCTTAATTATGATAAGACTGTTTAATACCA
This sequence comes from Trididemnum miniatum, assembly GCA_964006365.1. Classification (NCBI taxonomy): domain Eukaryota; kingdom Metazoa; phylum Chordata; class Ascidiacea; order Aplousobranchia; family Didemnidae; genus Trididemnum; species Trididemnum miniatum. Next base: position 3,432,079 of record OZ023250.1, read on the forward strand.
ATTTTTATGCATTTATTTACCATGGAAATTTTGGGATATTTTGGCTGTCCCCTTTATAGCAGTAAGCATGGAGTATGATGAGTAATAGCTCCGCAATTACTGAATTGAAGAGTTTTAGAGCATGGTTTCCAAAGTTTTTTCAAAGTTTAGTTATAAACAGAAACACCAAGACACAAAGAGGATTGCTATTTGATCAAGATTGAAAATTACTTTTGTACAGTATTACAGTCAAAACGTATTTGTTTTTTAATATGCTTCATTTTGTCTGGGCAATTCCATTTCTAACTCAATGAAATATTTTTTAACTTCGCAAAATAGAGAACTGTTACAGTTCAGCAACTGATTGCAAAGGCAAGGAATCTTGATGCTTCTGATATTAAACTCAAAAGTTTTATTAAAATACCCAAGAAATTTCTTTCTTCACTGCTTCTCAACGTCAGGTATCTTTTTATAACAAGTTGATACTTTTTATCATCAAGTTTAGATTTTTAAGCGATTTGAACGTTTATCGCCGTATAGCAGCGCTCCACATACGACAGTCATTATGTTTTACAAAGGCCATAGTGAGAAAAAGTTTCTTAGAAAATCAAAATCAAACCTTCATTGCGCTCGCGGTACGCCGAAACATGGGTGTCGTCCCATTTCCGCACCTTACTGCTTGAGCAACACAGTTTCGAAGAAACGTCGCAGCAGTGGCGAGGCGTTGGCGGCACTGCGCGCAATAGCAATGTCTTGATTGATTGATTGATTGATTTCTTTATCTTTATCCTTCTATCACGAGAAAGCGGCGGAAGGCGCTGTGCTTAGGACGAATCCACACTCGCTTAGGAGTTGCATTTATTTTCTTCTTTCCTGGTGGTTAAATTTTGCTTCTGACTTCTTTAATTTGCTGCTTGCCGGATGCCACCAAGCAGAGATACCTGTAATCATCGTGAAGCATCTTATCCAAGAACGCAACTATGAGGCTAGGTTGGAAGTTGAACCGTTAACCTTGCGATCGTCGTAAAAACGACGCTTGAAACAGCTCAGATGGCCGAGTGGTAAAAGCGTCCGCCTCGGGAGCTGTAGACTTGGGTTTGATTCCGAGTCGGGTCAAACCAATGACTTTAAAATCGGTATTCACAGCTTCCCTGCTTGACGCTCAGCATTAAAGAGACAGTGTGGAGAACAAGCTGGCAAGTTTATTTGTTGTGCCGTTAGGAAAGGCACTTAGCAGAACTCCCCCATCTTGGTGGGGTAGACAGATGGCCGGCAACTCCTAAGCGAGCTCGCATAGCGTATTGATCGCTTTCTCGTGATAAGAGGATAAATATGCAACAAATACAAAAAAAAGCCTCCGCGCCACTTGCGGACAACGCCAACCGGATAAGTTCAAGATATCTATTACTAGAGTTTGTTTCAGGAGCAAATTCACAATTTCTTTGGGTAGGCGGCTAAAAATCGAAATGAAAATTAATTTTTTGGCGTTAGGCGTCTAGAAATATTCAAGCACTAATGCATAAATACGTAAAGAAAAAGCTAGAAACTTTATTAGTTCTTACGGCTTCTCCTCCTGGATCTGTCTATCAAATAATTTTATTCGTCCCAAAATTGGATTAAAACCTCAAGTTTTACTTTCTACTTTCTTTACATTATCGGGTTTAATGAGCCAAAGAAACGGAGTTTTGCAGGTACAAGTATGCCTAACTCATCAAATATTTGATTTTCTGTGGTTCAACAAACTGACAATTATTTTGTCGCGAAGCAAAGCCTTACGAATAATTGCTCTGCCATCAACAGCGATTTTTGCTGATGTAAATTCCAAGTTTTCGATGGCCAGAATGCTGTTGCTTCTTTGCATTTGGGTGAAAAAGGAGTGATGATCGTCTAAAAAAGCAGCATGCAATTATTAAAGAATACAAGAGATTTTTTGTTAACAAGGTAATTGCGATCTGACCATGAAGCGGAGTTGGACGCGAGCGGCTGATGAAGTGTACAAATGTAGGCCTACACAAGTTATCCTATGCAGCTCTCTGCCATAATTGTAAAATAAACAAATAATTCAAACGAGTGCGTGCTACAGAACACAGATTCAAACAAAAAATACAGCAAAAAATATTTAAACAAAAAATTTTGTGTTGACATGCTGAATATCAGCCCGAAAAATGCCCGAAATAATTTGAAAATCACGACCCGAACCCGAGCTCGACCCAAAAAGCCCGGCCCGAGTCTAACTCTGCCATGAAGCGCGTTTCTTAGATAACTCTCATTTTGGCAAAGCCGAATTTAGACAATACGAGGCCCTGGAATTTAGACAATGAGAGACCCCATAAAAAATTTGATCAATGAGGCCAAAGATCAGACTCATCTCTATGATGGCCAATATCTCCAAACAAAATGAGGTCTTCATTGTTTGTCACGAGGCCCCATAGATTTCAGCCTGCCTAGCCTGTTAGTATATCCGGCCTTGCATTTTGGGTAATACAAACAGCGCCAAACTTTCTGTAGAGGTGACATAAAATTGTTAACAAACAATAATTTAATGGTTTCGCATATTTTCACCGGAAAGCAATTACTCATAACTGGATTTACATAAATATATCATTGACTTTACGCGGGCTAGAATTGACTCAGTGATTTTCACTACGAAGCAGCAATATTTAAAAGCATAGCCACATTATTTTGAAGTTCCTCAATACTTAGTGCTCTAAAAAAGAGACGTGGTCTGTAGCATCCGAGTGTCGATGCTAAAAGCTAGCTAATCACCAGCACTCTGGCGCTTTTACATCGGAACTGGACAATAATCGGAGGGGATAAAAGGACAAACCCTCGCTTGCAGAGCTAAGTGCACTTTATCCGGAAGGGATGCTCAGCCAAGTGCGAACAACTATGAGCTCACAGTATTACAGGCATATTTCTGTCTCTGAGTTCATTCTTACTTCGATGCTTTGAGCAAAATATGTAACTGGAGCTGTTGCATGGCAAAAGCTTGAAGAGTAGCGATTTGCTTTTTTGTGTTTTAACTGAAAGTGCCGAGCAACTTTCACCAACTTGTGGTTGAGTTCGGTTTTCAAAATAAGCCTGTTTCCTAATGGAAAAATGGGATTTGCTTTTCCCTGATGAATCCAACCATACAATGCGACCATGTGGTAGTACTTTTGCATCAACGTAAAACCAACGATGGAAACCTAAATGGAAAGTAAATAGACAAAATGCTGTACTAATTCAGTAGTAAATGCCATGCGTAAAACTTATAATATATTGACCAACCCAAGCCGCTGTACTGTTTACTTCAAAAACAACATTTATTATCATAATTATCCAGGTCAACAATATGATGTAATTGCAGCACCATATAGTCAACCTACCGGTTGCAATGATGCGTAAAAACTCTAAAACTTTCGCTGTTGTGTGCTGTGTTTTTATGATTTATCAAGCCCACAGAAGTGTCTGATGGTAGACATGATGCCTTAAAAGGCTACTCAAAGGAAAAAAGGATTGGATATGTATAGGTCTTTGAATGCACGTAAGTGTTTCAGCTTGTGCTAATGTAACTTACTAAGTGTATTCCAGTGAAAATGCTTCTGGTCAATTATGTATATTTTTTCGTAAAACTTCTATAAGGGCTGGGTGTAGAGTTTGTAGAGGGGGGTTAAGGGGCTGAAGAATTTCTATTTGGTGGTTCTGTGCCCACCTATCGCGGTACCAACGTCCTAATAACTAAAAAAACTCAGATGGCCCTGTGGTAAGAACGTCCGCCTCGGTAGCTGTAGATTTGGGTTTGATTCCGAGTCGGGTGAAACTAATGATTTTGAAATTGGTATTCACAGCTTCCCTGCTTAACGCCAAGCATTAACAGTGTTTAAAAACAAGCCGGTAAGTTTCCTTGATGTACCGTTGGGAAAGGCACTTCGCGGGATTCCCCCATCTTGGTGAGGTAAACAGGTGGCCCGCAACTCGTATAGCGCATCGATCGCGTTGTCGTGATAGAAGGATAAATATATGCAACTAAATAAGAAATACAATACACTAGAAATTTAGGAGGGAGGCTTGCGCTTGAGTTTTGGCCCCCCTTTCTCTCAACCACTATTGCTTTATGATATAGAATGCCGTGATAGTTATTAAATTCAACTACATTATGACTTGGGCTTATAGTACCTTTGATAATTTTTATCGACGACACAATACGAGATAAATCTTCTTTTGATGCGATGACGCCCACATCCGCTCCCACCTTTCGACAGTAGGATCGCGCTTCTTTATACGACGACACCAGTTTATTTTCAAAATAAAATTGCATTTTGTTGCCAGGAGTTTTAAAACTAGTGGAATGGGGTTGACCAAAAGTGAAGATCAACAAATGAATGAAAAACAAGACAAAGGTAATTCGCATTTTGATTTTTGTGCGATCAATTTTTATTGCATTACCTTTTCGTGGTTTGAAGAAGTTCTACTGTGTTGCAGATTAATTATTTTATGGTATTGTTAACTAACAAAACCGTAATTGTCACATCAATGTATTATTTTGTCATTACCAAAATATTGGAACTTTTTCCGTAAACTAACATTACGACTTCCACTTCCACCCGCTGGATCGTAGAATAGATCATCCTCTATTTCCATCAGTGGCAAAACAACTCCTGCAGTAGGGCACAGTACCATAGAGCGGCAATAAGCATATATGAGGACGACGTCTCTTTACTGTTGCGCAACGAGGGGAAATTTGACTGGAATGTTACTAGGTTAAATTTGTTTGGGTATATAAATTCTGTCTGGTGATTGGCTTACGAAAGGTAAATTTTCCTAAAGATGAATGCACCTAAGTCTGATTGCAGGGGGTGAGGGGTAAGAGCCGGAAGCAATGCTGTCCCGCTCTGTTGTAAACTTGTCTTTTTTAGTTCATCCGGAATATTTCTCAGGATTTTCACCATTTCAGATTTCTTTCCGGGTCATTCACAATCAGGCCGGGTTTATTCAAACTACATGCCGCTGATTTAGCAAATGAACTAGGCTATATTTTTTATAGCCACCGGGGTATTGCGCACAGTCTCCCGATTTTCAGTCCACCGATGGCCGCTTACTGTGCGTTGACGTTTATGATTCTGCTGAGATTTCGGTTGAACATTACCGGTAACTGCTGATCGATTGTGTGAGTGCTTTTTGTGCATGTGTGGTTCAGACATCGGCAAATGCCATACAACTCAGGCGATTTTTTGGTTCACGCCGTATTTCCTCACTCTGCTTTTTTTTTTCGATAAACGACCCCGAGCGGCATCGTGGCAAACCTCAGTTGTGGCTAATCCACTAAGTTCAATAAAATATACAACATTGTTTTCGTAAACAAGCAGCTACGTATAGTCCAGTTCATTTCCTTTTTTATTCATTTTCTAGACCCGCTTATCCTTGGGGAGTCGCGGGATGAAGAGTCCAGTGGTTCTCAAATTTTTGTTGCCTTTGAAAAAGCTTGCTAAGCATGCGACGTAGCACTGATAACAAAATTTTAATTAAGAAAATTTAAACTTATAAACGAATTTACGGTTACGGTCATGTTCAGACGTGATTTTACGCTTCTTGTTTGCATCCATTTTACTGTTATTTATTTATTTAGTTGCATATTTATCCTCCTATCACGAGAAAGCGATCAATGCGCTATACGAGCTCGCTTAGGAGTTACCAGCCATCTGTCTACCTCGCCAAGATGGGGGAATCCCGCTAAGTGCCTTTCCCAACGGCACAACAAGTAAACTTGCCGGCTTGTTCTCCACACTGTCTCTTTAATGCTGAGCGTCAAGCAGGACTTGGTTGCACTAAAAACCGCATAGAGCAGTACGGTATCCATACGGTGTTTAGTTCTACCCCATTTTACTCGCTGAACTGACTGCTGCATCTTTCATTTATTACACGTACAAAATGAACATGCATTTGAGCAATGCTTTTATTAGCAATCAATTACTACTATGCTGCTAGTGTTACTTAACAATACATTGAAATACAAAAAAAAAGGTCTTACGAAGAGTCATAGCAAAAGTTTATTGATTGATCATAACAGATAGACATATAGTGATAATACGACGCAGAGACATAATAACTTTTACTTACATTAATTAAGTATTGCTACAAAAGTAATTTCTTATGAGACGCCCCTGGAAAAACAAAACGACATACCAGGGCGTCGCGACGCACCATTTGAGAACCACTGGTATAGTCTATTAAAGTAGGTACGTGCTCGTTTCAACTTATGTATTGCAATTGATAACTCGCAAACGAAAAAATCAAAGCACTATAAAATAAGCATACAACAATCCATTGAGATACGGTCTTCGAGGCAATTGCCTATGTGTAAACATTGATGTGTTGCATGGGACTTATCTGCTTTTTTATAGCGAATTGCTGTTATATATGCTAGAAATAGTTATGTCAGTTCGGTCTTTCTAATTTTCGACAAGCGACACCAAACTTTTTGAAAAACACTGAAATTACGAGAGAAAACATGAAAGTATGTTACGCATGTTTATGCGCGTGAATTTACGAAACAGTCAAAAACTGTTTAGTGGGTAGAGTAGGTTAATTTCTCGCCGCTGCGTAACAAAATATTGTAGGTAGCCAATACAAAAACGTCAAGCAAACAAAACTTCAAAGCGTGAAAAAAATAAAAGAAGAATTTAATGAGAGCCTTAATTGTGTATAATCCCACTCTCCAGAATAAAATCTTTGAACTTCATGCATTCGCTTTATAAGCTCATTAATTTTAGGATCCCGCAGCGTAAGAAGCTGCGTTTTTACATAATATTTAATACAAGTGTTCAGGAGTTGCAGTTCTTCCCAAAGGTTCGGGTCGGATTCCAGGAAAAGTGCCTTCTCGACCGGGACCAAATTTATAACTATATTCGTATTCTGGCATGGCGGATCTGAAAACCGAGTGATTAGTCCAACTGGGGCAGTTTTGTCAAACATCTTTGTTGGTCTATACCTTGGAATTTCACAAAAGCAGCAACCATCACCACATCTACTACATGAGGGCGTCCGCCTTTGAAGCGGTGGACTCGAGTTTGATTTTGAGTCGGGTCAAACCAACGCCTTTAAAATTGGTAGTTACAGCTTATCTGCGTGACGCTCAGCATTAAAAAGATAGTTTGGAGAACAAGCCGGCAAGTTTACTTGTACCGTTGGTAAAGTACTTAGTGGCATTCCCACACCTTTGAGTGGTAGACTGGTGGCCGGCAACTCCTAAAGCAAGCTGGTATAGCGCATTAATCGCTTTCTTGTGATAGAAGAATAAATAAAATGCTAGTAAATAACGACATGGCCTAGCGGTACCGCACGCAGGTGAGAGATTTTGACGTTTATAACTCATTTCGCAGTCTCCCTCAATTACTGTTGAATTTTCAGTTCAATATAAATGTGAAAACTGTAACCTCAGTCATGCAAATAATTGTGATTGTAGGTACGCGTATACGAGGAAGGCCCCGAAATAATATATACATGACAAATTGACACATCGATGTAACCCAAATTTTAGGTAAATTGCTTCACAGTAATTTGCTGATAAAACTATGCAACTAGGGAAAATGTGGGACCGATGAGACGCTGAAATAACTTTAAACGCTGTGAGAATAAATATTCTGCTTTGCGGTTAAAAGATATGCACAGCGTGTCTAGCTTCTTCTATGTAGAATGGCAGCACAGTGTAAGGTTGCTTTAAAAAGTTGTGAAGAAAAGTGTCATTTTATAACCAACTAAATTAAAAATTTTTAGCTACATTTCAAAAAGGATTTTATAAGATCAGATTCAGATTCATTTATTTCATGGCATTCGTACGGTATTTAAATATATATAGTAAATAAAAACAAGAGCAAAATATAGCTCAACAACGAAACATAACACAATACAGAAAAAGAAAAATAAAGTTTACAATGAGACCGGCCGTTAGCTCAGTTGCTAAGCGCACGCTATCGGTGCGGGAGGTCTCGGGTTCGATTCCCGGGCCGGTCAAATCGACACAGTATCGCCAACGACTCGCCACCGTTGCGACGTTTCTTCGGAGCTGTGTTGCCCAGGCGCTAAGCCGCGGAAATGGGCCCCGCAACTCGTTACACGCTTCGGCGTAATACGGCGAGTATAATGAAGAACCGGCCGTTAGCTCAGTTGCTAAGCGCACGCTATCGGTGCGGAAGGTCTGGGGTTCGATTCCCGGGCCGGTCAAATCGACGCAGTGTCGCCAACGACTCGCCACCGTTGCGACGTTTCTTCGGAGCTGTGTTGCCCAGGCGCTAAGCCGCGGAGATGGGCCCCGCAACTCGTTACACGCTTCGGCGTAATACGGCGAGTATAATGAAGATTTGATTTTTGATTTTGAAGTTTACAATGAATGCAATAGGGAAGCTGCGAAGTGACCGCCTAAGGGTCTTCGAGTCAAGCAACCACCCTTGCTTTAAAAACATAAAAAATATAAAAAAAAAATAATTTTTTTCTCAGTTGCTGTGCATTATTCTGCTGATTCGTATAGGATCTGGTGTAATATAAAGAAAAATAAATAAATATAAAAGAAAGAGGAGATGTTTAGTTTCGATCCAGTTAGGTATTTTGTTCCATATTTTCACACCAGTATATTTCAAGGAGCGCAGTAGATGAGTTGTTTTGTATTGTGGAATGTAGTATGTAAGTCCAGAGGTGTTGCTTCTTGTATGAACTGAATGAATTGCAGCAATTCGGTTAAAATATTGCGAAAAAGAAGCAGGTAGTTTATTGTTATGGAATTTATACATGAATGTCGCTGTTTCATGGATGTGAAGATCGTGAAGTTGCAAAATTTTAAGCTCTTCATAAATCGGAGCACATATATCAGTACGTTTTGAATTAGCAATCAGCTTTACGGCTTTGTTTTGAAGTCTGGATATTTTATTAGAATATGTTGAGTAAGTATTATGCCAAGTTAATAACCCATACAATAAATTTGAGTGAAATAACGCGTAATAAAGTTTTAGAAGTACAGACGAAGGAAAAAAATGTTTGAGTTTTAATATTATGCCAACTGCCCGAGAAAGTGTAGATTCTAAATATTCAATGTGTGATCCAAAGGTTAACTTGTTATCAATTATTAGTCCAAGATACTCGGCTGCTTTAACTACTTCTATTGGCGTTGAGTTGATGGCAACGGTAATGTTATTAGTAGGGCCCGCTAAAGTCAATAAAGTCAAAATTTTTTCAGGACTTTGTTACATGATCAAATGTGTACTAACGTTCGTTTCAGGTGTTTAGGAGTCTGTTTTGGTAGATTTTGTAAGTCAAAATAAAGCCAAAATTTCGCACAAAGTCAAAATTTGTCTAAATTGTTTTTATCAAAAATTTTCTTACAAAAATGAACAAATTTATATTTTTTAAATATTTTTTTGAATTTTTGAGCTGCTATTAAAATTTCATGCGCAGTTTTATTTGATTTTAAACTTTTGAAATAGTTGCAATATTTGCACTATCGTCACAATAATGCGTGCGGTAATTGAGAAGGAAATAGCACTTATTATACATGAAACGTCATTGTTGATGCATAAATACATAATTGTTGGACAATTTATCTAATCCTATAAAAGCTTTGCGCTCTTTACACGTGGTCTTTTAAGTTGTAGCTTGCAAAGCAAAGAATGCTAAAACAAGCCAAATCTTCTATAGCGAAAGTTAGGCAAACTTGCCAGGAATATCCGGATGAGTTTTCGGCAACTCCTGCCGGCGACTTGCGATGCAACCTTTGCGACGTGTTTGTCAAATGCGAGAAAAAGTTTTTTGTGGAAAGCCACCGAAAAAGTAAGCAACACCAAGGAAAATTGGAGACGAAGAGCAAATCTCAAAGTAAGCAAACCTTTTTACATTTCGATCAAGTAAACTTGAAGGAACAAGTTGTTTCTTCATTCTTAGCTAGATATCCCACTTCATAAACTGAACCATCCTTCTTTAAAGTCTCTGTTTGCTAGAATGGGAAAAGTATTGCCTTCGGAGACTGCAGCCCGGGCATGTGTTGCTAAACTGGCATCCCAAAAAGAGGAACAAATTCAAGAATTACTTCGTGACAAAAATTTTTTTTGATTGTGGATGAAGCAGAGGTTGCTAAATAAAAGTATATTAGTGTGCTTGTGGGCAGCTTAGATGCTCCAAATCAGACATTCCTTAATTGCCATCCACTTGACAGCGGTCGCAATGTTAACAGCAGTATTATTCTGCGCACTGTGGATGACATATTGCGACAACTTGACATAAAACGCGAGAATTTTTCATTGTTTTTGACTGATGCTGCTCGGTGCATGTCTTCGGCTGGAAACACATTAAAGGAATTATACCCTTCTTTGGTGCATGTCACCTGCGTTGCGCACTTTCTACATAACTGCGCTATGCGTGTGCGTGCTCATTTTAAAAATATTGATGAAGTAATAGCAACGATCAAGGCAGCAACAATCAAAAACAAAGATCGCAAGAGAGATTTTCATGATGCTGGTCTGCCATCTCCTCCTGACCCTGTAATTACAAGATGGGCAACTTGGCTTAGAGCTGCCTTATATTATAGTGAGAACCTTCCAGCTGTTCGTACCATTGTCAACAATTGGACAAGTGCAGGCCTATTGGTCAGCAGAGCAAAAGACGCTATCAATGTGGAAGGTTTGGTGTCGGACTTGGTTAAAATAAATCAATACCGGACTCTAGCAGCCAACGTAGAATTCTTAAAAGGAAGTGCCTGCACAATAACCAAAGCATACGGACTGCTGAAGAATATGCAATTCGATGATGATCCTTGCGCAATTAAAGACTATGTTAACAAACGACTATCCAACTCTGATTTAGAAACAATAATAAACTGTACCAACTCGACCATTGACCCAACAAGCTACGCACTATTGCAAAAAGCCCAGCCAACCTCTGCTGCTGTTGAAAGGTCGTTTTGTATGCTCAATAAATTACTGAGAAAAAAAAGAAATTTTGATGTTAAGAACGTAAAAAAATATATGATGCTGTATTACAATAAAACGTCCTTGTAATTATACTGGGTGGCTTTCGTTAAAAAAATCATAGACATACTGTTAGTGTACACTGTACAGTGCAGTTGCGATAGCAACGCAATTTTTGTATTACACACTAATTGATACCAGTACACACAATGGCTCGTTATCCTAGGTTTTAATGTCATGCGTTGCTTTGTTGCATTAGCTTCAACACTGAGTAATTGAGAAAATGTGTGAAGTAGGCTACCTTTTTCTTTAAAAACTTACGTAAATTGCAGATTATGAAACAAATTTAATTTAAAAAATTGTGCAACAAGATATAAATAATACGCGCAAGCGGTTAAGTCAAAATAAAGTCAAAATTTTACTAAAATAAAATCAAAAATATATTTTTTTAGGTCAAAAAAAAAAAGGCCCTAGTTATTAGACGCGCGATTAAGTTTTGGTGGGACAAGAAGTACGTTCGATTTTCTAGGATTAATGGTTAATTGATTTGCATAAACCCATACTGAAATTTTTTTAAGTTCCGAATTAATGATGAGTTCAAGGTTTGAAAGTGAGTCTGCATTGATGTTGAGACAAGTATCGTCAGCAAATAACCTAGGCAGTGAAGATGTACTATTTACAATATCATTTATATATATCAAAAATAACAATGGCCCGAGTGTAGAGCCTTGAACCTTGATCAGTTAAACTTTGGGTTGTGGCAATTTCACATCTGAAAACTTAATCAAGACTAGTAAATTTTGACTTTGGTTTTGGTTAATCTCAAACGTAAGTTAAAGATATTGTTGAACTTTTTTTAATTATGGAGGCATATGGGACCAAAGAGACAGTGCTGTGTTCCTACGAGATAAAGTTCTTCCAACGCCTCATTTAAGAAAACTTAAAAATGGACTCATCTTCCCTGAAATTGAAGACATTGCTTCTGCATCAGCAAGCGATATTGTTCGAGTGTTACCGCAACCAAAACCGGCAGCTCAGAACAAACGACTCAAGGCTGGTTTACACGACCAGCTGAGTTGAGCTTAACGTTAGTTTGTTTCATTAAAGCTGACTTCAGCTGAATTCAACTGTTGTGAGTCAGCTTTAATAAAACAAACTAACGTTAAGCTCAGCTCAGCTGGTCGTGTAAACCAGCCTTCAGTCTGGTGCTAAACTTTGCTGTAGACCTAAGTAAAACTCGCTTTTTATGTCATGCTTGCTGAACATTCGTTTACGTTAGCGCTTTTTTGTCATTAAAGCATGCTTTCACTCATGATCATATGCAGTTTTTTTGGTATGTCTCATAGATCCCAAGGGTAGGGAAGCAAAGAGACAAAATTTCGTTTTTTATATTTTCATTTTTTTTTTAATGCAATGTCTGGAAGAAAATTCAAGTATGCTATGATGAGACCAATATAACTGATAATTTAATAAAGCAAAAATATTCTGAATTTTGTTGAACAATTTCATGAAAAATAAAAATGAATTTTTTTGTCTCATCGGTGGCACAATTCCCCTACAGTTATAGCGCACATAACCTACAGCAAATTTCGGGATTGCGTACTGAAGTTTATAATATAATTAACTCTTTAAACTTGCACAAAGCTAGTGGACATGATGATATACCCTCTTTCTTCTTGCGCCTAGGAAACGAAGTGTTATCCCACGTTCTGTCTGTATATTTTGGCCTGGTCTTTGATATTGGCCTTTTTCCTCAAATTTTCAAAACCGCGAAAGTCATAAAATTTTTAAATCTGGGAGTAAACAACAAGCTAACAACTATCGACCCATTTCTCTACTTCCGTGCCTATCTAAAGTCCAAGAAAAACTGATAAAAACCAGACTTGTAAATTTTTTCAAAAATAATAATGTTCTCTACGAGTATCAATATGGTTTTAGAGAAAACCATAGTGTCGTTCATGCCCTCCTTGACGTAACAACTACCTCGTATGATGCGATCCAGAATAAAAATTTTACTGCTCTTCTGTTAATGGACCTTCGAAAAGCGTTTGATACCGTTTCTCATGAAATTTTGCTAAAAAAATTGTCTCATTACGGCATCAGAGGGCGAGCATATGACTTTATCGAAAGTTATCTAAATTCACGTACCCAATTCGTTTCTATTAATAACTGTCAGTCCCAAACAAAACCCATAAATATAGGTGTACCACAGGGTTCTATATTAGGCCCCCTTCTGTTTCTTATTTATATAAATGATCTCCACAATGCCGTAACCAAACCTCGTTTTTTTGCGGATGACACTTGTCTTGTCTTGAGCAATCCTTCTCTAACTGCTTTAGAAACAAACTGCAATTTGGAACTAAAGAAGCTACAAAATTGGTGTAATGCGAACAAAGTTCAAATTAATCCGAAAAAATCTGCTTTCATTTTAATTCCCCCAAAATTAAATAACTTAAATCCCGAAATCAAACTTTCCTATGGTGATTCTACAATAACCGGTCTAGACTCTATTAAGTATCTTGGAGTATCTTTAGACAAGAAACTTGATTTCAAGATACACATTGAAAATATGGTCTCAAAACTTTCTAAATCTTTAGGAATCTTGAGCAAGCTTCGTTATGTTCTTCCGTCTTCTACTCTGCATCTCCTTTACTTTTCTCTTGTACATCCCCACTTACTTTACGGTCTCCCGCTTTGAGGTAGCACATTCTCTTCTTACCTTGCTAAACTACAACGACTTCAAAATAAAGCAATCAGAATCATCTCAAACTCATTTTCTTCTTCTATCACGCCGCAATTTCATAAACTTGGCATTTGGAAAATACACGATTTGTATACGTATGAAATTTCTAAATTAATGCACCAACACTCGAAGCAATTACTTCCTTCTGGTCTCCTTTCCTGTTTTAACAGCCTTACAGCAATACACGATCGACATACTCAATCAAAAACGCAAAATAATCTCTATCTTCCTAAATACAGCGCTAACCGTTGTCAAAAATCTTTCAAGTTTCAAGGGGCTAAGGTTTGGAATTCTCTCTCATCAGAACTAAAAACTCTATCCTATTCGCGATTTAAAACACTTCTAAAAAACAAATTTTTAGAAAGTTACCGTTAAATATATATTTACAATTTTGCAGCACAATTAAGAGATTGCTTCTAATCTCAAGGAACTACGGAAATCTTACCAACTGAAATTACTGCAGTATGATCCCAGGGTGGCTGCTTGACTTGTAGACCTTAATCGGTTCTTCGCAGTCTCCTTGTTGATGTAAAAAAATTTTTTCTCGTTTATATTGAACTTTATTACTTGTCCCTTGTGTTGCCCTAACTTGTGTTTGTTTTCTTTTAAGACATCAACTAAATAAATTGCTACTGACTGACTGACTGACTGAGCATTACGTCGTTGTGTAAATGCAGTAGTTTCGGTGAAAGCCGCAACACTTTGTGTAAAAACAGCGCGGCCTAACAACAGATTCTATAGATGAGATTCCTAACCACAAAACCGGAACATACTTTGATAGGCCCAGATTGACTGTGCTCTTCATTTTTTCCTGTTCACTGTTTTCTATTTTTTGGAACACCAACTGCTGAACTCGGTCAATGAGTGCTCTGGAAAGTAACAAAGCTTGATATGAGAATCAACCAAGTGCAAGCTATAGGGAAAGTACAAGCTTTTAAAAGGAAGCAAAACCAACTTTGGAGATAAGGAAAAATTTACTTTATTTTTTACGCAGTACCCACAAACGACTGAATTAAATCATAATTGAAGAGAAGAGCAGCCTACAGCAAAAACTGTAACGGCAATACCGGTAATTTATATAGGGTTGCTTATTGAATAAGGATGCATGCATTGATTCGATAGTACACGTTAACAATTCAACAATAATTTTTTCAATGTCTCTGTTTCAAGGATGATACATTGACAGCTGTAACCACTTACCCATGACTATACGGTTGGCGTATAGTGATTAAAGACAAGTGGGGGGAGGTCTTGAATTCGATTTCTGGGCTGGTCAAACCGGACATTGCAGCAGCGTAGCCAACAACTCGATAGAGCGGCAAAATTTCTGTGTTTTTCAAGGCACTGAATCGCGAAGACGGGCCCGCAGTTTTATTAATCGCTTCGGCGAAATACCGTGAGTATAGAATTGATTTACTGTGCAATCACTTACCCATTGTAGGGACTTTTTCCTTTCTTTTGTTCGTTTGAGCAGATTGCATTACTCAATCTTCTTAATTCATCATTCGATTTTGATGGTAACAAAGTTTGCAAGACTTTTTTCATTTCCCGAGAATCGATTCCGATTGAATCCGAAAGTTTCCGAATCAACGACTGCTCCTGCAAATGAAAGAAGAATGCTTTTATGTAGGTTTCGAAGAACAATTAATAGTTCCATCTTCAGCGAAGCATTCATGAGAATTTAGCAATTTTTGAAGCCTGTTTTTCCATCAGCTTGATCATGGAATACTTAAGGTAAAAATTCGAACTGAAAAATCGAGCTCTAAAACTAAATTTTTGTGTCGGTCTCAGTTTAGGCTTACACTTGAGAAAAACCTGGCAGACATACATTATGGTGACTGGATTATTGCGCTACTTAAAACGTTGCGATAATTGTGACATAATCGCCAACTATTGTGACACTTCACTACGATTTGAAGTGTTTTGTTCGTAAGAATACGTATATTGCGGAATAAGGTCAGAAGCCTTTTAGTAAAATATTACCAAGTGAATGAAATATGCCAGGTTTTTTGAATGATTTTTGTAGGATCGAATCCAGGACCTTGTACTTAAACATGGATGGGCAAACTTTTCACAGGAAGGATCGCGTTGGAAAATTTTTTGAAGCCGAGGACCGCACTGATTAGGGGAGCAAAGTAAAAAAGGTCGTCACGACCGCAAAAAGGGGCGGATCCGAGGGGGGATGTGGGGGATGTATCCCCCCATCAGCCATTTTCAACAACGCGTTGGATGAATAAAATTTTTCCACAATTTCGAATCTATTCATATCAATATGCCTTAATCGCGTTAAACACACATAATAATCGAAACTGTGCGAACAAAATGCATCACATTTGGTAAAGCACTTAAAGTTAGGGGCCAAAAATATGAACAAACTTTACCTAAAAATTGTTCAAAAAGCACTAAAATGGCCATTACAGCATGCAAATTTTCAAAAATTCTTCAGGGGAGTATGCCCCCGGACCCCACTAGAGTCGTTTTTGTTACCTTAAGTTGCTTAAAATTAACTCTGCAGGAAAAAAATTACGCTTGAAAAAGTGACGAAATTTGGTGCCCCCTCCCTGAAAAAATTCTGAATATTACTGGCTGACATGAAATATTTTCAAAGGGCTTATTTACGCCCGATTTCAGGTCAAAATGTCTTTGCATTAGCTAACATTCAACCTAATTCAAAATTTTATCCTTCCCCACCAAAACTTTCTGAATCCGCTCCTGATTACAGATAGCCTATTTTCCACTCAAAATCAAGTGAAGAGCAAATAAGTCCCGTCCGCAGAATGTCCTATATTCCACGCAATATCAGTAAGGAACAAAGTATATAGTTCTGTAAGTGCCCGCGGGCCGCATAAAATGATCTCGCGGGCCATAGTTTGCCACCCCTGTACTAGAGAGTCGAGCTCTTTATCTCTCGGCCACCCGGGCTTACGTCGCTGAATATGCAATTTGAGCTACAGATAGCCAAGCCCTTGCAACCGCAGGCTTCGGTATTGAGAAGTTATTGGTTAGCCTATTTGGCATACATCGGCAGCGAACATTAGTTGTACGATCCTTCGTTACATCATAAAAGTCTGAAGTAAACATTATTTCACCTGCAGCGTCAGCGTTTTTTCCACCTCAAGTCTCATTTCTCTTTTAATCTCAAAAAGATTTTGCACTGCCAAGCGTTCATTGTTCACTCGCGCCAAAGACCGATTTATAACGTCATCAGATACCTTAACAATGGATCCGATGGAACGTTCGTCGCTGCATTGTTGCTGAAAAAAAAAAAGATCATGATAATTAATCATTTTGCCTAATTTTTGTTTCATTTAATAGTGTAAGTATACTTCAATTAATTGTTTGTACAGTAAGTCATTCTTCGCTGCATGAGCTTTGAAACTTTACTGCAAGTACACAGTTGTTGCAGCAGAGACGTTCAGATTTAACATTTAAAAATCTCAAAACCATTTCAATCCCAAACCATAAATCCAAGTGGGAATCCGGAGTTGCTGCATTAGGATCGAATCCAAATCTAAATATTCCGGCAAAATTTGCATTTTTTTCATCAAAATTCAAACTATGATCATGCCTTTAAAATCTAAATCTAGTTCAAATCCAATGGGTAGAAAGTCTAAAATCCTCATCCGGTCAAATCAGCTAAATCCGGTCGAGTTAACTCCTAATCAAAATCGGAGACGTTTCCGGTTGGTAGTACTGCAGCTACGTATGCGCGTATGCAGTATCGACAGAATTTTCACAATATGTGCCAATTGAAGTGAGAATTAAGCAGTCGATGAACAGCGTTTAAACCGCGAAGTTGAGTTGCAATATTTTCTAGGTGTTGCTCTACAGCAGTTTTATAGTTATTCCTGAACTTTTCACTGGGTTTTGATCTTTTCGATTTCCCATTGTGATAGATGTAATAATTAGGGTCCTCAAAGTTATTGAATTTCGACGATTTTTACTAATCACCCTCAACAATATTCTTTTTCTATCTCGATACTTAACGAGGTCTATGGTGTGAGAAGAACCAGAAATAGTGGTCACGCAGATTCGGGCTTTAATTTGAGAAAACGTTTGGATCTAGTTTAGGTTTGACGAATACAGATGAAACACCACCGTTTTTTCAAAGCCAAACTCATGCAAGGATTGTTGATTATCATACTAGAAGCTCACTATGTTTTTGCTGTGTTTTGCTTCGAGTAAAGATTGTTTTGTTTCTCTTTTCAGCATTTCTTCTTTTCGCTTTTTCTCCAAACCAAACTTTCGTTTAATTTCTTCAGCCTGTGAAAATACAACAAATAGAAATAAACAAACATCGTAAACAATGAAGTTACTTTCCTGAGAGGTTCGAACGACTCTGCTGAGCATGTGGTTATTTTAGTCGACAACTGCCAGAAATATCAAACATATTCAATCAGTTGCAGCTGCAAAGTAAACCTGTCCAAAAAAATGTGCAACCTTCGGGCGGAACCTTCGAGTTTAAGCCATTTTAAAGAATGCAAGTAAGCAAAAAACTTGGAAGTAAAATTGTAAAAAATTCCTCTTTGTATGAGCTTACCTACCAACAAATCAAATCAAATTTTCGATATACGTCTCGCGGTATTACACGCCGAAGCGTATAAAACTAGTGGCGGGGTTCATCTTCACTTTTTAACAACGCGGAGACACACAGCTTTGAATACACCTCGCGGCAGTCGCGAGCCGTTGGCGACACTGCATCCGATTTGAACGGCCAAGGAATAGAACCCCAGAACTCGCGCGCCGCCAATACCAATGTTGTCAACCGGCCGGTACCTACCAACAATTTGAGCTTTTTATCCGAATGCGATTATTTTGCGAAGAGGTGAAATAGCTGTAGGACTAAAGCTGCGTGAGCTGGTTTGCGATTATATTTGGTCAGAAACGTTTCACCACGTTTTGTAGGAGTTATCGGTGCCTATGCTTTGCGGCGCAGACTTTGAAAATTGTGTGATAGAGGAGATATATTTTCCAAAGTTTTTGCTTTAGCACTCTCCCGGGAGGAATTGCTTAAACCAGGAGTTCTTAAACTTTTTGAGATGCGCCCCCTATTGAGGATACTAGCGAAATCCGCGCCCCCCCTTCCAAAATCAAACAAATCGATCGCAAACACAATTTAATAATTGCAATAAAACTGTCATTAATGAGAAGGATGCAATTGTTTTTTGGAAACCAGCAGCTTAATTCGTGGCTTTACGGATGATAGAGCACACCTCAAATCGGCTTCACAGTCAAGCTTGTTCCTGGCTTTCGTTTTTACATTTACGAGCGCAGAAAAGCCACTCTCACATAGATAAGTGGATGAAAACGGAAGTAGAGTATGAAGAGCCACACTACCCACTCTCTTGTAAATTTGCACATATTTTGCCCAAAAATCAGCTAATGCTAATTCTTCAAAGTCATCTTTTGCAGCAGAATTACATTTCATTTCCAAAAATTCCTCTTGCAAATTGTCAGGAAGAATATCCTCACTAATACGGAAGGGATTCCTTGTCATCTTCCATTCCACAAGTTCAGTGTCGCCCAAGTCTGGAAAAAAGCTTTCAAATTCCTGCTTCAAAATTTGAAGATGAGTCTCTATTTCGGTTTTAAGTTCGCCACCCAGTTCAGTTTTGTTTTTCTCAAGTGCAGAATCTAAATTGGAAAATGAAGCTGCATTTCCTTTTGCAACTCGGCGCTTCCACAGTCCCAACTTTGCCACGAAAGTTTGGATGGCATTGTAGTCATTGATACGGTTCGTATTCTTGCCTTGCAATAGCTTGTTTAAATTATTCAAAAATCAGAGTGTGGACTGCCCAATGACCACTTTGGTAGGCTAACTTCGGTTACCCTTGTTAAATTATTCAAGGCATCAAAAATGTCTACAAGGTAGGCTAATGCCAGTTAAAACCCTTCTGATGTGAAAGACGAAAGCAGATCCAGTTTCCTTCGGGCTTCGAGAAATACCGTCAATTCTTCTCTCATTTCATACACGCGAGCTATTACGTTACCTTTTGATAACCACCGAACAGATGTATGGAAAAGCAGAGTTTCGTGATCGGAATGCATGTCCTTGCACAGCTTAGAAAACAATCTTGTATTGACCGCACTTGTTTTGACAAAGTTGACGATTCGTATGATTACTGTAAGTTTATCTTTCATGCCAGGAGATAAAGTCTTGGCGGCGAGAGCTTCTCGATGGATCACGCAGTGAGAACCAACTGCATTGGGGCTTCTCCTCTTCATCCGGGCAATAAATCCACTTCGACATCGTAACATTGCTGGGGCGCCATCAGTGCAGATGCCCACAAGGTTTTCCCATTTCATATCATTATTGTCAAAATACGTGGAAACAACATTGAACATATCCTCAGCTGTAGTCGTCGTTTCTAGGGGTTTACAAAACAGCATTTCCTCTTCGATTGAAGAAGGTCCGGCAAAACGAACATAGACCAACAACTGAGACAATTGGGCAACATCTGTAGTCTCATCACATTGAATTGCAAAAAAAGGTGATGCGTGTATCTTTTCAAGAACCTGGAGCTCAATATCATTTGAGAGCTCATCGATGCGTGTTTTAATAGTGGAATCTGAGAGAGATATCATCGCAAGTTTCTTGCTGTTAGTCTCTCCCAACACCAGACTTGCTGCTTTTAACATGCATGGTTTTATCAAAGTTTCACCAAGGTTGTGAGGTTTTTTCGCTTGAGCTATCATTTGGGCGATTTTAAATGATGCTTCAACGGCTTCCGCAGGCGATGATTGGCGAAACAACTCACTGCTTGCAATCTTCATTTTTTTAAAAGAGTCTTTTTTGCTTTGAAAAAAAGACAAAGGTTTATCCTGATGGGAAGGGTGTTTGGTTTTTAGATGACGCTGCAAACGACTTGGTCTCAAAGCATCGTTGCTTAGATTTTCAAAACATACCACGCATTGTGGTACGACTTGCCCATTCACAGTAGCATCTATAAAACCATATTTCAGATAATCCTGGTCATAATTTCTCTTTTTTCCACTCATATTGCGTTAGTTTAATTGTATTAATGCTAAAAGTAAAACAAAATTGAATACTAGGCCTACTGACTTTTCAATGCTGAATTCTAAGCTATCGGAAGGCCATGTTCCAAGACTGACCTAGGTTTTGAGTTTGCTTAGCCTACTGATCTAAACTGGATCCTGTACATTTGATCGAATTTTTCCCCGGTAGTACGTACGCTTTCTGTAAAGCGTTCATTCGGGAAATTGTGTAAAGGTCATCTAAAAAGCTTGTATAACAACCGAGAAAATTCATTTATTACATCATTATAACCATTTGCGTCATTACAACATTTATTACATCATAGAACGCTTGACGTCTGGTGCCAGGCTTTTACAACGTAGTTGTTCAGTCATAATTATAGAAGCTACATAGCAACTTTAACAAGTTTTAAGTGTGTGATCTCCAACGCCCCCCTTTCGAACCTTTCGCGCCCCCCAGTTTAAGAACCATTGGCTTAAACGAAAGATAAGAAAAGCAGAACTGGTTTTATAAGCAAAAAGAGAGAAGTTTTGATTGCCTGTAAAGGAATAGTTACAAATGGTTTAAAGAGGTAAGGTTTCTGATTGGCCGAAGGAACTGAGTATAGAAGAAGAGGCGTCACTGGATGAATGAGAATCGTTAAAACCTTACTTCCGATTTGAATTCCTCCAATATCAATCTGCAGTTACGCGATGTTAAAATGCCCGATGACGTCATCACTTGTAGCAACGTCATCGTAAGATCCTCGTAAGCATGACGCTCTTGAGAAATAACAAGTTCCTGAAAAAAAAATGAACAATCACTCGAGAGCATGACCGAGGACCGAAACAGGAAATTTAAATCCGAATCTCACCCAAACCCAATTTTCATACAAAAACCTATCGACAAACTCAAAACGTGAGTTTGCTTTTAACTTTTTCGTGTTTTCTCAAGCTAAGATTTGATTCCGGCGCGAAATTTAACTCTGGGCCAAAGGCTAAAATGCGCAGTATTTTGCTCTACTCATATTGTTTCTAGTTCTTGCAACCATGCCTAATGCTGCCGTTTTTAGCTCCTCTTCTTGTACGCATGCATACGATGACGTTTAACGAATGCGATGACGTTTATCCCTTTGTTGCTTTTTTCCGTTTTCTTACACCGTTTTTGTATATTATTCCTCATCTCATTTACAGTAGGCTATATTCTTTGTAGCGTTAACGGACAGAAAATGACAGGTACTGATATTGCAGTATGTTGCTATTTACAGAGGTTACACCGAACAAGCAAAATACAGCAGACTTTGGTTGGTCCTCCCCCGCCTTGGAAATGGACCAAAGTATCTTCCACATTAATTACCTGCAAAATTTTATCCAATGTCGCCTACATTACAACATTTTGTACATTATGGTATTGGCCATGGTTAACCTCAAAGGTTTGGAATTTATGTTCTCGAATACGATGAGCATTTTAAATTCGGCCTAAAACCACACCAGAATTAAAAAATTGCGCTGTAAAACTGCTTACGTCATCGATTTTTCGATAATAACCTTTCAACTGATTGGATAATAAGATTCGAAGCGTGTTTCGTGACGTCATTGATCGATGACGTTTGTTGCGCAAGTCCATTTTTTTCTTGTTTTTCTTGTTTTCTTTCGTAACAATGCTCAATTTTTCTTGCAACTCGCAACGAATTTCTTCTGGGTCGTTTCCAGTTATGACGTCATTAATCATCATTTGTTTTTGCTCAATCTCATGTTGGAAATCTTTTCTTCGCTTTTCAAGATAACGCAAAAAATCTCTAAATATTAAAACTAAGTAATTTGCGGTCGTCAGAATATTTCAGCAGCTGCGCTGACAGAATCACTAGTTTAAACAAAGTGAAGCAAAATCGTTAGCAGATAAATGCAAAACATAAAAACAAAAATAGCAAACAAGCGCGGAATAATAGGAAGCCTATACTATAGGGCGCCAACCGCTCACTCTATTTGCAGTATGTTACAAAAATATAGTATAGTCAAACGCAAAAACAAACACTCAAACGCAAAAATAATGAATCAAACGCAAAAACAAATAATGAAGCGCAAAAATAAACACTCAAACGCAAAAATAACAACCGAAACGTTTGTGCATTTGGTTCAGTCTCATTTTTTTTTCTTCAAATATTGTCAAACGCAAAATAAATAATCAAAAAGATTGTACAGTTTTATATGTATATTTAATGCTTGGTTGGTCAATGGTCACGTGGTTTAGTTTGTGTTGTGTTGCCATTTTTTATTTTTGTTTAGTTTACGACCGTCACGCAGTGCATTTACATTACTAACAGTGGAATCGTGTGGCATCACTCTCTGTGCTCAATCAGTGTCCGGAACGAAAATGAGACAGAGCTTAGATGTTGTGTTGCCACTATTTATTTTTGTTTCAAATTTTTTTTATGAAATTTACAAGGAGTTTTTAGTGCACTTGATTGCTGGACTAATTTGGCAATAAATGAGAAAAGTGAGAAATTTTGGTATGGGGTAAATGATAAGTAACTATGGGGAGTACGAGGGGATGCAGTATGGGGGAGTATGAAGAATTTAAGGAAGTTTGGTAGAGTATGGATGGTGGGAAAATTGGGGAATTTTTGGTAGTTTGGGGAGTTGGGTCAAATATGGGGAATATGGAAGGAGTGGGGAAATGTGTTGGGGGATGGAGAATTGCGGGGGGAAGGTAAGAGGAGGTGGGAGGAAAGTTATGGGGGTGTAAGGAGAGCTGGTGTGGGGAAGTGTATTGGGGTGTGGGGAGAGGTGAGGTAAGTGTGTTGAGGTGTGGGGAGAGGATTCCATACCTCCTACATCTCCCTTCACTTCCCCACATCTCCCCATTACTTCTCCACACACTCCTCCTTTCACACTTCCCACTCCTTCCATATTCCCCATTCTTGACCCAACTCCCCAAACTACCAAAAATTCCCCCACCATCCATACTCCACCAAACTCCCCCAAATTCTCAATACTTCCCCATTCTTCTCCATACTCCATCTCCCCCGTACTCCCCATCAGTTGCTTCATCACTTACCCTATTATAGAATATACACCAAAATTTCCCACTTTTCTCATTCATTGCCACATTAGTCCAGCAATCAAGCCGGTTAGCTTAGTTGCTAAGGGCACGCTATCGGCGCGGGAGGTCTGGGATTCGATTCGACATCAAATTGATACAGTGTCGTCAACGGCTCGCCACCGTTGCGACGTTTCTTCGGAACAGTGCTGCCCAGGCGCTAAGCCCCGCCACTCGTTACGCGCTTCGGCGTCATACGGGGAGTATAATGAATGAATGAAGATCAAGTGCACTAAAAACTCCTTGTAAATTTTATAATCAAAATTAAAACAAAAATAAATAGTGGCAACACAACATCTAAGCTCTGTCTCCTTTTCGTTCCGGACACTGACTGAGCACAGAGAGTGATGCCACACGATTCCACTGTTAGTAACATAAATACACTGTGTGACGGTCGTAAACTAAACAAAAATAAAAAATGGCAACACAACACAAACTAAACCACGTGACCATTGACCAACCAAGCATTAAATATACATACAAAACTGTACAATCTTTTTGATTATTTATTTTGCGTTTGACAGTTTATTTTTGCGTTTGACAATTTGAAGAAAAAAAAATGAGACTGAACCAAATGCACAAACGTTTCAGTTGTTATTTTTGCGTTTGAGTGTTTATTTTTGCGCTTCATTATTTGTTTTTGCGTTTGATTCATTATTTTTGCGTTTGATTCATTATTTTTGCGTTTAAGTGTTTATTTTTGCGTTTAATTATTTATTTTTGCGTTTGAATATTTATATTTGCGTTTGATCATGTATTTTTGCCTTAGCTTATTTGCTTTTGCGTTCGGCTGTATGTTTTTGGGTTGGTACAAATATGCAATGAAACATACTGCAAATGGTGAACAGTTGGCGCCTCATACTGTATCATCTCCTTTTTCAATTAAAATTTCATCTATTGATGAGCGCCAAGCTTGGTTGGAACGGGCTTAACATTTTACAGCTTTTTTCTAGCATTTACCCTTTCAGTGCGTTCTTTCTTAGTTTGTTTCTTTGGTTTGCACCTTCATAATCTTCTGATTTTGAAAATGCTTTTTGACATCCTCGAACTCTTTCCAGTAATTTCGGTGAGACGTCATCAAACCGTGACGTCACGAAGCGAACAGTCGGTGTTAACAACATCACATCATCTGCATCTATTTGCTCATAAAAGCCAGTCATTTCGTCGCTTTTTTTCTCAAACATGGTCTCCAACCACGAATCTTGAACACCTTGTACACAAAGGTAAAGGGTAATAACAGACATAGTAGGTAAGATAACAGGAACTATAACAGACTCAATTACAAGTATGCGTGCATCAGCAATTCGTCATAGTGGAAGTTTTGGCACCTCCATCTTGTATTGTTACATCATGGTTGGGCTAAGCGTTAATATAGTTTATAAAATCTATTGATAAAAAGGACTGACAACTAAAATTGAAACGAACCGAAGTGCGCAAATAAAACGCCAAAGCGTGTTACAAGTGGCAGGGTCCATCTCCTCGGCTTAGCGCCTGAACAATACAGCTCCTAAAACACGCCGCAGGGTTGGCGACACTGCGTCCGTCGATTGAACTGGCTAGAGATTAAACCTCAGATCTCCCGCGCATATGCCGACATTGTTGTTGTACCAACTGGCATCGCGCTGTAAGGTTAATCTACGAACTTTAGAATCTGATTTACCAGCTTGCAGCAAAGATTCAGCCAAGAATTCTTTTTCTTTTTTGATGGATTTTCTTGTTTGCGAAGCCAACGAGGATAACTCACCTTCGTAGCGAAACGCAATGCGATCAAGGTCAATCTAAAATGTTAATGCCTTAATATCAGCAAAAACTAGACAACTTACTCATGAAGACCCGTTTGCACTATTCTTATTTCAGCGCTTAACCCCGTAAGCTCAGACTTTTTGGCGCCAAGGGTTTTTTTTTACTGTGCGTATTATCTGCATTGGAGCAACCTGTCTATTCGCGTAGGACCAGAAATAATAAAGAAAAACGATGGAGATGCTTAAGCGACCAAAATATTCATACCGTAGTTACGACTAAAGCGATTTTCTTACGGTTGTTTGTATTTTGCTTTCTAATCGGAGTTTTATTTTTTCTATTTTAAGTTTCATGTTGTGAAGTACGTCTTCAGTTTCGTCAATTGCGTCATGAGCGTCTGTGGAATGCTGCAGTTGATATTTTTTTCTTGTTGTGACGTAATTTTGAATGACTTGTCGCTTTGCTTTCTTCTCTTCTTTGCCGAAGTTTTCTTTTATGCTTAGTATTTTTTTGGTAAGCTTTTCTATAATGAGTTGTTGGGTCGTTTGAGATATCAAACCGCGCCTGAATAAAAAAGTCGAAAATACAAATCATAAAACTGAAACAAGCTGAAGCTAAGAGCCTATTCAGCAACAGTTACACCTTCGCTGATTTCAAACGATTTCTCAATCGAAAACTTGAAAAAAAACTAGAGATTTCAGTGCTATTTAGTTGCATATTTATCCTCCTATCACGAGAAAGCAATCAATGCGCTGTATCGAGCTTGCTTAAAATTTGCCTGCCATCTGTCGACCACACCAAGATGGGGGAAGCCCGCTGTAAGTGCCTTTCCAAACGGTACAACAAGTAAACTTGCCGGCTCGTTCTGCACGCAGTTCTTCAATGCTGCTGAGTGTCAAGCATGAAAGCTGTGAATATCAATTGTAAAGTCATTGGTTTGACTTAACTCGGAATCAAACCCGAGTCTACCGCTCCAGAGACGAAAGTTCTCAGCACTGGGCCGTCTTAGCTGTTTGGATAGGCCGCTATGTCATAGACCGCTAAAAAACCCGCTAGCGAGCCGATAACCAGTTTTTTTACTATAGTTCGCTAACGATCCATTTTTATGTTGTTTTTTTTTACTGAGCTGCTAACAGTTTTTGAAATCCCTTTAGGTTTGGTTAATGTCATTAACGGATCATAAAAGAAATCGGCTTTGGGCAGGCCGGGCATAATTTCTTTAATGAGTTGCCGGGTCCGTTACGGCTACTGGGTTAAAAGTTACTGACTATGAGCGGTCCGGGCTGCAAAAAAAATCAGCCCGTGCCATCTCTACAAACATCAAAAAGTCGCAAATACTGTTAAGTAAATAAGGTGATAGCGTCTCGACTTACGAACGTGTTACGTCATAGCTTACCTTTCGGCAACCTGAAGAATTTCCAGCTGCTGTGAGATCGTTTTTTCCCAAATTTGTTTTTCTTTTTTCAAGTTATCAAAGATTTTACTCATTCTATCTCCTCTGATTTCCGTAATGTGCTGGATTTTGCTGACATATTCGAGATAAATGTTCACCAATTCTTCAAGCATCTCATTTTCATACGTCAAAAGCAGCACTTGAGCATCTTCTATATTTCTGTAGTATGTAAAAGCTTCGTTGTTTTTGAAATTACACAAACTTTCCTTTCTTTTTTGCAAAACTGACGTCAGTCTTTTCATAAACACTTCGGCAATTTCCTCATTTCGATGTCGCTCTTCTACTAGCATCATCATGGCAACCTGAAACTGCAAACAAACAGCAATTTTTATTTTATTTTATTAGGTTGAGGACATACATTGATCTAACGATCCCTTCGCAGTCTCCTTGATGTCTGTTATCATTTTACTGTTAGTTTTGTTTATTTCCTAGCTGTGTACTTGACATCGAATAATAATAAATCAGTTCAGTTTACTTCTTTAACTTTCAACATTAGTTTTGACTGTACCACCTTTCATATGTTCTGAGGTACCGGTAGCTTTTTTTTCTTAGGCTCTTATGTTTGTTATTAAATTGTTCCCTAACATAGATCTAAGAATGTAGTAGGCCTACACAGTGAATTACTATTTTTGAATTGATGCAACAGCAATTGTGCTTATGCCTACACATAAACAATGCAGAAAAAAATATCAAAATACGCTCATTAATGTTAACAAACAGCAAGACAATATCACGCCTCTAAAAACAAAACAGTAAAAAACAAAAACAATGTATCTTTTCGCAGTTCGTACATCTTCTGGAAAATTCAAAAGCTTCTTTTTCCAAGTTTTTATTTCCTCAAACCTCTGGTCCTGACAATCTACGTCACTGAAA
This sequence comes from Trididemnum miniatum, assembly GCA_964006365.1. Lineage (NCBI taxonomy): Eukaryota > Metazoa > Chordata > Ascidiacea > Aplousobranchia > Didemnidae > Trididemnum > Trididemnum miniatum. Next base: position 3,459,873 of record OZ023250.1, read on the forward strand.
TCTTCCTAAAAAGTTTGATATTTATAGTGTTTTCACTAAAAGATTGTTTTTTTACTACTCTGTTAAGCGTAAACTGAGGATCAATTCCTATCGTTCAGTAAATCTTGATTAGACTCAGCTTTGGTAATCTGCCATTAAGTTTTTGTTGAAATTGATGGTCCCAATTACCATGAACTCGTGAGTTAGGTTTGCAATCCTTAACCTGACTTAAAAATTGTTTTTAAAGGTTGTTTTGATGTATACAATCTCATCTAATAAGGCTAAAAAAAATGCGTACTGATTTTTCATTTTTGGTTTTAACATGGAAGTTTGCAATTCGGTCTTTTGAAACAGATTTGGAACTGGTTTTGTATGTGTTAATGCATATAGAGGTTGAACAACTTGCCATGCTACTTACTTCTAGTTCGTCTGTCTGCTCCGTAGAAGTATCTGCAATGTCACAAGCATCATCTTCTTCTTCTACAACACCAGAAGGAGCAACGCTGGATACATCATCCTGTGCAACATGTAGCTACGTTACCTCGAAACTTGTGTTATATGCGTTCTCGCAAGGCAGGTGCCCGACATATATATCAGATTACGTAGTAAAAAAAAACACAATGATTTACTCAAAGACATGGTATCATAAAAAAAGTGAAAAGCTTAAAAAAATTCTTTTTCGCCAATCTTTTTTTTTATTAGTCTATATTTGTCGTAGCAACCTTCTTGCATGCTTGCGACCAGAAATAATGAAGAGAAAAGCGATGGAGCTGTACTTACAATGTAACTAGGTTTAGGTTAATAGGGTACTGTTGCTAATCTTACTTCGGACCCTTGTTGTTTTCCATGTAGTTTTAGAGCAAGATGTTTTGATAAGTCTGTTAGAGCGATATCTACTGTTTCTTCAAGGATCAATAATTGTTCAAGCTCGAGAATTTCCAAACCGTAAGACACCTGTTAAATTTTGTTAAACAAAGTTACAGCATTTATTTGAAATATATTGCGAATACAACTAAAGGCGCGTTTACCGACACGCGATAACAAGACTAAAATTATAATGTAGCCTAAATATATCTAGAAGGATTTTGCAGGTTTTCGCGTGATCGGTGAACAGTATCACAAACAAGGTGCAAAAAATTTTTGACGCGTGCCGCGTATCGGTAAACGCGCCTTAACACGTTATTTTCAATATGAGTTTGAGCATATCAACTACGTCTACGTCACTTCAAATAACGAAAACAAACCATTTTTGTAGAATGTACAGTATTATTTTGTAAAAAAAATGGTACGAACACCTATTTCAATGAAACAATTACCCTGACACATGCCCAATTTAAGTGATTCCATAGATCTTCGAGCTTTCTGCAACACAATTTAATTATGGCTAGGGCAAGCTCGCGTCTCTAAAGTCAATTTTTCATTGGTAAAATTGTGCAACGAAGTTTTTTGTAACAATCCTGGTTATAAGGGTATAGCCTACATTTTAGTTTATAAATTTCAATAGGTCAAAAAAAGTCAATCTTTTACCATTACCTCATTTTTAAGTATATTCTTAAAGCAGTAAAGTGAATTTTTCATACATTTTTTTAAAATGCTGCTTATGCCACCGAAAAAAACTGATTCTTATTGGCATTTTGTTTCGTTGGCAAATGCTGCTAATTTTTTTGCTGTGTAGGTTGCTGCACCGTATCGCACTGAGTGGCGCAATTATGAAGGTTTACGACAATTTATGCCACAGCGTTGCAATAAAAAAGTTAGAGCAAAGGAGAATCAACACAAGCCGTTTTTCCGATAGAAGTTAAGGTAATGTAGCACAGCACAAAATTGTTGACGATTCTTGTTAAAATAAATCTAGAACGCGTGTTCCCCTTCGCTACAATATTTATAAAGATTTAGTGTGCAAGCTCGCAAGTACTGTAAATGGTACTGTCTATTTTACAGTAGAATCGAAATGGTGATACTGACCGACTTCTTGTCCAGGTTTAGCTTTACTTTGTAAGGTCGGTAAGTATGATCTTTAAATGATGCAAAAAATGAGCTTCCAACACATCAAACAGTAAATCTGTGCATCACGATTTTCCCGGTAAGTTTGTGCATAATCCCAAAAATGAACTTTACTGCAACCTGTGCAACTGTGCGTTTTTTTGCACCAAACGTTTCTTAGCTTAAAGTCATCGGAAAACTTTGAAAAATCAAAAAGCGTTAAGCAGATCTGAGGCACAAATGCCCCAAAGTTTGCTAACATTTTTGAGAAGCAGTGACAGCAATTTTGTGAAAAAAGTGACCATGGCATTTTTGTCTGCTGATACTAAGTGCAATTTTAATCCGATTTGTTGTTGCGCGAATTTCATCCATTTGTTGATGTAAGCAATTGATGGAAATATCTTCCACACAGCTCCAACGCCAACAATTTTGTTTTCTGTCGGTTGTTTTGCAAAGCACCATACAATTGTTTTCTAGAATGCCATGTAAAGTGACGTAGTTTTATGTCATAACTTCTAATTGTTTGGTAGCTTATGACACTTTATGTACGCAAAGTCGCATTGTGTTCTGTCTGAACACACCTTTACAAATCCGAATCAGTCGTACGCTTCATTTTAAACAAAAAGTGCGTTGAAATTACGTGCAAGCGGTGCAAAGAATAAGATTATTGAATAAAAAATTTTGTAGGCCAAAACCAAGTTTGGAATGACATCAAATTTTGGTAAAAAAACAATTTTTTGAAACAAAATCACATTTTTTCATAAAATTTTGTTTTTGATGTAAAATCAAAATTTTTGATACAAAATTACAAAATTATTCTTTTTTTTTGTCAATCTTTCTGATATAAAACCAAATTTTTTTACATAAAAATAAAAATTGTTGATCATAAAACAAAACTTCTTCACATTAAATTAAGTTTTTTTGGTATAGGCCTAAAACTAAATTTTTGACAAGAAATTAATTTTTGGACATAAAATCAATTTTTTGACATAAAATTATGCTAAATATTTTGTCATAGAATCAAATTTTTTGACATAAACCAAACTTTGTGACAAAAAAATCTAAATTTTTTACAAAAAACGAAATTCTTTGATGAAAAACTAAAGTTTTTCACATAAAATCAAATTTTTTAATTGTACAACAAAATGTCTTCACATTAGTTCATGTTTTTTAATATAAAACCAAAGTTTTGACAAGAAACCATTTTTTGACATAAATTCAATTTTTTGTCATAAAATTATGCTAAACTTTTTGTCATAAAATTAAATTTTTTGACGTAAATCAAACTTTTTGACATCACGTTAAATTTTTTAACATAAAATAAAATTTTTTCATTTATAACCAAAGTTTTTCACATAAAATCAATTTTTTGCTTATGTAACAAAGTGTCTTGACATTAGTTCAAGTTTTTTGATGTGAAATCAATCCGTTTAATATACAATCAAATTTTTGATATAAAACAATCATTTTGTTATAAAATCAATTGTTTTGTTCTAAAACTTTAGCTTTTGGTAGGCTACAAAGCCAAAGTTTTTGGCATGAAGTCACAATTTTTGACATAAAATTAATATTTTATTATAAAGTCAATTTTTTGCTTAAAATCAAGTTTTTGGTATGTAGGCTAACCAAATTTGTTTGCAAAATACACACACCTCCTTCTCATTGGACGCAGTAATGATGTCAGCTATTGTAAGTTTGTCATCACGTCGTTGGTCTTTTGAAGGATTTTTGATGTCATGATCAGTGGTCTGTTACAAAACAAAAAGGATTACATTGTAAAAAGCTGCCACGAACTTCAAATCAATTCCTCATTAAACTTGTGCTATCATGCCAATGCGTACAACCAGTTGTGGAGAATTTCCTTGGCTTAGCGCCTGGACAACACAGCTCAGGAAGACACATCGAAGTTTTGGTGACACTGCATCCGATTTGACCAGCTCAAGAACTGAAGCCCAATTCAAAACTGACTAACAGCGTACCAACATCTGATGTTATACCAAGATAAAAGGTCTATTCATGCGAAAGTAACTCTTACATACTTTTTGAAATGGAACAACACCGGAGTTTGATCTGCGACAACATGCAAACAAAACAACAATCAAAAATCCAAGAAACAATCCAACCAGTAAACATATGATAATGACGAGAATAGACCAACACCTAAATACATTAGAGTTTAATTCTCTTCACAGCATCTGTTTCAACCTTGTCAGATATCATCAGAGAAGACATGCCCTGCAATTTTACTTGTTATTTTTATCGAACGAACCAACGGTCACAGAAAAAACAAATATGTTCATTTATTAGAGAAAAATGAATAAATTTTACTACAGTCATCGACTCATTATAGCATTGATTTTATGCAGGTTCTATTTCCGACTACGCTAGCGCATTTTTAAGAAATAAAGAAAACGTGCATAAGTAACGTATTGCATTACTACATCACAATTTGACAATAGCACGACACAATGCAATCACACGTAATTTTACAATCACATGTAATACTTAAAACGGTACTTGACTAAGGAGAAAAAATAAATCCGCTGTAAATCTCCAGTTTTGAGATTGAGATCTCCAGTTTTGAGATTTACAGCGGCTTTATTTTTCCTCCTGCTATTTTCGTCCCATATTTATTGTATTCCGAGGTACTTGACTAGCTCTGGATGGTTATGACACAATTAAACGGATGTACCGGTAGCCTACTCTTGAAAACAAAGTTTGTTCAGTACACTCATTAACCGATTTTAACTGAGAGGGGTGGGAGTGTCGATTTGACTCAGAGTGTTTTCAAAGTCAAACGGTTGACTGTAGAACGGGGAAGTTTCTTGACTTTTCCTAAAATTTATTTCTGTGTGTATGAGTCTTCAAAGTAACCCTCTACCTCTTTAGGTTTAGTTACAAATGTGCATCTTTGACAGGTACCTCAACTTTTTGCGGCATTTCAAACATTTTTCCGATTTGAGGGCCTAGATTCATGCTGAGTTGGTAATGAAAAACTCATTGCGTCTTCCACGCGCTAATTCTCACGTCATACGTTGTGCAAAGGAAATATGTCTAGCGTGCAACTGTCTCAGTGATTTGCGTGAGGCTACAACTGACCTATCTACCGCGTTTCTTTTCACAAAATTATTAAAATAATGCAAAGCTGCTATTCAATGCCAATTGCGCGAGATAAATTCGAAGTGTTATTTCGCTTCTCATGCAAAACAATGTTACTGTTTTTGCTACAAAATAATCAAAAGATAGCGATATTATTATGCCTTGATTTTGGCAATGTGAAATTGAAATAATGGTCCGCTTCTCAGACAAAACAAGGCAATTCTGTCCTTATGCCGATAATTCTTAATTTTTGCTTTGTTCTGTTTATTTGTGTTTTTTTTATTCGGTTCTGTCTTGGCAAACGTTTTTGCAACCTAGTGGTAAAATCTTGTGCAAAAAAGTCATTCAGTAATACGGTACAAAGTAGGTTACTGTAGGTTGGGCAAACGACATGCAGTATACTTGGCAAACATTCTTGCACCCATACTTTCTAAACTAATTAGAATTTTCAGTTTTCCTTGAAGAAATGCTTCATGCATCTAACTTTGACAAAGATAGCAACGTTGCCACCCATTGCTGTACCGTAGACTAAGAAAAAGCGCTGAATAAAAACGAGAAAAACATCTCACAATGACATCATGTATTTTTTTCTTTTGCACGACGGGACAGTTCAATCTGATTCTGTTGTTTGCTATAAAAGTTCACACCAAATTTCTAACTAACCAAGGAAAGAATTGAATATACGATAAGTACTGTGCGGGAAACATCAATATTCTTTCTGCACGCGGTGGCCCGCGGCACACGAACAATCGGATAAGAAAAGTAAGAAGTTTGTTTTCTATACATGTATTTAATGACCATCAACATGGAAGAAACCAACAAAACTGAACTGCTTTCGTTTATTGGACCAATATTTTTACTCGGGGCGTGGGGATTAAATTTGCATAAACGGTGGATGAATCATTCAGTAAACGAAGTGTTCCAGATTTTGGAGCAACAATGAGCAAAAATCGCTTTCGTTTTATGAATGCCAGCATTGCGTTTGACGACGTATCTACCCGTCAATCACGTTGAATACGTGATGGGTTTACTGCGTTGATTGTTAATTTAAATTGTAGTAGGCTACTCATCTTATTATCCATGACAACTTGAGCTTGAATGAAACATTGCATCCAAATAGAACTAAAATTTCGTTCAAGCAATACAATCCAAGTAAGCCAGCTACTGTAAGTATGGTATATCGTTCAAATCTTTGAATGCTACTTGGTACGCTTACACTTACAACTGCATTTTCCCCTACTGTGGCAAGGCGATATCTGACCGCAAGCCATATTACGTTGCTGGAGTCGAGAAAAAAGTAAAACATCTTATTCAAAAGCTGCAACAATTTTCGGACCTTCAAGGGCGCAATATTACTTCTGATCGACATTATGCCATTGTACCATTGGCTTTGTGGTCACTTGATCAAAGCATAACATGCGTGGGTACACTTCAATCAAACAGAAGAGGGCTTCGTGAAGCAATAAAGCAAATTACCGGACGAGAGTCATTTTTCTACGAATATTTTGGGAGAACGATAAGAGCAGGTTTGTTTTGCATTCATAGGCTACGTTGTCTAGACTAAAAGTACAGGTTTGCGCAACGTGCTATTGCTTTCTACTGAGCAACCAATTTTGTGCGTGAGCAAAAATCTCAAGAGGAAACCTTCGATTAATAAACTGTATGATTACACAAAAAGTGGCACTGATATTGTTGATCAACGCATGGGCACTTACGCACTTTTGTCTGTGGCAGCTTTCGCTCCTCACGTTTTAGACACTTGTCGGGTGAATGCCTCCACTATAACTGGTCTAAATAAAGGTCATGATTTCCGAAAGCAAAAAATCATTCGTCTTTGTGTTGGATCTTGCTTCTAAATTAATTTTGCCTCAAATCAAACAGAGGCAGTTAACAGGCCTCCAATTACTAGTGATTCGTAAAACGGAACTAACGCTGGGATATGAGTTGAGCAAGAAAACAAGCACGTCGCAACTGACTAAACATATCCGCCAAAATCTTCCGTAAGAAAACGATGCGGCCTTTGTTGCACAGAAGCATCCGGGCCTGGCCAAAAAAAGTGTAAAGATGGCAGCATGAACCTGTCCAAAAGTCAGTGCCAATCCTGTGCAAAACCGGTGAGTTCAAACCATCTCACAAGTCTTTGTTTGAGATGTTTGAGTACTAATTGAAAACTAAGATGACGTGTTTGACTTTGAGCGATTATATTCCGAAATATTTTTGTGGGTTGACGTAAATGGTACATAATTGATATGGGTAGCCTATAGACTATTTTACTTGAAAATTTGTGAATTTGTGCACTTTAGGTACTCTTGACAAAAAGTTCAGATTAGAAAATGCAGCTCTAAATTGCCATTTGCGCATTGCTGTATGCATGATAAAGTGATTACATTACTTTACTGCGTAGGCTTAGCTTATCACACATTTTGTTAATTATTACACCAGCGTTGAAATGGATTTGCAATTATTGTTTCGGGGCTTGAGTGCAATTATAAGCATAACTGTCCGCATTCGATTTTTTTATCATAAAAAGACTTTCGTTTGATTTCTCATACTGACTTCTGGCAGGACACCGTATGTTTCAATGACATAAATGCTTTTTTAGAATGGCCGAAAGTATAGCTCGAGGAAATACGGACAAGATGTTATTTGTGCGAGCATTTTTGCGTAAGTTTGGCAGCCCGCAGAGGAAGCAATATCGCGCCATATGATTGCACTAAGCGTAACATAATTGACATGCGAAGTAAAACATCATCAAAAATAGGCACCTTTAGTAAATCTGCAAAATTTAATCATAAAAACTAATTTTATGAAATTTATTTTTACAGCCTACGAGAAGAATGTAAGACAACCTTAAAAAGCAATGGTGGCTGTCGCGTTTGTAGTTTTCGAGAAATTAGCTTTGAAAACTTGAGCTTGTTCGACACCCCCCTCCAGGCTGTAAACATGCCTGAAAACCCCAGTTAATATACGGTTAATCTTGTTAATACCATGCACAGGCCGTGTAAATGGTGTAGTATTCCTTTTGAATGCAAAGTTCTAAAGAGACTGATCTTTGGATGGAAAGCTAAAAATAAAAAATACGGCGATTGAAAAAGTGCGAGTTGTGCGCACACCTTAGCCAGCTCACAGGCAAGCCCAGACTAAATCACAGGAATACGTTTGTAAATGCATTGTTTACACTTAAAAGCTGTCAAATCTTTATTAAGCTTGCGATATTACGCTGTAACGTGTACCGAGTAGCGGGAACCCATCTTTGCGGCTTAGCGCCTGGGCACCATTGCCTCCCTCCTCAAAAAAACACGTTGCAGTGGTGGCGAGCCGTTTGGTGACACTGTGTCTTATTTGACCACGCCGGTTTGGTATCCCAAACCTTCCACATCGATTAAGATGTCTTTAACTGCTACGGTATACCATCAAACCTGTGAGCCGATGCATTTAAAACATTTTTCAATTATTCACTATTTATTTGAGAATGAAAAAGCATTGACAATCACTTCATCACAGCTAAGCAACAAACCTGCTAAAATGTATATTACAAAACTCACATCGTCGGTTAAGAAGTATGTAATGTTGGTGGTGATAAAATGAGGTGACAAAATTCCTTCTCCCAAGCTATCCAACGTTGCGTAATAAGAAAACTGAAGCGTCGTTGGATCTAAAGCATATTCAAACACAACAATAATTGAAGTCATTCAATTTTTATTTGCTTTATTTATTTGGGATATTTAATCAAATCTTCATTATTCTCGCAGAAACAAATAGCGGGGCATACTTACGCGACCTAGCGCAAAGGCAACACAGCCCGAAGAAATGTAGCAGCGGTAGCGAGCCGTTGGCTACACTGTGTCCGATTTCACTGGCCCGGGAATCGAACGCAAGACCTCTCGCGCAGATAGGGACGTCTTTAACGACTACGCCAACAGGTCGTTATTGTTTTCATTCTATATTTTTTGTAGCAATGATATTTTCATGATAAAATTAACTGAGCTACGCGAATATTCTAACCAATATAAAAGAATGAAATTATGCATGGCAAAAACAGAGGGCTTTCAAGCTAAATTACTTACTTTCAACGAACCCAGCTGGGTATTGCACCAAATTCGGCTGAATGCTGAGCAAGTTTTGATTTGGAGTGACGAAATCGATGACATCCAGCCCGCTCACGAATTCATTGACAGTTACGTCATAAATTATGGAGCTAGTGCTGCCATTTACAGAAATGAGAAAAAGATCTGGATTACTGACTCCTCGAAATACCTAAAAACGCTACAACTCAAACCCTACACCCTATAAACTATCATGAAATTTTGATATCGGGTCATCAGACGCAAAGCAAAGTACAGGCTTGCAAAGACTAGTGCAAAAATATGCCACAACACTACAGTCATTTGCGTAGAGTAAAATGGCAGCAAGTATAGATACTTAGGCAGTGTACGATAAACTCAACTCGTATCTATGAACTGATGAGTATTAATTGTTTGTTTCTTAGTAATTCGCTGCTTACGTTATTAAAATCATATCGATACCAAGCAAAAAAAAGTGGTTTTGCGTCACAGTCTGCTATTTTTCGTAAATACAGTGGCTACTTCACGAACTTTGTAAAAATTTGCATGTTATGCTAATGCAAGAAAAGTTAACTGTTCATAAAATGAATGCAGCAAATTTGTGAGCAAATTTCTGCGCCTAAACTAAAATCAAAATTAATTTGCTAAAGCTCTTAAACTTTTGATGCTGTTTAAATCTAAAGTTAGCCTAGCTTGATGTTGTGAAGTAGAAACTGATTGACTTGTTATACTGGTTACTACTGCTTATACCAGACTTGGGACTTGGATTGGAATGTTCTTTTAAGGATTTGTTTTGGTTGTCATGCGCCTTATGAGACCCATAAGGTCGAAACATTGCGCTTTGTCGTGCATTATTTTGTGTTGCTGGTTGCTGGTATTTTACACTGGTTGTGCTGAGTAAGTTTATGTATCAAATATTTGGGTTTCTTACATCTTCGCCTGGGTAAGAGTGATTCTGCCCCCATTTGGTTAATACGGGTTAGGTAAAGAAAATAAGGTGGGACATGCATTAGTCACATTCACAACTAAGATATTTCTATGATGCTGTGATAGCTTATTAGGGTTGTGTATGTTGAAAAGTTCTTGAAATTTGTATTTTTAGAGTTTGTACTGAAAAAAAGAGCTAATGATCAATGTAAGAATTGCCACGAAATAATGACAAAACTTTGTATCAGCTGGCTGAACCAACCATAAAACTCACATTCCTGTTGTATTCATTAAAAATTCTGAAAATGTTTGTTAACTTTAAAAATAAAACTTACTTGTATTGCTTTTGTTGACGAAAACTCAGGCGTAGTTACAACAATCTCTCTCTTTTCTCGCGAATTCATCTGAATTTTTCTCGCAAAGAAACGGAACTCTCCGGTTTTAGCTATAAAGTTGTTGGAGGTAGTTTCTAGATCCAACTCAGTTTTTGATTTACTGGCTGGAAAAAATAATAGCAGTAGAAGAAGCGGAAAAATGAACTTTGGATTGAGCATGATTTGTACCAAACAGGCTAGCTTCATTGCACAAGTTGCTTCATGCGTTTCATGTTGATTTTTTCGGATAGATTTTTAATAAATCTGTTTTATTGGCGCATTTCTTTCTTTCATATTGCAGATATTTCAAAGGCTTGCGTTCAATTTCACCTTGCTTCACGCTTGTCGCTTCTTGAAATGAATAAGAATATTTCCATTGTAGCCTACTATACAAACCGTAACAAACGCGATTACGTCACAAAGCACATAATTCGACTGTTGATTGTGCGACAACTTTTGTCAATAAAACGATGAAAAGAAGCAAAGCCTTCGATAAACACTATTCAGCGTTGCGATGGATTATAATCGGCAATTTATTGTGACAACATAATTACTACAAAAGCTCAAACCTACGGAAAGACATTCTGTTGTACGTGAACTCAAACGTAACGAAAAATAACAACATAGGCCTATCACAAGTGTTTTAAAACAAACACTGAACTCTCACTTTAAACGATTTAAATTGAAATCAACTCAAATTGAAAAAAGTGGACCAAGTGGTTTTAATCCCAAGCAATCATTAACGTGACAACAAATTCAAACCCTAAATGTACTCGCGGTAATACGCCGAAGTGTCAGCGCGTAACGAGTGGCTGGACCTATTTCCTCCGTGTGGGTAGCACAGCTCCGAAGAGACGTCATAGCGGTGGCCAGCCGTCTACAACACCGTGTCCGTTTTTACTCGCTCGGGAATCAAATTCATAATTCTCGCACCTACACAGCCACGTTTTTAATTACTCCTCAACTGGTCTGTCATGTGACCGATAATCAAACTAGTATACCAGTCTATTATTTATTATTTATTTTATTATTATAGCAATTGACGGCCATTTTGCCGACTACTTCAAGCTGGAAAAATCCCGTTAGAGGTCATATGCCACCAAATTAGCCTTTTGCTTAATTTTGGTCTTATTCAAGAGTTTATACCTATAAGAAAATTTCCTAATTTTGTACCATATAATGGAGAAATAAGCAAGTTATGACGCTCCAAATACGCTATTTGCAAAGTGCTCGAAATATTCCCACGGTACCGTGACATCACTGATGAACCACTGCCCGTTTCGGCGCTAGACTAGACCTGAGACCTGACAGTTACTGGTAAGGTGGAAAATTTGTACAATATATTTGCTTCCCTTGTCAGAGTAAAAGAATGTAGGTGACAGAGTATAAATGTGTAGTAAACGTGAGTAAACTATGCTAATTATTTTGTATTCAGTTGCATATTAAATCCTCCTATCGCGAGAAAGCGATCAATGCGCTGTACGAGCTCGCTTACGAACGAGTTGCCAGCCATCTGTCTACCACTCTACCACACCAAGATGGGGGAATCTCGCCAAGTGTTTTTCCAATGGCACAACAAGTAAACTTGCCCGCTTCTTTGAAGTAAACTTGCTGCCTAAGTGTCAAGCTTGCCGGCTGATCGTCAAGCAGGGAAGCTGTGAATAGTTTTAAAGTCATTGGTTTGACCCGACTTGAAATTAAACCCAAGTCTACAGCTCCCGAAGCAAACGTTCTTACCACTCGGCCATCTGATCTGTGAAATTATGTATGACTGCAATAAGATGGCTGCGTTAGATGGTACTGGCATGCAGTAGCTAGATGTCACTTTGAGCAGGGGCGGATCCAGAAAGTTTTGGTGGGGGGGATGTCATTTTAAATTAGGTTGAACGTTAACTAAATACAAAGATGTTTAGACCCGGAAACGGGCGTAAATAAGCCCTTTCAAAATGCTTCATGCCAGGAGCGTATTTAGAATTTTTTTCAGGGAGAGGGCACCGAATTTCGTCACTTTTTATTTTTTCAAGCTCAGTTATTTTTTCAACCCCGGAAAATTTTTGAAAATTTGCATACTGTAATGGTCATTTTAGCGCTTTTCGAACAATTTTTAGGCACAGTTTATTCATATTTTTGGCCCCTAACTTTGAGAGCTTCATCAAATATGATGCATTTTGTAAGCACAGTTTCGATTATGCGTAGGCCTACGTAAGACGATTAAGGTTTATTGTTATGAACAGGGGTGCAAATCTATGTTGAGCATTGGGGGAGATGATTTTGCAAAATCGACCATTTTTTGATATTGGGGGGGACGATCTAGCAAAATTGACACGTCTGCAGATGTCCAACTTTTTGCCCAAAATGAAGTGAAAACCAAAAAAAGGTCATCACGTTCGCTGATGCCCAGTTTTAGGACATGAAAATATTGGGGGGTGCTTCCGGATTATTGGGGGGATACATCCCTCCATGGATTTGCACCAATGGTTATGAAGAGGTTCGAAATTATAGAAAAACTTTATTTATCCAAAGCATTGTTGAAAATGGCTGGTGGGGGGGATGCATCCCCCACATTTCCCCCCCCCTGGATCCGCCCCTGACTCTGAGCTGTAATAACTGGAAGTCAGCAATTGACCATTTTGAGTTAGGCAGTAATACTCGCTGGCAGTAGCCTATCAGGAAAAGCTATCCGTATTACTGTAGTTCTGTGCATCTGCTGCGGTGCTGGCAGAGTATGTAGGACATGGTTTAATTTATTCGCCATGATGATTTTAAAGACAAGGGAAACAGCTTAGTCTTTTAAGTATTAGGCTATGCCAAAATTAGCTGAACAACAGAATCGATAAAAGCGCAAAGTTTGATCTTGTTTTCATGTACAGAATAAGTGAATACTTTCCTATAGCGAATTTATTATATTTCTTAAATAAACCCAGCCTGATGGTGATTTGTGCTGTAGCTCAATGGCTGCATGGTAGTCTACATTTCAAGGGTTTTGTTCCTTCATCTTCTCTGCTAGTTGTATCGCAAACCCTGCTCAATTAACCTTTTATATTTGAAACTGCCTTATTCCGCTGCAGTCTAAAACTCTGAGACTTGCGCTAACTCTTTGAATTATTTATCTATTCAGGGTTTATTTAACATTTTATATCTGAAACTCCTGCTGACATACGAACAAGTAAATTTCATAAATAAAATACTGTCTTTTCTTAGAAGCTTTTTATGGGGCTTCTTGTTTGGCTTGGAAAAATTTGAAACAATAATAAAAAATACATTAAAAAAAAAACGATACGTTTTGTGAACTAGGTAGGCGCCGTTTGGAAAAGATCGATTCGGTGATACACGTTTCATCAACATATTTTGACCATTGTCCGATAGAGGCTATTTATGGAAAATATCCGACTTATATATCCCTAGACAACCACGCCGGTCTATTGACCGGTAAAAAATCAAATTTTTGCTTTATTTTCTCCAAAGGACCTCATATTCTGTTGATATCTCGTTTAATCTTCGGATTTAGTAGCAAATACATGCTCAAGAAAAAAAAAAAATTTTATTTCCGGAAACTTTCATAAAAATCATTAATATACCAAGAACAACCACACCGGTCAATTGACCGGTAACTAGAAGACACTGATAAAACTGCAAGCAATTGTTACATCATTAGCACAAAACAAAATTTCAAAGAACGATTACATTCAAGACATGATATTTTAGTCTTGCAATAAAAAAAAAGATTTGCGCAGCAATTTGGAACATGACCCACACAACACACATACGTTTTACATACACTGCTGCACTGGCTCCGTGTTTTATTCTTCTGACAATATCTGCAAGTGATTATTTTACCAGCAAGTAATGCAGCAGCTACTTCTTTAGTTGTGGAAGTGTGTTGTGCGAATTGTAAAGGCTGACTTGCAGCGGCTTGTTTGTGTTGTTCAGCGGTACACAACATTTCTCCTAACTGTATTAGAAAATCACGCCTATTGCTGCGCGTCATGCCTATATCCCTGGCTATCACAAATGAATCTGGTCAGCACTGGCATTCATATATTGTCAAGAACTATTTTTATAGCGCTACTTAACAGGGATTCGATCTCCTTGTATAATACTGCGCAAAATGAAATGTCACTCGTATTGAAGTTTTTAAGTAATAGGGCTATCACGTGATGCTCTAATTTTCTCACAGTAACACCTCGTGCCTAATCAACTACAACCGTAATCACGTCTTTTTTATTTCGCCTGTAAACTTGTATATATCTCTTGCACCTTAGAAGAATACTGTGTGTCACTGGCAAGCGTTTTTTTTATATACGTTACTAGTCACAGAGCAAGCATCTTGAATTTTATCTTTTTACCGTGGAAAACTTCAGATATTTTTTACTGCTGATTTTATTTGTGAAGCTTTAACTCTCCGGAAGAAAAATAAACCAAGTTTGTTTTGAAGTTGAGTAAGTTTGGACAGCAGTGAAGGCTAATAGCGCTCCGCTTTAGCACCAGATACGTACTCGCCGCCATTGCGGTGGTGATTCGTAACATAAAGAAAAATATCTGAAGACTATTGCCAGGAAACCGTCAAGAAAGCATTCCGAATTGTCAGATACTTTCAAAGGAAACTCTTCTCAAGTTCAAAGAAAGCTATTAACTTTGTTGATTTTGTTTGGATTGGAACAGTTTTGTAGAACTTGTGGATTGTCAGATTTACTTCAGCATTGGCGTTACATAGACCCAGTGAACTTATTTACCTGTGGCGGTATACTTCGGACTGACAACCACACTTCGACGGTACTGTTGAGGAAACAACAACACCCTTCCATCCTTAAACTTCACGAATTCTACTGCTTGGACACTTCCTTGAGTTCCTTATAATCGTTACGGCAGGAAATTCCCACCTCGACGACTGACATTCTCTTCGCGTTGGAACTTACAATTACTGTTCGACTGCGATTTAATTCTTGTCTTCCAACACTTCGAGCTTCGATTGGATTCCAGTAGTGGTCTTGTTCCTGGGATCGGCATCGTGGAACTGCGTAGTGCGGTACGTTGGAGACTTCGAGTACGCTAGAATACTTCTCAACTTCGCTGGAAGGATCGGGAACGTGGGACTGCGTGAACGTGCAGACTTCGGGTACGCTGGAACTACTCCTGGACTTCACTGGAGAGGTTTTTACTTTATTATTTTGTTTTGTTTAAATATTTGCTACTTAACTGTTTTTATTATTGCTTTTAATTATGTCGCATGTACCTACAGAAAAGGGTAGCGTAGATGTTGCCACGGGGTTGATTGGTGATGATACGGGAGGGAAAATACCGGGACCTGATACTCAAATGGGACCCCATACCAGTCAATCTGCACCCTCTAACTTGAACAAATTTCGGAAACTTCTTACCTCTAAGCGGCAATTAGTGGTGCGCATGAGGCGTTTTTGCGAAACAGCAAACGAATGTAAGTCGCAGCAGCAATTCAGCGAATGTTCTGAAACCCTCATCAATATTCAGTCCGCGTATAATCAATTTAAAAGGGCAACTGATGAAGTAACTAATTCGGAACTCGTTGTTGAACTGGTCGAACAAGTGGCTGACCAGTTCGAGAATTGCACTAAACTTCACCAAAACGTTAAGCAACATTTCCTTGTTTGCGCTTCCAAGAAAGTTGCTAAACATTTAAACTGCGATCAAGGTGTAGCTGAACTTAACCCCGCCGACAGTGTCTCTCAAGTGACTGATGGGATTAGCATTACATCTAGTAGGCTCGCCGCACGTCAAATTAAACTAGAGCTTAAACGTGCTGAACTTGAGGCTAATCACAAACTTGCTTTGGCACAGGCACAGGCTCAAGCGGCTCAAGCACAGGCGCAGGCACAAGCGGCACAAGCTCAGGCGGAAGCCCGGCGTTGCATTGAGGAGGCCAGACTCGACGCAGAGGAGAAACTTCTTACACTTTCAGAGTGTGGCTCGGTAGCGGTTTCTCGCGGGCGTCGTTCAGCTTCTTCCTCGCAGCGAGTGGAGGGCTTGCTTGTAACTGCTGAACGCCATCTTGATATGCAAACCTTTAGAGAAATGCGCCAGGGTGAAATCGGCGATGGGTCCCCAGATTTTAACTTTTGGCCCGTTAACATGGGATCTGCACCTCACCCCACTCAGAGCGTAGAACAAGTTCAACCTAATGCTAAAGAGACCTTTCGAAAGAGTGCTCCTATACCATTAACACCGTCTGGTAATAATGTGCCCGTGTTTCCTGCGCAGAATGATGTGGGTGAATCTACATTAAAAACCTATTTAGATCGCCAAGGAAGAAACGAATTTATTAATTTAGCCAGTCAAATTAGTTACGATGGTAAAAATATAGCCTTCGTGTTTTTCGAAAACCAAATTCGAAAACTTATGGCCGAAAGCCCTTACGACGAGCGACGTCTCGAAGTATTGAGAGCTTCCTGCGTCGGTCAACCCCGAGAAATGGTTAACCTATTCTTAGCTCCCATGAAAAACATGTCGACGTCACAGCGTATCGAAAAAGCGCTGGATCGTCTACGCCAAAGGTATGGCGTGTCGGGAGGCCTTACGTCAGAACCTAAAATCATGGATGTTCGTTACGGTCCCAAGGTGATATTTAATGTGGCTTCACTTAAGGCCTTTAATGAAGACTTGAACACTCTAGAGATATTTGCTTATGCCCATGACGAAGTTGGGAAGCTTTCAGGGCAGTTACTTTTGGACACAGCGAATCGCCTACCCGGGGTTCTTAAACGACGTTATCTTGACTATTTGGCAAAGATGGGACTTAACTTGAACCAACCTGGCTTCGATTCTCTGCGTAATTTTATCGTACATGAGCTCGAAGTCATGACGTCAGATTATGCTCAAACATTTTTTAAATCTGATGAGAAAGAAAAAACTCGTGAACTCAACAATGGGCGCTATAACCAGGTCCGGGTAAGGCAAGTGACTGTTAAAACGAATAACGAAACGCAAGAGTTACCTCACAAAAAAGAACCTGCGTCAACTACAAAGTCACTTAGCAGCTTCGGACGTCCTACTAATAACAAACCGCCTCCTGCTTGCTTTGTCTGCAACGAACCAGGCGTTAAGCATTATATTGCGAATTGTGACAGATTTAAAGAGCTTTCAATAGAAAGACAGCGCCGAATAATAATAGAAGCTGCCAGGTGCCTAAACTGTCTTTCCACGGGTCACGTTGTCCGCAACTGTTCCTTTAGGTAAAAATGCAGGAAGTGTGGGCCGAACTTTAATATCAAGCATGCAGATGTTTTGCATGACTACTACGCACGGTCAAGTTCTGTTGACCTCGGGGCCGCTGAGACAGAAAGTGGTCATGACGTTCAATCTCCGGCTGATTGTAATGGGCGGGACTCGGTTGAGAAAAACGAAGTAGTGACGAGAATGGTTAAGCCAGGATGCAACGCGGTACTGTTGCGCACCAGTGCTGTGAAGGTCGTAAACCCCGACACCGGTAAAGCTACCTTTGCGTATGCGCAGCATGATACTGCGTCTCAGGCAACGCTAATCTCAAAAAGCTTGAGAGATGAACTCGGGCTCAGCACTGATCACGATCAAGCCACTGCTATTCGTACGTTAGCCGAACAGACGATTTCTAGTCATGGAACTACAGAGTTTCAAGTTGAATCTCTTTCTACCGGTGAAGCTTTTAAAATTACAAATGCTTTGGTTGTACCAGATTTCACCGACGATGCTAACATTTTACCTCATTTTGTGAACACAACAGGTCTTGAACATTTTAATGGCGTCGAAATTCCCACCATTCCCTACCGTAAAAGTATTGATGTTCTTATTGGACAGAGCGATAAATTGTTGCTCACGGTTCTAGAAGAACGAGAGGGCCTGACACCTGATGATCCTAATTTCGTGTTAACCAGACTTGGTCCGATTGCCAGCGGTGGTCGTCAGGTGGGATCTCGGTCTAATCTTTGTCAGAGCAGAAGAGCTGAGGTTGGTGAAATTTCTGATGTGTGTGAGGTTGACGTCGTTACTAGTGTCGATCAAGGTAAGGAACAATCGTTGGTTCGAAGTAAAGATCTTTTGGATTGTTGTGACGCGTGTGATTGTGATCGACTAAAAAAGGAAATTGTTGTTTTGAAAGAAAACCTACGAAGTCATGAGTTGGCTGACGAGGTCATCCAACCGTCTAAAACTGATGACTTAACTCGTGATTTGGTGGAATCAAATGTTAAAGTGATAAATGGTCGCTATGAAATTCCAGTTCCGTTAAAAATGGATATTGTTAAAAGGTTGTCGAATAACTTTGTTAACGCTTGTGATCGTACAGTGTCGTTGCGTCGTAGTGCTCTAAAAAATCCTGAGTTGAAGCGCACTTTAATTAGCACTTTTCAAGAACTTACTAGCGCCGGTTGGCTTGTTCCTGTTGGGGAGGATTCGTTTGATAGTCGAAGCTGGTATTTACCTTTCTTCGTAACTAAGCAGGATAAGCCTCGCGTTGTGTTTGATGGTGCAGCTAGATGTAATGGTTGGTCCATTAATGATGCTGTTCTTTCGGGTGAAAACATGTTGAGTAATTTGGTTGAGGTTTTAACGCGTTTCAGATTGGGAAAATTTGCTTGTATGGCTGACCTAAGTAAGTGCTTTTTCCAAATTGCTATGCCTGAGCATCAACAAGATTTGTTTAGATTGGTTTGGTATAGTGATAATGACATTGATGGTGGAAAAATACAGATTTTCCGTTTTACAAGGCACGTTTGGGGGATTAATTCCAGCCCTTTCATCGCTTTGTTTGCTATAAATCGATTGATAACCGAAAATCCTACAGATGCTAGTTCGTTGACTTTGTCGGCGATTGAAAGTAATCGGTATATGGACGACTTACTATTGTCTTCGGACTCATTAGCTGATCTTGAAGTGGTGTCTCGAGAAGCAATGAGTTTGTTTGAAAGCAGAGGATTTAAATTGCGGAAATGGTTAGCCAATAGTGTTTCTAAATCGATTCTGACTAACATTCCTCAGTGCGATCTTGGTTCTAACATTCGTGAGATTGACCTTGGCTCACATCCTTTGCCGGATTGTAAGGCTTTGGGTTTGGTGTGGGAGGCTGAGAGTGATGTTTTGCGAGTGTGTTGCAATAGAAAGTTAACTGAAGTTTCTAGCAGACGTGAAATGATGCGTATGCTCGCTGGTCAGTTTGATCCTTTGGGTATACTTGCTCCCGGGCTTCTAAGAGGTAAATTAATTCTTCAGGCAGTTTCTTCGTCTGGTTTTGATTGGGATGATGAACTCCCAGGCGATATTAAAAGCGACTGGAAATCTTGGATAGACTCTGTTGAATTTATTAATGATATTTCTATTCCTCGTTATTGTTTTGCGGGTGAAGAGTTGAGCGAGTGCAACTCCCATGCGCGGTACCAACTGCATGGGTTTTGTGATGCCTCAGATTATGCGTTTTCGTGTGTGGTATATTTGAGACGCGTGGTTGGGGATCAATCTAGCGTGGCTTTTATTCAAGGAAAGTCTAGACTTGTCTTGTCTAATCAGCAGAGCTGGGTTATTTCCCGAAAGGAGCTAGAGGCTGCTAAGTTGTGTTCAGAGCTGATGTTGGCTGTCTCTAAGTCGCTAGATCATCTTTCTTGTAGCATTCATCTCTGGACTGATTCGCAGGTGGTGCTGAAGTGGATAGTGAATCCCGACCTTCACCTTCCACGCTTCGTAAAACGGCGCATTAGTAAGATCCATCTTGTAGCTTCTGCTGACGCGTGGAATTATGTTCACACATCACTTAATCCAGCTGACGTCGGCACTCGGAAAAACAGTTTTAAACGGTCAGGTTGTTTTGAGCTCTGGCTGGGAGGGCCTAGCTTTTTGTTGCAGACAGGAATCGAATCTCGTCCTGTTGATCCTTCCGTTGTTGTTCGCAAAACTAATATAACTTCCGAGTTGGGTTTTGACAAAGGTAAGATGTGTCTAGATAAGTTGATTGACGCTTCTCCTGATCTTTATGCGTTGAAAAAACGTGTGGGATATCTCATTGCCTTTAAGCAGTATTTCGTGTCTAAAGTAAAGAAGCTCACCTTTCATAAAGTCAAACTTGATGCTACATTTCTAGATAAGGCTCTTCTTGATATAGTAAAATATGTGCAAAGGCGTTATTTTGGAGCTGCCATTGATATGTTGAAAAAGAATTCACCTGACGCTTTTGAGTTGATTTTGAAACAATTAAGTGATAAAGCTACGGATGTAGAGCAAATGCAGCGCATTGCAGAAATGAAAACTTTGCGCAGTTTGCGACCTTGCGTTGATACTGACTCGTTGTTACGTGTTGAAGGACGTTTAGAAAATGCAGATCTTCCGCTTGATGCTAAACACCCCTTGATACTTCCTAGTAGACATCCCTTGACAAGGTTAATTGTCCTTCATGAACACTCGCTTGCAGGTCACGCTGGGCCCGCTTACACTTTAATGAGAACTCGTCAGCGTTTTTGGGTCATTTATGGGATCTCGAGTGCCAAACGTTACATTGCTGAGTGTGGAAAATGTGCTATACGCAAAGCCACCCCTATCCGACAATTGATGTCTGACTTGCCCGTGTGCCGCGTTTCTGCTACTAATAAGCCCTTTAAATTTTGTGGATGTGATTTTTTAGGCCCCCTGATTTATCGGCAAAATCGTAGTCATTGTAAGGCGTGGGGCCTGCTTTTTACCTGTTTGTGCACACGCGCAATACACGTTGAACTTGTTACAGGCCTGGACTTAAACAATTTTTTACTTGCCTTTGCTCGCTTTACAAACCTTCGCGGGCCTGTAGATACTTTGTACTCCGATAATGGGTCAACCTTTTGTGCTGCAGCGGACAAACTTCCCTCGTTGTTGGACTCTTCTGAATTTACCTGCTCTGTTCGTAAGCGTAATATTAATTGGGTAAGAATCCCTCCCTACTCGCCTAGTCAAGGTGGAAGTTGGGAGAGTATGGTTAAACTTTTTAAAAGTTCTTTAGGTCGTGTTATGGGTGAGGCGCGTCGTGAGCCTTCGTTGATTGAGCTGCAAACATTCGTTTCCGACGCTGTGCGCATCGTTAATGATCGCCCCCTCACTGCCCTTAGCGATAAACCTAATGATCTGGCACCCATCACTCCCTCGTCATTCCTGGGTCAACAGCTTGCCCCGTACACTCCCATTAGTGCATTTCATGATCGGGGAGATCTTAGGCGGGATTATTTGTACAATTCCACTTTGGCACATAAGTTCTGGCTTAGTTGGATTAAGGGATATCTGCCGACCTTGCAGGGCCGTTCTAAATGGCGAGTTACTCGTGCTAACCTTGAACCAGGTCAACTTGTTCTCATTGGGGATGCTGATGATATATCTAAGCGGGGTTCGTATCGTTTGGGGCGCATACACTGTGTACATCCTCAGTTTCGTAAGGGAAAAGAAATTGTTCGTAGAGCAACAATAGCTGTCCTTAAACGTTCTGGCTCAGGGGAGCTTGAATATGTTTTGCGCGATCTCGCAAAGATTGCACCACTTTAACTGTGTTTGATGTTTTTACATTGTTTGACGATTTTATGTTTTACCTCTGTGAACTTGATTACGAAATATGGTGTTTAATGAATTGTCGCCAAATATATACGATATGAAGCTTTAATCCACTTTTTATGAAATGAATTATGCCTTGGTGCTGCTATGTTTGAATTTTGTTTGAATCTTCACTTTGTGTTCCGTTTCAAAGGGGCCGCTATGGTCAGCACTGGCATTCATATATTGTCAAGAACTATTTTTATAGCGCTACTTAACAGGGATTCGATCTCCTTGTATAATACTGCGCAAAATGAAATGTCACTCGTATTGAAGTTTTTAAGTAATAGGGCTATCACGTGATGCTCTAATTTTCTCACAGTAACACCTCGTGCCTAATCAACTACAACCGTAATCACGTCTTTTTTATTTCGCCTGTAAACTTGTATATATCTCTTGCACCTTAGAAGAATACTGTGTGTCACTGGCAAGCGTTTTTTTTATATACGTTACTAGTCACAGAGCAAGCATCTTGAATTTTATCTTTTTACCGTGGAAAACTTCAGATATTTTTTACTGCTGATTTTATTTGTGAAGCTTTAACTCTCCGGAAGAAAAATAAACCAAGTTTGTTTTGAAGTTGAGTAAGTTTGGACAGCAGTGAAGGCTAATAGCGCTCCGCTTTAGCACCAGATACGTACTCGCCGCCATTGCGGTGGTGATTCGTAACAGAATCCAAACACATGATTGATGTCTAAAAGAATGAAAAAAGCTGCTAAAGGCCATCGCCTAGAAGCAGCTCTGGTGCTGTAACATCGCAGCATTTCGTCAGCCGTATGAACGCCACCTTTGGCAGCGTTATAATCTAAGATCGCTTCTGGCTTCTTCTTGGAGTCGCTGTCGTCTAAAACTGGATTAGTGTGCAAGGATGAGAGCAAGAATACATCTTTTTATTGCTTAGCTTTGTAATATAGAATCATGATACCATCCTTCTGCGTCAAGAGGAAGCGTGAGCGATACAAAGGCTGCTGTCGAGTGTCAACAAATAGGTTGAGAGCAAGGGTGGAAACTCAAACCTAAACCGAAACCTGAAAACCCGGTTTTAAAGGAAATTTTTGAAACCCAAACTGAAACTGACACCTACTTAGCCAAAATTTTGAAAACCTAAACTTAAACCAAAACCGTTTTTCCTTGAAACGTCAAAACCGAAACTGAAACTAAAACCTGTTCAAAATTTTCTAAGGTTTTAGGTTTTAAAAATTGTCATCATTATTCTTACCAGCACAGTTCTTTTAACGCTGAGCGTCGAATAGAGAAGCTGTGAATACTAATTTTTGAGTCTTGGTTTCACCGGACTCAGAATAATACCCCAGTTGACAACTTCTGAAGCAATTGCTCTCCTCACTCTGCCATCTGAGCTGCTACTTAACATCGTAATAAAACAAAAACGCCAAAAAGTAGAAGATTTAAATAATTCGTATTCACAATAAAATAACTTTCTTGGATGAAACTTAAACCGAAACTGAAACCCAGAAACCGAAGCTGCGCGTAAGCAAAACTGAAACCGAAACTGGAACCGATTTTTCAACAGCCGTGAAACCAAACCAAAACTGAAACTTGACATCTGTGTTTCAACACACCGAAACTGAAACTGACACCCTAACGCCAAGTAGCCAGGTTTCAACCCTTGATTGAGAGGTATTTCCCTCTTGTTTTTGCGTAGTGTACCCGCCATTGCAATATTTTGTAGCAACAGATTTTCAGCTGTTTTCAAAGACGTGATGTAGTTATCAGTTGTAACGTTCTGCCCTGTTTTATGATATGGCTCCATCAGACTCATCACCACATGTTCTGCAACGCCCACATGTGGCCGATCTTCCTTACCCACATAAGGCATAGCTCGCACAACATAGGAAGTTTTTACTTCACACAGTATCCAAAACTTGATGCCAAATTTTGTAGGTTTGTTTGGCATATATTGGATAAAACCGCTTCTTGACCTACAAGGAAATAATTTTTCATCAATTGTGACTTCGCCATAGGGGAAAACTTTTTTGAAGGCTGTTCATTACTGTTTCCCGAATTTCCACGAGTCTCTAATAGGGGCATGTTCGTCATTTTCTCGTCTTCTTGCTCTCGTGCGTTTGTCATCAAATCGAATATATAGTAGCATGTCTACAAACTTGTTTCTTGCCATTGTTTCCCTAAAAATTGAACGCCCGTAGTTAGAATTCCAAAAACTGCAGAGAGGCTTGCCTCTACCTTTGATTACACCACGAATATTGCAGAGACCAATGAAAGCATTAAGTTTTTCGATTGAAGTTTGAAACTCTTTATCTCCTCGTAGCGTTGCTTCTTCTAATGTTCGAGTTTGAATCATTGAAACTGACTGGTGTCCCAGCAGCTCCAAAATTATGTCTAACGACGTATCAATGCCGGCTCGAATAAACTGCTTTGTACCTTTTTCGGTGCACAGAAAGAAAACGTCACTTTTGCGCTTTTCTTTTGTAGAACGATAGAAATAACACAATTTGAGAGTTTAAACAAAATATTCAACTGATTCACAGCGCCAGACGCAATTACGTGCTTCCCAAACGTCTGCAAACCATGGTAAAACAAATCACCGGTCAATTGACCTGTGCGGTTGTTCTAGTTCTGGGTATAATGATTTTCTTGTAGTAGCAAGGATATTGGACAAAATGTACTCCAAGTCGAACCAAAAATCACGTGCAAAATCAGTTTGATATTTTCTACAGCAGAACTTCCTAAACTGGGGGTCGCGACTCCGCGAAGGGTCGCGTAACAAGCTTCAGGGGTCGCAGGAACAGGCCTAGCCCTATACAAATTTTGCTCAAAGTATTGCGTATTCCGTATAGTATACTGTTGTACTTTTCAGACTTCAAAACTAGTGCGATTGCGCAAACATGATTCTGTTCTGTAGATTAACTTAGCTGTAGATTGCGGCCTGTCTTAGCTGTAGATTCCGGCTAGTACGAAATAGTAAACAGCGGATGAATATTTTCGCATTCTTATCATATGGCACAGCTGTAGCTCCATGTATAAACTGTTTCGTTTCGTCACTTCGTTATTAAACCTCTTTCATCGACCATTTGTCAAATAGTAGTCTATGGTCAAATCTATTGACACAGTATCAGAAGTTATATCTTCCAGAGCTAAACAATACCACATTAAATGGGATTCAAAGCCCATTTGTCATTCAAAAACGAAGTACCCAGCATGTTCCTCGTAAATCTTAGCCAAAAAGAGCTTGCTGGTTTATCTTCTGACTCTAAATCGCGGCTTGAATTTTGTGAAAAAGGTTTGACACTTTTTGGCTTAGCATTAAAGCCGAATAACCATCGTTATCGGACTCCGCAGCAACCGCAATTTTGCCATTTGTCTCGGCGTATCTGTGCCAGCAAGCATTTTCAACGTGGACGGCAATAAAAAAAAAACATCGTTCCAGCAGAAGCAACATTGAAACCGTCTTGAGACCGGCACTAACAAAGATTGAGCCACTGATGGATTCGCTTTGTAGGAGAAAGCAATCCCACCCATCTTCTTAAATAAATGTGATGTGTTTGCTTTTTCGTTCATAATTAGCTACTTAAGCGTAAACTAGCACGCATTGACTAACGGTAGCTTGTTTTTAGTTTTGACCTTTCAAAAATTATTACAAATGAATATTTCGCACTATTTGACATAATACTCGTGAAGGGTCGCGAAAAATTCAAGGAGATTGAAAGGGGTCGCAAGCGAAAAAGTTTGGGAAGCCCTGTCCTACAATATGTACATATACAGTGTATTGGACAAATTATGGTCTAAATGAGCTCAAAAAACATGGTTCACGAAACGTATAACAATTTTTCGCATGATTTTTGATCCGATTTGGAGTAGGCTACGATTTTCCAATATATTTATATAATCAAAAACTCCACAGAGAAAATTTGGCTGCACATGGCAAACTTCAGGGGACAATTGGTTCTGGCTGGATCCAGAAGGATGCAAGGATAGGTAAAACTCAATAAAAAAACAGCAAAAGGCAAAGGCTCCTATTCCAAACAACAAGGGATTGCCGTACAGATCTATGGTAGGCCTACTCAGTCTGATATTTGAACCTTACTCCATACTACTCATGACAAAATTAAACAGGGGAGGAGAGAAACTTGCAAAATCTGGAATGTTCGTCCATTACATCACAGAGCTTTACACACACGAATATTGGACTTCAATCATAAAAATAACTTGGCTAGTTTCAGTGAAGTGATAAGCAGAGTATCAGTTTTATTGAGATTTTTTTGAGGGGGTGTTGAGAGTTTTGTTCAGATTTTTTTTTGGGGAGGAAGAATGTTGCTATGCTGCACTGATGAGATTTAGAAAGGTCGAAACGCGTCTGCAAATGGGTAGATAGACTAGTGGGCGCTAAAGGTGATAGGTGGGTTTTTCTCCTTCCCTGTTTAATTTTGTCATGAGTAGTATGGAGTAAGGTTCAAATATCAGACTGAGTAGGCCTACCATAGATCTGCACGGCAATCCCTTGTTGTTTGGAATAGGAACCTTTGCCTTTTTGGCTTTTGCTGATTTTGTATATTTATATAAGTCAGATATTTCTTATACTACTGTAGTATAGGCCTATATAACGTAATTATTTCGTACAAATTACGGTCTGAATAAGCTCAAAAAACATGTTCACAAAAAGTATATTTTTTCCCAACGGCACCCCATGGCTTTTTGCCACGAAGCTCGAAAATGCTTTGTAGGCGAAGCAGGGCTTAGTGGAGGCAGTTTATCAGTGACGTCATAATCTCGCTTTTGCGCAATTGGCCAAAAAGTGACCTTGCGACCACGTTTTGGTGAAATGACTTTTTAGGGTGATATAAAATTGTTACTAATGGAATTTATAAAACAATCCGAAAAAACTTACAATTTAAATTTGCCAAAATTTGGTGGCATATGACCTTATAGTGCCTACCGCAGTAGCACATTAAGTATTAAACTTAAGAATAGCTTTGAAAAAGCTGTTTTCGCGTTAGGCTCCAAGAAACCCTCTGTCATGACTCTTTGAGTAGCTTTGAGAAAAGCTGTTTACCCCAATAACTCTTTTGAGCAGCTTTCAACAAAGCTGTTTGTGCCAGAAGCTTTTCGTGACGCACTCGTCAGCGGGTAATCGCGTCAAAGCGAGAAAGCAAAGCCTGGCGATTAATAAATACCAGTTTTGAAATAAATTGGTTTATCTCGCTTATGAATAAAACGTGAGTCTATCGTTCCCGAGAAAGAGAATCTATCCACTCCTCTCTTTAATCGATCAATGTGTATGTCGCGAAGTAGGTAAAAAATGATCCACGAAGGACAAAAAACTACTTCGCTGGCAGTGTGGTTACTTTCATCACGACGTGACGTCACTGAACCCCCCTCATTGAAAAATCCTGCGTGCGCCACTGCCTACTGGCCAAGCTACACCGCTATTTTAATATCATCATTATAACATTTAATATCCATGCAGTTTTGTTATATATTTAAGAAGTTTGTAGCATACAGGTCGTGTACCCTGTTATTCCATGCTCATGAAGTAGCCCTTGGCCTCCAAAAAGTTGGTGACCACTGGTCTAGAACCTTCTAGAACAGCGCATTAACAAACGAAAACAATGTAAAATGTTATATCGTTATGTGTCACCAAATAGTTTAATCGTCAGCACAGCAATCATAATAATCAACTCCCATAAACTACGAAATATTGTTTTTTTTCATTTTCAGGATTAGCCAACTCAACCATGTAAAATTTACATCTACCAGTAAAACTAAGAGTTACGCAGATTTTCTGACAGTTTATGCTTTTTATTGCGATTAACGGCATAGCACTTTTGGTAATACATAATAAGTCGCAGCTTATGACATCACAATACAAAGTATATGAACGTGACATTAAAAACGCTGTCAACAAAACAACTGTAAATAAAGCGCATAAATCTTTTCATAATATCTTGATTATATATTGAAATCACCGCACCTTAAGAGCTTGTTTAGGCGGTCTTCGACAGCAAGTTTTTTCCAGTTAAGCAGAGTTAAATCTGAAAGCCCAACTTAAGACTTTGATATAAAAACAAAAAAACGGAGAGACCTACAACTTGATGAAGTTACACGTAAACTGTACAGTATATCAATAAACTGGACGATAACCCGTTTGCATAGCATCTTGTTTTTCCCTTCGTTCAGTTTGTTCCCGTTCTGTCAAAAAAGAAAATTAATGTGAACTTGTTTTTTAGACGGCCGAGTGGTAGGCTATAGGCGTTCGCCTCGGGAGATGCAGACTCGGGTTTGATTCCAAATCGGGCCAAACCAACGACTTTAAAATTGGTATTCACAGCTTCCCTGCTTGACGCTAAGCATTAAAGGAACAGTGTGAAGAACAAGCCGGAAAGTTTACTTGTTGCGCCGTTGGAAAAGACACTTAGCGGCATTTTCCCATATTGGAGTGGTAAACAGATGGCAGGCAACTCGTAAGCGAGCTCATATAGCGCTTTGATCGCTTTCTCGTGATAAGATAAAAGCAAACAAAATACCAAAAATTTTATTTAGTTAATTTTAAACAACCCATGCAAAATTAAGTAGAACCTTCTACCAGAAACAAAATATACCCGCTTTTTTATATTAGTAAAAGCGAAGAATTCCCTTTCATAATAGGTTTTCATGAAATCAAAATCATAACTTCGGAAAACATAATACCTTGATATAATAGGGCGATACTCAAGGCCGTGTTAAGATTTTTGGGGGCCGGGGACATTTTGTGGGGCCCCTCTAGTTTTATCACTGGCTGATTTTGAAATCAGCGCCAGATATTTTTTAGAAGACTCGATTTAACCATTTTTTGTTTGGCTCGCTTTTGACCGGGAGGCTCCTATCACGGGGGATCTGCAGAGCTATAGCCCTTCCTCAACCGGTCCTTGCAATACCGCGGGGATTTTCCAACAAACCTCTGGTAGTTTTTGTCAGCAAAGTGCCCATTCTGTTGCACAGTAGTTTCAAGAATTTCGGCTGTTTAATTGTTAATCGAGAAAATCTTTTATGCGTTGATCTCTTTCGCATCATGAAACACGTTGCGTTTGCTTTGTTGAGTTTCGCATGATTATAATCGAATCGCATGAATAGCTGACTCATGATACAAAAAACATTTTGTGTCAACTGTGGCGTAAGGGTGGGGCACTCACACCTTTGCGTTTTATTGCCAGCGACTAATCTGACATGTGCTTAAAACATTCTCGAAGAATACCATTATTAGTAATATTTGGCCAAGTGTAACTCCTCCCCTTAACTGTGTTTCAGATGGCTACGCCTCTGCGTGGTAGTATTTTTACCTAAACCGTCAGCTAATTGCACAGAATCTATCTCAGTTGAGTGAACAGAGTCGTTTTTGCTAACCAAAACGACTGGATCAATCCAGCGAGTATAACTGCAACGCCAGTTAGGTGCACACTGCACAGTTATCTGTAGGACAAGCAAGAGCAAAAGTTGTAGTGCGCCGTACGTACTAAAACAACAGCGCTCCAGATAGGAAGATAGTACTAGCTAGTCGTCTGATTGATTAGACTCTTGCGTTTATTTTTTTACACAGTGACCCTACATGTCGTTTACACGTTTCAGGAGTAATGGGAAGCAAGAGTAATGGAAAACAGGAGTAATGAGAAAAACCAGTAGCGGGAAACACGAGTAATGAGAAACACGAGCAGTGGAAACAAAGAGAATTGAGAAACATCTGCCTAAAAAACAGTTCATTGAAATCAAAGTAGAACTTCGAAAAAAGAATAAAATGATGACTGTTTAGAATACAATAAATATCGGACGAAAATAGCTTAAGGAGGAAAAATGAACGGTAAATCTCAAAACTAGACTTTTCGACAACATAGATTTAGCCGTCATCATTAGCAGCGATCAGTCTCAGTCTCATCTTCATTTTCAAAGACATGTTTTTCGGTGGTTTTCTTTTTTGCCCGTCCTGTGAAAGTAGAAACAAACCTTTGAGTGGCGATCTAAGCAATTTTCAAGCGAGCAGCTCTTAAAAGAGCTTGTTATAGCGCCGTCATCACATTTTTGTGGCGGAAAACAAAAGTCAACAATCAAGGAAAAACAATAAGCAAACACGTGTTTACAAACTTGTACGGTGTCTCGAACTCTTCAAACTTGTATGTGAACTGCGTCTCGTTTGCTTTTGTTTCTTCTTTTTTCTAAAAATATATGTCAAACAAAATGCGCTGAGTTTTGTTTGACTATTCTCAGAATTCGGCTTTGAGGACTTTCCTAGTGTTAGTTTTTTTCTGACGTGGTTTTCATGTTGACAAAAACTGTTAGGAATGTTTGGCTCTAACTCGTCTTTGGAATGTTTTGTTTTACTCATTATGATAGGTGTTTAGCAGTGTATCGTACGAACGAAGTTTTTTTTTAAATTCTAGAAAACGTATAGACGCATTGCACACTTACGCTCAATCAAGCGTAACGAAACGGAGTTAGCAAAAGTTGCCATCAACTTCCGTTGCTGTTTAAACCAAAGTAAAATTGCTGTTTGACGTCGTCTTTTTTGTTGAAGTAGAAACTATTTTGCGCTCCATAACAAAAGATATTCATTTATTAATCTATTATGAAACAGTTAAAGGCAGAAATATTTTTTGAAATTGCTTTTGGCGCCGGTTATGGTTGTAATATTTTGTAGTCTAAGTTATCTTAGCCAAAAGCAGCGCGTAACTATATTGGTTCTCTCAGGTTCAGACTTGAAATTTGTGTTATTTTGCATACCGGGGCAAGATCGGATTGCCGAAGAACCTGTGCAAAAACCTTAGTAGTAGATTGCATGATTTTATAATTTAACCGCGACCAGCTTACAAATTACGTCAGCGGCGATGCAGAATGCTTATTCATTTTGTTGTTTGTTCTGAACCTAAACGAATCATAAGCTTAAATAGTGTGTTCTGCAAGTAAATTGAAACTCATTCATCTAAATTGTATCAATAATATCGCAGATTAGAGTTGCAAAATGCTTACGTGGCCGCTGTGGACCTATGGTATTGGAAAAGTCTACGTCTTGCGCAGCTAAATGCCTTTACTTAAGCTGATATTTATGTTCTATCATTCTATTACACACTTGTATTTTGTATTTAGTTGCATATTTATCCTCCTATCATGTGAATGCGATCAATGCGCCGTATGAGCTTGCTTACGAGTTGCCGGCCACCTATCAACCTCACCAAGATGGGGGGAATCCCGCTAAGTGCTTTTCCCAACGACGCAACAAGTAAACTTGCCGGCTTGTTCTTCACCCTTTAATGCTTTAATGCTTACCCTGACCCTTTAATGCTTCGCGTCAAGCAGGGAAGCTGTCAATACCTGTTTGAAACTCATTGGTTTGACCCGACTGAATCAAATCCAAGTCTACGGCTCACGAGGCGGACAGTCTTACCAATAAGCCATCTGAGCTGTTAATTCTCGGACGCTCTTACCACTCGGCCATCTAAGTTACTCATTCGGCAGGTTACTCCTTTATGTAAAAATTTTGTCTCTGCTAATACGAAAAAACAAAGCCTTTTTTGTTATTTGCCATTCACTTCGATGGTTAGTTGATCGCTTTTTGGCAACTTAAGCAGACATCGCTTTGATGCGCATGCCCAGTAAGCTACTGTGCAAAGAGTCTATTAGTTCATCGCTTCCGAAAATGCTTTATCGATTTGCGATAGCGCTTTTGAATTCTTTGATTTTCTTAAGATAAATACAAGAGCACGAAAACAAATGGAAATTTCAACCACCATTTACATGTAGTCCAATTATTTCTCATTCAACACTAATGCAGACAAAAACAAAAATAAAAACTTAATTGAATTAAAACCAGAGGTTAAAATAACACATTGGTATGAGAGGAAACTCTCGATTGGTTAAAACCGCTTATTATAAAGTGATATTTACACCCATTTCCTATGGTGACTCAAAGAAAAATGCAAAACAAAACAAGTACTGTATTTGTTGAACATTTTAAGCAAGTCTAAATAAAAAACACTTCACTTATTGTAAATAACGCAAATTTTAATATTTATGAAAAAGGGAGCAATAGCCCCTAGCATTCGCAAAAGTTACACTTCGTCAAGCAACTCACTTCAGTGTGATGACCGCACAAATGATGACAGCAAAAGCAATAGCAGCGATTGTTGGAGGGAAAATGTATACAAGAGCTGAAAGGCATAACAAGTTACCCGGCAGTTACTGAGTAGCATTTATATTCTCTTATCGCCAAGAAGCAACGAATGCGCTTTATAGAGAGATCACTTCGGACAGTGGTTCTCAAACTGTGCGTCGCGACGCCCTGGTGCGTCGCGTTTATTTTTAAGGGGCGTCGCAAATTAATTTGGAATACACCATGGGACTAAATTTTAACCACAATTTTGTTTCATTTTTTGCAAAATGAACGGTTTAATTAGTTTCACAAGAAATCACAACTTTTGCTTTCTTTAAGTACTGTGTTTTCAACTCAATGGTAACTCATTTTATGCGCTTTAACTCTTTTGTCATACAGAAAAATGTTATTTTCAGTGCATTTGATGCTGCTGTATATTTTTTGTTCAATAACTCGCTGGTTGGTATAGTGGTAATGACATCGCTTTCGGTGCGTGTGTGGGGGGTAGGGTAAGGGTTCGACTGCCAAACTGGTCAAATCGTACACAGATAGTGTCGCCAACGGATTACCACCGCAGCAAAGTTTCTTCATGCTGTGATGCTCACTGGGCTGCTCAGGTGCTAAGCCACGCAGATGAACCCCGCCACTCATCACACGCTTTGACGTATCGCCCTGAGTATAACAAAGATTTGATTTGAATTTTTCTTGGAAATCTCCAGAAAAGCGACGGCTTTGTTATCGAAAAACATTAGCACCAGCTTCGGTATCAAATTGTGCATGTGTGGTTTCGTTGCGCAGCTTGTGACCTTGAGTTTACAAACATCTATTTTTTTATAGTAGAAGATTCGTTTTTCCCAAAGCTTTTCATCTGACACTCTTCAGGGGAAATCGTCAGAATGAAGAAGGAGTAAACCAAACTGACTTAAAAAGCGAGAGAAAGAGTTGAGTTCTGATTGGTTAGAAATAGAGAGTTCTGATTGGTTGAAAAAAACCAATAGAAATCTTTAGACGGAAGAGTCCTGATTGGCTAAATGTCCAAGGGAGGGAAAGAGTTAAGAAATTTTCAAAGAATAAACGAATTCTTTTTATTTACAAAGAATAAGTTTGAGAGATTTAATAAAAGTAGCTTCTAAGGCGTAAAGATGAGAAAGAGAACGACCTCTGGTAAGAATTGAAAATTTGTCATCACTGTAGTGAGAAGCAACAGATCATACAGAAGCACTGAAAGTAATGAAGAATAAGACAGTTGAAACAATTACCCAGACTTCCCTTTTCTCAGTGCCGGTGAGTGCGGCATAGAGAAACAAGCACTAAGATGCTTAGTGGAAAGGTGTTTAGCGTGTTATACGATTTGCTATTCCATGACGTACTGTGAATTTTTCACGTAGTCCTAATCATTAGTTTTAACAAGTTTTAGAGTTAACTTCTTAAAGCCTTGGAAATAAGCCATGGACTAAAAAGTATTGAAACCTTGCTGATAGCCTGATAGTATATGCTGTAGTCTGTAGTATCATGTGACTGTAGTTGCGCAATCTGCTTTAGAGTCTGCACTGTGGTCATGTGACCACTTTGAAATCTGTAACTGTCTTAATTGAAGATCATTTAAAACCTGACAACTTGCAATAAACAAAGCGTGTGCTGAGGCTGACTGTCTGGGAAGAACCACGACAGCCAGCACCAAAATAGGCGAAATTAAACGTCAACCTGGTGAAACAAGTATAAGCAAATTCAAGGAAGCAGCCAACATAAAAAGGCTAGGTAGAGATAGTCTCATTACCCGGTACCCACCCTTGAAATGTTACATCCAATCAGCAAAATTTGTTAACTTACTTGTAGTATCAAAATAATCACTAGTATTTATTTCGGCTATGGGAGAGGAAGAGTCAGCTATGGAAGAGGAAGAGTCAGCAATTGAAGTTGAAACACCTATGTTGGAATTTTGAATACTACTAGTTGGAGTTTTTGTAGGTGCAGTTGACAACCTCGACGGATCATTTGTCGGAGGCGTAAACCTTTCCGGCGTTCTTCCTGTAACAACATTAGCAGCAATGGTATCACGTTGTATTTAGATGCATGTTTATCCTTCTATCACGAGAAAGCGATCAAGCTCTAGACAGAGCTCGAGTAGGAGATGCCGACCATCTGTCTACAACTCCCAGACGAGGGGAACCCCGTTATTTGCTCCAGCGGCACATTAAGTAAATTTGCCGGCATCTTCTCCACACTGTGGCTTTAATGCTTTGCTTCAAGCAGGTACGCTGTGAATGTCGATTTTAAAGTCGTCGTCTCATCCACTCGACTCGGAATCAAACCCAAGTCTACGGCTCCAGAGCCAAACGTTTTAACCCTTCGACCATTTGAGAGGTGAGGTTCACAAGTGTTGCTTCTGATTGACTTATTCAAAATTCAACGTCAAACTACACTCCTGTTGTATGTCAAATTACGCAAAACAGCTTCATGAAAAAAATGTCATGCCAAATGCTACGTCAGTTGTTCAAAAAAGACTCAATATGTCAAAATCGTTGAAATCAATTTCTACGGACCGTAAAATAAAACAAAGATCATGAAACAAAATTTATAGTTAACTGCCATGGTCGTTGAGGGCAGTGGCAGTGTTTGAGCAAGCACCCACTCGCTAATCAAGAATTATTTTTAGACTTAGGTTCATCTTATCACCACCCCGGGTTGTTACAAAGTCCGGGATGTTGTTGCAAAACTAGCTTCTGAAATCGTCATTCAATAACAACGGACCTCATATTCCTCTTGGTGGACGATGTTTTGGTAACATGAAGATAAGTTGACGTGCTGTTTGCTCATGCTTGCGCTTTTAATGTCATCCGTTAGGGACAAGTGAAATCGATCATTGGCAGTTCGGAAGCTTTTCAGTTTCCCCCTTGGCGAACTCATACCAAGATGCTGAAGGCATATACAGTTTTTGGTATACTAAGATTAATTTTGATTCGGTAAACTTAAAAGTCAACTGTCATTGAGGGAGACTGCGAAGAACTTTCTAGGGCTTTTTGGATCGTTAACTACCAATGTCTGTCAAATGCATTTGACGCAAACTTAAAATCAAACTCGCAATGAACAAGAAACAACCCCAGAGTATTCACGCGCGCGGTACCGCTAGTCGTGTTCCTTTGTTTAAATTTAAGTCAGAGAAAACAAGCAATCAGCATGCCAAACGTACAATCATACAGTGTCAACACTCACACTCACAAGAGAAAATGCGCTATTATTACCACGCTCGTTTTGGAAACAAAACACATGTTTGATCACCGAGATATCGCAAACTTACTCCTGCTAAGTGAGCGTAAAATTCAACAACAAACAAACAAACATGATCACCCATAAACGAATAGCGCATGAAAAACTTACGTGGTACCTCACAAGCAACGTATTTCGAGGCATCGCAATCATGACTTTGCACAACAGCACGATGAATTCCTCGATTATCTTTTACATCTACGACACAACCGCATGTTTTGGAGGATGAAACTCCAGCTGTATTAGGTCCCAAGATCATGTAGGTTGATGGAGAAAAATCCCCACGGTTGTATATCCAACTCCACTTGTTGCTGTTAGCAGGACGGGTAAGACCAATCCAATAACAAGTAATATCTGCAAAAAATGAAGTTGTAAAAGAAGTTGAAACTAAGCTCGCAAATAATTAATTCATTTGCAAAGCTATGGCTCCGGAACTATTCAGCAATGCAACGGTTACAGGTATCATTGGATAGCGGCTTAAATCTAATTGTGTGTTCAATGAATGACATTATCTCACTATTCCACATATTTGTTTCACGGTGGTAAGCCGAGTTTGTGGCATTAAAACGCGAGGAAGCGCTTTTTGTGTTTTGGTAGTTGGTTGGCGTTTGCCGAGCATCCACGTCGGATCAAGTGCAACTAGTTTTGAGGTGAACCCAGTATTTTTACCACCCAGATTTATTGCACAAGTTCGGATCAGAAGCTAGCAATGCTGAGCTAACTTCCAATACCGTCATCCAGGAGCAACGAATTTCGTGTTCCTAAAGGTGCACGATGTATTGTGAGGTAGAGATAACACGATCAGCTGCTCACTTAGATATACCACATTGGCAAGATCAATCAACCATTCAATTTGTTCATTATAATTGGTTCGAAGCTACAACTTACAACGAAATTTTCTTGCCTAAATGAGCAATGAGCATGTCCTGCTCTAAACTAATTGTAACGTAGCAGGCAAGAAGTAACAACATACTGGTTGTACCTTGAAGTATGAACAGCTTCCCAATCTGTATCTTAACTACCAACAACAATCAAGTTTTTATTTTCGTTTGACAAAAAATCCAAGCCAAAAGAATATAAACTCATTCAATACATCAATCGGATGCCATCAAAAACTGAAATACGTTGTCAAATAATATTGATCAACAGCAACTGATAAACCAGAAAGTAAGTTTGACGCAAAATTGTGGCAATAACGCTAATTTGTGAGTAAATTTACTCAGAGCCGTTTTCGCTTTCTGTGATCTGATGACAAGCTTGAATAACAATGCTTGAATAATAATGAATATTAAGATGGAACGCATTAAAAAAGTTACTAATTTTTTTAGTGCAATAATTTTAGCTACTGTATCATATCAAAACACTTGTTTGGTTCTATTTCGTTTGATTATTACATACTTTGTTTCACTTTTAGTACTTCAAGAAGCCTTGCGTGCTCTTGCCATTCGGTCATTACCAGCAACTTGCTGGTTTGCAAGTTGCCATCGTAAGCTTCACATGATGTCTTGGCTTGGTCAAAACCTTGAAGAACATCAAAAAGATTAAAACTAATACTTTGACCTTGTAGCAGATTTAAATGACTAAAAAATAACAGCAATGAAACGAGCCGAATATTCGACATCGAAATTTAGTTAAAATTATTGTTTCACAGTGGCATTGACATAAAACAAAAGTATTAAGTTCATTTTGTTCTGACTTACAAATCACAAATGCATTTATGAAGTCATAACTCTTTAGTATTAGCGCACTCACGGAATTTTTATTCAAAATCTCGGACACTATGTTAAAAGTACTGGGGCCGTATTACAGAGTGATCTCGCTAAGCCGAGCGAGCTGAAAACGTCACATTTCCTCGCTCCGCTAATTTGAGCAATTACAATCGTCTTCTCGACTGCAAATTCGTCTCGAATTCCTCGTTCACTCAGCGAGAGTTGAAAAGCCCTCGCTAAGCGTTTGAGTTGTTTGCAGTTAGCCAGAGCAGGGTAGGTTGTGGAAAGTTTTGCTGGTAATTGCTAACAATGGCGGCATTTTTTGCTATAAGGCGACAAAGACGTTTTGGAAGAGAAAGATTCAGAAAAGATCTCTTTACTTCATTTTCTGATGAACAACTCATTAGAGAATATCAAAATCGGCAATAATTGAGCTTTGCTTAATTTTGCAAAACGACTTGAAGCCAAAATATCGAGGCAAAAAGATACTTACTGTTGAACAACAAGTTTTAATTTCACTAAAACTGCTTGCTTCCGAGAGTTTTCTAAAAGTTTTAAAGTTTTAACTAGCGTACTCCCTAAAGTTACAAAAAAGGGCCTTTATCTTGCAGTTGAGGGAGTCCAAATACAATTTATAATCATCATATTATAGTAGGGTGGCCATGCGTTCCGTTTTCACCGAAACAGTGTCCCGCTTTTAGGCCTTGGTCTCGGCATCCCGCCCAGTTCAGACCTACCTTTTTGTCCCGGAATTTTCGTTTGAAATTGTGCTTTTTGAGGTGGCCGTTTTGAGGTTTTGTTCTGAGGTGGCCCCAATAATAGCGATAACCCTATATAGTGAGTGTCGCTCGGTAGGGGTGCCGTATTGCTTCCTCCTGTTTTTTACATTCTCTTTTCCACTTTGCCACGGATTCTTTGGCTGCACTTTTCAAATCCCTCCACTCAGGGGGGACCTGCTCCCCCCCCAATCGACATGCTTGGCTCCCCAATCAACAAGCTTACTCTTTTGAAAACAGTGGCTTTGGACTTAATTTCACACTTTGACCCCCCCCCCCCCCTGATAAACGCTTGGCCCCCCTAAGTCGACTGCTCTGGCGCCGGCTCTGCCACCACTTATGTTTTACTTGAGCCACAGTTCTCTCCGCTCCATTTATCCTTACGGAATTCACCTAAAACGTGATGTAGGCTACTGAGTAATTTTACCAGGCAAACTAACAGATAGCTTAATGACAAATTCCAAAGCAGCGAACATAAAATCAGCAGGAACTAAGTGTTCCCAACAAGCTGTTATGCCTAAAAAGTTTTTCACGGTGAAAATAATCACTACAAAAAGTGAAGTTTTTTGCCCTTGAGGCTATAGCTTTTCATCAGCAGGACGATACCGATAGGGCTACAGGCGGTTTTTCATAGTCTAACAATAACTAATTGGTACCGTAGTAAAAATAGCTTAATAGAGTGAGACTATGATAGATTATTATATTTTAATCAAAAACTTACCATTGCAGTTATTTTTGCCCAAGCTTTTTTTTCGAAAGAGCTGTTACCTGCAACCAGTTTATCTTTTTTTATTTTCATGCATCTGAAAGCCCACGATGTTAAACAATCACAAACAATAACATCAACGTTAAATAAACCACGGCACAAAGACTTACAGATGTACATAGGAAGGTCGCGAAGGGACCTACAGGTCTTCGAGTCAAGCGACCACCTGTGAAAATATCTAGTACATATGACATAATCAAGTTTCATACTATCAAAAAAGAAAAGGAAAAAAGACAGAAAAAAATAAATAAATAAATGTGTTGCCGAATTACGGAATACAGTACCAAAACTACATCATTAATCTAATCCAAATAGACAAAAATTTAAAGTGTAAGTAATAACTTTTTGTATTTATTTTTAAACTGTTTATGATTTTGTTGTTTAAGTTTATCGGGTATGCTATTCCAGATTTTTGAGCCTCGAAACTTGATATATGACGTTGAAGTAAATTAGTAGCAAACTGAGGAATAAAGTATTGTTGATATTTGGAAGAGTTTCTAGTTGATCGGGAGTAAATTGATGATACCAAAGTAAATATATTGTCAAAAATTTTCGGTAATTTTTTAAGATGGTATTTATGCATAAAACTTGCTAAGACAAGTAAAACTAGTTTATCCAAGGACAAAATATTAAGTTGCGCATAGAGAGGAGAAGCATGATCTGGCCAAGCTGCTCCTGCAAGTAAACGAAATGCTTTGTTTTGAATTCTTTGTAATTTTGATAAATTAGATTTAGAAGTTGCACTCCAAACTAGTAATCCAAAAGTCAAATGAGAGTGGATAAACGCATAATATAATTTTTCAAGTATATGGTAGGGTAAAAACGATTTGGTTTTGTAAAGAACTCCAAGAAGATGAGAAAGTTTGGTTTCTAGCATTTTAATATGTTGTTTGAATTGCAATTTATTATCTAAATGTATTCCAAGGTATTTGACACAGTCAACTACCTCAATTTTGCATTGTTGGTAAGATAGATTCATAGTAATAGAACTGTTTTTAGATTTAGGAGAAACAATTAAGGCAAAAGATTTTGCAGGATTAAGAGTAAGCTTGTTGGCTGATATCCAACTTGCTATATTGTTCAGTTCCAGGTTTAAATGCTGTTCTAGTTCTAAAATAGAAGATGAGTTGGCAATTATACATGTATCATCTGCGAAAAGTCTAGGTGTATTATTCACTGAATTTTCCAAGTCATTTATGTAGAGCAAAAATAAAAGAGGTCCTAATATCGATCCTTGCGGAACGCCATAGTTAATAAATTGTGTGTCAGAGTTAACATTGTTAATGTTCACATATTGTCGTCTATTGCATAAATAGGATGAAAGTAATTTATGTGCATTACCCCGTATGCCATAGTGATCCAGCTTACTCAGTAATATTGTATGAGTCACGGAATCAAATGCTTTCTTCAAATCGAGCATGA
This sequence comes from Trididemnum miniatum, assembly GCA_964006365.1. Taxonomy (NCBI): domain Eukaryota; kingdom Metazoa; phylum Chordata; class Ascidiacea; order Aplousobranchia; family Didemnidae; genus Trididemnum; species Trididemnum miniatum. The sequence continues at coordinate 3,499,873 of OZ023250.1, forward strand.
TCAGACCAGTGTACTGTTTATTAGAGATATTGTTGTAGCATGTAGAAACTACATCTAGTACCGCATGTTCTGGAGAGTAATTCGCCCTGAAACCATATTGAGTAGATGAAAGAACAATTATCGTCCTACATCTATATTGCCTCATTTTTCCGAAATCTTTGAGAAAATACTCCAAACTGATTTAACAAAATTTCTAAGCAAGCATCAGATTATTTCCAAATGCCAATTTGACTTTCAAGAAAAACTGTCGACCACTGATGCCTTGATTGACATGTGCCTCCATATCCAAAACCAACAAGCTTGTAGGAAAATTACTAGTGGATTTTTTATTGACCTAAAAAAAGCATTCGACACTGTAGATCATTAAATTTTACTTCAAAAACTTGCTCATTATGGTGTACGCGGGATTCCTCTTAAACTGTTTTCAGATTATTTAACAAATTGGTACCAGTTCACTTGTGTAAATTCAGTGAATTCCAATCCTAAATTAATAACTGTTGGTGTGCCACAAGGTAGTGTACTTGGCCCACTATTATTCCTTCTTTATATAAATGACTTACCAAAAATAACCAACCTAAAAACGATCCTATTCGCTGATGACACTGCCCTTTTTCCATCAGATTCGAATTCTGGTAAATTAGAAAAACTCGTAAATGTAGAGCTTGAAAAGGTTAAGTTGTGGCTAATTCAAAACAAACTTACCTCAAACGTAAAAAAATCATGTCATATTGTTTTTGGTAAAAAAGATATTACTTTAAATCTTGTAATTGATAATGATCAATTAATTCAGAAGGATGTTACTAAATACCTAGGTTTACAAATAGATCAACACCTGAAGTGGAAGCCCTATGTTGAACTGATAATGACCTCTTTAGCTAAAGCATCAGGAGTGCTATACAGGCTTAACAAATATGTGTCTAGGCCTACGCTTCGTATGGTTTATAATGCTCTTGTCAAAAGTAAATTACAATATGGGATCATTCTGTGGGGATGTGCCAATAAAACAACCTTAGACAGGCTGAACAAACTGCACAATAAAGCTCTCCGTACTGTCGCAGGACTGCCTTATAAAACTGTCATCAATAAACTATATAGTAATGCTAGAGCATTAAAGACATTTGATTTATATAAATATGCTCTGGCACAATATATGTTTAAACTTTACTCAAAAACAAGTTCAAGTGATAATTTTATTGACAATATTGGCTTGTGAATACAATACATCACTACAATATAAGGCAAGCCAAAAACAAAAATTATTTTGTGTCTAATATGCTAACTTCGCAAAAGTCAAATAGCTTACTAGTAGATGGTGTCAAAGTATGAAATCAACTTCCATCTAATGTTAAATCTGAAACCCGAATTTCACAGTTCAATAAATTAGTGTTCAAACAACTTCTAAATTCGTACTCTCCCCTTAAACCTAACTGATCCACTTTAGAAAACAATTTGATTTAATTAAAATCCACAAATGGATATGCTGCAAACCTAATACTACTTTAGCAATTTTGGATTCTTTATTTTCTTTACGCGTTGAGTAAATTCTCTTGTTGGTCTGGCGGTTTAAATAAATTGGTTGGAAATCTGGCATAAAATAAATGTATCTATTAAGAATAGCGCTTTTTCAGTTGTATATATCTGAGTGATGCTATGTAGTACCTACTACACTATTATAATGTCATTAATCCAGAACAGTTTGATCAAAAAGGTAATTTTATGACTCATGAAAATTGGACTGATCGTATACACGAAAGATTGATTGTGTAATTGTTTGTACAGTAGCAATTGCAAATTGATTGTGAACTCGCTGGGTTGTTCCGTAATGAATATTTTGTGTCTCTAATTTAGACAGCAAATCAAAATTCTTTTAATGGTAAATTGTAGTAAACTCTGACTTAAGTGAAATGCTGAGTCTGTGACAGGATCCTAACTGGTTTTGTGACATGATCGACGTAAAGTGTTTGTTTTTTATACTTTTATAGTCATCAGTGTATTGTATTTTACTACTTACACTTAAACGTGATGTTAAATTCGAAGCATATTTTGGTCATTAATAACTATTCATAATTAAACATGTTGTTGAGAGATATAATCAAAACGTCTTATCTGCAAACGTATGTGTTAGTTGCTTATGTTATTTTGTTTTTCATGTAACTGAAATCCCTTTTCTCTTTCCTGCTTTTATTTATTTTTATTTTTTATTTTATTTATTTGCAAAAACGTTTCACCTGTCTAATAAATGATGTTTTGGTAACCCATCTCCCCAAGTGCAATATTAAGCGAGATCACTTATCAAGAGAGGCCAGGTCCTGAAGAAGATGTTGGTCCAGTTGGGATGTAGGGACTAGATGGTAATTCTAGGATTCATGATAATGCAGTGATGAGCTCCTTCAAAGGCAAGTCTGAAAATTCTAACTGAAATTGATGATACGCTTAACAGTTCTTATGGCCGAGTGGTAAAAGCGTCTGCCTTTGGAGCTATAAACTCGGGTTTGATTCCGAGTCGGGTCAAACCGATGACTTTAAAATTGGTATTCACAGCTTTCCTGCTTGACGTTCAGCGTTAAAAGGACAGTGTGGAGAACAAGCCGGCATGTTTACTTGTTGTGTCGTTGGGAAAGGCACTTACCGGGATTCTCCCATTTTGTGTAGCAGACAAGTGGCTGGCAACTCGTATGCGAGCTCATACAGCGCTATGATCGCTTTCTCGTGATAGAAGGATAAATATGCAACTAAATACAAAAATAAAACAAAGCAAATAATTAATTGAACGAACGTGAAAATATAATGTTTTGATCATTTTTGGAGAATTTTTTAAAAATATGTTGCTTTAGCAACAACAAGTTTATTTTGACCTCGCTTAAAAATCGAACGAAAGGTCACGAGAAGCTAGGGGGGATGCTAACACAACTTTCAGTCATCAAGTCAAGCGGCCACTCTGGAGAAATAGTTATTCGTATATTTGAATATGTTATTGATTAAGTTTTTACCAAAAGGAACAAATAAATAAATAAAAAAACTGATTTGTGAATTCATGATTTGATTGTCAAAACTCTTGTTATGGTACGGTACAATCGCGGGACTTCGTCGAGTTATGGTACTACAGTACAGTGGATTGTTTTTGGTTACCAAATTTACAGTAGATGATATGATTTGCTGCTTCATTTAACTTGCTAGAACGAAATGTAGGCCTAACGTCGTAATTGAAATTGTATATAATTTTGCATGGGCGTCAGAAAGAGGGGACTAGGGGGGAGCTTGCCCCCTCACTGGATTTTGGATGGGCTTTATTAAGTTGACTAACTAACTATACAGCATACAGTAACGTCAAGATTGATTTAAGATGATTTTTTTGTGTAATAGTTGCACCAATTCTGATGACGTGAGAACAGATTAAACTAGCAAATTAAAATATTTAAGTTTAAACTTTTGTACTTTATAAATAAACAAAAATTATTTATCCCTACCTTGATTGATTTCTTCGTTTTTATCCTCCTGTTGCAAGAAAGCGACGGAAGCCTTTCCGAGTTTTCTTTTCGAGTGTTACTTCTGACTGTTAGTTTGCAGCTTGTTAGATTCCATCGACTAGACGTAATTATCGTCACAACGAGGTATGGGGGGAGTTGAGCCATCAGCCTTTGCTCCAAATTATGGCGCCACGCTGCCGAACAATGCTTCATTACAAGTTTATTAGTTACTAAAGCGTGGAAAATTATGCCGTGTGTTTGATTCTGAGGTTGATTATTTAATTTAGTGTCTTGAATACCATTTACAGTTTTTGCTAGTGCGATCACCGACACAAAAACAATTGATTTTTATGCTGTGGGTCCACCTTGATCACGCTCCATGAAATTGCGTTACCGCATAGAGCCTACAGCAAAGCATAAACACAAAACCATACCCAACGACAAGGCCAGTGAAAGCAAACTTTTTCTCAATTATACTTAGATCCTGATTTGTAATCCGTGAAGATATGTTAGCAATTGAGAAGACGACAATCTTTGTTTTTTTTTCGAAGAAAAATTAGCATGTATTGCACGATATTGCATCATAGCAACGCAAACGCATCAGAGTCACCACTTGCCTTTTGAATTACCGTAAAACCTCTATTTCAGCGCCACCTTTATTTGAACGCCACCTCTAATAGAACGCCATTTTAAGGAAGTGTTGAAAAATAGAGCGCCTCCTTCTAATTGAACGCCACCTCTATTTGAACGCCACTTTTAGCGGCGGAATTGTATTAGCAGGTCTCTACTGGTAATTATAAAATTGATTAAGTTTTCACAATCTAGCAGTTAAAGCAGCCATTTAAAAGATACCAACCAATATACCGGTAGGATTGCAAGATCCACTGTTTCAAGTCAGACGGCCCGATTCAGACCGGACAGGAACTTCTCAAGTAAGCACGGCCCAATGCCGACATTAGCGGTACACGTGAACTTATTCAGCAATTTGATATTAATGCGGAAAGTAATGAAAATGATAAGGACAGCGACGCGTCCCTTGATTTTTACTAGTGAATTTGTATATTTTGCTAATTACTTGTATATAAATGTGTTTGATGTTTTTTCTTTTCATTGACAAATTTCATTTCAAAATTCTAACCAGCTAGTCGAAAAATAGAGCGCCAACCTTTAATAGAACGCCACTTTTAAGGTAGAGTTGAAAAATAGAGCGCCATGGCGGTGAAATAGAGGTTTTACGGTATACCAAACTATAATTCTACTCGCTGGTTTTGTGTTAAACCGATGATTGACTTTGGCCTTGCTTGTTCAATGCTATGATGCTGGGTTGGACTGATTTTACCACGGATCCGTAAAGCAAAATTTGAAGCTGATGAAATTGTGCAAATATGAAAATAGAAGGAATTTTGGAATACAATAAATATAGGACGAAAATAGCTTAAGAAGTTTTGAGATTTACAGCGGTTTTATTTTTCCTCATTAAGTAGGAATTTTGTTCATGTTTTCTATTCCTGCATAATAGATAAGTTTTTAAACTGCTACCATGCTGGCACACGCTATCAAGCTCTTTGTACCAAATAGCAAACAACTGTAGTATTCAATAGTTAAGTTTACTGTGTCTATAATGCTCATCGGTTGGCAAAACGCGATTGTTTTTTTTTTTTTTTTTTTTCGTTCAATGAGCAACTGTTTTCTTGCAAATGTGGTGATCGTAGATAGCACATTTTTTAAGTGGATTATTTTATTTCATTATTTTAAACAAAGTTAAAAAAATCAGGCTGGTTCTGTAAAAACGCGGCTTAACACTGATCATAACAAATTTTTTTGCCCCCCCTCCGGCAAAAATTTCTGCGGACGCCCATGTAATTTGTGCATTCTTTTTATTGTGATAAAAACTTTACGATGATTCCAAAAATGGCAACATAACAATTTCGTTTTACAGCATTTTTTGACTTCATTGAAAGCAAGATATCAGGTCGATTCATGCGAAGCAACTCTTACATACTTTTTGAAATGGAACAACACCGGAGTTTGATCTCAGGCAACATGCAAATAAAACTACAATCAAAAATCCAAGGAACAATCCAACCAGTAAACATATGATAATGATAAGGATAGACAAACATCTAAATATGTTAGAGTTTAATTCTTTTCTCAGCCTTTGTTTTATCTTGGTTAGGTATTATCAGAAGAGACATGCCTTACAGTTTTCACTTGTTATTTCTGACGTAGGAATCAAGGGACACAGAAAAAAAAAAACAACTGGCACACACAGAGAAAAAACAGTTAATTTTGCTGCAGTCATCGACTCACTAGCAGTGATTTTACGCTGTTTCCGACCAAGCAAGCGTACATAAAAAACGAGCATAAGTAACGTATCGCATACCTACATCACAATTTTACAACAGCATCACACGTAGTGAATAAAACGATACTTGACTAGATGTACTGTACATGATGATGACTCAATTTAGCTTCATTGCTCGACGCGGAAAGCTAAACATTTGCTCGTGTGGCGTTTCTTTGGTGACAAGACACACCAAGGACCTGATGCTACGCAACTGAGGCCGTAGCCAGCTTTCACATTTGGGGGTGGGGCTGAAAAATAATCCTGAATTTTTTCTGATTGTGTATTTTTATTGTTACCCAACCATAACAGATCAATTTCGGTCAAATAAGAAGTTATGCATAAAGAACTTGCACGCGGAAACGAAAAACGCAAGTAATAAATTTTCACCGACATCCTGGTAATATTCTCAAAACTTACAACAATCCTAAGCGGAAATAAAATAAGAGAAGTAAAATGTGTTAATCAGATAAGGGCAGAAAACAACAAAAAAAAAAAAAAAAAAAAACAGACCTAACGCGCCTAACAGCGAAATTAAACAGCGTAGTGATACCAATTGCGGTTGCTTAATAATATTACCAGCCAGCGATGGTGTTTTCATAGTGCAAATTGTGTTAGCTGCGTTTATGTTCAATTTCACAACTTTCAGACATCAGTCTCTTAAACGGTGAAAACTGAAATCCCTTCTGCTTTTAGTATTAGGATGCAAATCAGGAATTATTCTCGAGATTTAAACGTAACATCGATTGAAGCAGCTATCTTGAAAAAAATATTAAGAACTATTGGATTTATATAACCTACCGTCATCATTTCGACATTAGTATTTTTGAGAGGAGTAAAATAAATTTTGGGGGGTTTAGTTGCCAATAACCTCCCCGTGGCTACAGCCCCGAGGGCCACGCTAGTTGAAACACTTCCTTCCAGTGTTTTTTTTTAAAGCGACTTTTCGTGTAGTAACAGTTTAACTGCGCACCAGATGTTTCGCTCAGCTATGGTTTTTGTCGAATCTTGATTATGACGGACTGGGAGGTGACGGACAAACACACCGTTTTTGCGCTTCACAAAAGTGTCTGTTAGGGCGCAACAATCTCATCATATGCATCACAGTCCTTGACAAATAGATCTACCTCAGCAGATAAACAGCTTAGGATTATTCGTTTTTGATTGATCTCAGATTGATCGGCTGTTCTGCGCAGCTAATATTTAAAAACTTTTTCCAAGTTGGGAGAATTTTGACTGACTGAGAGTTCTTTTACTGTAACTTGACTACTCGTCTTTCTTTTGCAAATTAAGTACTACAAATTGTTACCAAACTCAGCCTTTAAAAAGTTATGATACTCAAATGATAACTTAGTTTTTGTTGTACTAATACTGTAAACTAACTTCACTGTCAAATAAAAATATGCGCGAATTAAGATAAACGAACACTAGCTTTAATTCGTACAATTCTGTTGCAAAACACAAGCCTGCACAACGAACTCATCAGCGTAGTTTTATCGTTGAAATGAAATGTTGTGTGGTTTTATGGCGCTTTATAACTACTAAGGTCCTGAGCGCCGGGACTAAATTTTGTCAAGAATTCACTGACGTATTTTTATTCTCTGTTTATTTCATCCTCCGCGCTACACTTAATTGCTGAGCGTTTAGCAAGTGTAACAGCAGATACCAGGTTTAAAGTTTTTGGTGTGACCCGACTGAGAATAGAACCCAGCCTTTGCGTTCGACAGAATGAATTGCGCGAAGTTGCAACCATTCACAACCACAAGCAGATAGCGATAGAATGCCCGAAGGTAAAGAGCTTTTGTAATTTCCATGATTTAGCAAAATCTCTATCACATGCCCCGACTAAATCACGCGATTAAGTTTGTAAATGCATTATTTGCACTAAAAAACAATCACATCTTCACCAAGTTAGCGATATTACGCTGAAGCGAGTATCGAGGACCCACCTCCGGGATTTAGCGCCAGAGCCACACAGCTCCAAAAAAACGTTGCAGCGATGGCGAGCCGTTTGATGTGTCTGATTTGACCTCCACTGTATTACAACCTCAATTCTTTGATAGGGATGTCTTTTAAATTCTATGCCAACAAGCCAGTGCATTTAAAACATTTTTTCAGTTATGCACTCCTATTTGGGAATAAAAAGCTTCGACGGGCATTTCATTACATGAGCTGAACAATAAACCTGCTAAAATGCATGATACAATACTCACATCGATGGTCAAGAAATATGTAATGTTGATTGTGATAAAATGAGGTGACGAAATTCCTGCTCCCAAGCTGTGGCACAAAAATTATTAAACGTAGCGGTTTCTATTCACGCGTTTTAATAATAGCCTACTGAGTGTCAAGCGGGAAAGCTTTGAATTTTAGTTTGAAAACAAATTCGTTAATCTCTGGGATGAATCAAATCTTCCTTTATTGTTCCCGCGAATGAGCTTCTATCCACTCCTTTATTTGATCGATCAACATGTCACTAAATAATTTAACCGACCACACCACCCAATCATAATCAACTCCTGCGAACTCTGAAATCTTGTTTTGTTCATTTTCAGGACCAGCCAACTTAATCTAGTAAAATTTATATCAACCAGTAAAACTAAGAGTCATAAATTTTTTCCGGCAGCTTATGTTTTATTGCAATTAAAGACATTACACTTTTGATCCAAAAAAAAAAAAAAAAAAAAGCTGCAGCTTATAACATCACAATACAAAGTACGGTATGTAAGCTTGACATTGAAAACGCTGGCAGTAAAACTAAATAAAGCGCATTAATCATTTCACAATATCTTGCTTATACTGAAATCCGAAGTTGTAGATGGATCCCATCCCGAGAGCAAGTTTTCTCCAGTTCAGCAGAGTCAAATCTGAAAGCCCAACTTACGACTTTGATATAAAAACAGAAAAACGAGAAGACCTTCAGCTTGATAAAGTTACACGTAAAAAAAATAATCATAATATAGATTATAAGCGTCTTGGATGTCATCTTGGTTTTCATTTCGTGTATCATTTTGTACGGATTGAACTGGTTCTGCTAAAAAAAAATTAACATGAACTTGTTTTAAGCAGGAATATATATAATGTAGATTATTTAAACAATATTGAAACAGCCAATTTTAAACAACCTATGCAGAATAACAAAGTAGCTATTGCCAGCAAATTCAAATTGATACGCATATTTATTCAAAATCTAAACGTTATCGACCCATTCTTTAGGTCCTTTTCAGAGAACAAATTAATGCACTTTGAATTGAACTAAAACTTTCAAAACCAACGGATTTTAAAATATTTAAATAACCTAATGTTGTAAAGATACGACACAATACATGCAATTAATGCATCATATTTACACAAGTCAGAGCAAAGCATAATGACGATTTCCTTACAGTATAACGTTAATCAACACGTATGCACTTTTAAGGCTAAAACGGCACATTAAAACAGCGTAAACGAAGACGATACCAACAATGCAAGATATTGAGCAGAAACGAAAAACCACCGGCATATGGTTAGGAATTTAACTTGGGATTTTGTTTTTTTATTAACAGAGCTTCTTGAATTTTGGTTTTGTATTCATTTTTTACGTATTTTGATTACTTTAAAATAATTTACGTTTACATTTTTCAGTTTACGCTCTTCACACATTAAAATATGGTCTTTAACAGACGTCTTCTTTGAAGTTGCATGGAGAGTCAAGTGTTCATTTGCTGTAGTGTGTAGATGTCGCGTTGTCACACCGATGTATAATATTGTTGCATCACACAAACATGTGAATTTATAAACGAAATTCGACAACAAGGCATGAAGAGTTAAGCATTTCAGATTAAAATAGGAACCAGTTTGAAAAGAATTGTAATAGACAGCTAGATCAACTTAAAATTTTGTTTTTACCAGAGTTGAAAGACGTTTGGCAAAATTATGTGACGGTTTTCCAAAAATATGGTATCCCAATTCCAAATTTACATTATTTTTCTTCTTTGCCTGCTATTTAGTTGTTTTTTCAATTTTCAAATTTTTAAACTGCATTTTCAAAAAAACAGTTAGGGTAGGCTATGAATTTCGTAGGAATGTGAAAGGTAACTTGCGTATTTCTGTCTTATATGAACTGTACCGTATTGCTATCTGAACAAATGGTTTTGGCTTTTTTTAGTAAACACATAATAAGACCGGTTTTCCACTATTAGTATTTGCTGTTTTTTATTACGTCAGATCCAGCTTTCGAAACCATTATTTTTAATATTTATTTCAACATGCAAAAATGACAGTGTTGTCATAGCCTTTTCCATCGTAAATTTAATACTTTTATGCTGTGCATTAAGGGTGGATAAGAAAGAAGAACGAGAATTATGATCGTCGAAAACTGCATAAACATCATAAGTACAATTTGAGAGACGCTGATAAACTTTGTCCCAGAATTTTTTCTTCTAATTGGCCTAGAAAGAAACTGGCTAATGTTGGTCCTAGTGGAGAACCCATAGTCACTCCGTCAATTTGCTTGTACAAATATAAACACCAATTTTTTGAAAACATCTCTACAGAAGGAGCTACATTAAGATTATTTTCAGAATATATGTGGTCGACCATAAGCTGTATAGTTTCGTACTCTGGAACGTTCGTACACAAAGACACAACATCGAAACTAACAATGATATGTTCATTGCTGAATTCAGATTGCTTTAATTTCTCCATAAGATGATCGGTGGATTTTAACAGGCATCTATCCTATAAAAAATTATATGGAATAGCTAAAATATAAGGCTAAAGTATAGTATGGGAGTACGAAACTAAATATAAAACTACAAATAAGTATGAAAGTATAAAACTTAAGTCTGAAACTAAAGTATGGGAAAATTATATGGAATAGCCAAAGTGCACAAGACCAATGTGCCTTTAAGACCCATAGTTTCAATGACGAGAATAATTCAGCTAAATTTTTGGACAACTTGAAGCCTTACATAGCCTACCGGATAGATACCTATTAACATCCACCGATCATCTTATACAGAAATTAAAGCAATTTGAATTCAGCAATGAACATATCATCGGTAGTTTCGATGTTGTGTCTTTTTTTACGAACGTTCCACTGTCGAAAACTATAGAGCTTATGATCGATTGCATATATTCTGAGGATAATCTTAATGCAGCTTCTTTTAGTAGAGATGTTTTCAAAAAATTGATGTTTATGGCTACACAAGGATTTTTTATGTTTAATGATTGCTTGTACCAGCAAATTGACGAAGTGACAATGGGTTCTGCATTAGGACCAACGATAGCCAGTTTCTTTCTGGGCCAATTAAAAGAAAAAATACTGGGACAAAATTTATCAGCGTCTCCTAAATTGTACTTACGATATGTTGATGACGTTTATGCAGTTTTCGATGATCATAATTCTAGTTCTTCTTTCTTATCCAGTCCTAATGCAAAGCATAGAGATATTAAATTTACGATAGAAAAAGCTATTAAAACACTTTCATTCTTGGATGTTGAAAGAAATATTAAAAATAATGGTTTCGAAAGTTGGGTCTGGCGTAAAAAACAAACGCAGGAGTAATACTGAACTACAATGCTGCAATGCTGCATGCCCTAAATCATGAAAAACCGGTCTTATTATGTGCTTACTAAAAAAAGCCAAAACCATTTGTTCAGATAGCATTTTGTTTAAGAAAAAAATACGCAAGTTACCTTTCACATTCCTAAGAAATTCATAGCCTACCCTAACTGTTTTTTTTTTTTTTGAAAATGCAGTTCAAAAATTTGAAAATCGAAAGAACAACTTCAAAGCAAGCAAAGAAGAAAAAGAATATTTATTTGGAATTGGGATACCATATTTTGGAAAACCATCACATAATTTTGCCAAACGCCTTTCAACTCAGGTAAAAAAAAATTGCATGTTGATTTAGCGCTGTCTGTGACTGGTTCTTCAATGTCATTCATTGGTATGATAACACGACATCTACACACTACAGCAAATGAGCACTTGACTCTACAAACAGATTCAAAAAAGATGTCTGTTAAAGACCAGCATATTCTAACGTGTGAAGAGCGTAAATTGAAATATGTAAACGTAAATCATTTTAAAGTAATCATGATAGGTAAATGTGAATACAAAACCAAAGTTCAAGAAGCTCTGTCAATAAAAAAACAAAACCCCAAGTTAAATTGTTAACCATATGCCGGTGGTTTTTCGTTTCTATCCAATGTCTTTCAATGCTAGCGTCATTTTCGTTTTTACGTTTTGATTTGTCGTTTTAGCCCTAAAAATGTAGGCTGTACTTGTTAATTAACGTTGCACAGTAGGTGAATCGTCATTATGCTTTGCTCTGACGCAGTGTAAATATGATGCATCAATTGTTTGTATTGTGTCGTATCATCGCATCAGGTTATTTCAAATACCGTTTATTTTTAAAATACTTTTATTTTTAAAACTTTTAATTTTTAAAATTCCGTTAATTTTGAAAGGTTTAGTTGAATACAAATAAACAGTTAAAAAAAGTACTATACATTATGTCACAAACACATTTTCCAAACTTTGCTGTGACGAAAAGATTTCGCTAAGGCACCACATTACAATTTATAAAAATAGTGGTAGGTGGCGTAAGCAAAGCTATGACGTATTTGGGTGGCAGTGGCTAAATACTAGCCATGCGCAAAGCTAGAGATAACGTCGAGTTGGCCGCAGCAAGTTTGTCGTTAGCAAATTTTGTGTTGTGATTGATTTTAAAAAGCAGCGAAATGATTACTGCACACGCGACTGCATTTATTCACAGGTGAATCTATCAATTTTATATCACTGATCCATTTGTTCAATCTTTTCCAATCAGCGAGGGATAGACAATAATAATGCACATAATAATTTTTTTGCTCTGTTGCTGCAACTGGGTGCCATACAAAAATGAGCGATTTTGGTAGTAGCTACTGCCTAACTAACGAAGAGTTTTCTTTCTATGCCACATACGAATGCACGATAGCTTAAAGTACAATATAATCAATAATATACATTAGAAGACAAATATAGACTGGCACAGATTGGAGAAGTGAAAACCAGTTCTGGCTATTTGTGGTTCATCTCCCCAAATAAGTCAGAGATCATATGCCTAATAAAGAAAACAATTATGAAACACCTCTCCTGCAAACTTACTGATCAGTTGTCCGTATTTAGGGCATTCAGGCACTGGTTAGGTATAGCATGGTATAAAGTATCTAAATATAACCCGTTAGAAACTGTTAAAACCTGATCAACAAAATAATAATACTGCTGTGCATTAAACTGCTGTTGTATCTCAAAAGCTCTATCAGCTGCACAGACTAATGGCTGTAAAGACCATTTCTCGGGCTGTAAAGACCATTTGCTGGTCGTTGCGCCTGCACAGCTATTCAGTCTGTGCGGCTGATAAAGCTTTTGAGATACAACAGCAGTAACAGTTCAATGCACAGCAGTATTATTATTTTGTTGATCAGGTTTTAACAGTTTCTAACGGGTTATATTAGATACTCTATACCACCTGAAGAGCCGACAAAGGCGAAACAAGCTGTAGTGGTTTTTACGTTTTATATCTTTTCGCTACGTAAAAACATATCGTCGCCTAGAACAGCTGAAAGAAAAAATTTTTTCTAGTAGCAAAACATTTTTTTACCTAAGCGGTGGACCATTTTCGGAGCCGAAGCATTAATTTCATCTTTATTTTCATGACCATCTTTGTTGGAGGTGTGCTTTTTTGCCCGTTCTGTAAAAGTAGAAAACAAAACTTCAAAGGTCGTTGTAGTCTGGTATCGAACCAGCGCTTTTGAAGTGGTGGCTGATTGTACGAAGTTGATACTGATTACTGCAATGTGTGCGCCGCGAGCCAATGTGTGTAAAACCTTCTAGTTGGCTTTGCTTTTTGTTTCTGCACCCCACTGTTGATTAATAGCAGTGCTATAGATGCTTACGTTCTTACTCGTAGCAATATTAGTGACCAAGTTTTCGTTCAGTTTTGTAATGTGTCTTTTAAGTTATTACCCAGGGCGTCGAACCAAACCGGAATGTAAACCGAAAAACCCATATTAACCGTTTCCTTTCATTGAACTCAGACCGAACCGTAACCTTTATAATTTAATAGACGTAAACCGAACCTGAACTCAGGGTCACCAGAATTTTTGAACCTTAACCGGATTTGAACCGTTAAAATAATTTTTGTCTAAAAAACTAAACCTTGTCTAACCTATAAACGTCAGTGGAAGTTTTGCAGTGTTACGCTCTAAGTTAGGACTAAATAAGCATTCGTTACGTTAAGTCGTACATGTTCTTACGAAGATTTTTGCTAAAAGTGATTGTAATGGTGGCTCTAACAGCGGTTAAGGACATCTGAAGTTAGTCCGAGGTTACTTCTGCCGTTGAGAACATCGTTCATGAACTACAGTAGCATCTTAAAAAGGACAATCAGCCTCAATACAATAAGTATTTGTGAAAAAAAAAAGCGCAAGTACCGTGCACCAGAACATCAGTCGAATTGACGGTTTCAAATTCTTGAACCCAAACCGAATTTGAACCTTTAAATTTTTGTTTCTGCAAACCTGAACCCGATAATTCAAAGTATTCTAAACTTGAACCGGAACTAAACCTGCAAAATCAAACGACAAAACACCTGAACTGGAGGTAAACCGCTTGAAATAAAATTTGCAGAACCTGAACCCAAACTGAAGCAATATTTCAAGCGGTTCGATGCCCTGTTATTACCGCAGAGTATTTTCAGTTATGTATTTTTTGTTTAGATGTAGTTTTGTTTTAGGTGAATAAAAGCCACAATTTAGGTAATACGACACGCAACTTTACTGTGACGAAAAGACTTCGCTAACAACATATTGCAATTTTAAAAAATAGTGGCAGGTGACGTAAGCAAAGCTATGACGTATTTGGGTGGCAGTGGCTAAATACTAGTCATGCGCAAAGCTAGAGATAACGTCGAATTGGCCGCAGCAAGTTTGTCGTTAGCAAATTTTGTGTTGTGATTGATTTCAAGAAACAGCGAAATGATTACTGCTCGCGTGACTGAATTTATCAACAAGGGGATCATCTTTCAATTTCATATTGCTGATCCATTTGTTTAATCTTTTCCAATCAGCGAAGGGTAGACGATGATAATGCGCATTTTTTTGCTCTGTTGCTGCAACCACGTGCCATACAAAAATGAACAATTTTGGTAGTAACTAAGGAACTGTTTTCTTTCTATGCCACATACGATAGGGTAATTGTACCTTCGAATGAAGGGTTTACTATTTTCTGCTGTACAGTAGACTTGCACCGTTTACCAGTAAATACCCCGTAGTAACTACCTCACTTTATAGACTAGAGCTGGCTAGCCGAATAGCTCAACGGGCAAACATGCTACCCAATTACGTCAAAAATAAATTGACCACTCACAAGCCAGCATTCTTCGGACTATTTTTTTGATAACTGCTCAACCGAAACGAATTCCGCGATCGGGCCAATCCTACACTAAGTAAATTGAAACCCATTTCAAACAATTTTTGAGAAATTTTTGCCACCGAGCCCTGCCTTTAAAGTGCATTAACTTTTTTTTCTGCAAAGGACATAAAGAATGGATCGAAAACATTTGGACTTTAAATAAGCATGTTAACAATTTTGAATCTGCTGGCAATGGCTACTTTGTGGTTCAGAAAAAATACCCTCTAATCATCTTTTGTTTGGCTCGTCTTTGACAGGGAAGCCCGTATCACGGGGGTCCGCGGGGCTATAGCCCGTTCCTTAATCCGGTCCTGGCGATACCGCGGGGGGATTTTCCAACGAACTTCTGTTAGTTTTTGTCAACGAAGAGTCCATCCTGTTGTATCAAGAACGAGATTTTGCCTATTTAGATCTTCATCGAGTGAGTCTTTTATGCGTCGCCCTTTTGTTGCATCATGAAACACGTTGCGATTTCTTTGGTGAGTTTCCCATGATTATAATCAAATCGTACGAGGAGCAGACGATAGAAAAACGTCTTGCGTCGACTCTGTCGTATGGGCGGTGCACTCATTCCTCCGTTATTTTTTTTTACCCCCAGCTAATCCGACATGAGCTTAAAACACGCTCGTAAAATACCATAATTTTTAATTTAGCCGAGTGTAGTTCCCTCCTTGATTTTCGGATGGCTGCGCCTCTGCATAACAATGTTCTTACCTAATCTGTGAGCTAATTGCACAGGATGTATCTCAGTTGAGAATGAAGAGTCATTCTTGCTGACGTCGCTCCTTTTAGCCACGTGAGATTCTGTAAAGAAAATATAACAAACAATTGGATCAACCAAGAAAGTGTTGGCATTGCGACGCCAGGCATCACAATTCTGTGGGAGGATACGCTAGAGCAGTGCGCAAGACTGAAGCACCATTACTCCAGATAGTTCCAGCTGGTCGTCTGATTGACGAAACTCATTCGTTTATTTTCTTACACATTGACTCTACATGTCGTCTGTACGTTTTAGGAGTTATAAGAAACAAGAGCAGTGTAAAAACGTGTGCTGAAAAAGCGGTTCATTGAAATCAAAGTATAACTTCGAAAAAAATAATACAATGACAATTATGTACATTTTGGTTGTTATTTGGATTGTACTAGAAGAGAGTAGATATTTTTATGAGTCGCTATCGTGCATCTTCATCTGCATTGCGATTGTTTTGTTGGGTTTCCGGTAATGGGCCTAGTAACCAAATTGCGTAGAAAGCGTGCTCTTCAGCTCGTCCAAAACTCTTTACTGTTTACTCTTTTGTGCTACGTCCAAAACTCTTTACTGTTAGCATAAGTAAGTGAAATAAAAAATGATCAGTAAAGGCATGCATTGTCTGCAGAAAAATCGACCACATGTAATAAAGATGTTTTAAACAAAACTGAAGTATAGAACGAAGCCTAGGCAGTTTGAAAAAAGTTAAAGAAAACAGGGAGGATCGGATCTAAAACAAGATGAAACGAGTGAAGTGGAGCGGAGCAGAGCGGAACCGAAAAGCTCGAAATTAGCAGCACAGGCGATTTGCATGGGGAGTGCATCCGAGGTATTCGATCAGTTTGCATGAAATAAAGTGGAAAAAACTTGATGGAAGTGGAGCAAAGTAATTAAAGAAACACAAACTGTACGGTATTTTAACAGAAAACACAACGCTCGGATCCACTTTGGTTCTTTGTGTAGAACACCTTGAACGCAACTAAAGAAACCAGATTGCTTTCAGATAAGGTAATTATGACGATTGAACAGCTTTGATAAACACTTTCGAAGTCTATTCGCTGTTATTTCTCTGCAACATAACTGAGGTAAACTTCAAACTAAGCCTATATTGAATGGAAAATTCGACAGTAATTGAGGGAGACTGCAAATTGAGCTTACGCTCTTCGAGTCAGCAGCCACTCGTTATGTATGTCAAATGCGATCGGCTCCTGCCGCGAATCGAACACGTCTCGTAGGATCTGTCATAAGCGCGCGGTACCGCTGGCTCATGTCGCTCTACAATCTATCTTTTTGCAATGCAAAAACACATCGACGCCTAGAAGAGCTGGATAAGGTTACGAAAAATTTTTTCCGATAGCAGAACATGTTTCTTACCAAAGCGGTGGACCATTCGCGGAGCCGGAGCATCAATTTCATCTTTATTTACATAGCCATTTTTGTTGGGGGTTTGCTTTTTTGCCTGTCCTGTAACAGTAGAATTGAAATTTCGAGTAGACAGAACATCTTTCTTACCAAAGCTGTGAAACATTGGCGGAGCTGGAGCATGAGCATCATCTTCAATTTCACAGCCATTTTTGTTGGAGGTTTTCGTTTTTGCCCGTCCTGAAAAAGTAGAAACAAAACTTCGAATGGCGACTCACGTGTTTTTTTTATATTTTCGGGGATGCAGAAACTAGTCTATAAAGTGAAAATAAAAATAAATTGACCACTCACAAGCTTGACGATACCGCGGGGTTTTTCCAATGAATTTGTGTTAGTTTTTGTCAACGAAGAGTCCATTCTGCTGCACAACACATTCGGGAATTTTAGCTGTTTGGATGTTATTTGCGTGAATCTTTTATGCGTCACACTTTTGTTGCATCATGAAACACGTAGCGATTGCTTTGTTGAGTTTCCCATGATTATAATCAAATCGCACAAGAAGCAGATGATACGTACAAAAACACCTTGCGTCGACTCTGTCGTATGGGTGGTGCACTCATCCTCCGTTTTTCACCTCCAGCTAATCCTACATGAGCTTGAAACGCTCTCGTAGAATACCACTTTTCATGATTTTTAGCCAAGCGTAGTTTCCCCTCTTAATTTTCAGATGACTGCGCCCCTGCGTTATAATGTTCTTACCTAATCTGTCAGCTAATTGCGCAGGATCTATCTCGGTTGAGTATGAAGGGTATTTCTTGCTGACATCACTCCTACCTCCACCAGATTCTGTAAGAAATTATAACAATTTAGAGAGTGTTGGCACTGCGACGCTAGGCATCACAATTCTGTGGAGGATGCGCTAGAGCAGTGGTTTTCAACCTGGAGTCAATTTCAATAGTTTTAAGGGGGCCGCAAGGGCTAAAGAGTCCGCAAGGGGTCCTCAGTACTGGTGTTTATTAAGGCATTATAAAAAACAATCTTTTTGTGAACGATATAATGATTGACCGTTTTTTTAGCTGCTCACCGATATTTTCAGTGAAAGGCAAGACATCGGAGAACGTGAAGACCTTTTTTTCCTCTTCACTGGACGTCTGCAGATGCCATGATCTTTTTTTTTTATTGCTTTTCATTTGATTTTGGACGGAAAATTGGAATCATGTGTTTTTGCGTTGATTTGTGTGGGGTCCGCAACAACAAATTATTGCTTAACTTAGGGGTACGCGACTTGAAAAAGTTTGAAAACCACTGCGCAAGAGCAGGGCGCGGGACTGAAGTACCAGTACTCTAGATAGTTCCAGCTAGTCGTCTGATTGACGAAACTCATTTGTTCAATTTCTTACGCATTGACTCTATACATGTCGTCTGTACGTTTCAGAAGTTATAAGAAACAAGAGCAATGGGAAACGGGTGCTAAAAAAGCGGTTTATGGAAATCAAAATATAACTTCGAAAACAAGAATATAACGATGATTTTGTACATTTTGGTTGTCATTTGGATTGTACTAGAGTAGAGTGCATATTTTTATGAGTCGCTATCGTGCATCTTCATCTGCATTGCGATCGTTTTGTTGGGTTTCCGGTAATCGTAACCAAATTGCGTGGAAAAGCGTGCTCTTCAGAATGAGTTATCCTGCTTCAAATTCTACAGCCGATTTTTGTTAATTCTACGTCCAAAACACTTCACTGTTCGAATCAAAAATGATCAGTAAAGGCATGTATTGTTTGCAGAAAAATCGACTACATGTAATAAAGATGTTTTAAACAAAAATGGAGTAGAGTGAAGCCGAGGCATTTTGAAGAAAGTGAAAGAAAACAGGGAGGATCGGATTTAAGACAAAATGAAACGAGTGAAGTGGAGCGGAGCAGAGCGGAATCGAAAAGCTCGAAATTCGCTGCACAAGCGATTTGCATGGGGAGCGCAGCCGAGGTGTTTGGTCAGTTTGCGTGAAATGAAGTGGAAAAAACTTGACGGAAGTGGAGCAAAGTGATTAAAAGAAACACAAACTGTGCGGTATTTTAACAGAAAACACAACGCTCGGATCCACTTTGGTTCTTTGTGTAGAACACCTTGAATGCAACTAAAGAAAGCAGATTGCTTTCAGATAAGGTAAGTACGACGATTGAACAGCTTTGATAAACACTTTTGAAGATTATCCGCTGTTATTTCTCTGCAAGATAATTGAGGTTAATTTTAAACTAGGCCTATATTGATCGTAAAATTCAACAGCAATTGAGGGAGACTGCAAAGTGAGCTTACGCTCTTCGAGTCAGCAGCCACCCGCAGGCCCGCCGAAAGGGGAGGGGGGCAGAAGAGGTCACTGTCCGGGGACACGGGGGGGCCCGAGGTTCAGAATTGGCAGGTTTAGAATGCAAAATTTATCAGCTCAAACTACGGCCTGCGGACGCGGTGATGTTTTTTTTGATTTTGGGCTGAAATTCGTACAACTGCGGACGGCTATGACCTTATTTGGCTCATCACTAGATGTCGAGCCGTAATTTGAACATCTGCGGAGACTATGACCCTTTTTTTGCTCATTACTTGATTTTGGGCCGAAATTCGAACATCTGCGGACGCTACGACCTTTTTTGTGCTCATCACGTGATTTTGGGGCACCACTGACCAAAGGGCCCAAACGAAATTTTTGCCCCGGAGCCCGAAATTGCTCTCGGCGCCCCTGGCCATCCGTTATATACGTCAAATGCGATCGGCTCCTGCCTCGAATCGAACTCGTCTCGTAGGATCTGTCACCTGCGCACGGTACCGCTAGACCCTGCGTGGCTCTGCAATCTATCTTTTTGCAATGTAAAAACACATCGACGCCTAGAAGAGCTGGACAAGGTTACGTAAAATTTTTTCTGATAGCAGAACATGTTTCTTACCAAAGCGGTGGACCATTTGCGGAGCCGGAGCATCAATTTCATCTTTATTTACATAGCCATTTTTGTTGGGGGTTTGCTTTTTTGCCTGTCCTGTAACAGTAGAATTGAAACTTCGAGTAGATAGAGCCTCCGTCTTACCAAAGCTGTGAAACATTGGCGGAGCTGGAGCATGAACATCATCTTCAATTTCACAGCCGTTTTTGTTGGAGGTTTTCGTTTTTGCCCGTCCTGAAAAAGTAGAAACAAAACTTCGCATGGCGACCCACGTGTTTTTTTTATATTTTCGGGAATGCAGAAACTAGAACCAAGGACCTTGGGCCTAAAGCCCAGGAAAATTGCACATTATACAGAGTAATTGTACCTTCCAATGAAGAGTTTACTATTCTCTGCTATAGGCTTGCACCGTTTACCAGTAATACCCGGCAGTAGCTACCTCACTTTATAGACTAGAGCTGGCTAGCCGAATAGCTCAACGGGCAAACATGCTACCCAATTACGTCAAAAATAAATTGACCACTCACAAGCCAACATTCTTCGGACTTTATTTTTTTGATAACTGCTCAACCGAAACGAATTCCGCGATCGGGCCAATCCTACACTAAGTAAATTGAAACCCATTTCAAACAATTTTTGAGAAATTTTTGCCACCGAGCCCTGCCTTTAAAGTGCATTAATTTTTTTCTCTGCAAAGGACATACAGAATGGGTCGAAAACGTTTAGATTATGAATAAATATGTTAACAATTTTGAATCTGGTAGCAATAGCTACTTTGTGGTTCAAAAAAAGTACTCTTCTAACCATCGTTTGGTCTGGCTCGGTTTTGATCGGGAAGCCCCCATTACTGGGGGTCCGCGGGGCTATAGCCCTCCCTTACTCTGGCCTTGACGATACCGCGGGGGGTTTTCCAATGAATTTGTGTTAGTTTTTGTCAACGAAGAGTCCATTCTGCTGCACAACACATTCGGGAATTTTAGCTGTTTGGATGTTATTTGCGTGAATCTTTTATGCGTCACACTTTTGTTGCATCATGAAACACGTAGCGATTGCTTTGTTGAGTTTCCCATGATTATAATCAAATCGCACAAGAAGCAGATGATACGTACAAAAACACCTTGCGTCGACTCTGTCGTATGGGTGGTGCACTCATCCTCCGTTTTTCACCTCCAGCTAATCCGACATGAGCTTGAAACGCTCTCGTAGAATACCACTTTTCATGATTTTTAGCCAAGCGTAGTTTCCCCTCTTAATTTTCAGATGACTGCGCCCCTGCGTTATAATGTTCTTACCTAATCTGTCAGCTAATTGCGCAGGATCTATCTCGGTTGAGTATGAAGGGTATTTCTTGCTGACATCACTCCTACCTCCACCAGATTCTGTAAGAAATTATAACAATTTAGAGAGTGTTGGCACTGCGACGCTAGGCATCACAATTCTGTGGAGGATGCGCTAGAGCAGTGGTTTTCAACCTGGAGTCAATTTCAATAGTTTTAAGGGGGCCGCAAGGGCTAAAGAGTCCGCAAGGGGTCCTCAGTACTGGTGTTTATTAAGGCATTATAAAAAACAATCTTTTTGTGAACGATATAATGATTGACCGTTTTTTTAGCTGCTCACCGATATTTTCAGTGAAAGGCAAGACATCGGAGAACGTGAAGACCTTTTTTTCCTCTTCACTGGACGTCTGCAGATGCCATGATCTTTTTTTTTTATTGCTTTTCATTTGATTTTGGACGGAAAATTGGAATCATGTGTTTTTGCGTTGATTTGTGTGGGGTCCGCAACAACAAATTATTGCTTAACTTAGGGGTACGCGACTTGAAAAAGTTTGAAAACCACTGCGCAAGAGCAGGGCGCGGGACTGAAGTACCAGTACTCTAGATAGTTCCAGCTAGTCGTCTGATTGACGAAACTCATTTGTTCAATTTCTTACGCATTGATTCTATACATGTCGTCTGTACGTTTCAGAAGTTATAAGAAACAAGAGCAATGGGAAACGGGTGCTAAAAAAGCGGTTTATGGAAATCAAAATATAACTTCGAAAACAAGAATATAACGATGATTTTGTACATTTTGGTTGTCATTTGGATTGTACTAGAGTAGAGTGCATATTTTTATGAGTCGCTATCGTGCATCTTCATCTGCATTGCGATCGTTTTGTTGGGTTTCCGGTAATCGTAACCAAATTGCGTGGAAAAGCGTGCTCTTCAGAATGAGTTATCCTGCTTCAAATTCTACAGCCGATTTTTGTTAATTCTACGTCCAAAACACTTCACTGTTCGAATCAAAAATGATCAGTAAAGGCATGTATTGTTTGCAGAAAAATCGACTACATGTAATAAAGATGTTTTAAACAAAAATGGAGTAGAGTGAAGCCGAGGCATTTTGAAGAAAGTGAAAGAAAACAGGGAGGATCGGATTTAAGACAAAATGAAACGAGTGAAGTGGAGCGGAGCAGAGCGGAATCGAAAAGCTCGAAATTCGCTGCACAAGCGATTTGCATGGGGAGCGCAGCCGAGGTGTTTGGTCAGTTTGCGTGAAATGAAGTGGAAAAAACTTGACGGAAGTAGGGTAAAGTGATTAAAAGAAACACAAACTGTGCGGTATTTTAACAGAAAACACAACGCTCGGATCCACTTTGGTTCTTTGTGTAGAACACCTTGAATGCAACTAAAGAAAGCAGATTGCTTTCAGATAAGGTAAGTACGACGATTGAACAGCTTTGATAAACACTTTTGAAGATTATCCGCTGTTATTTCTCTGCAAGATAATTGAGGTTAATTTTAAACTAGGCCTATATTGATCGTAAAATTCAACAGCAATTGAGGGAGACTGCAAAGTGAGCTTACGCTCTTCGAGTCAGCAGCCACCCGCAGGCCCGCCGAAAGGGGAGGGGGGCAGAAGAGGTCACTGTCCGGGGACACGGGGGGGCCCGAGGTTCAGAATTGGCAGGTTTAGAATGCAAAATTTATCAGCTCAAACTACGGCCTGCGGACGCGGTGATGTTTTTTTTGATTTTGGGCTGAAATTCGTACAACTGCGGACGGCTATGACCTTATTTGGCTCATCACTAGATGTCGAGCCGTAATTTGAACATCTGCGGAGACTATGACCCTTTTTTTGCTCATTACTTGATTTTGGGCCGAAATTCGAACATCTGCGGACGCTACGACCTTTTTTGTGCTCATCACGTGATTTTGGGGCACCACTGACCAAAGGGCCCAAACGAAATTTTTGCCCCGGAGCCCGAAATTGCTCTCGACGCCCCTGGCCATCCGTTACATACGTCAAATGCGATCGGCTCCTGCCTCGAATCGAACTCGTCTCGTAGGATCTGTCACCTGCGCGCGGTACCGCTAGACCCTGCGTGGCTCTACAATCTATCTTTTTGCAATGTAAAAACACATCGAGGTCTAGAAGAGCTGGACAAGGTTACGTAAAATTTTTTCTGATAGCAGAACATGTTTCTTACCAAAGCGGTGGACCATTTGCGGAGCCGGAGCATCAATTTCATCTTTATTTACATAGCCATTTTTGTTGGGGGTTTGCTTTTTTGCCTGTCCTGTAACAGTAGAATTGAAACTTCGAGTAGATAGAGCCTCCGTCTTACCAAAGCTGTGAAACATTGGCGGAGCTGGAGCATGAACATCATCTTCAATTTCACAGCCGTTTTTGTTGGAGGTTTTCGTTTTTGCCCGTCCTGAAAAAGTAGAAACAAAACTTCGCATGGCGACCCACGTGTTTTTTTTATATTTTCGGGAATGCAGAAACTAGAACCAAGGACCTTGGGCCTAAAGCCCAGGAAAATTGCACATTATACAGAGTAATTGTACCTTCCAATGAAGAGTTTACTATTCTCTGCTATAGGCTTGCACCGTTTACCAGTAATACCCGGCAGTAGCTACCTCACTTTATAGACTAGAGCTGGCTAGCCGAATAGCTCAACGGGCAAACATGCTACCCAATTACGTCAAAAATAAATTGACCACTCACAAGCCAACATTCTTCGGACTTTATTTTTTTGATAACTGCTCAACCGAAACGAATTCCGCGATCGGGCCAATCCTACACTAAGTAAATTGAAACCCATTTCAAACAATTTTTGAGAAATTTTTGCCACCGAGCCCTGCCTTTAAAGTGCATTAATTTTTTTCTCTGCAAAGGACATACAGAATGGGTCGAAAACGTTTAGATTATGAATAAATATGTTAACAATTTTGAATCTGGTAGCAATAGCTACTTTGTGGTTCAAAAAAAGTACTCTTCTAACCATCGTTTGGTCTGGCTCGGTTTTGATCGGGAAGCCCCCATTACTGGGGGTCCGCGGGGCTATAGCCCTCCCTTACTCTGGCCTTGACGATACCGCGGGGGGTTTTCCAATGAATTTGTGTTAGTTTTTGTCAACGAAGAGTCCATTCTGCTGCACAACACATTCGGGAATTTTAGCTGTTTGGATGTTATTTGCGTGAATCTTTTATGCGTCACACTTTTGTTGCATCATGAAACACGTAGCGATTGCTTTGTTGAGTTTCCCATGATTATAATCAAATCGCACAAGAAGCAGATGATACGTACAAAAACACCTTGCGTCGACTCTGTCGTATGGGTGGTGCACTCATCCTCCGTTTTTCACCTCCAGCTAATCCGACATGAGCTTGAAACGCTCTCGTAGAATACCACTTTTCATGATTTTTAGCCAAGCGTAGTTTCCCCTCTTAATTTTCAGATGACTGCGCCCCTGCGTTATAATGTTCTTACCTAATCTGTCAGCTAATTGCGCAGGATCTATCTCGGTTGAGTATGAAGGGTATTTCTTGCTGACATCACTCCTACCTCCACCAGATTCTGTAAGAAATTATAACAATTTAGAGAGTGTTGGCACTGCGACGCTAGGCATCACAATTCTGTGGAGGATGCGCTAGAGCAGTGGTTTTCAACCTGGAGTCAATTTCAATAGTTTTAAGGGGGCCGCAAGGGCTAAAGAGTCCGCAAGGGGTCCTCAGTACTGGTGTTTATTAAGGCATTATAAAAAACAATCTTTTTGTGAACGATATAATGATTGACCGTTTTTTTAGCTGCTCACCGATATTTTCAGTGAAAGGCAAGACATCGGAGAACGTGAAGACCTTTTTTTCCTCTTCACTGGACGTCTGCAGATGCCATGATCTTTTTTTTTTATTGCTTTTCATTTGATTTTGGACGGAAAATTGGAATCATGTGTTTTTGCGTTGATTTGTGTGGGGTCCGCAACAACAAATTATTGCTTAACTTAGGGGTACGCGACTTGAAAAAGTTTGAAAACCACTGCGCAAGAGCAGGGCGCGGGACTGAAGTACCAGTACTCTAGATAGTTCCAGCTAGTCGTCTGATTGACGAAACTCATTTGTTCAATTTCTTACGCATTGATTCTATACATGTCGTCTGTACGTTTCAGAAGTTATAAGAAACAAGAGCAATGGGAAACGGGTGCTAAAAAAGCGGTTTATGGAAATCAAAATATAACTTCGAAAACAAGAATATAACGATGATTTTGTACATTTTGGTTGTCATTTGGATTGTACTAGAGTAGAGTGCATATTTTTATGAGTCGCTATCGTGCATCTTCATCTGCATTGCGATCGTTTTGTTGGGTTTCCGGTAATCGTAACCAAATTGCGTGGAAAAGCGTGCTCTTCAGAATGAGTTATCCTGCTTCAAATTCTACAGCCGATTTTTGTTAATTCTACGTCCAAAACACTTCACTGTTCGAATCAAAAATGATCAGTAAAGGCATGTATTGTTTGCAGAAAAATCGACTACATGTAATAAAGATGTTTTAAACAAAAATGGAGTAGAGTGAAGCCGAGGCATTTTGAAGAAAGTGAAAGAAAACAGGGAGGATCGGATTTAAGACAAAATGAAACGAGTGAAGTGGAGCGGAGCAGAGCGGAATCGAAAAGCTCGAAATTCGCTGCACAAGCGATTTGCATGGGGAGCGCAGCCGAGGTGTTTGGTCAGTTTGCGTGAAATGAAGTGGAAAAAACTTGACGGAAGTAGGGTAAAGTGATTAAAAGAAACACAAACTGTGCGGTATTTTAACAGAAAACACAACGCTCGGATCCACTTTGGTTCTTTGTGTAGAACACCTTGAATGCAACTAAAGAAAGCAGATTGCTTTCAGATAAGGTAAGTACGACGATTGAACAGCTTTGATAAACACTTTTGAAGATTATCCGCTGTTATTTCTCTGCAAGATAATTGAGGTTAATTTTAAACTAGGCCTATATTGATCGTAAAATTCAACAGCAATTGAGGGAGACTGCAAAGTGAGCTTACGCTCTTCGAGTCAGCAGCCACCCGCAGGCCCGCCGAAAGGGGAGGGGGGCAGAAGAGGTCACTGTCCGGGGACACGGGGGGGCCCGAGGTTCAGAATTGGCAGGTTTAGAATGCAAAATTTATCAGCTCAAACTACGGCCTGCGGACGCGGTGATGTTTTTTTTGATTTTGGGCTGAAATTCGTACAACTGCGGACGGCTATGACCTTATTTGGCTCATCACTAGATGTCGAGCCGTAATTTGAACATCTGCGGAGACTATGACCCTTTTTTTGCTCATTACTTGATTTTGGGCCGAAATTCGAACATCTGCGGACGCTACGACCTTTTTTGTGCTCATCACGTGATTTTGGGGCACCACTGACCAAAGGGCCCAAACGAAATTTTTGCCCCGGAGCCCGAAATTGCTCTCGACGCCCCTGGCCATCCGTTACATACGTCAAATGCGATCGGCTCCTGCCTCGAATCGAACTCGTCTCGTAGGATCTGTCACCTGCGCGCGGTACCGCTAGACCCTGCGTGGCTCTACAATCTATCTTTTTGCAATGTAAAAACACATCGAGGTCTAGAAGAGCTGGACAAGGTTACGTAAAATTTTTTCTGATAGCAGAACATGTTTCTTACCAAAGCGGTGGACCATTTGCGGAGCCGGAGCATCAATTTCATCTTTATTTACATAGCCATTTTTGTTGGGGGTTTGCTTTTTTGCCTGTCCTGTAACAGTAGAATTGAAACTTCGAGTAGATAGAGCCTCCGTCTTACCAAAGCTGTGAAACATTGGCGGAGCTGGAGCATGAGCATCATCTTCAATTTCACAGCCATTTTTGTTGGAGGTTTTCGTTTTTGCCCGTCCTGAAAAAGTAGAAACAAAACTTCGCATGGCGACTCACGTGTTTTTTTTATATTTTCGGAGAGCAGCTCTTAAACTAAAAGATGCCATTAAGAAAAGTTTATAAATTGACATGATATAATTATATCACGTCGATTTGCGCATATTGATTGCCTTCGTGTGCTGATTACATAAATTGACGTGATATAATTATATCACCTCGCAAATTTGTGCTGATTTAGCGAATCAACGTGATATAATTATATGAAATCATTTTGTGACTGATATATAACTAAATCAGCGCGATTTGTATAAATCCTGGCAAAGTCACGTAAATCCGCTAGATATAATTATATCATGTCCTCAAACAGTGTCAATTTTGTTTTGTTGTCTTTCCGAATTTACCTTGTAGTGCCGTTTGTAAAACGTAGATTTAACGTTGAAGCATGACATCAGTCATGTGATATTTTTATTCTTGGTGCTAGTTGCTAAGTCGCGTGGTCACTCAGACAAATTGGTGAATGGCTAGGGTGGACGTATCTTTTGGGTGCGGTTTGGTGACAGCTTAAGGTACCAGATTTAAGCCTACGAGGGGGAAAATATTTGGGTCACGTCTAGTATCAGCCCCCACGTTTTTTATGTCTGCCAACCTTAACCTAACCTATGACCTTAGCCTAACCTATAACCTGACCCTAACCAAATCTAACCCCAACCAAACCTAACCGTAACTAAATTTAACCCCAACCAACCTTATCCTAACCAAACCTGGGGGCTGATACTAGACCTAACCCAAAGATTTTTCTAGCCCCTCAAAAGCAGGCTACCAGCATTGAACTCTGAGATTGAGGACGCTGAAATAATTAGGCTATATAATCTAGGATCTTGTTTTTTGGCCAGATAGGTTAGAGTTTTTACATTTTTAATGCCAGCTTCAGAGCTGGTTGCTGTAAAACAAGCTACTCAATTAATCAAAAGTTTTTGCAATAGCACAATGTCTACAAAAATGCTTGGTCTAGCTAGCCTAAAGAAGCAGACTTGTAGGATAGACTATTACTTTTAAGAAACCGGTACCGTGACTGGAATAAGCTCTCTCAACCAGTACATCTTGGCTGATAGACTAATAAGACTGCAAATTTCAAAGTTTAGAAAAAAATTTTGGCCCATATTGACATATTTTGGACTGTAGTAGGCCTACCACTCTTTCTTTTCCGGCTGGAACAGAGTAAACCCAGCCGGAGTAGTTTCCTGAAACAGGGACTGGATTTGTAGATAATTTAATTTGAATGCAAAATTTTGATACGACCTTTCAGATTAGACAAAACTTTATTTACTTAGCCAGAAAGGAGTGTTCCTTGGGTGGGAATTTTTTTGACCAGACAAAGCTTTATCTACTTAGCCAGAAAATAGTGCTCCTTGGGTGAGAATTTATTTCTATATGGGCAGGAAGTTTTAAGCATAAATACTTTGTTATGGTTAATTTTCTGTTGCTATTAGGCCTATTGATAAGCTTATGCCTATGCTGTGTTCAATCCTGGCTAAATTTGTTAAAATGTTGCTTTTTAATTTATTGTTTATTACAGAGACATCATAGCTTTTTGTTTATACTATTGTAAGCAATTTTTATGATGATCTCATGATTAATCATGTATGTTATATTGTTTTTTAGTTTTCATATCTCATAGTCAGCGTCATGGCTTAGCGGTACCGCGCGCAGGTGACAGATCCTACATGACGGGTTCGATTCGCGGCTGGAGCCGATCGCATTTGACATATTTAACGGGTGGCTGCTGACTCGAAGAGCGCAAGCTAACTTCGCAGTCTCTCTTAATTACTGTTGAATTTTCAGTTCAATATAATTTGAAAACAACCTGAGTTATGTATTATTTATTTATTATTCATATTGGTTTACTGATAAATTTTTTCTTCTATAAATTTTGCTGCTGTTTGAAACTCCCAAATTCAATCCAAGAAGGCTTTGCTGGACAAATTTGTCGGCAGCGTGGCGCAGTGGTTTGGAGCGTCGTTTTTACGACGACCATGATCGCAAGGTTGTTGGTTCAACTCCCAACTGAGGCTCGTTGTTGCGTCCTTGGATAATATGCTTCATGATGATTATCTCTGCTTGGTGGAATCTGGCGAGCTGCAAATTAAAGAAGTCAGAAAAATATTCAACCGGAAAACTTGGAAACAAAGGCAACTCCTAATCGAGTCTGGATTCGACCTACGAATAGCGCCTACGCCGCTTTCTCGTGATAGGAAGATAAAGATGAAAAAATCAATCAATCAATCAATTGATACAACCATGCAAAAATTAGATGACATTTATTCCAAACAATAGTTGTATTTAAACCACTATAAAAAAAAGACACAACTGGTGTTTGTGGCCCTTGTGTTGAGAGTCTGAGGTAGCCTGTTGCAAAGCATGCAACTATAGGAATTGGAAACAATGATTGCATCATTCAGGGATGCTTTGTAAATTTGCAGCTGGCTCACAGGAAAGAAAGCAAGCTTGATGAGTTGGAACAATGTGTGAAAAGCAACTGCATTTACGGTATTCACAGTAAAATAAAATATTTTCCAAATATAATCACTGCTTTCGATAATTATTGTTCTTTCTTGATTCAGTTGTGATTTTTTGGTCGTGGAATAAAATTAGCCTCACTCTAACTCGAAAATTTCATGAAAGTATACGACGCGCTTTCATTAACGTTCTGGTCATTGATTTTGCTCTTGAGTTGGGAAGGCTATGTCATAGGCTGTATTATTCTGAAAAAATTGAATATGTGACTTCATGACATAATTTGAATAGACGTTATTATTGAGTACGTTACTCATGAGTCTCGAAAGCTGGTTGGGTTAAACTTTTTTTTAAGCCACTGCATACCGAAACAAGCGCTTAGTAGACTATCACACTTGGTACAATTTACGTTCAAACTAGCGTTGTTTTACTTTTTCAAGGCATTTATTCATGGATAAGAAAATCTAAAAAGCCTGAAGAATAATTACGTTTCGTAAAAGACGCAACTAAAATACGTTATGGGAGGCGGCCAAATATCAATAATATTAATTTTAAACTTGGTTTTGCTACTCCAAAGCATACACCAAATTAAATTATCAGCAAATTTGGAATCTCTTGTTGCCATGACAACGCTAGTAAACGACCCGCTTTGCTGCGCCCAGGCAAGTCGAGTTTAGTTTCACTGCAAAAAAATTCCGCGCAAACGCGGATTCAAACGATACGTCCACCCTAGCCATTCACCAATTCATCTGAGTGACCAAGTGACCCAGCACCATGAATAAAGATATCACATGACTGATGTCATGCTTCAACGCTAAATCTACATTTTACGAACGGCACTACAAGGTAAATTCGGAAAGACGACAAAACAAAATTGACACTGTTTGAAGACACGATATGATTATTTCAAGCGAACTTACGTGACTTTTACCAGGTGTAAATAAATCTTGCTGGTTTAGTTATATATCACTCACAAAATGAGTTGATATAATTATATGATCTTGGTTCGCTAAATCAGCACAAATGTGCGAGTTGATATAATTATATCACGTCAATTTATTAAATCAGCACACGAAGGCAATCAATATGCGCAAATCGACGTGATATAATTATATCATATCGATTTATAAAATAATATCATTTATAAAATAATATTATATAATATCGCATATAATTATATCACGTCGATTTATAAACTTTTCCTAATGGCACCCCATATTAACCGAACTCGTTGCAGCGCCGTCATTACATTTTCGTGGTGGAAGAACAAAAGTTACCAACAATGAAAAAAATAATGAACAAACATATTATGTTCACAAACTTGTACGGTGTTTTGAATTCTTCGCACTTGTTTGTGACCAACGTCTCTTTTGCTTTTGTTTGTTTGCTTTCTTTCTAAAAATACATTTTGCAATAATGTGTGCCGATTTCTGTTTGACGATATTCAACGTTCGCTTTTGAGGAGTTCTTAAGTGTTAGTTTTTTTTATGTGGTTTTCATGTTAACAAAAATTGCTAGGCTTGTTTGGCCACAATTCATTTTCAAAATGTTTTGTTCTACCTTTGGCTGTTTAGCCATAGGTGGCGGAACGAGGGGGCCGGTAGGGCCCTTGCCCCGCCACTTTTTTCTGATGGGGCCAAATTTACGCGTTTATTTCTACAATATTGCCTCTGCATGAATGTATTTGAAACTTTATAGGCCTACCATCAAAATTAAAACCCAGAAAAGAGTTAAATCCAGAGATGTTTTCTTTAAAATTTTGTTTGTGAGGTGGGGGGAACAGAAACTAAAAGCAAGAACCGAGGGTCTGAAGCCCACATAAACTGGACATGCCACATGTGGACAGCCTAAACATGGATTGTAGGCGTGGGGCCGGATTTACATACAGGCTAAGCAGACTGAATCCTAGGGCCTCGGAGAAAACGGGGGGCTCATCAGAAACAATGAAGACCTTTTTTTCTCTTCACCGATATTTTCAGTGGAAAACGGAACATCTGAGAACGTGTATACCTTTTTTTTTGCTCTTCGCTATACCGATTTTTTCAGTGAAAACTGGACATCTGAAGATGTAAAGATCTTTTTTGCTCTTCCGATTAGTGTAATCAAATAGCCTAGGGCTTCTCATTGTCTAAACCCGGCCCTCAGGAGCGTATTTAGGGGCGGGATCATTGTACCATGCCCCCCCCCCCCCTTTGACTCTGCCTTTTAAAAAACAAGAACAATAGGCCTACTAATGGTGCCAAGTGACTGAAATATGCCAGATTCTTTTGATGGTTTCTGTAGCTTATGGGCAGAAGCGAATCCAGAGGAGGAGGATGAGGTATATGCATCCTCCTACCAGCCATTTTCAAAAATGTTTTTGATGCATACAATTTTTCTATAATTTCGAACCTCATTGATAGCTATAAGCCTTACGCCTTAAACACGCATACCGGCAATTAAAAATGTGCCAAAAAAATATCATATTTGGGAAGATTTAAGGTCAAAAAATTTATATACAATTTGCCTGAAAATTATTGCACTAAAATAGCCATTCCAGCTTGTAAATTTTCCGGGGGAGCATGCCCCCCGACCCCCTAGAGCTTTTCTTGTTTCTTAATCAGCTTTAAATTAGTTCTGCCGAAAAAAATACGCTGAAAATTTATGCCTCCCCCTTTTAAAATGTCTCGCAACGCCACTGTCGGCCCTGGGGTTGTAGGTGAAGAAAATTTGGTCATTGGCTTTCCCCCTCCCTCCCCGGAACGAGAAATGCTTCCGCCATCGCTGTGTTTAACAGTGTATCTTATGCAAAAATTGTTCTTCTCTTTTTTCTTCCGCCATTTGTTGCGACAAGTATAATGAATTTTTTTTTGTGGATTATGAATTATTTGCACTCATGTCCCATGAAGACCCGAAGAAAGATGCAAAACAAAATAAAGTAGTGGTTAAATATTGAGCAAGTATAAGCAATTTACAATTCACTTAATGTAAATAATGCAAACTTTATAATTTATTGTAGGAAAGGGAGCAATAGCCCTTTGCATTCGCAAAAGTTACATATCAATAAGCAACTCACTTCAATTTTATAGCAGCACAAATGATAACAGCACAAAGAATAACCGCGATTGTTGGAGGTAAAATGTATACTAGAGCTGAAAGACATAAACGAGTTACTGTATTCGGAAGTTACTAAGCAGCATTTTTATTCTCTTATCGCCAGGAAGCAACGAATGCGCTTTCGAGAGATCGCTTAGGAGTTGCAATTTACTTGTCCATCCTTAAGCATGGAAAATCCGATTAAGTGCTGTTTTTAAGAACACAAGCACTGTCAAGCAGAGTTATCGGTATGCTCACCGCACTGTCCTTGTCATGCTGAGCGTCAAGCACGGAAACTGTGACATACCAATTCTCAAGTTCCAGGTACAGACGCTTATCCACTGGGCCATGAGTTCCGTAATAACGTGAGCTTAAAGTTTCTATTTGCTCAGATGGCTTAGGGGGTATAGCGTCTTTCTCTACAGCAGTAGAATTGGGGTTGACTCCGAGCAGGATCAAAAAGCAATAGCTAAATGACTGGATTCTACTATCACGTAGTAGTAGAGATGTGGCCCGTAAATCCTAAGCAAGCTCGTTAATGTGCCGTGCTTGCTTTCTTTAGATGAATACATATGCAACTATAAATACAAAACAAATACAACAGAAAATTTAGGAGCAACACAATATTGCAAAAGTTAACCAACAAAAACATATGACATGTACTAGTTGTTTGCAGCCCTAGCTACTGCAGAGACAACGTGTGTAAGGAAACTCCTATTTACCAACTGCTTCACAGCAGCATCAATGACAAAAATGCAAATCAAGCAAAACACATCAGAAAAGCTGGACTACCGGTATTGCTGCATATCGCATCCGACGCATCGTAATGAAAGTTTCTCTAGGTTACATTGGAAAGTTGGACAGAACAGAAAAAACATGATAGCAATTTCGGCCAGCTCCGCACGAAGAAAAGTAGGTTCGTTTCAACATTAAGAAAGGTTTCATTTTTTCTGCAATCGTCAAGGGGGAGGTTTGACTCCCGACCCCCCTCCCTTGCATACGCCACTGGGGCCCATCTCCGCGACTTAGCGTCAGGGAACACAGAAACGCTGCAGCGGTGGCGAGCCGTTGGCGACTCTGGGCCGATTTGATCAGCCCGGGAATCAAGCCCCAGACCTTCCACACCGATAGTCTGTGCACTTGACCTCTAAGCTAACGGCCGGTACCGGCTCAGAAATTGAACACAAAACCTCCCGCGCCGATAGCGACGTCTTTGGTTAACCCCAACTGGCTGGTTTGGTTAACTCAAAATTATGATATCGCAAGCGGACCATCTGCCTGCGTTGCATCCATTCTCTTCCAAGAATACCTTGGCTTCTGCGCTGAAACGTTGTGTTGTCTAGCCATAATAGCCCTTGAGAACAACTTCTTTATGACATCACAACACGACTCCAGCTTTAACAATACCCATTGACTTGAGTTAGTCGTTGGTTCAAGCGCAGCCCACCAGAAAAGTTTGACTACCGGAATTATTGCATCACAATAAAAGTTTTTTGAGATTAATAAGCACGTTCGATAGCACAGAAAAACATGACAGCAATTTCGGAAATCTCTATATAAAAAAAGGCGGATGGTTCCTAAAAGAGTGGCTTTTATTTTTTTCCATCGTCAATGGGGGGAAGGGTTGACCCCCCCCCCCCCCCATCACTATGCGTACGCCATTGGTGTCTAGCGTGTTGTAGAGTTTGCTATCTCATGACGTACTGTGAGTGTAAGACGTTGGCCTAATCATTAGGTTAGTGTTTTTGCAAGTTCCCAACCTAACTTCTTAAAATCTTGGAATAAGACATGGCCTGGAAAGTATCGAAACCTTGCTGATGACCAGTTACCATATTCTAGCACCATAATAGGCTAAATACACTGAAAGTCAACCTGGTAAAAAAAAGCATAAGTAAATTTACGGAAGCAGCTAGCAGCAAAACGCTCAGTGGGTAAAGTCTAATTATCCACTTTAAAATGTTACATCTAATCAGCAAATTTTGTTAACTTACCTCCTGTATCAGGAGATTCGCTAACTTACCGGTATTGGAAGTTTTCAATCGCGACGGGTCATTTGTCGGAGGGAAAAATATTTCCGGCGTTGTTTCTATAACAATATTAGCAGCAATGGTATCAAGTTGTATTTAAATACATGTTCATCTTCTATTACAAAAAAGCGATCCAGCGCTAAACAGAGCTCGCTTAAGAGATGTCCACCATCTGTCCACCTGTGTTTAAAAAAAGTTCGACATAAATGATGTTAACAACCTCAGACCTATAAATCTGTTGTCAGTATTGTCAAAAATTTTGGAAAAGATAGTATACAAACGTCTTGTTAGCTTTTTGATTAGACAAAATTTCTTCCACAAAAATCAATTTGGTTTTAGGAAAAAGTATTCCACCAGCCATGCTTAGTGTTGTTAAAAAACGTTGTTTTTTCTTTGCTTCGTGTTTTTTTATTGTTTTTTTTTTTTTTATATTGTTCACCATTTCATAGCTAATTGAGTAGTCTACCCCGTTTCGGCTTGTTACCAGCTTGAGATTGAGGCTAAACAAGGCTGTTTTTAATGGTAGCGATATGTTATTTGCAATGTCAAGATACCATTATTCTATCAACAACAGAAATATAACCTGCACTCATTGCTCAGTGCTAAAGATGGCATTTATGGCATGACCATGAGCCATTTTGGGTGCCTTAAGTGCTAGTTTGACTTATAGCATAGCTAGTGTTTCCTCCCGGGAAGTCGGGACAAGAAATTTGGGGTTTTGAAATCTCCCGTTTCCCGGTAAGCTTTTCGGGATCTCGAGAAATGTCTTTACATTGATAGGGATTTCAGTGGTACTGACATCTATCATTTAGACATAAAAAATGCGTTAGTTTTGCGTTACTCCGAATTAAAACTTGATTTTTGCTTACTAAAAACTATTTTTCCAAATTTGCAAAATTTTTTAAAACAAAATGCTTGTGAGATCAAAGTTTTCGAAAAAATAGAAAAACTCCAGCTAAGTTTGTCAAAACAACATAACAAAATCAGAAAAAAATGTCAAAATAATCAAGCTCGTAAAACTTTCCCGCGAAAACTTTCCAAAATCCCGAAGATTTTCCGGAAATTGAGCCGCTGACGAGCCGCAAGACCTTTATTGAAAACCCTTTAATTTATTCATTTTTAATGATACGCTCAGCGATTTGATTTCGCAAATTAAAGCTTTCTTTATTGTGTAACTTGTGTTTAATTTTTGCTCTACTACTCGAGGTTAGGTGCAGCGAATGCAAGTCGTTTGACTGGCTCAACGTAGATTTAGGTTTGATCCTTGAACGTATCAATTTGTGCAAGGTTTGCATGGTTCGCTATCATGTTGACATTTCGTAGTAAAAAATTAAAAATCTTTTATGTGTAATTGCACGCAGTATCGCTAGTTATGTTGCTTAATTTAAATACAAGTCAGAGAAAACAAGCAGTCAGCACGCTAAACGTACAATCATACAGCGCCAGCACCCACAAAAGAAAATGCGCTG
Organism: Trididemnum miniatum; assembly: GCA_964006365.1. Taxonomy (NCBI): domain Eukaryota; kingdom Metazoa; phylum Chordata; class Ascidiacea; order Aplousobranchia; family Didemnidae; genus Trididemnum; species Trididemnum miniatum. The sequence continues at coordinate 3,536,404 of OZ023250.1, forward strand.
TTATTCCCACCCTCGTTTGGGTATAAAACGAATGGTTTATTCCCAAGATATCGCGGATTTGCTCCTGCTAAATGAGCGTAAAATTCAACAAACAAACATGCTCACCCATTAACGCATGGCATACGAAAAACTTACGTGGTACCTCACAAGCAATGTATTTCGAGGCATCGCAATCATGACTCTGTACTATAGCGCGAAGAATTCCTCGATTATCTTTTGCGTCCACAACACAACCGCATGTTTTGGAGGATGAAACTCTTGTTGCACTAGGTCCCAAGATCATGTAGATTGATGGAGAAAAATCCCCACGGTTGTATAACCAACTCCAATTGCTGCTGTTAGCAGGACGGGTAAGACCAATCCAATAACAAATATTATCTGTAAAAGATCGATTTTTATGATGCGTTGAAACGAAGTTTGAAAATAAATAAATTACTTGCAAAGCTATGGTTCCTACACTGATCCGCAATGCAACGGTTTTTATTGGATAGCTGTTTAAATCTAGAGCAGTGGTTGATTCAATGAATGACAATATCTCACTTTTCCATAAGTTCACCGTTTTACCTCGACTTTGCTGCATCAATGCGCGTAGAAGCGTTTGTGCGTGTTGGTAGTTGGTTAGCGTTTGCCGAGCATTCATTACGGATTAAGCGCAAACAGTCTCGCAACGGTGGAATATTTTTTTAACATCCATGCTTGTTGAGCAAGTCCGCATTAGAAGCTAACAATGATGTTGCTGAACTAACTTCTGTGATCGCTATCCAAGGGCAGCAATCCACGTGTTCTTAAAGGTGCACGATGTGCTGTGACGTAGAGATAACATGATAAGCTGCTTGCTTATATATACCACATTGGCAAAATCAATCAATTATTTAATTTGTTGATTATAGTTGTTAGAAGCTGATACGAAATATTCCTGCCTGCATGAGCAACGAGCATGTCCTATTTCAAGTTAATTGTAACGTAGTAGGCAAGAAGTAACAGCATATTGGTTGTTGTACAATAAGATATGAACAGCTTCTCAATCTGTATCTCAACCACAGGTTACAATCAAGTTTTTAGTTTCGTTCGACAAAAATCAAGCTAAAATAATATAAACTAATTCAACACATCTATTGAATGCCATTAAAAAATGAAATACAGTACGTTGTCAAATTGATCAGCAGCAAATTGATGAACCAGAAAGTAAGTTTGACGTAAAATTATAAACATAACGGTAATTTGCGAGTAAATTACGCAGAGCCATTTTCGCTTTCTGTGATCTGATGACAAGCTTAAATGCTTAAATCATGAATATTAAAATGGAGCGCTCTGAAAAAGTTCATTCCTAATTTTTTTAATGCAATAATTTTGTTTCAAAACAACAAATAGTACACAAAATGTCACAAGAGCGTTTATATTTACTCAATATACACAAGCAAGTGAACATCATAATTCACGACGCATTTCGCCCTTAAGTGCTCATCAAATGAATAAATTTAACGAACACTCATCTTACGAGCACATACTTTTCATCGACCCACATGTGCTTGTAAGATGAGTGTTCTCTAAAGTTATTCACCTGATGAGCCCTTAGAACGAAACGCGTCGTGAATTATGGCATACACTTGCTTGTGCATATTGAGTAAATATAAACACTCTTGTGACATTTTGCGTGCTGCCGATATTTGTTGTTTTCAAATGATTACCGGTACTGTTACTATGGTATCGCAAATTACGATAATTTTAGTTATGGCATATCATCCTAACAGGTTTTTGGTTCAATCTACAACATACTTTGTTTCCGCTTTAATACTTCAAGGAGTCTTGCGTGCTCCTGCCGTTCGGTCATGACTAGCAACTTGCTGATTTGCAAGTTTCCATCGTAGGTTTCACATGATGTCTTGGCTTGGTCAAAACCTTGAAGAACATCAAAAACATTGAAACTAATTCTGCATTTAACTTGCAGTAGTTTTGAATGGCTAAAAAATAACAGCAATGAAAAGAGCCAAACATTCGGCATTGAAATTTAGTTAAAATTATTGTTTCACAGTGGCATTGACATAAAACAAAAATATTAAGTTCATTTGATTCTGACTTACAAATCACAAATGCATGTATGAAGTCATAGGACATGATTATTATTCACTGACACTTTCGTTTTAGCGCACTTTGGGACTTTTTTTTTCAAAAGCTTCAACCCAACGCTGAAAGTAATGAACAGGGCCATTTTTTTTTGACCTAAAAAAATATATTTTTGACTTTATATTAGTAAAATTTTGACTTTATTTTGACTTAACCGCTTCCGCGCATTATTTATGTCTTGTTGCACTTTATTAATTAAATATGTTTTATAATCTGCAATTTGCATAAGTTTTTAAAGAAAAAGGTAGCCTACTTCGAACATTTTCTCAATTACTCAGTGTTGAAGCTAATGCAACAGAGCGACGCATGACATTAAAACCTAGGATAACGAGCCATTGTGTGTACCGGTATCAATTAGTGTGTTATACAAAAATTGCGTTGCTATCGCAACTGTACTGTTCAGTGTACACTAACAGTATGTCTATGATTTTTTTAACGAAAGCCACCCAGTATAATTACAAGGACGTTTTATTGTAATACAGCATCATATATTTTTTTACGTTTCTTAACATCAAAATTTCTGTCTTTTCTCAGTAATTTATTGAGCATAGAAAACGATCTCTCAACAGCAGCAGAGGTTGGCTGGGCTTTTTGTAAATAGTGCGTAGCTTGTTGGGTCAATTGTCAAGTTGGTACAGTTTATTATTGTTTCTAAATCAGAGTTGGATAGTCGTTTGTTAACATAGTCTTTAATTGCGCAAGGATCTTCATCGAATTGCATATTCTTCAGCAGTCCGTATGCTTCGGTTATTTTGTGGGCACTTCCTTCTATGAACTCTACGTTGGCTGCTAGAGTCCGGTATTGATTTATTTTAACCAAGTCCGACACCAAACCTTCCATATTGATAGCGTTTTTTGCTCTGCTGACTATAAAAAGCCTACACTCGTCCAATTGTTGACAATGGTACGAACAGCTGGAAGGTTCTCATTATAATATAGGGCAGCTCTAAGCCAAGTTGCCCATCTTGTAATTACAGGGTCAGGAGGAGATGGCAGACCAGCATCATGAAAATCTTTCTTGCGATCTTTGTTTTTGATTATTGCTGCCTTGATGGTTGCTATTACTTCATCAATATTTTTAAAATGAGTACACACACGCATAGCGCAGTTATGTAGTAAGTGCGCAACGCAGGTGACATGCATCAAAGAAGGGTATAATTCCTTTAATGTCTTTCCAGCCGAAGACATGTACCGAGCAGCATCAGTCAAGAACAATGAAAAATTCTCACGTTTTATTTCAAGTTGTCGCAATATGTCATCCACAGTGTGCAGAATAATACTGCTATTAACATTGCGACCGCTGTCAAGTGGATGGCAATTAACAAGGAATGTCTGATTTGGAGCATCTAAGCTGCCCACAAGCACACTAATACACTTTTAATTAGCAACCTCTGCTTCATCCACAATCACAAAAAAATTTTTTTGTCACGAAGTAATTCTTGAATTTGTTCCTCTTTTGGGATGCCAGTTTAGCAACACATGCCCGGGCTGCAGTCTCCGAAGACAATACTTTTCCCATTCTTGCAAACAGAGACTTTAAAGAAGGATGGTTCAGTTTATGAAGTGGAATATCTAGCTAAGAATGAAGAAACAACTTGTTCCTTCAAGTTTACTTGATCGAAATGTAAAAAAGATTTGCTTACTTTGAGATTTGCTCTTCATCTCCAATTTTCCTTGGTGTTGCTTACTTTTTCGATGGCTTTCCACAAAAAACTTTTTGTCGCATGTGACTAACACGTCGCAAAGGTTGCATCGCAAGTCGCCGGCAGGAGTTGCCGAAAACTCATCCGGATATTCCTGGCAAGTTTGCCTGACTTTCGCTATAGAAGATTTGGCTTGTTTTGGCATTCTTTGCTTTGCAAGCTACAACTCAAAAGACCACGTGTAAAGAGCGCAAGGCTTTTATAGGAGTAGATGAATTGTCCAACAGTTATGTATTTATGCATCAACAATGACGTTTCATGCATAATAAGTGCTATTTCCTTCTCAATTACCGCACGCATTATTGTGATGATAGTGCAAATATTGCAACTATTTCAAAAGTTTAAAATCAAATAAAACTGCGCATGAAATTTTAATAGCAGCTCAAAAATTCAAAAAATATTTAAAAAATATAAATTTGTTCGTTTTTGTAAGGAAATTTTTGATAAAGACAAATTTGACAAATTTTGACTTTACGCAATATTTTGGCTTTATTTTGACTTATAAAATCTACCAAAACAGACTCCTAAACACCCAAACGAACGTTAGTACACATTTGATCATGTAACAAGGTTCTGAAAAAATTTTGACTTTATTGACTTTAGCGGGCCCTAGTAATGAAGTTTGTAGGCTAAAGCTATAGATATCGTAGAGAGAGATTATCGTTTGTTGAAAAGTGAAACATTTTGAAACGACGCCATTATGCGTTGGTGATTACCCGAATTTGCGTAAAAGCGTTTCTTGAAATAGCTAGAAAAAGCAGCAAAAAAACTATTGGCTGAAATGTTTCAATGATTTTGACGTTATTATGGAATTGATTGATTTAAAATCACTGAAATCGACAAAATATTAATTATGACTAACTGTACAATGACTAATTGTAAAATGTAAAAGCATTGGCGTTGGTAGTACTTTTAAGTAGGGGGGGGGAGCTGAAATTTGTGTTACCATACGCACGAAGTCCCCCAGACCTGTTTCCTTGTTATCGCAACATACAAACCGCGTATCATGCACTTTGTTTCAATAAAAGTCACTTGGAGAATGTTTGATGAACTCAAGCTTTCCTCTAGCTAACATAAACAATAAAACACAGTAGCCAGATCGACATTGTAAACGTGTTAGCCTCCTTTAAATGAACTTATTATCCGTTCATAAGCTCCTAATCTCAGGCTCCTAGACAGAAGCGTATTTAAGGGGACATTGTGCCACCCCCTCCTTTGACTCTGCGTTTTAGTAAAAAAGAACAAAACTAATGGTGCCAAGTGACTGAAATGTGCCAGACTCTTTTGATGGTTTCTGTAGGTTATGGCCAAGGGCCAGGGGCAGATCCAGGAAATAGGATGACTGGTATGCATCCACCCATCAGCCATGTTCAACACTGCTTTTGATGTATACAAATTTTCATGATTTCAAACCTCTTTGATAGCAATAAGCCTTACGCCTTAAGCACGCATAATCTAAAATGAGCTAACAAAATGCATCGTATTTGGCGAAGCACTCAGAATTAGGGTGAAAAATTTTAAACAAAATTTGCGCGAAGATTATTCACAAAGCATTAAAATAGCCATTACAGCATGTAAATGTTCAAAATATTTCCGAGGAAGATCGCACACGAACCCCCCTAGAGCTTATCTTGTTTTTCAACCAGCTTAAAATTTGTTCTGCAGAAAAAAAAATACCCTTGAAAAAGTTGTGAAAGTTATACCCCTTTTCAAATTTCGCGCTACGCCATTGCTCCTAGGATGAGTTAGCAAATTCTAATTTGATATTTTGTTGTTTTGCTGTTATTTGCCGAAAAGTTTCTTTTAAAATTGGAGAAAATTTAACTGTGACATCATACTAAAGCTATCAAACCTTTGTGCACAAAGTTACCAAGAAAAAGAAATGCAACAGCGTTACCTAGAAATCAAACAAAGTTATCAAGAGTACCGGTACCGCCGGTACTTTAAAAAAGTACCGTGCCCACCTCTGATTTTAACTTGGTTACAGGTAAGAGTGTATGTGTAGTAATGGTGTCTACAGATGCATAGGCTTGTTGTGTTGGGTGGTACACTAGCAGCTACTGTTTCCCGACAAGCGCCTAGTCTAGCCTATTGCAAACATGAATTGGCTACAGACTCAGTCGAAGAGTAGCCTATCTTCCACCAGTAACTGTGTGAGGCCATGGCCAGCAACTGCTAGTCTAGCACCTCACGACAAGCCTATACATTTGTAGACACCATTACTGCATACACCACAATATTAATTTTTCCTTCGAGAATTTCTCCTCCGAAAAGAATTTTTTCCCGAGAAGAATCAAAGAGAAAAATTGCTCACTAACGCATAAAATCCTGTAGGTAATTACCCCCAGTGCAACACAGCTCCAAGAAAAGTTGCAGCAATAGCGAGCCGTTTGGCAACACTGTGTCAGAATTGATCTGACCGGTATTGGAACCCTAAACCTTGCGCAACGATAAAGATGTCTTTAACTTTTACACCAACAAGCCGGTGCATGTAAAGCATTTTTTTCAGTCATTCAATATTCCTTTGGGAACGAAAAGTTTCGACGAGCATTTTGTTACAGCTAAGCAACAAACCTACTAAAAAGTATGTTACAATACTTAAATCGTGACGCAAAAAATATTATCTGTAATCTTGCTATCTTGGTGGCGATAAAATGTGGTGACGAAATTCCTGCTCCCAAGCTGTGGCACAAGCACTAATCTTACCGGTTTCTATTAACGTGGGTTCTTAATGGGCCTACTAAATGTCAAACAGGAAAACTTTAAATCTCAGTTTGAAAATGGATCGGATTTTCTCGATTATATTAACCAAACCCGCGTCTATCGTTTCCGCGAATGAGCTTCTATTAAGAGTGGGGAGTCGAACCGAATCCGAACCCAAACCTGAACCGCAAACCGGTAAAAACCGCTTTTTTTTCGGTGAATCCGAACCGAACCTGAACCGTTTAAATTTGAGATCATTGAACCTGAACCGAACCTGAACCTTTAATATTTCAAATCTGTGAACCCGAACCGAACCCCGAACCTATAATATTTTGTGCACATAAACCTGAACAGAAATCGTTTAGTAACAATGTTTGAGCCTGAGCTGATTCTTAAAAAATATTTATAAAAATCTCTAGACATGTGCTGCGATGCGTAACATTCTTTCTGCTTTTCAAAACTAATGAGTCTGAAACACAGGGAGTCGAAACGAACCCGAACCGCGAACCGGTAAAAACCGCTTTTTTTCGGTGAACCCGAAACGAACCTGAACCGTTTAAATTTGAGATCATTGAACCTGAACCGAACCCGAACCTTTAAATTTTGATGCAACTGAACCCGAACCGAACCTGAACCCAAATTTTTGAAAAGTCTTGAACCTGAACCGGAACTGAACTGTTAAAAATTAAATTTCTTGAACCGGAACCGGAACCGTAGCGATATTTTAAACGGTTCGACTCCCTGATTAAGAGTGCACTCCTCTATCTGATCGATCAACAAGTCACTCAGTTCCGTATTAGGGCCTAGGAGGGCCCCGGGGCTTATTTTTCGGGAAGCCTTCATGCTTTTTTGTAGACCTGATTTTGACGTTAGCATCAAAACTTTTTTTAGAGGACACCATTTAACGATCTTTTCTAGGATGGCACGCTCTTGTAAGCAGCTGTCTTAAAAGGCATGATTTACATAATATGCCCCTACTTCAAGTTTCAATTTTGTTCGTTTTTTTTGAAAATATCTCAATTTTTGAATTGTTTAAACTCGATAAGTAACAGCTAGTTATAATAAATACAGCGAAAGCCATTCTTTTCAAATTTGAGAAACTTATGCCTATCTATATTTTACTTGTTTGTGTTCCAAATAAGATTGTGTCGCTTTTATGATGTCACAATAAAGCTTTGCCGGTAGGACAAAAATAATGCAAGACAAATAACATTAAGCTTGGTTTTTGAAGTCCAAATAAGACAAAATATGGACGCAAGCCAAAAAGATCACAATAACATTTCTTAAAAATAAGGACAACAATATTATCCAAGATGTAGACTCTCAAAATAAGGACAAATCTTTGAAATAAGGACGGTATGGAATCCCTGCGTATAACTGGTGCGAGAAGAATACTCATTTTCAGTAAATTCTAATTCTAAAAAACACTTTCTGGTTGCACAAAGCAAGCGTTTACCGGACTACCGGCAAATGTTTTAACTAAAATCGTTTTAACTCTTGAACTACTGGCTGTTTTTTGTGTGCTATTAAGCGTCACAATAATACATTAAAATCACAAACGACCAAGTGCGACATGAATTGGAATTAGAATTGTAATACAACTTCACCGTAACCCAAAGAAATTCACGCAGGTAGGTAGCAGTGAAAGATCATAAGTGGTCACCTAGGCGTTGTAAATGGGAGTACATTTGAACAGAGTAAACTAGATATATACTAAAATAAACTCTTGAACCAAAAAACAAAAGAAAACATATGCACAATATACAAATACACAGGGCTGTGATTACTATGGAGCAGTTACACTGTATTGTAACATGCGTACAAGCAGAAAATTTCCGATAAAATCAACGTTCAGAGAATGAATTACATAAATCGTGGTGAATCTTAGCAAGACATGACATGAGAAAAAGCTGGAGAAGAGTATTCAAGAAAATCATTAATCCATTTGGCAATAACCAGAACTTAAAAGAACAATTGAAGTTTAAAGTAGGCCTCACTTAAACCCATAAGTACCCAGTCCACATGTCCAATTTATGTGGGCTTGTTGTTGTGGGCTTGATGTCATAATCACTTTTTTAGATTATGACATCAAAAAGTTGATTGTGATGCAAACAGCCCACAACAACTAGCTCACATCAATGTGGGCTTAAAGCCCACATAAATTGGACATGTGGACTGGGTAAAGATAACATAAATTTGAACTTTTAGCGATCCGTTTGACGAACCAATTTTGATTCATTTTCCCAAAATATTTTGGGATATCCAAAATTTTCCCAAAATATTTTGAAATTATTATTCATTTTTATTTTATTATTAATTCATTTAATTAATTATTTAATAAAATGATTATTCATTTTCATTAATTAGTCATTTTCCCAAAATACTTTGAAATTGTTTTGGGATAATCACCACTACGTTTGAAGCTATCTTTTCCTTGGATTTTCATTTTGATTGATCCATTTTGTTTGCGGAGTCGCACACTCCTAATGCTTTTGTGCAAAAACCATAGTAAACCTACAATCTTCTAAACATCTACCATGTACGACCTCATTCAAAGCAAGGCGCATGAAAGAAGTTATTATAGTTGCTGTAATTTATGTTTCATAAAACGTGTATTTTTGACAGAAGAAAATTATGCTTTCGTTCATTCAGCAGATCACGAAAAACGTTTACATACAAACGATTTTGCCTACAGTAGCCTACATTTCAAACAAGAGCGGCGCAATTGGAGTATAACATTTTTCAACCCCCTCGCCCCCCACCCGTCCGCACCTTTTTAGACACACGCACACAAACAAACTAATGTTGCGTCGTAACACGTATTAAAATCATTTCCAAGTGAAAAAACGCCGCGGTGTTTAGGGCGGAGCCCCTGACCAAGCCTGGGCTCCCCGGCCGGGGGATTTGGGGGGCGGATGCCGGCCCTGGAATAGCTTATCCAACGACACCGGACCACCTCGGCGGTTTAGCACCTAAAACAGCCAATATCGACTCTTGAAGTGTGTTTCGCTCTTTGCTGTGTTATGTTTCGTTGTTGAACTATATTTTGCTTTTGTTTTTTATTCACTATATTTGTTTATAAAATACCGTATGAATGCAATGAAATAAATGAATAAATCTGAATCAAGCCGGATAAGTAATGGCAACAACGAGGCCAGCGAAAAATTTAGGGGGTGCTGTTCCCGGATTTAGGCAAATCATCAAGAAAAAAGGTCTTCATTTCTAAAGAATGTCTTTACAGGGAAAAAGGGGGCCCCCTTCCCCCGACTACACCACTGAGTAATGGTCCAAAAAATTGTGAAAAATATTCAGTATGTGAAGCAGAACTGGTGTAGAGAATACAAGAATAACCTTCCTTAAAATGCTTCGCCGAACCTCTGCATTAACACTTTTGCAGGGCTGCCACTTACTGGTATCAATTGCTAAAATCTCATAAAATCATCATAACATACAGAAGTGATTCAATGGTCAACTAAACTTTTCATACTTAATTTGATTAAGTTTGAAACCGAAGATGACTTTTTTGTTTTGAGAACGCCATTGAGAAACTTGTTATCACTAATCGGGGCCGCCTCTACCTTGGGGGGCTCCAGGATTATAGCCCCCCACCCCCCGTTAATCCGGCTCCGATGTCACTACATAATTTAACCGACCAAACCCCAATCATAATCTACTCCTTTGAACTCCGAAATTTCGTTTTGTTCATTTTCGTGAATACGTAAATAGCGGTACAGCTTTTCTGTCAGTTTGTGTTTTATTGTAATTAACGACATTGCACTTTTGGTCCAAAACATAATAAGCTGCGGCTTATAACATCACAAAACAAACTATGTAAGCTAGGCATTTGAAAACGCTGGCAGTAAAACTAAATAAAGCGAATAAATTATTTCATAATATCTCGATTAGCCTATATCGAAATTCAACGTTGCAGATGGGTTCCACTCTGAGAGCAAGTTTTTCTATAGTTAAGCAGAGTTAAACCTGAAAGCCTCACTTACGACTTTGATATAAAAACACAAAAACGGAAAGACCTACAGCTTGATGAAGTTAAAAGTGAAATACATAATCGTAATATTGATTATAAGCCTTTTGTATGTCATCTTGGTTCTCATTTTTTTCAGCTTGTTCCGGTTCTATTAAAAAAGAAAATTAACGTTAAGTTGTTTTAAGCAGTCAATATTATCTTTAATATTTAATCAGTCAATTCTAAACGACTGATGTCGAGTTAAAATCGAAACTTTTACCTGAAGCAGCAAAATACAGCCGCGTTTTTATACTAGCAATGGTGAAGAATCGCCTTTCATAATAAGCTTTCAAGAAATCAAAACTATACCACTTCGAAAAACATAATAAAATGAAATTAATAGGCAATACTCCGAGCCGTGTAAAAGTTTTGGGGGGTCCGGGACGTTTTTCAGGGCTTCCCTAACTTTATTGCTGGCTGATTTTGAAGTCAGCGACAGATATTTTTTAGATATCTCAATTTCACCATCTTTTGTATAGCTCGCCTTTGACCGGAAAGCCCCTGTCAAGGGGGTCCGCGGGGCTTCAACATTCTCGTAGAATACCATAATTTATGATTTTTGGCCGAGTGTAGTTTCCTCCTCCCTTAATTTTCATATAGTCACGCCCCTGCCAGGCAGTATTCTTACCGAATCTGTGAATCGATTGCTCGGAATCTGCCTCAGTTGAGTATGAAGAGTCACTTTTGCTGACAACTTTTCTTTCAGCTACATCAGATTCTATTATAAAATGAAAGCAAAACAATTCGACTAATCAATAGAGTGTGCGCAGTGCAACGTCATACGGGTGCACAATGGACAGTTCTGCAGTAGGATACGCTAATAGAGCAAGAGCTGCAGTGCGCAGGAGTGAAACACCAGCGTTCCAGGTAGTTCCGGGTAGTCTTCTGATTTACGAAACTCTTGCGTTTATTATCTTACTCGGTGATTTTAGATGTCGTCTGCACGTTTATAAATAACTGAGGTTATTTTCAAATTATATTGAACAGAAAATTCAACGGTAATTGAGGGAGACTGCGAAGTGAGCTTGCGCTCTTCGAGTCAGCAGCCACCCGTTAAATATGTCATATGCGATCGGCTCCAGCCGCGAATCGAACCCGTCACGTAGGATCTGTCACCTGCGCCCGGTACCGCTAGGCCATGTCGCTGACGTTCAGAAGTAATGGGAAACAGGAGAAATGAAAAACAAGAATAATGGGGAAAAAAGTGATTGGAAACAAGAGTGATAGAAAACGGGTGCTTAAACAACGGTTTATTGAAAGCAAAGTAGCTTATAACTTCAAAAAAGAGAATGCAATGATGATTGTTTAAATTTTGGCTGCTTAAGTTACGCTATAGAGTACACACTTTTTATGAGTCGCTATCGTGCATCGTCATCTGCATTGCGATTGTTTTGTTTGGTTTCCAGCAGTAGTAGTAACCCAGTTTGTGCTCTTCAGCACGTTTTTTGAACGAGTTCTTCTGCTTTAGATTCTATGGCGGATTTTTTTAAATGCTACGTCCAACACTCTTCACTGATCGAATAAGTAAGTGAAATATAAAAAAGATCAGTAAAGGTATGTAGTATGCACGTAGAAAAAACGACTACGTACGATAAAGATGTTTCACACGAAATGGAGTAGAACGAAGTCGAGGCAATTCGAAGAAAGTAGAAGAAAACAAGGAGGATCGTACTGTAGAATGACCCCACCACTAATTTTGCATTATGAAACACGTTGCGATTGCTTTTTTGAGTTTCCGATTGTACAATCAAAGCGCATGAAGAGCAGATGATACAAAAACATCTTGCGTTAACTCTGTCGTATGGGTGACACACTCATCCCTCCGCTTTTTACCTCCAGCTAATCTGAAATGATCTTAAAACATTTTCGTAGAATACCATAATTAGTAATTTTTAGCCGATCGTAGTTCACTTCTCCCTTATTTTTAAGAAGGCTACGCCCCTGCCTAATAATATCCTTACCTAAGCTGTAAGTTGATTGCACTGAATATGTCTCAGTTGAGTATGAAGAATCACTTTTGCTGACATCACTTCTTTCAATTACATCTGCAAAAGAAGAAAAAAAAAAATAGATCAATCAAGAGAGTGTTGGCACTGCAACGCCAGAGAGTTGCACAATTATGTTGGAAGTCACGCTAGTCAAAGCAAGAGCAGAACTGCGCGGCACTGAAGCACCAGCGCTCGGATAGTTTCAGCTAGTTGTCTTGTTAACAAAACTTTTGCATTTGGTTTCTTACACAGTGGCTCTAGATGTCATCTGTACGTTCCAGGAGTAATGAGGAACCAAGAAAAGAGAGAAACAGGAGTAATGAGAAAAACAATTAGTGGGAAACAAGAGTAGCAAGAAAAAAAAAGCAATGGGAAACGGGTGCTTACAAAACAGTTTATTGAAATCAAAGTACGAGAAAAACTTCGAAAAAAGAGTGTAATGATGATTGTTTCAACTTTGGCTGTTTCGATTATACCAGTCTAAAAGTGCATTTTTTAGGAGTCGCTATCGTGCATCTTTAGGTGCGTTGCGATTGTTTTCTTGGGTTTGCAGTAATAATAACCAAAATGGGCAAAAAAGCCTGCTCTCCTGCACGCTTTGAACTGCTTCAGGTTATGTGATGGATTTTTTTTCTACTGCTGCGTCCAAAACACTTCACTGTTCGAATAAAAGTGAAATAAAAAAATGATCAGTAGGCTATTCAATAAAGGTACGTGGTATGTAAGAAGAAAAAACGTCTACATACAGTGCAATAAAGATGTTTCACACGAAAACACGGAGTGGAACGAAGCCGAGGCAATTCGACGAAAGAGAAGAAAGCAGGGAGGATTGGATGTAATGTGTAAAACAAAAGGAAAAGAGTGAAGTGAAGCGGGGCTAACGGGAACGGTGAGCTGAAAAATTGCTGCACGAGCAATTTGCACAAGCAGCCGAGGTACTTTGGTCAGTTTGCGTGAAATAAAGTGGAAAAAACTTGACCGAAGTGGAGCAAAGTGATTAAAAGAAACACAAACTGTACGGTATTTTAAAAGAACACACAACGCTCGGATTTACTTTGGTTGTTAGTGTAGAACTTTTTGAATGCAACTCAAGAAAGCAGATTACTTTCAGATAAGTTAAATACGGCCACTAACCAGTTTTGATAAACACTTTCAAAGGTTATCTGCCGTTATTTCTCTACAATTTATCTTTTTGCGATATAAAAAAATCGACGTTTAGAAGAGCTGGACAAAGTTACGAAAAATGTTTTATGGGAACAGAACATTTTCCCTACCATAGGAGTCAACCATTTGTCGAGACGGAGCACCAATTTCATCTTCATTTTCATAGAAATTTTTTGTGGAGGTTTTCTTTTCTGCCTGGCCTATCAAAATAGAAACAAAACTTGTAGTGGCGATCTAGGTTTTTTTTACTTGAGAGCAGCTCTTAAACGTGCTCGTTATAGCGCTGTCATCGCATTTTTGTGACTGAAAAATAAAACTCAATAATCAAGGAAAATAATGGACAAACATGAGTTTACAAACTTGTGCGGTGCTTTGAACGTATATGTCAGGGGTACGCAAATACTTTTTGGCGCGGCCCCAAATTGCCCTAAATCCACGCGACCCAAAAATTTTGGAATCGTCAGTTTTCTTGAACATCATTTACTTTAATCACCAATTTTAAGGCTTCTGTTAAACGCAGCAATTTTAACCAGCAGGAGAAAGGTAGCACAGACTCATTGCGTATATTCTTCAAGTGAGAAGTACGAGCTTTGTCCTCAGAACGCAATAAGCGAACTCGCGGTTTGGTGCGAGAGACGATTCAAAATTAGCGAACGGTTCCGAATTGGCCAGTCAAAACATGTGAACTGTGAAAATTCAATCCAAATTTTCCTGTTACATTCACTTATAAAATCTTCGCTGTTCTTTCGTCAATAAAGCTAGTTAGGCCGTTGAACCGGTTTTTCTTTTCGATGAGGCTGAGGATTTTGCTCATTTGCTTGTTGTTGATCCTCTTTGCTTTAGCGATGCAATGATTTTTGTTGGCACATCTACTATACTGCTCTCGTCGTCTTATCTGAAGTATTATTTGTTATCAACCAGTTTCTCAACACTTTTTTGTGACGAACCAAATACCGATAAATAAAATTGATTAAAATAAAATTTTACGTTCAAGTCCAGAAATAAAAGGTCAAGGCTTCGAGTTCATGTCCAAGATCGATGAAAGGTTACATACACCAAATATTTCTAAATATTATGAAAGCTTATCACCATACAGTATGCAAATTCCACCTACTTATATTTTTTGATGTTGTGCTTGCAAAGTTGCTGTCAATGTGCGCTAAATATATAACAAATAAAAGTCAATTTCTAAATCATCGTTAATGATTCTGCTCAAAGACCTTATAATATTTTTAACTTTTTTTACAACCGATTTTGCGAAATTGAACTGCCTGACAGCCTAGCTAATCGTAATTTGGCCAAGTACTTTTCTGTTTGGCTGATTGATTTTTCCATACTTC
The DNA here is from genome assembly GCA_964006365.1 of Trididemnum miniatum. Classification (NCBI taxonomy): domain Eukaryota; kingdom Metazoa; phylum Chordata; class Ascidiacea; order Aplousobranchia; family Didemnidae; genus Trididemnum; species Trididemnum miniatum. The sequence continues at coordinate 3,551,450 of OZ023250.1, forward strand.
ATCAGACTGCCAACTTAAAAGCCGCAATGCGCTTATATCCTCCCACAGATGCCAATAAAACAGTTCAAAGTGAACTGAGACTCACTAACAGTGGTTAGCAATAAAAACGTTGAAATTCTACATGCAGCGCCAGATTATTACCATATCATTCGCAGCAACTGACACTTGCTACGCGAGACATCAACTTTTAAAAAATTATGACTCGGAAAATTCAAAAATTTTATGTTACCAGTATACGGTACCGTAAAGTCAAAAAGTTTCGAAACCAAAAAGTTCAAGAAAATAAATGAATAAAACTGAAGCAAAAAGTCATTATGTCAAAATAGTTATATACAGTAGATATGTAGACCTACGTTTAAAGTTTTTGTGACTCAAAGTCGAAGGAGTAGCGGCCCGAAGTGGGTTCGAGACTGTTTGTTTGCGGACATTTAGTATATGTGACCTGCTTCTCTTTTTCTTTGATTTCTTTTTATTCTCTCTGAAAATATATTGTGCTGTAAAAAATTGTGTGCTCAGTTTTGTTTTATGATATTCAACATTCGCTTTAGACGCCTTTCTAAATGTTAGTATTTTTCTTATGTGCTTTCCATGTTAACAAAAATTGTTGGGCTTGCGTGGCCATAATTCGTCTTTCGAATTCTTTTTTTACTTATAAGTGTTTAGCAGTATATCGTATGCACAAAGTTGTTTCTTTTCTCTTCTTGTTTAAAATTTAGAAAACATTGGTTTATTGTTTTCTCAAACGCTTTAATGATTTGTGAAAGCGCTTTGAAATTCTTTCATTTTCTCAAGATAAACGCAAAAGCATGAAAACAAATGGAGATTTCAACCACCATTTAATATAGTTTAATTATTGTATTTCTTATGCAAAACCGAGGTATACAAAAACAAAACAAAATCTAATTATTACACGAAAACTAGAGAGGTTAAAATGACACATTTGGTTAGAGGTAAACTCTCAACTGGTCGAAACCCGGCACTTATTTTCTCCTCCTGGTGACCATCATGTTGCATGTTAGTGAAAAGACGCAGCATGGTACAGTATTAACACCGAAAAGTGCCTTTTTTATTTAAGTTTTTTCATCGATCAAATCGGGCACAGCAACGTCAATGGTTTGCAGAGGTGGACACAGCGTTGCTGTTTAGTAGCGGCGCTGTTTTATTAGTAGCGGTGGTGGCAGAGCTGCTGATTTTTCCTGTTAAAGCGAAAAGCGGCAGCGCCGCTATTATTAAGGTGCGGTAGCGAACAGCGCTACAGCGGTTGGGTGAAAGCAATTAGTTTGCCGCTTCCGCTGCTGCAAAAACATTTTTAAAAATAGACAGTCTATCATGCAGCAATTAGTCTGTTTCCATGTTTACAAAAAGCGTTGGCTTTCTCAAATTGGGCCGGACCAAGGACAACTGTCTGAAGGCCCACCTTTTTCGATACTCCACTTTTGTGGACCACCTCTTTAGGTTAGACTTGGAAAGCCCATTTCTTTGCAAAAATTAGCCCATAAAAAGCAAAATTTACCTGACTCGAGCAAAGCCTATGAGCCGAAAGTTCACGCAATGTGGACATGGAAACAGACTAAATGTGAACATAAAATTCAAACTTGTATCTCCGCTCTCTCAACCCTGATTAAAAACGGTGCTCTGCTTGCAAACAAGATGACATGGATTGCATGGAGAAGCGGTTCTGTATTGCGAAGTGAGAGTGTGATTGCATTTCATTAACGTCATTCTTCAAAGTTAAACGTCTCATCAAACTTAAACGTTTCAATTATGCCCCCGCAGTTTCGACTTCTTGATTTCTTAATTCAAGACTTCGAGTAAAGGCTACACTGCTTTCTTGGATCATTTTCTGCAACATTTTCTAACAGAGCAAAGCTGTTGCCCACTTATGGAAAAAGAATATTTATGCCGACATTGGAAAGGGAAGCCCACATAATAGCATTCTTGCCATAGCAATCAAAGACATACAAAGAAAAAGTGATAGTGACAACAACTACTGTAAAAATGGATGCAACTTTGTTAAAGCGTTTGCGTGGTAATAACTCGTAATAAATTAGCGGTGTTTACTTTAGCACAAAAAGGGATAGCAATCGAATCGAAAGATTTTTCTCAAAAATATCGCATCGAAAAACCTAAAAAGAATCATGAAACAAATCTGTCTTGTTTTGTGGGTCTAATGCTTCCATGTCCCACAGTTTCAGAGTATAGAGAAACTATTTTGTCTCAGATTGAATCAATTTTCCAGCTCTCTTGCAAAAATACGCTGTCATTCAAACATATTTTTTTAAGAACTGATGGCGTCGTCTTGCAACTTGTCATGAAGAATTTTGACACTTTTGGTACTGCTAAATTTTGTTTCACTTCGACGACGATTTACATTTTACTTCTCTGACATCGCTTTGATTTTAATTACGCGTAATGAGTACTTTTGAGGTGCAAATTGCATTGAGAATTCACGCAGCGCGAAGAAGTAGACAAAGAGGTGGCAGAAAGGAATTAATAATTCCATTTTCCCACGGTTCAAATTTCAAAATCAAATCTTTATTATACTGTACTTGCCGCATTACACCAACGCGTGTAACGAGAGGCAGGGCCCGTTTCCGCGTCTTAGCGCCGGCACGACGCAGCTTCATTAAAGCGTTCGCTTTGGAAGCTAGTAGACTGGGTTCTATTCTCAATCGGGACCAACCAAAGATTATAAAACTGATATCTGCGGTTACACTTGCTAAACGCTCAGCAATGACGTGTAGCGCGGAGGATGAAATGAACAGAGAATAAAAATACGACAGTGAATTCTTGACAAGACTTAGTCCTGGCGCTAAACGACCTTAGTAGTTATAAAACGCCGTAAAACCACACATTTCATATGACGCAGCTTCAGCGGACGCGTTGCAGCGTTGCAGCGGACGCGAGCCGCTGTCAACACAATGTTCGATTTGACAGACCCGGTAATAGAACCCAAACCTCCGCATCGATAGCGCTATCTTAAACCACTGCGACAATATTACTTAAAGCGGCTTGCGTTTTCTCCCTGAAAATAATTTTTGGAATATGGTGAATTAAACATGCTTTATAATGCTTATCATCGCACTCACAACTTCCGCTAAGTAACTATCACATCGCAATGCAGTTTGACTGACGTTACCATCGCAGAACCTCTTCGATGCGATTGCCATCCCTGCTGTCATCCTTGCTGGGATTGGCAATCACAAAATGAAATGTTGTGTGGTTTTATGACGCTTTATAACTACTAAGGTCCTTTAGCGCCAGGACTAAACTTTGTCAAAAACTCACTGACGTATATTTTTATTCTCTGTTTATTTCATCCTCCTCGCTATACACTTAACTGCTGAGCGTTTAGCAAGTGTAACAGCAGATACCAGTTTTACAGTCTTTGGCTGGACCCGGCTGAGAATAAAACCCAGCCTACCAGCTTCCAAGGCAAACGCTCTTAACCACTAGGCCATGGCGCTCATTTGGCAATCACAGCATCGATCGAAATAATAGAAACCATGTTTTTTTTTATAAAAAAAATGTGTTATTGGGCTCAAAGCAGCTTTTCCCAAGGCAATCTTTCGGACAAAAGCTATGACAATAATCCAAAAATGATCCCGCAAATCCAGAAAGTTTTGCCCAGACAATTTTCTTCAATACCTCGTGATGTCAATCATGCCTTTTGAAAAAAACATCAGTTTTTTCAATTTTAAAGCAGCGGCAGCGAATGGGCAACACGCGCTATTTTCGCAAGCAGTAGCGGCAGTGGAAGCGTCGCCACTTGCTTCCGCTGCCACGGTTTTTCGGAGCTGTTTACAGTAATTGAGGCACTAAGCCGCGGAGAAGACACCGTCACTCATTACGACGAGTATAATGAAAATTTGATTTTTTTATTAGGATTTAGATGAAGAGTTGTTTACATTCATATCCATGCGGAGACTCAACGAAAGATGCAAAACAAAATAAGTAGTCGTTAATTATTTTGAGCAAGTATAATATAGATACAGTTCATTTATTGTACTGTAAATTACGTAAATTTTGTTGTTTATGGGAAAGGGAGCAAAAACAGCCCCCCGCATTCGTAAAAGTTTAACCTCAACAAACAACTTACTTCCTTCTCACAACAGAGCATATGATGACACCACAAGCAATAACAACGATCATTGGAGATACAATGTACTTCAGAGCTGAAAGGCATAAACGAGTTAACTGGCAGTTACTGAGTAGCATTTTTATTCTCTTGTCGCTAGAAAGCAACGATTGCGTTTTAGTTAGAGAGATCGCTTAGCCTTAGGAGTTGCCATATAACTGTCTGTCTTGTACATGGAAAATCTGACTAAGTGCTTTTCTTGAGAACACAAGCAAACTCATCGGCTCGCTCACCACACATCAGTACATTTAAGACAAATGAAATGTTGTGTGGTTTTATGGCTCTTTATAACTACTAAGGTCCTTTAGCGCCAGGACTAAATTTTGTCAAGAATTCACTGACGTATATGTATTCTCTGTTCATTTCATCCTCCGCGCTACACTTAACTGCTGAGCGTTTAGCAAGTGCAACAGCAGATACCAATTTTGAAGTCTTTGGTAGGACCCGATTGAGAATAGAACCCAGTCTACCAGCTTCCAAGGCGAACGCTCTCAACCACCAGGCCATGAGCGTCAAACAGGGAAGCTGTGACATGCCAATTTTTAAATTCCAAAGGCAGACACTTATCCACTGGGCAATTGTGTATTAACATGAGCTTGGGGTTTTTTCTTGCTCAGATGGCTTAGTTCAAGGGTTCCCAAACTTGGGTACATGTACTCCCAGGGGTACATTTTGACTTTTCAAGGGTACATAAGGTTGTATTTTTTATTACTTGATGTTAATAATTAGGGCCGGCCGCACCAATTGGAAGAGCAAAAAAGGTGGAAATTTGGACTTCTAAGGACGCGACGACCTTTTTTGGTTTTCATTTGATTTGGGTGGAAAACGACTCGATGACCTTTTTTTGGTCGTTACTTGCAGTGCCGTAGCAGCTCAACTTTGGGCCCCCCCAAAAAACCCTTTCAAGTCCCCAATACTTAGCTTTCGATATGAATTGCTTTAGGTTTTTCCAGGGATAACAACTCAGTTTCTCACCACAATGCGAATACTGTGGTAAAATTAAAACATATAACGCGTTATCACTGCGTAAAAATAAAAGGTGTAATTTTAAGACAAGTTTGTTACACCCAATTCATTTTCCATTAAAATCGTTTAGCTCAGGGTTTTTCTACCTTTTTCTGCTCATGGCCAACTAAAATGATAAAATATGATGGTGGCCCAATAACTTTTGCTAAAAGGTACAAAGTCAACGTGATGGCATGATCAGGGAATGCTGATGTCGCTCTCTAGTCAAGCTCTGAGGCCCACTGTTGGGCCATGGGCAATAGGTTGGGCCATGGGCAATAGGTTGAAACCTCCGGTCTAGCTAGAGCGCACTTTTTCGTACACAGATGTTCTTTTGACAGCATCATAATCTGGAGATCGGGCGCATTAACTTTCGATTGACATCATGGCCAGCGAAGAACCAATCGGATGGCCGAGTGGATAGAGCGTGTGCTTCTGAGCCTGAAGGAGTGAATAGACTGAGGGTTTGATCACTAGTCAAGTCAAACCAATGACTTAAAAATTGGTATTCACAGCTTTCCAACTAGACATTCAGCATTAAAGGGATAGTGTTAAGAAAGCCGTCAAGTTTGCTTGTGCCATTGGGAAAAACACTTAACGAGATTCCCCATCTAAGTGCGGTAGGTAGACAGATGGCCGGCAACTCCTAAGGGAGCTCGTGTAGCGCCCCATTGCTTTCTGTGATTGGTGGATAAAAATGCCAACAAATGGAAAGAAAAAAGATAGTCTGCTGTTTGCCATATTAGATGTAATAAACGTTTTAATAAGTTTCAGTTTTCTGAAGCTTTGTTCAGCACTGGTAACAGTAACAACGCATTTTGTAAACTCGAGAAGCAAGGCAAGCGAGCACTTACAGGTATTACTATTGAATTAAAAGTTCAACGGTATTGAAGGGAGACTGCCAAACGAGCTTGTGTCGTTCTAATCAGCAACCATCTGATATAAATATCAAATACAATAGACTACAGCCGTGAATCGAACCCGTCGCAAAGAATCTGAACCTGCGTGCGGTACTGCCAGATCATATTGCTGACAATGGCTGTTCATGCACGAAGCTGCTGGGTGTAAACAGCAATGCAAAGACAGAAGCGACATCACATGTCAGCTTAAAACTTTCTAGTATCGACATAATAGCTTCTCCATCAGTGGTTTTAAAAAGTTTGCTTTGAATCTCTTCCTCAGAAGCTGTACGATATAGATTTGCATCGTAACTAAACATTCTCTTTTTCTATTTTTATTCTGTTTTTTTTTTACTTTTTGATTGAGGAAGACCGGACCAATGTCCAATTCCTGCGCTATTTCAAAAGCACACGTTTTCAAACTAGCAAATCCTTTTTCAATGGACTTTTGTATTGGGTGTCAGATTATGGTTGCTGACACAGAAATAGGGTAGGATTGAATTTAATTTACCGATCGGATGGCCGAGTGGATAGAGCATCTGCTTCTAGATTGGTGGACTCCGGGATTCAATTCCGGGTCCGGTCAAACCAGTGACTTGAAAATTGGTATTCACAGCTTTTTTGGTTGACGTTCAGCATAATGGATAGCGCGAAACAAGCGGCAAGTTCGCTTGTTGTGCTGTTGGGAAAGGCACTAAACGGGATTACCCCATCTAGGTGTGGTAAACCGATGGTCGGCAACTCCTAAGCGAGCTCGTATAGCGCCCCGTCGCTTTTTCGTGATAGGAGAATAAAATTGCGAATAAATAAAAAATAAATAGATAAAATTTTAAATCTGCTCACAAGGTGTTAATGAATTTGAATTTAATTTTTTCAAGAGGAATGAATTTGAATTTAAACTTTGAAAAATGATTGCATCCAACTCTGCACCGGCCTCCTTTTTCAAGTCCTACGCACACTCTTACACACAGTGTATTGTTTATGACATCATTACGCAGTTTATGACGCTATTTGAAAGGAAACGATAGCGAAAATTTTTAAAACTGAAATATATAGAATCTGAGCGCAAAAAATCATTCAACGCGATTCGCCAAGCAAAACTTTGTTTTTGAATTGATGCAACTTCGGGTCCTTCAAGGCAATTTGGGGCCCCTTTCGGCAGTGTGGCCCCCCCCCAATTGGGGGGTTTGGAGGGCGGCTGCTACGGCTCTGGTTACTTGGTTTGGGACGAAAACTGGACTTCTGCGGTCGCGATAACCTTCATAGAGCATGCCCTCCTTCAGCGCAGTGAAAATATGGCAACCCTAGATATGATATACTTTTGGGTGTACACGAGCGAATCCATAAATTGTCCAAGGATACCTATGAACAGAAAGTTTGGGAAACCCTGGCTTAGTGAATACAGCGTCTTCCTCTGCAGCAGTAGATGCGGAATTCGAATCCGAACTGGATCAAAAAGCAATGATTACATGGTTGGATTTCCACATTATGTAGCATTGTAGTAAAGAAGTTGGCCCGTAACTCCTAAGCGAGCTCGTTAGTCGTTATAGTATCGTGTTTGCTTTCGCTAGATGGATATACAATTACACATGCAACTGCAAATACAAAACAAATACAGCAAAAAAAATTAAGAGTGTATACAATATTGTAAAAGTAAACCAACAGAAAATTTAAACAATATTATCACCAGGTGATTTTTTGATTATTGTCAAACCGTTTTGTCAATGCAACTTGCTGGTAGTGCATTGCCAGAGTTCTTAAGCGTGCTTTATGGTAGTAGGCAAGACCGCTGCGAGTATTTTCGGGCTTCGGGCAAAATAATTTTGTTTGCTATAAATAAATTTCGCGGTAGCTAGATCCCGACAATTTTGTCTAATTCGGGTACATTTTCTGTTCAATGCTCCAATTTGTTTTCCTAAACGCTTAGCCACTGCATTGGTTGGTTTCCAGTGACGACCAGCTGGTGGGGGAGACTGTTGTTAACTTTTCGAACTAGTTACCCGGACTAAAACTCGAACGGAGACCTTTTTGTTTATGCGTCTAAAGGGATCAACATCCTTTGTTGCGGAGGATCAAGAAGCTTGGAGTCTCCAACTCGAGCAGCTGCCCCCCGAAAACCCCGAAGGATAAGCGGTTTAGAAATGTGAGTAAATATATGTTATTGATAGAAAACACCTTTAAAACAGGGATCTCCCACACCAGGCGAGAGCCCCGGACAATTGCCCAGACTTTCCTCTTCTCAGCGCCGATGAGTACCGGTACAGAGCGAAAAGCATTATAGGTGCTTAGTAGAAAGATACTTTTAGCGTGTATTAAGATTTGCTATTTCACAACGTGCTGTGAGTGTATTACGGGTTAGTGCTTCTTGCAAGTTTCCCCGACCTAAAGCCGTGAAATAAGCCATGGCTTAAAAGATATTGAAACATTGCGGATGACCAATTACCATATTCTAGCATTATAATAGGCTAAATACATTGAACGTCAACTGGTGAAAAAAGCATAAGCAAATTTACGGAAGCAACTAGCAATAAAACGCTCAGTGGAGAAAGCCTAATTATCCACCTTGAAATGTTACTCTAATCAGCAAATTTCGTTAACATACCTTCAGTATCAGGAGAATCACCGATATTCATTTCGGCCTTGGAAGTCGGATGAAGATTTGCAGTTGCTGTTATTGCAACTCCTCAGTGAACAATCGAATCTAGAATTGAAGCCCAGTCTTTCGCGTTGGACTTGGTGCGGAAAGGAAAAACTAAGCTAGAGAATCGCAATCTCGTCTCTGTATATCGGCATTTCCTGGTTGCTGGCGATCAATTTTCTCGTTAATTTTAGTAACAAATTTGAACTGTTTTATGCACGCTGTTTCGAACGTAAATGCTGTATAAAACGTAGTAGGAATTGTGTTACTTGTATTACCAAATCATATATCAGATTCAGGTAGACGCTGTGAGATTCGGACGTGTTTCAGTTAAATTGTGTAAACCTTGAAATATTGGGCATAGTTGTAAGTTCAAAGATTCTGCACTATTAGATAGAAATCTATTGTTTGAACAATTAATTTACTTTGGTATTACTGTCAAGAGAAGTGCCGAGTTAAATATATTACGTTACAGTACATAAAAGCGACGAGTATGTGAAATTACTTTGGTAAGGGAGAGCACAAGAATGACAGCATAATTTGTAGATGTGGTTTGGGGCGTTTCTGCGGAGTTTCAACTAACGACTTGATGAAGAGGAAACGTCACTCTTGTATTGTAATAAGCTACATTCAATAAGACTTTAACTGTTTAGAATACTGTTTACTTTACTGATACTGTTTCGAATGAATTATAGACTAGTGTTGCTTAAAAGAAAATCTGCTGCAAAACAGTCGGTTAGAGTAAATTTGTTATTTGTGTTTGTGACCGAATGCCAGCAATTACCGACTCACAAAGCGTACTTTCTCTCATTCTCTTAGTGAAGCGTAAATTGTAGTTTGATGAGTTCCCTATGATCTTGCTCAATATAATTCTTTGCGTGTAAGGATATGACTGATGGAAGGCACATGGAAATTGTTATAAATTGCTTGCGTTATTGATATTCCGTTACTTTGATTCCATCGATAATCATATTATTGATATTCCATCGATAATCATACTGTTTCGTATTTAATCTGCATATCATTTTGTTTGCCTATTCTTAACTGCGTTTATAATTACTGATAAAAAAAAAAAACGCTTCTGCGCTCATACGCCTTCATGCTTTACTCAGCTATTTTCTTGCAAGACTGTCCACGGAAATCGCAATCAAGCATTATGCATAAGAGCACGTTTTCAATACGACATACCTGCAGCAATAGTTGCAGCTCTCAACCTCGACGGATCATTTGTCGGAGCGAAAAACATTTCCGGCGTTTTTTCTGTAACAATATTAGCAGCATTGATATCAAGTTGTGTGTAGTTTACATGTAGGCCTATATCTTCCTATCACGAGAAAACGATCAAGCGCTAGACAGAATGATGCCGACCACCTGTCTAGTACTCCAAAATAAAGGGAGTCTCATTATTTGTTTTAACCAGAGGCACAACAAGTAAACTTGCCGGCTTGTTCTCCAACCGTCTCTTCAATGCTTTGCGTCAAGCAGTTAAGCCGTGAACGCCTATTTTAAGGTCACTGTTTCACCCAAGTCTACAGAGCCACAAGTATACAAGTGTTACTTGTATACAGTAACACTTGTATACTTACACTTGTATACTTTTCATTGACTTATTCAAAATTTGATTTATTCGAAATTTGATTTTAAACTACGCTCAAGATATAAAATAGCTTCAAGAAAAAAGGGCGTGTTCAAATGCTGCTTTAGTTGCTTAAAAAAGACTCAATATGATAAAATCGTTGCACACGATTTCTGAGGAGCGTAAAATAAAACCAAGATCATGAAATAAAACTTATAGTTAGCTACCATGGTTGTTGTGGGCGGTGGCGACGTTAGAGCCATCACCCATTCCGGATCGATAATAATTTTCAAACTAATGTTCGTCCTATCACCACCCCGGGTTGTTGCAAAATCAGCTTCTGGAATCGTCATCCAATAACAACAGCCCTCATATTCTTCTTAATTGATTCACGATGTATTGGTAACATGGAAGTAAGGTGACGTGTTAAGCACGATTAAAATCGATTTCCATCCGTTCGCAAGCTTTTCTACTTCACCCTTGGCGAAATCATACCAAGATGCTGAAGATCTACAGTTCTAGGTATACTGAGATCTTTTTGAATCGCCAGGCTGAAAAGTCATGAGAGGGAGATGCGAAGAAAGCTTGTTGGGTTTTCGGATCACTAAGTACCAATGTATGTCAAATACATTTGGCGCAAACGTAAAATCGAACCCTTGATGAACAACGACAATCCCAGGGTAAACCTACGCGCAGTACCGCTAATCATGTTTCCTAAATAAAAGAAAAATCAGAGGAAACAAGCGGTTAGCACGCTGAACGTACAATCATGCAGTGCCAACACCAACAACAAAAGATGTACTGTTAAAACGAACGGTTAACCGAGATATCGCCTAGGAAACGAATGGTTTACCGAGATATCGCAGATTTGTTCCTATTAAATGAGTATAAAAATCAATAGACATATATGCTCACCGAAAAACGAATAACATATGAAAAACTTACGTGGTACCTCACAAGCAACATAGTTTGAGGCATCGCAATCATGACTTTGCACGACAGCGCGGTTAATTCCTTGATCATCTTTAGCGTCCACAACACAACCGCATGTTTTGAAAGATGAAACTCTTGTTGCGCTAGGCCCCATGATTATGTAGGTTGATGGAGAAAATTCCCCACGGTTGTAGATCCAACTCCACTTATTGCTGTTAGCAGGACGGGTTAGACCAATCCAATAACAAGTATTTTCTGCGAAAATTCGTAGTCTATAAATTGTTGCAATCAAGCTTGTATTGTAAATAAATGATTTGCAAAGCTATGGCCCCGACACTGCTCAGCAATGCAACCGTTTTCCATTCGATTGCGGTTTAAATCTCATTGGTGGTTTAATGAATAGCAATATCTCACCTTTTCGGATATGAGTTTCTCGGTGCTAAACCGATTTTGTGGATTAATGCGCGTGGAAGCGCTTGCGCATGTTAATGGATACTCGGCGTTTGCCGAGTATCCATTCTGGATCAAGTGCAACTAGTTTTAAAACGAACCCAATATTTTTACCTCCCATGTTTGTTGAGCAAGTCAAGATCAAAAGCTAATAATGATGCTGCTGAGCTAACTTCTGATGGCGTTGTCCAGGAGCAACAAAACACGTGTTCCTGAAGATGTACGATGCGTTGTGACGTGGAGATAACATGATCAGCTGCTAGCTTATATATTATGAGGCGCCTTTGGAAACAACATAATTTAAGGTTTTCCAAATGTTTTTTCGGCCAATTTAAGCTACATTTTGTCCAATATTTCTTATTTAATTTACATGGGATATTTCCTATTTAAATGTAAGACAAATATGTGGCTTAAAATAGCCGAAAAAAACTGACACAAAATATGTACAAAATTTTCTGTATAATATATAAGACAAATTATTGCATAAATTTGCAAAAAAGCAGTTACAAGATCCTGTACGTTTTACGCTGCTTTTTTGGCAAATTTATTCAATAATCTGTCTTAAATGTTATAATGAAAATTTCCAATCTGTTTTGCGCTGCCTTTTTGTCAAATTTATGCAATAATAAATCATTTAAAATTGTGTGCAGGAAATCTCCTACATGTTTTGCGCTGCGTTTTTTGGCTAATTTGAGGAATAATTTGTCTTATTATATAAAATAGGAAACTTCCTATATGTTTTGCGCTACGTCTTTTGGCTAATTTGAGGAATAATTTGTCTTATATATTACATAGGAAATTTCCTATTTGTTTTGCACTGCATTTTTGGCTAATTTGGGCAATAATTTGTTTTATATAAGAGGTAGGAATTTTCTATTATTTTACGGCAGTGTTTTCGGCTGTTTTAAACCACTTATTTGTCCTATATAGGTAGGAAATTTCGTACATAATATATTGGACAAAATGCAGCTTAAATTGCAGCTTAAAAAGATGTGAAAAAACCTAAATTATTTTTTCCAAACGGCGCCTCATAATATATGCCACGTTGGCAAAAACAATAAACTATTCAGTTTGTTCATTATACTGTAGTTGGTCTAAGCTACCACATGATACGAAATATTTCCTGTTCGCTTGAGCAATGAGCATGTTCGAACGGAGAAGAAGTAAACAACATATTGTTTGCTGCACCTTGAGGTATGAACAACTTTCCTCGCTGTATCTTCCATACCAATAATAATCAAGTTTTTATTTTTGTTTGACAAAATTCTAACGAAATTAATGGAAATGATTCAATATTACAAATCGGATGCCATCAAAAAATGAAATGCGTTGTCAAATTGATTAGCAGCAAACTGATGACTCAGAAAGCAAGCTTGATGCAAATTTATAGAAATAATACTACTTTGTGAGTAAATTTAAGCAGAGCCATTTATGCTTTCTATGATTCTGATGACAAGTTATAAAAATGCTTGAATCTGAGTAAGAGCCCATCAAAAAGTCAATTTCTAATTTTTTTAATGCAATAATTTTAGCTACGGTATAACATTTTAACAGTTTTTTAGTTCAATTTTGTTTGATTACATACTTTGTTGCTGTTTTAGTACTTCGAGGAGTCGTGCGTGCCCCTCCAGTTCGGTCGTGACTAGCAACTTGCTGATTTCCAAGTTTCCATCGTAGGCTTCACATGATGCCTTGGCTTGGTCAAAACCTTGAAGTACATTATATACATTGAAAAAATAACTTTGGCTTTCAACTTGTAGTAATTTTGAATGGCTAAAAAATAACAGCAATGAAAAGAGCCGAACATTCGGCATTGAAATTTACTTAAAATTATTATTTTATAGTGTCATTGATATAAAAAAATAATACCAAGTTCATTTTGTTCTGACTTACAAATCACAAATGCATTTATGAAGTCATAGGACATGATTACTAATACTGATCCCTTGGTTTTATTGTTTCAGTAGCACTTTGGAGCTTTTTATTCAAAAGCTCGGATACGTAGCCTGCATACGATAAAAGTACTGAAGCTTGTTGGCTAAAGCCAATCCAGAGCGCTGTGGGCGGCAAATTTTTGGAAGTAATCATTACCGGTACAACTAGCGAAAGATTACGGCATCTTACTAAAACAAGAAAGAGGTTTAAGATCGTCAGTGAATCATAACTACCCAAACTACATAAACTGCGAAAATAATGTCAATGAAATTATCGTAAGCGTTTTTACGAGGCTGGATATTGCACTAAAACGATTTGAAACACTTCACGAACATAACAGTGCAAAAAAAGATCGTGTTTTTAAGCATAATTTACACAATGCAGTTGGACTATTTTCGCGCATTGTGATGTTCATACATGTCGCATAAGCAGATTTATAAATAACGTGACGCTTTTATTTTCTTCATAATTGCGTAAATAACTTGATAAAAAACATGTTTTGACACTTGATTGTGTATAGCTTGATTCTCGAGGCACGTGGTGGACAAGAACGCAAAGTTGTCAATCGGGCTCGAGCTGTTTGGTCTAAGGCTTGGATTTTGAAAGATTGCCGGGCCTCAATTATGCCCGGACAACGGAGCAAAATTGAGGTTTTCAATGAGTGATAGGGTTTTTGCAATTATTGGAATAAAGCAAAGAGAACACTTTGTATGAACATTGCTGTTCGTGACAGGTGTAACTTAGGGATGTGCCGAGTCGAGTCCGAGTACTCACCCGAACATCAAGGCATTTTTAGTACTCGTACTCAGCGGAGTATTTATTGATACTCGACCGAGTACTATAGTTTGTAAACATTGAAAGTTTTTTTTTCACTACCAATGGTTCTCAATTTTTTTTTCTGTCGCGACGCACTCTCAAAGAATTTTTATTCCCGCTACGCACTGGTGTATAAATGTTAAATTTTTTGCAACAAAATATTGTGTTTGAAGTTCGTCGCTTTGTAACTGCAAGATTTTTTGTCACAATGATTACTCCGTTACTTTTTTTTTAATTTTGCGGACTTCACAGGATATCATACCATGGAGTTCTAATTTACAGCCGTTGCTAAGGATACCGTCATGTAAGTTTTTGATATTGCTTGACCAAGGAGCGAATCCAGCCCCTCAACTACAAAGTAAACATTCGAACCACACCACTAACTTAATCGCAAGCTATGAGGCCTTAATTGCTTCTAATAACAAAATCTTCCATATAATCGTCATCTTAGCGATAAAAGCGTATGGGTCTGTAAGTACTCAGCATTTTCCGTGTATATCAAGTGGTGCATGCGCTGGAACACGATCTATAAAACGGAGTTCATTTAAAAAATAGATAAATGTTTATTTAAAAATGAGATAGACAAGGTCTTGGCGGATAGCAAGAAATTTTCAAGCACAATTTTGCTGATTAAATGAAAGATTGAGAAACTTATCTTTGCATATTTTGTATCTATAAATTTTGTATTAAGGTGTGTTTATCGATATGCGGCACGCGGCAAAGCGATTACCATTACTAATTATACTGGCCTGCGTTAACGCGATATGAAATTAGCTAGCCTGCGTAACAATCACACGTGCATTGTCTCATTTCTGTCGTCAAGGTTACTTCAAACATTTTTCAATACCGGGCGATGAAGCGGTAAAATTGTACAGGTTCAATTCCTTGATATCGCGTAGTTTTTATCGCGTTGCCGCACCACCAGTTCAACGTCAAAATGAAATAAACGAAAAAACGTCGCGAAACTTCTATTTGAAATGAGCGTTGCTGAAAATTGTGATCTAAGACTTATTGAATGGACGTCTAGCAGCTTAGAAAGTGATGAATTGAGTACTAACATAATTGACTCGCCTCGGAATTAATTCGCGTTTGATTCCGACTGCTGATTGCGTAATCAAGTTCGGTAACGATATTCTCGTAGTTTGCAGTAATGGTGCGGTTGTATATTTTACAATCTCCTTGCTTTACGATTGTCTCGAGGCAGCAATCGCTGAGAATCGAGAAGAATCGTCAGGCAATCGCTTTTTACTGCACTGCTGGTTACCAATTTTTTTGTGTCAGCTGACCAAGTATCAACCAAACTGCAGGTTCATGGACCGGCCACCCAAAACGGCTATTAGTGTGAAGGTGTGTTTACGCCGAATACGATACGATTTTTCGCTAGTAAAGTGACGAAGACTTCAAAGCACTTAGGAGTTATGACGTAAAGCTATGTCTCTTTGTGCGGCATTATACAAAAGAATCATAAGGAACTTTGCAAAAAACGATCAGAAAGAAAATTGTTTGAGGGTAATTGCTGGAATATATTTCCGTCAATTGCTTAGTCAAAAATTGGATGATATTTTGCACGATATGAAATCGGATTGAAATTGTGTTTAGTGAAAACAGACCTTAAAACATACTAGTAATTATCATTTATATTTGTTAACCACGCCCAAGTGAATGGCACAACATAATTCAGTATTTCGCCATAGGTTACGACGTATTTCGACATAAAAATTACTACAAAACTTCAATCATTTTCCAAAAAGTTTGTTCATTTGATATCAACTCAACTTTAGTGGGAACTTTGTTCTTGTTTTGAAGGCAATATGAGGGACTAACGAGGAATCCAATAGATTTGAATAAAAATTTCGATGGAAAAGTTGTCGCGAATGATTTGCGGAAAGAACTTATTTTTCGGACCAGCAAAAACATTTACGCGGACCGGTGGTTGGGAACTACTGCTTTAATGTAACCGTAACAAGTAACAACTCAGCTAATTTGTTTAAACAGAGCAAAGGTGTGTAAAGTGGTACAATCGTGACGAAGCCCTGGCTGGTTTAGGCTGCTATTTGAATCACAATTGCTTTGTGTTGCAGTCTCGTAAGCTTTCGTTGTTATTTTGCATCAAATTTGGAGTGGTATTTATTACGCTGCAACTACCAAACAAATTTTGAATTTTTATTTTTTCAGCGACTTGACCCATAATGCGTCCGGTTACCAGGTCCTTCGTAACAGATTCGATTGACGTCTGATAGCAATCGCTTTCAGAAAGATTTGGCTGCTCACTCGGAGAACATAATCTCAGTCTGACTTCAAAGTTTTTCTTTCTCTGTTGAATTTTCAGTTCAATGTAATTTAAAAATAACTTAAGCCATTTTTTGTTTTAGTATTCAACGACCTTTTCATTCCTGCGATTTGTTCATTTTGACGCTCTCAATAACACTTCCGATCCGTTCATGTGATTTCCTTGGTCCTTGCAAACATTCTAAACTTTTTTTACCAATGTAGTCGATTGTATATACTTTTTATACTTTTGTCATCCTAGCAACATAGGCTATACTCATTAGGCTACCTTCAACGGATTACTTACAGGCGACACTCTTATTTTTAGATAACATGACTTTTTCGAGGAAGGGACAAGCGTTCAACAACAGCAAAATAATTAAAAGAAATACTCTAACAGCTGCAGTGAGTGCGCATTGGTTAGATAGGCATACTGCATTGATGAACACATTTAGCTAAAAAAGTTTGGCATAATGGTTAAAGATATTGCTATCGGTGGGGAAGTTCATTGGTTCTATACCAGAGCTGGTCAAACCGATCATGGATTTGCAGGGGCTTATTTCGGGCATTGTACCATGCAAAATTTTTGCTAGGTCACTGTGAGGACGATACTCTGGTCGGTCAAACAGTGTCGTCAACGGCTCGCCGCTGCTGCAACGTTTCTGCCTAGCGGTGTCGCCCCAGCGCTAAGCCGCGGAAATGGACCCCACCCCTCGTTACACTCTTCGGCCGCGAGTATAATGAAGATTCGATTATTGGACCGATTGACAAGATGGATACAATGTCTAAGCAGCAAGTTTATGATGCATGAACTTTGACCACTTTTTCAAATTGTTGCATCAAAATCGTAAGTGTGACGAACAATTTGGTAGATAATCGCCTGAATAAAGTCTGTACTGACTAGAATTCATTGACTGAATAAGTATCGTAATCATGGTAAAGACACTTGCTTTATATTCTCTGTTTTTATGTGGTTGGAAATTGATGCAATGTGAAAGCTGGATTGTACATCGGGGTAATGGCAGTGTAAGGTTAGATAATACTGAAGCAATTTCTCTCTGCAAAAACAATTATAACACAAACTTAGGGGAAATTGTAGGGCAAAACCGGGAAGTTTTACAACGTCAGTTAACCGCTTATCCGACCAATGGTAAGTATATTTCAAAACTCTTCGTGAACCAAGTTAATCAGAAAAGAGGCCGCAATGTCTATCTCTGTCGTAAGCGGCAGCGTCGGCGCGGTCTGCATTATCTCTTCAAATTTTTATTACTAGCGGTATTACGCCGAAGCGTGTAACAAGCAACGGGGTTCATCGTCGCGAATTAGCGCCTGGGTAACACAGCTTCAACGAAATATCGCGCCGGTGTCAAATCGTTTGTGACTCTGCGCTCGATTTGTCCGGCCCGGGAATCGAACTTAAACTTTCCGTACCGATAGTAACATCTGCAGAAATATGAAAAAAATTGTAGGATGCGGTGTACACATTTAGCTTGTTTCCTAAATAATTGTCATTTTTTCTGATGACATTTCGTGACATTATGATTTTACCAGCCTTCAAATAATTTTATCACCTGTTGAAGTAAATTCACTGACGCTTTTTTGAGAAAAATTTAGCAATAAGTGATACTGCATATTTTTCAGCGTTTTATATTTTTAAAAAATATGAAAACCAAACCTGAGAAGCTATAGCGGGCAGTTACCCAGCCGTCAGCTGAGATTTTGTGGTCAAATTACAGTAGGTCGCATCCTGGCTATTCATTATTTTTCTATTGTTTTGCCACGATGCCTTCAAAGCGTTCTCTTCCAGTTCTACAGCAATCCAACCGCTTCATAGTCTTTTATATTCAATAACAGTTTTGACGTGTCTGAGGTACCGCATATTTCAGCTCCAGATAGAAGGACGTCATTTTTCCCAAAATGCGGCTAACAAATATCAAGAACAACGTAACGTTCTCTGCGCTGTTTTTGTGTTGCAATCATCTTTGATAAGATTAACGTCGATGAATCATAAAAAGACCGTAAAAAACCTACTTTGCGCTGTTTTTGAGATTTTTCTCTTGTTCGTAAACCTTTGCAAAAAGTTATGAAAACACCGTAATTAAAGTCACTCACGTTTTGTTTTTGTTCTTGCAAAAGTGGCTTTTTATATTTGCTGGTAAATTGTAAAAACAATGTAAAATTTCGTGTTTTTGTATATTCAGTGACAAATAATTTCAAAAACAACGTAACAACGAAATATTATTGCGTAACACTGCAATCACGTTCTTCTGACTTATTTTGTTAAAATTAGAGATTTTGCACAATTCATTTTGCTGTTATGCTGTGTTATCCACTTAAGGTGCGTTTACCGATACGCGACACGAGGCAACGCGACACGCGACAACAATATTTCGCACCTTGTTTGTTTTATTTTACTGTTTACCGATCACGCGAAAACCTGTAAAATCCTTCCACATTTACTTACATTGTAATTTTTGTCGCGTCATCGCGTGCCGCGAGTCGCGTATCGGCAAACTAACTTTTACGCTTGATAAACAAGCGACTATAACGAATTGTAAAAAAAGAACGTCATGGATAGAGTTCAATTTCAACCCCCAAACAACATTTTCGAGAAGCTACATTTTAGCGAAAAATGATAGTTTGGAGATTAGACAGATCTCTTTCAGTCGAAGTAAAAAATTGGGGAAAAGCAAAAAAAAAAAGAAGGGCACGCATCTGAACGTTTTAGCTGGGTTTTCTCAGCAATTAGCCTAAAGTTTTGCAGTTACGTTGTTTTTGAAATTTACGGCAGAGCTGCACTCTTTTGAAAATTACAGTACGCTATTCCCTATAAGTACCAGTATATTTTATGTATAGAGCATTTGGATGATTACTGGATTGGTTTACTCAGAGTTTTTTCAAACTCGTACAACTTTGTGTGGAGATCGAGCAAAAGACCATACGCATCCAACGAAACCTATTCCTGGCTAAATGAACACCCCATTGAGTTTGTAAAGTGTGTAGTCGTCTCCAGAGTCGGTGAATTTGTGTATTTGAAATCTCGAAACTGCGAGGAAAAAATATCAAGTTACATCTGCCAAGAATCTCACAGAAATGGCAAGTAGCCTAATCTGTGAAATGTGCTGATAGCTTGCCATCGTTAGTTCAAAGTTTGTTTTCACAAAAGTACGTAGCAAAACACAAATGGAAGGACACAGCGCCAGACCGTACGGTCATCTAAGGCTACATGCTTTTCAACATACCAGTAGATATACAGTACAGCTATCAGCTGAAATCGCTTAGATGTTCTGGTGGATGGAGCATATCCGTTTGAAACGATAGATTTCGGGTTCCATTCAAGGTCAAATCGAACCAAAGACTCAAAAATTGGTGTTCATAGCTTTCCTCTCTGATGTCGAGCATTAAAGAGACAGTGTGAAGGATAAGCCAGCAAGTTTACTGGTTGTGCTGTTGGGAAAAGGAAGCATGGGATTCCCCACTTTCGAGCAGTAATTATGCGGCTGGAAATTCGGTAGCTAACTCATAGCGCCATTGTTGCATTTTCGTGATAGATGTATCGCGAGTATCGGTACCAGAAAAAGTAAACCGTTTTTAATCTGATATTTTTCACCAAAAATCAAAAAGCACCGGTGATAAAAAGCAGAATAAATACGTCATCAAAGGAGATGTCGTGAAAAGAAATACCGTACGCAAAAGCTATTTCGCTAGATAAAAAAACGGCTTCACTTATTCGTAAAAGAATGAGGTCATAATACGCATAAGTTGAAATAAATGAACTCAGCTTTATTGTTGTCGGTTTGTTACCTGTAGTTGAGTTTTTTTCTTACGCACCCAGTAAATTGTATTTACACTTACTTATACACACATTGGTGCAAATCCTGGGGGGATGTATCCCCCCAATAATGCGGAAGCAACCCCCCCACAAAATTTTCGTGGAAGTGGAAAATTCCCCATACTATGTATAGTAAGTCTACCCAACCAAGACGCATGAGGGCTAATTATGCGGATAGTGTAGCGCAATATCAGTTCTGTCGGCAGCATTTTTCGTTAATTCGGCGCGATTATAACCGTACATAGAATTACATAACTATGATTATTACCGATGAATAGGCTATAGGGCCTATAGCCCCTTTGTTATGTCAGATAAGTAATTTTTATTCGTTCATTGTTGTGACAATTTAGAAAACTTTAGTGATTGAAAAGTTTAGAGAAAGTGTGTGAATTACGGTAATATGCAGCAGAAGCATAGGCGCATGCAGAGGGGTACAGTGGTATGCTCCCCTTTTTTGGAGCAGTGATAATGTGCTAAAACTTAACTTTCAGTCTATCTCAAACTAATAATGGTTGCAGCCTCTTTTTACCATATTTTAGACAAGCTTCAGCTTTTTGATATAAGCTGCGAAAATATTTTTGCGTTGTCCATAGTGACTGTACTCACTGCATGCCTTTTTTCGATAAAAAAGGGTGCTAAAATGAGTGTTTTTATGTGAAAATCCTAAAAATTCGCTGGTGCCTGGGGGCTATGCCCCCAATAAATCTCAATTTCTTAAAGCGATATCGGTAATCGATAAATTATCGCCGAAAAATTTTTCCGATAAATGTTGCGATAAATTTTCGATGTGTTTGACGAATTTATTTTTGTAAGTCAAATTGCAAAAATGTTTTTCTAGATTTTTCAAAAGAAGAGAACAGTTCATAGATTCTGCTGTGGCATCAAACAAAACAAAGAAAAATTTTGTTAAATTTCAACAAGACGTTATGAATACAGGGTATTTTTTCCATAGCGCCATATCGCTGATTTTACACTGTGACGCTGTGTGCATAAACAATCGTTTATCGCGATAATTTATCGGCGATAACACAATATATTACAAAAGCGATCTCGGTAATCGATAAATCAAAACTATTTTGAGCGATAACCATAATCGGTAAAAAATTATTGCCGATAACTATCGTCGATAAATTATTTCGATAAATGCCCATCTCTGCCGATTACACCGACCCGGGAATCGAACTCCAGACCTTGGCACCATTAGCAAAGCATTGACATCTTAGCTAATCAGCCGATTGTCATGCACCAGAGTGCGTAAATCATATTCGGTTTTTGAGTTCTAAAATTACGCTCACACACTCTTATCTAAAATATGCTACAAGTTCTAAAAAATAACGTTCTAAAATTACGTGAACAAAAGATTGAAGATTGAGGAAACTGCAGAATGAACAAGATGGAGAGAAAATGTGAAAGCGATTGCAGAGGGGATGAGGTGTATCTGGCCACCTTCTGTGACAAGGAGAAAACCAGATTTAAACTGGATGATGATACAGAATATTGATTTGATTAATGAGTGTTCTTGCAAACAAGCAATATTTTAGAACAAGATAATCAAAGAAAACTTTCTTGTTTCCAGATATTCCCGTGACCAGCGGAGTTTCTAGCACAACTACATCACCAGCAACAACATTGACAAAAATGACAACACAAAGCCAAGAGACAAAAAGAACGCAAGCCTCAACAATCTCAATCCCTAGTACCGTAACTAATCGTTTCTCTCCCAACACGTTCAGCGCCACTACAATTTTGGCTACAAATACAACTATGATCACTGCAACCAATAGTAATGCAGCCACTTCTAACCATTTTAGCACCATCTCATCCTTAACCACAGATACAACCATGATCCCTGCCACCAAAACTAAAACTACTTTTACTACTAATTTTAGCACCGTCTCATCCTTAACCACAGATACAACCATGATCCCTGCTCCCAAAACTGAAACTACCTCTACTACCAATTTTAACACCATTACATCCTTACCTACAAATACAACCATAATCACTGCCAACAAAACTGAATCTATCACTACTACCTATTTTACCACTTCTCCATTCATACCTACAAGTACAGCCACGAGCACTGCTGCCAAAACTAGCGCTACCACCTCTGCTGTTGCAACTGCCATCACTGGCCGAACTTCCAACAACGGGAGTGCAATCAGTGCAGAAGCAGCTGCAGCTGCTGTTACATCCTCATATTCCTCCGCTACAACCACAATTACAAATGCTACCACAACTATCGCTACAAGTATCGTCACAACCCCATTCAAAGCCAATATCACACAAAAAAACACAACTACCACCAAAACTACAACTACCACTAGCACCACGACTTCAACCACGACAAAAGTTACCCAAAAAAAGAGCGGAAGAACGGCAACGACCGCGACTAACAAAAGTAAGGAATTTATATCTAGCCTATGTCAAACTCGTGGTACAATGGGTTGTAGAGATTTTAGCAAACCTTTCGTTTCCTAAAATGAAATTGTTACTATTTTCGCAAGTTTAGGTTTTTCATTTGTTCACATTTCACGAAAATATTTGTATGCAATGCCGGTCTCAGCGGCAAATTAATATATTGCGTATTCCTTTTCTAATTTGCTATTGCCGATTTGCCGTTTCGAACATTTGGTTTGTTGCCAAAATTAATTTCCCTAAAAGCTATCATTTTGGTATTTACAGTAAGTATTGCGTGAAACTATTCTTGGAATACACCTTTTTGCTACAGTGCTATAAAAACACTGTGTAACTGTATAGACCAAGCTGGTATGCTATAGAATGTTGTAACAACTTCACCATACAACCTTTGCAAAATAGACAAATAGTTGGAACAATAAATTAAAACATTAATGTTTAAAAATCTACTGCATTTAAACAGAAACAGAAAGAATATCCAGCAAGAAAAGTCTTCAGCCTTGCTATGCACAGCTAATCCATGCTATACTACAGTAATTCCACACAGTACGCACACTTTTTAATATTACCTATCCTTAACCGGCGATGGCGGAAGCATTTCTAAAGTGGGGGGGGGGGGCAAAAGCAATGACCAGATTTTCTTCGCCTACTACCCATATTTTGCTTGTCCTCATATGACATGTCCTACTTATGTGGGCTTCATACCCACGGTTCTTGCTTCTAGTTTTGCATCACAATCAAATTTTTGATATCATCATCACTTTTTGTAATTATATTGTTTACATTGGTGAATACAAAAATGTAATTGTTATGCAGAAACTAGAAGCAAGAACCATGGGACTCGTAAAGCCCACACAAACAGTGTAATTGTGTAGCTAAAGTTTATTGTTTTAGCAACCCCAGCAGCTACTGTAAATACCATAACCGTCCGAAAAGCCTCTATCTGAGCGCTACTATAGGGAATGAATTGAAAAATCGAGTGCCACCCTCTAATTGAACACCACACTGCAATGCCAATGCCAGGGGAAGGTGTTGAAAATGACGAGGACGGCTACACACTTTGCGCAGAGTCGTGTCACCTGATTTTCAGCATTAAATTTTTGATTACTTATCAGTAACTGTGTGGTGCGGTAGATATTTGTTTTTTTTTAAAGGTTAAATGCTAACTCTGTTACAAGTTTATTCTTTTCATTAATCGAATTTATCTTCGCAGAATTCTGACTAGCTAGTTAAAAAATATAGCATTATCCTCTAACTAGAGATGGCATGGGCCGCTAAGAGACCTGCCACCGAGCGGTTAACCGGTCTTTTTACTGGTCCGCTAACGGCGCGGTTCTATCTTTGTTTATTTCTTGGCCGCTAACGAGCGGCTTATACTTTTTGAAATCCCAACAAGTGTGATTAATATGATTAAAAATTTATAAAAAGAATGGGCTTTGGGCGGGCTGGGTTTTATTTTTGGTATGAGTTGCCCGGTTGGTTACGGTTACTGGGCTAAAGGTTTCGGGCCGTGGGCGGTCCGGGCCTCAAAAAAGTCAACCCGAGCCATCTCTACCTCTAACTGAACACCACCTATAATAGAACGGCAGCGTCGGCAGCGTGGCGCAGTGGCTTGGGGCGTCATTTTTACGACGACCATGATCGCAAGGTTAACGGTTCAACTCCCAACCTAGTCTCGTTGTTGCGTTCTTGGATAAGATGCTTCACGATGACTATCTCTGCTAGGTGGAATCTGGCAAGCAGCAAATTAAAGAAGTAAAAAAACAATTCAAGCGAAAAACTTGGAAACAAAGGCAACTTCTAAGCTAGTCTGGAATGTTCTACGCATAGCGCCTCCGCCGCTTTTTCGTGATAGGAGGATAAAGATGAAGGAATCAATCAATCGATCAACAAAAAAACGCCACAGTAGGAAAAGAGAAGGGTTGAAAAATAAAGTGCTGTGGTCGTGTGCCGGCGCTCAAATAGAGGTTTCACGGTATGTCACCTATAGGGTCACGGAAACAACGAGAGCAGTAAGCTTTTCGGGAGCATACGAAAAGATAAATTTGGGATGATCAATAACTCAATTTCAATATTATTAAAGTGTTTGCTACACCGATAAGGTGTAGCATTTTGTTTGTTTTCAAAGGAATTGCTGGGGTTAGCACTGCTCAGCAAACAAAATATATAAACAATTTAAATGCATTGAAAACAATGAAAAAACTAGACTATAGATTATTTGCACAGTCCGCCGCTTTTATTTTACAACAACTGCTTATTTTATCGATTTTATTGATTTTGAAGATTAGTTATTAACGTCAAAATTAAGTCTGAAAAAAACAAAGCTCCAACCCCCCCTCCCCCCTGAGAATTAGCCCCGCTCCTCTCATTACGAAAAATTACTCTGCAAATACAGAAGGCTACATTTCTTTTGAGTGACTGTCTGCAAAGTCAGTGCACATAGTGGGGTATATATTAGAACAATACATTGGTGGAGGGGTCTAGTTTTGAGTTTAGTTGCTATTGTTTACATTGGAGAATACATTAGTCGAGGGGCTTAGTTTTGAGTTTTGTTGCTATTGTTTATATTTACTATAAATGACACAACTACTGTACCTCGCCTCATCTCAAAACGAACTGTAAAATGTTTTTTCCGTACCGCAAGCTTAGACTTGTGATTTTAGATCTTTTATGAGCCGTGGACCCTTGATTGTACCTCTGAAAGACCGTGGCCCCTACAGTGTGTTAGTTTAAAAGTCCCAGTCTGTTATAATTAGTTAATGATTCCTACCCTCGTGGCTCCCAAGAGAACACTCTTTGCCCTGTGGTCCCTTTGGGATGGACAAGGTAAACGGTTGAGAAGTTGAGAACCCCTGGCTCAGATGCAATCAATCGCTGGTTTGCCTATTACATGTTAATACGCGAAAATTAGGGCCCCCCCAGGGCTTTACCCGAAAAAAGTGGGGATCCAGAACCTTCTCGGTCCCCCCGGTTCCGCCACCTACTCTTTAAACTATCAACTTCATTCCTTTCCTAAAATTTCCTCTTTTATCTAACGAACACGAACACCGGGCAGCTCTAAAAAACAAAGTTAAGTAAAATAGCTTGAGACCAAACCAACAACTAAGTTAACCTAACTGCAGCTGTGTATTACTGCTGTAACATGCCCTCCTCTTTTTTATTTATAGCTGACCGCCTGATAATAAGAGAGAACGACCTAGAAAAGAAATCAAGTTAGAGGCTAAGGATAAGCAATGTAATAAAAAAGTCTTCGCTGTCTGGACTGACTCCAGCCTGGATTGGCTGTACTGACCAGACTTTTCATGTAGTAGAACCCAATGACTTGCGCAAAATCTTATGAACCAATCACGAAGCCCTTGTCACTATTAAACGAGAAATGAGTAACTTTTGAAGCTGCAGTTTTTTTGATTTCCCTTCTGTTCAACGCTATAAAGAGTACGATAAGACTAAAAACGTATCGCACGAGCATAACAAAAGAATGAGGCAACAAAACGACTAACGTTATGGCATGAAGGTAGAAGAGAAGTTAAAAAAAGTAGGCATGATAAAAAATTTCAATTAATTCAAATTCTTTGTAGTGATTTATAAGCTTGAAAAACTATCTTAGCCTAAAACTATCTTAGCCTATTGCTTGATCTTCGTTAAAAGTAGGCACGGCTTTACAACCAAACTAAATTTTTTTATATTTCGATTTATCAATAAGGATTTGAAGTTGGCCTTGCTATCTACGATTAATCAAAACAGCCTGGCATGGCTTGGTCTTGGATAGCCACTGAGAATCTCTTTGCCCAAAAGAAAAATGGCAGACAACTTTGCTTGAGATATCAGGTTGCTGCAGAGTCTTCTACAGTCTCGTTGTTGCGTCATTGGATAAGATGCTTCACGATGATTATTTCTGCTTGATGGAATCTGGCAAGCAGCAAATTAAAGAAGTCAGAAGCAAAGTTCAAGCAAAAAACTTGGACACAAAGGCAACTTCTAAGCTAGTCTGGAATGTCGTACGCATAGCGCCTCCGCCGCTTTCTCGTGATATGAAGATAAAGATAAAAAAATCAATCAAGCAACAGTCTTGTGAACATTTTAAGCGATGAAAAATCTTGTTTCGTTTTTCTTTCTTATTATGACATTTAAGCGATTAGAAAGCTTGTGTTGTTTCTGATCATAATTTTTTTTATCTTTCAGAACCACAGCGTCATTAGGCCTAATGACATCTTGCGTAGAAAAACATGCTAAGTAGCCTACCTACCGATTATAAAAAGTCTACAATAAATCGTATTTTCTGAGTAATGAAATCTCGATAAAGTTCATTCTTCAGTTTTTCTGCTCTCTAATGATTAAAATTTCAAAATTATCAGATCTAATACAAAATATATCTGAAGCCAAAAAGTTTCGCGACAAAGTACTTAACGTTTGAAAATATTGCAAAAAGCAGAAAAGTGAATCAGATATTTCAAGAGACGTCAGAATAATGTTGTGCTTACATTTTTGCAGATGAAGGCAAAACAGCAGGTGAGTACATGACTGTGTAAAACTCAAATTGTTTGCAAATAAAAATACCCAAGACATCACTTTCAAAATGTCATAAAGATTAATCATTATTCAGTTTATTGATATTAAAAGTTTTTTCACCTTCATTTCATACCACAAGATTGATTGAAATATTTTTCCATTTGCATTTTTTGTTTGTAGTGTCCGGTTTGACTATCTTAATCTTCGTAATTCTAGTAGTGCCGGTATTGATGTGGAGTTGCTTTGGAAAAAACACGTAAGTTTGAAGAAATAATCTCAATAGGCTACGAAAACGCTCGCGTGCAGTGGCTTAGGGGACATCTTCGCAACATAGTAAAAGACTAAAAATCATATTTCTAGTATTTAAGAACTTTACTTCCTTTCTAGAAACTCATCTAGCGTGATTTAAAAAAGTAACTAGTTACAGTTACTTTTTTGCATGCTGCAAAACCAAAAAAAAATAATAATTCTTAACATGTAGGCCTAGAGCTACATGGTGTGTATTCAAACCAAAATCATTCATTTTTATATTGAAACCAAACGGACGTAGTTTACGATTCTGATACAATAAACGCTATATAATTGATTGCCTTTCAAACACGATATTTCAAAGTGATTATGTATCACTAAGCCCACAGCGCTTCGGCTTTAAAATTTCTTTTTCAATACTAAAAAGTTGTTCAACTACAGCACTAGAAGCAGCGGCGTGGCGAGAAATTTTAAAAGAGGGAAGGGCCCACTAATTCGACATTTTTTTCAAGCGTAGTTTTTATGAGGCAAAACTAATTTGAAGCTGAGTGAGAAACAAAAAAGACTCTAGTGAGGTCCGGAGCATGCTTTCCCAGAAAAAATCTAAAAAAATTTAATGCTGTAAAGGCTGTTTTAGTGCTTTTTGAATAATTTTCTGGCAAATTTTGTTTAAATTTTATGACCTTGATTATGAGTGCTTCACCAAATATGATCCATTTTGTTCGTACATTTTCGATTTTGCGTGCTCGTAAAACTTATTGCTATCAAAGAGGTTCGAAATGATGAAAAATTGTACTATCAAAAATATTTCTGAAAATGCCAGGTGAAGGGGATAGGCCTATTTACCCCTAATCCTACCCCCTGGATCCGCTCCTGGCCGTAAGCTACAGAAACCATCGAAATAGTC
Organism: Trididemnum miniatum; assembly: GCA_964006365.1. NCBI lineage: Eukaryota > Metazoa > Chordata > Ascidiacea > Aplousobranchia > Didemnidae > Trididemnum > Trididemnum miniatum. Next base: position 3,580,023 of record OZ023250.1, read on the forward strand.
TGGCATACCTGTACTGTACTTCAGTCACTTGGCACCTTGTTCTTTTTAGTAAAAGGCAAAGTCAAAAGGGGATTACCCGTTTGACCCCCCTCTAAATACGCTCATGACAAGAAGGAAGAGCAGTAAGTTCTTCGTGCATAAAAGCGTTTGCATCAACAGTTTGTGAGTGCGAGGCGACAAGGAACTTTTCTGTACTTTATCGACATAGCTACAGTAGATCTTCGTCGCTTTGATTGTGCGAACAAACAGCAAAAAAAACTGTCACTTAAGCTAGTTGAGCTTGCATCACGGTCGTTGTCGGTGTCACTACTTGTCGTAGTATCTAGAGCAGTGTTTCTCAAAGTGGGCAATATCGCTCCCTTGGGGGGCGAAAGAGAAGCACCAGGGGGCGAAAAGCAAAAGGGGGCAATAGCTCATGAACGTGTAAGACCTTTTTTTGCTCTTCACCGCATTTTCCTTTGCGAATTGGGTAATTCCCATTTATCAGTAGCTCTCGCCCTTGTGAGGCTTATTAAAGCATAAGCTTATTAGGGCGAGGGGGCGATGATGATATGCAGAGTACCGTAAAGGGGCAATAGCACAAACAAGTTTGGGAACCACTGATCTAAAGCATTGTCGGTTGCCTTGTTTAGTACATTAATCAATTTTCTTTTCAATTTGGCCTCAGTTTCAGTGGGCTCGTCGAAGAACCAAGCTCATTATTACGAATGGAATGAAATTATATAATTTTTTTCAATTTTTTTAGCGGTAGAAGATGCCCCATAAAAGTAACTGTAACTTTTGAGGTTCTAAAGTGGTAACTAGTTACAAATTCCGTTACTTTTGCAGAAAAGTAACTTAGTTACAGATACTAAAAAAGTAACTAGTTACTTTTGTAACTAATTACTGCCCACCACTGAACATACCTTCCATCAAAATAAAAAACATTAGTACCTGACATATATTCTACAGTAGGGTGTTGCAAACGCCCCTCAAAAACGAAAAACTGTGCTGATCACAAATTACTTTTCAGATACGGTGACCAGTCCAGAAACAACTCCAGATATGAAGTCTTAGAAAAATTGAACATTATTTAAGTATTACGCTTTTCATGTCCGTGACGACAGGCCTATCCATACACTGAATTTTTCTATCTCATTAACCACTTGTGCTAGAAAGTTGGTTAATGGCTCAAATGACTCAGAAACATCAAGTCTCCATCTAACTTACGGAGGAACTATACGGCTATTGTGTTCGTGTTCGAGTTATTGCGTTAATTATGTTTCTAAGTCAGGTTTTGGGGGGATGCAATGTCACTACTTTATCTATTTAAGCTACCTCATAATGATGCAGAACGAAGTTAGACACCAACATTGCTTTGTTTGCATGATAATGTAGTACCAGTATTCTAGCTCATGGGTGGAGTAGAAGTCTCTTTGTTTTTTTTAATTTTGTGTTTGATTTGCAATTAGATTACAAGGTGGTGTGTGTAATATGGATAAGTTTAAAAATCATCATAGTGCTACTTGGTGAACAAATTATCCGCAAGAATAGAATGACTAAACGCCATAGAGATCCCCGTTTGTTTCTGCTGGGATCTCTTTTAACTCAAGACGACATCCACATTGTTACAAGTAAACTACCAACCAACAATCAAGTATTACCAGCATTCATTGCGAAAAAAGAAGAATTCGTCCTAACCAAAAGCAAAAAGAAGAATTCGACCAAATCAAAAACAAAAAGCCGATGTTAAAAGCTGCCACGTCAATCACAACAGAACAGATTTTGCCAATTTAAGCCAGGGCAAGAATTTCCACAAAACAAGCAAACAAGATTGCTCAAGATATAGAGCAATATTAGCTTATAGGAGTATGCAAAATTTGATGAAAATTAAAAAAGAAAAAAGAGAAATAGGGAGAGCCAAATAAAGGATTGAAGCATTCAAGAAACGTTTGCAAGAAACCATGGCCTGCTGGCTGAAAGATGTATGGAACAGGTTGACCAACACAGAAGACAAAGCATTTCTTTTATCAATGCAGAATAATAGCACTGCATTAACAGCTGGAAAAGATATTAAAAACGCACCAATTGGAAATGAGACAACAGAAAAGAAAAGAAGCTCAGGTCAGATTTGAACAAACAGAAGAAATGAGAAAAAATGAAGAAGCAACAGTTGCAATGCTTGCCAATAGTTTTGACGATCAACTTTCATCACAATCATCTGCACCAGAAGAAGCAGATGATTGTGATGAAAAGGCTTTTTGTGTTTGGTTTGGTCGAATTCTTCTTTTTTAGCAATGAATGCTAGTAATACTTGATTGTTGGTTGGTAGTTTACTTGTAACAATGTGGATGTCGTCTTGAGTTAAAAGAGATCCCAGCAGAAACAAACGGGGATCTCTATGGCGTTTAGTCATTCTATTCTTGCGGATAATTTGTTCACCAAGTAGCACTATGATGATTTTTAAACTTATCCATATTACACACCCCACCTTGTAATCTAATTGCAAACCAAACACAAAATTAAAAAAAACAAAGAGACTTCTACTTCGCCCATGAGCTAAAACGCTGGTACTATATTGTCGTGTAATTAAAGCAATGTTAGTACCTGATTTCGTTCTGCATCATTATGAGGTAGCTTAAATAGATGGAGTAACAACATTGCATGCTCCCAAAACCTGATTTTGAAACATAATTAACGCAATAACTCGAACACGAACACAATAGCCGTATAGTTCCTCCGTAAGTTAGATAGAGACTTGATGTTTCTGAGTCATTTGAGCCATTAACCAACTTTCTAGCACAAGTGGTTAATGAGATAGAAAAATTCAGTGTATGGATAGGCCTGTCGTCACGGACATGAAAAGCGGAACACCGAACAATGTTCAATTTTTCTAAGACTTCACATCTGGAGTTGTTTCTGGACTGGCTTCAACATATCAAAAGTAATGTTGTTTTTGGCCACATGACGGCGTTTGCACCCCTAATATGTAGCTTACAATTCATGGTTTTACTATTTCACGAAGATAAATTCTTAGACTATCACAGAAAATTTGTTGTAATTGATCCAACTCTGGTACGCACTTTTTTTTTTTTTTTTTTTTTTATTTTCACCACCGAAGTGGGCACACTGGGTACGCACTACTTTGATGTTGTGTGATTAGGAGAGTTTGCTGACTGACGCAAATTACTTGTTAGTTTTAACCTTAGAAAATGTTTTCTACTTGTGGTTTCAAACAAAATATAGCATCGCGGTAGACAGTGATGGGCACGATAAACGTTTCAGTGCTAAAGCGGTAACGATAGTCGATAACTTCAAAAAAGCCCTGGGCGATACCGATAATTGATAAATGTCAATCTTTTAAAGCGATATCGGCAATCGATAAATTATCGCCGATAAATTTTTCCGATAAATGTTGCGGTAAATTTTCAATGTTTTGACAAAGTTTTTTTTGAAAGTCGAATTGCAAAAATGTTTTTTTAGATTTTTCAAGAAAAGAGAGCAGTTCACGGACTCTGCCGTGAAATTAAACAAAACAAAGAATAATTTTTTAAAATTACAACAAATCTTAATGGACACCGTGCGTTTTTTCCACAGCGCCAACTCACTAACTTTGAAGTTTAAACACTGCGTGCATAAAAAATCGTTTATCGCGATAATTTATCGGCGATAACAAAATATATAACAAAAGCGATAACAGTAATCGATAAATCCAAACTATTTTGAGCGAAAACGATAATCGATAATAAATTATCGCCGATAACTATCGCCGATAAATTATCGCGATAAATGCCCATCTCTGACGGTAGAACATGCTCTCTACCGAAAAAGTCCAGGCAGGCTGTATGTCGACTAATGACTAGCTTTGTGCACAATAATAATTTACCGTAATGGCCTTTTTTATGGACGTAGCGTAATATTCAATCAGATTCATTAGACGAAGGGATTTCCAGAAGACACGCAGAAACAAAAGAAGCCGTCGAAGTGGTACCCCAGGTATATGCCAGTACGGTAACTTTTTGATCGAATCGATACAATGACAAGCAAACATGATGGAGCATTGCAACTTCTGTGCTAAGTCTCCACATAATAATTCAATGTAGAAAGCACACAACCATGTGCTCTTCACGAAAAAAACGATCTTGTGTCTCAAATAATTTATATTCCGAGAAGCGCTTATGTTGTAAAACTCCAGTGATGTGATTGCGCATACAGACTTGAAAAAAGAGTCATTCAAACACGCACTTAGCGTGCAAAAGAGTGCGACTTGCGATTAGAATTTTCTTACTGCTTCCCCACAAAAAATATTTCGATTTTATCCTACGTTAGGTTACGTTACACAAGAGGCCGACTCCTATTTGGATGTCATGACTAGCTTGTAGAGTCTTATTTCATTAAAAAATATAAAGCTATCACCGAGTAGGTTGAATCACAAATCAGGTTCGTAAAGGTCGAGATTAGGATTTCAAACCTAATAACTTTATCTCTTTTTGATTCGGAATCTTGTTGATTTGCAGCCTAACAATTTAAATTACGAATAGTAACATGGTTAGAAGAAATCAAAAACACCAAGCGAATATCGGAATACAATCAATATCGGACGAAAGTAGCTCAAGGAAGAAAAATAAAGCCATAAATCTCAAAACTGGACGACGGAATGGACTTTTCAGTTTCGCACTGCCTTGCTTACGCTGTTGATGATGACAGCTGAATCCTGTTGTCGAAACGTCCAGTTTTGAAATTTACAGTGGCTTTATTTTTCATTACGAAAATAAGTTTTCAAGCGCATCTTCTCTAATATTTTATGAATGTGTATAAAACATAACGCAGAAGAGGTAGGAGAATAAGAAACAAGCTCTTCATGAAATGGTTGAAACATACAAAGTATCGCACTAGAAAAGTACTTCTTATTCACTATACGTAAATACAGTAGTATACTGTACCTTTCATTGCCGGTACCAGAAAAAAACGCTGTGTCAATGTCTGTTTAAAGCCGTAAAATCTACACAGCCCGTTTAAAAGAGCTCGCCGCCTATTGAAAGACCATGACAGGTTACGACACAACCAGTGCCGTAGCAGCTCAACTTTGGGCCCCCCCAAAAAAACCTTCAAGGGCCCCAATACTTAGCTTTCGATATGAATTGTTTTAGGTTTTTCCAGGGATAACAACTCAGTTTCTCACCACAATGCGAATACTGTGGTAAAATTAAAACATATAACGCGTTATCACTGTGTAAAAATAAAAGGTGTAATTTTAAGACAAGTTTGTTACACCCAATTCATTTTCCATTAAAATCGTCTAACTCAGGGTTTTTCTACCTTTTTTTGCTCATGGCCCACTAAAATGATAAAATACGATGGTGGCCCAATAACCTTTGCTAAAAGGTACAAAGTCAATGTGATGGCATGATTAGGGAATGCTGATGTCGCTTTCTAGTCAAGCTCTGTGGCCCACTGAAAACCGTGCTGTGGCCCTCTGTTGGGCCATGGCTAATAGGTTGAAAACCTCCGGTCTAGCTAGAGCGCACTTTTTCGTACACAGATGTTCTTTTGACAGCATCATAATCTGGAGATCGGGCGCATTAACTTTCGATTGACATCATGGCCAGCGAAGAACCAATCGGAAGGCCGAGTGGATAGAGCGTGTGCTTCTGATCCAGAAGGAGTGAATAGACTGAGGGTTTGATCACTAGTCAAGTCAAACCAATGACTTAAAAATTGGTATTCACAGCTTTCCTACTAGACATTCAGCATTAAAGGGATAGTGTTAAGAAAGCCGTCAAGTTTGCTTGTGCCATTGGGAAAAACACTTAACGAGATTCCCCCATCTAAGTGCGGTAGGTAGACAGATGGCCGGCAACTCCTAAGGGAGCTCGTGTAGCGCCCCATTGCTTTCTGTGGTAGGTGGATAAAAATGCCAACAAATGGAAAGAAAAAAGATAGTCTGCTGTTTGCCATATCAGATGTAATAAACATTTTAATAAGTTTCAGTTTTCTGAAGCTTTGTTCAGCACTGGTAACAGTAACAACGCATTTTGTAAACTCGAGGAGCAAGGCAAGCAAGCACTTACAGGTACTACAATTGAATTAAAAGTTCAACGGTATTGAAGGGAGACTGCCAAACGAGCTTGTGCGTTCTAATCAGCAACCATCTGATATAGATATCAAATGCAATAGACTCCAGCCGTGAATCGAACCCGTCGCAAAGAATCTGAACCTGCGTGCGGTACTGTCAGATCATATTGCTGACAATGGCTGTTCATGCACGAAGCTGCTGGGTGTAAACAGCAATGTAATGAGTAATGACAGAAGCGACATCACATGTCAGCTTAAAACTTTCTAGTATCGACATAATAGCCTGGTCCACCAGTTGTTTTAAAAAGTTTGCTTTGAATCTCTTCCTCAGAAGCTGTACGATATAGATTTGCATCGTAACTAAACATTCTCTTTTTCTATTTTCATTCTCTTTTTTTTTTACTTTTTGATTGAGGAAGACCGGACCAATGTCCAATTCCTGCGCTATTTCAAAAGCACACGTTTTCAAACTAGCAAATCCTTTTTCAATGGACTTTTGTATTGGGTGTCAGATTATGGTTGCTGACACAGAAATAGGGTAGGATTGAATTTAATTTACCGATCGGATGGCCGAGTGGATAGAGCATCTGCTTCTAGATTGGTGGACTCCGGGATTCAATTCCGAGTCCGGTCAAACCAATGACTTGAAAATTGGTATTCACAGCTTTTTTGGTTGACGTTCAGCATAATGGATAGTGCGAAACAAGCCGGCAAGTTTGCTTGTTGTGCTGTTGGGAAAGGCACTAAACGGGATTACCCCATCTAAGTGTGGTAAACCGATGGTCGGCAACTCCTAAGCGAGCTCGTATAGCGCCCCGTCGCTTTTTCGTGATAGGAGAATAAAATTGCGAATAAATAAAAAATAAATAGATAAAATTTTAAATCTGCTCGCAAGGTGTTAATGAATTTGAATTTTATTTTTTCAAAGGAATGAATTTAAATTTAAACTTTGAAAAATGATAGCATCCAACTCTGCACCGGCCTCCTTTTTCAAGTCTTACGCGCACTCTTACACACAGTGTATTGTTTATGACATCATTACGCAGTTTATGACGCTATTTGAAAGGAAACGATAGCGAACAATTTTAAAATTGAAATATATAGAATCTGAGCGCAAAAAATCCCATTCAACGCGATTCGCAAAGCAAAATTTTGTTTTTGAATTGACGCAACTTTGGGTTCTTCAAGACAATTTGGGGCCCCTTTTGGCAGTGGGGCCCCCCCAATTGGGGGGTTTGGGGGGCGGCTGCTACGGCTCTGGACACAACCACTTATTTTCTCGTGTGCTGTGAGAAAAAGATGCTACGTAATTTTGAAAGATCGTCTCATAACCCATCTAAAAATTTAGTTTTATCTCCTTAAAACACAAGACAAGCAATAGCGCGACTCGCGATTATGATTGAAAAAAAAAAAACGCGTCAAGATTTTCCACGCTCGATAAAGAACCAAACAAACATAATGATGCAAAATTTCCTTGTCACAGGTCGAGTTGGCACTTGTAAAAATATCTTAATGTGTTTTATAATAGAATCACTTTTGGAGAAAAACCCTGGGTTTAACAGACGTCAGATGACATCAGCGTTTTATCTGCCAACCCCGAGAAATCAAACTATCCCGATGGATGCTGGGTATGTTGCAAGCACTATGAGTCATTTTTCGCCTCAGTATCAACCCTTCTGCAATGTCTATCTCTGCAGCAATGTAGGTCTACCTGAAATGGCGTATTATGACAATCGCAGTTACATGACGTTTTAGTTTGTGTCTTTTCAGCGTCAAGTTTGAAGTTTACTAATAAAACTCAATTATTTAAGTGTGTTATGAGATCTATGTAAACAAGATTCTATTTGAATAAGACACCTCTTGAATATCGCACTTAGCGAGAAACAGGCAGGGCCGGATTAAGCTAGTGTGGGGCCTGTAGCAAAATTTTTACGGGGCCTTTGTTTTTGGAGACCCTGCCGGAGGGCAATCAAACCTAATTTCATATTTAATCTCATTGTTTTATGCCAAGAGCTCTTACCGGAATTCATGGAAGATGCGTAGACAGCTTAAATTCGCTGTCTGTAAAACACTTCGCTTAAAAAAAACAACTATTGTTTAAAGAAACAAGACTCAAATTTTGTGAAAATTTGAAAACAAAGGAGGAACAACGCGAGCATTGACGTAACAAAACAAAATTAACATCTTACCGTTCATATCAAAATCCCAGACGCAACAGAACACAAATAGGGAATAGGCTTGTTCACTGTTCCGTTGGTTGCTCAGCCACGTCTTGCATTTTTACTGTGCCGTACTTCTATCGTATCCAATCACTGTGACCTATTGTATATACAAAAATGCTGTAAACATTCGCGATTATATGCGCGACTGAAAGTTGACTTTTTATTTTGTTGCAACGAACGCGATGTGCGGTCATAAATCAGTCTGCGGCCAGACTCAGAAATTACTGTAAGTTTTATTTTGAGGAAGCTTATGATTTAAAAACATAAAAGAAAAAGTGAGGCTAACAATCCGCAAAAATTTTACGAGCCAGTCCTAGCCGAAACTTTTTTTCAAAAGTGTAGCCTAATTATTTCTGTAATTTGAATCATGATTTTGGAAAACGCGGGGCCCTAAAAAGCGTGGGACCCGTAGCAAATGCTACTTCTGCAACGTGGTTAATCCGGCACTGGAAACAGGCTGTTGAGGTTTAAAGTTGATATGAGCATTATTGATTGTTGGGTCTGGATTAACCATCGAGCTCTTTGCTGTTCCGACAATATGGTCGCTGATACAGTGAACAAAATTCTACATACAAACTAATGTAAACATACGAATGGCAGAAGCTATTTCCAAAGCATCGAGCGCAAAGCAGCAAGTATAAGCCGATGAGAAACTGCGAAGTAAATTAGCCCTGTTTCACTGGATCAGAAACTACCAACGTGATGCATGGCAAAACTGTGGTGGGTTCTGTAGTTTACCAACCAATTTTAGTGACAATACAAACTAAAAATTGCGCTTGCTCACCCTCAACTTATCTGCAGCGTAGCCAGGAAAAACGACAAAACACTGCCCATCTCCCAATCCCTTTTTGAAGGGGCTAATTTGAAGTATGCCAAAAACATTCTTATATCTTAGTTTTGTAAACCTTACCCATGTAGCCTACTTCTAAAAGACGGCCTTTTTTCTAGAAGTACATGCCTCACCCAACTGTAATTTGCCCCCCTTAAATTTTTCGATAACAACGCTTCTGCAATCTATTGATATATTAGCTGCGTTCGCCGGTTTGCTCTTGTATTTAACGACTCGATCTTCATCGATTTTTTTACCGCTTTTGCTTAACCTAGACCCTGGGACATCACGCTCTGTCTACAATAATACAAAATAACTGACTTGCTATCTCGCAGATTGCCCTAAGTCAGGCTTAACTAATATTGTAAAACTCTGGCGTTTCGAAATCCCAAAATTTTTCACAAGTGTGTGCCATGTTCGAGAAACAATACATTTTCCGATCCATGAAAAAATGCGCAAGTTTTTACCATCGCATTTTTTGTTCAGCAAATAAAGCGTGGTCTCTTCAGATTTTATTTCGGAGTTTGTCCACCATGTTCTTCATCACATTTGTCTTATGTTGTAAAACATCGTTAAAGTGCAATAGAGTGTATTGTAGTTATAAATATTTGAAAGGGGGGCTCAAAATTTCTATGGAGGGGGGCTGAAAAAAATATAGGGGGGCTTCAGCCCCCACCTTCGAACGCTCATGGCAGAGACAGCCATGAATTAGGCTACCAGGAGGCAGCATTAGCCTCGAAAAGTTAACACAGGACCGGCAGTTCAGCCGAGCTTCAGTCAGCAAAATTGCGATCGTAACTGGATTAATCATCTGCTTAATCTGAAATCAACGTAATTGCCGAATAAAATACTGTATGTTGGTACATTCTATTTCTGCCAAGTCCGCTATTAAGTCTAAATAAAAATAAGACAATGTAGGCCGACAGTAGGTCCCTAAAAAAACAATTAACTAGTGGAGTGTTTAAGAGGAGGGAAGGGTTTTTCGGCAATGTTGTATGAAAGTGAAACATGGTGTTTGAGGGAAAGTGAAATGGCAATTATGAGAACTGAAAGAGCCATGGTGAGGTTAATGTGTGGAGTAAAATTAGTGGATAGAAAGAATACGTTGGAGCTGATGGAGATGTTAGGTTTGAGGAAAACGTTAGATAGAATGGCAAAGGCGAATGTACTAAGATGGTACGGACATGTGATTAGAAGAGAAGATGATAATATACTGAAGAAGGCAATCATGATGGAAGTGAATGGACAGTAATAGCGAGGACGGCCAAAAGTGACATGGAAGAGGCAGGTGGAAGAGAGTGTGAAAAAAGTCAGGTTGAAAATCGAAGAAGCTGCAGATCGAACGAGATGTAGGAAGGAGTGAGAGCGATCGCGGAGGAGATGAGGTGTATTCGGCCACCTTCGGTGACGAGGAAAAAAACCGAATTAAAATTGGATGACGAAGGGTATTGTGCCATGCCCACCCCCTTTGCATTTTACCGTTAAGCAAAAAACAAATCTTGCTAAAATGCGAAGTGAGTACGCCAACTCTTTTGATGGCGCAAAGAGTTATGTCACTTTATTTTGAAATTTCTCGCTACGCCACTGCAGCTAACCAACCGTGATCTTAAACGCCGAAGTACTTCGATCCATCCATATTTGAACACCTTTTATTTCGTAATTAAGTTGTCAAATAGCGTTTTAAAATTTTTTCCATCACAACATTAAAATTGATTAAAAACACGCGCAGTAAACATTTACCGATCGGTTTCATTTCATTTCACGCATCTATCGCGAATCGCACAATTAACACGATCAAGAGGACATCGAAACAGCGAAATTGACGTAATCGATGACGTCACCATTGCGTGTCAACCAGGAGTAACGACAATCAACAGATGCTCGATATCAGCTACATTGGACAAAAGATCAGGAGCGCGGTATTGTAGGTTGCTGGATGTGAAATCGGACGGAGGAAAAACATGCAGCACCACTACCAGTTTCTAAGAATAAATTCAAACTTTTGATTAGACATATGTAAAATCAACAACAAAAATAGACCAACGTGTTGATTTGCTTGAAATCAAATCATGATTATGCTCGCATCAATACGCAGAAGCTTGTAACGAGTGGCGGGGACCGTCTCCGCGGCTTAGCGCCTGGGCTACACAGCTTCGAAGAAACATCGCAGCATAAGCGACACTGCGTCCGATTTGTCCGGCCCAGGAATCGAACCCTGGACCGTCAGCGGGGTCTTTAATCACTATGCCAGCTGGTCGATTCGCGAAAGAAACATGACCCCCTAATTTTGTGAGTGGAACCGGTCAAATATCAATGAAAGAAAGCAATGAAGGCTTGTACCGAAGTCTATTCAGTATCCAGTCTCGCTAATAGGCCAAGAGGGTGATTCAAGCTCAGAAATTAATATAAAAAATTGTAATCAAAGATTTGAATTTGAATCCAACCACCGAGATCTAAGGTTAAATCAAACGTAATCAGAAAAATCTGATTACGAGTGAGATTCGAACCCACGCCCGCACCAACTTGAGACGTGTCATCAATAGGGGCGTATTTCCCAAAGGTTCAAGGTGTTCAGTGAACACCCTGCAATATCACAGGCACACGCGTAAATTAAACTAGTCAATTAAATTTTTGGATTTTCTCTTTAATCTTTGTAACATCAGCGCAATTTGAGTTTTTTTTTTTTTTTTCGATGGACGACAAATTGCTGTTTTTTCAACGCCGACCGATGACACAACATTGTCCACATGTGGGTCAAAGGCAAACTTTCCACATCATAATCAAACTTTTGATGTCATCATTGAAAAAAGTGTTAAGCTCGTGAGATATTGGCCTACTCTATTTGGACAGGGTAATTCTCTCGCATCATAGGTTCACAGATTTCGTTAAACACACGCGAGCCTGACCTTTTCCATTGTACTTTTAAATCGCATTATATAACGGAGAATGACTTTTTCTCTTTGCATACGACTCAAATGTAAAAAGGGTTCAATTTTAACATTGAACCCAGGTGCTAAGTCTCAATGCATCCAATCACACGAGTAACATCATGGTTGTATCATTGCGGTGTTGAGTTATTGCTAGTTATTTTCGAAAGCTAGGCGGTCGATATACTGACATTTTAATGTTGTAGTGAAATTTATTGTAGTGGAATGGAGTTTAATGTTGACCGTGCAATTAAAAAGCCATTACTAGCAAACATTCTAATGAAAAATTGGAAACAGCAGTGGTCGTATCAATGCGGTTGTGGGTAGTTGCTTGTCATTTTCCAAAGTTTGGCGGTCCATGTATAAATGTTAAATTGGTACCGGTAGTCAAATTTGTTGAGAGAAGTGGAATTAAGAGTTCGCAATATAATCAAAAATCCATTTTCTTGCAGAAATTATGATGGAAAATTGGAATTAGTAACAACAGCTAGTTAGAAGGTCCATACTCCATAGTCTTATGCCAGAAGACTTGCCTAGTCGGTAGCGTTATGTTTTTGAACTTCCAAACTTTTACTTAAGGCTACTGTGTTTATTTTTTCAAATATAGTTGCTCGATGATTGTTATTTTGAAGTTCATAGCCTGTGACCGTCATGTTGATTTATTTGAATATAACCTATTTTTTGCGAACTCGTGTCTCAAGATTATATGCCTAAAATGCGAATGAGGCTGACTGAAAAGGCGTTAGATATCCGATTAAACTTTCGAGTGACCGTCATGTTGATTTATTTGAATATAACCTATTTTTTGCGAACTCATGTCTCAAGATTATATGCCTAAAATGCGATTGAGGCTGACTGAAAAGGCGTTAGATATCCGATTAAACTTTCGAGCTCTTTCACACATTTGTTAATAAATCCCGGCTGGCAGTGTAGCACATATCGCAGCGGAGCACACCTTAAAAAATGCTCACCGTACGCCACTAGATCAGTTGTTATGACCGTGATAATTATCAGTTGTCACGGTCATAATAACTGAATTCGCTGGCTGCTTACAGTGGGATGATAAGTTTTCTAACCCACATACGAAAAATTCGGCTCCTCTGGCATCAGAATACGAGGGCTAAGGCCGAACTCCAGTAAAGACTTGCCGCAACCATTCGCCGGTGAAACGTTTCGAGTCGGTGTTGGCGTGGACCAGAATCCCGCTCGTAATCAGATTTTTCTGATTAGGTTTGATGCCTAAGACCTTGGTGAATCAGATTCAAGTTAAATTCCTTAATTAAATTCTTCATATTGGAACCAAATGATTACTTACATTCTGGGCGCGTCCATATGAACTTTCTACGTTCACAATTCCAGCAACTTCTTTCTGTTGTAAATATTGAATAAAACCTGTTCGAAGCGCCTCCGTTTGAAAAACAACGTCGTTGCGGTCTCTTCCACAAGGAAGTGCAAGCAAAAAGCTGCATTCTTCATCTCTCTACGTAAAAGCAATCAGAGTGTAATTTCACAATATGTTGATAAGTTGACATTGTTCAGGGCAGGGCCACTGAGAGATTTTTTTTTGCCCACGACTAAAGTTGAAACAGCTTTGATAAAAAATAGATTACTCACACCGGGCGGGGGTCTATGGGGACATGCGGACCCCGGAGAAGTTGTTCAGCCCTTCCCTCTCTCAGTGCCGTTTACTAACATTTGTGATGCAAGCTCGAGTTTTCAGCAGCTTTGTAACAGTTACATCATACATGCACTAATATGATGTCATAAGCATTAAATAACGATATTTTTCAGCTATGTGACATCATAATACTTACGGTCATTCGATCATGTAATGAACTCATTTGTTCAGCGTTGGTTCTCATGCGCTGAACAATACGCAGCTCCGCCATCCCCGTACTATCACTCGATCCAGGATTTTTAGGCAGCCCAGCATGTCCCAGTTCCAAATTGCCAGCCACGAAGTGAATTTGAACTGCGGCAAAGTCGTTTTTAAGCGCCAACTTTCCCTGCCATATCACTGGGTAGCGCTGGAAAAAAAGATGATAATTTAGAAAGCTGCAAGTCATCAATCCCAATAGCATGCTGCGACTGCGTAGCAATGAGCGTTAAAAGTACGATCATTAAATTACGATTTTTTAAAGTTTTAACTTTTAGCTGAGAATATTTTCATACTACTGTATATTGAACAGATAATTCTACAGATTAAGGGAGACTGCGAAGTGAGCTTGCGCTCTTCGAGTCAGCAGCCACCCAAAGTATTAACAATATTAATATCTATCCCAAACAGAAATTCAGTTCAACAATTAACTTCATGAAAAAAAATTTAGGGCGGCGGTCGGAAACCTATAGCTCTTTTAATGACGACAAATGACTCGCTGATACTATAGGCCCATCACATATTGGTTGCTTAAACAAGGGCTAGCGTCGTCAGCAAGTAACATAATATTACAGAAAGGTCTTCAAAGCCGCTAAGTCAGTTATGTAAGGAAATCAAGGACGATAGGTCCCATTTTGTGAGGGATCATAAATACACAGAAAATGCATAACTGCACACAGCACACATTAGACACTGTTTGGACCTTTCAGGACTCATCAGTGCAGTGCAATCAAGAATGAGCAATTCGAGCATCTTTGTTGGTGCTAACTATCAACCACAACACACAGCTAGAAACAGCCGATTTAATCCGTCACAATACGGCTGACAAGTAAACTTGCACAAATTCACTACAAATGTGTATTTAGTTATCTTTGTCACTCTGCATTCAGTTTTAGACCCACTGCAACCATTCTTGTGATGTAAATAATTTACGTGAACACTGACAGTCATTTTTTCTTCAAACCTATCATAACATTATAATTGTTTTTATCAGCGCAAACTTCGAATTTTTTTATCAAAGCAATTTGATTCAACGTTTCAACAGCTACGGTTTTTGTTTAGCGTTTTCGATCCGAACTGCTATTAGGAAAAAGCGCTATGCAAGTGTATTATTATCATCATTACAAACACTACAGCTCACCGCTCAACAAAGCGGTTCGTGCAGACTGCCAAAATTTTAATCATCTACCTCAAACAAATCCTGCAGATTGTCTTGCTGCGATTCCTCCCGCTGAGCGCTCTGCGTTCGATTCATCCTCGCGCGCCGCTGTTGGTACGATGTGTCGTAAATCGGCGACGGTTGCAGCTTGGTCTTAGTGGGATCCAATGGGGGCATGTTGGGAGCAGATTGCTGCGGACGAGGTGTGGGTTCTTTTGCGACGTGGGTAGAAGGTGGACAAAATGGTTCAGGGTGCATACGAGGGACGGGTTGGCGCATCGTCTGGGGAAGGGTAGGATTACGATTGGGGGAAAGGGATTTCCCTGGAGGGCGATGTTGCCTGGTTCCTGAAACGTTTATTCATTCGCTAATATACATCCAAGTAACACATTTATCACTAGTTTCTATCGTAAATACCTGGGGGCGCAGATCGAATTTGTACTGCTGCTGAAGAGGGCAATGACGAAACTGATGACGTAGCTGGATAACCTGTAACATTATGCAACACCAAATAAATAATAAAAGTCAAGTTCTTCCGTATAGAACTTGCTGAAACGAAAACAAACGAGCACCTATGTTCGTTGAAAAAACAGTTTATCTATGAAGTTATTTATTTATTTACTTGCACACTTATCATCTTCCTATCACGAGAAAGCGATCAAAGCGCTACAGCGACCTCGCTTAAGAGTAGCCGGTCATCTGTCTACCACACGAAAATGGGGGACCGTCAAGTGTCTTTCCCGATGGCCCAACAAGTAAACTTTGCGGCTTGTTATCCACGCTTTCCCTTTCGTGATGAGCGTCAAGCAAGAAAGCTGTGAATATCAATTTTTAAATCAATGGTTTGACCCGATTCGAAATATCTCTGACGCACTAACCACTCGGCCATCTGAACAGTTATTTAAACGTCATCAGAACTTTTCGGCGGTTTACACGCATCATATAGCGGTACGTTTTTATTCGATAATTTACCTGACATTTCAAAATGTCGTTCCAATAGTGCCATTGAATCCCCCTCCATACTGATGGATGGCCGAGATGACCCTTCACTGGGGCTGGTAAATGAGGGGCGAACATCCATTGACTTGGTTGGGGGTTCTTGGGTAACTATTGCAGGTCGGGTAGGGGCAGGAGTATGCATCTTTATGGGGTAATCCTGTGGCTGTGGGGCGTTATAGCTTCGCACGACCCCACTAGAGGGGGAAGGTTGTCGTGGTTTATCTGCTTCTTGGGGCTGCGTGGGTAACCTTTGCGATAGCAACATTTCTTGGGAAATATCAGCGTAGGGGTTTGTAGCTCGCCCCTGAAACACGTGACCTGCTTGAGGGGGTTGATGCTGGGATGGATGAGTGTGCGGAATTTGAAAGGGGACGTTAAATCTGGCGAACTGAGGACGGGAAAAAGGCAACCCGCCTGGCAGAGGATACATCGGAAAGTCTATAATATAAAATTTAATAATTACTCCAAATATGGGACGGAAATTGCTTAAAGAGGAAAACTAAAGCTGAAGTAATTATTAAAACTGGAGGTTTCCAAAACATAGACTTAGTTGTCATCATTAGCAGTGTTAGCAAGGCAGAGCAAAACTGAAAGAACTAGAATTAGTCAAAACTGCAAATTTTGTATTGCCTTACTTACACTGCTGATGATGACAGCTAAATCTATGTTTTTCTAAACGTCCAGTTTAAGATTCACAGTGGCTTTATTTTTCATCCTATGTCAATTTCTATACCCAAATACAAAATTCACAAAAAAAAAAACAAACTTCGAGACTATGTCAAAAGATTTAAGCAAAAACTTTACTTCCTTGAAGTGAGCAGCCAGATTAAAAAATAAAAACCAAAATAGAAGCGCAATGCAACCCCTCTAGTCACAAATAGCCACATCATCGTTATCGCCAACAGTTTTAACTTTTACAGAAGCACAAAACACTCACTTTGACCAGAATAAAACATGGAGTGGTGAGGAGCGTAATGAGTTAGCAATGGGGGCTTTGAACCTGCCTGGGTCGGTCCACCACCTCCACCTTGCTCCTTCGATGGATCATGAACTGAAGTGACAGTTGACACAGGAGGATGGAAGGTCGGCACCCCGGACTGAAAGACAATCAAGATCGTAGATAGATTAACCAGTTCTGACAAAAACGATAGTTCAGATGCAGCATGAGTCAATCTCCTAGTAGGCCTCCTTATAAAAGCAAGCATTAAAAAGTATAAACTTGCCCGCTCCAATCTCTTTGATGTAATCAGGCTTAATAATAATACAGGTAGGGGGACTTACACTGGCAAGAACAGGAGATCTTTGAGAAGAGGGGGGCTGGTAAGGCTGGTGGAGACTAGTCTTTACCATAGGGGGGAAAGCAGAAGCAGCCGAAGAAGGAATGGAAAGATGGGGCGCTCTATCTAAACCAGAAGCATCTGCAAAAACAAAAATTAGCAAATTGCATTAAACAGAAATTTCAACAGATTGAAGAGACTGGGAAGTGAGTTTGCCCTCTTCGAGTCAACAGCCACCGGTATTTGTAAAAGATGCAGTCGGCTTCAGCCGTGTTTGGAGCTGTCTGTGAGTGCTGAAATGCGTTCCTATGATACTTGGCCAGCTTACCTCTTATTAAATTAGTTGTAGGGGCTGCAACAGCATGGGAGGTGGCAGACGGCGAAGGATACATGGGCAGCTGCTGGGGGAGACGATGCATAGCGTGCGCAGGACCCTGTGTAAATCTTGTATTAGTTTTCAAATCAAATCATTATACTCGTGGTATTATGCTGAAGCGTGTAGCGAGGGGTGGGGCCCGTTTCAGCGACTTAGCGTCTGGGCAATACAGTTTCAAATTCCGAAGAAACATCGCAACGGTTCAATTTGACCAGTCGTGGAATCGAACCAGACCTACAGCGCTTATAGTCGGTAGCGTGGCGCAGTGGTTCCGAGCGCCGTTTTTACGACGACCATGATCGCAAGGTTCATGGTTCAACTCCCAACCTAGTCTCGTTGTTGCGTCCATGGATGAGATGCTTCACGATGATTATCTCTGCTTGGTGGAATCTGGCAAGCAGCAAATTAAAGAAGTCAGAAGAAAACTCAAGCGGAAAACTTGGAACCAAAGGCAACTCCTAAGCAAGTCTGAATTCGTCCTACGCATAACGCCTCCGCCGCTTTCTCGTGATAGAGGATAAGAAGAAACCAATCAATACGCCAACGACCGTTTCCTTCAGTTTTTATCACAGACTTATTCTACAACATAAACTACGTACCTGGGGACGTTCTTGTGATGCAGGGTTACGGGAGGGCAAAGCAACAGGAACAATCATACCAGGGGAAATTTGGCTTTTTGATGTGGGTGAAATATGTAAGCCAGAAGTCACTGGTGGACTGGCCTGAGGCGTCTTCGATCCAATGGGTGTTTCATGGATTGGTGCAGATGTTCTAATCGAGGGCCGGAGGACCAAAGGAGCAGGGCCTGAATAAAAAGTTTAAAGACAAAAGTTTGAAATTTTCAACTAAAACACTCAATTGCAAGTGAAATATAAAAAAAAAACATTTTTAACACATTTAAAAGCTACCACACTATTATATTTACCACTAAAATATATTGAAAACACGTAGGATATAATCATTCCACTAAAGTATAAACCAAAAAAACTATACTGCATAAGGGAGTTGGGCTAGGTCTAGTTTTTCTTTAGCTTTACCAGGGACATCTGGTCTTGTGCTTTCAACTTTCACTGGGCCTGTACGTCCTTGATGTGGGGGAGCTGGGTGCAAATCAGCACTAGGTCGACGAGAGACAACTGGGGGCTGAGTTTGAGAAAGAGGCTCCCGTTGAGTAACAGGTGTCAATTCGGAGCGATTTGACCCCGAAACAATCGATTGTTCTGAAACAAAACATTCTTACTAAAATTATAAATTTCACTTTCAATCATAAACTGGAGAAAAAGCTTCAGTCATTGCTCAGAAGCAATTCAAATGCCTGCTTGTAGAGAAGCCAAATTCAGCTACGCGCCAGACTGTGAATTATCTGCTATGCGGTGCTGAGGTTCGACATTTGTTTTACAGAAGCTGTAACATCAGCATATGAATGAAAAAATTTCTGGGCACATGACTTGTATGCAAAATTCATAAATACAAGCATCTTCAATTAGATTTTATCTTTGCTGAATTATTTTTTCCAGCAATAGTGTTAAGGGAATCTAAGCGAGCTACTCAAAATGGCGTAGATTGATAAAGCCCCTGTAAGTCTTAAAACTGGACGTTTCGACCACAATCAGCTGTCATCATCAGCAATGCAAGCAAGGCAGTACAAAACTAAAAGACACTGCTGATGATGATAGCTGAATTTATGCTGTCGGAACGTCCAGTTTTAGGAATTACTGTTGTTGTATTTTTCCTCCCCAAGCTATTTTCGTCCTATTTTTATGGTATTATGAAGAACAGATTGATTAAATGACGATTTCTTTCCTTTGATGAAGTAGCAACCAAAACACAAACTCACCTCGTGATGTAGGAAGCGATACAAACGGTCGTGGTGGGAAAACTGGTTCATTGATGCGTGAAACCGGCACATTCACGCGTGAAATGGGTTCATTGATGCGTGAAACAGGTTCACCGGTGCGTGAAATAGGTTCAGCGGTGCGTGAAACAGGTTCAACGGTGCGTGAAATAGGTTCAGCGGTGCGTGAAACAGGCTCAATGATGCGAGAAACTGGCACATTGAGGCGCGAAACAGGTTCAGTGAGGCGTGAAGCAGGTTCTTTGAGGCGGGAAACGGGTTCACCAGTACGGGAAGCAGGTTCATTGATGCGTGAAGCCGGTTCAGAGATGCGCGAGGTAGGTTCACTGATGAGTGCAACAGGATCACTGATGCGTGGAGCAGATTCATTCGTCCGTAAAGTCATTTCAGTTTCGTTCGCTTCTTTCAGTTTCGGCGAGTCCGTAGGATTTTCCTAAATTTAAAACTCTTTAAAGTTAGTCTTGCTTTACCGTACCGCATTCAGCGAGTAATCTAAATGTGTAAGGGCCAGTAAATTTAATGTGTATCTGAAGCATTCCTACCTGCATCGGCGCTACTGCGCCACTCCTCTGCACGCTTGATAGCTGGGCTTTCTCTTCATGAGGAGTTTTATCTGAAACGATCTGCAACACAAAAATTTCATCAAACTCGCGGAAAAATTGGCCATGTGTTCGCAAAGAGCCCGCTCTTGCGCAGCACTGAGAAAGACCGGATGCATTTTCCTTTACTTATTTAGTATGACGTAATTGTCGGCATTGTTGCCTCATAAAAGCAAATCTAAAAATAAGGTACGAACTCAGTTGAAACAGGTTAGTTTCACAAAAGCCTATGATGGGTACACTAGAAACTGCATTAAAAGTATTTACTGGCAAAATGGTGCAATGATGCATTCTGCAAAGCGTACGATCTCTTGGCTGTAGTTAAAAGTTTGCAGGCAAGGTTACTACTTATAAGGCTGTTTTTGTCAGCGACATAGCCTAGCAATGCTGCGCAGAAGGAACTGATCCTCCGTTACGGGGTTGATTCACAGTTGGCGCCGATCACATCTGATTTTCCTCGAAGAGCGCAAGCTCATTTTGCAGTCTCCCTCAATTACTGTAGTTTTCAGTTCAATAATTTGATTACCTGTCCCGGTCTGCGCTCATAATTTGTTTGAAGTTTATCACTTTTTGTTGTTTTCTGATAGACTTCGTCTGGTTGAACTGGTTTGCGATGATCTGGTTCAGCAAGTACAGATGAAATACGTCGCTGGCTCGCATTATCTTCATAACGCACCGACGGAAGCTGAATTCCCACGTCGTCATTTGATGACGTAGCTTTCTTTTCTTTTTCGTACAATGACGCACTTTTCTTGTGTTTATCGTACAATGACGTCGTGTCTTCTTGCTTTTCATATGAAGTAGTTTCCTCCAACAATGCACTGGCGGCTGATGCAGCCTCTTCATCAACACGAGCAGCTTCTGGAACATCATCTTTCATAACTTCTTTGACTGTCTGCTCATACATAGGCTGTTGATAAGTGGACGGCGGAGCCGACTCTGTCTTGGCCTCACTGTGAAAGTCTCCAAAGCCTTCGATAGATCGCAATGCTGCTGCCAACTCATCTTCTTCCGCTAGAGATCGTGGCTCCGGCGTAGGATTTTTGATTGGCCGATTGTCGGCCGATGCATCGTCACGCAAAGGTGTAGCTGCACTTTCTGCTTTCAAATCAGTTGGTTCTTCCAGCGTCACACTAACGTCAGTGTCATCGAGGTATTTAGCCTCATCCGAGACAGTATCGTCAGCGGCAACGTCTCCAGCCGTAATTGATCGAACCGCTTCCTCATCGCGCTGTTGCGACAACTTCTTAAGTTCTTTAATGTGTTCTTGATGTCGTTCTCGCTCCATTTTATACTTTTCATACGACGATAACCGCTTCGTTCGTTCCGCAGGTGCATTCTCACTACTTGACTGAGCACTTTTATCCTCCTCTGTTTCAAATTCTTCAACATTTTTCCGTTTCTCAGTGATTGTTTTAGTCGGAGAAGCGCAATGGTGAGAAGCAAAAGTTTGCCTGGAAGAAGAATCATCTCTAGTAATTGGATCATCTTCAAAGCTGGATGAGCTGTAGCGGTTATCTTTTGGAGAAAACATCGATTTTTGTACCGGAGATGGTTCAGAATAAGACTCCTTTGATTTTAGATCTGACTGCTTGGTAATATCTTGATTAATTTTTGATTGTGACTCAGCAAATTTGAGGTTAGTCGTTTTACCTTCGCTCTTCTCTTCATCTGACGAGTCGCTATAGAAAAAGCTTCGGCCTGGTTCATCATATTCGACATCTTTGTCAACACGTACTGAAGGTAGGATCAAATCGTCGCTATCTTTGATGGATTCGACTTTTACTTTATCGGGTCGAGGAACCTTTTTCTTTTCAGGTTTTGCAGATACTGTAGGGTTTTTCTGCTCGCTGGAGCTTTTTTCTTGCACACTTTTTCCTTTTATTTCTTTTTTCACTTTCGTCTGTTCATGATCTCGGTGTTTCAATGTTTTAGCATCTTTCTTCTCTGTCTGATCTTTGCTGTGACTCATATGAGAGTGATCTTTGTGCTTCTGTTTCATTTTACTCCCATCCTTGTGAGCTTTTGGCCGATCTTCATGTTTTTCTACTTGTTCCGGCTTGCCTTTTTTCTCTTTGTGGCCCATTTTACTCCGGGGTTTTGAGCTTTCTGATTTCGTTGAGACATCAGGTTTATCAACTCTTGGTTTTTCGTGCGAAGATGACACTTTCTCACTTTTTTGTTTGTCTTCTTTGTGGACTTCAATTGTTTTTTTTGATTTTTCTTCAGCAGGTTTAAGTTGATCAGATTGTTTTCTTTGCTTCTCATCGCCTTGCTTAACTTTTTTATGAATTTTCTGTTCGTGCGATTTTAATTTGATTGTAGAAGTCTCTTGCTTTTCCTTGCTAATTTTTACATCGGTAGTGTTTTTTTCTTCCTTTTTAGAAGATTTTTGTTTGTGGTCTTGCCCATGTTTCGCCTTTTCAATACTCGGGAAGTGTTTTGTTGATTTCACCTCCTTTTTCGAGTCTTTTGCTTTACTCGCAGACTTCGAAACTTTGAGTACTTCCCCTGCATCTTTTGTATCACGTGAAGGTAGGGTTGATTTCATATCTTTTTCATTCTTCTTTTCTTTCCAATCGCTGGAACTCGAGCGTTTCGGCTCCGATTTTGTTCTGTTTGTACTCGGTTTACTGATTAACACTTCTTTTTGAACATCTAACTCCTCGGAAGAGCCGGATGAACCAAAGAATCTTTTCTTGTCTTCTGTTGAAATTTCTTGAAAAGCGGAATCATCCAGATCCGAATCAGCAGCACTGGAATCGCTGGATGTATAGATAGGAGGAAGTGAAGATTTTGAGGACTTTTGCGACCATTCTGATGAATCGAGCGACTCGAGGATGTACTTGGATGGTATGACTGTTTCATCCTTGATTGTTTCAACAGTGAGAAGCGAAGATGAAAGCGGAGGTGGACTGTAATCCGAAGAGTCCGAAGACATAGATGATGATGACATTTTCCGGACGTTTTTCTTCTCAGGAGAGCGTGACAATTTTGATTTTTTGACCTTCTGCGAGCTTCTGTCTTCTGCCGACGTCTCAGTTTGCTTCTTTAACTTGGTTGATTTTTTCTTGATCAGTGGAGGTGACTTTCTTCCTCGTAGAAAATCATCCTCATCAGAGGAAGAAGACTCATCATTATCAGATCTAAATAATCTCATTGCCATTTTTTCTTCAGCATGTGTGATGTAAGATTCATCCGATTCTGAATCATGAACTAAACTTTGAGCTTTGCTCTGTTTCTTTTCTTTTCCTGATGACTTAACAACTTTGCTGGATTTTTCCGCTTTCTTAGGGGACTTTTCCGGGATGGCTGCAGTCTTTTTGCTTTTTGACTTCAGTTTTGTCGAATCTGAGCTAATTTTTGGATGAAGCGGTTGTTTTTTTGCAGAGTGATCTGATTTATCCGAATCATATCGCTCTGACTTGCTTAATATTTTTACTTTGGTTTTTGATAATTTCGTTTTCTTTGCTTCGTTATCTGAGCTTTCACTGGTGGAATAAATCGATTTTGCAACCGCTTTTTGCCCAAACGAAGATTTTGATGCGCCACCACTAAATTGCGATATAAAGTTATCAAAATTATCACTAGACTCGCTGTCACTTGATAATGCAGCTGGTTTTTGTTCCATCTGCCGAGGTTTCGGTTTAACTGACGAAGTTTTTTCCATCTTTTCAAGTCTACCCGGTAACTGTTTCGATTTAATTTTTGTGTCAGAATCAGGAATTTTTCTCTGTAATTTTCCACTTTCCGATTCAGAATCTGAACTTGACATCATTGAGCTTTGGTGCTTCGGTTTCGTTACAGCTAAAATGCTTTCATCCAGTTTGGGTTTCTTCTTAGCTGGTTCTTGATGGGATTCTGAATGAGATTTAGAAGATTTAACTTTCAATTTGGATTTTGACAAAGTTTTTGCAGCTTGCTCTTTTGATATCGGATCTTTGTTCTTCTGTTTTTCTTTCTTGGATTGTTCTTTCGATACAATATGCTTTTTTGACATCCCAAGAACTTGTTTTGCTTTTTCCTTTTGAATGTCATCTTTCACCTTTTTCTGAACAATCGGCTTTTCATCTTTTGGATGCTTTTGTTTCTGTTCTTTTTTCTTATCTGTATCCTGTTTGTGAATCTTCCCTTTCTTGTCTGATTCGACATTGGTTTTGCTTTTTTCAACTACTTTCAATGGTTTTTGAGCAGAGCCATGAGGTGTTTTGCCTTCTCCACCGACTGCTCCTGAACTTTGAGAATTTTCACCTGGTTTTCGTATCGCTTTTACTTCTTTCTTTCGATGTTTGTCATCCGCAGTTTCATGTTTCGGCGCAGAAGAAATTTCAGCAGATTTTGATGATTTGGTTTCGAATGGTTTTGGCTTGCTTGACGACGTCGAAGATTGCTTTGATTTTTCTTCTTTAAAAAACTTTTTGGATGGAATTTTATCACGAGGTTTTTCGGTCTTACCTGAAATTTTTTGTTGCAGTTTATCAGATTTTGATGAATGCTCTTTTGATGTGTGTTTTTTCTCCTCCTTCTTTTCTTTCTTTATTTTGTCAATTTTCAATTTCTTTTCAAGTTTCTTTTCTTTTCCATCAGCTGAAACTTTGCTCACAGGTTTGGAGCTGACGCTAACAGCAGCACTTACATCCGATTTCTTAACATTGTCGTTAGTTTTGTTATTGTTCTCTTCTTTTTTCGGTGCTGTGTGAGTGGGTAAGTCGACAGCCGAATCGGTGCTTATTACTGTGTTAGTATTGTCTCCCTCAGCCAGCTTCGGAGTTGATTGAGATAGTAATTCTACTGTGCTGGGCACGTCAGAAGAGGCAGCCGCGTATGATGGAGCATCAGCGGAAATTGATGGAGATTTTAATGTATCGCTAAGAAGAGCTACAAGAGGTGCTGATTCTAGCGGCGCTTCTTCGATGGGAAGAGTCTTGTCCGATTTTGCGCTGGTTGAAGCCACAATTTGCAAAACAGAAGTTTGTTGCAATTGTGAGATTCCAGTGGAGGAAAATGACTCATGAACTTCGCAATTTTCAGACATTTTGTCTTGATCTAGTTCGTCTTGCAGCTTGGTGCTCTCGGAATCAACTTGAGGAGATGATGTCACGTCTTCAGTTGAAGGCTTGCTTTCATTTTCAGTCCCTTCCTCGGTTTCCTCCACATCTTGCGCCACAACTTCATGGATTGTCATATCATCAATTATTTCAGGATGAGAAATAAAGTCAGGATCACTCGATACAACTTCTGTAGTCACCACGTCTGTGACGTCACAAACGTAGCTGTCTTGCGAGTCGATGACGTCACCAGCGCTGCTGTCTACAGCTTCATGCACAGCCTGCGAAACATCGAGTGCTTGCACATTTTTTGCAGAATCGTCTTCATTTTTAACTTCTTCTAAAACCTGATCTTTAACTTCAACTTCTGCTGATGAAGGTACGTCATCAATCAACATTTCGACATCATCCTTAGCGCTATCCACATCAGCTTCACTAAGTTTAACTTGCGAATCGGTATCTATGTTTTCAAACGCAACCGCAGCCTGTTGACCACCAATTTCTTCAGTAACCTTTGACTCAGGATTATTTTGAGGCTCCGAAGTGGAGGGAAGATTTTTGACCTGTAGTGAAACTTCTTCCTCAGTTTCTAACTTTAAATTATCAGCAGTACCAGAAGCTTCAGAAGGTTTTGTTATGGAAGGGGTCACTGCTGCATCGTCCGGGCGCTCCGAAGGCGCACCACTATCTATGATTCCGGCTCCTGTAACATTATGACTCTCAGCATGAGCCGGAAAACTAACATCAGTGCTGAGAGGCGACACGTTTTTTGGCAGTACTGAACTTGAATCATACGATACTATGCTCTCTGTTTTCTGCGCAATATCGCTAAATAGCGGTTTGTCCTCAGGAAGTTCCCCTGAATCAAAACGGGGAAAGGTCGACGTTTGAGGTCGACTGGAGTTGCTTTGAGGCAAAGTATGCAGATGGGAAAGTCTTTGAGAATCTTGGTCAAAGATACTGGACCTGCAACAAAAATAAAAAACTTCAAACATGAAAATCAACGGAACCGCTAAGCAGGGCCGCTAATCCGCAAGCATCTAGTCGTAGTTAGAGTTCACTAAAATTTGCCAACAGAATTCGAGTTAAAGTTTGTTTCGTCAGCGACATGGCCCAGCGTGACAGAAACTACGTGACTGTCTCGATTCGCGGCTGAAACCGATTGCATTTGACATATTTACCGAGTGGCTGCTGACTCGAAGAGCGCAAGCTCACTTCGCGGTCTCCTTCTATTACTGTTGAATTCTCAGTTCAATATAATTTGAAAATAATCTCAGATTTATTTACTTATTTCTTCATTTTTAATTTTGCGAGTTTAAGTCAAAGTTCACTGATTTTTATTGAGTCCATGTTAATTCAAGTAGTTTTTATCGGATTTAGGCGAGTTCAAGCAATTTTTGCGAAGTTTAGGATAAGTTCAAAACTCAATCAGCTTTTTTCGTGATCGAATTTAAGTTCAAGCTCAGACATTTTTTCCAATTCACCGACAACATGCCGAATTCAAGGAGTTTGAGCTCGCTGCCCTGAATGCTACGCACCTGCATCAATCAGCTACGATTATACAATCGGTAACCAGAAGATAGCGCCCAGGCGACGTGGTTACAGACATTGCTATCGGCGTGGGAGGTTTAGGGTTCGATTTCGGGCAAGTAAATTGACAATCATACTCAGCGAAAATACACAATTCACAAAAACACAACAATTTGCCTTAAACTACGACGCGTTTCGCTTTTATGGACTCATCAGGTGGATGCTGCGAATAGCTATGTAAAAAGTAAATTACTAGCCAAACAGTAAAATACACTTCAACAACCCAATTTAAGAAACGCTGCGTTTAAATTTAAGGAATAACAGGAATATAGTATTGATTTTCGGGTGATAGCTTGATTTGATGACCAAACGATCAATGCGCAACCTCCCTGTTTCATGGATTGGTCGCGCTATTTCGCATTTAATTTTTGCGCGAAGAGTGAAGTTATTTTTAGCAAATCATTACAAATGAAAATTCAAAAGCAAATGAGGGAGACAGCGAAAAGAGCTTGCGCTCTTCATGCCAGCAGCCACCTGGTATATGTGTCAAATGCGATCTGCTCCAGTCGTGAGTAGAACCCGTCACTTAGGATCTGTTACCTGCGCGCGGTACGGCTAGGCCATGTCGATGACGAAAATAAACTTGTCGCGCAAGTCCGTCAAATGCTCACTTGAAAAATCTTGAATTTCCAAACTCTTTACGATCTTGACTAGTCGCAGCAGACAAATCCGGCGGTTTCTTGCCGCTGCTTTCCTCCTCTGATTTAAATTTCTTTTTAACTTTTCCCAAAAGTTTCATTCTCTCGGTAAGGCTGGACGCATTCGCCACTGACTGTGACGTCAGGCCAGACGGTGATGATGCAATTAAAGGGGACGTCCCGCTTCTTCCGTAGGGATCAGACTGAAAGAAAAAAATACAAAAAATTCGATTTAAAGTGAAACACTCTAACAAAGTTTTTAAAAATCAAGCAATTTTCGAATCAAAGAATTTCACTTTATGAATTGAACTTGAGTCTTTTACGCTAAGATCTTAGGTTAAATCAAACGTGATCAGAAAATTGGGAGAGGGATTCGAACCCATGCTGATTTATTCATTTATTATAAAATATAAAACTTTAATTCACCAACAACCATTTTTAGTGACAGCAGATGAGGTAGCAGCACAGTGCAGTACACCTTCTATATCTGCACTAAACATGAAAAAGAACACAAGAAGATGAAGAACATATAATAAGAAAAGAGAATAGACCACAAAACGATGAAAGTTATCACATGCAGGTAGGAAAAGAAGTGAATTATAAAAAAAGGGTAAGAACAGGCATGGTTACAGCACCTACGGAGAGCATATATTTGTTTATAAAGTCAACAAAAACCTTTAACCGCACCCGCACACGTATCACGCAAGTAGGGAACTGCGTTTCTATTAAGCGTATAACATTTCAAGCGCACCGTAACTGCATCAATCGAAGGACTTTTTAAAATGGGGCTCATTGGAGGGATTTCAGAGTCTCCTTCGGCGGAAGGGGATAAAAAACCTTGGGCCATTTCACGATCCAGTTCTTTTTTCACTTTTGCAACCTCAATGCGAAGGCGGTCCAATTCTTTCTTATCCAAAGGCTGCAAAAATTTAGAAGCTCTTTACCATTTTACCAAACGAAGGCCTAGAAGCCGTCCCTGAGTTCGATGGCACACGTCGAAGCTCGCCTTGGCATCCCGCCAGAGCATCTACCCTTCGTTGCAGAGGATCGAGATGCTTGGAGCCTCCAACTCAAGCAACTGCCCCCGCGACTTCACTAAGGATAAGAAGGATAAGCGGGCATGGAAAAGTGAGTATCATTTACTCCAGCACACTAAAATTCACATGTATGTTGTTGCACAGTTAAGAGTGATTTTTGACCTCTTCAGTGACGTACCAACTACAACTTTAATTACAGATTTTGTAGATCCCAAAATAACAGATTACATTTTCCACTATAATAGCGTTTATCTCTACACTGCAGCAATAATATACAAGCAATGAATAAATCACAACTACCTGTTCACGTGACCAGTTGAAGCAGACTAAAAACCCATGTTTTTTGCATCATAGTCAAATTTCTGGCGTCATAATTTAGAAAAGGTGATTATCATGCAGAAAACCCGTGGGCTTCTGACCCATTTAAACGGGACAGGTGGACAGAGTAAATACATAAATACGTTGTTGAAATTTTACGCTAGGTTGAACTCAAAAGCACTTTGCACTTTTCCACTTACCTTGGAATGATCTGTTTCTCTAGGAACAGTCAAATTAGTAAAATATCGAGTCGGCGTTTTCATCTTCCAATGTCGACTATCGTGCTTCTGCATCGATTTTGTATGTTCCGCCTTTTTTCGTCTCTCATCATGAGACTTTCGATCCCCTTGTGTCTTCGACGATGGTCTAAAACAGAAAAGTTGTTTTAATTTAAAAATCTTCTCTATCGCAAAGTTGAGTTTCGAGCAAGGCGTCGAACACACATTCGCTGAACTCGATCATTGTTGCAAAAATGACCTCACTAATCAAAGGTGAAACCCCTTTCTCCTTAGTGACAAATGCAGTGAAGGCGTTTGCATTTAATCAACAATTAAAAGCGAATAGGGTTGACAAACATTGCAGCTGTAACTTTGGCACGCCTCAGTGCGTAAACATAACCTCAGTACGTCATCCGCCGCTTAAGCTTGGAACGCCTGTTTTTGGTTCACTAAATACGCTTAAATTTGTTACAGTCCATTCTGAATTCGTTATACTTTCTACTATAACTACTTCAGTGAAATAACAATTCCACACTTCAGCTTCCCTTAAAAAATGATCAGAAAAAAGTTTATTTCTAAATTCAGCATGAAATTGAGGCTTACCTGTGGGCAGATGTTGTTGATACTTTAGTTTTTGGTGAAGGAGTTAGAGGAGTGAGAGAAGTGCTACTTCGTCCCGAGCTATGCGACATCTTGTCAATTTGAGCTGCAGTTTTAGGAGTGAAAGGCGAGCTGCTTGTTCTACTTCCTTCATCTTGTTGAGCTGGAAAGATTTTCTGCAAACCAGGTGACACTGTTTCTGTTTTAGCGCTTTTGGGAGTGGAGCCTGGTGTCGAACTATCTCTTGACAATGGAACAGCGAATGCAGCCGTGTCTGGGAGTTTTGACTTGGAATCACAATCAGTAACGTCATCAACTTCTATTTTCGACTTGCTCAATTCGTCAGTTTGCTTTGTCATTTCTTCTTGACTCATTACAGGTGACGTTTCTGTGACATCATCTTTCGATGACGATTGAACAGGTTTCGTTTCATCAACCGACTGCGTGGGAGGTTGAGAGCAGATTTCTTCAGGAATCGATCCACTGTCGTCTTGACTTTCCTCATCCACAATGGAACTGATAATGTTCTGACTCGGGCCCCTCATTTTGTCAACCTTGCGTTTATGTCTTTCTCGATCTTTCTTCTGCTTTCGCAGCAGTGAACGTTGTTGTTTTGCTTTAATCCGTTCAGAGACATGATCTTCAGTTCTTTGCGTTTCCTTCGAATCACAAGTTCTTTGCACCTCCGGCACTGCAGTTGATGTCGCGTCAAGTGTGTCGCAATAAACCATTTCGTCATTTGACGTTACTTCTTCCTCCACAATTGTTTGTTCTTCAATCATTTCCGGGATATCTATAGTTTGATTAACTTCTTCAACCGCTTCTTCTCTAGTTGTCTCATCTTCAACACTAGGTGTCGCTTCGTCAAGTTTTATGGGACTATTTTCATCACTAGCTGGTGTTTTTTGAGGTTTCTTCGTGTGTTTTGACTTGATATTGTCCAAATACACATCAGCGACTTGGGATACTTCGTCGCCGAGTAACTCTTGCTTGGAATCGAGTTTCGAGAGAAGCGCTTGGAGTTGAGCTTTTTCCTCCTCGAGACGAGACAACTTCTCTTTCGATTCTGTGCTTTGAATTGACGCTTCGGGAGACTCATCACTGACCTGATCCTGATTTTCAGTGTTGCTTTGTGCTGGTAGTTCCGTTTGTGACGTCATAAGAGGATTTAGAGGAGCATGAAAAGGTTGCGCAATGTTGGGCGCAGCTCGTTTTTCTTCACGTTCCCACCGAGACTTCTTTTCTTTTCGTTCAACTTGAACCACCTCAGGCACCAGCGAGATGTCTTCTTCATCACTCTCAGGTGCAACCTCAATAATTTCCTCACGAACTTCTAGTTTGGGTCGAAATTCCGCGGATGGTTCTTTGACGTCACTATCAATGCTCGCTGCGCTGTCTTCGTCCACTGCTGACATGAAGCTTTGGCTGGCGACCGGGATAGGAGCTTCGTGCAGAGTGCTACATTTTCGCGAACGTTTACTTGACCGAATTTCGTCTGAATTCTCAGAATACGATCGCTTTAATTTCGAATCATGACTTTCAGAAGAGCTTTTGTAAAATGGAGAATTGTGATCTAAAAAAATGATGTCATAATATCATTGCAATTTCACTTTTATATTCAAAGTAAAACCGGTGACTTCGTGTGGTGGTGAACGACAACGATATCGTGGGTTTGATTTCCGGGTCGATGAAATCGGACGCAGTGTCGTCAACTGCTCGCCACCGCTTACGACGATTTTTGGGAGCTTGATTGTCCAAGCGCCTAGCCGGGGAGATGGACCCCGCCACTCGCTACACAATTCAGCGTAATATCACAAAATCTGACGATTTGATTCTAACCATAAAATCAAATCTTCGTTATACTCGCGGTATTACGCCGAAGTGAGTAACGAGTTGCAGGGTCCATCTCCGCGGCTTAGCGCCTGGGCAACACAGCTCCGAAGAAACGTCGCAGCTGAGTCCGATTTGACCGGCCTGGGAATTGAACCCCAGACCTTTCGCAGCGATTGCGTGCGCTTAGCCACTGTGCTAGCCGGCCTATATAAAATTAATTCGTTTCCAGCCAGCAATACTCAAGTCCGGGAATTCAAATTGGATTTTTAGTAAATGTAAACTGTCAAAAATACGGTACATTAGAATTCTCTAGAAGCGCAATAACCCAACCACTGGCGCCGACTTGCGGGGAGATAAAGA
This sequence comes from Trididemnum miniatum, assembly GCA_964006365.1. Taxonomy (NCBI): domain Eukaryota; kingdom Metazoa; phylum Chordata; class Ascidiacea; order Aplousobranchia; family Didemnidae; genus Trididemnum; species Trididemnum miniatum. The sequence goes on from OZ023250.1 coordinate 3,611,838, forward strand.
GGTTTAACCTCCCCGTAAAAATCTCTCCCATTTATATGTTAAAGAATGATACCTTGTTGATGAAAAATTTTACTTCATGAACTTAACTTGAATCTAACCTCCAAGTTTCTTAGGGTAAATTAAATTAAACAGGGACGTATGCAGAAATTTTCAAGGGAGGAGGAGGCGCGAAGGAATTTTTCCACGTTAAGGTAAAATTTTCTTTTGTAGAATCTAAGGCTTTTTGGCGTGTATCGGAGGAAGCCGCAGGGAATGGCGTGAGCATTGGAGCTGAGCCACCCATGCATACGCCTAATGCTGAGCGCAACAATTTCTTGCCATTTCAAAGTGTCATCTTCAAAACTTTTTCATAATTTTGTAGCGTTATTTTGCCGTGAGCAAGTCGGAAACGCGTTGCTATCGTTTATTCGTAAACGTGCTTATTATTTGTTGCGTTAAAATAAAAACAGCGTACGAGAAATGTGATACTCCTAAAATCTTAGGGATTGTTAGTTCTTACGGTAAACTTGCTAACTCACTCGTCTCCATTTGAATTAGATGTTGATCGCAAAAACCAAAAATTGAAAAATGCTTTGCATAGCACAGCGGTTTTTTAAACAGTGATTTGATTTGAGCGTGAGAAATATTACAATACAATGAAAATAGAAAATCAAGTGAAACGTATCAATTGAAAATGAGAAAGCAAAAGCATCAACAGCTGTACCGATCCCAAAAAACAATTTGTAATATAAGACCATGAAAGCACGCGTTTACATAAAGGTAACGGAACAGATAGAACAGGAAATGCTAGGTTTACAGTCCTTTTTTCCATCGTGAGCAATACCATTTCGTTGATTTAGGTTTGACTGGAAGTGTGCCAGCGGCGAATTACTCCTTTGTGTTGTTAGTTAACGAAACACACCTCTTTAAAAAACTCGCTGATTGAATGCCAAGTGCTACGCAGGATGAAAAACCTATCGGTACTCGTCCTCAACGCATTTGCAAGCTAAAGTTTAATAAATACGTCTTGAAAACCTGCGCATTCTTCGAGGTAAGCAGCGCAGTAATGCCTATTTTTCGTGATCTTTGTTACTTTGCTTGTGCTCGCACAAAATCTCCCCATGTCTTAAGAGTAAATCGGCGCCAATGAACCGAATGCAAAGCTTGCGCCTAGTACGAGCATCCAGATCTAACAGATTCACAAATAAAAGTTTGTCGGGTTGCGGTAAACCAACTTTCCCTTATTTCAACAATTTGTGCTTTGACAGTATTTTGATGGCAACTTTTAAAGCTATAAATTAAGAGACATTTTCACTGGGGAAAGAAATTATAGGTTTATATACAGCAGAATCTGGCTATTACGACACCTCTCTCGTACCGTGAAAAAAGTGTCCTTAAATGCGAATTGCCGCTGTAGCGGGATAGCATATAACAGATGAGAATGTTGGCGGGACCAACAATAATGTGTTGAAGCGAATTGTCTTTGTAGCAGGTATCATTATATCCAGTTTCTACTGTAATTTACATCATCGTATATCGCAACGAAAGGTAATTCCTATCGTTTGTGTTGCATTGTGCACAAAAGAATAATCGTGCAAAAGTACTTTACGCCATAGCTTGACACCGGGGCTAATACAGACTCTGTCTTTGCTGAAAGGTAATTACTTCATATACGAAAATAACTAAAAAAAGTCTTTATTATACTCGCAGTATTTCGCCGGAGCATGTAATCAGTGGCATAGCCCATCTCCGCGGGATAGCGCCTGGACAACACAAAAACATCGCAGCTGTGGCGAGTCGTTAGCAGCAGTATCCGATCGGACCGGCCCGGAAATCGAACCATGACCTTCCGCTCCTACGCCAACTGGTAGGTATCTACGGATTATAAAAACTCACCTGAATCATCCGCTGTGGCCTGCGAGTGCTTTCTTTTTTTCTGAGCGTTCGCTTCAATTTCGCTGCTTAACCCTTTGCTGTGTTTGTCTTGACGTTTGCGTGATGGCTCGGCAGTTGTATTCCGCTCAGCGCCATCCTGTTCAGACCCCCTTCTTTCACGCCGCTTTTGCTCGTTGCCGCTTTCATCTATAGACGACGGCGAGTACTCGCGTTTAATCAGTGCGGGAACTTTATTATGTAATTTCTTGGAATAGTGTGCTTTCGACTCGGAAGAGTGCTTTTTGTGTTTTTCTTCTTTGATCGATGTCTTCGATTTTTTTATCACCTTCTCACTTTCTTCAAGGTGTTGTTTATGCTTTTTGTGTTTCGATTCTCTCGCTATTTCCTTATCTCCCTTTTTTTTCTTATGACTCTCATTGGGAAGGGAATATTTTCTCTGGAGTAAGAGCTCTTGGTTCGAATCCGGAGATGTTTCCTGTTTCACTTTTTTCTTTTTCGAAGTTTCATCTCGTTTGTCGTTTCTTGATGCATCTTGCTTCACTGTCGCAGCGCTCGGTTGCTTGATAATTACCTCGCCGAGTGTGGCAGTGTTTTCATCACGTGTAGGCGTCTCGCTTCGACTACGTTCGTAATTATGAATGTCCCAAGGAGCCAATAGCTCAACATCATGGCGATTCTGGGCTGGGGGCTGACACCCTGACCAGCTACCCATACTGCGGCTGTCAGGCGAATCCGCGATGGTTTTTCCCCTAATTGACCCACCCACAGAACGGGGGCTTCCCGGAAGGCTTTTAGGGTCCCGCAGCTCTACCCTACGCTCATCATCTCTTCTGGCGTAAACACTAGGAGAGTGAGAAGGGTGATCTCGATACTTAAGCACTGGCCCAGGACCCCTATCTTTGGGGGATTTTATGGGGCTCCGGCCGCGAGATAAGGAATGATCACGATGCTCTCTAGATCGAATGTCCGACTTGGATTCGAACTCTCGTGCTCTGCCTGATGGCGGCAAACGAGGTGAAATACTACGGCTACGACGATGAATGACGCGGCCAGGTGGAGTCACGTGATATGGTTCGCGGTGATCTCGCGGTTTCATTGAGCGATGATAATCGTCTCCGTACGGCCGCGAGGAATATTCTTCCTTGCGAATATAATCTGGACCTCGATAATCTTGCTCGTATCGACCGGGAATTCGATCAAAATGTTCCGGTTCCCGATGATAATATTCCCGATCATCGTTATATCGACGACCACGAGGAGATACACTTTGATAAACAGGTCGCCCTCGGCTGCGTTCATCCCATGGCCGCCAGTCACCCCTGGGGGGCAAACCAGCGTCATAACCATGGGGAGGGGGGTGATATCTGGATGGGTGCATGTTCTCATAATATGGATCCGCTCTGGCAGGATACGGATGAGTGGACGTGGATCTAACGGACCTGGACCCACTTGACGCAGGATTGGATGACGGGATGCCAGGGCCGGATGGTGTGGGCAGTAGAAGATGCCTGATGCTTTCAAACGTTGTGACAGATTGCCCTGCGAAGTACAAAAAATCAAACCAAATCGTCAATACACGCGCTGAATTACGCCGGAGCGTGTAACGAGTGCCGGGGCCCATCTTCACCGCATGACGGATAATTAACACAAAAACGTCGCAGAGATGGTGCCACGTCGGCGAAACTGTCCGATTTGATCGGCCTGGGAATCAAACCCAAAGACCTTCGGCGCCGATAGCGATGTCTTTAACCACAGCGCCCATCGGCCGTTAAATACACGGATCGTGCAGTTAGGAATTGTAAATAACATTGATATTTACCTGATCTCTGCATTCGCGATAAAAAGACCTCAACTAGCTCATGACTGGCGTAATCCAGTTTCAACCGGCTTCCGTTTAAGTTTCGACCCCTCAGATTGTTGATAGCTTTCTGTGAATGTTCGTATTGAGGGTAGAAGACAAGAGCTTGGCCCAGTGTACGGTCTATGATTACTCGTTTCACACTCCCGTACCTGTAACATGGTTAAACCATCACGCACTTTTTCAAAACTAAAATCACTCATTTTCAAATTATATTGAACTGAAAATTTAACAATCATTGATACTGCGAAGTGAGCTTGCGCTCTTCCAGTCGGCTAATGTCCAGAATACGTCAAACGCGATCAGCTCCTGTTGTGAATCGAACCCGTGGTGTAGGATTTGTATCTGCACGCAGTACCGCTAAGCCATGTCGCTGACAATATTAGGTTCTTACTTGTGGAAACAGCTCGCAAGGTAATGTTCGGTAAAACCATCTGTAACTCCTTCCACCCACACGCACGAAGACATCACCGTCTTGCCAAATCCAAGCTGAAATAGCAATCGTTAAATAGTCTGTTTCTTGAAAACGGATTCGAGTAACTAACAATGAATCTCGCGACTTTGATTAAAAATAAAACATAGAGGAAAATTACATTTCGTCGTATTTTAGAGTCTCTGCAGCTGTAGCTTGGGTACTTCATATGTTTCTCGCAAAAAACATATTCGAGGCTTTATCAACACAAACAGGTTGAGAAAAGCGAACTTTTTTCACCGCAAATAACAAACTTTGTAGACATCAGGTAATAAACTTGAGCGAATAAAACTAATGATTGAGAATGAATTAACTGTGATCAAAACCTGTGACAACCACGATGTACTTTGGTGAAACTTCCTGAAATTTTTTTAAAAAAGCACAAAGGTATTATTTGGAATAATATATTTGGAATATTATAATATAGTCACTTAATGTCAGTTGAACTTCAGAAAAAAGACAAGTCGGTAATCACATAACCAGTCTTACCTTTAAGCAATTTTTTCCCAACATTTCCCCATCCATTTTTTGTATTGCCTTCACCACACTGGCAATATCAGTATATTGCAGAAACGCATATTGAGGAACATTGAACATTTTCTTAATGTCAAGAGCCTAAAAATTCAGCGCTGAATTGCTAAGTTACTGTATCTACGACCGACAGAAGGCGCAAGAAAGCAAAAATATCGAGAAAGTCGCAAGGAATTAAACTGTCACGCTTGTATCGAGCGCTTATATTACTCGAAACAGCGAAAATTTTCAGCAAATAAAATAACTGTGGTTATTTTCGCATTAGCTTGAGCTGAAAATTGAACAGTAATCCAGGAAAATTGCGAATAAAGCTTGCGCTCTTCGAGTCGGCAGCACTCAGTGTATATGTCAAATGCGATCGGGTCCATCCGCGAATCCGACCCGTGCTATGAGATCTGTAGCCTGCGCGCCAGGCCATGCAGTAAAACTAATTCAAAGCATGGAATCAGGAATACAACAAACATGGGACGAAAGTAGCTTGAGGAGGAAAAATAAAGCCAGGGTCATCTTAAGACCGTTTTAAGATTTACCTCGGCTTTCTTTTTCCTCATTAATTCAAATCAGTATTTACCACAATTTCACCGAAGCGCACGAATATGTTTTGGAGATCGCTATATTGGACAGTTTTATCGAGATTGCCGACAAACAAAGTTCTTGATGCGCGAGGATGAAACTCATCGATTATTCCTCCACACTCCTGCAGTTCTTTACCAGTCACTGAAATAAGACAACTTTCAATGTGGCTTCTTCACCAAAGAACACTGTTAATAGCATAACGTTGCAGAAGTAAGTCAATCTAACGGACAAAATGTAAACTATCGCTTGCTACTGCTTGTATTGTGTTTGAAAAATACTTGATTGATTTCTTTATTTTTATCTTCCAGCCACGAGAAAGCGACGAAGGCGCTATGCAAAGGACGAATCCAGGTAGGCTTAAAAATTGCTTTTGTTTAAGAGTTTTCCACTCGAGTTTTTACTTTTGACTTTTTGAATTTGCTGCCTGTTAGATTACACCAAGCGGAAATAATTATTGTAAAGCATCCAAGGACGTAGCAACAAGGCTTCGATGGGAGTTGAACCATCAAACTTGCGGTCATGGCCGTCGTAAGAACGACGCTCCGAACCAGTACTTGAAGTATTTTACTTTATTATTAAAATAACATTATTATCAGATGAGTAGCCGATAACAGCGAAACAGATCGCAAAGAATTTTATTTTAATACAATTTAACTTGATTAAAAAAATAGCTCAAAAAACAAGATACTTCAATTAAATGGCTATAAAGAACGATTTTCATCCTTACACCTTCTAGGCCAAAACCAAAATTTGACTTACCTTCTCCATCGTACAAAGAAGCTTCGATGGCTGCACCAAAAAGCAGTTTGGTTTTCGCATGCCCAATCGCTTTGTTTGCTTCGGAAGCATTCCGAAAAAGCACGAGCGCATTTCGGGAATTATTGTCTCCACGAATCACAACTGACTTAACTTTGCCACATTTTTTGAATTCGTGATATATACCATCCCGTAAATTGTTAACTGAAAATAATTTAACCAAATGAATTTGATGCTTGTTGAAGACAAACACAAATTAGTTCGTATTTCAGCTATCGAAGTCTCGAAGAACCCCGCTTGATGACAGTGGCTCTGATTACACAATTATAAAAACGTATGAAGCGTAATTGTGTTAAACTTGGTCAGTGAAAGCAAGGATGCAATTACTGATAGCAGAACAACAACGCTGAAAGAATCTGGGTAAAACTCAAACTTTTTGAGTTTGGATGCCCGCTGATGAACATTCGCTGCACTTTGTACCGAGTTGCAGTACAATGATGGCTCACCATGTTTTTCCAAGACAATTTCACAGATACCAGAGAAAAAGAAAAGATTTTCAAAGCATTCATAAACTCGCCGCTCAAGAATCATAAACACCACGTGTAGCGAACTATAATATAATGCTGAAAAATTAAATTGTAGCTTGTCCGTGAACTGCGAAAAGTTGCTAAAAAGACAAGTATTTCGCCAGTTATTGCTTCAACAGTTTCAACAACTTCCCTATACTTGAAAATGTCACATATTTCCGTGAAATTACTACAGCTACTACGGATGAGTAAGTGACACGTAATAAAGCAAAACAAACACGCACAGCACGCACCAGTACGTGCATCTCGTAAGCATTACGATTTCTTTTAAAAAGCACAGAACTTCTACCTAAATTTGACGTCGAAAATAGTTTCCAATGTCAAGTTACGAAAAGGCAGCTTTGAAAGTCATAGCAACTTGTCGTCGTTTGAACGAGCATCTACCCAAATGAAGTGAAACAACTATTGAGGCCGATATTTTACTTTTTTACCGCCCCATGTTGTTGCGTAGAACCGAATCAGTAGCTAGCAAATAAGCACAGAAACTAAGAGGAAAAAGTAACATCTTTAACCGATGCCGGTGACAAAAAACCTTAGTGAGACATACGAAAGCAGTTTGCAATCACTTGCAGAAGCTAACACAACGTTTGAAATTGATATCACAACTGGTGCACACCGTCGAGTCTTGAGCAGAACGCAAGTAGTCGAAAAATCCGGAACTGGCTTGGCGCTGCTAACTAGCCAACACCCTGCGTCATGTGACAAACAACGCAACTTTTTTCTTTTTTCTCTCGGATCATCGCACAATTACAAAAACAAAAAAAAAAACTAACGCGTCATCAAAATTGAGAATAACTTTACGAGAAAAGAAAAAAAGATCTCACATACGTCATAAAAATAGGATTAAACTGGGTTGACAATATTGATTGTAAAAAGAGAAAAAGGTTGGTTTCTCTCTTACACTAAGCACATCCAGTCCACAAAATTTGATAATGATCCGATTAGCCGCAAGGCCTAAAATAGACTTGCTGCAAATTGCCAAACGGCAATGTTTGCAAAATAAAAAGCTCAGAAAACCACCAGAAAAACGTTACAATATATAGTTCTTTTTAACGTTGGGGACATCACAACGCATCTTGATATTATCGAAAAGCGGTAATTCACCGCAGTAATCACTTTAAAAATAACAAAAAAGTGACAATAGCAGTGCATGACTTACCACTTGGACGAGAAGGAAGTTTTTTGATAATGATGGTCACTAATTTCTGTTCACCGTGTGCACTGTCCAAGCTGGAAGGCGAACTAAAAATAGAATGTGACACAGTAAAAACCTTATCAAAAAACAGCAAAATAGGTGCGCACGATTTGACAATTTCTCCAGAGACGGCACTTCATTAGCTCCTTTGTACTTAATTGGCAAAACTAAGAAGACAAGCAAGGCTCTTTAAACGAAAGAACTCGCCTTATTTCTGGACGAAACCACAAAGCCAAAAAAGTTAGCAAAAATGTATTTTTGTTAAAACGTCAGTTGCAGCTACATATATGCAGTTGGTCTTGATGTCTTCAATCTAATAGATACCGGTAGTCCACCACAACGTTAAAAATATAAAAAGTATAGAAGCAGAGCTTTGAAAAAGCTGTCTTCCTCAAAGAGACACGATAGAGCGTTTCTTAGAAATCTACTGCGAAAACAGTTTTTTTCAAAGCTATTTTAAAGTTCCGTATCGCTACTCAATTATTCAAATAGTACAGACCTGGACGAGTCGGAATTACTGGAGGATGAAGAATCGGATGTTGCGGTTGACTCGGTTGAGCTTATATGTGAGCTCCCATCTGAATCACTGGTCGATGATTCATCCTCATCAGAGTCATCCGAAGAACTAACTTCCAATTTTTTTTTTGAAGAGCTAACTTTCTTCTTCGATGAGTATTCTTTGGGTCTCGGCATCTTACCTAACGAATAGAATATATTTAGAACCATAGCAGCAGTTCTTGCTTCCGTATAACTGTCATAGTACAGTATATATTATTACAAACAGATGAACAAAACATGTTGAAACGGTAACGGCAACAACACACTGAACATTATTGCATCATGTTTGTAGGATGTTGTACCAGCCGGTTAGCTCCGTTGTTAAGCACATGCTACCGATGCGGGAGGTCTGGGGTTCAATTCTCGGGCGGGTCAATTCGGCATTGCGTTGCAAATGGCCCGCCACCGTTGCGACATTTTGTCAGAGCTTTGTAGCTCGAGCGCTAAGCCATGGAGATGGACCCCGCCACACGTTTTGGCGTATGGCCGCGAGTATAATGGATTTCATTTTGATTTCAGTAGGTTATTGCAGCAATTTTTCAAAGTCAAAACTTTAATTTTACGACAACCATAATCATAAGTATGTGGTGCAACTCTCAACCAAGTCTTGTTTTTGTGTCTGGGATGAAAACGTTTTACGATTACACTGAACATATTTCCAAAATAAATTGAAAAAAAAAATCAAATCTTCATTATACTCGCGGTATTACGCCGAAGCGTGCAACGAGGACAGGTGCATCGTCGCGGCTAAGCGCCTGGGCAACCCAGAAATATCGCAGCGGTGGCGAGGTTGGCGACATTGCGTCCCGTTAGACCGACCCGGTGATCAAATCCACGACCTATCGTGTAGATAGCGATGTCTACAACCGATGAAAAAACCTATAAGTCAAGCACCGGCAGCAACTCTTAAGTGCATGGATTCGCAGCCTTGTGTCTAGGAAATGACACTTAAAAAATTAATGAGTTGCAATATAATAAACTGAGAGCGCATAAACCTTTGCTCATTGTCTTTGGTCCCTCAATCTGTTTCTTGCTTTTTTTCTTCATCATTTTTCCTGGTTCCATTTTAGGAGTTTTTCTGAGAAAAAAAAAAAAAAGATTTGAAATCGACCCATAAGAGCAATTATTTAATGTGCCAGGGTGGTATGGTACGCATTTATGCAAAAGTGCTGGTAGACAAGCACTTGGTTGCTACACCGTCATAACAGCTATTTTCCGAAACGGTGGTAATAAACTTGAAAAACTCGTGCAAGCATCAAAACTTTCCGCAGAACAACTAGAACAGTGAAAAAATTCAATCATCATAACATTCGCGGTATTAGGCCTACGTGGAAGCGTGTGACGAGTGGCAGCGCTCATCTCTGCAGCTTAGCGCCTGGACAACACAGCTTAAAAGGAACATCCAAGCAGTGACGACTGACGAGTCGTTGGCAACTATGTCTGACTTTACCATACAGGAATCGAAGCTAGACCTCTCGTGCCGATAGCAATGTCTTTAATCACAGCAACACCAACGAGCCGGTGAAAGTGAAAAAAAAATCATCAATTAAATTTTTTTTAAAAAACCTGCTGCCTTCGAGGGAAAGAATATCATAATGCAACAATCAAAAAGCAATATTCAATCTAAAGTGTGCAACAGAACAATGAGTTAAAGACTAACCTATCTAACTTGCTGCTTGATGCAACATTTCGATTTTTGGAATCTTTTCGTTTCGGTACACTTTTCACTTCACTGTAATCCGAAGGTTTGTAGGAGCTCGGAGATGCAGTGCCGCGATGCCGGTCACTGCTGTACGCACGATCCCCTGAATACCTACATGGGTACAACAATGCAAACTGTATCCCGAAGTAACAGATCGATTCCTTACTGCATCTTGTTTAACAGCAAGGGAAAAAATATGTACCCGCAGTAGGATAAAGACTAAGTAGCTGAAATATTCACAAGTGCTAAAATACATTGCAGAATAGTGTAACATTAGACATGTATATACTCTTCATTTTATCATGAGTGTTGACCGTTGAGACAATAAAGTAAGATATTTCAAACGTTTTTACCAACATGTTTCGACATTAACTAGTTAAATATCAAACTACGCAAAGTTGCGAATGAATTCAAACAGATTTCAACTTTTTTAACTTGGACGTTCACTACTTCGAAACTCATCAAAAATTATTAAGTATAGATATATAAAAGCTGATTAATTTTTAAACTGTTGGAACACAACTTGGTATTTTAAATCAAAAGTTTTTTAACACAAAATCATTTGTAGCAGGAGAGTCGTAGAACTGGTGAGGGCTACACAGCAGTACCGGTACATCATCTCAAAACAATATTTCCGAAATTCAGTGAAGCTACGTTTCCATTGAAGCATCAAGTCAGTCACTAGATACTACTTGCCAAGTTAATTTTAACACTTGTAAACGGCACAACATTTAAAACATTGGGTTATATTAAAACTATTTTTCTCTGATCCAATTTGCGTGCATTGCCTTGGTTTGATTAGAAAAAATGTTGCATGGCCCAAGAACTGCAATTTTTTTCTTACGACGTTATAATACCGAGTAGATAATTTAACTATCATACAAAAATATCAACAAAAACATTTTCTTAAAATTTTACATGTAATGTTCATACAATGTTTTTACTGTAAATACTCACCCAACCATCTGTCACATTGTTATGTAACAAACACTTATATATAGCCTATACGTAAAATACCAAAATTTTCGAAACAAACGAAGGAGTATAAGCATTAACCAAAAAGATTTTTGGCAGTACAGAAATTTAATGCCAATTTTAAATCGGAGTTAAGGCATTCGTTCACCCAATTGAAAACACTTAACCATGTAATTTAGGCAGGAGTCATGCTTATGACAAGCCCACTTCTTATTTCTCGATTAGGTAAAACTTGATATTAAGAAAAAGCGTTGAAACAACAGATTTTAAGTACTTTTTGACAATGTGTGAACTGATACCCACAAAATGCAAGCAGTCTAAAACATTGCAACACTACGCTTTTTAACAAGTATTAGAAAAATTTAGTTGGTGCAGAAAAGCGACAAAATGCTATGTTGAAGCTCAAACAAGTCGATTGTTAAAGCCCCGACAAACCGAAATCGCTTAGCTCAGTCAAGAAGACTCAAAATAATCAAAGACATTTCTACAGCATAGCCATAAGCTGCAAAGCAAAAATGTAAATTTCCAAGATGTCCAGTTTAAGTCATTGATAGCTGCAGTTTACAAAGTTGATTAAAAGAAATTACATCATTTTTAATATCATACATATACTTAAAATACATGCATGTCATAATGAAGATCTCAGAATGAATGACACCTACCTCTTAGGCTTGATATGTTTTCATATCGATTATGAGAATTAACTCCAAGAATTTCATTCCACTTTTGGTACTAAATCTCAAACACTGCTTCACTAATAGTTGTTTACCATATCGGTATTATCCAAACTTGGTAAGTTTTTACAGTGGTAGATTAAACTGATTCTGCTCTGCATGAAATTTGGTTTCATAAACTTGTATACTCCAAGACTATCAAATAAGCTTGTCTCACTAATCCAAATTTCATATTGCACTTTTCCGATAATCCAACAAGTAGTATAAGTTGTTCTTGCATTGTATATCCATGAAACAACGCTCACATTTAGATCCAAATCATGATACAAGGAAGTAAATCCAATGAAGTGTGAGGTAAAAGAATCATTACGAACTCTTGGAAGAAATATAAATCTTTTGTGTTATATCCACAAAAATCGTATCCATAAAATAGACTGGATAACAGTAGATAATGTAATTTAGAATATAGAGTTGAAATGATACTGCATGTTCCTGTAAAGATTATCATGCTAACGTTACAAAGAAACATCAGATACAAGATAATGTGCATGCACAAAACCTGCAGCATTAACATACCCATCAAATGATCTTGGCATCTCACTTCTATGCGAAGAATGAGAACGATGCAATGATGACGGAGATTGATCAGCACCACGACGATTGCTTAGCGAACTCATAGCTGCACAAAACACAGAAAATTGAAAGTCAACTAACTCAAAGAAGTTAAAATCACAACAACCATATATATATACTAATGTAAAATTTTTAAGAAATTTACTTGTGATTTAAAATTTGTGACATAAACAAATAGAATTACATTTGGGCAAAAGAAGTTAGGCCAAAGCAATTAAATAAAACAAAGTTTTCTTCAAAATTCTTGGTAAATTTACATAAGGTTCCCCATTGTTTACTTACAAACTAACATACTTCAGGGCAGTTTTGGTTGAACGACAAGGTAACAACTTAGCAAGGTTGAAAAACCGTCAACAGCAAACTCAATTAGGATTATTGCACTTTAAAAATATATAAATCAGAATTTCAATATACCACTGGATGTATCTGAAACAAACACTTCAACCAGCAAATCAGAAAAATGATCACCCCTCAATTTTTAAATTTTCCCTGTCCTTGTATTGCTTAAATCACATTTCTTTTCATAAAATGAGTCTTAACAAAAAAATTGGTTTGACCTTCCCATCAACGCACACTTTCACTGAACATATCTGAATTCTAAAAAGATAAATGCTTAAGCTAAGAATTTGCAAAAAAAAATATTTAACTGGTAATACCACTATTAGCATAATATTTGGTACTGGTGATCGTTTTATTTTTTCTCATCGTGTAAAATGAAAGTTTAACATAAAGCAAAGCATTACAAACACAATATAAAATCCAGAACCAGTTTTGAAAAAAAACATCATAATGACAGTAACCATCCAGCAGGTGAGACAATTTCCTACACCAGCTTCATTGTGACTGTTTTAATTGCATGATCGGCAATATTAAAGCATCATCCCAATCTACAGTACCGGTACCTGCAGGGTCACTGTAAGTAATCTGAAGTTGTTTGTCACCAAATAAATTCAAAGAGCTTTGAGCATGTTGTGCTGATCGAATATCTACAAATGCAATAATCGCAGAAACACTTTCATCAGGACTTCGTTGAGAAACAAGCTTAACTTTTTCGATGCGCCCGTAACTGAAAAATTGATAGAAAAATATGGTAAGACTTGTGCACTTAGTAGGCTAATGCTTTATATATATAGGCTAGTCAATCAGCAGGTAACATTCTGCATTACCACATCACAATTGTAGCCGTTTGTACTGACAGCTCACTAGTCACCGCAGTATAAACTATTTCTGTCTACTTTAACTACGGTACCAGTACATACCAATACATGCAGACAAACAGAGTGCAATTGCCAAAAACTGAATGAACTACCTAATTACCAGTACCAGTACTAAATCAGACCTACTAGACCTACACTATCTGACTATCCAGTCTGATGTGTTTCAGTGTACAAACTTGACTTTTGCACAGTGCAATCTACCAGTAACCAGGTAACAGGGTAACAGCATTTGCAGTGTAACGATGCCACAATAACAAAAATAAAAGGCATCTACATTCTACAGTGACTAACATATATCAGTATCGGTATAAACTTACCGTTTAAAATACTCTGAAACTTTTTCTTCTTGAACGTTATCTGGAAAATTTTTTACCCACAGATATCTTGTTTCTCTCATACTTTCATGGCTTTGCCAATATAGATCTTGTAGACGTTAACAGAAATTTCAATGGAGTGCATCCACTACGATAGACTATTAAATATTAAGCAGTGTGTTATTAAGTCAATTCAAATCTACACAAACCGAAAAACTTTCCATTAGCTGATTAGGCTTTTCACCGTATCGGTAGTCTGCAATCTAAATCTGGCAATTACTGGTAGCTGCTACAATACCCTAAACAGTACACTGTACATGATTTAGACAGCGTTAAAAACAGTAAAAATGATTCATATAAAAATGAAAACACTACTACCGGTAATACAACACCAAAACTGAACAAAAAGAACTGAACAGCTGAAGAACAACCAAATACTCTGATACTGGTGTACAGCCAATCACACTTTTAGAAATGCTTCAACTACAGCAGGAAAACCTTGCTCTACAGTGAGCCAGGCCTAGTACCAGTAGTCCATGCCAGAGATATGGGCTGACCTTTTTGCAATCGGGACTGCCCATGGTCCGAAAGCTCTTGCCCAGTAGTGGCAGTCTAATCGACCCATTAACTCATTCCATAAAAAGGCTTGACCTGCCCAAAACCCATCCTTTTATCTGTTTATTAATCTTCCAACCACATTTTTAAGAAAATTGACAGCTGACAGGGAATTCAAAAATTGGTAGCGACTAGGCTAGATAGTTAATGACCCAAATGAAAACAAAAGATAGAACGAGTGCTGGTATCTATCAGCAGATCAGTCCCCAGGTTTGGTTAGGGTTAAATTTAGTTCGGGTTTGGTAATGTCTAGTATTAGCTCCCAGGTTTGATTAGGGATAAATTTAGTTACGGTAGGATTCGGTTCAGTACCGGTAATTCAGTAACAACCCTAACAGAACCTAATCCTAACCAAACCAAGGGACTGGTACTAGACATTACCCGATACAACTGAGCCATTAGCGGACCACTAAAAAGACAGTTAATGGCTCGCTAGCGAGTCTTGTAGCGGCCCGTGCCATCTCTAGCCCATGCAAGGTTATCTGAGTAATCCAAATATCCAACTAAAAGTTGACAATTTTGCGGATTTTGTCCCATTTGTGGTGAATCCCAAGGATCCGAAAAAAGCACAACCTCTAGAGATGGCATGGGCCGCTAAGAGACCCGCCAACGAACCGTTAACCGGTCTTTTTACTGGTCCGCTAACGGCCCGGTTCTATCTTTGTTTATCACTGGGTCGCTAAAGAGCCGCTAACACTTCTTCAAATCCCTTTCAGTTTTATTAATGTGATTGAAGGTTTGTAAAAAGAATGGGTTTTGGGCGGGCTGGGCTATATTTTTAGTTTGAGTTGCCAGGCCGGTTACGGTAACTGGGCAAGAGGTTCCGGGGTGTGGGCGGTCTTGGCCTCAAAAAAGTCAGCTCGAGCCATCTCCAACAACCACCGCTAGTCTACTACCACCAAGCGTGGATCAGAGGTTGGAGTCAGAGGTGGAATCCGGAGCGGATTGGACTGGTCCCGGATGTCACTGCTTTTTCTCGGATGCGGATCGGATCCGGATCCACATCTTACAATAAAATCGGATCCGGATCGGATCCGGTTCTGATTATTCGGTTTCCAACTTTCAAAAATATCCTTGTGATTCCAATTTTCCAGACTCAAAGTGTCTATTTCTTCGAAACTTCCGGGTTTGTAACCGATTTTTGGGATCAACGTGCTTCGGTAACCGTCCATTCATCCAGGTACTGTTGGTTGTATTCCTTGCTTGTTTGACAACTTATTGTTCATGTTTGTCGAAATGCTTGTTTATCATTACATTCCGGTATCACACATTGCGACGGTTTTGAACTGGGTAGGGTCAACAAATAACTCTTCAACTTTATAATGACATTTCATAGCTTCAGTGCTGGATTTCTGCTAGTATAGTGTAGTTGTGAACTGGTGGATCCGGATTGAATCTGGATTCCAAAATTGCAAGAATTTAGGATCCGGAACGGATCTAGATTCATTCTTCTTGAATCTGGATCGGTTACTGATCTTTTAACATGTGCATCCGGCCACCTCTGGTTGGAGTTACCAACTTTCGGCTAAGCCATTCCGGGACATACAAAAATCAATTATATTGGGATTTTCAGCAACGAGGCCGATGAGAGGATTTTTAGGAAACTTTAAAAAATGATAATTCCCGTAACCTGATAATTCAGTGAAAAAATCAATTTTGAGCTGGAATAAGCGGATAAGGGTGAGTGGAGAGTCCGTGAGCTATTTCTCTGGGTTTGTGGAATTTCGGTGTTTGGTGCGCTGCATAGGTCTGATGGAATTGTTGCCGGGGTGCCGGTGGACAGCATGTAGGCAGCTAGTCTATAGTTGTGCAGTGTAAATTGTAATATCATTGCCTGATTGCACACCAGCACTAGTCTGAGTCTATTGTCCAAAGGTCTTAGAATGTCAATGTTAAAAATAACTGAAAAAGTAGACAGTATGATACCAGTAGGCCTAAGTCAAATCCTATAAAAGTAGGTCCATTCTGCCTGGTGGTACCAATAGTCTAATATTTTAATGCAGAAGGTACATGTCGTTTTCTGTTTGCAAAAGGTTTGTTGTTGTTGTGTCTAGCGCACTGACAAACCTTTTGGAATATATAGAAATAAACCAGTTTTTCTAATTTTGGAATAGTATGCCATACTATTTCTTAAATAGAGAACACTCTAATTATATATGGAATAGTACGGTAGTAGTATGACATAGTTACGATATGGAATAGGGTTCTCATCTAGAGTATGATAAGACGTATGAGTCTAAAATAACCCGTCCACGAAAGGCAATGAAAGACATGGACGGTTAGACTATTCTAGATGAGACCCTATGGAATAGTATGACATACCGGTAGTATGGAATAGAGTAGAGCTTGACCAATAATCGGTCAGCCAATATATACTGGCCAATATCAGTACCAAGCCGATATATCATGTCTGTTACCAGTATCTACTACCGATAAACAGATAAATATCGGCTTTCAATAGCATGTTTTCTTCTAGCAACAGTTCAAAGCACCAATTACTTCTAAACTGTTTTGTTTTTCAAAGAAAGCACGAGCTCGTTGGTGCGTTCTACTTGCGTAGCATGTACAGCCTGCACATGCATGAAATTAACAATGCGCTTGCCCTCGCATATACCTTGCATTGTGACTTGTGTTTGTAAGAGTGCTTGTTTGGACGGGGTAAGCTATTGAAGCTTAAGTTAATTGAAATTAGAGCGAACTGTTGCGAATTTTTTGAATTGCAATTGAATAATACTGCACTGTGACTTGTGTTTGCTAGAGTGCTTGTTTGGAGCTGGGTTAAGCTATTAAAACTTACTTAATTGAAATTAGTGACGAAATTGCCAATCAATTGCCAAACTGTTGTGAATTTTTTGTGAATAATACCAGGGATGGCAATCGCATCAAAGAGGTTCTGCGATATTTGTAATGACTGTCAAACTGCGATGCGATGTGATACTTCACTTAAACTGTCGATGCAATTTTTGTATAGTCATTTTCCTAAGTGCGCCGCGATTTTCGTCTTAAAACGCTGTAGCGATGTTATTTTCTGCATTTTTTTGATTTTTTTTTTTTCAGAAATGGCTACTAGCTTCCTTCTCTACTTTCAGTAAAAAAGTTAGCGAAAATCACTCTTAGTACGTTTGATAATTAATTAGAAAAAATTAATGGCGCATTTGGCAAAAAAATCTTGTTCGCCACGGCGCAGTTGCAAACTGCGCCATTAATACGAATCATACGATTTTGGAAGTGTTTACCTATGCAACAATCATTTTTGTTTAAAACTTCTTAACTTGACCGATTATGGAAAATTATTTGCATATATCGATCGTAAAAAGGAAGCAATGACAGTGACGTCATGGATGACGTATGTGTGACGTCATATTTTTTAAATTGCAGACAATCGAAATTATTGCTACACATATGCGTCGTTTTGTTTTAAACCCATCTAGCCAGCGTCTTCCCGGACGATTATTGACAAAACTTGTTTTAATGTTGTTGGCTTCCAAATTCTCTTGAACTAGATTTAAAATATCATCAATCGAGGGACTAAAACCATGCTTACATAATATCCCGATGCAGTCAGCTAACGCCCCTTCAACTTCCCAGCTTAATTCTTGTTTTCTCCCTGTTATGGAAGTTATTGGAAAATCTGGTATTTCGTTTTTCCGACGTCTCAGAGTGGTTTCCGGAATGCCATATTTTAGCGCCGCACCACGCACAGACATCAATCCCGCCTGCACTTCATTTAGCGCGTTATCCACATCTTTTTCATTCCAATTTTTCGCCATTTCGCATAAAAATTATCTTATAAGCAATGACAAAACTTTTGACAAAAAATATAGTTTAATATTAGAACTGAAAACTATGCATTATCATGTCATTACAACTCAATTAAAACTTAAAAGTCTTCTACAGGCCTAACTTGAACCATCCATAGACAAAATGATTAGCCTATTTTTAATTTCAATTTAATTTTAAATTTCAATTTAACAATTTTCTCTGTACAGTACGACTTCCATTTTGTCACTTTCTCAAATAATCACTTTCTACGTAGCTGGAATTTAACCTAGATTTCTGGTCCGATCATAAGCTAGCTGAAGTTTCACCGCAGAAGTCTACTATAATGCATTGTCAGATTTTGTAATTCTTCCAATATGTTGTAGCCTAAATATAGAGATTTAAATTTTAGGGGCTCAGAAGAATGGCCAGAGCTAACCCTTTAGCAGCTGTAACCTATTCCCTAATCTAACATCATTGGCATAGATTTACTGTTGCTTAAATGATAAGACTAAGAAAACCTAAATCACGTTAGTACATATTTCCTTGGTCTAGTACTTTGCTGGTCATGTCACCACACACGTAAATCGCTACAGTTTCGAACAAAGAATGCGCTGACGATGCAAGCTTTTCTCCTAATGCGTCGAAAATTTCTCCGAAGTTCGCCATTTCTCTTGACTTCTTCTTGTGGAGATCCGTTTCTTCTTTTTTGTCCACTAAAAGTCAGTATAGGTTTAGCTGAAAACATTAGTACAAAAATGAGCCTTCTTGGTTGAGCGGTTCGCTAGAAACTAGAAAGTTACGACACGCGGCTGAAAAGTTTTGAGTAGGCGAAAACTGGAGTTTTTGAGAGTAGGTTTTCAAATTAAGTTTTTGAGATTTGTTCAAGGTATATGGGACTAGTTTTCTGTTTAGAAGCTTCAGGTAGTATGCTCTTTGTACTGCAATGTAAATTTTTGGTTTAGTTATCAGCAAGTTCAAGTTCATAATGACTGGCGCACTTACGCAAAAATAACGAAACGGCGCAGTTGGGAAAATGACTATAGTGATTTCTAAATTTTTTCGATGCAATTTTTTGTGTTGGCATTTGCGATTATTTGTGCGATTTTTGATTATTTCAATTTTTTGAGCAATTTTGAACTCTTGTTAGAGCAAACACTGCGTAAGTCATTTTTTAATGCAATTGAGTTTTTAGCACCAAGTTATTTTGCTGGGTCAGCGCTAACGCCTAACACACCTTTTGGAAAAATATATCGACGTTTTCGCGAGTTATGCTCTAGTTTCTCAATAGCGTAAGTCAGCGCATTGAATTGACAATAAGTCATAATAACACAATGCATGCGATGAAACCATTTAGTCTTTCGCCTATTGTTATTTTGTTGTGACTCAATAGTAAATACAAACAATCACATGTTTTTGCGTTCTTTTCAAAACACAAAAACATGACGTAAGCAGTTTTTGCACAAGTGTGACGAAATTTTTTTACAAATGGTCAGTATCATCCCACAAGTTTTGTGTAACAATGTAACACATAAAGAGTAGGCTACATGCAGATAACACAAGTTGTTCTATCTTAATTATTAGCATTAAGAACCAGAATGGTATCAACTACATCATTCTCAAAATGCATTCTTAAATTATTTAGCACATATTTCAAGCTCGAACAGAAACTTATGTTGCTGGCAACTGCAGCGCTATTCGAGCAATCTCGACAGAAACTTGTGTTGCTGGCAACTGCAGCGCTATTCGAGCAATCTTGGCGAAGTCCTCGTCTGTGCCCACTAACACTAACCTATTCGATAACAGCACAGTATTCGCGACGCATAGCAAACCTTCCAAGCTATGTGCAAATTGTGCACCTTAAGTTAACTGATGTAGGGAAATGCTTTCTTAATTTTAACTGATCGTCTTGCTGAACCACAATTTGACACTAACCCCATCATTTTATTTTTTTACGTTTAGGGAATCATTTTTTCAAATTTTGTCCAAGTTTAAAACCCAATTCTGGTGGAGAAAATTCTTAGTTTAGTTGACACATTTCTGTAAATGTGCAGACTGCAGGTTGCAGAATCTCAAAAATTTTGAAATAAGTCATTTGCTTATGTCTGCAGTGAATAGCTATCAACTCTGCCAGGGGTGAGCAAACTACGACCCGCAGACACTTACAAAACTATAAACCTTGTTTCTTAGTCCTTACTCAGACTCTACCTTACTGATATTGAGTGGAATATTAGGACAATTTGAGAGAAAATTAGAACATCTGCGCGAACGTGAGGACTTTTTTGCTCTTCACTTGATTTAGAATGGAAATTAGGGCATCTGCGCAGAAGTAAGGACCTTTCTTTGCTTTTTACCTGATTTGGAGTGGAAATTAGGACATCTGCAGTCGTGACAACCCTTTTTATTTTGCCCTATCAATCAGAGCAGCCCTCGGCTTCAAAATTTTTTGCAATGCGGCTCTTTGTGCGAAAAGTTTGCCCACCCTTGAACTATGCAATCCCAAAGAAGCTTTTGTGCATTATATGTTGGAAAATGGATTTACAGTACTTAATTTCACTTGACAATGAAAACCTGAATCGTGAAAAAAAATCAAAACAGCTGTGATTATTAGCTCTGCTGGCTTTCTTTCCATCTCTTCACGCTGCGTGAGTTTCCACTTCAAAAGCAATTGTTCGCATTAAATCTACTCGCAATTAAAATCAAAGCAATATCAAAGGCGTAATATGAAAATCGCCATCTTAATGAGACTAATTTAGCAAAATATCAGAGGCGTGAAAATTCTTTTGCCAGAAGCCCCAGGGCGCTGCCAGGTTTTAAAATTTAAGTATTTTGCTTGTGAGCAGCTTGTTTTAGTGATGAAGTCGATTAAATTTCACTGCCACAAAATAATTACTTCACTCTTTTAAAGAAATAAAGCTGAAAAGTGAGAACAGTGGGAAGCATTTTGCAACCTACAAAAATCGCAGATTTTTTTCGTCATTTATGCGATGCGATCACTGATGTGATTTTTTTATGTGATCAATGCGATTCTTGGATGCGATATTTTTGAAAAAAAAACGTTCGATGCAATTTCGATTGCGATGCGATTGCCATCCCTGAATAATACTGTACTGTGATCTGTGACTTTTATACACTAATAGGCTAGTATTTCTTTAATAAAGGATTAGTGAAGTTTTTGGTATAATTGAAAATACTCAAATTAGTGACAAAATATCATAGGTAAAATATCGATTATCAGTATCGGCCTAAATATTTTCAAAATATCGGTATCAGCCTGAAAAAGTGGCATCGGTTGAGTTCTAGTATGGAATAGTATCAGAGCTAAGAGTATGGCATGGTATGGACTATGGAATATACAGTAAGCAAGGCACTGTAGTATGGTATGGCAGAACTGGGCGATAAAACGTTTGGGGCACTAGAAAGGGCATATATTTGAAGAGTTAAATTTGTGGTAAATGTGCCTCAGGCCAAACCAATGACTTTAAAATTGGTATTTATAGCTTCCCTGCTTTTGACGCTCAGCATTAAAGGGACAGTGTGATGAACAAGCCGGCAAGTTTACCTGTTGTTCTGTTGGGAAAGGCACTTAGCGGGATTCCCCCTTCTTGGTGTGGTAACTAGGTGGTTGGCAACTCCTAAGCGAGCTCGTATAGCACATTGATCGCTTTCACGTGGTAGGATAAATATGCAACTAAAACGAAAAACAAATTTGCTGGTGTAAAGCCCCAAAAATACTTACGCCAAAAATACTTACGAAAACACATCTAGGCCTAATTGCTTATTAGCACAAAGAACCAGAACGGCATGAATGGTATCATCTCCTAAAACACTTTAATTTTTTCATCTACAAAAATCGTAGATTTTTTCATCATATATGCGATGCAATATTTGATGTGATTCTTTTAATGAGTTTTAATGCGATTCTTGGATGCGATATTTTTGGGGAAAAAACGTTGGATTCGATGCGATTGCCATCCCTGATCAACATAAATGACTGGCGTTTATACATCTGCTAACCATGCAGAATTACGTGCGTTACATTTTAAACGCTAGCACAACAAAAACTCTGAAGACTTGATTCAAATATGGTAAAAATGCAAAAATGATTTTCTCTTTTTCGGGAAACCGAAACGCGACAGACTTTATAGCAAATGATGGTAACTGATTGTTACAAGACTAGACTGGCGCTTTTTGGGTGGGCATTTTATAGCTCTACAAACAAAACAAAGTGGAAAAACTTTTTCTCTAAGCCAGATAAAATTTTGCGAACATCTTGTTCGAAATAGCTGAAAATATTTTGGACATCAAGGTAAAAAATCAGACAATGTCAAAAAAAACAAACCTAGTTAGGCTATATGCCGATCCTTAATCTGGGAACTCAGTACCTTTGGTAACTGCTCTGCTTTTCAAGCACATTTACTAAATTCATTCAAATTTTTGAAATGGAAGCTAAGCCATCATTCTGATGAGTTTAATGCCAAAGATTGCCAAATCATTTTTATTAGTTCCTCATGCAATTTTACTGAACTTTCAAGCAAATGCTGTTCCTACACCAAAAACATGATAAAATCGTACACAGAACATGTATGGCATCTTAGAATCCCCTATCAATGGTTTTTGAAAGGCTGTGCTATCTCACCATCAGTGTCCTGTGATAGTGTGTGCTTCAATTCTTTTCTTAACTGCGAAATTGAATGTTTGACATTAAGCCTACTTTGCACAAATAATTTGCTAAATTTATTTTTGTTTCATTATTTTCCAACCATTTGCTCTTCTCCCATGTGTGGATATGGTGAGGCTGAACAAACAGTTTTCCATATTGTACTTGAATGCAAAGGGACAACATCAATCAGTAATGCTAGTGAAACCATTGACAAGCTTGAAGACGTTTTATGTCACAACGTTAACAAGCTATCGTGCGAGCATTTGTCATCAGATGATTTTTCCTCAATGTTGATAGATTACAGTCGTGATGCAAATGTTGTGCCATTACTATCACAGCGCGTTCTGGAATGTTTTGCTTTCCTCAATACTTCCATCTCCCTGCCTCAATGAAACAGATGACTCTTTTATCTGCTGGTGTTGATAGATTACAGTTGTGATGCAAATGATACGTCCTTACTATCAATGCGTTTTCAGGAATGTTTTTTTTTTTTTTTTTTTACTTACCTCAATACTTCCATTTCCCTGTATCAATGATATAGATTACTCTTTTTTCTGCGTGAAAATGATTTTTGTTTTCTAAGTGTATAAAGTGGTATATTGCAATTTCTAAGATGCTCCTTCATGTTGTTCAATCTATTTTCTCAGCCATATTGTTCTTTTGTTTTAGAAATTGTAACTTGGTGCGTTTGCTTATGCTGCTTTTCATTACTCTATTTGTGTATTTTTATTCATTTTTCATCATTACTTCTTTCACTGTTGTAGTTCTTATACCTTGTTTCATCAATATTGCGTTTTTAAGGGTTGTTTAGAAAGTTATAGTAGGCCTACAGAATAAGTTTCAAACTTTCATCTTTTTTGTTTTGTTGTTGATATTCTTTCTTCAATATGTGTAAATTTCTAGACTTTTGTACTTGACTGCAAAAATTCGGTTTATAAATGCATCATACTCTTTATATTAATCAACTCTTCAACTCAAGTATATAGAGCTTTTTTACAATATTTGCGATATTTTCTATTTTTGATGTAGTGGAAGTTATCTGTGCATGTGTTAGGCACATTTCTCTTTGACATATATATTATATATATACTGGTAGCACTAAAAACCGTATGGGACTATCGTAGGGACAGTGTGGAAGACCGTAGGCTGTAGGGTTTGTGTGGAACCGTATAGGCCCATGCGATCCCATACAGCTTTTACCATAGCAGTTTAGTGCGACCCCTATATACCGGTATGAAACTGAGAAAGCTGTTTAATCTCAGTGGTATAGTAGAATTTGAGGACCAGAAGATTGCACCCTTTTACGGTACTAATCAGGTACTTTAATGCATATTATTATTAATGTATATTAAGTATTTAAGGTACCGGTATATTAATGCATATTACCGGTACTAAAATCAAATTCTGTACTGGTGCTCTGTGCTCTGGTGTTTGAATACAAAATAGTCAAGTCAGGTACCGGTAGTCAAATTTTGACATTATTTTCTTTTGCTCTCTCAGATATTTGTGTAAATTTGAAATCCAAATAGTTGATGATATTGATTTGAGTTTTGACAAAACAAATTTGAACTAAGCACATGGCTTTTGTGGTGCAAAGAATTATTGCAAGGCAGCCAAGTGCAAAAAACTTAGCCAACAGATTGAAAGTAAGTTGATATTACTTCTTAGTCTTCATTTATCAATCGTTTATCAAATGTTGGTTCCGTTCATTGTATATTATACTATTGTTCTCATTATTGTCTATCTGCTGTGGAAAGCATTTAAGCTGCTGTTTATCAAGACCATTGCTCCCTTCACAGCTTTAAGTTTTTAGCTAATGCAAATCTGCCCAAAGATTTACGGTAGCTGTTTAGGGGGTTTGAAGACAAGTGTGATCCAATTTTACCTAAAATTTGAGATTTTCAGAATATAGAACTGTTAGTTTACCGAAATATTGAAGGCATTGATTTAAATTTAATTAAACAGTAAAAATCACCATTTCAGTTTGCAAGCTTAAAAACAATAAAAAACTTTGCTCAAATTTTTTTATTTTTCTTAAATTTTGCGGAACAGTGATGGACATGATTATGCGGTTAATTTTTCAACTTCCACCCAAGCCTCGTTGCATCTTTGGTTAAGATGCTTTACAATGGTTACCAGTATCATGCTTGGTGGAATCTGACAAGCAAAAATTTAATGCAGTCAGAAGCAAAACTCTCGACTCTGAAACAAATGCAACTCCCAAGCCAGTCTGGATTTATCTTTTGTGTAGCAAACCAACCCACACTTGCTTGTAACAGGAAAATAAAAATGAAGAAGTCATCATCAAATTGTTGTGGTTTCTTAATGCCACGTCGGAATTCTCGTAGCTGAGATAATTTATTGTAAAGCAAGTATGGGAATCCAAGGACATGAAAAAGCCGTGGTGAAAATTGAGCCCATGGCCTTGTTGGTCATACCAGTATGTCTGCTCGTTACAAATAAATTGTCATTAAATATGGATGGGTGAACAGTGTCAGGTTGTGCTAAAAACTACCTCCCTCAATCTAACTAGCATTGTTAAACTATTTAATGACTTTGAGACTTAAAATTGAAGTACCGGTATAGCTAATATATATTAGGTTGGTGCATTTCTCTGTAGTTGTTTTTCTATGTTTTCCTTAATGTGCAAAGCATTAGCAATATGTTTTTGTTTTTTGTTAAAAACTGTCGTTGCATTTATTGTGTTGTGTTTCTGTTTGAAAACAAAAAGGGCGTATTTGAGGATTCTGGTTAGGCTAGACTGTGCAAATTCGACTTTTTGATGCGATTTTGTCAAGCCATTATTTCGGTTCTTTAGCACTTAGCTATTGGTGTGGAAGGTCTAGAGTTCAGTTTCCAAGTTAGTGAAATTGGATACAGTGTCGCCAATGGTTTGGCACCGCTGGGACATTTCTTTAGAACTGTATTGCACAGCCTTGGCTGCAGAAATTAACCCCGCCTATATATAGCTACATGCGTCGATATAGTGCTGAGAGTGTAACAAAGATTTGATACCGGTAAGTTGTGAAGTTCAAAATGCTTGTTAATTTTTTTAGATATTAACTGGCAGTGGAACATGGAAGCAGCAGCATCGCTGTCTGTCTGTTCATGAATATTTAAGTCTTGGTTTGCTTCAAAAAGCTGGTATTCAAATTCCCCATGGAAAAGTGGCAACAACACCACAAGAAGCTTTTGATGCTGCTCAAAGTTTAGGTATATAATTTTCGTCAGGCCTACTTGTCTAGAAGCGTATTGTGGTCATTTAAACTTACAAGCTTCATGTAATTATTGTAACAGTGGTTTCTTGATGTTGTTTTTCTTAGTTAGTTACCCAAACCTTGTCATTTTGTTTTTGATAATGGTTTTTGTTATGAAAACTTAAAATTGTCGATTAACATAACTTGTACTTCAACTGTCGTTTTTTTAATCAAATATTCACTATACTTGAGGCACTATACCACAGTGTGCAATGAGTGGCATTGGCCCATCTCTGTGGCTTAGTGCTTGGGCAACACTGCTCTGAAGAAAAGTGGCAATGGTAGTGAGTCGTTAGGGATCTGTTCGATTTAATTGAACCCCTGACTTTCAGTATCAATAGTGATGTCGTTAATGTAGCTGTTATGCCAACCAGGCAATTATTTAGATTCTGCAAAAATTGTTTTGCAAGAATCAAAGCTGGCTTATGCAATATTTTGTTAGCGTAGCACGCATTAGAAACAAATCTCTTTCACTTTTGCCAACCTGGATGCTAGTTTCTTTTTTTTTTTTTTTTTTCATTCTAGCAACTAAAGACTGTGTTGTGAAAGCTCAAGTTCTTGCTGGAGGCAGAGGAAAAGGACACTTTGAAAGTGGATTACAGGGTGGAGTCAAAATGGCATACTCGTAAGCATTAATCTGCCTGTGTAACATATCAAGTACTACTCATGTATATGCATGAAGGTTTTTATGTTTAACCGTTTTCAATTTGTGTAGGTGCGAATAGTGAATTCTTCTTGATTTGTTATTGTCATTTATAATTAATAAATCAGAATTCTGTACTTTGCCGACTTGCAAATTGTCTTTTGTTATCGTTACACTTGGTGAAGCAGTGTGGTACTTTTGGCCTCAAATATTTGACTCCAATTCAGGTTGACCATAACCCTAAAACAGAAGGTCCCTAAAATTCAAAGTTAACAAATCACGCCAAATAGTACCATTTTGCAGTAAAGTGCATACCTAGGATACCTGCATTTGCAGTTTTGGCTTGTATTTATCTTTTTCTTTGTCAATTGCACGTACAATTAGTTTCTTGGTTAACTTTTTGTAAACCTCTACTTGCCCTGTCCATATGTCCACCTTAAGTAGGCCCAAAACCTTTCTGCTTTCTGCATCTAATTTTCAAAATTGTGATATCAATAATCCAATTTTTGATATCACAATTTTGAAAAATTTCATTCTGACATCAAAAACTTAATTGAGATGTAGAAATCCCGTGGACTTGTGGCCTACTTCAGCTGGGCATATGGACAAGGTAAGTGTTGCCAAAGTCTCGCTGCTGCTGCAATATTTCTTCGTAGCTGTATTGCCCAGGCGCCAAGCCGTGGAGATGGACATCGCCACTAGTTACTCGCTTTGGCGTAATACAGCGAATATAATACACATTTCATTCTTTTTACGTATATATTTCTGTAGACCTGAAGAAGCAAGAGACTTTGCTTCTCAAATGCTGGGAAATAAATTAATTACGAAACAAACTGGTGAGAAAGGACGAATATGCGAAAAGGTGTTGGTTGTCGAACGAAAGTATCTCAGACGGGAATTTTATTTTGCAATCACCATGGAAAGAGGAGCAAAGTTATTCGTAAGTTGCTTAGCGTTTCTTTGCACGATAAAAATGTAAGCATGCGTTTGTATCACTGCTGCGAACCTGCTGGCATTTTAATCGAATTCTGGAAATAGATTGTGAATGCTTCTCAGGTATACAAATCACTAGCAAAAAATTCCTTCTCAGTTATATAATATTACCTTATCTGGCACTTTTTCAAATTTTGTTTTTTTTTTCGCTTGTTTGTTTCCTTTCATTTCCTATGGTTACGTTTGATTGGAAGATTCTCCTAAAATCTATAGTCTCATAAATTAGAATCCAATTGTCAATCGAATTCTTGTTCCCTAAAATTTTGCAACCCAAAATCAAGTGCCTCATCTTTAATTTTGGGGGTTGGAGTTCAGTAATTTTTACCCTAAGTTCAAGTAGCTTTTATCGGGTTTAGCTGAGTTCAAGCAATTTTTTTAAGTTCCAAACTCGAATAACTTTTTTGAGATCCAGTTCAAGTTCTGAAGTTTTATTTTCGAGTGCGGCAAAAATAAGCGAGTTTGAGTTCACACCCCTGGTTATCATGATTCTTTAACTTTTTGTTGAAATCGTTGACTTCGGTTAAAGGTTTTGCAAGTTATTGCTGAGCTTGCACCATTCATTCACGTTAAGATCAATTTAGTTTATTTATTTTGCATGTTGTTTAGTGGTTGTGTGCAAGTTTGCCCTATTTTAGTCGTGGTCTTCATTTTTTGGGCTTTTTTATCAGTAGAACATTGCGATAAACAATTCATGTGCAACGCAATAACGAAACGATTGCAGTTGATTTTTTTATGTGAATAATTTTTTGTAAACTGAATGTTTTGGTTGATGGCTAGCGGCAGACTGGTGACACGTTTATTTGAAAGTTAATCAAGGTGCGGCGATGGTGGAACACCATTGCGTTAATGACGCACTGTATTAAAAAGTTTGAACATTTTTGTGACGGTTAATTCGTGGACTTGCTTCTCATTTGTGCGTGGCAATGCAGTATTATATGGTGTGTTTACTTAATTTGTTTGTTCAATGGTACACGCTAGTCTCATTTATTATTCCTGATATGTAGTTTGTTTAACAACGTGTTTTATCTTTTGGTTCTTTTCTAGTATAGTTAAAGGTGCATCGGTATAAGATAAAGCAATTGTGACTCCACGCCGGCATCACATTCATCTCATAGCCCTGACCAAAATTATTGATCTTCGGACTTTTTGTTTACCAGAAATTCCCTTTAGTACAAAGGTAGAGAATTTCAATTAATGAATTGAACTTGATTCTAACCCACCAAGATCTTGGGCCAAATCATACGTAATTAAAAAAATCTGATTACGAGTGGGTTCGAACCCATGCCCTCACCGACCAGTGACGTATCACTAGCCCAATGGTTGCGGTGAGTCTTGAGCGGAGACGTTACTTTAACCACTCGGCCATTGTGATCTGATGCCGGAGTAGCCGAATTTTCGTGTATCAAAATTACAACTTATATTTAGTAGAAAATACACTATATTGACGGAGCACAAACGTATAGACATCTTTGCTCGGAAGGCCTGCAGTGACAAGCAGTGGCCCAGTGAGAAATTTGGGGAGGAAGCATAAACTTCGAAAGCCATCTATTAAGCTTGGCATATTTTAATCATTTAGCACCATGTGTTTTTTTTTACTGAAAGGCAAAACAAAAGAGTGAGGCGTGTCACAATCTTCTATATACGTTCCTCCTATATTCGCTGCTGCTAATACGACTTGATGTTTTACCAATAGAAGAAACCACTGATCATTGACTTACGTGTTACATTAAATTACGTCTCTTTAGGGCCCGGTGCTTATCGGCAGCGCTCAAGGTGGAATGGACATCGAAGCAGTAGCCGAAAAAACTCCTGATGCAATTATTAAGGAATATGTTAACATAGACACGGGTAGGTTGACAATGGAGTGCTTATATATTTTAAAAAGAAAAAAATATAGTCACAGTAGTTCTACTGGCTTGTTTGCACTGCTCATGATGACAGCTGGATCTATATTGTCGAAACGTCCAGTTTTAAGAATTACTCTAGCTGTATTTTCCGTCCTTTAGCGATTTTCGTCCCAAGTTTATTGTATTCTGAGTGCTGATTTTAATGTGGCTAACGTAGCCTGATTATTTTGCTTTTTAAAAGTTTTTCAAAACCTAAGTAAAAGCGAGCTGGACATGGTTTTGGTGGAGACAATTACAAAAATTATTCTTGCTTAGTTGCCGGGAAGTTAGGTTTTGTTCGGTCCCGTCACGCTAGACACTTTAAATATAGTATTTGCAGCTTTCCGCCAGGCGCTTGGCAAAAGCGAGAATTGCGAAGGGTTAAGTGTATGTGTGTTGTGTGTCTTGTATGTCCACTAAGAGCATTCCATCATTTAAGATTAATATGCGCGATGAGCCATTATTTGAGAATGGCCCTCACAACGTATGCTTATGTTATAGTACACGCTCTCCTGTACTTTTATCTTTTCTATTGGTTATCGCATGGTCTTGTTTAGGAATCACTGAAAAACAAGCGATGGACATGGCAACTAAAATGGGATTTTCTGACGACAGTCGTGTGGAAGCCGCTGATTACATCACGAAAATGTACAACTTGTTCATCGAGAAAGACGCTACATTGATCGAAATCAACCCTATGTGTGAAGATTCAGATGGAAGAAGTAATTATGTAGTACAGGAAAAACCTGTAGTGATATTTTTTGCCTGACATTCTGAAAAATTGAAACAGCTGTCATAAACACTGTAGTTAAAATCTGCTAAATCTTGTAAAAATGTCTAAGAATTGATCGGTAAATTGCTGAATATTTATTGTTTTTGTTCTTTTTAGGTCGTTTTGATAAAGGTATTCTTTTTTTGTACTTAACTGCAGATAGTGCACACTAGTTTCGACTTGCTAGTCTCATTACTGCAGAATGCAGACTGACACATTCGATGTTTTAAAGCGGGAAAATATATTCTGCTTGTGGTATTAAAACTAGGAATTTGCTTATCAATGCTTTGTAATTCATGTTTTAGTTTTGTGCATGGATGCCAAATTTAACTTTGACGATAACGCGGCTCATCGTCAGAAAGAAATATTTGATCAAAGAGATTGGTCGCAAGAAGATGAACGAGATGTCACTGCTGCGAAAGCTAACATTAATTACATTGGATTGGAAGGAAATATTGGATGTTTGGGTATGATTTTTGCAAAAATTAGATCTTCATTACTCGCGGTATCACGCCCAAGCGTGTAACGAATGGTGGGAGCCATCTCCACAGCTTAACGCCTGCCACCTTGGCAACACCGCTCCAAAGAAACGTCGCATCAGTAGGGACTAGCGAGCCGTCGGCGACTTTGTGTCCAATTTGACCGGCCTGGGAATGGAACCCGGGACCTCACGCACCGATAGTGATGTGCTTGACAAAGGTGTAATTTATTTTTGTGCGCATAAAATTTTCTCAAGAAATCCTTGTTACATGCTTAATTGTCAATTATGAATATTTAATGTGCGCGAACATCAAACTTCTAGACCTTCTATGTATCTAATTATAAATCTGCAATAGTTTTGGTTGTCTTGAACATTGTTGTTTGTAGTGTTTTCTCTTTTTTGGACATCTTGTCATTTGTACGATACAATTTGTTGCTGTTATATGCTGTTTGCCATAGTAGCTATCGAATCTTCATTACACTCGCGGTATTTCGCCGAAAAGTGTAGCGAGTGCTGGGGTCCATCTCTGCGGCTTTGCTCCTGGGCGACACAGCTCTGGAGAAACATCTCAGTGGTGGCGAACCGTTGGCAACACTGTCCGGTTTGACCGGCTTGGGAATCCACCCATGACCTCCTGCAGCAATAGCGATATTTTTAACTGGACAGGTGTGGAATTGAATTTCTTTTAGTAAACGGTGCTGGACTCGCAATGGCCACGATGGATATTATCAAGTTGCACGGAGGAACTCCTGCTAATTTCCTTGATGTTGGAGGAGGAGCAAGCGCTGATCAAGTCACCGAAGCGTTTAAACTCATCACAGCTGATCCCCACGTGAGTTGGAAGTTGTTTGACGTAGGGCGGCGAGCTCGCAAATATTTTCAATCCAGTTCAAGTTCACTAAAATGTTGCAAGCTGAATTCAAGTTTTTTATTTGTACTAATTTTTACCGAGCATATGTTAAGTTCAAGTAGTTTTTGTCGGGTTTAGATTAAGTTCAAGCAATTTTTGTGACGTTTGCGATAAGTTCGAAACTCAAACACCTATTTTCGAGCTCGATTTCAGGGATTTTGGTTTTCGAGTTCGGACTCGTCCAAAAGCACCGAGTTCGAGTTCACGGTCCTGGTTGTTATAATAGAGATAAATTCGGTTTGAAGTTGCTTAAAAATCGTCATTTTGTTGTACGGCGAAGGTTTCAGGTGACCGTCGTTGTGTTCTGTTGCTGCCAGTGGTCTTCTGCATTGCACAAGTCATTTGTAGCTACTCCAAAGAGCTCTTCCATAAAAATGGTGTGCTTAAAATATCGTAGTAGGTAAAGCACATTTCAGTTGAATAAATGAACTTTAAGGTATATTTTGCGCATTACCCTTTCCTATGGGAATAATGTTTGTGTATATTGTTGCCACTAAAGCGACATATCAGTAATTACCGCCTTCATTTTTAGGTTAACTCAATTTTAGTCAATATATTTGGTGGCATCATGCGTTGTGACGTAATAGCTCAAGGAATTATCCAAGCAGCTAAAGAACTTGAATTAAAAATTCCAATTGTGGTTCGATTGCAAGGTGAGTCCTAGGATGCAGACTTGTTTAAACTTTTAAATCTTTTTGTAAGCGGAGCAGATCTGTTGGCATTGTGTTGGGCAGTGCTACGCATGCTGTGGTACGAGGACTAGACTATCGGTGTCGGTATTCGAACAGATCACTGTCGGTACGCGGTCAGTTGGAAAATATGTATGCTGAGTTTTATTTTGCATTGATAAGAGCATGTTTTTACATAGAGGTCAAGAGTGTTTTGTGCTTTAATCGCAGTTTCACATACGGTACTTTCTTAGGCTTTCATGCCTATGTAACTTTTTATATATGTTAATTGACTGGTAGGTCGAATGACAGAACGTGTGCTAGTACACGAAATCACAAAGTTCTACCCGTCTAATCCGAGACCGACTGAAATTTTGTTTTGAAGTGAGTTTTACTTTTTTAAAAAAGATCGTGGTTTTTTTGGGCAAGTTAATACTAGCTGCAGCCTGTCCGACTGTTGGCAGTTATTTTTCGGGCAAGGTGAGATTGCTTCAGGCAAGCTGATATTAGCAATAGTCGGCCCGACGAACCTGCTGCTTAAAAAGTTAACTTCGACCCCTGTGTAAATAGCAGCAGCAGCGGCAGAGCCGTTGACAACAATGTGTTCGATTTGATGGCCGACGTCTTAATCACTTCACCAACAGACCGTTGTGTTTGACTCATTGCTGGTTTCAGGTACGAAAGTAGAAGATGCGAAAGCCTTAATTGCTCAATCTCAAATGAAAATATTAACTTGTGATAGCTTAAATGAAGCTGCGAAAATGGTAAGCAAGTTTGTCCAAAGCAAGATGAATAAATGTTGTCACTCCGATTAATATAATAAACGTAGAACGACTAATAACTTTTAGTAAGATATGTATCTTTCAGAAAAACAATTTGTGTCAGTTTCCCAACTAAGTTAAAAATCAAAATTGTGCATTTACCTTAAAATTGTGTTATTTGTGTGCGAACAGAAACTAGGTTGTCACATTAATTTTTCGTTGTCTCCTGAAATTAAGTGAAACTCTTTCTTAATACAGTTGTGTACAGTATTTCACCATTCTTGCATGCTTAATTTTTGTACGTGGTAGACTGCGTTTGACACTGTCATTGATGACGTCACTAGCAGGTATAAGTGATGACGTAGGGATTAGCTTAGCACCGGCCTAACCTTGTCAAGGATTAATTTACCTAGAACGAGCCTTAACTTAGGTGTAGATGTTTTTGTGCTTGTGTGGTGTCATGAACGCTCAATTTTTTTGATTCTGGTGAAAATCGATCTCCTGTTTGCCGGTTGTTGTTTTTTTGTTTTGACTTAGTAAGCGTTGCAAGCATGCTTACAATTTTTAGCTCCATCTGTTTTGCATTCAATGTAATGACATAACGTAACAGGAATTGAAATGTAGCTCAAAATCGAAAAGCTGCGATCTGACAACGTCTCGTTCGACTTTAATTCAAAGCAGGGCTGCGACGCCAACTCACTGAACTCACTAAACTGTCTTTTTTACTAAACTCGAACTCAAAAACAAAAGTCTTTAAACTTAAGTCATTTCTTGGAAAAAGTTGATTGAGCTTTGAACTTATCTTATTAACAAAAACCGCTTGAACTCAGCATAAACTTGATAAAAAATTCAAATAAAAAAATCAAACAATCTTCATTATCCTCGCGTTTTTACGCAGAAGCGTGTTAAGAGTGTCGGGGGCCCATCTCCGCAGCTTAGCGCCTGGGCTACTTACTGCACAGCTCCAAAAAAACGTCACAGCGGCGATGAGCCGTTGGCGACACTGTGCCGATTTAACCGACCCGGGAATCAAACCCCAGACCCCCCACACCGATAGCGTGTGCGCTTAGCAGCTTAGCTTCGCCCGGTTCTCGGTATAAGTTGCTGAGCGTAAACTTGCAAAATTATGAATGAAGAAGTCGGCTAGCGGATTTTTAGCGAACTGGAACTCTTGAAAATGCTAGCGAGTTGTAGCGTTGGGGAATACTATTGAATCATGGTCAATCACTGCTATATCAAGTAACTTCATCTCAAATTATTAGCCATATTTTTTTTTCAGGTTGTTAAATTATCTGATATTGTTGGATTGGCGAAAGAAGCGGCTGTTGATGTCAAATTCGAGCTTCCCATTTGAAAGATCCTTATTTAACTTTTTGTGCGTTTTTGCTTCGCAATACTAGAAGATTTATCAACGTAGCGACACATGTTTTGTTTTGTGGATGTCTGGTCAAGGTTTTACAAAAAAGGCACTTTAAAAACTTTGCGCCAAACTTATTGGTCTCCTATCCATTACCTTATTAACCCTCAGTAAAGATTGGGAATAATTCGAATTTTCAAAAGAAATTATTAAATTTTCATTTACATGCGAAGGCAAAACCATGATATACTTCAAGAAGTTATTATTATTTTTGTTTTTCAAGCTAACTTGTTGCTATTTTAGCAACGTATTGTATTGTCGACCTTCTTGCTCACATCCGTATTATTCACTAAACGATTAAGTCGCTCAATTGAAGGTAAAAATGTTTTTTATCGACTGGTTTTTTGAACGTTCAAAAGACGAGCCAATGCTAGTTTGGGGGGTATTACTTCTTTTTATTTTGGCATTGGCTCATTTAATTTTCAGGGCTTTTGTTCACCTTATCATTTCTACCGGTTAGAAACTCCTGGCCATAGAAAACACAACAGAGTGTCAAATCAACGAACAAACTCTTTGTGTCAACAACTTCATTATTAGATTCTCAAATCAAAAAATGTGAAATAACTTAACTTGGTTAATTCTACAACCTGACGAACCTCAATTTGTAGTAAATTTTATTCAAAGGTTTTAATCACACGAAAACATATCGGTGCTGGTAGCAGTTATTATTTGAAAAAAATGTGTTATTTTGTTACATCGTTTTGCAAAATCTTATGGTTTGCAGGCCAGTAGTAAATAAAAGTTTGACTTGTCGGCTGAAAACTATCCAATTTTTAATATGCATTTGCTTTGATGTTGTACTAGTACCGTACATGATATTACATTGGTTGGTCTGCTTTTGAATTCTTTGCATTATCATAGCATGTAACGTAGGCCTATCTCAAAATATAGTTCGGTGAATTTTACAACTACGTTTTGTTGAAATAGATATGCGAGTATTATACCGGTACGTTTGATTAATCACAGGTCAGCACACCAGAGTCGTTAAGTTTTTTCGCCGAAGTTTCGAGAGTTGAAAATGCGGCATAAGCTGGGCTAGATGTCCACGCTGAAAGATCGGGTCTCGGAAGTTTTGGGAGATTAAGTGGGGTAAGCACTGGAAAAGGTGAAGAAGTACCGTCGTCTAGCGGTGCTAATAATCTGCTGGCGTAGGCCTACCTAGTTTCTGTTAAAATCGAAGACAAAAATCTCTAAAAAGAGGCGTGTGGTCATGGTCACTCGCGTGTATTATTCTAGGCTATCTTATTATTTGGGCTGCCCTCTTTACCTGTATATTTTTTTACAAAGGTCTTGTCTGAGAAGTGAGTGTATGAAGAATGTTTTTACAGACTTTTTTAGTGCCACTGACTTCGTTGTATTCTAGCAATTCGGATTTGTTTGGGCATGGATGCAGATCGTGCAACCGCATAACCTATAGATTGCATTGCACAACAAATCAGAATTCGCAACCAACCAAATCGATCTGGAAGCTATTTTGCCGTGAACGGTAAACTAGGCACTGCTTTTTTCATGCCTGCAGGCAATGCTGGGCTGCCCTTAACACAGGAGCAGGACATGTTCTGGAAAGCTTACTGCCGGGGGTGCTGAGCCGTTTTGCAGAGTTTGCAATAAGTTACTGGTGCTAGTTTAATCTGTCAATGTGGTGTCAGTAAATTGCAGTCAAGTTTGTTCGTGCTAGACAGTGCGGGGTGGTACCATACTTACCAGGTTCACGTTTAAGGTATCAATAGTAGCTTTGTTCTGCCGCTCAGGGCTGTTCCGTTCTAACACCAAACAATCTAATTGTAATTTTTAAGTCTTACCTTAGAGTGTGTTGGTATTGCTGTATAGCAGCTATTTCTTTCCCTCGTCAATCTGCCATTTTATTGTGTTTAGACTAGACTTCATCTTAACTCAGCAGTCAGTTACTCAGTATTGGTGCTGTGGTAAGCTTATCTACCGGTATTTGTCCAAGAGTAATACTGGTATGTCAGTATGTACTGTGTATGGTGAGTTTACTAGACCCTGTAGACTAGTCAGACAGTTGTGTAATCCTGAATTAGGCTAGCGATGCGGCTTCAAGGATTTTTGGTGTGTTGTGCAGTGTGGTTGGTGTTTTTAAGTTTCAGTCATCTGCATTTTCATGTTTTGCAACATTTGTACTGGGTACCAATACATAGCCTTAGCTGTTTAAACCATAGGGACTACAGTAGGTCTAGACTACCGATATTTGTTGAATATGCAGATAGGCAGGATCAGAGGATAGGGCTTGTGTACAGTGTATAATAAGCTGTATAGGCCCTGGAGTGGAGAACCTCAGAGTGTGTAGCAGCATTTGCCAGTTGCAAAGTTGAACTAGATTAGTCTACATAAGTGTTTGTCTACTTCCCACAGCCCATGTTAAACAATTAAAGGTTTATTAATCAGTAATTCAAGATTGGTGACCTACATCTTTTGCTTATTGTCCACTGAAATCATCAATGATGGAAGAGGTAATTGAGTGAATGTTGTTAAATAGTCTAAGCTAGACTTCTTTCTATTTAACTGCTTTACTGCACTGTGCATGCTGGTAACAACCATACAATACTGTTACTGGTATACCAGTGCGATAATTTTCAGTTATTGCGTACAGTACAGAGTCAGCATTACACCGGTGCTGTTAAACATCGCAAAGGAGCGACAAAAGACTTACCGGTGCTTATACCATGACAAAGAACAACAAAGCACTTTGAATTAGGGTTAGAGGTGGGATCAAGCTAGGGTTAGGGTTAAATTAGAGTTAGGCTTGGGGTTATCAAGTCCTTTGTCGCACTTTGCAGTGTTTAGTGCCAGTAGGGCTCGCATGCTCTGATCTAAGGTACTAGATTCATTCCGCATTATCTATGGGTATGTATTGATCACAAAACTATGTAGGCACTCAGACATTGATGTGAAGTTGTCATAATATTCACAAATTTCTCTGTTCTTGATTTCTTCATTTTTATCCTCCTGACAGGAGAAAGTGACGCAGCTGCTATACACTGCACAGAAGAAGAATCTAGACTCTTAGAAGTTGTCTTGTTTCTGCTTGGCTTGCGCTGTGCATTTCTGACTTCCTTAATTTGCTGCTTGCTAGATTCCACCAAGCAGGAATAATTATTGCACAGTGCAAAGCACCTTATCGAGACTGCAACAACAAGGCTTGAGTAGGAGTTGAACCATCAACCTTGCAGTCATGGCCACTATGAAAATGATGCTCTGTGCCATTAGGCCACGTTGCTGACAAAGTTAAAATATTGGTAGCTGTTTTAGTTATGCATTAGTGCCATTGTTCGTGTGTGGTTATGAGAAAACTTTGCAAAATTCAGAGCTGGGCAGCCGCTACTTAAATAGTAGTGCTGCTGTCACTGCCGCTATTTGATGAAAAATTAAAAGTAGCGGTGCTTCTGCTGCCGCTACTGCATGCGAAAACAGCGGGCGCTGCCACTACTTTAAAATTATGAAACTGCAAAAGTTTTCGTAAAAACTAAAAGTCGCAAAACTTACGATTAACAATGATGTAAAAGTGAATTTCCTCCATCTCAGTCAATGATATTTTCATGAAAAACAAATACTGGTGATAATAGATGCATATTCACAGAAATCTGATCAGGGGCCAAGTTGGGGGGAGGGGTGCAGGTGAGACAAAGAGTCAATTTGCTTTTGCTATTTCTTTTGATATGAGTATATTTAACGAGCTCAAGGCAAATTCTCGCATCATAAACATGATGTAGCCTACTGTA
Organism: Trididemnum miniatum; assembly: GCA_964006365.1. Classification (NCBI taxonomy): domain Eukaryota; kingdom Metazoa; phylum Chordata; class Ascidiacea; order Aplousobranchia; family Didemnidae; genus Trididemnum; species Trididemnum miniatum. The sequence goes on from OZ023250.1 coordinate 3,650,326, forward strand.
CTGAGAACATTTTCACCCAAATCAAAATGACTATCATTGGATACTTTAAAACACACAATCGGGGGTAAGTACGCAAAGTAAAATCAATTTGCTCCCCCTTGAAATTTTTCCAGGCTACGCCACTGATTTGTTATGAATCACTTTAAATAATAATTATCTATGAGACTTAACTTTACTTGGCCTACTTGTTGTTATGCCATACCGTCTTAACCACTTTTGGCATAAAATCAACAACCATTTTTGTACTAGTTTAGTGGTTCTGAATTTGCTCAACATTCTCGAGCTAACTTGAGTTTCGTAATTTTGTTCCGGTATATCATTTTTAGCCTATCACCGCAAAGACCAGTGATTTTTTCACATTAATTGTCTCATCAAACAGACAATGTTTTTGCTTTTTGTTCCTGAACGGGTCGTAGTGTTAATGAAACAAAAAACGATTCAAGATACTCGAATCAAAGAAGTGAGAAGTCAAACCAGTGGGGGCATTTACTGAAATGTTTGATTTCTGATGGCGAGATGCAGCTGTCTTTATGAAGCAGCAACTGTCAATCAGGATTAGTGTCTGGCGATGAGAACAATGAAAATGGTTGTAATAAAAAAATGGAACATCGCTAGCGATCTCACACTATCACTTGGCTTTAAGTTTTCATTTATTTGTTTCATGGCATTAGAGTCAAGCTGAGCGAGTCTACATTTAAGTAGCGATCTTATTATTAAATGGCTGCATAATACACTGTCTTCAAAATCTTCTTTTTTTGCAGTAGCGGCAGCGGCAAGTCAATTATCTTCACAGAAGCACTGGTCGCTACTACGCCTCAAAAAAAGCGGCGTTTTCCGCTGTTGGTAGAAAAAAACAGCGGCGCTACCGCTGCTGAAAAAACAGCGGCGCTGCTCAACAGCGCTGCTGTGCCCACCTCTGGCAAAATTGTAAAAAGGCCAGTTTTGACAGTCACAAGATTTTGTGTAAATGCTATGATTTAAACTCTAATGGGATTTCTTCTTTTCCAACTATGCATACTTGATCGTAGAGACTAATTAATCTGGTAGTATCCAAGAAAACTGACATTAAGAATGGAGGGTCTTCCCTCTTTTGAAAATTCAATACCATTTACTGCATATGCAGGTTATTTTTAGTTCTTATGGGCTGTGGCAGATGGTTTCATTTTTTGTTTTGTTCTCATGCATTCTGTAATATCACGTTATATCAGTATTGTTGTTTTCAGGAAATTGTAAAATTGGAACAGGTTTGTACAGCAATGTACAAAACTGATAATGCCAATATGAGAGAGCAAGCTGAAAAGATTCTTATAGATCTTGTAAATGATGTCAATGTTTTACAGAAGTGCCAATTATTATTTCAGAGAGCTGCGGTAAGTTGACAATTCCTGCAACCGTGCCACAGAATCTAATCTTTTTTGCACTTGTAGCATTACGCCAAAGCGTGTAGTGAGTGGCAGGGCCCATATTTGCGATGAACGCCTGGGCAAAACAGCTCCAAAAAGACATAACAGCGGTGGCAAGTTGTTGGAGGCAACGTTTGAATCAACCAGGCCTGGAATTAAACCCTTGACTCACAGTGTCAATAGATTTCAGATCCAGTAATATGCCATTTTAGCATCTGTAAACTTTTCTTTTTAGAGATCAAAATTGCACCATGACCCTTTAAACACCAGAAATGACGAAATTGCATTAAATAGTGACAGATTGGCATTTCACAGATAGCATTTATAGCAATAATGCGCCACTGTTCTGAATTTCATGTTTTTAGTCTCCTTACTCTCTTTTGATTGCTTCATCAACTTTAACAAAACGAGTAACGAAGCCAGGCCCTCAGCTTTCAACTCAGGATCGATTGGATATAAGTACGTTTAAAATGAAAACAATATTTCATTATTTTACAATCTAGTGATTGTTAGTTTGTATAAAAATTTTGGAATTTTACATTAATTATGTCGTTTTTTTTTCTCTGCTGGTTTTGGATAATCATGCATCTATTGTTTTAAAACCAAGTTGCTTAGAAACTGTTTTTGTTTAGTTTTTGCTCACCAAAACCTTACTTATCCGTTCATGATTATTTACTGAAATTGTTTAGTTTGTGTACAGCCGAAAAAAGCTAGTTCCTAGAATGTATAGTGGTTTTTCCATATAGGTATAAAATTGCCCTACAGTATTATTATTTTCGCGAAGATTTTATAAGGTGTAAAATTTTATGATTGAAAAAGTTCTTGTAACGCTTATGCTCGCCAACACATATATAAATATCCAAATTTCAGATTCAGTAGTATGTCATCACAGCATGTGCAAATGTTTCTTTTTAAGATCAAATTTGTACCATGACACTTAAAACACCAGAAAATGACGAAATTGCAGTAAATGGTGGCAGATTCACATTTCACAAAGATTCAACCTCTCTTATAGCAATTTATCGATCATGTTTTAAAAGAAAAAAAGCCATAGTACTTCTTATAATTGGACGCTTCGACGGCATAGATTCGGCTTTCAGCTGTGTAAGCAAGGCAGTACAAAACTGAAAGATATTTTTTAGAGCTGAATCTGTGTTGTCGAAACGTCCAGTTTTAACAATCATTGCGGCTGTATTTTTCCTCTTTAAGCTATTTTCGTCCCATATTTTATGTGTTACCAAGATCAGGTTTTGTTGCACGGAGTTTCCAATAATTTCGATATTTTCAGGAAATTATGTTCTTAATTACTTGTACAATGAAACCAAACAACCTTCATTTGTGGAAGAAGAGTTGTCCCTCCTGTATGCTCGGATAACAAAACTCTCGTGGTTTGATTCTTCTAAAGATGAGTGGTTTTTCAGAAACATTCTTCAAGATATCTCAAAATTTGTTCAGGTAAAATAGTAATAATAACATATTTGTGTAGCGCTTTTTCCTAAAGGAAATTCATATCAAAAGCGCGACACAAAAAATATCTGTGAAAACTGTAGAATTAAATACAGTAGATAAAAGTATGAAGTTCGCACTGGTAAAAACAACTGATATGACTAGTTTGAAGAAAAAACTTGGCAAGAATGCTTACGGTGGACTAACACCCTGCGGCTGCATTTTAAAGCTCGAATGAGAATATCGTCTGCGTGATTGAAGTGGAAACTGGCTCCCAGGTATTACACAAACCTTTTGTTGCTTGCAGAACAGCGACCGCTGTATAATTGGCATTCAACTTCTCAATCAGCTTGTGTCTGATATGAACCGCAGTGATAATGTCCGTCCACTGACTCGTCATCGTAAAATATCAGCATCATTTCGCGATACAACGCTGTTTGAAATCTTCCAGTTGGCTTGCAATATGCTCTCGCAAGCCCTATCCTCTGGAGAGCAGTTACAAGGCAATGAAAAAGTAAGTGTCCCTGATTAAAAAACCTTCATTGTATTCGCAGACCGCGGTATTGAGCTGAAACGTGTTGCGAGTGGCGTGGCCCATCTCGGCGGCATACCGCCAGGGCCACTTTGAAACGCCGCAGCGGTGGCAAGCCGTTGACGACACGCTCGATTTGACCGGTCCGGAAATTGAACCTGGACCTCCTGCGCCGATAGTGATGTCTTCAAGCTCTGCGCTATCCGCCCGGTTTTGGCTGTCGAACAAACTGTGCAAGAGCACAAACTAAGTTGTGGCAGTAGCGCTTGAATTAACATTCTACGTTTAGGAATTGCTGTTTCGGGAATGACATAAAAAGTTCAATTTTTCAGCAATGTGAGGTTCTCTCTGCAGTCCTTCAGCTCACTCTCGCATGTTTAACGTTTGATTTCCTTGGTACTTCCTACGACGAATCTGGTGACGATCTTGGCTCCGTACAAGTTCCCACTGGGTGGCGCTCTATGTTTGTCGAACTTAGCACTTCAAAATTGTTATTTAATTTATACAACTAGTAAGTTCGAGTTACTAAACCTTTATTGTGTCAAACTAATGCTGTTTGAAACGCTTGTTTGATGCGCAAGCGTAAAATGGTTGCTTGCATAACCAAGTGGAATGATCTATGTTTCCAAGATTGAGTGCATTCTTATCGTTCAGTCAGTTGTAAACTGTTTTAACAGCACTACAGTCTATTTCAGCCCTATAGCCATTCATCAGGAGCATATCTTGTTCGAATGGCATAAATATCTTGCTGCTGATGATAAAGATCTTGTTACTAATGAATGGCTATAGGGTTGAAACAGTCTGTAGAGCTGTTAAATAAATACTCTGTTGACTGATAGGAACCTATATTCATATTGTTGATCACAATTTTTTTTATGTACAGTCTTCCAGTGACCCTTGTGTCAGTCGTTATGTCCTGCTTGGTGCAAATTGTTTCCATCAGAAGATCTCTATTTAACGCAGCTGAAAGAGGAAAATTTCTCGATGAAGTCGTCAAAGGAATAAAAGAAATTTTAGAAAATCCACAAGTAATGATAAAAACGTTCAAAACCAAATCGCAATCTTCGTTTTGTTGCTCGTGAAAAATCATATTGTGCAAATTACTTTGCTTTTAATTTTCTCTAATCATTTTCTCGGCCAGTTTTCTTTTAAAACTCTTTTTCTAAGAGTAAAATTAGCCTAGCGTAGAACCGTTACAATGTCTTTGCAGCACTTTTTCACCTCAATAGTTTAGTATTGATTCGTTGTTCTTCATAATATATTTTCCACAAATGATGTTGTTTGTAGGTATTAATGTGTGTTTCAATTATGCGTGTGCAAAATGACTCAGCGTAAACATCTTGTGTAGCTTACGATATAAGCTGAAACCATGAGCACTGAGAAAGACATTGAGAAAGAAATTGTCGTATTTTTTTCATTATTTTGCGTAATTTCTTTTGCAAATGCTCTTATGTCGGTGTTTTACCATTTTTTGTGCAGAAACTTTATGACGAAAATACTTTCCACGAATTTTGTCGGTTATTGGCTCGTTTGAAAGCAAACTACCAATTGGGGGAGTTGGTCAAGGCATCCTGTTATTCGCAATGCATGGAACTGGTTGCTGAATTCACTGTAACATCGCTCAGAATGTGGCACTTTTCTCCTAACTCCATGCACTATCTACTGAGCTTGTGGCAGGTGAAGAATATGTTTTTTGCATTAAAATACTGTGTATAGTTCGAATCCTTGCCATTTGTTAGCGACCTGGCGGCGTTGCGGTAGCGTGCAGGTAGCAGATCCTACGTGACGTGTTCCATTGATCGCGTTTGACATATATACCGGGTGGCTGCTGACTCGAAGAGCGCAAGCTCACTTCGCAGTCCACCTCAATTACTGTTGAGTTTTCAGTTCAATATAATTTGAAAATAACCTCAGTTATTTGTTTATTTATTATCCCACATGTTTTTTTTTGGTTGGGGAGGGAACCACAGTTTGATGAGAGAAATTAAAGCATTGCGCACTTTCGGTTCCAAAAGTGTATGTTAAGGAACTCTTTTAGGGTCGAGTCCAATTACCACATCAAAATAATTTTCCTCAACTACCTCTTAGTTACCTATGACAACATAATAAGTGGTGGACTTCACGACTTGTTACTTTTGGCTCTGGACTTGGTGTTCAATTATGAGTACCGGTGGTTACATAGTGCAACACTCTCTTTTACTCGTCAATGCTGTGTTGATGTGTGATTGCAAAGCGTGTCCACGCAAGGTTTTAAAATATGAGATGAATGCAAAATAATTTTCAGAAAATGGCGACTAGTGTTCCGTATGTGAAGGCCCAGGAACCGCATCATCTGGAAAAATATATGCCGGAAATATTGAAGGCGTATGTCGAATCTCGGCTTCACTCTGCCGAAGCTTGCATCAGGTTATTGTACTTGTAGCTTATCGTACTAGTTGTTAAACTTGTGGTCTAAAAACCCTGATGGATTTTGAAAAATGATGGCTTCTTCGTTTTAATCCTTTTGTCGCGAGAAAGCGACGGAGGCGCTATACGTCGGACGAATCCTGACTCGCTTGGGAGTTGCCTTTGTTCCGAGTTTTCCGGTTGAGTTTTGCTTCCGATTTCTTTAATTTGCCGCTTGTTAAATTCCACTGAGCAGGGATTAGTATCATGAAACATCTTATCCAAAGACGCAACTACGAGGCTTGGGTGGTAGTTGAAACATTAACCTTGTGGCCATGGCGTTCGTACTGCTCATATGCTCTGAGCCACTACGTCACGCTGACAGCTTGTTATGCTCGCGATATTACCCCGAAGCATGTGGCGAGCGGTTCTTCTCTACGGCTTAGAGCGTGGGCAATTTATTTTCAAAGAATGTCGCAGCTGTGGAAAATCCGATTGGACAGTGCTGGGAATCAAACCCCTGACCTCCTGCATTGATAGCGATGTCGTTACCGGAAAATTTAAGCAACGGCAGATTCAAAGCGAGTCGGAATTTGTTTAATAACTAGAAGATAAAATACCGGAAAACTTGCGTTATTTTAAAGCGTTGTTGTCTCAGAAAAAAAGAAGCGGATACGGTTCGCCACCGCTGCAACTTTTCTGTGTTGCGCTAGCGCTATATCGCGGAGATGGGCTCCGCTACGCTTTTCGGTGCGATACTGCTAGTTTTGGTGAATATCTGATTTTTCTTGTCTCAGAGATGGTATGGAAAACCCCCTGGATGATATGTCGTTTGTGAAACAACAATTGGAGCAAATATCAGCGATCGCTCGATGTGAATATTCATCTACATGCGAGGTAAGTAGAATTGATGCCATTGGCATCTCGTGGATAATCCAACCTTGTCATCCTCGGAGACGCGCTGTTACAATAAGATGTTGTCGCAAATATGCATAAATTGCAAATGCTAAACAATTTCTTGATTGTTGCAACCATCCCCATTCCAGTTTTTGTTAAATCCACTTCTCCTACCTGCAATCCTGCATGCCGTAACCTTGATGGTTTTGATGCCTCTTCCTTTTTCTTAATCTTATCGTATTCTTTATCGCGTTGATGGTGTGGAAATAAAAGGCACTACTACTAAACTGAAAACATTTTTATGAAGTTTCAAGATGTTACTCATTCCATTGTCAAGGTAAAATACAGGCCTAGTAAAAAATGGGATGAGTAACATTTTGAAACGTCAAGTAATTAAAAGAGCTTTCAGTTATTCTCGCTGCGTGTTTTCTGTTAAAACTACCCAGAAGTTGCAAGTCTTATGCCCCAAGGTTGGTAATCATAATACTTCCAAAAATTGTATGACGTATTAGATAATCGAAATGGTGTTGTATACCTATTTGTGACGTCATCATCATTGTGATTTCAGCTTTTCATTCGAACTTTTGATGAAGTAGCTTCTCAACTTGAAAAAGTTATCCAGAGCAACGTGAACGATCAGCAGTTGTATATCTTGCTCGGTGAGTGCAGATTATCAATAAATTGGCATCTTTGCCTAGCTTAAACCAGGGCTGCGCAGTGCGCACTCTTAAGCGTTATTAGTCTAGTTGGAGTGCATTAAAAATTTCCTAGCCCAGTTTCCGTTGTTCGTTTTGTAATTTTGCGTTCGAGTTCAGATATTTTCATCGAGTTTATGCTAAATTCAAGTAGTTCTTATTAAGCTTAGCATAAGTGCAGAATGCAATCAACTTTTTTGCGAGGTTGAGTTTAACTTGAGGGATTTTTGTTTTGAAGTTTCAAGTTCGTAGCCTCTGAGTTAACTATCCAGCAAATGCCCTTCCTTCGAATATAATTGTTATATTTCTTGAGCTACCTTCATTTCTTTTAAGTCTACTCTTAGAAGCAATATTCTTGATCTCGTTTTACGAGTCCGTTGCATGAGGTTTGTATTTAGCAACTATTTTTATTTCAAAAAAGCTATGTAGTTCGTGCAACTACATAGGCATTAAATTAATTTTCGATTTTTTAAAGCTCTTCACTGATTTTTGATTTTTTTTACTAACTTTAGCGAAACTAGCATGGATCATCCACTTGGTGGCAGCAGTAATTGGTGGCCGAGTGGCCTACTGTGCCACGGACGAGCACGATTCAATGGACGGACAACTCATTATTCGTGTCCTTCAATTGATGGCCATTACTGACCAGTAAGTGATGACGTCATGATTTGTAACGTAAAGCTATTTAGTGATTAGTTCAGCTAATATTCAGTGATGTTGGTAATGATTTGACCTGGTAACTACGGACACCATCGAACTTTATAAATTGCGATGGAAGTTTTCTTGCCTCGTAGTGTGTTTTCTATTCATAAAGAAAATTCATACTTTATGGAGATGCATGTTGTTGGTTGTGATCTTGAATACTATTATTTATGTCTTTTTGCAATCTGCGCTCAGTGCTACTGCAGCCATTCTTGCCATTTAAATGAATACCAACAACCATTTTTTCTTCAAACTTATCATAACATAATTTCTTTTACCATTGCAAACTTCATATTTTTTGTCTACTGCTTTTACTTCTACTCTTTCCACTGTTGCTGTTCTTGTTGGGCGTTTTTGAGTGGAATTTCCTTCGAGGAAGAGCATTCAAAATCAAATATGTTGTTATTATGAAGATGTTATTACTGTGTGAAGACATGATGAACTAAACGCTGATTTGTTAGCAACTAGCGGGCACCCGCAGTTTTGTATTTACTTCGATTGTCTCACACAGTGATCGGACTGTGGTGTAAACACAGCGTAATTGGCCGAGATCTCACAAGTATTTTCGTTCGTTTCAGGCAACTTCTGGCCGGAAACGGTTTTTCCAGCATTGAACTTGCTTTTTTATCGTTTTTTGATCAATTTCGTAAAATTTATATCGGAGACCAAGTTCAAAAATCTTCCAAAGTAAGTTACCATTTGAATCTCTCTTCTCCATTTTGAGTTATAAAACTCTGATAACTTACCAAAGAGCAGTGCAGCAGCTCTGTCTTGGGCTACCAGCGCTCGTCTTGGGCTACCAGCGCTCATCAGATGCACTTATATGACAGTTAGTTCACTTCCTGATTGACCTTCACAGAATATTGATTCCTCAAGATTTATATGCCCAAGAAAATTTAATCTTTGTGGTACGGATATATCTTGGAACTGTAAACGTTATCATAGAGCAGCACAGTGCTGTTTCTGGGCTCCTAGCTTTCATCAGCCGCACTCAGGTAAAGGTTCATTCACCTTGGGTTTGACTTTCAGCAGAATAATCATCCCTCAACATTTGCAGTATCTGCCCAAGAAAATTTACCTTTTGTGGTGTGTTCCTTATACCTTAAAACTGTGAAAGCTTCCATACAGGTGCTCCGCGCTGTTTCTCGCGCTTAGCTCTGATCGGTCGCATTCGGGTAAAGATACATCTACTCATGACTGACCTTAAGCAGGATAATCATCCCTCAAGGTTCATGTGCTCAAGAAAATTCAACCTTTGTGGTTCCTAGATTCTCCACTGTGACCAAGATACAGCCAACAGAAATGATTCGACGTTTGCCGAATAAGCTGTTTGTACTTTCTTCCCGTGAGCTCAAATGTGGCTCTGAATCCGAAGGTCTGGCCATGGGCTTCTAATAGACGTCCACGGTCTGGCTTTAACATTGATTTACCAAAATAAATTTTTCCACTTTTCTATAAAAAGTGCTGCTAACTCAATGCTTGCTCGTATCTTTTCCTAGCTCCATGAGCCACCGTAAAAACTTTATCTTGTTTTTTTTTTTTTTTTGGAAAGTGTGAATTTTTTGTTATTTTGTTTCTGTTCAGGTTTACAAACAATTACGAGAAGTTTTGCAACTTAATGATGAATCAGCTGTTTTAAGCATTTTCGTGCGCAAAATGTAAGTTCGGATGTTTTTAAATTGCGATGTAGCTTGTGTAAAAACGATAATCTACATTTTTAGATAACACAAAGGGGTCTCATCTAGAGTAAGCCGTCCGCGTCTTTTGTTGCCTTACGCGGACTGGTTATTCTAGACGCGTACGGCTTACTCTAGATGAGAACCAACACAAAGAGCAAAAATTTGCAATTAATGCAAAGAGCAAATTTTTTCAGTTTATTTTTCTCCATTTGCAGCTTCTTTGCGTAACGCGAATATCACAAAATCACTTAGATGACAAGTCATATTTTCAGCACTGCTGTGCTGTCGGTGTAGTGGTGAAAGGCATCGCAGTCGACGAAGAAGGTCGGGATTCGATTCCCACGCCGGTTAAATTTGGATCTTGTGTAGCCGACGGCTCGCTACTGGCGCGATGTTTCTTCGGAGCTACGTTGCCCAGGCGCTATGCTGCGTAGATGCACCCCGCCGTTCGTTACACGCTTCGGCGTAATACCGCGAGTATGACGAAGATTTGATATTTTTCAGCATAACAAATTTAAAATATTGGAGCAGCAACGACCTAATAATCTCAGAGACTTTGGAACTATTATGCGATTTATCAGTTGGCTTCAGCACAGCTCGGAAACTGGCCAAGTTGGAAGCTGTGCAATTCCTGCTTGAAGTCAACCCGGTATGTTGCTAGCAATGCTATTATTTTAATGTTAATCACACCACAAACGGTGCAGGTGCTCTGGGGTTCAATTCCCGGGCCGGTCAAATCGGACACAGTGTCGCCAATGGCTCTCAACTCCACCGCTGTCACGCGTCTTCAGAATTGTGTTGCCCAGGGATTAAGCCACGTACATGGATCCACCACTCGTTACACGCTTTGGCGCATTATAACGAGGATCAAAAAGATTTGATTTAATTATCTAACGAATCTTTACGACTAACCTATGAGATTTATCCTCACAGACCAAACAGTTTCCTTTTCTTGGAAATGAATCAAAGTTAACTGATCTGCGATGTCGATCCAACTTCTACACGTCTCTGGGTCGTTTATTAATCGTTGATTTGGGTAAGTACCTGCTTACTTTGACCCCTTTTCTCGTTTTTTATGCACTAAACTAGCTTCTCGGGACCCGCTTATCCTTAGCGAGGTCGCGAGGACAGTTGCTCGAGTGGGAGCCTCCAAGCATCTTGATCCTCTTCGACAAAGGGTAGATGCTCTGGTGGGCTCAAGAAGAGATCAACTACGATCTTCAGGGTGATCTCACCGTCAAGTTGTGGGACGGTCTCTAGGCCTTTGACCTAGCGGCGTTGAGCACAGCAGTTTTTTTGTATGTTCTTTCGTGGGACATTCGTGTCACGTTTTTAATTGTTAAATTTTTAGGAGAGGACGAAGAGCGTTTCTTGCGGTTTATGGTTCCGATTGAAGAAACGTTTCAATCTTTAGAGCAAATTGTATCTTCGGGGACTGGCAGGTCGGTTGAATTGGCTGCTCAGACCTCACCAGTTAAAGTTAGCTTAACCTTTCTTGACAAAGTGCTCACTATTGATATTAGCTAAGGTTTATATGAGTTTAATGGCGTTTGAAGAGCCAGCAGCAACAAAAAGGTCGAATTTGTTATTTATTCATACAACTTATCTATGTCTAACTAAAGTGGTTTGTTGGAGATTTGTCTATGTTCAAAGAAAGTATTACTGCCGGCGTAGTGGTAAGACATCGCGATCATTGGGGGAGGTCTGGGGTTTAATTTCTTGCCTGGTCAAATTGGACATTGACGTTTCTTCCGAGCTGTGTTTCCCAAGCGCTAAACTGCGAAGATAGGCCCCGCCACTGGTTACACGCTTCGGCGTAATACCTCGAATATGATGAAGATTTGATTTTAGTGTTAAAATTGGCCTATATTTTTCAGTAACCTCAACAGTCAAGCTGCTCGGACTTTAATCGGAATTACAAGAGATTGCCGAGGACTTGCCTACGCATTTAACACGAAAAGCACATATGCAATGTTGTTTAACTTCATGTATGTTAGTTGTTTGTGGTAAATCATTTGCAAAGTTAGCTGCCTGTTTCTGTTCATTTTTATCCTATCACGAATAAACGAATGAGGCGCATGCATGTTGCGTAGGACGAATCCAGACTCGCTTAAGAGTTGCCTTTTTTTCCAAGTTTTCCGCTTGAGTTTTGCTTTTGACTTCTTTGCTTGGTATTATCGTGAACCATGATGTGCATCTTGTCATTTGGCGCTGCCACGAGACTTTGATGGAAGTTGAACCTTCAACCTCGCGATCATGGCCTTGATAAAACGACGCTCCGAACCACTCGGACGCGCTGCCGACAAATTTATCTTCCTTAACATTTAGTATGGGGTGTTTCTCAAACGCCCCAGGCCCACTGAGCGGTTCTCTGGGCCTCGTTGCTGGGTAACTTTGTACAGATTTTCTGTCATATAAGTTTTTTGATAGTCTTTGGAAGTCCTTCAAAATTTACTTTCCATTTCCATTATTTGTTGCCGTTTCCCGTTCCGTTGTTATGTTTTCTTCATCTTGTCGTATTCTTTATCGTGTTGGCAGTATGGAATTAAAAAACACTATTACTACTATTTTTGATGCTTTTTCTTAATTCGATTGTATGCTTTCGTCGGTTAACTCATGATTTGCAAACAGATCTGTGTAAAATGATTAACATTTGATTTCCAGTTACCCGTCGTTACTTGATATTTTTCAAAAAGCACTTAAAGTTTGGTCTGGTGAGCCAGAAGTTTCGACTCCAATGCTGAAGGTAAGAAATTCTTGTGTATAATGATGTCATTATAATCAAATCTTTATTATACTCGCAGTAATACGCTGAAGCGTGTAACGAGTGGCGATCAAATCTCAGTGGCTTAGAGCCGAAGAAACTTCGATGCGGTGGCGAGCTGTTGGTAAGATTGTTTCCAGATTGACCGGCGTAGGAATTGAACCCCATACCTCCAGTGCCAATAGCGTTGTTTATAAATTATCGAGGATATTTTCGAAGTAGTTAAAATGAATATGTAGCGGTAATCGAGAGAAAGTGCGAAGTGAGCGTGCGCGTTAAAATGAATTGGAAGTTCAGCAACATTTTTGTGTTGTTTTGCTCGTGTTATTAGCTTCACGAAATCACTGACTGAATTGTATGGTTGTTCCTAGGGTGGCAAAGTACTTTATAGCTTTGTTTAAAACATGACTATCTTCGCTAGGTCTGGGATCAATACTCGCCAGTAGAACTGCCTGTTTATGAACTATACACTGTGTTAGTTTGTGGGTGAACTGGGCCGTGATTGCAAATTATGGCTGCGTGCTTGCAAGCATTTATACTAATCAGGTGCTCTATGAATTCGCAAGCCGATTTCGAGTTTGAGTTCTTATCTTCATTTTTTACTTTGCGAGTTCAAGTCCGATATCAGTAATTTCCTCCGAACTAAGTTCAAGAACTTTTTATCAGGCTGAGGATAAGTTTAAAACTCAATTAACTTTTTTCAAGATCGAACATAAGTTCGAGTTGAAGGTCTTTTGCTTTCCAAGTTCGGCAAGAATGACCCGATGTGAGCTAGTTCGATTCCGCAGCCCGTTGCATAATCTTGGTTCAATTACGTTCTTTGATATTTTTTTAACCTGCCACTCCGTATATATTTGTTTGTTTTTAGTTTTTCGGTGAACTTGTTTTAAATCGAGGCCAGCGTTTAATTTTTGATGTTTCTTCACCGAATGGAATCTTATTATTCCGAGAAGCAAGTAGAGCAGTGTGTGGTTACGGTATGTTTGATGTGCTCTAGACCTGCTTGCTGTGTTTGGCTCTGGATTAATTTTATCATAAGTCTTTATTGTAATCAAATTTTCGTATACTCGCGGTATTTCGCCGAAGCTTGTAACGAGTGACGGGGTTCATACCGCGACTTAGCGCCTGGAAAACAGAGAAACGTCGCAACGGTGGCCAGCCGTTGGCGACACTGTATCCGATTTGGCTAACCCGAAATTAAACCACAGACCTCCCGCATCTGTAGCTTCAACGCCAACCCACCACGCTCAACACACCTCATCACGTCTGATATGAGAAGTTAAGCAAATAGTGTAAAAAGCGATTATAAAACGGCCGTTTGAGCACATGCAATATATTTGTGTTAAGAATTTACAGACTTTGAAGCTTCTTGGCCTGGCTAGGGCCTGCTGCTTTAGTTTTTTTTTTTTTTTTTCACAAGTAAACTGTTGTAGGTGAAGGGATTTTGGCAATGGGTGAACCTCCCAAAGACAAACTCTACTCCCATCGTTTGAAGGGAATTCGTCTCAGTTTCTTGTTGTTAAAGAACGCCCTCTGTGGCGGTTATGTTAATTTCGGTGTTTTCCGGTTATATAACGACCCGGCCCTAGATGACGTTCTCAATATGTTTGTGAAAATGGTGATGGCAATAGAGAGCAGTAATTTATTGGTAAGTTTTTTTTTTGGAAAAGAGTAGTGTGCAGAGCACCGGGCCGGTTTCCATCGTCTAGATGCTGCTGCACCGGACTGCTTGTTTGTTTTTCTGGATGACGTTGGTGTCACGCTGGTATGACGTCATTAGCAGTAACTTGAGACGTAAAAGTTTGGGATATTAGAGTACAGTAAGGAATGGGGAGATTGGGGATAGGGTTAGAGACCTAGAGTTAATGTAACTTTTGAGTTGGTGAGCAAAGAACGATTTCAAAATAAAAAAGCCTTGTGGTGCTCTAGCCTGAAAAAAAGAGGGACGGTTGATTTTGTAAGTATTTAGTAAAACTGCTTGCCCTGGCAAATCGCTTGGTCAAGGTTGCCGATAACTTAGTACTTTTTTTAGCAATTAATTGCTTTTCAAGAAATTGAGCATTCATACATCTTCTGGGCGTTGCAACCATGCCCATTCTTGTTTTTTTTTAACTCCTCTTCTACCTGCATACCATGACGTTAATCGTCACGTTGCCTCTTTTGTGCCGTTGCTTCATTTCTTTTATCGTATTCTTTACTGTGCTGACGGTGCGGAAATAAAAGACGTTATGTGTAAAAGTTTTTGTTGAGCTGAAGAGCGGATGCCGGGGAAGTAAAAGTGTAGTTGAGTTTAGATTCGATTTAGAAATTGAAAAATTTTGCCGTAACTTTAAAAAAAGACTAAAATTATTATTACTTTTTTAGACTTATCCGAAGCTAAGCACCGCCTATCATAGTTTATTGGAAGTAATTACTCAAGATCACATGAGTTTTGTAATTTCTCTTCCTGCTGCTGTCGTTTATCTTCTACTGGAGACGATAAACTCCGGACTTACTGCTCTTGGTAAGTTCTTGAGACTTTTGCTCAAAATTTTGATAAAAGCATTATTTCAGGCTGAATTACCATCTGTATGAACAACTGCGTTTATTTTCGAATGATTGAACTCAAAATTCCCAATTGCTGTAGGGAGACTGCGAAGTGAGTTTGCGCTCTTCGAGTCAGCAGCCACCCGTATGCTATGTCAATTGCGATCGGCTCCAGCCGTGTATCGAACCCGTCACGTAGGATCTATTCTATAACCTGCGTGCGGTACGGCTGAGCAAATGTATTACGAACTCCCGCAACTCACAAACAGCGCTAAAACTTGTTCTAGCCACGTTTAGAAATAAATGAGAAAATTAAACCTTAGTAGTTTGACTGTTTTGTAGGGCGTATTTCACTCACACTTGAGCAAAAGACTCTCCAAATGTATTTAAATATACAAATACGAAATACAGTGGATATAAAGTAATTAAATACAAATTTCTTTCTGGCAATACTGGTAAATACAAATACTTTACCAATGTATTTAAATACCGGTACATGTGAAATTACTTTTCCGAAAGAAAAGACCTAGACCTATCGAGTCTTTATTATGAGGGAACCTTTTTATTCTTCTGCATCAAAAACGCGACAATGACACAAAAATACTCCTTTACGCTTTGCGCTAAAGAGGTAGATTTCAATAAAGAGCCACTGCGTTTTATCAATTAAGTTTAATAAAAATTGCCCGAATATGCAGTATGCACCGGTGCACCCCCATCGATGTCAAATGTATTTAAAATACAAATACTTGTCATAAAAAACATTTAAATACAAATACAAAGTACAGTATTTTGTATTTCAAATACGCATTTGTATTTTAAACATACAAATAGCCCACATCCTAAGTTTGATTTCACTCTATGCTGGCGCAAAATAGCTGTAGCTCACTTGGCCTGCATCATGAGAGCAGTTATGTAAATCGTGGATTTAAGTTCTTTTGCAGTAATTTTACCAATTTGGTGTTTGGTCAACGCTTCTGAAAAACGATTACGTTGGTTTTGTTTTTAACTTTGCGTGAAAGCGGAAGATACCGTGAATCACTTTGGAACTCGATCTTGCTTTTCTGTATGCGGTTTTTGCAAATTTTTATTTGGGTTACTTTGACAGGTAGACCAGGGGTAGGAACTTGCGGCCCGCGAGCCACATGCAGCTTTCTTGATTTCTAATGTGGCCTGCATCACATCTTTGTTGCTTTGAGACTGCCACGCATTCAATTGCTTTGCTTACTATTGACCTGTTTGTTACCTAAAAACAGCCTAGCAGTTTCTGACTTTTCATCAAAAGAGGTTTTTCTATGATTGCTTGATGATAGTGTTAATTAACTATGCGTATTTAAATGCACAATTTAATAATAGATAGTCAATTTGGCCCGTTTCTAATATTATGCAATGGATGTGGGCCACGGTGCTTTGCATGTTCCCCATCTCGGAGCTATGCTGTTGGCCCCAACGCTACTTACCGTGTGGGAATCCTCTTTGGTGTCTTTCTCTTCAGCACAACCAGCGTTTACACCGAATTCTTTTACAGACACTGCAGTTTGTACTTGTTGCTGTGCTGCCCTCGACAATGTGGTCTCTCGTCTCTTCCGTATATTGAATCGTCATTCTGGCTTCATAAATGGGGACGTCGCACGCGTCAATGAGCGCCATCGTGATGTGATTGAGACTCAGAGAGAGCAACATTTTGTTCAAGTTATGCGAGAACGTCCAGAATTGCTGCAAAAGGTGGTTGGCTAAATCTGTCAAGTCAATTTGCGTTTCTCTACATTCGAATTGCTTAAGGATAGTTGCTTGTTGCCCTCCCGTAAGCGTAGTAGGTAGAGTAGAGACATGGGTGTCGGTGCGAGAGCTTTGGGTTCATTTCCCGGGTCGCTATCGCCCTGACTATAAGACGCGGAGATGGGCCCCGCCACTCTTCGCACGCTTTGGTGTAATACCGCGAGTATTATGAAGAATTGTTTTTTTTTTTATGCTGCACGTATAATTTTTTCTGAATTGATGTAATTTGCTAATCAGTTTATTATTATTTAACTTGCAATGCGACCTTTTGTGATTTTTCATTTTTCCAGGCTCTTTCCGCTATATTTCATTGCGTCATGTTTGAAGATTGTCGGAACCAGTGGAGCATGTCGCGTCCTCTTTTAGCGCTCATATTTCTTAATGAAGAGGTATGCTGGTGTTATGAGATATGTGATTTTGTTATGTCCGTGCAAAGGCTACAGATCGTACGTGATGGGTTCGATTCACGGCTGGAGCCGATCGCATTTGACATAATACACCGGATGGTTCCTGCATCGGAAGAGCTCAAGCTCACTTCGCAGTCTCCTTCAATCTATTAAAGTTTCAGTCAATATAATTTTGAATTTGTATATTAAGTGGTGGATTTTGCGACTGTTTTGTGTATTTTAACTGCTCAATTTTCAGCATCTTCCGAGCCTACAAAAATCCTGGTGTGAACCAAGTATGGAGCACGGATTTCTGAAATTGGAATCATTATCCACACTGTTCAACGATCTAATGGACGGAATCGATAAAAATCTACAAACAAAGACTAGGGACAGGTTCGTGATTATCGCATTGACTAAGTTATTGCATGTCAACGTTGAAAAGTGGTTGGGTTCTGTCGAGTGGTTGTGTTCATCTCCGCTGCTTAGTGCCGGAGCAACACAGCTCCGAAGGAACGTCGGAGCTGTGACGAGACGCTGGCTAGTGGCTACACTGTTTGACTGGCCCAGGAATCAAACTGCTGACCACCCGCATTAATGTCTTCACCACTCCGCCGACCAATTGAATGAGAACGAAATGTATTACTCAGTAATCTCACTGACAATTAGCGGTGATGTTTGGACTTTTTCTAGATTTACTCATAATCTTGCTATGTTCCGTCGCGGGATTTTAGACGCAACTAAACCAGACGCACGAAGCCAACCTCCGACTAGTGATTGCCTGGACCTTAGTTTAAGTTCATCTATGATGTTATAATACCTCAGTTATCGAGCGCACATAGATATTGACCACTGAGTTTTCAAGTTGACTAAAAGGTGCCATTCTTTTTTGAAAATGTCGGCAGTTGCAAAGTTTGTATCGCTTTTTGGAATATGCATCTGAAGTCGATACCCGTGTAATTGAAATCAAGGCCACAAAGTGGTAACGTTTGCTCAAAAAGACGTGAATTTTTGAAAGTAAATTTTTGATACTTCTAATTACATGGCTACTTCATAATTTCGCTTTTTTGTTGCTGATTTTTGCAATAAAATTCACTACTTTTACGAAGCATTGTGTTCTCTCTGTAGCAAGCTTCAAAGGAAAAAAAAACTAACATGGTAGGCCCTGGGCTAGGCCTACACTGGTATGACAACCAGCGTTCAGCGCTTACCAAAAAGCGAATGCTTAACGTTAAGCTCACGTTAGCCTGCTTTCATGCCCACAAAAACGTTTCGCTGACCACTTCTTTCTGTGCGGCCTGGAGAGCAGGACTGCGAACTCTGTCGATTTTTTTATCGAGTTAAGTTTCAGTTCACCTTATTGTACAAGTTCGATTTCAGCATTTTCATTTTTGGGAGTTCGAGTCTAGTGAAAATTAATCAAGTTTTTTCGAGTTTCGAAAAAAAAAATGATTATTTTGAGCTTGTGCAAATTAACATAAACTCGAGCTTTCTCGAAAGATCTTTGAGTTCGAATTCACGTTCTCTGCCCAGAATATTCGCCCGTTCAAGTTCTCAGCTCAGACTTTTTTCGAGTGCGGCAAAAAGCTCGAGTTCGCAGCCCTGCTGGAGAGTCTATGACTTCGCCAAAATTAGCCTTCGAAAAACTTAAACCACTCGAGCAAAGCCCGTCGGCCGAAAACCCACAATTAGGCTACTTTGTCCACAAGCTCAGAGGCTTTCTGCATCATAATAAATTTTTGATGTCATATCACTTTTTTCAGTCATGGCTAGGGCCATTTTTTTTTTTTTTTTTGACCTAAAAAAATGTATTTTTGACTTTATTTTAGTAAAATTTTGACTTAAGTGCTTCCGCGTATTATTTATGTCTTGTTGCACTTTATTAATTAAATATGTTTTATAATCTGCAATTTACATAGGCTAAGTTTTTAAAGAAAAAGGTATTTTACTGCGAACATTTTCTCAGTTACTCTGTGTTGAAGCTAATGCAACAAAGCCTTGCAAAATATTGTTTGAAGATGAAAGTTTGCTTGCACCAACATTATTATTCCAAAAGTTTCGGTTTCGGCCTACTAATAAGTAAAATTGGAAAAATTCAAAAGTTCAAAAAAGTTAGTTTAATAGCGTAGTTTAAAAGTTTTCATCTGAAAAGTTATCAGATGTCCAATTAAAGGCGTAACATGGACCTCTAAACCGTTTTTAGGCTTTTATTTATAGTCACACGTCTCAATCTTACAAGCAAGAAAATCAACCCCAATACTTAAATATTTGTTTCTAGTGAAATTCCTCGAACGACCCATGGTAAAAACCAATTGATCAATCTTCTGCCATTACTGATAGGAACTCGTCAAATTAACGGTAATAAACTTCGAACAATATAATAGGCCTATTGGCAAGACGATTAGATGAAGGCTTCGCTAAGCAGGATCATGATTGAACTATCGAATTATAATTACGGCATAACATTTTACAGTAGCTTGTCCACACTATTGTTATTTAAAATTGCGAGGAGTGACTGGTGGTGAGCCGCGAGCGCAACTACCGTGGTAAAGTTATAGGCAAGAAGGAAAAGTGCGAAAAAGGAAAAGTGCAGTGCTTGGAAGCAAAAGTGCAAAGCGTGTATTACTGGAGTGCGGAAATAGTACGGTGCGGAAAATATAATACCGTATTTTTGTACCGCACCGTACTTTTCCTAAAAATTCCGTACGTAATTCCGTATCGTACTTTTTGCCAAAATCGAACCGTACCGTAATTCCGTACCGAAGTAACCCCTTGGGTTACGTCGTCATTAAAATGAGGCAATCATTTGCGCGAAGGAAAATTTCAGATTGTGATGTCACACTTCGTGCTGATTTGCTCTAACCACTGAATAAATTTTTCCATCTCTGCTGCCATAATCCAAATAGCCCTCGATCCTCTCATAAAAATACCACTTTCCACGTCAATATAGCCAAACTTCTCTAAAAAAAAAAAGCCTAGTCTAGGCGTATCCTAGAAAACTTTGAGAATTTTTTGGGCTGCAGACGAAACCCTCAAACAAACTCAGTTACGTTCGCATTTCTTATTACCAAAGGCTGTTCGCATTAAGGAATTTTGATTTCGATGAAAAGTTTTGAAATTACTGCTATACAAAAATAAATTTATTTAATAAAAGTAATTCTTGAATTTTTTTTTTGTGTGATTTGACTTGTGGAATGAGCAATAGACTGGATTTAGATTTAAAATCTTTTATCGGTACGGCGTTCCGGTAGAAAATCTTTTACTGGAACGGCGTACCGGACCGTTCCGGCTTACTTTCACCACTGCCACTATCCCATTGGGTCAAAGTTAGTAATGTTTACAAAAAGTTAAATGAGATGGGCGGCCCCAACACCACAAAAAATGGAAAGAAACCGCAAACGAGCAAAGTATTTTACTACACAAGTCCGTGTATTGGTGGTATGAATGATGCTGATGAATTATGATGATTTCTTATCCTCCTGTCAGTTGAAAGCGATGGAGGCAGTGAACGTAAGACGAATCCAGACTTGGTTAGGAGTTGCCGTTGTTTTCTAGTTGACTTCTGCTTCTGATTTCTTTAATTTGCTGCTTGTTGGATTCCACCAAGCAGAGATAATTATCAGGAAGTATCTTATCCAAGGACGCAACAATGAGACTTGGGTTGGAGTTAACCATTAACTTTGCAATCATGGTCGTAATTCGTAGCAACAACTTACGCTCCTAACCACTGCGCCATGCTGTCGACAATGTGCATGAGCAGTTTTTTGTACTCTTCTCATGGTGTACTTCCCAGAACTCTTAATGGTCTTAGAACGAGTAACATAACCTAGGCTGGAACCCTCTGGTCCACCAGTACTCATTTCAGTGCAGCCTGTTTAGAACAAAAGTATGTCACCATAATGTAGTGCACTAACTCCATTGTAAACAGTGGCCTTCTTAAGCTTATACACCGCATCAATATGACGTCATAATCCTTCAACAATGCTGAAATGACTTTTGAATCGCACCTTCAGATATTCTAAAATGAATCATTTTTAGAGTTGACCCAGGAAGTTCGATGTGCATTTGAATCAGGGTTTTTAAGTTGCACACACTTCAGACTGTTTTAGAAGTGTTAGTTATAGCTTGTAGCGTACTTTTGAAGGGGACTCACTTAGAACTAAATTTTAAGCCCCCCCCCCTTCTACTACATCTTTTGAAGGATGAACTCAGCTGCAGAAATAACCTCAGATTTTTAACCGCTGTTATAGCCACCACAACAATCATTCTGGTGGCTACAACAGCGGTTCGTTGTTGCGTCCTTGGATAGGATGCTTCACGACGATGATTATTTCTGCTTGATGGAATCTAACAAGCAGCAAATTGAAGAAATCAGAAGCAAAATTTCAGCGGAAAGCTCGGAAACAAAGACAACTCCAAAGCGAGTCTGGCGTCCCATGCATAGCGCCTCCGCCGCTTTCTCGTGACAGAAGGATAAAGATGAAGAAATCAATCAACTCTCACAGGAAAAATATTCATCAGAACACACACGATTTAGGTAGTAGTAGTAGTTTATTTTATTTAACGACCAGAAAAACACCAAACAAAAAAAACAAGGAACAAAAGCAATGGCAGAAAAACCGGTCACAGCGACAAAACGATATACGTTGAAACGAGCAGGAGTTAAAAAATAAACACAACTTTAAAAAAGTGCACGGTCGCTGTACCTTAGGTTATATTTTGTTTGTTATCGGCCTACTTAACAAAACAAACAAACGTAACGAATAGGTGACGTAACGAATGCTTTTTTAGAACAAACTTGCACTCCAATCTGGGTTTAGGTTAGACAAAAATTATTTTAACGTTTAAATCCAGTGTAGGTTCAAAAATTTTGATGACCTTAGGTTCAGGTTAGGTTCACGTCCATTAAATTATGAAGTTTACAGTTTGGTTTGGGTTCAATGAAAGGAAGCGGTTAATACGGGTTTTCAGTTTACGTTCCGGTTCGGTTCGACGCCCTGTTTTTTAGCAAACAGTATTTTGTCTTGAAGTCCGTAGAAAATGCTCTTACTACCGGTACCAACTTTAATTAAGAACCACCAGTGGCGTACGCAGGATTTTTCAATGGGAGGGGTTTCAGTAACGTCACGTTATGATGACGTAAAAATTCTACGTGATCACGATGTGACGTCACTGGCAGTGTCAATTTTGATTTTTAACGTTTATAATAATTTTTCATCAAACCGGGCTGGTAATTATAGCGTAGTTTTAAAGATGTCGCTATCCATGCGGAAGATTGAGGGTTCAATTACCAGGCCGGTCAAATTGGACATAGTGTAGCCAACGGCTCGCCACCGCTGTGATGTTTCTCGGACCTGTGTTGCCCAAGCGCTAAGACGCAGAGTCGGACCCCGCCACTCGCTACCACGCTTCGGTACTACAGCGAGTTTAATGAAACGAGTACAGTGAGGATTTAATTTAATTTAAAAAAATTTGCTAGCCCTAGCTACTACAGAGACACCGTTTTTAGGGAAACTTCTACTCAATCACCAACTGCTTCACAGCGGCATCAATGACAAAAATGCAGTTCAAGCAAAATACATCGGAAAAGCTGGACTACCGGTATTGCTGCATATCGCATCCGGCGCATCGTAATGAAAGTTTCTCGAAATTAAATTAGAAAGTTGAACAGAACAGAGAAAACATGATAGCAATTTCGACCAGCTCCGCACGACAAAAAGTCGGTTCGTTTCAAAATTAAAAAAGGTTTTATTTTTTCTGCAATTGTCAATGGAGGGGGGAGGGTGACTCCCGGCCCCTTCCCTTGCATACGCCAATGGGGCCCATCTCCGCGACTTAGCGCCTGAGGAACGCAGAAACGTTGCAGCGATGACGAGCCGTTGGCGATATTGTGGAGATTTGATCAGCGCGGGAATCAAGCCCCAGACCTTCCGCACCGATAGTCTGTGCGCTTGACCACTAAGCTAACGGCCGATACCAGTCCAGAAATTGAATCCGAAACCTCCCGCGCCGATAGCGATGTCTTTGGTTAACCCCAACTGGCTGGTTTGGTTAACTTAAAATTATGACATCGCAAGCAGAATATCTGCCTGCGTTGTTGCATCCATTCTCTTTCAAGAATAACCTTCTGCGCTGTAACGTTGTGTTGTCCAGCCATGATAGCCCTTGAGAACAATGGCTTTATGACATCGCAACACGATTCCAGCTTTAACAATACTCATTAATTGGCTTTGTCCAGGCTTGCATTTTGAGTTAGTCGTTGGTTCAAGCGGAGTCCACCAGAGAAGTTAGACTACCGGAATTATTGCATCACGATGAAAGTTTCTCGAGATTGAGATTAAAAAGCAAGTTCGATAGCCCAGAAAAACATGACAGCATGTTTAGAAATCTCTGTATACAAAAGGCGGATTGTTCCAAAAAGACTGTTTTTTTCAATCGTGAATGGGGGAGGTTTTGACCCCCGAACCCCTCCCCCCCCAAGTGCGTACGCCACTGAGAACCACTAACCTACCTTTGGCCTGCTGACCTTGCACTTGTAGCCTACCAGTAAACTATTTTGGTTTGGAGGTTTATGGTAAGGTTTGTTGCCATTATGCATCAGATCGGTACCTTTGCCTACCAGAGTCCCAAATACAGCACCAAAGTTAAATGTTGGTAAATGTGATGCAGATTGCAATGTACAGAGGCAGTAGACTAGCATAAAGTTTTCTCAAAGTTATCCCTCGGTTGCACAATACATAGTAGGCCTACCGGTACCGTCAACAAGGGTGACTTTGATCGGCGGGATGTCTTTGATTTATGGGGGTGACTTTGATCACTGTCAATATAATGACGAAAACAAAAAAAATTGAAAGTAGGACAGAGTCAAATCTAAAGTTTGCGATTTAATTTTGATTTCAACCAATTATTGGCGCAAAACTTTGAGGCTGGCATGGTTTTATTGCGCGACCATTTCCGGTCGCATAACGGAGTGACGATCGGTTGCAAACTTTACCGAAAGTTTGTGATTTATGACTGATCAGGTACCGGAAAAAACTTTAGTGTGATTATGTGCAGTAACTTTAGTGTGATTATGCATGTTTCAGCTTCGAACTCGCGTCTCTTAGATTAATCCTATTTTGTTTCACAATTCACATCAGCATTGTCTTTTCTCGCGCTGCGGCATTGTAGCTGCCAACATCGTGCAAACTGCACCGCGCTCACATTGCACTTCTCCGTTTAGTTTCTTGTTTTTATGACGTAGTAAGCGACTGGTCTATGTGGATTTTAAATTCTAAATCTTGCTGGTCATTTTGCAAAAGAATTCATGAGAGTAACTGCAGTTATTTTATTGGTTTTGATTTTATATTGTGTTCAAGTCTAAGCCGGGATTACGCTTAGTCAATTACCCTGTTCTTTGTTGTCATCAGTTTTATGAATTGAATACAATTATTTCCTTTTGAGTTGGTTTTGAAAAAGTGAGGGCAAGTCCTAAGCAAAGAAGATTTCTTAGGAAGAAAGTTATCCTTGGTTCATATTTCATTCTTCAACAATGCAAAACCTTTATGCAACTCCCTTCTTGCTCTTGCAACTCCTTCACTCAACCTACCCCTTGTGAAAATACACTTAACGCCATTTAGACTATGCGCAAAATCCGAAATTTGTTTACTGTTACTGTACGGAGTCGCACGAACTTTATATTAAGTGCTTTGAGGAACTTCCCGTTGTGGTAACAACTGCCTTGAGGTTAAGAACCCCCTCCACTCTCCTTCCATAGCTTACTCTTTTTTACCCTTTTTCTAAGTGTCCCTGTTTCCGTTTATCCATTCCTAATTGCAAAAAAATCCGCATATGTTTCTTAAAAGGGAGGTTGATGGCAACAAATAATGAGTTAAAAAAGTGTTACCGGTATAGGCTATGTCACAAAAACATTTTCCCAACTTTGCTTTGACAAACAGGTTTCGCTAAGGCAGCAATTGCAATTTTAAAAAATAGTGGTAGAAGGCGCAAGAGAAATATTGATGTCATTGAGGGGCAGCTGCTAAGTTCTAGCAATACGCGAAGATATAGGCCTAGATAACATCAAGTTACAACCTGGTGCGAGGTGCCTCACAAAAATGAACCATTTTGCTAGTAATTACCTAACTAACTAACAGTTTTCTTTCTATGCGACATACTATAGGCTGTAGGTTAAAATGAAATATATGTGGCACATTAGAAGACAAACACTGCATAGTGGGGAAGATTTTGTTGGACTTGTATACCGGGCATCGTAGTATAGGCTAGCTAGGCTAACTCAAGTTCTGCGCTGTTTGTTCTTCCGGTATGGTAAAAAACGGAGACAGAAAAAATCTACTCTCCAATTTTATTTTTGACGTTTCGCTTGGCAATGAACGCCAAGCTTCATCAGAAAATACAGTGACCTGGGAAGGAAATCAACCCAGGTCGAGAACAGTAAAACGTAGTAGCACTGATTTAACTGAACTGATTGTTAGTTGCTAAGTTCATTTTTTTTGATTTAGTTCAGTTAAATCAGTGCTACTACGTTTTACTGTTCTCGACCTGGGTTGATTTCCTTCCCAGGTCACTGTATTTTCTGATGAAGCTTGGCGTTCATTGCCAAGCGAAACGTCAAAAATAAAATTGGAGAGTAGATTTTTTCTGTTTTCGTTTTTTACCGTACCGGAAGAACAAACAGCAACAGCGCAGAATTAGAAGACAAACGTACCTAAACTATAGCATAGCACAGATTGGAGAAGCGTAAATAGTCTTCCGACTAGTTTTGCACCTTGAACACTCTTCAGGTTCAAACTCGGGACCTTGTGAAATTGTGAACTCGCGTTTGGACCTTATGATCTTGCAAACTGTTGTAAACACTTTCCAACTTTAACTGTTTGTGGGAGTTTCTAGGCTAAATGAATTTAGATCTTTGGTAAGACTATTTTAACCACTTGGCTGTCAGGACGTAGACTCAATCACCGCTGGGTTTATACCAGCACATGGTCCTTCACGCTGCTCGTTGGACTGCTTGTAATGGCTGCTGATGTGTTGCGCTTTTTGCATTGTTACGTTGAATTTTTTGTTTGCAACTTTGCAGAGAGGCATTGGTAACGCTACCTGAGAAATACGTTGTTTTAACGTTACTAGCCCTTATGACTTTGCATGTGTTGATCAAATACCGTACTGCACTGCTGCATAGAAGTTTAAGCCAGAGTGTACCGGTATAGCTGTATAGTGTCTAGTTTAAGGATTAGAGAACATGCAGGGTTTTTCAAAGTAGCTTTACACACTGCACATCAATCTTAAAGTATGCTTAAGTTTAGGTTAGTTACCCCAAACACCTTACCCCTATTTTTTTGTCTAACCCCTCTCCCAATTTTTGGGGTTCTTGATGTAAATAAACATTCTCTGTTCTGTTTTTTTGTTTTAAAATACAAAGTGTCTATTTCACCGAAAATTTCGGTTACCGAAGTTTGAAAAATCGTAGTTGCGTAACCGTTTTCGGTTCCTGTAGTGCGACTCTCACAGTAGGGGAACTATTAGGGGATGTTTTCGGTTTCGCAAACCACAATTTTCAAACTTCGGTAACTGGAATTTCCGGTGAAATAGACGCTTCCTTTGAAATAACGCTGTATTGCCCAGTGCAATGGATCGTTTACTTTATGGTCGATGATGGGAATTCTCCAAAACGTCATGTACAATGCCGACATGCTTTTACCCTAACCCAATGTGCAATGAGTGCAGCAAGTGTTGTTTACGCAGTATGCAATGACATATATTGGGGAATTCTCGCTTGCACTTAAAAACGGACCATTCGTGATGATACAAGGCGGCTTAAAAATGATTCGCCCACATTTGTCAATGTATATAATCACCAGCGCCGCCAGCAATAAAAAAAGGGGGGGGGATCATTTTTTTCATTGAATTACTGTACCACTACTAAGAAGGCTTTGTCCAGACCTATTAGTTTATATTGAAGAATAAGTGATTTGATTCCATTGTTGCACCATAGTCAGATCGTAATTCAGAAGTGTTTTATTGCCTCTGCAAGACTAGAATTGTTACTGCTAACCACTGCGCACTGATTAATACGGGAAGTAAAATCGCTCACTTTTTTTCTTGTTATATACTTTTCTGCAAGTGTGCAAATGAGCGGTAAGCACGGTAGATGGCTTGATGACACACTTTTCAGGTGCAGAGCGCTAATGCACTCTTTGTGTATCATAGAAAGAATGTAACAGCGATTGATCATATGTTGCATTCGGTTGTCTGAAGTATTGGGGGCAGTCAGTTCAACCCAATGGCAATACAACACGGCAAGTTACTGTACCCACGCAGCGGCAGATTATATAGTAAGCTACAACCTATACTTAAGTACGAAAATTATAAATAAAATTATCATTAATTAAGTTATTCATCTCTCGCCGCATTTACTGGCAATTTGATCATGCTGAAGCTAAAAATATTTGAAACAAAGATACCACAGTACAATAACTTTTTTAAATCTGTCTCTTGGAAAGAGGGAGGGGTACTGGTCCCCCTAATCCCCTCCCTTGGCTGCACCGGTGTATATAGTGTCTGGATAATTTGTGTTGTATGATATACATATAAAATGTTTGGTTGGCGAAGATTTTTTTGCTTTGTTGGCAATGCATTTGCACTAATGATATACTGGCAAACATTAACTCTTAACACTTAAAAATTAAAGTAGAAGTATCGGTTATGATGAACAGTGAATTGTTACGCAAAGTTAAGACAATGGCCAAGGCTTGCTTTTGTCTCTATTTTGTTTCCTCAGATGCAGGATGTTTTGATATTTTGGTTGCACATTTGCAGCAATGCAAATTAGATTGACAAATGAGAAGCTTGCCATCAACCTTTATATTTGTCAACTACTTGCAACAATGTCTCCTGTAAATTTTTATTATGGTAGTGTCTAGAGCATTGACAGGCTTTTTCTTTTGAAATTGCTTTTTGTACACACCGACATCTGAGCTACATTAACTTTGGGTCTCTAACCTCATCTCCAATCTCCCCACTTGTAACTCCACTCTAATATTTCTTTTTGTTTTTTTTTTTGTTTCAAGTTACTGCTGAAGGCATTGTACCTGCTTGCCACCAATGTCATGCAAAGAAACAAACAAGCAGTTTGATGCAGTAGCCACCAATGTCATGCAAAGAAAACAAACAAGCCGTCTGATGCAGTAGCATTTTGATAATGAAACTGGGTCCACTGCTCTAGACACTACTTATTATAGATACGGTGCTTGGCTAATGATAAATGCTTCAATATGCAGGAAAACTTCCATTAATTTTGTGAAAATTTGACTGCTTTGTAATGCTACGTGTGATCAAAAGAAAGTTGAAATATGTAAACAAACTACCAAGTTTGCGTCTTTTGATTGCAAATAATCAGTTCATGTGAAAGTACTACCTGCTCTGTGTTGAACTGATAGTAAAAAAGACGTTTTTGGAGTTGTCTCTTGACTACTTTTAACTCAGTGTGAGATGACATCCTACAAAAAATACAAAGAAGATGTGGATATAGATTCAAATAAGACGTGCAATTTTCAAGCAGAATTTGGTGCTGAAGATCGAATAATATGTGAAAAGAGTGGAAATGATTATCAGTGTTGCTTTTGTTATAAACAAAGAAGTTTTTATTTGAATGGATATTGTAAAGAAAATCCTATTTTAAAGTTGGAAAAACAGAAACATAAAATTTTGGTGAAATCTTTGTTTACAAAAACAATGAGGAGATTATGCGATAAATTTCTGAAAAAAAATGTCTGGTTCTGTATAATTTCTTATCAATATTTGTTTATATTTCTGTTACTTTTTCATCTTCCTGTCAATGTTTTTGCCATGCAGCCATCTTATCAATGGTTAGTAAGAAACAATGTTTCATTTTCGCAAAAATCATGGGCAAAAGATGTCAAAAATTGTACTTTGTCATTGTCTCACAATTCAAACATGATATTTTGTGATCCAAATAAACTTTGTCAAAATAGAACCATAATTTTGCGAAACAAATTATCTTTATCAACTGAGTTGGATTATTTTTTATCTCCATCAACTCCAATGGCAACGTCACTTCCATTTGATAATTTTACCAAGTTAAAGACTTATGGCAGAATTTGCAACGATCAATGCAATACACTTCCGTTAAATACCCCATTATTTTGTGACCATCTACCCCTAGCAGTTTTGTTAAATAGTGGAGAAGTTTTACAAAGCTGTAGCAGCAGATGGACAAAAGTTTTACATAATGATGCTGAAGCAGAACAAAACTTCATCGATTTCAAAACGATTATGGATCATTATGCCACTTTTCAACATTATACTGTTCAAGCTAACAAATTTGATTGTTTGGTAAGTTTGATGTATATGTAATATTCTTTTTACATTTTTTTAAAGTTGATTTTCCCTGTCCACACTCCACATGTTTAGCGTAAGTTATTCCAAAAGTCTTTGGGCTTTCTGTATCATACCGGTAATCAATTTTTTGATAGCATAACCAAAACAAGTGATTTTAGTTTTGACTGCTTTGCTTGCACTGTTCATGATGACAGCTGAATCTATGTTGTTGAAACGTTCAGTTTTAAGAATTACTGTGTCCTATTTTTCCTCCCATATTTATTGTATTCCGCAGTTAAGTTTGCAGTGTTGTTTCTAGTTTTATTAACTGTAATCTAGATGCATGTTTACTGTCATGTTCATGTGCTAAACGTAATTGCTACGCGATGAATGACGTAAGAGCATAAATTGACTTTCTATACATTCGGTTTTTGAGAAAACAGCTTGCACAGGTAACTGTTTAACTTAACACTGTCGTCTGTATCTTATAAATAATTCATGGCAAGCTTAAGCAAGTTCCCTAGTTTTGTCGTAGGCTATTGCTTTTTGCTTGCACCACGACAGAAAACGACAAGTCAAATGATTGGATTTTCTTGCGTGACTTTGTCCAACTTCGTTTAGCCGCAACATTTCGTTCAACTTTATAAGTCTTGAAATATGTTATAATGACTTGCTTCTCTTGAATTATGGATGAGAATTTTCAATCTTATTTTCTCCCATCTTCTTTAGCTCTTCTTGTTATTGATTTACAAGCTATATTAGATGTTTTATCGCCCTCGTTTCCTTGCAATGGCAAAACTTTTAGAAAAAGCCTCATCGTTTTGGTGAAAAACATCATTTTTGCTTTTAAGCTCCATTTGGATGATTGATTTCCATACACCCTAAACATTTTCACCCATTTTTCTATGCACTTCGCAATGAAACTGATTTTTTTCTGTTTCTGGTAAAAATTTTCCTTAATTTTTATGTTTGCGTTGCCCTTGATATTTTCAAACAGTCGCTTAACTCCGTCCTTAAATCTTAATCACACATCTATCGGTGCAGGAGGTCTGGGGTTCGATTTTCGAGCCATTCAAATCGGACACAGTGTTGCCAAGGTTTCGCCACCCCTGCGACGTTTCTGTGTTGTCTACGCGCTAAGATGCGGAAATGGGCCCCGACACTCGTTACACGCTTCGTGGCAATGCCGCGAGTTTAACGAAGATTGGATTTTGATATTAATTGAAATTAAATTTTGACAACCTTTTCTCGTCGCTTTATTCATTGTAATTTAGTTCCTGACCCTATTCGTATTTGTTGTCTCTAATTTGAGA
Source organism: Trididemnum miniatum (assembly GCA_964006365.1). Lineage (NCBI taxonomy): Eukaryota > Metazoa > Chordata > Ascidiacea > Aplousobranchia > Didemnidae > Trididemnum > Trididemnum miniatum. Next base: position 3,681,166 of record OZ023250.1, read on the forward strand.
AAAATCAAAAACTTTGGGTAAGTTTTATTAAAAATTGCCAGCTGGAGTAATGATTTTCGGCCAAATTTGAATCATAGTGTTAAAGCAAAAAGCCAGATCAATCTTCCTGAGACCCTTGAAAAGCTTGGTCAAAATTTCATAAAAATCGAGTTTGGGTAAATATCTTAGCTAAAATCTTGGACAGAACCGCGGTTCATGGCAACTTAACTTCTTTTGTATAATGGTTCCAGAGTGCTTTGTCCACGTTTTAGGAAGTTTTTATACCTTCTTATACTGTTACTGATAGGAAACTAACATTGAGTTGCCTTTCGCATGCATTTTCGTCTTTCACAATACAGCTCAGATGGCCTAGTGGATGCAACGTCTGCCTGTAGAACTGTGCACTCTGATTTGATTCCGAATCATGTCAAACCAATGACCTAAGAATTGGTATTCACAGCTTCCCTGCTTGACGTTCAGCATTAAAGGGGCAGTGTCGAGAGCAAGCCGGCAAGCTCGCTTGCTGTGCCGATGGGAAAAGCACTTACGGAATTTCTTGTCTTAAGTGGTAGACAGGTGGTCAGCAACTCCTGAGCGAGCTCGTTCTAGCGCTTTGATCACTTTCTCGTGATAGGAGGATAAACATGCAAGCGAATACAAACTACATACATGGTCTCATATTCGAGACATGAATGTGTTAGTGGCTGAGGTTGTTCGTCAGATTTTAAACGACTTGGTTTTTGTGCAAGTTTTTGGGACGACCTATTCGACTTGGGTATGTTGATTTTTTGTTTTTTCATCAAAACTAGTGCAGTGAAGCCGAAACTTTTGCCTCAAAACAAAGTCATTTGTCAAGTTTGAGTAGTCAGTTCTTTGAACTCTGTCCTGTTTGTGGAGTTTTTATTGTAACTTTTAAAAAAGGTTAAAAAATGGTGTGATTTCGGAATATTTCACAAAAGATAGGGGAGTAAATTAGCGTAAGGAGAAAAATAAAGCTGCAGTAATTCATAAAATTGGTTGTTGCGGCAACACAGCTTCTGCTGCCATCATCAGCAGTGTAAGCAAAGCGGTGCAAACTGAAGCTTACACTGCTGATGGTGACAGCAGAATCTATGTTGTCGAAACGTCCGGTCTCAAGAATTGCTGTAGCCTGATTTTTCCTCCTTGTGTTAGTGCGATTGTTTTTATGACAGTCAGAACTGGTATCATAAATTTGTTGCATTTTCTTGTATCCTTCATTGACATGGGAAAGAAGTGATTTAATATATCAAAAAAAGTAGATTTTTTTGAATATTAGAAATAAGATATATATTACAGTTCAATTCATTCTCGCTACCTAACTATGCAGAAAGTGTCATTGACCCCCAGAGAGATTGCGTGATTATTCAATGGGAGTTTACAAAGGGTCATACTTCTCAATCATTAATCAGTTAGTTTTGAATGGGGTTATGGCGTGTGAAATTTAGAAGAGCGCTGATCTACAGCAACTGCCGGTGTGAGAAATAATTTGGATTCTCAATAATAGGCTGAGTTTGCAAGAAATGAAACTAGCGCTAAGCTTGGCAGCTAGTAGGTCCTTCAACCCGTTGATGTTGCTCTTAAGTGAACTGGTATCGAGTTTTCATGGCCAGCTTAGAATGACTGATGAGCGTCATATATTTTTAGTAGAAAGTGAACACGTTGACCTGGCTTTGTTTTCTATATCTATTTTACTTTATAAAATCGCGATTGCACTTGGCTAATGGCAAAAGGTCGTTGCTTCTGTGTTTCGTGGAAGGTTTATTGATTTTGCGACCGGTCGTAGTGACAAAAAGCGTCAGGAGTAAAGAGACGGCTGGTAATCACAGCATGCGCCACTTTATCTTTGAAAAACATTGTTTCCAAACTCTTTAGTTTCTTCATATACATAATATGCGCGATAAATCGCTCTGAAATGTTAGTTAGAAAAAAATTTCACACAGCGTCGAATCAACTGTGAAGATTGTTTTGGCTTGATGCACATACACTGGCCAGCTGACGTAGTAGGTGATAACATTGTTATCGGCGCGGGAGGTCTGGGGTTCGATTCCCGAGCCGGTCAATTCGGCACAGTGTCGCCAACGTTTCGGCACCGCTGCGATGTCTCTTCGGAGCTGTATTGCTCCGAAAGCGGTAAGACCCGCGGATGGACCCCGCTACTTGTTACATGCCTCGGCGTAATACCGCGAGTATAGTGTAAAGATTACAAGTTTTTTTATCTACCTACCAATAACTTAACATGACAAGTTGATACTAAATTATGAAGTTTTCTGCTGAATGGTTGGGGATGAGTGGTGTGTTTTTGTCACTTCAAAATCCAGCGTGATCACTAGAATGTTCAAAAATCTTGATGTTTGTAAGATGTAGACGCATCGCATACAATAAAAGTAATCATAAAAGTTAAGTCAATTAATAATGCGCTTAACTGGACCAGGCTGTTGTTGTAGTGGTTCAAGATATCGCTGATGGCGCTAGAGCTCTGGGATTCGATTTCGGGACCGGTAAAATCGGACACTGTCGTCAACGGCTCGCCTCCGCTGCAACGTTTTTGTGTTGCCCTGGCGCTATGCCGAGCACGGACAACTGACCGCCATGCAAACTGACCGCCAAAAACAGCTCCGTGCTCTGTATCGTAGCGAAAATGCGCTTCGTGCGCTGAATAATTTGACAAGGCTCGAAAACAGGCTCACAGTGGGGAGTAGGTTCGGTTAGTTAGAGTTATGTTCGGTAGGTTAGAGTTTGGTTCGGTAGGTTAGAGTTAGGTTCGGATGGGATTAAGGGTGGTTAGGTTCGGTTGGGGTTAGGTCCAGTTAGGGACGGGTTATGTTCGTTCAGGATTTGTTTTAGTTCCACGTGGCGAAAGTTCTTGTTAATAAATTAGGCGTTTTTGGCGGTCAGTTGTGTACCGCGCTATGCCGCAGCGACGTATCTCGCCACTCGTTACGTGCTTCGACGTATTTCCGCAAGTATGATAAAGATTTAATTTTTGCTTTGCAGAGCTCATACAAGTTATGGATATGTTCCGTTTATCACACTGTGCACAGTTTCAATATTACTTCTTGCGCGTGGACTAGAGAAAAACCTTGTCCGTCTTTGTGCAGTCATGTTCAAGCTTCCTGCCCGTTTTTTCGTATCGGCAATAAATCCAAGGTTTTAGGTTCCCAGCCTGTATTTTTATGTCAAGGTAACACTGTTGTATTGTAAAAGTAAATAAATTGCAAGTCTTTTGTAAAGCAAAAGATTCAGTTAATAGCTTAATTCAAGATTTCTATCGCTTTCCTTAAACGCAGCCATACGTAGAGTCACAGCATCCTTTGAAATATCTTAATACTAGTAGTAGTAGTGTCTTGTATTTCCGCACCGCCAATACCATAGAGAATACGATGAAGGAAATATAACAGCGGTACAAGGAGAGGGAAGAGGCAACAAAACGATTAATGTTATGGCATGCAGGTAGAAGAAAAGGAGTTGAAAAAACAAGAGCATGTATGGCTGCAACGCCCAGGTCGAGAGCAGAGATTTGCTTTAAAAAGAAAGTCGGGAGCAGAAATTGTGAACGTGACTTATGCATGTCATAGTTTCTTCGCCTGAAAGTAGGCTATGACATGCTTAATTCGCATTTACAGCTAAAATATTTCAATGAATGCTGTGATAGCTTTGTGTTTTATGAGAAGCTCTTGTGATTTTGAAATATTTTGGGTTTCGTCAAGTTGTTTGCACGTCAAATCAAACCTTCATTGTACTCACCGTATTACTCCGAAGCGTGTAAGGAATGGCGAGGTCTTGTCCCCTGCTTAACGCTCTGACAACACAGCTCGTAAGAAACGTCGCGGCGGTGGCGACATGGTGCCCGGTTTGACCGCCTCTGCAATCGAACCCATAATCTCCCTCCACCCGCTCGAGATGTTATCCACTACAGGGAGACTGCTAGGTTGCGTTCGCAATTTATTCAGCACGCTTTTGAAACATGCTTCAAATGCGGTTGGGCTCCAGCGAAAAATCGATCCCGTTACAGAAAGATTTGTACCCTGCGTTTGATAGCGCCAGACTCCTTCGTTGACATTAATACAAAAGAGCAACGAAGAATTACCCAAATTAATTATTCGCTGAACTAAGGGTGGCTGCTTGACTCGATGACCCTGAGGTCCCTTCGCAGTCTCCCGTCCATTGTTATTTATATTTGGTGGTCTTTGTTTAGTGTGTTTTTTTTCTTGTTATCCTGCTATTTAATAGATGAATAAAAAATCAATCAATTATTTGGGCTATGCAACACTGTATGTTTGCTTGTTACAGCTTCTCCAAAACTTTCTATTTTGTGAGATAATCGCTGAAAGTTTGTTATAATCATGTAAAAAGCTTACTGAAACTAAACTCGGGAGAAGGTAAATCAGAAACAAGAGTACAGTAATAACGGAGGAATTTCGAAATCCGTATGTATAGTGAACATCGGATTAATTTCGTATTAATATTGCCGGTCCCAAGTTGCCCGTTCTTAACAAAGTTACTGAAGCAAGATTTACTTGTGCAGGTTTGAGTGAATTGGACACTCGTCTTCAACAGGATAATTGCTATAGTGTTGATTGCTATTACGACGGTACAATTGAAAGTGAACCATCGAATTTTACTGCTCTTCATCCTACTAATTTTTCGCCGCTTCTCGAAGGTGCTTTTTATACGTCCCTGCTTTTTCTTCCTCTTTTTTCGCTTGCGTTCAGCTCTTTCGTTTATTAGTTTTACTGTTTTTATTGTGTTGTCAATCATTCATATTTCCAGCGGTGCTCCACCCATTAGATTTGCACTAACATCATGAAAACTGTGAGTTTAGACGTTCTGTGTTCCAACTTGCTACTCAGCTATCACAGCAGCTTTGTAGTGGTGAGCATCAGAACTAAATGAAGATGAAGTAGGAAAAATAAAGCCACCATAATGCTTAAAACTGAACGCTTTGACAGCATCGATTCAGCTGATATCGTCATAAGCAAGCTTGTTTAAAACTCTCGGTTTTGCACCGACTTACACTACGGATGATGATAGCTGAATCTATGTTGTCGAAACGTCGATTTTTAAGAATTATTGTGGCCTTATTTTTTCTACTTAAGTATTTCTAAGTTAAGATGTTTATTGGCTTGAGCGCTCGCCCTTTTGTTGGTTCCATACGGACCTTGTGAACAATATTACAAAAATTAGAATCCTTGCATTTTTTTTCAGGGGATTTTTGTGATTGTTTTTGATGCTGAAAGTAAAGAAAAGTTGCTTATTGATGAAGTAGAAATTTTGCTTGCGTTTGCCATAAACAAACCGTTTTTTTTTACTGGATGGCTACCTGACTCGATGACCTTGCGGTCCCATCACAGCCACCCTGTTGCTGTAATATGTTTTATCTGATAGTAATGTTCTTAATATATACCGTAGTGTAGCAGCAAATAAGAAAGCTGGAGTCTGAGTCTGAAAGGTTTCCTTGTGCCGTAGTGGCCTTAGGAATGTACAAGCTTTGCAACAGAAAGCGACACAACCCCCCCTCCCCTTATGGGTTATTGCTAAAAATCTTCTCCCCCCAAGTGATTTATCGCTTAAAATATTCAGAATATTTGCGTTGTATTTCTACTTTAAACAGCTTCCCTTGTGTAAGAATGTTACTGTTCTAATAAGGTGGAAACTAAGATGTCCTCCAGCACGTTCAACTTAATCTCGTCCTAGACCAGTCAAATGGTCAATTAAAAGCCACGGATGCGTCAGAACTGCTTTTTTCAACCAAGCCGACGTGCATGCTGCTAACTTTAATTTCTGTTCACAAAAAAAGTCACAAACATGAAATGGTATATTTTTAGTTTGAGAAATATCCGTCGTACTGGCTGTTAGCTCGGTTGCTAAGCACACAGGCTATTGGTGCGGGAGGTCTGGGCCGGTCAACTCGGCACAGTGTCACCAACGGCTCGCCACCGCTGCGACGTTTCTTCGAAATTGCGTAGCTCAGTCGCGGAGATAGGCCCCGCCACTCGTTACACGCTTCGGCGTAATACCGCGAGTATCGTGAAGATTTGAATTTAATTTTAAATATCATCCATCGTTAAATGAACTTTCTAGATTAAGTTATTTTGTTGTGTTATTTTTTTAAATGAAACAGTGTATAATTAAATTGTATTTTTGTGAAACTCGAGAGTTTATTTTGTCGTTTGCTGATCAGCCGTTTATTGACGTGAAATTACAAGTTCTACATGTAATTTGTATCGCTTTTTGAAAATCCATCTATTGCTGTTAGAAAGCATTGCAAATGTCCTTGCTTTTTTCTTCGAGCGTCCATCGATTTTTGCATCGATCGATTCGGCTTTCGTTCGCTGCTACAATCACTTGGGCGTCTATTTTCACTTAACTTCGCTTGCTCACTCATAGACATCGCAATCACATATACGCGCTGCTAATGGAAAAGATTATCTTTTAAAAAACATAATACAGCTTTGCAATTTGTGTCTGAACTCGTGTTGATTTGTGTCTGAACTCGTGTTGATTTGTGTTTGAACTCGTGTTGATTTGTGTCTGAACTCGTGTTGATTTGTGTCTGAACTCGTGTTGATTTGTGTCTGAACTCGTGTTGATTTGTGTTTGAACTCGTGTTGATTTGTGTCTGAACTCGTGTTGATTTGTGTCTAAACTCATGTTGGTGAATATTTGAGCTGAGCTATAAAGATTGCAGTTAAGCTTTTTGTTGAATTTGCTAAAGGTGATACCAGGATTTTACGGAGGGCCGCCTAGTGTTTAGTTCGCCAATGGGTGCTTGTTTTCGTGGGCGTTTATGCGGTGCTATGATTTCGGTTGAATCAAAATCAAATCTTCATTATACTCTTGGCATTACGAGGAAGCGTGTAACGAGTGGCGGGGATCATCCCGCCGCTAGGCGCCTGTGCTACACAGAAACGCCGCAGCGGTAGAAGTTGTTGTCGAATTTAGGTTGAATACTTGATAACATAACGCAAGTTAATTTGTAAAAGCTTTCTACAGATTGCTTTGTTATTACTGTTTTTGTGCACTGCTAATTGGCATTCATTAAATTGATAGTCTGCGGCTCTAGTTTGGCCTTTACGATTTTGATATCCGACATTTCGTTTGTGTTTAGTTGCATATTAGTCGATCCTATCACGAGCAGCGCTATCTTGAGCGTGTTTAGGAGTTGTCAGCTATCTGTCTACCACGCTGAAATGGGGGAATCCGTTTAGAGCCATTTCCAACGGCTAAACTTGCCGGCTTGTTCTCCACACTAATTTTCTTAATGCTGAGTGTCAAGCTGAGAAGCTATGACAACAATTTTAAAGTCTTGGTTTGGCCGGACTCGGAATCAAATCAGTGTCTGCAGCTTCAGAACGCTTTTACTCTCGCCATCTGAGCTTTTGGATGCTAATTTGTCGCAAAATTTAATAATTGTTTCAATAAATGTGCAAAAACCTTAGATTTTGCATTCGGAGAATATTATTGTAGCATGGTTTACTACCGATAAATCCTCAAAAATTTTTCCGCCCAACGGCGCTACAGGGCTTTGGTTAAGCTACCGAGCTAAGTATTTAAACCGCCACTTTCTGTGTCGACTACGGCAAGTTTGATTCCCTATAAATTTACGCTGGGATTGCAAGACTAGTGATGTAAAAAAACAGTTTTTTTTGCACTTGTTTTTTTTACCTCGTTTTTTTTGTTTTTTTTATGTTTTCTTGTTTTTTTATTCATGTTCCTTCTTGAAAAATTAAAACAAGTTTGTTTTTAATATTAAGCTTAGCAAGCTGCATCAAATCGTGTTAACACATTGAACATGACTGTAGGTCGTATAGTGATATTGCTTCATTATAGTTTGTGGAGTAGTGCGTATTTAGCTTAAAGCTTACCATATGGGCTTATTTTGCGATTTGCACAGTTTTGCCGCACTAAATTTTGAGTTGCCCCAAAATATAGCTCAACCACAACGTTGTGCCATTGAATGTTAAATCAGGTTAAATTATGGTTTAGGTCCTTATTTGACCTACTTAGCTTGCTTGCGCTTTGGAAGAGTTAGGGTCAAAAACAAATGTAAACTAGGCCGGAGCCTATTTTCTCTACAAAAACTGGAAAAACTACAGACACTCATTAGATGAACGGGGAAATACTGTGCATTAATGTGTACTATCGACCTTCGCTTATCCACAATTTTTGTAATCTACCGGAATCTATTGCGATTGTTCTTTTATATTTCTTATTCTTTGCATTGTGAGATTAAAACTGGCAACACCTTTCTGGTAATCGGTAACAACAAGCATGCAATCTATGATGGATTTAGGGGGCGAAAAGGTCCCTCCTTGTACTCTCAATTCGATCCATCACTACAAGAAGACTTAGCAATATCCTACACATCATGGCGGCCAATACTCATATTTAGTTTAGAATCGGACTCGAATCTTTTCAAAAACAAGTTTGTTTTCAAAAAAACAAGGTATTTTTAGCTATGTCTTTTTTGTAAAAAAAACACGTTTTTTTAAAAAAAACAAAGCCAAAAAAAACGATTTACATCACTATGCAAGACTTGTGGGTTGACATTGAGATGCATTACTGCCATCGCACATGGAATTGGCCGAGCGTTTGGCGTATTGGGCTACCAAACTGTCACCTGCGCGCGGTACCGCTGGGCAACGTCGCTGAACATTGACTTCGCGGGTTCGATGCTCAACTAGGTTATCTTCGATGATGCATATACTTCACTAATATAAAAACTTTAGCAACAATTACATGGGTTAAAACAAAAATGTTAGAAAAAAAAAATTAATGCAGTAATGATCTGCAGTCAAATAAGCAGCAGCTTTACAACCACATATAGTGTCATAGAATTGCATAACGTACCGGTATGTTTCTCAACCATTGCGTTTAAGTTTTAATAGTTTTCGATGATATGTTCGGCTCCTGCGTAATTGTGCAAAATCAGAGCTCTTTTACGGTTCTACAGAGCGGAACAGCGCTGTTTCGAGCTATTAGCCCTCATTTGCGTACTCAGGTTAAGGTACATTTACTCCGTTCACGTGTCTAGTTTAGTACTAGGAAAGGCCCACGGGTATTTCTGCATCACAAAGTTAAATCACTTGTTTTAATTATGACATCAACAAACTGATTACCGGTATGATGCAAAAAGGTCATGCGCCTTTAGAACCAATTAAACTAAAAATGTGAACAGGGTGATTCTTCAAATTGATTGACGTTAAGCAGGAGTAAACAAACATCTTAAAAGATTGTTCCTGCTTAACAACAATTAAACCTTAATCATAGCCGAGTAGGAAAAATCTTTTTTTATAAGGCAGTAGCTTTGAAGTTCTGAACTAAAACTCAACACAATATGTTGAAAAATAATAATTACGCGCCGAGCAGACCTCAATTTCTGCTCCAAATCTTGATAGTGCTTTTCAAATGCACCAAATTTTAGTCGCATAAGATTTATTTACTATTTGCTTCATAAAATTGCGCCTATAGCAGTCGCAATTTGGGCACAATGATGTGCAGACACATTGCGTCATTATGACGTAATAAACAACGACGAAATCAAAACAATCAAGAGGTAAACAACAGCACCTGACGTCGCACCAATAATGAATGAATCAAAAACTCATCAGTTAGCGCCTAAAGTGTTTTAACCATCATAACGGTATAAGCTATATGATGTCGTTTAAAAATTTGTCAGCTTCTTGAACTGTGCGATTGAAAATTATAACTGAAAAATGGATCGGTCATAGAAGTTCGGCATCGTAAAAATCACAGTGACAAGCAAGCAACCAGTTCGCCATTACCCGCAGCTCATACACAAGCACTTTTCGACAAGGTGCAAACTGTTGTGAGAGAAAAAAGGTGCAAAGAGCAGAAGGCCTATAATTTCAAAATGTTATGAATACGCATTTCGCTTTTGTTTAAAAAATGTTCAAAGATAAAAGCCCATTGTGAGAGAAAGGGAGCTTCTACACGACACTCAACACAAAATCGATTGTAGCAAACACATAAAGTATAAAAGACAATCTTGCTAACAAAAGACCTATATCATTGTTTCTATAAACAAAGACAAAATAAAGTTTTGATAAAGGTGACCTTCTTAGCTTTTGAACAATCGTTTTATCGCATTAATAAAAGACAATTTATGTCTGCGAAATGGATATTGATAGGAAAGTTAATACCAAGCTTACACTTCTTTGGCAAATTTCAGTTACATTTTTCTTTTGAAAGGCATTTCATCGATTTTTATATACAAAGTGCAATATATTACTTGACACAGGACTCTTAAAACGATGATTGAATCAATTTTGTCTAAGGAACATTGTAATATTGAAAGTGGTTATTCATAGAAATATCACAACAAAAAAACGGAACTAGTTAATAAAAAAGCTGTCATGTAACACTAGTGGCGTCGCAGACAAGCAAGGTGTCACCACTGACCACTGTGACCAAATGCAAAAGGCAAGAAACTGTTTGCGAACGTTTTTCAACAAATCGATTGTCGTCAAGCGCACAACGCAGCAGATATAAGCTTATGTAAAAAGCACCATTTCATTTTCAAATTACAAGAAAAAAAACAGAAGTGAAACTTAATATCAATGGCATGAAAACACGCAGATAGTTGCTTGAAAGGCATTGAAATGGAAACGACAAGAATAAACACATAAACATGAATTTCACGAGCCACTACCCCACTATCTTCGGTAGAACAGTTCTGGTAGAAGAAACCGCAACTGGTACGTCCTTTGTTTTATTACTGCCTGAGTGGCGGGTGTATCCTTCATTGGGTCTACTTGCTTGCTGTACCGGTGGCTTAGGTAAGCGTCTGCGTAGCCATGCGTGTCGTAAAGCCTGTGCTGGGGTCAGTCGAAGGCCAGGATCCCATTCTAGACAACGTTTGAGGAAGTCCAAAAACAAAGGTTCATCACAGCCTTTCAGTGCACTGGTCCAATCTCTCTGGCCAGGAGGAGATCGCAATTTCCCTCGGCGAGATCGACCAGGGCCCAACACGGTGCTTCCATCCGGAAGAGTGGTGACTTGGCAGTAACGGGGGTTGCCTTTTGAGTTAATAAAATTTTTAGCGCGTTTAGATTGGTCTAAAATTCGACGAGGAGGCATTCCCAGTAGTTCTATTGCGCAAGCTAGTTGATCGCCCTCGTCTTCACCAGGAAGTAGAGGATAACCGGTGAGTAATTCCGCCAAAATACAACCGAAACTCCACATATCAATGGGCATCCCGTATTTGGCGCCAAGGATCACTTCTGGGGCTCGATAAAACCGTGATTGAATGTAAGTGTAAACTCGCTGATGTTCGTAACAAGACGAACCGAAATCGATTACCTGCAAGCAAGAACGCATCATTTAGCTACTTACCACTAAAGGCCCGTTCTCACTGTACTTATTCGAAGCATTTACTCACTTACGACCAATACAATAAAAAACATCAAATCTTCGTCACATTCGCGGTATTACGTCGAAGCGTGAAACGAGTGTCGGGGCATCTTCGCAGCTAAGCGCTAGGGCAACTCCGAAGAAACAGCGCAGCGGTGGCAAGCTGTTGGCAAAACTGTGTCCGATTTGACCTACCCGGGAATCAAACCCAAAACCTCTTGCACCGAAAGCGATGACTTTAACCAATTCGCTATAAGTGGGTACCAGAAAATAACAATGGATGGAACTGCTTAAGAGCTCAAATGTGCATAGTGTAGACAGGACTTTGTTCATCAAAGGTACACAATACGGTACTGCTGTACACTGCTCCGTAGTTTGTAGAATTGAATCGTTCGTTTTTCGAACAACTTAGTGATTGTTCTACATATAAACGAGTTCTTCAGACCAAGTGAAACTTGATCTCAAACAAGAGGAACATCGCGTACAATTACAAACTTTTAATTCATAAAATACATGTAGAAGGACTCGGAAACATCACAATTGGTTGACCTGGCCGTAAAGTTATTTTGAAAAGTGGTAAAACATATTGTCTTGGCAAATTTATCATGTTTTGCATAATGCAAGTCTTTAGGTAAGTTGCGGATCCTTAGTATATCAAAAAGAGTTGCTACAGTAACCTAACCCAACTGTATCATAACCCAGGCTTCTAACCCTGCTCTACAGAACATAAATAGTTTTTTCCGCAATCAAGCAGAACTTCTAACTCAATGTTACAACTTTCACACACAGAATGACATCAGAGAACTGCGTACAACCCAATCAAACTTCAGTCGTAGTGTCACCAGTTTGTTCAAAACGAAATGAATTGAAATCTCAAAGCATTCTATCTCACCATTCATCAATTTTCTACAGTAAGAATACTGAACCAACTAAGCATCACCCCGTAACATGCGATCAAAAGGCAGTGGGAACACCCAAAATGGGGCACAGTTATCAACACGTGTTTTAACGACCCCACTAGAGCTACAATGCATTGCATGGCTTGTCTTCTCATATAGCATTTCTGCATATGGCAAAAAGAGTACGTGCCGCCTCTACCAAAATCAATCTAAAATACGAAACGTAAAGTCCACTTACTTTGATTCCCGATCTACCTTGCTGCTTCAGTAAAATGTTTTCTGGCTTTAAATCGCAGTGAATGATGCGATTTCTGTGCAAAGCTTCCATGCATTGTAAGATAGAATGCGCAAACTTTCGGACGAGCTGTAAGCAAAATAATTTAAAAAATTGATTAGATCCGGATCTAATATGATCAGAGATGAGGCAGCTCGAAGACCTGAATCGTTCCATTTTTTTAGCCTAAAGCCCGCAGATTCTTGGCTCTAGTTTCTGCACCATAATTAATTTTTTAATGTCATAATCACCTTTTTTATTTATGACAACGAAAGATGAATGATGACGCAGAAACTAAAACCCAAAACTGTAGGCCTTAGGTCTACAAAAATTGGACACGTGGACAAGGTAACAATTCATTTTTCAAAAATACGTTCTCAAGCTGTTACAATAGTATATGAAATTTTAATATCGGTATATTGAAATGTTTATTTTAACTTTTTACATGAACACAAGGAAAAAGCGTTTAGGAAAAAAAAAATCGTATTTCATGCGCCGAGTCTATGACTGCCCCCGACCGCACATACACAAAATACCATGATTCTACTCCCACTTACTTGCAACGAAAACCCTTGAAACTTGTTCTTCTTTATCAATTCATACAAATTAATACTGAGAAGTTCAAAGGTCATACAAATGTGATTTCGAAAGGTGAAACTTTCCAACATGTGAACGATATTCATGCTGTTATCCTGAAACGAAACCGATTGTAATTCAATTCAGCGTACCAATCTTTCACGTCTGTGCTAAACGAAGCAGAAATCAAAAGTTTGTATTAAAAAAAATACATCATTCAGCAGCAAATTACGTATTTGAATAGTTTACGCGTTCTTGCAAATCTTCCACTTTTCCGAAAATTTATTTTTTGCATTGCCACAGACAACCCGTGTTCGATACAGAGCACAATGTTTCAACCGGGGCGACTAACTCGCGAGCATTCTAGTCAAATTCAAGTTCAGCAAAACTTTTGCACGCTCAGTTAAAGTTCTCCGTTTTTGACTTTGCGAGTTCAGTTACCTTTGCCGAATTTATACTAAGTTCAAGTAATTTTCGTTAAATCAAGGGTGAGTTCAAAACTCAATTATCTTTTTTCGAGAGCGAGCGATTTCGACCTTGCACCCCTGGTACAAAATTGTGTTTTCGCGTTTCCGGAACTAACACTTATCTCAACAACATGTATCGTCGTTTTTTCAACACACAAGCAGCACACACAAAAAGTATCAAGTAGTTGCTGGCAAAGTTAATCTAATTTATCGTATGACGTTTATCATCTTATCCTCGTAACTAATCGTCATCAAGGGATGTAGACAGATAAGTTGGAAGTGTTTATTACCATCTATAGATAGCTGAGTGGCATTGATAAGTAGATTAATCACTAAGACACTGAATCTATATTCGGTCGTCTGCTGCGTCTATAAGGCCAATATGACACTTGACCTCAACACCACATCATCGCGTATCATCGCTCTTTTCTCAATCTATTGCTGACAATTGCTAGTCTCATCCGGTTGGTGCAATGGCAAAGAGACACCGCCATTGCACGAAAGGTCAAGAGTTGGATTTCCGGGTCGTGAGAATCGGACACTGTCGCCATCGCTGCGATGTTTCTGAACTGCCTACGTGCAATACCGCGGAGATGGACCCAACCACTCACTACACGTTTCGGCGTAATATTACGAGTATAATGAAGATCTGATTTTTTTATGATACATGCAATCACACAGGCTCGAAAATAAGGTAGTGTTTGGATTTGTTTTACTTCTTTTCATGTGCAGCTTTAACCCTTTTATTGATATTTTTAAAGCAAAAGAACCGTGTTCAATGCACGGCAATTATAATCGAGTAGAAGTTCCTTAAAAACATGCAAGACGAGTTTGAGCCCAGTAATTTTTCCGAATTTACGCAAGTCCAAGCAAAGTCTAAGCGGTTTGGGCTTATTTCAAGCAATTTTTGTCATGTATAAAATAAGTTCAAACTCAATCAAGTTTTTTCGAGTTCAAAGATTTTTCGAGTTCAAAATCGGTAAAAAAAGACCGAGTTCAACGAGTTCAAGTTTGTAGTCGTGGTTCCATTCCGATGCAAAACCAATGTTATGCTTAGAATTGATTACATAGTATACAAAGTGAAAAAAGCGCATCAACACTACAGCACAAATTGAACAAAGTCAGTCAGTTCTGTCATGAAAGCACAGTGCGACACTAGTCTGAAAAATGAACACCATGGCGCTACATTTCAGTAGTTACATTGCTTGAAACAAGAAGTGATTACAACAAATCAAAATTACATGATGTACTTCAAGTTGAACATCAAAACACCAGGATAGAATAAAAACATTCGACAAGATATAAAAAGATTTGTTTTGATAATGTTAGCAATCAAACAAAATCATTTTTCGCCCGCGAAAACGAGCTGTAATTGTTCTCGCAACTACGTCATGTTGAATTAGCCGAGCTTTTCATCAAAACACAATACTTTCGGTTCCCCGAGGCATTGCTGCTTGTTTATACGCAAATCGAGGCGTTAATTTTAGCAAAATTGACTGCGATCACGTTCATAATTGCGACTTTGGCAAATTGCAAAATGCTTAAGTGCTAAGCTAGAAACAGCGCTCGAATCACAGCGCTCGCCCACTTGATAAAAACAGATAACTCCCGGACCAGTCCAATGAACAGCGTTAGCCTGTCCAGTTTCGGCATCATAATCAATTTTTTGAGGTCCTAATCACTCTTCTTAATTATACGACATCAAAATATTGATCATGATTGAACCAGAACCAGAAAATTGAACTATGGACAGGGAATTAGCCAAAGGCTTTACAGAGCTTCGAAGTTTGTTCCGAAGCTGTGTTGTCCAGGCGCTACGCCGTGAAGATGGGCCCCGCCATTCATTTCACGCTAGGACATAACTAGACCAGTATAATGATCATTTGATTTTTTTTCTTCCATTGCTTATTATGTATGCTTCATGATATATGAATTGTTACAAGCACTTCGACGAACAAAGAAAATCATGTGCCACTTCTGACTTACTTTATCTTGTTTTCTCAAATGTTCAAGGATTCTTATCTCTTCGGCAGCTTGTCGGTGAAATCTCTTTTCGTTACGAACAATTTTTAATGCTACATGTTGTTGTTTTTTGTGGTCGTAAGCTTTGATTACCTAAAAAAGAGTGCCTCGTGTTAATTCTATGTCATGACATGGTTTCTATCAACCGCATGAACATTGAAGCATTTCAAAAAAGAAAATTGCTAATCTTTGATTGTCAGTTGTCAGGCCTTAAATGAGAATTGAACCCAGAATTAAATTTTTTGCGTTTCTATTCCACATTGCTGTTATTTACCTGTCCAAAACTTCCTTTCCCTATCACTTTCAAAATTTCATATCTGTAACATATGTGGTCGTGGGGTACTGTGATGTAAGACGCTTGGCTGTCGTCATATCCGTTATTGTTGCTTCCTCCTACCACTCCGGGTCGTTTCTTCGCAGTGGGGCCGGCGAAATAGATTTGGGGGAAGCTGAACACCTCGTGATGTTCAAACGCGGTTAGTTTGTGCATGTATTGCTTCATCGCTTGCTCGGGAGTCATGTAGTTCAAGTCCGTGCGATCGTCTTTTGACTTTCCAGAAGCGCCTGAAGCGACAGAATGAGCCTCATACAGACCGGAAGTCGAGTTCCGTCGAGGTTGTTGATGTTGGGCCATGGCGCGCCGCGTAGCAGAATCATAACGAGACGCAGTGGCATATAATCCCTCCTTCGACTAAAAAGTAAAAGAGTTTTATAAGTTCAATCGTTGTCTCCAGCAGTATAATGTAATAAAAGCTTTTAAAAAGAACGCTAATTTAACAAACGGCAATTTCTGTTCACCAACAAAGTATAATTAGGAGCTGGAGAGCACAACCGCGCGGGAATTTGTTTTTCACTAATTTTTATCAGTTTTCACAAAATAAAATATTTAGCCATCAGTGTTGTCGTAAAACTACTCACGATAAATTAAAACAAAGAAAGTGTTTCAGCATACAAAATATCCATTAGAAGTGACACAAAATTAATCGTAGCCAGAGAAGCTGCAATGTCTACGCATGCATGCATATTTAATCCGAAAGCCAACCGTTTGCTGATTGGTCGAATCAAAAAAATCAAATCTTCATTATACTCGCGGTAATGTACCGAAGCGTGTAACGAGCGGCGGGTCCATCTCAGCGATTTAGCGCCTGGGCAACACAGCTCCGAAGAAACGACGCAGCGGGGGTTAGCCGCTGGCGACATTGTGTTCGATTTAACATGTACGGGAATTGAACCCCAGATATTCCGCATCACAAGCGCTATCTGTAACAACTGCGCTAACACGCCGTTAGGCTAATTCGTCAAAAGAGAGCAAAAAAAACGAATCTACAGTATATACACCAATATCACTTCAACAAACCCAACCCATCGGAGGTATTAACGTGCATGAAAAAAATTTCGCAATGAATTTGCACTTACAACAATGCCGGTATGACGTAAGTGGACAAATTTAAACGTTGAATTTTGGATATCAGACAACCCATACAACTATACCATCGCCTTTTTATTAAATATACAAATCCACTTTAATTAAATTTACGGCAACTAAAACAAGGTGTGGCAATGCATAAGTACCTTAAAAAAATTTAACTTTTTCAAACAAGTTTATGGGAAGCACTTGTAAGGGAAAAACTTTACACTTAGCCACAGCCTGCAACCCTCAAATAACAATTCAAATCCCAAATGCTTCTTAAGCAGTGGTTCTCAAACCAAAGACAGCAAAGCAGTTACAGGGGAACCGCGAAGAGGTCGTGGAATTGTGATTTGGTATTGATACAGCCTATGTCAAAGGAAAGTGCAGAAAATGCAACTATTGCATTGAACCGAGCATTGAAATTTGAGAATTTTGCTTCTTTTTTCTGCTGCTGAACCAGAATTAATGTTGAAATTTGCGGGGGACTGAGAGTCATTCAAAAAAAACGTAAAGGGACTGCAAGGCAAATTTTTTCAGAAAAGTTTGAGAAACACTGGTTCAAAGTAATATGCAGAGCTGCAGATTTCGTTCATTGTTGCTTCGATATATAGCTTTCCATATAAGTTTAGCAGCAGCAGTAGCGCTTGTTTTAGTAATTTCATGCCGGAGTATAAAATTGTAAAGACAATATTACAAGTGGACTTTTCAACAAAAACAATAAGATAACAGTGAGATCAACACCTATAAGCGAGAAAAATGTGAAGATTTCACAGCAGTCGTTTCGACAATTGGAAGAAATTATAAATTAAAAAAAACTGCCACCAAAAATCTTAAGAACTCTTAGACTTTGCAAAGCGCTGCAAATTGCGTACAATGAAAGGTTTCGAACTACATCTATGTCCAACATGCAATCTAAACTAAAGTGCTTGCAAGTGCAATTAAAAATCACCACGTTCGATTATCACCTGGGTATCTTTAACAGATGGCAACCCTGATCGTTGCTGTTTAAAAGAATCTGAAGAAGGAGCTGAGTAATTCTTTTTCACCTGCAACGCCCCCAAGTGGTTATGGCGTCCCCTAAAAGGCCCATCTTCATGGCGACCGTCAAGCAGTTGGTGGACCTAATTGCAAGATAAGCATTTGTTTATTGAACCGGCCTATGCTTCGTATAAGCTTGTTACAGTAATATCTGTCATTTGGCCAAAGTAAACATCTTAAACTTGCTGATAAATTTTGTACGTACAGTTTTGGGTAAATTTTAACCCTGCACCACCTGAGGGACAGTAAAATAAACACAAGCATAGTTCGTCGCCCCTTTCTGCAACTTTTGTTCAAGATTGCGCTTCAACTCTAGCGTAGCTTTTCGATTCACGATGCAAAGCCAGTTGAAGGCAATGAATAAACCAAAGTTTCGATCACAATTTATGAAGAACATTATCTGTTGAGAGCACTTTACAAGGGCGGGATTAAAACCATTTAGATAAGTTAGCACGTTGGCTGACAGCGTGTGAATATAGGATGGTCCTCCGTAGTTCAAACGCGTATTGCACAAAGACTGACAATGCCCTTAAAATATTTTAAAGTGCTTCAAATGAAATTAAAAGTTACGAGTTTTTTTTCGTGCCTTGACGTCAGCAACTAAATTAACAATGGCACATCAAACAAATAAATAATTAATAAGGTTGCCTACGTAAAAGAACCTTTACCGACAAAAACTACGGCAGGTGTCAAAAAACTAACAGAGTAACATTGAGCAGGCACGGCCAAAAAAATAAAATGAATAGTCATAGCAACAGTTTCGTCATAAAATAATCCATAGATCAGCAGGATAAAATTACCGGTATATTCAATTCATAAAGATCTAGTTTGTTTAATAAAAAAGTGTCAAGAACACGGGCAGCCTTTTTACTTCAAAATTGCTTTTGGCACACCAACACCAAGTTACAAAAACTTTACGAATCTGATCTCCCCACTGGACTACAATACCCCTAATTTTAAGATATTGTCGATGACGTCATACCAGCGTAACACTACCGTCATGCAACGAAACAAACAAGCACTCCCGCGAGCAACGTTTTATTAATGGAAACCAGTTCCTTAAAAAAACAGACGAAATGAATCGAACAAGCATGTCGGCCTGGCGGCAAGTTAGAATCTGGTAGTCCACTGGTTGGAAATATAATAGTTATTTTGTCAAAGGTAACAAAAATCTGTTGTTTCAATTCTTTGTGTACCAATCCGAGTGTTATACCCACACCAATACTATATTACAAAATACATTATCTCTTGATCACAGGTTAACTGGTGAAGCATGCCGCGTCACAGGGTTAAAATTTACACTTTAATGTTGTAGCAACAAGCGAGCGTTGATAAACTTCAGAGAAATCACTAAAGTATGCTCGAATGAGCTGGGTAATTGGAGAAAATTCTCTAGCAAAACTTCAACCGGCCATGCAAACAAAATGAATGCATAGCGCAATATCAGCTGATGCAAAAGCCTTTAGCACGAACACTCGATTTACTTGTCTATAATATGTTACACCGGCAGATTTGCTCAGTTATTAACACAATGCTATCGGTGAGGGAGGTTCGAATCCCAGGTAGGTCAAGTAGGATGCGGTGTCGTCAACGGCTCACTACCGTTGCGACGTTTCTTCGGAGCTGTGTTAACCAGGCGCTAAGCCATGGAGATGGACCCCGCCACTCCTTACATGCTTCGGCGTAATACCGCATAATGAAGATTTTAGTTTATACTTTTCGAGAGCATAACAGGCAAAAATTTCTGCTCATGATTATACCTATGAAATAATGGGTCACATCGATGCAAAAGTTTTTCTAACACTCCAAGCCGCATAGCCGCTGTATTACGAACGTAATTATTCTCCTAAATCGCGCTCATCTTAATCTAGAAACTGGAATTCAACACTAAATTTGCAATATAAATTACGTTGTTAAAACATGTGTTTAAATTATTCACGGGCCAGTATGCGTAATGGATAAAGACATTGCTGGTAGGGCGGAAGTCTTGGGATCCATTCCCGGGCAGGTGACACTGTCGCTAACGGCTAAGAACCGCTGCGACATCATTGCGTTACCCAGGCGTAAAGCCGCGAAGATGGACCCCACCACCGGTTACACGCTTCGGGGTAATACCGCGAGGGTAATGAAGAGATTTTGATGAGTTGTTGAAATCATTTTGGGGGAAATATTTTGTATCTCAAAAGCTTTACAAAGCAAGCAAGGACAAAAACACGATTGAGCGCTGTTGTGTTTAGGACCCTTTCGTCGGAGACGTACATCAACCCTACTAATATACTATTAAAATGACAGGTATGCACCAACATAGCACAAGGAAACCATTGAAGCTTAAAACATTGCCTTAGCATACAACAGTCCCGAGAGTATTCTCCATTTCACATAGATAACGCGTTAAATGCCACTCACGTCAAAACAATGTAAGGTAAAGTTGAAATAGTGATGTCTTTAACCACTACAATGGGGTCCAATATCTAGGCTTATTTGTAACTAGAGTCATTGCAGCGGATAGAAACAAGCGCTCCTCAATAAAAAGAACTGCTCAGAACAAACTGGAGTTGTCGAGGCTAAGAATTCTATTACAAATGTGGTATCTATACAACCGATCTCACTGTCAGAATGAAAATTTGGATTTCCCAATAATAATGACTCGCTAGACGCACTCAAAGAAGCGGAAGACGAATGACTGGATAACAGACTTAAAAACACTGCAACCATAGGCGTAGATCCGACGAGGGGAAGGGGCGGCACCTCCTCGGATCTAGCACCACAGAGGGCAGCATATGTCTTGCCCCCGCGGTACGCTCCAAAAACGAAAGGCAAAATCTTTTATCAAAATATCAAAAAGAAACCATCTTACCTGTAATCCACCGGAAATTTCACTCAAATTTGACACGTGCTGGTTCTTGATTGGTGGCAGTCCGACGTGACCAGAGGTGTCCGCTAAGGTCCTTTGGTGGGGCGCCGGCTGACCATACATGTTGCTAATAATATTTTTGGTCAGCATAACCTTCTCTTTTTCACTAACCATCGCTTAATCCAAACATGCTACTATTTCTTAACCCACCAAAGTCAATTTAAGCAACATGTAACTTAGTCTATTACTATATCTGCAAAAATTTAACATCGATACATCATTGATCATAGTAACATTAATTGCTTTCAATTACAGTAAGCTTTCGCTATGCTTAATTTTGTACAAAAAATTATCTCAGTAAAGCATAAGTCATACTAATACGACGACGAGGTAGAATAGATGAACCGGACACCATAAAACTACCTAATCCATTGAAGCTATCGCTTTCTAAATCGAAGACATCATTAAACCTCGAACAACTAAAAACACTTGCAGGCATAATAACTTGAACTGTATACACTAGTAAGGTAGAAATTAAGTTATTAAAGCGATAATATTATAAGGTTTCACGTAGGAGCATGAATGTTCGCCTCTTCAAGTAATTGGCGGCAACATCAGCTGACATGACATCATGTTGAAAGCGCATGCTACGTCATGGAAAGCACGTTACGTGATGATGACGTCACAGTCACAACAGCTGAGATTTACAAAAAATACCTTTAAAGAGAAATTTGGCGAATGTTAAGCTTGAAACAGATTCACTTCCTCCAAAACAGTCTGAATTGTCAGACATTATAATTAAATACACCGCAATGAAATAAAAGCGCTAACCAAGTCAGCGACAACGTATCTTACGAACTTAAACTACTGAACAGCTGGCTTTTTTCATAGAAGTATCACAGTTGACAAAACGTCTTAAGTTAACTTGAATTAACAAAGTGAAGAACTGATTTTTTATAAAAGAAACGACAATCAGTCTCAAGTCTAAACAATACAAGAGCAATCTTCTTCAGCACACATTTATTGCTCGTCCAAACAATTGCCTATTATATGGAGCGGATCCATACACAAGGTCGTTCCCCTATGAGCAAACATCGTATAAATTCAGCGCTTTTTATTTCAGGAGCGTTTTTTATTGCTTTGCTTAACGGTGAAACCTCACGGTTTGCGAAGCAGATTTAAAGGCCTATTTTTATCGAATAAAAAATATGTGTATGTCAACATATTTGTGACATAGCAGCGGAAATATTTATAACTCTGTAAAACAAATCGGGTCAAAAGCTCACATTATAAACGGAGCACAAACGATGAGCAGAAATTGTGACATTTTTTTTAGACTGATTGCTGAAGAAACCAACCCTTTATGTAAGCTGCTAAAATGTTAATAGCCAAATATTGCTACATTTGTAAAATCGATAAAACTATCTTTGTTGCGATAGTGTACGTTCGGACAACACTCACGAGCTATTTCTCATTAAAGATTGACCTAACGATATAGTAACAAATATCTTTGAAGTTATGAACAGAAACAACCGATTCGCTAATTTTTTTTTTTTTTTGAAGACCTAGATACTAATGACTTGCATAACACTCTGTAACAGGATTAGTAGACTTTTGCAGGTCTTATGTTGGGCGTCATTTTAAGAGAAAGTCAAACATGAGTAAAACAAAAAACGGCTACACTTTGACCAGCAATTTCGTTTCTTGTCTTAACAAGCCTTGATTCAAACCCAATGACAAAAACTGCTTCTATTAAACCAACTAGTAACGCTTTGGTGACAACTTACCGGTAACAGTTTGCAATTAGTTTCGTCTGACCTGTGCGACTCAAATGTTTACGCAGCCCAAACCTTTAACGCCATTTCTGCCAATTTTCTCAAGACATAATTCAACTCATTACTCGCAGATACCAATTTTTTGATTCACTACACGCAAACATCTCCCGACTTACGGTATCTAGTGTACAATCTGGCAACCTCAATAAAACTTCATATCGGCTTTGAGTTTAATGCAAGAATCTGACATTAACTTGAGATTAAAAAGTGGAAAACTTTTACATGAACAAACTGTAATAACAAATTTTGTATTTATGACAAATTACTCAGACAACTATCAGGTTCGAAACAGCTGTGACTGTTGTTCATAGAGGGTTAATGGTGATGTCATTTCTTGAGGCAACTCCCAGAGGACTTGGATAAGTCACAAGCTTCATAATGGTTGTAAATATTTACGCATATATAAAAAAATGCAAAAACGATAATAAACAATAGAACAACGCTCTTAAGACTCCATTGTTTAGTAATAGCGGCAAACTCCGGTTTGATTCCGAGTTAGGTCGAACCAATGACTTTAAAATTGGCATTCACTGCTTCCTAGCTTGATGCTGAGTATTAAAGGGACAGAGTGGAGAACAAACTTGCAAGTTACTTGTTGGTCCGTTAGGAAAGGCACTTAGAGAGAATAGTCCTCTTGCAGTGGTAGACAGGTGGGCGTTAATCCCTCAGCAAGCTCGTTATGGTGCTTTGGATAGCTTTTTGGTGATAGGAAGAAAAAGACGTAGCTAAATACAAAAATACAATTAACTTAAGTCGTCTTGCTGGATATTGGAAAGCTTACCAATTATAAATATACATTGCTGAGATGTTACTTTTTTTTAATATTAAATGATTTTCAAACGACTAATATTTCAAAGAAAAATTGCACATTTTGCCGAGCCACTAGGCCTATTTTAAGTATATATAACTCATAAAGATCAGCATAGTGGACAAAAACATAACAAACCTATATGTGTGTATACATGATTTGACCATGGCACCAAACAGAGAGCTCGATAGCAAGTGCCAGCGCATTAACATAAAACAATTAATTACCAGTATGTCAAATATCATTAAAATTTATGGTTTTACTTCCCCCCTAAAGAGCCTTGGTGACGAAACAGCCTGTTGGGGTTTTTAACGATATTTTAAATACTGGTAATTGATTTGATTGATTGTTTTATGTCAAAAAACCATTGATAAATAATAATGCCAAGAGTGCTTTAAAGATTTAAACAATGCTAATAAAACATAAATATTTCTTTTTACAAGTGTGTTATCTTTGCTTTCGTGTAAAGCTCCAATGTCACTTGAATTACAGCTATGTAAATAGGCATAAAACAACAGCCGCTGCCATACCATAACCCCACAAGCTCAAATAGTTATACATCTCAAAGAAGAACTTAATAGCCTACTAATGAGTGCTATGAGATGCACGTTTTGTCAAAAAAAATGCCAGTATATTAACAATGCATGCAAATCAGTTCCTTTACATCAGCACACAAAAAAGCCGCGTGTTACAGAATATATTCATTGCTCAAATTGCCTAATAACAAAATGAAAACTGGCTACTCAATTTAGTATATACTCGTACATATTGATAATTTATTTTTTTTATTTTTATTTTTTAGTTGCATATTTATCCTCCTATCACGAAAAAGCGATCAATGCGCTATACGAGCTCGCTTAGGAGTTGCTGGCCATCTGTCTACCACACCAGGATGGGGGAATCCCGCTAAGTGCCTTTCCCAACGGCACAACAAGTAAACTTGCCGGCTTGTTCTCCACACTGTCCCTTTAATGCTGAGCGTCAAGCAGGGAAGCTGTGAATACCAATTTTAAAGTCATTGGTTTGACCCGACTCGGAATCAAACCCAAGTCTACAGCTCAAGAAACAGACGCTCTATACCACTCGGCCATATGAGCTGTTAATGTACTGAGATATGTTAGTATTATACTAACCTTATATGCACCACTAATACATTAATGCAAGTTAACTTCACAAACGTAATTACAAGAAAAAAAAAGTAAACACAGTCACAACCAACAAAACAATCACCTATTTTCAGAAATAAAACAAGTTTAACCTCACGTCCTTGGCTAAGTACAAGCATCTTGAAAGTTTTGGTCCGTGCTTCATCATAAAGTAATTCTATAAAGAGCTTAGCATCTAGCAACATTTTTGTCATCAATAATTTATGCTCAAAATGTGTAAGTGGTTTCATTTTTAACATACCTATCCATCATCACAGTTTGGTTTTTCAAAGTAGAAGCAACACAAAAACTATCTCATCAATTTGAAACAAACGCAGTAAGGGTCACCAGGTATTCATTCCGCTCTCTCACAATTTGACTTTCACATAGGCATACACTTGAAATGAAATTACCAGCACAGCTATGCAACATTTCATTTTTTTTACAAACCTCTCCTCCACATTTTTAAAATAGACTACTGTTTGGGCAGTCAATGAATATACAACAATAAAAAGCAAATTTTTTTAATTAAGTCTGTTTTTTTTTTTCTATATATCCAAAAATTCAAAAATAAGCATAATTTAAAAAGTAATATCAAATCTTTAGATCAAACAGGAAATCATTTTCAAATTGGCAAATCAGCTGAACGCTAACCAAGAAAGTTTTCAGAATGACTCCCTAAAAGTGATAGCAGCTTTCTGATGTCAAGACAACAACAAAATAACATCTATAACTATATATGGCATTTACTAGCAGCTATATTTTAAGGGTTAACTTAAAAAATCGATAAGCAATTTTAAAAGACCACCAATGTTTAATAACATAAAACACAACTTTCTCCACTATTGCAGAAGCATATTTTAGGACAATTCTAAGACTATTTCGGTTCCGGTTCCTCAAAACGCCTTACAAAAAACACTGCTTACTCGTATAGCATAAAAAAGCTGCAGCAGCTTCAACTGCTAGCACGCAAAATATTAATATGCATACAAACCAATTTACACATGGTTAATACAAAGTAAAATGACTAAGGAAAACAAAGACACAGTATCATAATTTTCAAGACTGGATGCTTTGTCAACAAACATTCAGCTGTCATCATCACAGACCAGCAATGGAACCCAGGCTGTACAAAACTGAAAGAACTAGAATTTACAATTCCAACTACAAGTCATAGCATAATCTAGCACAACCTGACAACAGGTCAAAATAAGTTGTGTAACCAAAACGCCACCAACTAAAACTAGTAAAAAGTCTGGCAGAATTAAATTAACAAATAAATAAAGGGGAGCAAATTCAGAGTCAATTTTAAGCAATGGTTCATACTTTTGAAAAAGAAATTGATTCAAGAATTACCAAGAGTGCAAAACCACTGGCACTGCTACGGTAAGAATTTACACTTTGGCAAAGTCCACTTCATGGTCAAAATTGTTCGCATAGTCTGTAGTGTCGACACACCACGAATTTATCCAAATGGGAATGACCTTAAGTCCGTTAATAAGATTACATCTAGTCTGTCCCAGTCTAGCTAGAACCACAAGAACAAACTAGGCTACCGATGCCAGTAACCTAAACAGGGGTTAGATCTAGTATCAGCCCTCAGGTTTGACCAGGGTTAGGATTAGGTTTGGTTAGGGTTAAATTTGGTTAGGGTTAGGTTTGGTTAGGGCTAGATTTGGTTAGGGTCAGGTTATAGGTTAGGTTAAAGTCATATATTAGGTTAAGGTTGGCAGATAGAAAAAGCATGGGGCTTATTCTAGATGAGAATCATGAGACCCCCAAAACACAACCCCATAGGCCTATTTAATTAAGGTCTTCTGCCCTGTGCCTGTCCTTGCGATGAAAGCTGTGTCCCATGTTCCAGGTGGTGTCAATAATTTGTAGAATAACTTGCTTTATTGTGTGCTTTTTCACCAATGTGAACAGCTCTTCTTTCCCAGCTCAGTTGCATTAACAAGTACCAGTGGCCTAGCCAGGTTGAGCTATTCTACAAACTGCCAACATCCTTTCTGTTTTTATGATATACCGGTATCTGTTTAGTGTTTAAGACAACTCAAAAATAATTTTTTGATTGGGACTAGTTCAAGTTTATAATCATTCTTCATTGTACAACCAGAACCATGGACATGGTCATGGTAGGTCAAGTTTATTGCATTGGTAAGCCCAGACGGGGTATCCTAATAGTAATGGTACAGAGCTACCAGCACAGCACCAGTAGTCTACCCTGTGAAGTGAAGTGTACCGGTACTGTAATAAAATCCCAAGACATCTAGGGGTTTGTTATGGGCAGTGACTCTGGACTCAGACTGTCAAATCAGCAGTCATTACCTTGATATTGGTAGTGCAGGCTAGAAACAAGATAAGCTTATTCTAGAAAATTTCGAGAAAACTAAGCGCTGCACTCCAGACTAAAAGACTAAAGGTAACGTAGCGTAGGCCAATTGTCTAGCAGTCTAGAGCCTTACCAGTAGACTGCAGAGTACCGGTACATTAAGCAGACAAACTTCAAACTAGACCACTGGACTAGCAGACTAGGCCTACAGGTACCAGTATAATACCGGTAGGCCTACACTCATAGTTGCAAAGTGCTAGAAATCTACTGCATACAGACAGTTAAATGACCAAATATTAAAAAAAATAACAACCTCATGACCATATACTTTTGTACCTGTATTTTCAATTTGCAGCTGGCGACATTTCAGGTAACGTCTAGTACTGGCATCAGCCCCCAGGTTTGGTTAGGGTAAAATGTAGCTAGAGTTTGGTTCAGTTACAACTCTAACCGAACCTAATCCTAACCAAACATAACCCTAACCGAACCTCGGGGCTGATACTAGACGTTACCCGACCTTTCCAACTTAAAACTTCGTAAGATCCAACTTAAAACTTCATAAACACCTGACGTCATAGCAACAGTTAACTGATTAGTCTGAAAGCAGCCTGACACTCACGGTAAAATCTTGTGTTGAAAAACTTCAAATAATAACAGTAGTAGCAGCAGGGATAGCAGGTGGTAGCGTCATCTCTGGTGTCATAGTCAATCCTACGGACTATGGTAGTTTAGTTTGGCGATTACGTGATAAATTTCTGTATTTTTCCATTAAATTCACAGCTAAATGTTCTTACTCTGGTAAATGCCGAACGCCTTGCAGCTTTTAATCTGTGTCTAGCCAAATTATTGCAAAATCAAATCAAAATCAAATCTTCATTATACTCGCCGTATTACGCCGAAGCGTGTAACGAGTGGCGGGGCCCATCTCCGCAGCTTAGCGCCTGGGCAACACAGCTGCGAAGAAACGTCGCAACGGTGGCGAGCTATTGGCGATACTGTGCCGATTTGACCGGCCCGGGAATCAAACCCCAAGCCTCCCGCACCGATAGCGTGCGCTTAGCAACTGAGCTAACCGGCCGGTCCAAATTATTGCGAGCAATCTTAATTTCTGTGTCACAACAATATTTTCCTGCTCCCAACATTACAATTCTGGGCTGATTCATTTCATCCACTAGTGCTAATTAGAAACGTCATCTTCATCCGCTTACTGGAAATCACGCAGTTATCATGTTCGCATGAAACAAAATCTTTATCATGTTCGCATGAAACAAAATCTTTATTATGTTCGCATGAAAACAAAATTGAGCTGAAAGTCTGTTTCTTTTTCCATGAATAAGAGTCCCAAAAATCCAACTGGTGCCTTTTTCTGTGTATCATTTAAATATGCATGCGCTCATTGCAATAAAAAGCTTCTTGCTCTGGTCATTGAAACTGAAACAAAACCTTGAGGTCGAGACTCGCTATAATTGGCGCTCAACCCCATTAACGAACTCGCAACAATATGTGGGGGTTAGGTAAATGTGCGTAACGGGGGGTTACTACTTAATAGTGGGCGCAGGCTAGCCAGTAGGTCTAGTCTATACTCTTTTGAATGTGCCCCACTAGCGTAAGCGCAGTGGGTGCGGGCTTGCCAGTAGGTCTAGCTTATACTCATTTAAACGTGCCCCTCTAGCGAAAGCGCAGCTTCGGCCAAAGCCGCGCGTAAACACTCTCGATGAAAATGAATGGAAGGCCCAATAGGTGGCAGTAACCCTTTGGTAGACTAGCTGCTGCTCAGTATCCTACCAAACTCTTTTAGGGTTGCTGGGAAAAATAGATTGCTGGGAAACTTGCAATCCATTTCATGACAGTTTTTACACTTTCACGTCTCTTCAAATTAAAGACTAATCGTATAAACTTATTACAAATACGCTGTAATTGTTGCGTTTTGGATTCGTTGCCAAAACACCAATTGGTTATACAGTATCGGACGTGACTAATTAATAACGAGTGGTAAAGACTTAGCATGGCTTTAGAAGATAGATAGGATCGAACTCGCATAACAGCACAAAGTGCAGCTCTCATTTTTTGCTTTATCATTTCCATGTGATTTTTCCAAGACAAATTTTTATTTATTATCACTCCCAAAAATGGAGTTGAAGACACTCTCTCAACGATGTCATTTCTTAATTTTAAACGCAAATTATTCGTGATTTTAATCAACAGGGATTTTGGTGTTTGGAACAGAATACAATTTGTTTTGTTAGTGTTTATAGATAGTTTATTAGCAATCATCCAGTTATCAATGTTTTTAAGTTCTTGGTTTCCTTTTTCATAAAGGGTTTGCAATTGATTATCTACAACAAAGACATTTGTGTCATCAGCAAAAGATATATTAGAGCTGAACTCCAGGCAGTTATTAAAATTGTTCACATAAATGATAAAAAGTAGAGGGGCGAGGATAGAGCCTTGTGGCACAGAGCTAGAGATGTTCGCTTCATTAGAAGAGGTAACCCCAGCATATTGTACAATTTGAGAACGGTTGGAGAGGTAGCTTTCAAACCAGTTTAGCGATGCACCTCTTACACCATAATTATTTAATTTATGCAATAAAATTGTGTGGTCAAGCGTGTCAAATGCCTTTGAGATGTCAAGAAAAATTCCGAGTACTGATTGTTTTTTTTCGAAAGCATCTACAATATTACTGATAAGCAAAGTTGTTGCCTGGTTAGTCGAGTGCTTCCGTCTAAACCCAAATTGATGATGAGAGAGATTGTCGTTCATATTGATAAATGAATGCAGTCTAGTGTAAACTATTTTTTCAAGAATTTTCGATAGAGAAGGAAGTAGGTTTATTGGCTTGTAATTCAACACATTTTTTGGATTTTCCTTTTTGAATACTGGTATAATTTTGGCCTGTTTAAACATTGAAATAAATTTACCTTGACACAATGACTGGTTGAATATGTAGCTGAGGGCATGAAGGGCATTGTCAGGAAAAGTATCTTAGATCAAGCGGAGGTATTTGGTCTATTCCAGCGCTCAGTTTAGGTTCAAGTTCGTATATTAATCTCTTGATTTCAGCTATATCTGCAGGAGTCATGAACATTGAAGAGGGATTGGATGGAGGCAAATAATCCGTGAATTTGGTGGGAGAAGAAGGCAGCTTATTGGTCAACTTTTTTGCTATGGTTGAGAAGTGATCATTGAAACAATTAGCAATTTCAACAGGTTTATTCACGAAGATGCCGTTATACTGGATGATTGTTGAACTAAATTTATTGCGAGTTTTGCCAATAAGACTTTTCAGTAACTGCCAAGTTTTTCGAATGTTGTTTTGATACTTTTGAAATTGATTTTGCATATGTTCTTTCTTTTTCTGAGCTACCATGTGAAAATAAAAATTTTGAACCTTATTATCAATCAATCAATCAATCAATCAAACAAGTTTATTTTATGCGAACACGAAAGGTGCCAACAGGTAAAACAAACAAAAAAAAAACAACATAAACAAAGCTTATTTTAGCATAATAATTAAAAAATTTCGTTTATTAACCACAAGTATTAATAGACCTACATAGTTGGCAAATACGCAAAGGAGAGTCGCGAAGGGACCGGTTAGGTCTTCGAGTCAAGCGACCACCTATTGATAATTCAGTATGATTTTATGTAAATCAGAAGGGCTGATTAGTTTTAATCAAAAGGAGGAAATAAAGAGATGACAAAAATTAGGGTTAAATGAACAGGAAAATTACAGTAGTACTGCATACATGTAAATATAAATTAAGATGTCAGCAAATGTGCAGTGTTACTCAATTTGACATAATTAATTTCCAAAGAGCGATAGATGATCAAAAGACTAAATCAGAATGTTGTATGTAATATAAATATTTAATTATTGCAAAGGCCAATTACGAATTGCTGAAGGAAATTTATGAACTTGAGTTTAGCAACATAGCTTTATATTTTAAAAGGAATTGTTTATGACTAAGTTTTCTAAGATTTTCAGGAATATCGTTCCAAAGTTTGGCACCTTTAAATTTAATAGTGCGTAACAGCAAGGAGGTAGAAAACTGTGGAAGAAAGTATTGGTTGGATTTAGCAGCATTTCTGGTATGGCAAGAGTGGATGGAAGAGACTAAAGTGAAATAGTTATTGAAGGACGAAGGGAGACATTTTAGATAATATTTATGCATAAACTTAGCCAAAGCATACAGAATAAGCTTGTCAAGGCTTAAAATATTAAGTTTAACGTAAAGAGGAGAGGCATGTTCGTACCAGTCGGCTCCTGCAAGCACGCGGATAGCCTTCGATTGAATACTGCGCAGTTTAAGAAGATTTGATTTAGGCGTAGCGCTCCAGATAATTAACCCGAAATTAAGGTGGGAGTGAATAAAAGCGTAGTAAAGCTTTTTTAGTATATCTTTGGGCAAAAAAGATTTGGTTTTGAAAAGGATTCCTAGAGAGCGAGATAATTTGGATTCTAGCAAGGCAATGTGCTGTTTAAATTGTAATTTATTGTCTAAAACAATGCCTAGATACTTAACGGAATTAACTACCTTAACCGGAGAATGATTATATGATATGTTGAGAATAGGAGGATCGATTTTAGCATTAGGAGATATTATCAAGGTATTATGTTTTTCTTTGGTCTTCAAAGTTTTCTTATGAAGATAAACTTTATAAAGCCTGTCTTTTTTGCGAGAGAGAAGCAACAGCTCACGATCACACCACACACAACGCATGTCACTTTTTATCTGTTTCTTTTTGTACTTAAAGCATTGTACTAATAAAGGGTTGATTTCTTTCATGAATATTTTAAAGCTATCATCAGGGTCAGACATATTGTATACATCTTCAAAGGTTTTTGTTTCCAGAGATTGGTAAAATTTTCGAAGGTTAGGTTGACTAAAACACCATTTAATATTTTCATATTTTAAGAGTGGTATACCAACATTAGATACTTGAATTACAGAAAGATGGTCAGATATTTCATGAGCAACGATAGCACTTTTTATTTGAGATCTAATCATTTTTGTCAAGATGTGGTCTATACAAGAGCATCTATCTTTTGTTATGCGGGTTGGTATATTTACTAAAGGGTAGAAATTATAATCAAACATGGATTCCACATATATTTCAGTGTTTTCAATCTTTACGTCTAGCAAATCAATATTGAAATCACTATGATGAAACACTTGTTTTTAGATTTATCCAAGCTGGTCAAAGTATTTTTAAAATGACAAAAAAACTATGAAAAAGCTTCTTTATTATGCTGAGGTGATCTATAAATGGTGCCACAGGTTATTTCCTTATTCAAAAACTGAATATTTATGAAAATTGATTCAAAGATCTTTTCATCCATTACACTTCGATTATCAAATACACAGAAGTTCAAACTATTCTTAACATACATACCCACTCCACCACCCCTGTGATTTATTCTTCCATTAAACACAAAGGTATATCCTGGTAAGCATTTATACTGTGCAAATGAATTAGGTTGTTCCCAGGTTTCTGTTACCCCTATTACATCAGGCTTATAATCTAGCATAGTTATCAATCCTATTTTGGTAAAATTGACAGGATTCACAATGGAACGAGCATTAGTACACAGGGTTGAGAATTGGTAATTATTACTCGAAGTTTCTTGGAGATTATCATTTACAAAATAACTGTTCACTTCTTCAGCACTAATATACACATCTTTTAGTAAGTTTATGTTAATTTCATCATCACTACCAGAGTCCATATCACAGTTGTTTACATGCTTAAGGTCAGCAAACATTTCATTCAACCATAACGAATTTATTTCAAAATGAGTAGTGAACTATTTGAGTTTCTTATTTGAAAGAAAATGAAAAGGAAAAACCACTTGCATACATGTTTGGCAGGTATAGTTAACCACAGAAATTAAATTATTTTTATTTAATGATAGATTACTTTTGAGGCATTTTACATGATAAGTTAGAGAGCAAAGACCACAAACTACATATTTTTGCTTGCTAGTTACATTTTTTTTGCAATGATTGCAATTTTATGCTAATCGGCATGCTACTTAAATATATTATAAAAGTTTAGAACAAGCAATAAACAGAAGAAAATAAAAAAAACAAAAACCTAAGGGTATAGGTATACAAGCCTTTGCGAAAGAAGATCTACACAATTTAGCAGTTATTGGTATACGCAGTACTTCTAATTAATAAGGGTGTCTGTAAAATTAGTATCAGCCATAATGAGTTAGTCACATTCGTATGGGTCAAATCATAATAATGTCAATAATCTGGCCGAAAACTATCCATTAGTTGTTGATTGGTTACCAGTAATTACATTTTTCATACTTCAACTAGAGTCTACAAATCATAACTTAAGGCTGTTGGTGAAAAAAGATTTTAAGATTACATTGAATTTTTAATTTCAACAATGTCATTAAGATTGCGAATAACCTGTTTTTTTTTCCACCAGCGAATGCGTAGACCAGGGGCGTGCAATTAGATTAGGGCAGAAAACAACAGCAAAAACATGACGAGTCTTATAGCAAAATTAGCAGCGTAGTAGCCAGTACAATTGCGGTTGAGGGTTGATTAAGACCAGTGGTTGTGTTTTCATAATGCAAATTTCGTTAACTGCGTTGCAACGTTTATGCACAATTGCACAACACTCAGACATCAGTCTGCTTGACGGTGAAACTTCAAACCCTTTCTGATTTCAGTATTAAGACGCGAATGAGAAATTAGTCCTGAGATTTAAACTTAACGTTGGTTGAAGCGGATATCTTCAAAAAAAAATTATGAGCCATTGGTTTATATACCGTTATCACTTCGACATAAATATTTTTGGGGGGCCAAAATAAATTGTGGGGGAGGGGCTTAGCCTACGATAGCCCCACCCGTGGCTACGGCCCCGATAATAACCGTCACACATACAAAGTAAGATCACGTAATACACTACAGTACCGCTGCCAGAAAAATTCAATTTTTAAACAATGCACATTATGCCGCAACAATAGGGTGTCGTTACAGTATTGTAGACGGAATTAAATCGCAGTGTGATGTAGTCTTATTGACTTACACTGTAGTCAAAGATGCCAATATCCAATGATGCCGTTACAATTCAAAAAAAGTTTTTAAGTTAATAAGCTATGAAGTCTGTAGCGGGCCACGTAAATAGGTGCCGCGGGCCGTGCTGTGGCCCGCTGGCCGTATGTTGCACGCCTCTGGCGTAGACATGGCCATTAAATGACCACACGGACCTCCAGCCAAAAACATCCCTTGCAGCTTCTAAGAACTGCAGTCGGCGTTTGGTGAGGGATTCTATAATGATCATCTGCTTCCCCTTCAGCAACCTCTTTTGCGAAAAAATATAATTCCTTTGGCTTCTTCGAAGAAATTTTACAATAACCGAGCAATTGTTGTTTTTAGCTGGAAGAGGATGGGCAGTATCTATATCATTCACCTGCAATGGAGGATTTAGTTTTAGATTAAGGTTTAGTAATCCGCATACATATTTTTCATGTTCTAGATACTCCCCCGATTTGGAACTTCCTCGCATCTGTTAATTATGAGACAATTTGACCGGCCGTACTGTTCCAAATCATCCAACTTCTGTTCTTGGTCCTCTACTTTATTTTGAAGTCGGTCAACCATTTTCTTCAGATTACTAAATGCAGTCCTCATTTCCTTCAATTGATTAGCTTGCTCTTTCTGGTCTGCAAAAAAAGTAGGAGCAGCAACAGCAGCAGACTCACTGCCATTAGTATCAGCAGCAAGCCTGCTGCTAGTGCTGGCATATTCAGCCTCATACCTCGCCAGTCGATTTCCAAATTCTTCCATTTCTTTGGTAACTTTGGCCGCAATATCCTCCATTGTGTCACGCGAATGTAGTAATAAAAGTTAAAAGCAAATACAGTATTTTCCAAGGGTTACAGCCTAGCCTAATTTTAAACACTATTTACAGTTTTATATGGCCTAATTTTATTTACACCCAACTCCATGTACCTTATTCAAATATCGTGTACCTTATTCAAATAGGTAAAATGCAAGCGCTCGCCGCAGTCAGTCAGTTTTTTCGCTGATTCTGTCGCTTATTCTGGTTTCAGATACCGGTACAGTTTAACGTGTAAATGCAGAGCTTGCTTTATTAATTGCTTTTGCTGCTCGCTTTTGGCTTCAACCGATAAATGGAACATTCTGTTTTTGTGTGACTGCTGTCGAAAAACCTTGAGATTATGAGACTCGCAACAACTGGCGCGCTTCCTCCCAGTAATAAACAACGAACTCGCAACACTCTCAATCTTCAGAATATTTCTTTAGGGATATGTGGAGTTGCTTAAAGGAAATCTTGTAGCTTTAAGGAAATTTGAGGAAGCATTGCAACCAGATTTTAAGCATATTTTTGTGGTACAGATTAGTGGAGTGGGCTACAGCAAAAAAATGTTACTGTTACCAGGCCTAGCATACGTGAATGACAGTGAAGCTGAGTCTAAAATAGCTCTCATTCTTCGCAAGAAGTTTCAAATGTTTCAAAGATTAAAACAATTTCCAACTAGAAAAACAAGTTAGAAATCTTTTTCTGCGAAAAAACAAAAACGTATTGTAGCCTGTGTAAAATTTGACATGTTTATGTTACCGGTAGACCTATATAAAACTTGCATTGCACATACCCTAATTGCCTACTTAAGAGCTCAGTAAAAACAACTTTATGCCTGTAAAGAATGGTCTGTAGCAGAGGTGTACAACGGAGCCGGATCTGGATTTTAAAAACCGAATAATCCGGCTGTTGCTTCGGATCCGGATAGGGATTGTGATTTTTTGCTTTTTCCGGATCAGGATAAAGACCCGGATTCAATTTTGGATGATAACCAATGATTTTAATAAGCTACCAGTGGTCTATTGGGTATATATGTAATTTGTATATAATGCCAGTACAGGATTTGGATGCGGAGTCGAATTCTGTTTCCTGAATTTTTTAGGATTCGGATTTTAACGCTTCGGATTCGGATTGAAATTTTTAGACCACGGACACCTTTGGTTTGTAGCAACTAGCATCTAAATTCGATTCACATGTTTGTTCAAAAAGGCAGTGGCTATTTGTACTGGCCCGTGCAAATATGCGCTTTATTTCTTTTATTATCCCTTCGCGCTCTTCCCGGTTCTACGAAGCGTGACGAAGTAATAAAATAAACCAAAGAGACAAATGTTGCGGTTTCGCAAAAATAGCCACTTCCTTTGAAAAATTAAAGGAAATCTTATCAATTTAAGGATATCAACAAAAAAAAACAAAGAGAGTCCTGGTCCTGTTAGTGTCTACAATTGCTAAGTTGGGGCAAAGGGTAACGAGGGCGGACTAGTAGGGCTAATGTCTTGCTTGGGTTTGACTGTTTACAATATTTGTCACAGTTCAGATGGCCGAGTGGTAAGAACGTCCGCCTCGGGAGCTGTAGACTCGAGTTTGATTCCAGGTCGGGTCAAACCAATGAGTTTAAAATTGGTATTCACAGATTTCCTGCTTGACTTTCTGAATTAAAGGGACAGTGTAGAGATCAAGCCAGCACGTTTGCTTCTTGTGCCGTTGGGAAGGGCACTTAGCGGGATTCCCCCATCTTATAATGGTAGGCAGCAGTGGTGTAAAAAGTAGTCCAGAAATCTAGTTTTAAGTAAAAGTATTGTTACTGATGGCGGAAACTACTTGAAGTAGAGTAGAAAGTAGGGGATGTAAAAAGTAACCAAGTAAAAGTAAAAAGTACCAGCGATTTGAAGCTACTAAAGGAAAAAGTAGCGTTTGCAAAACCAAGGCCATAAAGCTGAGCTTTGGCAAAAGATAATTTGCTCACTTCCAAACTTGACGTATATTTTGCCGATGCGTAAGTATATTTAGCACATTTATTTGACGATAATAAAAAAACGAAGTGTGTCATACATAATCTGCAAAATGCAACCTCATTGTCCACGCTAAACACAAACAACAAAAGACCACCTAATATCACGAAATTGTAAAACTTATATAATTTTTATATAAAAACCTTCCATCCCATTTGCTGCCTTCAGTGTGTGTTGCTACGTAGTTTTTTATTTCCTTTACAAGCCGGTTTATTTAAATTGCCATTAATTATCTGATATTACGACCTAATACTAATGTTGCCAAT
This sequence comes from Trididemnum miniatum, assembly GCA_964006365.1. NCBI lineage: Eukaryota > Metazoa > Chordata > Ascidiacea > Aplousobranchia > Didemnidae > Trididemnum > Trididemnum miniatum. The sequence continues at coordinate 3,718,323 of OZ023250.1, forward strand.
TTTATTATTAAGCATGATTACTTATCATTTGCGTGACACATTGCTTAATATTAACTACTTATCATTTTTAAAGCCACTTAAAGTAGCGTTACTTTCTGACTGAACTACGTAAGTAAAAGTAGAAGTAGTCGAAATTTAAATCACTTAAGTAAGTACTGGTTACCAAGCAATAATACTTAAGTAGTCTACTTTAGTAAAACTACTTTATTACTTTACACCAGTGGTAGGCAGGTGACCGTCAATTCCTAAAGCGAGCTCGTTATAGCGTTTTGATCGCTTTCTCGTGGTAGGAAGATAAATACGCAACTAATACTAAAATACGATACAATATTTCCTCATAACTGCTGATTTTGGTGAGTTGATTTTCCTTTCAGATACCAAGCCTAGCTTACCACGGTAATTTTACCATGGTGGGGGCCTCTAAGGATCCAATCATTTTTATTGCTTATGTGGTTCGTTGAGTAAGATAAATCACTTTCAACTAAATTTGTATGTTGCTGAACTTTTTTCACAAGCACAATCATTCTTAAAATGACAGTAATTAAGATACCAACCAGCTCATCAACGTAACTTACCAGGCCAAGGTGAGATCCTTTAAGGACCACATCATTTTATTGTTTATCTGGTCGTTCGAAATTGGAAAAATATCTACCTGTGGGCTTCTGTGGCGAGCCATTTCTCTCAATATACAACAATCAAAAATTTAAACAGCCTAAAATTTACTTTTAAAGGTCTGAAAAATCAGTGAGGCCTAACTAACGTTTAGCATTTGTAACCTAATAGGCTACACCAAGGGGCCTAACCAGGATCCCAGCTAACGTTATGTTGTTTTTCTTTGTATTTTAAACAATTTTGAAGTTTCGTCGTACTACTTTAAACCCACTTAAATTTATGACACATACAAGGATGAGGAGAAAAATTGCTTCTACAAATAAGGCGGAAGACAAGAAAATACACTTATGGGACCCTTCTTAATTGGTATTTTAAAGGTCCTGGTGCCCATTAGGACATTTAATTACAGTTTGGGTTGTTTGTGAATTCGCCCAGTTCTCTTGGTTGTTGTGTCAAGTTGGTATAGCATAGACTCGGTTCAGAGTGTTAGGTGAGGGTTTACCGGTAGTTTTAGTGGCAATAGTCCCTAAGACCTTTATTTGCTGTAGTTTAGCCCTAGCCCTTCCCAAGTTATTATAATCCTGTTCCTGTGCTTCCACTCCATAACAAATTGGAAGTCTGTAGTTTTGATATGGAAGGCCGATTGAAGTACGTCTCAAAATACATCGGCTGGTCTTAGTTTCAAAGCCACTGCACCACGGCAAGGTGCCAGCCTTCGCAGTGGGTTTGCTTTTTACAGAAGAAACCCTTGCGCAGGTAGACGTGATCACTGAGCAAGGAAAAGAAACTGCAATCTTTAAACTGTAATGAATCAGTCTAAGTTATTGACTTTAATTAACCAATCTATAATTGTAGGTTCCCCCAGTCACATTTTCAAACGGCACTTTCGATCATTATATTAAGGAAAGACAAGGACATAAAAAAAATTTTGCGACATCATGCATACGTAAGATAACGTTCTCATTACACAGCTATTTATTTAATGGCTACTCACGTTTCCGTTTTGAGAAGTAAAACCATGTTGTGCTTGTCTTAGTTCATTTGTGCCGTTAGAATTTCCTACAAACAAAGGTCACGTTCATCCTGTAACAATGCAAGACCCCAAACCGATACGGTGCGATAAATATTTAAGCTTATGCTCAAGCTAAGTCGCGAGTCAGTGATTTTAATTCAAGTTTAATCTGTGATTAATTTGATATCACAGAACAAATCAACTTGAAAAGGCAGATCAGATGTTTTTTTATGGGGGGAGGGTGGGGGGGCAGCTAAGAATTGAAGAAATGCCGATCGTGCAATGTGCATCTGATTCTGAAAGTATAGAAGTACTGATATGCATTAATATGTGTAACTAAACAGTGAGATGAGGGAGACTTTAGCTACTCCGGGATCTGTTATTGGATCATTCAACCGTGCTTCCTTCTACTTACGCTTCAACTCCCATTATCGACTCTGGCAAACATAATTTTTTAGTTGAGCTTACTCATTTTGCGTTTGCGCTGAATATTAGTTATCGAATTGCTTTTAATTTGTGGGGAAAGGTATTGCTTGCTCTGCAAAAGTTTCAATTTTATTTTGCTTATGAATCTCATCACTTGAAGTAGGCTTATAGGTAATTTTAGTAGTGCTTACAGCCAATTGCCCGCTACTTCAACTTGCCCGATCTCGTCAGTATCTCGCACAACTGTCTAAACAGATACCGATACATATATCATGTAATCAGTAGGGCGATTTTTTATTGACCTAAAAATCTCAAAAAATTGACTTTATTTTATCAAAAAATTGATTTTATTGACCTAACGAAACAATGAAATAAAAGAACCAGTCCAAACGAAAAAAAAAACACCAAAGTCACCTCAGTTAGTGCATAGATTATAATGTACGCACATATAATGCCGCACGTTTTCTGGCAGAAAGTTAAACTGCTCTGCGTAACTGCGCAGAATCCAGAGTCGTATTCAAGTGTTTTGCTATTCGTTGTATTGCAATCTTTGTGACATCAAAGTATGTTCGAATAACTAATGCATTGTCTTTTCAATTCCAATGTTTTTGACTACCGGTACGTTGCGACAAAAATATGCAACTAATGAAAACACGACGAAAAGCTTATTTTATCATAAACGAATTTTGCCAAAATTGCAATCTTGCAAAGCTGTCTGAACGGATCTTCACAATCGAAATCAATGAAATTACATCAAACATTATACTAATAAATTAAGCATGTGTAAAACTGTAATACCGGTAACAGTCTGGCGACAGCATACACCTTCCTGGTACCACCAAAAGTTACGAACTTCCATCACTAAATTATCTGAGTTATCTTTTTTTAAGTGTAAAGTAGAATCGCGCAAAAAAAGCAAGAAAGCAAAAATTGACCTAATAAAAAAATTGATCTAAAAAACAAAAAATTGACATTTATTGACTTTATTACTTCATCAATACTGATCCTACGACAGTGAAGTTTTGTTTCCACATTGTTAGAGTTATTTTCTACTTTGGTAGAGGTTTGGCTCGAGGAGTCATTAAGCAACTAATAACGTAAAACTCTGTTTTCCGCACTATTGTACCAGCAGATTTTGAGAAACCATTTCGGTTCCGCAAAACGTTTAAACAAAACAGTGTGAATAATGCCTGTTCCCACCTTCCAGTGTGACGATGGATTCCTGCAAATTTCCGACTACACTTCCAAGCGCAGAAAAATTGCTCAATGAAAACACGCGACTGTTGTCAGTAAGGTTAGTCGTGTTGGTAATAATCTGTGAAAAATTTAGTTTTGCATGCATACTTTATTCGAAGTATCGCTAGTAATTCACACGCAGTCTACGTGAGTACAACAAGGCATTTATGCAACAATGGTCACAGTCAACGGCAAGTAGGCTATAAGCTTACGCACCATAGTATATATTTGTTGTGTATTTATCTTCTAATCAGGGCTATATGACGAGCTAGCTCGCTTAGCAGATTATGGCCACCGCCGTACCATTTAAGTTTGGGGAAATCCGTAAAGTGTCTTTTCCAGCGTCGCCACATGTGAAGTTGCTAGCTTGTTTTATGTACTGTACCTTTAATGCTAAACGAACCTGTGAATACCAATTCTAAAATCATTGGTTTTACTCGATTCGGAATCGAATACCGAGTTTGCCGCTCAGTCACTATTCTTGTGGCTGGTCTGGTGTGGAATAGAGGAAGTAAATAACGGAGGCGTGTTGAGGAAACCAGTTGTTTTTTAAATTTTACAATTGCATGAGACTTCATATCTGGCTATTTATGACTTAATGAAAAAAAATTGTCAAAGTGAAACTGACCTTTTCCGGCAGAATCCTCAATGATTATCTTTACCTAAGGCTTGTATTGTATTTGAGTTAAACTGCTATAGTCACTGTAAAATCCATTACGACTAGTTTCGGTGTTGTTGGCTCCTCTGGTGGTAAACATGAAGAGGAGACAACACCCTAACTGGCAAAAGTGATTTTTATGGTGATTTTATTTAGCCTAAATATTGAAAAATGATTGTATCATAACCGACGCAATGTTCGTGTTTAACTTACCAGTAGCTCGTTAGCAATAAAACTACCGACTCCAACAGCAAAGAATTCAATTCCAAGTTCCCTTGCTTCATCCGAAACTTTTGTTAGGTTTTCAGTATCGTCGGCCCTCAAAATATTTGTTATTTTATGCATAAAAATGATGCAAACTTAGTTGGAGATGGCAGACGTCCAAACGAGCCTTGCATATACCCAATGGTGTGTTAACACGTTGGCCTTATTTTAAATTTTTATCATGCAGCACAACAATAGATTAGGTTTTGTTGTGACAGTGAAGTATAAAAACCACAAAAGAAAATCTAGCTAGTATTGAACTTAGCATTTTGGAGTGCAATGCTTTATCTAACGGTTCTAACCAGGGCCGACGCAAAGCTATTTGATGCCCTAGGCAAGCTTTAATTTTGATGCCCCCTTGCATACATATTTACTTTTAATAAGTGAGCAATAAAAGCAAAAATGTTATGGTAAAGACATTTTGATGCCCCTGAAGCATGCCCTGAAGAATGATGCTCTAGGCGGCTGCCTATGTTCGCCTAACAGACGCGCCGGCCCTAGTTCTAACCACTCGAACAACTCCATAGCATAGACAGTCTCATCAGTACGGTGATTGCGAGTGATGGCCGTCAAATCTTTTTTTGTTAAGGTTCGTGATTAGTGATGACAAATCCTGTACGAAATTCCATGATCTGTTGAACGCTCAACGCAAAAATATTAAATTTACCGTAGAGCATGCTTCTGAAACTATTCCTTTCCTTGACGTCGAAACAAAATTAACCAACTCGCGGATTTAGAGGGAAACTCTTAAATACCAACCTTTTACTCAATTTCGATGCGTTTTGCTCGCTAAAACGGAAATCAGGCTTGATTTTGTGCTTGTTAAACGAGCCAAACAAATATGCTTGAGCAATACCTTCTTCCGTGGAGAAATTGTGCAACTGAAAACTATTTTCAAAGCTAACGATTTCCCAGCAAATTTTTTGATAAAATTCTACAACAATTTTTGAAATCTGATAAAAAGCAACCTTCTGACCCCAAACTTCCCAATCCGTTTATGAATATCCTGTTATCAAGCTATTTCTTATTTGGGTAAAGATTCCCGACGATTTGTTAAGACGTTTTCCAAAATAATCAAGGACCAATTGGATGTCAAAATCCAATTCTACAGTATTTATAAATTGTTAAAAGTTAGCTCTTATTTCAAGCTGAAATCGTGCACCCCTCTGCCTCTGTGCTCAAATCAAATGCTATGCTTGTGTGCTTGTTTATCAAATGCTTGTTGTCAATTCAAATACTCGTGTGATACGAATCAGACATGCGTTGGTATGTCTTCTCGACATCTGAGCTTTAGGGTTAAGGAGCACCTGAATTTTGGTAATAACCAAAAAACTTCCGTGAAGGTTCACATCCAATCATGCAACATCTGCTCAAAACGAAAATTGGATCAAACTCATTTAAAGTTTTTTCCAAATTCCGTTCTGATTACGATGCCAAAATGCACGAAACTTTATTATTTTTAGTTTTTCATTTAGCTGCATATTTATCCTCCAATCACGAGAAAAGGATTAATGCGCTATACGAGCTCGCTTAGGAGTTGCCAGCCATCTGTCTACCGCACCAAAATGGGGGAATCCCGTTAAGTGCCCTTTCCAACGGCACAACGAGTAAACTTGCCGGCTTGTTCTCCACAAGGTTCCTTTAATGCTGAGCGTCAAGTAGGGAAGCTGTGAATAGGGATGTGCGGAGTACGAGTACTCGGCCGAGTAATAAGGCATTACTCGGACTCGGCCGAGTCCGAGTATTAATTGATACTCGGCCGAGTATTAAACCATTATCATTTTGACCTTTTTTTTGCTTTGTATCCAAATTAGAGTCGAAATTAGGACTTCTACGGACGTGATGACCTTTTTTTTGCTCTTCACCTAATTTTGAGTTCATATTTTGACGTCGTAGATACTCGGACTCGGCCGAGTAATGTCGTGAATACTCGTTACTCGGCGAGTCCGAGTAATTTTCCTTGAGGCACATCCCTAGCTGTAAATACCAATTTTAAAGTCATTGGTTTGACCCGACTCGGAATCAAACCCGAGTCTACAGCTCAAGAGGCGGACGCTCTATGTCACTCGTCTACTAATAAAGGAACATTCTCCCAGTCTCAATCGCCGACGTTACGCCAATCATGCATCTTTTTTGTTCCAAGTTTTTTTAATACTTTTACAAATTGATTAGGGTTGTTACAATATACAATACTTATCCTATCAGTCGTTCATTGTATTTTTCAATCAGTTTTTTGTCACATGATTAAAGTTAACCTTGATTATCTTAGATATACCTGACGAAGGCTGATGGAGTTCCGAAAACGTTCGTGTTAAATTTTGCAAATTTGAATGCTGTGTACCTTGCAACTTCATTTGGTCCTATTTCCCAATTTCATCTTTTCTACTTACTTTCCATCAGTCAGCACGATCACAATTTGTCGGTTCGACTCCAAGTGAAATCTTGACGAGTTTGTCAACATTTCTGTGGCAACACCGATGGCTAGGCTAGTGTAAGTCAGTCCATTTAACCAAGAAAATTCCCTAACCGCAGTCTAAAAACATGAGATTATAATCAGATTTATTTTTACATTTAAATGTTTAATGGGTGTGGTTAGGGTAGACATACATATATAAAATCTAGTATGGGTAGTAGTATCTTTTTGCTTTGTACAGTCGTCCAGGAATCTGGTATAGGCCTACATGGCATACTAGTCCCAATGTCTATGCTTTGCTGGGTGGTGCCTCCTCGGGGCTCCTCGGGACTTAGAACTGTGGTTGGCGTCCGTAAGAGCATGCGGCCATAAAATACATGCTCCAATAAAACCTCATGAAGATGCAAAGAAAAGTTTTGGCCCCCAATCACAGGAAGCCCTTAAATGGGCAGGGGGTGCTAAGAATCCCCGGGTTAAAAATTCTTGAAGAGATAGTTGAAATCGGATTGGAGTTAGATTAGGAAGCTGGAATGTCGGCAGTATATCTGGCAGAGGAACGGAAGTGTGCGAAGAACTGAGAAAACTTTAGAATTAGAGGATTGGTGACGATAGATTACATGCAATTTGGCTATATGTGAGAAAAGAGTACGACTCACGCATTGTTTTTTTCTTAGTAGAATGCAAGTGAAATTTCGTGGAAGAGAGAAAAAGCTGTACATGTGTTTTGTAGACTTAGAAAAGGCATTTGATTGGGCAGAGTTTCCCAAACTGGGGTCCGCGACGACCGCACAGGGGATCCGTGACAATGCGGCAAAAGTGTAAAAAAATGGAACTTCTGAGTGCTTTCTGCAGTACTCATTCAGACCCAATTGACTGCTGCAGTGATTGATAATCTCATATTTTTTCTTTCCATGCACATTAACTGAGTGATTCTTAACTTTGTTTTACCCTGTGGTTGGCATTTTAAAAGGGTAATGTAAATTTTCAAAATAAAAAAGAAACAACTTTTTTGGCAAACGTTATTGTGCGGGGCTGCCAACTCGTAAAACTTTCATTGGGCATTACTATAATCACCGTGCTTTCTATGGTGTCATGCTTATAATAGTTTAGCCGAGCAGTATCTCTTCCTCCCATTAGGAGAAAACGAAAATATTTGAGAGAAAATAAAACTCGGCAGTTGGCTTTATTAAAAGACGTCCTAAATGGCTTTATCAAACAAAATCGGTAATGTGTTACAATTACGTCATCCAGAAACTATTGAAGATTTCATATATGTAAACTCTAACAAACTATGCCAGACTTCGATTATAAGACTAAAGGAGACCAATGAGAAAAAGTAATCACAAATGCGAAGCGAAGAGCGTGATATCATAAGAAGATGGAGCGAAGTATTCACTATAAACTCGACGCTATTGCGTCTCTAAATTATCTTGCTTCGAACACAATTTATAGTCCAGTCCAGTTATAACTAGACGAGCTTAGCTGCAGTAGTAAGGCTAGTTTAGTGTCAAAAAGTCATCAAGAGGCCTCCCAAAAAACGAAGCTACAAAAAAGCTTTTCTGAACTTGATATGTTGTAAAACCCCTACTCAGAAAAGTATGAAACCAAGCAAATTGATGATGCATTTTGAGTCTTGTCATGGCAAACTAGCAGGAAAATCAATTCAGCTCTTTAGGCGAAAATCTGAGCGTTTGGAAAATCGCCGCATTGATTCTGGGGAAATGTGGGCAAAGTAAATCAGTAGCTTAATGCAGTGCCGGCGCTAGGCCAACTGAGCCCCCACCCCCCTCCCCCGAAAACTTCACGTGGGGCCCCCTTTATCCCCAAGCAAAATGGAAGGTAAAGGTGGTTTTACACAGAATGCGATTTTCATCCGATTTTGCATGTCATGCATATTCGTACGATTTTTGATGAACGAACCTGAAGGCTAGATATGCCTTTACACAAAATGCGATTGCATCCGATTTTGCATCAACGTATCCTAGTTTAAAATCTATGGACGTATGTTGATGCATTTTCGCTCGTAACTTACTTACGTAAATTGTATCGTATAATTCTGTGTAAAACCGATTTTGTATTTCATGCATATTCGTACGATTTTTGATGAACGAACCTGAAGGCTGGATATGCCTTCACACAAAATGCGATTGCGTCCGATTTTGCGTCTACGTACCAATTTTAACTTCTTTATTTGAGTTGGCAAAACTTATTTAAGTTACAAAACTTATTTAAGTTGGCTTCCAAAACTAGCTGATCGTCTGACGTATACCAAGGATTTTATTGATCTGGAACCCCAAATAAGAACGACTGGAAAAACAATTACACTGCCTGGGTATCCGGTATTGAGCTAAAGATACAACACCTTTCCATTTAACCTAGCGGTACCGCGCGCCGCGCAGGTGACAGATCCTACGAGATGGGTTCGATTCGCGGCTGGAGCCGATCGCATTTGACGTATATAACGGGTGGATGCTGACTCGAAGAGCGCAAGCTCACTTCGCAGTCTCCCTCAATTACTGTTGAATTTTCCGTTCTATATAATTTGAAAATAACCTCAGTTGTTATTATTATAACCTAGACAGCCTGATGTGCTAAAAATGCTTAATGCCTAAACTTATCTTTTATGATGTCATAATAAAGCTTTGACGGTAAGACAAAAAATAAGGCAAGACAAATAACACAAAGCTTGGTTTATGAAGTGCAAATAAGACAAAATAAGCACGCAAGCCAAAAATGAGACATTTTAAAACATAAATAAGTACAATAATATTTTCCAAGATAATCTTTCTGAAAATAAGAACAAATCTTTGAAATAAGGACGGTAGGGAATCCCTGCGTATAACCGGTGCTTGAGGAATAATCGTTTTTCTTAAATTCTAATTTTCAAGAACACTCTGTGGTTCCACAGAGCAAAGTTTACCGGCAAATGTTTTACCTAAAATCGTTTTAAGACTTGAACTACTGGCTATTTTTGCGCTATTAAGCGTTACAACATTAAAATAAAATTAATAACAAACGGCCCAGCGCAGTGTGACAAGACGTAGGAAAAAGCAGAGGAAAAGAAAATCATCAATCCATTTGGCAATAACCTGTCTTTGAAAAAACAATTGAAGTTTGAAGTAGGCCTTACTTAGTTTGCTTACTGTGCTTGCGGAGTCGCATACCCCCAATGCTTTTGTGCAAAAACCATGGTAAACCTACGGTCTTCTAAACACCTACCATGCACGACCAAGGGGTGCCTTGGTAAAATTCGAACTAGGGGGGCCCTGTATACTGCAAAACAATTTATTATTTTATACTAAATGTTCTTAAACTTTTTCAGTTAGGCCCCCTATGGCGTTAGTTATTTTTGTCCACGCCCCACCGCCATTGCCGTCTGAAGACTGTTGCCCTCCCCCCCAAAAAAGCTCCAGATGGGACCCTTTAATATTTACAAGCATTCGGGCAGTTTCGCGCTTTTTCGACTCGGTGACTAACTTTCCTCATTAGCTACATCATTTCATGGGACGTATCCAGAAATTTTCTCAGGAAGGGCGCGCCAAACTTTCGTGCGCACAGTTTTTTTCGGTGTGTGCCAAAATCAGAGCAAGTTTCAAGCAGAATGAAAATCAATTATTCTAGGGAGGTCCGGGGGCATGTTTTCCCGAAAAAATTTTTAAAAATTTAATTACATTTTACATATGTGCTGTAATTGCAAATTGCAATTATAGTGCTTTTTCAGCAACTTTTTGACAAAATTTTCTTTATATTTTTTGGCCTCTAATTGTGAGTCTTATGCAACAATATTGTGGGGCCCCTACAAATGCCCTCCCCCTTACCGGGTGGACCGCACTTTGGAGATGCGTTGATACGGCACTGCCCACCACGCTGCAAAAAACGTGCAGAAAATATATAACAATTTATTTGCAATGTCTTAATCGACTTAATGAGAAGGATGCAGCTGTTTTGGGGAAACAAGTTTTGATGTCTGACGAAAAAAAGATTTGAAAATACACGTTTAATCATTAAGTCACTGCTATGCTCACGCCCCCTTGCAAACCTTTTACGAAATACGTTCACAAGAACTTGGCCGAATTTAAGAACCCTCCCTGGGCTCCCCCGATGAACAGTTTTTTTTAGAACTAGGGGGTCGAGTCCCCCCCCCCCGGACCCCCCACCAAGGCAACCCTGGCATGACCTCATTCGAAGCAAGGCGCATAAAATAGGAAGTTAATATTGCTGCCATAACTTATATTTCATAACATGTGTATTTTTGACAAGAAAATTAGGCTATGCTTTCATTCATTCAACAGATCAAAAAAATCGTTTGCATACAAGCGATTTTGTCTACAGCAGCCTACATTTCGAACAAGAGCGGCGCAATTGGAGTCCAACATTCATCAACCTCCTCCCCCCGTCAGCACCTTTCTACACACACGCACACAAACAAACTAATGTAGTGTCGTAACATGTATTAAAATTATATCCAAGCAAAAAAAATAGCAGCGGTGTTTAAGGCGGGGTCCCTGTCCAGGCCTGGGCTCCTCCTGGCCGGGGGGTTCGGGGGCGGTTCCGCCGGCCCTGGCCTAATGGAGGTATCATATTATCGCATTGCTCGATCAGGCAACAAATAGAAAATTCTCACACAATTGGCTTGAAACTAATAAAGCCCTGCCCCAATGAAGCAACTACGAACTACCCTTGTACCGGTAGAGGAAAAACTATTGAGGGGGGAGATTGAGGGGCATCAAAAAGTTTCAGGGGTAACAAGTTTAACAACATAAAACGGCTCTTAATTGGACTGTCAGGATTAAAGTTGGATTATGATACTCTTGCCTTTATTGCTTATGTTGTTCTGATAGTCTTTTGCAAGGACAAGTTGAACAAACATGTGTAGAACAGAGATGATAAGCTAAACTAGAGAGACGCCAATACAAACTTGTTGAAACATAGGCCTACAGTAAGATGCCAGCTTTAACGGCCTTCACTTTGCATCCTGTCAGAAGAGCTAAACTATTTTTGTGTTGCATTAATTATGCTTCTACGGTAGTAGAGAGGAAATGTTGACGCAACTTAAGAGTGGAGTCCGCGGTAAACCTGATTCGTAAAAATGGGTCCGTGCCACAAAAAAGTTTGGGAAACCCTGTGATAAGGTACCGAGAAAAGTGATGAAATAGGCATTAAGAAAGAAAGGATTGGCAGAAGTGTTGATGCAAGCAGTAATGAGTTCATACGAGGGTTCAAGGACGAAAGTTAGAGTTGGATCTGGGGCATCGGAAGGATGTGGGGTACGGGCTGGTGTGCATCAAGGGTATGTGTTTTCACCACTGATATTTGCTATTGTGGTTGATGTTTTGACAGAACATGCAAGAGAAGGATTGTTGAACAAAATTTTTTACGCGGATGATCTGGTGCTGATGAGTGAAAGTTTGAAGGATTTAAGGGTGAGGTTCCAAAGATGGAGTAGGGCATTGGAAGACAAGAGATTGAAAGTGAGTGTTGGAAAAACTAAGATGATGGTGAGCGGAACGGTAGGAGAAATTGTTTTGAGCAAAACAGATCCTTGTGGAATATGTGGGAAAAGGGTGAGGTCTAACGTTGTGTGTTGCACATACAGTGTATGAAGTAGATACATGGGAGATGCACCAAAATGAAAAAGGTAATTTGCAGTTCTGCAAAACACTTTGTTTGTAGAAGATGCGCAAATGTTGAAGATGGTACGGAAGAACCAGTGGAGGTATTATGCGATGAAGTGGAGACTGTAAAGTGATTTTGTTATTTAGGAGACAGGCCGAATGCTAGTGGTGGATGTGAAACTGCAGTTAAATAAAGAGTTAGGCTCGGATGGATGAAATTTAGAGAATGCGGATAGTACAGTTTTCTTTGAGAATGAAAGGGATGGTTTATCACAGTTGCGTAAGATCGACATTGTTATATGGAAGTGACATGGCAATTTTGAAAAGAGCTGAAAGAACCATTGTGAGGTCAATGTGTGGAGTGAAATTAGTGAATAGAAAGAATATGGAGGAGCTGATGAAGATGTTGGGTTTGAAGGAAACGTTGAAAGGCGATCGGAGTATGGACATGTGATTAGAAGAGATGATGATAATATACTGAAGAAGGCAATGATGCTGGAAGCATAGAGAACTATGCTGGAAGTGAATGGGAATCGAAAGCGCGGACGGCCAAAAATGACATGGAGGAAGCAGGCGGAAGAGAGAGAGAAGGAAGTCGGGCTGAAGATCGAGGAAGCTGCAGATGGAACAAGATAGAGGTAAGGTGTGAGAGCAATCGCGGAGGGGATGAGGCGTATCCGGCCACCTTTGGTGACGAGGAGAAAACGGATTGAAACCGGTTAGATGAAATGATTCGAATCACACAGACAAATAAGTTAATTTTGATGTTATTTATCTACAACATATAACCAAGCAAATTACCAACATGACTGGGGCTGGCAAAGCAATGAAACGCTATGAGTAGCAAAACAACAATCAAAACCAAACGTGATAAAAAAAAACTCGGCTTCACATTCGAAATCACAACCTGAACATTAGCCAAAAACAATTTCAAAACCTTCCTATGCTGGCAATATATTATTTTTTGTAGATGATTATTTGAATTAGCAGCCATTTTATTAGAATCAACAATTTTTTTTTGATCAACACTTTTACCTGAAATGTTTCTTGAGTGGTGTATTGTCCCAGTTTGATTTCTATATTAGCTACTGGTCCAACACTGTTGATTAAAAAAGATTCATTATACTCGCGGTATTACGCCCAAGCGTGTAACTAGTAACGGGGCTCATCTCCGCAGCTTAGCTCCTTGGCTACTCAACTTCTAAGAAACATTGTAACGGTTGCGAACCGTTAACTCATTGTGTTCGATTTGTCTGGCTCTTAGTGCGATGACTAGACCTCCCGCGCTGATAGAGATGCCTTTCCAGTATACTCTAACCGGCCGGTACTTTTTAACTAAAAAAGCTTGAAATCGAAGTTGAAAACCAATTTGAGACCTTATTAAAGTTCTGGCGAATCCCATTCGAAAAACTTTGTCCGGTTTCTAACTTGAGTAGAATTGATTCGAAATTAAACTATTCAGTGTTCTTGACGATCAAGGGCAATTAAAAATTATTTATTTTTTTTTCTTTTGGTGGTCGAAGAACCGAACCATCAAAAAGGAAGCATATTAAGGCCTACAATGAAGCGTCCATTAACATCGATGACGCTAACATCTTCAAAATACGGAGGGAGGCAAAAAGGGAAACTGAAGTACGAAATTATTTTTTCACGAAAGGTATGAAAAAATACGACTAATTCAAAAATGGCATTAACAGATTTTACATGCTTTTAGTTAATAAAAAATCGGCGTTCCAAGTTATAAGACGATGACATTACGAGTGTACATTACATTTTACGCATTGACGCGTGCAAAAGTTACAGCTGCAATGTTTGTCAACCGAAATCTCTTCGTCTGACCAAAGGTCGAATATTGCAGCAGTATCTTTTGCACGCGTCGATGCATAAAATGTACACTTTTAAGTCATCATATTAAATTTTAAACGCCAATTTTTCGTTAAGTGAAAGCATTTAAAAGCTTTTAATGCCATTTTTGCATTCGTCGTATTTTTTAATACCTTCAGTGAAAAATAATTTTGCACTTCAGCTTCCTTTAAGCGCAAGGTACTTTTTTTTTCAGAAGACAATATTTTTCGATTAGGCCTACTGCTGTTGGATTTTTCAAAGTTGCTATAAAAAGATACAGAGTTAATAATGTGATGTTTATATTTTGTATAGGCTGCCGTGTTTTTGATCTAAGTTTAGGCAAATGGTGAATGGAAGTGCTGCTTCCACAATTAGTGATTTGTCAGAGCTACGGAAGTTCTTTCTTCAGTGTGTGGTAGGTAACCGCTTAAGTGACCTCTGAATGACGTAAAATTTAAATTGGTCATCGTTCGCACAAAGCATTGTCATTATTCAAAAAAACAATTCTATAGTCAGATTCTTTTCGTCACTTCCGTTTCAACCATAATCATTGAGGCACTGACTGCATAGGAAGCTTTTGCTAATGCAATTTATAGGAGTAAAAATAGATCAGAAAAGGTAAAAGAATTGTTGTTACAACCAAAAACGTGCTCAATGAGCCTTCTATGTCCAGCTAATTAGTAAATCAAGATAATTTAAGACGCTGCAAACTGTTTCGCGCGATAACACTTTTCAGTGGGTCTTATTCAAGTAGCATTTAAAACTTCAATTAGGAACCCCCTGAAGAGCACAATCGCGCGATACAGTCTGTAGGATTATTTTGCCTAAAATGTTTTCCATTAATAAAAAAAATGAACATTTCAACTTGTGGGCTATTAGGTCAACGAAGACAGGCCTACCACGTTGATTAGTTTTAGAAAAATAGCCTACTGCTTGCATAAAAGTGAAGTCAGTATACGTATGCATGGCTATGCAACAAATATAGGTAGACTTCAATTAATCTTCACAATTGCTACATAAAGTCTTAGAAGCACCCACAATATTCAACTTGAAGCTGTATGAGTCCATTGGAATAAGAAATTATATTAATTTTGACATTACTGAATGTAGACAAGAATGTGGAAGTCGTTCTGACTTCCCATTCAGCAGGCCAGGAAGGACGACGTTCGTTTCATTGTTGTATCTTAGTCACATGAGATAATCAACTGAAGTGATAACTATAACTTATTACGTACCACAAAGGTCAAATTTCTTTTGGTATATACAAATCCGGAAGGGTGTTTAGCTGACCAAGGTCAAGTATTTTAAAGAATTAGGAAACGTATTACCTGAGTGTGGCTGATAAGGGTTAATTTCCCAAAACAGCGCTGTCCCGCTCTATGGTTTTGAAAAAGCCGCTGAGAAGTTTTGGAGGCCTGCGGCAAAATAGCTCTGACCAAAGAACGAACTCTACCAAATAAAGTCGATAAGCGGTATCCTCTAAAAAGGTTCACCTACTTTTGCATGGACACTCGATGTATGAGCCCCGCTTTTCTCCCTCTTATTGCTACTGGATTTTGATCTCAGCTAAGTCAACTTTAAGAGCAACGTATCAGCTGAGATAGAGCAACAAAGTATAGCTTATATAGGACCAAAATCATTTCTACCCACTTGTATTTCTTTTTTTATGTATTCATGAAACCTACGTGCAATGCCGTGTTCAGCTGCTACGACGACTCTGCTGGTTAGATGGTGGTCTTGTTATCGGCAATATTAGCAATTATTAACACAACTTACGGGTGCACGTTTGCTGAATATTGAACCACACCAATAAAGAAATTGTCATCAATGAAGAATTCCTGGGCAACATCTATCACCCAGTCCTGTATTAACTTAAAATTCACAATCCCAACTGAGTTCGAGCTATCCAAAACAAAAATGATGTCTGCGGTCCCAGACGCACAATCTACAAAATAATATGCAACCTTTTTCGCGAAGCAGCTACTTAACAGTAATCAGCTTTTTTTAGCAAACAATTGCTGCATTTTACCGACCACAAGGCGCACTGTGTCAATGCATGCTTTGGTTGTTTTTTTCACTCTATAAGTATTTATTTCGAAGAAAATGCATCATTGATGAAGCACTCAAATTAAGGGCCAAAAATGCGACAAGCTTTCCCCAAAAATTGTTTAAAAAGCACTAAAATGGTCGTCACAATATGCAAATTTCCAAATTTTTTCGGGGGAGCATGCCCCTGGACCTCCCTAGAGTCGTTTTTGGTAGTTAAGTTGCTTAAAATTAACCCTGCCGAAAAAATTTGCGCTTGGAAAAGTGACGAAAATTGGTGCCCCCCCTGGAAAAAATTCTGAATACGCCCCTGACGCGAAACATTTTCAAAAGGTTTATTTACTCCCGTTTCCGGGTCTAAACTTCTTTGTATTTAGTTAATATTCAACCTAAGTCAAAATTACATCCCTCCCCCACCAAAATTTTCTGGATCCGCTCCTACATAAAACGTATGGTTAAATGTGACGTCATTCTCAAAACCCTTCCCATTGCAAAATCCTGGCTACGCTAGTAGCAATAAAGCATAAACCATTTACAGATCCATACATCAGGCGCACGATCAATTATCGAAAAAAAAGAATTTAAGTATCACGCCTTATAATTCGTAAAATACGGTATGTGAAAAGTTGTTAGCATCAAATTGCAAAATCTGGTTGGTCGCTATGTATTCCGAAAAAATTCCTGTTTAATAGCAACTAGCAGTTGTTTGATTTTAATTTGAAAAGAATGGTACACTTGGCAGATTTAGGGAAAGGTTCAGCAACAAACTTGATAGAAAAGAGTTGATCAAATCAACTGAATGAACCAACTATTCAATTTAGGGTCGTAAGAAGTGAATCGCAGACAAGAAAGAAAAGGGCTGGTTATATATTTTGCTTTATCAATTATCATTAAAAGCAAATGTTCGTTATGCCCGCGGTATTATGCCGAGGTGAGTGGCGGGCCCCCCTCGAGCCCATTACTTTAGGGGGGCTGGTGAACTTTTGCCCCACCCCATTATGGATGTGCCTATAGCTTACTTGGATTTAGACTTGATATCGAAGAACTCCACTTCGACCCTTCTTCTGCTGAAGTGTAACAATTTCCAAGCGTGAAATAACTGCCAGGGCACACTTTACCTTCGTTGGGTGAACAAACCTGAAATTCAACAGACACCAACATCAAATATGGTAATTTTGGTGACCTATGAATTATATATGGCTTCTTAACATTCAAAAGTCAAACTAGTTCACAAAAAATGATTTATAAATTGCACAAAATTATCAAAGCAAAACTAACTTCAAATATTTTTGAAAACAGCTACTAAGCGATAAGCATACACCCAAAAGCGAGTCTGGATTGTTCTTACAAGCGTAACTTTCCTTGTAGTTTCTACAACCAGTAAAAAATATGATTTCATAAAAAATTTTAATAACCAGAAATCAAATTTTTTTCATACTCGCGATTCTACCCCAAAGCGTGTGAGGAGGGGCGGGGCCTCTCTGTCGACTGTGGCGAGCCGCTGTCGACACTGTGTCAGATTTGACCGGCCAGGCAGTCAAGCCCAAGACCTCTTGCGTCGATGGCGATGCTTTCCATACATCGAGAACAAAAAGCCTCAGAAGTGATAAATCACATGCGTGACCTCACGTAGACCTTATAGGGTAAACACTCACTTTTATGACGGAACTATTCGGATAAGCTTGGATTGATAGACCCAAAGCATTCCTGCTTGTAATTCTCCTAGAATTGTTGGAAGGAACTGGTCTCGTTGGAATGCAACTGGAATTAGATGACTCCATTCTCATTGAGCAAGAATACAGATATCCAGAGGCAAATCTCTCGTCATACTGAGGCTTAAGATATGGAGCTGTCGCTAAATCAGTGTCAGTTGGGAGTCTTTCTTTTGGAGAGCCAATTAGCAACCTGCAAGTAACATTGATTGAACGCTGCTACTGCAGATTGCAGAAGACAAACAGCGAATTTAAACGCATATAGCACTTCGCACTTCCCGCTTTCGCCTTGCCACCAAAACTGTACAATCATTCATGAAAATTTTGATTTAACTCACCCATGAATAAAACCGCAGTCTTCTTGCTACTGAACAAACGTTCTCTATTTGTCGAATGCAACAGCGATCACGGCCACCCTAATAGCGACCGCCACTCCCTTGCGTTGCGCAGCCAAACTGAAGACAACTTATGCAAGCAAAATCATACAGTAGTTTACCTGTTTGATTCATTGTTGACGATCGTTACACTGTACCCAAAGTATGTTGTAGCATTTACTACAACATTCGGGGACGTTATAGTTGCGTCTGGTGTCGTCATAATGTTGAAGGCTGCTGACAAAGGGAGGAAAAATAACGCTAATATTACAAAGCACATGTTGGCTCTGGTAATTTTGAAGCTTGAATATTCTGTCTTGGTCCACTACACTTTTATTCCTAAGCTGTTAGAATACGGCCAAACAAAAACAATATCAAAAAAGGATGTACTATGAAAATATAGCTTATGCACTTTAGAAACAGCACCAAAGGGAAAATTTGCAACAATATCAGTAAAGTATTTGACATTTTTTGTATTTTTACATGCTTCAGATGACAAATGTTAACTGTCACCGTATAGGGTTTGCGACAAATAATTGAGTACGCAGCAGCTATATATAGCCACAAAATAAAGAAGAAAAAAAATTACGCGTGTAAAGGAGTAAAAGCAGCGGATATGATTCAGGTCAGTGGAGTAACAAGGGGGGGGAGCGGTTTGCCCCGGGCGGCACGCTCGGGGGGGCGGCATTTCTGGATAAGTTTTATGTAATTTTATTTCCTAATTATTTTGAACAACCATTACTTATTTGCTATATCGCTTATTTGCTCCTCGTAAATCATCTTACTGTGTTGCCCAATGCCCAGGCGCAAAGTTGCGGAAATGGGCCCGCCATCTCGTTAACGCTTCGGTGTATTCCCGCGAACATAATAAAGATTTGATTTTAAGGTTTATTATGTCACAATTGCGTACTGCTTTCTTCTTCGTCTTTGCATTATTTGAATCGCTCACACTCAGCAAGCCTCTGCTTTTAGACATAATCTGCGGAAATATTTTAGCATTGTCCATAGTGACTCTTCACTGCATGCCCTTTTTCGATAAAAAAGTGTGCTAAAGTGAGAGCTTTTTAATGTGAAAACCGTAAAAATTTGTTGGCAGCTGTGGGCTACGCCCCCTCACCCCCTTGGCCTCCGGAGGCTGGGGGTTTCATCCCCAGACCCCCGGTTGTGGCCCCCCTCCTTTGCCAAATCCTGGGTGCGCCACTGATGCTGCATATTATTATTGCGTATTATTCTTGTGTTGACGGTACGGAAATGAGAGACACTAACTGACTAAGCCGGTTAATAACACACTAGCATTTTAATCATTGTTATACTTTGCAAGTCAGCGCGCAGTTAATTGACGCATCTTTCGTCAAGGAGAATAGATGGCCGCATTTGAAGCTGATAAATGCTTAAAAAATTATTGCTGATGTGAGGGCGGCAATTTCTTGAACCGCCCTGGGCGGCAGAACCTCTAGCTACGCCGCTAATTCAGGTTCATTTTATTTTATCGCAAAAGCGGGAATTATACAACGTCACAGCAGGGGCTCCGAGAGCCGCCAATGAGCCCGGGGCAAATTTTTTTATGGGCCCCCTATCTTTTGCAGCTCTAAGCACAAAGACAACATTTTAGTAAATTCAATGAGTTAGTTGGTTGCCTGTTCATCACCGTTACAGCGAAAAAGCGATAAAGGTGATACAACGAGTTCGCTGGTTTCATCCTCGGGAAAATTTCAAAGTCTTAGTGCGGATTTTGAGTCTCTCTATACCAGTGCTGCGTACAGTTGTAGCCACTTAAATTAGGCCCTAGGGGAACAACACTTGCTTCATCAGCTACATTATTACAATCAAATTACAAATTTGCTTACGTCATCACTCGCATCAGATACCGCATTTACATTTCGAACTTCAATATCATTCCCTGCTGGACTACTTTCGCTGACATTTAACCCTTCATTAGCAGCTTCCTGGTCAGAAGCATCTTCACAAAATTTGTTTTTCAGTTTTTCTCCCAACTATACCAAAGCTTTCCAGTCTTATTTGCTGCCCTTTACACCGTACTCGTTCTCTTATGACCCTATCTTTTTGCTTTTGTGCACCGAATTTGTGTTTTATCATTTCTTAACACACATTTGCGAAAATATACCTACTACCAATTGTAAGGATACCGGTAATTAATTATATTCGAAAAAAACTTTAAAACCTATTACACCACATCAATCAATTTGACAGCATTTATTTAGAAAACAGGGAGTACAACGGTCCATTTTTTACGCATGCGATCGTCGAAAAGATTTGCTCCAGTCGGGGGATCTGCAGCTCTTTTGAGCAAGGGAGCCATAAAAGCTGGACTGTTGTAATTGCATTCTCGTGAGAGCCACATAACATTTTTGAGCAGCTATTCGGACCAATAGTGTTTTCACCAGGGCCGGATTAAGCCTTTTGTGGGCCTGGGGCTATTTGATAATCAGGGGCATATTTTTCATTCTATTCTTTGAAGAAAAAAGTAACCACAATTAAAGAAAAGCACAAATACATAAACGAAGTCTTTACTTTGTATGCACACTTTCAAATGACACATTTTCTGGATTTAGCCAATGCAAAGCTCTTAATAACGTCATCAGCGCTTATTCTTTCCAAAAGTTCGTTTTCAATGCCGAGTAGAGCTAAGGAATTCAATCTGTTTTGGCCCTTAGACAAACGCTCATGATTCTTTACTCTTTTTAACGCTGAAAATGAGCGCTCGCCAGAGCAATTAACAATTATCAAGGTACTGCCTAACTAAGGTTTAGAACGCAAAGCAGTTGCATCAGGCCTACTGGACGTCGTCTCTATACGCTGTTGCTTTTCGGTTTGCTTTGTGGCCGAGTGGTTTGGAGCGTCGTTTTTACGACGGCCATAATCGTAAGGTTGATGGTTGATGGTTCAATACCCACCCACGCCTCGTTGTTGCGGCCTTCGATAAGATGTTTCGCTACAATTATCTCTGCTTGGTGGAATCCAGCAAGCAACAAACCAAAGAGGTCGGAAGCAAAAAAATTTAAGAGGAAAACTCGGAAAAAAGGCAACTCCTAAGCGACTCTGGATTCGTCCTATATATAGCGCCTCCGTCGCTTTCTCGCGACAAGAGGATAAAAATGAAGAAATCATCATCATCAAGCCTGCTTAAAAAAAGTCAGTTACTTTTTGGATTTTGCTACAGCTTTTTTCGGTTTATCTTCTGCTTCTCTTCTAGATTTTTTCTTTTCCGAACTGCTTTTATACTTTCTCATTTTCGTTTTCAAATTACTCCAGCCGACATAATATGGAATCTCCTACTTTTCAAGCTACATACTGAAATCGACCATCGATGGTATTGGTATAACTGGCCGAGCAGCCGCGAAAAAGGATTGTTGGGTCATAGTGAGCAAGTAGGGTTTTGCAGCGACAGTGCATGGACACAAATTGAGCACTGTTTTCCATATACTATATAATAGGTGGGAGATTTCTAATAGGCTACCTTAGTTCTATTATCACTTCATTGACTTAGAATAGTGGTGGGCCTATTTTTGGTTGTGGGCCTGGGGCTGCAGCCCCATCAGCCCCCGCCTTAATCCGGCCCTGGTTTTCACCCGTGCATGACGAAACTCTGCTACTCACAGATAATTAAAATAATTGTGTTTCGTTGACCTCGTGTCGTGCATTGTCTTGCTGCCTCGCCTTGCCGATTATTTTAAAGCATATGCTTTACATACCGGTATCTTTTCGCTTCAAATTGCTTTAATTTTTAAATGAAACTGTTCTTGTGCTCCCATCAAACTCAAGTCTATACTTGAGCCACAACATCTACTTAAGTGTTTAAAAATTCTCTAACGCTGCATACATGGAGCTTTAATTTTCCACTGATTTCTCCAGCCTCAAGCTACAGTTGGAATGCTATCACTGGTTGCAATCGCATACTCTAGTTGCGTAGCCACAAATCTCAGATAAACGCGTTTATGATTGAACATGGTCTTTAATTAAGACGAAGCTGAATGAACTGCATATGAAGCAAAAAATCTTAATTTTCTGCTTAAAATGCGCCTTTATGCATAGCATACACATCATAATGATGTATCTTTACGTAAGGGGCCCATACGCTCCGAATAATTGGTAATATTTGGATGTAGGCCTACCGGTATATTAAGCTCAAATGCTGTTATAATTAAAAAAAATTTTTGCTCTCTTTCGTAAGATATGGGTTAATGGGCTCCTCATAAAACAGCCTGATTATTGCTGGGGGCCCATGCACTCTATAAAATCAATTATTTGAAAGTTTCTTTGCTGTATTTATTCCGTAAGATGGGCTAATGGGCCCCTAGAACAGCATGATAACTTATTTTGGGGGCCCATGCGCTACATAAAATTGATTTTTGAAGCATGTTGAGCTCAAGTGCTGTTTTAATTGTTTTCAAAACTTGCTTTGGTTCTATTTATTTTGTTAGATATGGACTAATGGGTCCCTAGAACAGCATGGGTTCCGGGATCATTTGCCCCCCTCTCATAAGCCCTGCGTCACAGTAACAATAATAATAATAAACAATGATTAGATATATCTAGTTCAAAGAAACAAGAAAAACAAAACAGAAAATAAGCAGAAACAGTAAACGTACGTCAGAGCCGGCGGCAGAACAATCGACATATGGGGACCAAGCGTTTATCAGGGGGGGGGGGGGCAAAGTTTGAAATAATAATCACAAAAACCGCAAAACCTCTGTTTTCATAAGAGTAAGCTCGTTGATTGGTGAGGCCAAGCATGTCGATTGGGGGGACCAGGACCATCCTGTCCGGCCCTGATGTACGTCATAAAGTATAAGTGAAATATCATGGAATATGGTGATAAATGCAATTGCAACAGAAAGCTACGAAGTGACCATCCAAGGGTCTTCAAGTCAAGCAGCCACCCTACGTAAGCTTTTGGTAAGTTATTTTAAGAAGTTAAATTAGTCATAGGTCAACAATAACCATATGTATGGGAAATACATGTAGGGAAGAAAGCTTAATTGTTATGTAAGTGCGTCTTCAGTGATTGTTTAATGAATTTGTTGTAATTGTTGTTTTTAATGGGATCGGGTATTCTGTTCCAAATTTTTGCTCCTACATGTCTCATAGAGCGCTGAAGTCTTTCAGTTTTAAATCGAAGAATATAATACTTTAGTCCTGAGGTATTGCTTCATGTATTGAGAGAATAAATTTCTGAGATTTGAGTGAAGTATTGCGAAAAAGATGTAGGAAGTTTCTTGCTATGAAATTTAAACGTGAACACAGCAGTTTCAAAAAAATGAAGATCTTGGATTCGTAAAATTTCTAGATTTTTATAGATAGGACTATATTTATCAGCACGTTTTGAATTGCTGATCAGCTTAACTGCTTTGTTTTGTAGTCCAGTTACTTAGTTGGCATAAGTTTTATATGCGTTGAACCATATTAAGTCCAAAGAATAAATATGAATAAAAAAGTGCATAATGGAGTTTTAAAAGTAATAGCGAAGGTAAAAATATTTAAGTTTTGATAGTATTCCAACAGACTAAACAGACCTAGAAAGTTTTACTTCTAGATGAGCGTTGAGCCATGTAAGGAACAACATCAACTTTTTATCAATGATTATTCCTAATAATACTTCGCTTTTTTAACGACCGCAACTGGAGTTGAATTAATTGTCAGTGTGATGCTATTGTCAACAGATCGATTGATTTTTCGTGGGACAATAATTATATTAGATTTTGAAGGATTTAATGCTAGTTTATTTGCATTAACCCACTTTAAACAATTTTTATGATTTCCAAATTAATAGTCGATTTCAATTTTAGCAGTGAATCTGAGATAACAATTAAACAAGTATCATCTGCGACTAACGTGGGTGTTGAAGAAGTGCCATTAACTATGTCGTTTATATAAACAAGAAACAACAGTGGTCTTAACGTCGATTTTTGTGAAACTCCATTATCAACTGGCTGAGTAGTTGATACAATATTGATATTCGAAACAAATGGTTTTCTGCGTTCTAGTTAAAAACTTAATAGGTCATAATATGCTTTACCACGGATGCCATAGTGTTTTAGTTTACTTAATAAGATTTGGTGAGTGACTGTAGGCTATCAAACGTTTATTTTTTTAAAGTCGAAAAAACTAAACCGGTATAAGGCCTATTTGTTATCATTGATATTACCATAGGTAGTAGCAACAACAACATCAAGAACAGTATGAGAAGTCGAGTGAGTCTTTCCAAATCCATACTGCGTGGGAGAGATTACATAATTTTGATCAAAAAAATTAACAGTCTAGTGAAAACTAGTTTTTCGAGAATTTTTGAAAAACATGCGAATAATGAAAATGGCCGCTGTAATTGGTTGCAAGAGTTTTATGCCCAAATTTATGCAAAGGGATGATCTCGGCTGTTTTTAGGCAATTAGGAAAGCGACCCAGTTCAAAGGAAAAATTTATCGAAATAGATAGCGGAAAAACAAGATCAAAATACCGGCAGCGCTGCGGAGGAAGTACGCAGGAATGTTATCACAACCAGCAGACTTGTAGTTAATATTTAAGGACATAATTGCATTATATACTCCTGACACTGGACCAGGTTGTAGAAATGCAGATGCCGAAACAGATTTGCCGGTAGTTAGAAACAACTTATGGTTTTCTTCGCTATCATTTCTTACATTCTCAGCTACATTTTTGCCAATCAGTCAATCAATGCTTTTTTTTTTTTTCTTATTTCAAGCCACTTAATTGCAGCTTAGAATTTTTGTGGTAGTGAAGTACATGCATCATAGAGATGACCTAGTTGAGCATAGAACCCGCGAAGCCAGCTTCGGAGCGCAGCGCACCAACCACTCGGCCAACTTCATGTGCCAATCAATGTTTTTTATTCTTGAAAATGCAAATATTACGATAAAGCAAGGGTGGAAACCAAAACCTAAACCTAAACCTGAAAACCCGGTTTTGAAGAAAATTTTTGAAACCCAAACTGAAACTGACACCTACTCAGCCAAATTTTTGAAAACCTAAACTTAAACCGAAACCGTTTTTTCTTGAAACGTCAAAACCGAAACTGAAACTAAAACCTGTTCAGAATTTTCGAAGGTTTTGGGTTTTAAAAAACGTCATCACCGTGATTACCAGAACAGTTCCTTTAATGCTGAGCGTCAAATAAAAAAGCTGTGGATACTAATTTTTGAGTCTTTGGTTTTAATGGACTCGGAATTATACCCAAGTCGACAACTTCTGAAGCAATTGCTCTCCTCACTCGGCCATCTGACTTGCTACTTATCATCGCAATACAACAAAAACGCTAAAAAGTAGAGCACTTAAAAAATCCGTATTCAAAATAAAATAGCTTTTTCGGATGAAACTTAAACTGAAACCCAGAAACTGAAGTTGTGTGTAAGCAAAACTGAAACCGAAACTGAAACCTATTTCTCAACAGCCGTGAAACCAAACCAAAACTGAAACCTGACATCTGAGTTTCAACACACCGAAACTGAAACTGACACCCTAACGCCAAGTAGCCAGGTTTCCACCCTTGCGATAAAGCGACATCGCCTGACAGAAGAGATTCAAGAAAAGGAAGACACGACACAACGGAAAAACGGTAAAAACAAGCGAAAGAAAGAAAAGACGAGAGAGGAAAAAAGGGAATGACAACGTACGCACGGCCATGACGCTTGTAACAACAGTAATTCTAAAATTTCCGAACTGCGGTCTGACGTAACTACCCTATCAAAACGCGCCAAATTCCAAACAGATAATCAGGTTGTATTGGCAACTCAAAACAGTAATTTCTGAACAGCTTCAAAATATCTTTCTTCACAGTAACGATAAAGCAGGGTAACGATAGCAATGGCGGTTTTAAAATTTGTTTTGGGTTACGCCCACCGCACGATCTCATCGACTAAAAAGAAACACAGGGAAATCACGCAATAAAGGAAGGATTAAATAAATTAAGGAAGTAAGAGATCCGTTAAGAACACAGCGGAAAACCAGAAGCTAGGACGAACTATAACTTGACGCAACAACACTAATACTGCAGAAGTGTTCGTTAAGCAGTTTGCAAAGTGGATTATCTGCTTCACCCAAAGGCGTTGGAAGGTGGAGGCTGAGATAAGCTAAAGCCCTCCCTATATATTATTTTCATCCCCCCATAATAATTTTGAGTCCCCCCTTTTAAAAAATTATAACTACAGTACACCCTGTCGCACTTCAACGATGGCTTATAGCGTCACTTGCTATTCGTTTCTTTTCTTCATTGATACCATCAAACCAACGTACAAACTTTTGCAACTTTGTGACAAAAGTAAACAAAATCGCAAAAACTTTTGAGTTTCCTGGTACCTGCGTGTACAAAGCTTTTAGAGCTTTATTATGATGTCACAGTTAAATTCCCTCCAATTTTAATAGAAACTTTTGGGCAAACGACAGCAAAATATCAAATTAGAATTACAGTAGTAGGTCATCGTAGGAGCAGTGGCGTAGCGAAAAATTTTTAAAAAAGAGGATGCCATAATTTCCACATTTTTACAAGCGAATTCTTTTCGGCAGAACAAGTTTGAAGCTGATTGAGAAACAAGAAAAGCTCTAGGGGGCCGGAAAATTCTCGAAAATTCAGATGCTGCGAATGGCTATTTTAGTGCTTCTTGAAAATTTTTCAGGCAAATTTTGTTTAAATTTTTTACCCTAAGTCTGAGTGCTTCACCAAATTATTAGGCCTATCCTAAGCGAGCTCGTACTTCCCTAAGCGAGCTCGTACTTTCCTAAGCGAGCTCGTACAGGTGCAGCGTATTGATCGCTTTTTCGTGATAGGAGGATAAATATGCAACTAATACGAAAAAATATGATGCATTTGTTCGCACATTTGCGATTATGCGTGCTGGCGTAATATAGACATATCGCTATCAAAGAGGTTCAAAACTACAGAAAAATTGTATGCATCAAAAACATGTTTGAAAATGGCTGATGGAGGATATGTTATGCATACCCCTCATCCTATTCCCCTGGATCCGCCCCTGCCATAAGCTACAGAAATCATCAAAAGAGTCTGACATATTTCAGTCACTTGGCACCATTAATTTTGCTCTTTTTTACAGGAAGGCAGAGTCAAAAGCTTTTCCCCAAAAAATATGCTCCTGCCTGGGAGCTTGTGAACGGATGTTAAGTTTATTTAAATGAGGTTAACACGTTTACAAACGTCGATCTGGCTACTATGTTTTCGGCTAGCCAGAGGAAAGTTTGAGTTCATCAAGCAGTGTGCGAGTGACTTTTACTGAAGCAAAGTGCATGATGTATGTTGCGATAACAAGGGCTAAGCCCCCCAGACGTTGGTATGGCAACACAAATTTCAGCGCCCCCTACTTAAAAGTGCTTTTGATGCCACTGGCTACACCCATATTAGTCTTATTTCAGCTGGGAAATTAGTGCTTTGTGTGTTTTTGTGGAGAAGTGAGTTTATTGTTTTCCATACTCGTACTTTAAGAGGGTTATGTTTATTTTCCTCAAATTCTCGATAAAGATTAATTTTTTTCGAAACTAGTTCAGTTTATTAAGTTTGTTGGAATATCGTTTGTAATTTTCTTTTTCTTAATCATTGCCTTTTAGAAAAGTTTTGTATGATTTTAATTTTTTACGGTTTGAAATTAAGAGGCCTTTGGTGATCCACGTTTTTTAACTCGTTGTTTACGAATTGTTAGTTTTAGAGTTGCATGTTTGTCAAATATCAATTTAACAGTTAGAACAAATTCTTGAAATACATGAAATGATCATTATTATTGCTGTAGTTGTCTAATTTTGTCTATATGGGGCAAATAAAACAAAAAATTCTGCAATGATTTTTTTAACTCGTTACTGCAGGAGTCAAGTTTAAAGCTGCGAAGATCTCGGATGTACGATTTTTCAGTTTCATTGGGTATGCGATTCGTATTAACTATTAATCATAAAAAATGTGGGAAGATGATTGCTCACATCAGTCTCAATGATACGTGGTGTAATTCTGTGATTATGATCGGTTGTTAAAATGTGGTCCAATGTATAGTTTGAGATGTAGTAATACGAGTTGGTTCATGGTAATTATGGAAAGTGCCACAGCTCAGATGGCTGAGTGGTAAAAGCGTCCGCTTTTTGAGCTGTTGACTCGGGTTTGATTCCAATTAGAGTCAAACTAATGACTTTAAATTTGGTATTCATAGCTTCCCTGCTTGACCTTCAGCCCTAAAGGGACAGTGTGGAGAATAAGCTGGCAACTTTACTTGTTGTGCTGTTGGGATAGGCACTTTTCGGGATTCGCCCATCTTGGTGTGGCAGACAGGTGGCCGGCAACTCCTAAGTGAGCTCGTTATAGCGCTTTGATCGCTTTCTTCTGATAGGAGGATAAATACGCTACCAAATAAATGAATAAATGTAAATATTACTTTCAATCATCTTGAGATAGGCCTAATTATTTTGTTAGTAGTCTGAACGTTTAAACTTACATTAATGTTTATATCACTAAGCAGAAAGTAAGTTGTTTGGCGGAGTTAAGATATCAATTCGTCATTAAGGCTGTCCAAAAATTTTTTTAAAATCACTATGTGGGTGTCTATACACTACCCTAATTGTGAGAGTTATTGGTGAATTACGTAGGCTAAGGAGAAGCCAAAGATCTTCACAACTTTGCTTCTGTAGTTCTTGCTTGTTGCTTGAAAAGATTTTAAAATTTTTTACAACAGAATTTGCAACGCCTCCTGCATTTGTTGGTGAATAGGAATAAATAGGTTCATAATTTTGAATTTTAATATTTATATACGGTGATCCCTTTATACGTGTTTCAGATATGCATATAGTATCTGGATATGTGGTGAAGATATTAAATAGATCAAGTAGAGAATCGAATCGAAGTTTTTTTGTAAGGATCTCATATGTGCGCAAAAGAGAAATATATTTGGTTTAGTGATATTGAAACAGTTGAATCTATCGAATGGTAGCTGCATGAAAGTACTGTGTATTGTTTGATAAAGGTGAAACAGTGAGTTGAATAATTCAAATTGATCAAAATTTGTTGTGGCTGATGAATTTTCAATTAGACGGTCAACTTGCCCCTGCCCTTTGCAGTTACAGTTTGAGTTAAAAGTGAACATGCTCAAGCACAGCACCAAAATATTAAGGGGGATAAGAGCTAGCTCATAGAGGTGACCTTTGAGTAAACTCCAACAGACGCAATTCACTAAATTGCTCGAGCAGGATTAATGTAACAATTTGTCATGTTGCTGCTTCAACTCAAACGGAATTGTTTATCAGATTTTCCGATTACCGGTACTACAATTAGCAATTTTTGAGTTGACCAAGCTGCCTTACAGGCTTTCCGGTTACTGCAAGAACAATCGAGATTCAAGCAGAATTATTTAGAATTCAAGTTTGAGATCAGTGACACCAATTAGAGAAGAAAGGAATTTTCAAAAAAAAAAATCGTGTAAATCTGCTGATGCATCAATTTATAGGTCAAGTAAAGAATATGGTCTAAAAACGACATACATGAACTACAGTAAAATGAGCCGACACCGACAAGATTAGAATTTCTAAACAAAGGTGACTCTATTACTGTATGTTCATTGTTCAGCTTGCGAGCGACTATCAATGTGATTGTGTTAAGAACAGAAAAAAAGTTATACCAAATTTCCAACACCAAATTCTATTAGAACAAACCGCTTTTCCGATTTCAAACTCGCTAGCTTAATTGCACCTTTTCTATAGTAGTAGGCCAATACGACAGTATAAGTGCAGTACATTTAGTGAAAATAAATAAAGCGTGACTACTTGGTTTAACTTCGTGAGAGCATAACAACTAGAGTTGGATCCATTCATTTTTTTTTCTAATTTTGAAATTCAAATTCAAGTTCATTGACTTTGAAAAAACGAAATTTAAATTCAAATTCATTGACTTTAAGAAAATGAAATTCAAATTCATTGACTTTGAAAAAACGAAATTCAAATTCATTGATTTTGAAAAAACGAAATTCAAATTCACCAAAAACTCGTGAGCGGATTCAAATTCAAATTCAATCCAACCCTAATAACAACACACATAACAGAAATGCACGATTATAATAGCGTATCGCACATTTTAGTACGAAGGTGAAATTTTCACATTGTCAATGTGTAAGCAGTAAGCCTACTGACCTTCTTCTGCTCTCCAGCGTATTGATTTATTCTGATCGCGATCTTCTATAATTTGCTGTATTAGTTTTTCTTTTGAGGCTGTAATTCTCTAGGCAGGTGATCGGTTGGTTGCGAAAACAGGCTGAATATTGAAAACTTTTTTTTTTTTTCGTTGAACTGTTTTAGATACTTAAGCGCAGCAAAAAATACGATTTTGTTCCATTGCAGGGAATAATTTAATTATTATAGGTCGCGTCTTTCTAGTTCTGTTGACTAATAATGGGACGTTGGGGTAATCGGTGAATATCAACGAGATGGATATCATCAGGTTCAAATTTTAGACCATCAGAAAGAAGTTTTTGAAAGATAGGAGTCGTTTTTTCTTTATTTCCCACACACTACCCTTGTCTTCTTCCAGACAATGTATTGGTAAATTCAGTCTTTTATCGTACATTTCTTTCATTAATTTCCCTTGATAAGAGAATTCCATTTGTTGCTGAAATCGCAGTTCCAGTTTTTTTTTAATTAGTTTTCTGAAACTTTTTTTATTTAGGGCATTTTCAAGTTTGTTACATTTTTTATTATTTCTCTCTTCTGCTGCGTCAAAATCCTTGCATTTACTCTTTTCAATTTTGTCTCTATATCGTCCAATCTTTTAGTACGGTTTTCAAAACTAGCTAGTATTCTGTCCAATTTTGTTTGAACTAAAATGTGTCTCAGCGCTCGCGTATCCAACAACGCCCAAATTATCTAGCTGATTGTTGCTGTAGCTCTTTCCGTTTCTCCTGAAAAACACCTCCGTTCGCCAGCTTGCTTGTGACAGAATGGCCTACGTTTGAACCGTAAAATGAGTACGCAACGAGAGATCATTATGCGCAAACAATTACAGAGCAAGTCATATCCGTTAATATTTCGCTCTGGATGTTGGCACGGGAGAGAAACTGTTTCTTTGTTTAGATGCAATGAGATCATTGTCTCAAAATAAGAAGCTTTGCTACTGGGAATATCGTGTTGGCATACAATACATATCAGCCACACCCTGCACTGATGAGAAAGTCGCTACGCCACAAATTGTTGGGATGGGGGATAAAGTCGAAAAAAATGTTTCGCCAATCGTGCGGTTTAGGGGGATGAGAAGTATTGAGGTACTGATACATTAATATGAATAACTGAAAATTTAGGGGCATGAGCTCCTTGCTCCCTTGGATTCGTCAATGCACTTAAGAAGAGCTCCTGTGCGTGCAGTGCACCCCTCAGGCCTATTTCAATACACGTTAAGAAGAGTCACTGTTCGAATTCTAGCAGAAAAATTGTGCCTTTTAGCAGGGCCGAAACTAGGCAATGCGGGAACCCCTAAAATTTTTTTCTTGGATAGTAATGCAAAAGAACGAGCCCCGAAGGGGCGATGCCATGCTAGGGGTGTCTGAAGGCATGCTCCCCCAGAAAATTTTGCGGAATTTGACCTTATATTGGTGGCTTTTTGTGCGTTTTGAACCTTTAAAATTCCTCAGTTTTAACAAGGTTTAGTAGTCTGCTTAACTATAGGTTCCTTTCAAACCCATTAAAATAATGCTGCAAGCAAACCCTACTCTAACATTTCGCTACCTATGCGAAGAAAAAACGTTTTTAAGGCTTATTTTTGCGCCTTTCATTTGAGGATGAGGGCGGATCCAGAAAGTTTTGGTGGGGGGATGTGATTTTAAATTAGGTTGAATGTTGACTAAATACAAAGACGTTTAGATCCGCAAACGGGCGTAAATACGTCCTTTCAAAATGTTTCATGTCAGGGACGTATTCAAAATTTTTTTCAGGAATAGGGCACCAAATTTCGTCACTTTTTCAAGCGCAATTTTTTCCCGGCGGAGTTATTTTAAAAACAACTTTAGGGGGGTCCGGGGGCATACTGCCCCAAAAAATTTTTGAAAATTTGCATATTGTAATGGTCATTTTTGCGCTTTTCGAATAATTTTCAGGCAAAGTTTGTTTATATTTTTAGCTCCTAACTTTGAGTGCTTCATCAAATATGATGCATTTTGTACGCACAGTTTCGATTATGCGTGCTTAAGGCGACTAAGGTTTATTGTTATGAACAGGGGTGCAAATCTATGTTTAGCATTGGGGTAGATGATTCAGCAAAATCGACCATTTTTCGATATTGGGGGGGGGGGGGATGATTTAGCAAAGTTGACACGTCTGCAGATGTCCAATTTTTTGCCTACAATAAAGTGAAGACCAAAAAAAAAGGTCATAACGTTCCCAGATGCCCAATTTTTTGCCCAAAAATGAAGTGAAGACCAAAAAAAGGTCATCACCTTCGCTGATGCCCAGTTTTGGGACATGAAAATATTGGGGGGGATGCTGCCGGATTATTGGGGGATACATCCCTCCATGGATTTGCACCTATGGTAATGAAGAGGTTCGAAATTATAGAAAAACTTTATTTATCCAAAACATTTTTGAAAATGGCTGGTGGGGGGTGCATCCCACACATTCCCCCCTCTGGATCCGCCCCTGTGATACAAAACAAAAATTTGATTTGTGGAAATTTTTGGTACTTTTATTACGAAAATAAAATTTACAAAAGTCGTTTTCACACAATTTCTTTATGCTGACATTCTTCTCTATATTACCGGTACGCATATTTCCAAATGGTTCAAGAGAATATTTTTTGCCACCATTTTACCCCAGACCGAAACAGGGGTGTTCACCATTTTACCCCAGACCGAACCCTTCGGTTGGGGGGTTCAGGGGGCGCTAGTTTTGGCACTGCCTTTTAGTGCGAAAAATCCTTCATTTGTTCCCTTTTACTCAAAAAATTTCTGCGCACTACTCTGCTTGCATACCACGCGGTTCAAGTTTGTCGTTTCTTTTTTCTTGTAATGTCTTGCTGTGTTTTCGCCTTCTAGCTAAGCTTCACTATATTATCGAGTTGACGGGGCAAAAATAGAAAACACAACGAAACCTACACATGCTTTGCTGTTGAAAAAACTGCGAATTTTGATCTTTTCTGTTGTGATGAACAGCAACGTATGCAAGTGAAGTTGTACTTCCAGTTGCCAGTGAAGTTGCACTTACCAGTTGCATGACAGCACGGAGCTGGTTCGCTGGTTTGATTCTCAACTGGGTGATCTTCCATGATGCATGTACTCCATTAATATTAAAACTTATAAACTGCACTTTTTTTTTTAAAAGAAGTCTAGTTACAGTAAATCGCCGGTTATCCGAAAGCCTGTCATCCAAATACAACTTTAACAAAAGAAATTAACAAAGCGCCATGCTGCGCATCCAAAAATGCCATGCTAGCACCTAAAAACGCCAGCGACTAAAAGAATGACAAGTTTAAAATGAAAAAAAAAAGGGTGATTACTATACTACCAGTGCCAATAACATACAATAAATTACAATGTGTGTGTACTTTATAATGTATATGATGTAATTTCGTATTATTGCATTTTGTTCGATTATTCGAACAAATCACTTATCCGAATTCTGAACCACACCAGGTTTTAATTATTATTACTTTTTATTTAGTTGCATATTTATCCTCCTATCACGAGAAAGCGATCAATGCGCTATACGAGCTCTTATAGTTCGGATAATCAGATTATTATAGTTCGGATAATCGGCGTTCGACTGTAGTAGCAAATTAAAAAAAAAAAAAATTATTATTATTATTGGCATATTTATCCTCCTATCACGAGAAAGCGGCGAAACGCTCTGCGAGCTCGCTTAGGAGTTTCCGGCCATCTGTTTACCACACTAAGATGGGGGAATTCCGTTAAGTGCTTTTCCCAACGGCCCAGCAAGTTAACTTGCCGGCTTTCTTCACGCTGTCCCTAAAATGCTGAGCGTCAAGCAGGGAAGCTGTGAATACCAATTTTAAAGTCATTGGTTTGACCCGATTCGGAATCGAACCCCAAGTGTACCGATCCAGTAGCAGACGCTCTATACCACTCGGCCTTCTGATCGGTCAAAAAGTTTAATACTCGATTCAACTATACCACGTCACTTGCTTGATTATGTAACCGCTCTTAAGCTAGCGATCGCTAGACGAATTGCGGGAAATTTGGCAAGGGGGAGGAGGGGAGTAATTTACAATTGACCGAAGAAGTTCAGAGCGGTGATGCTCACCCTCCTGGCTGCGCAACTTTTGACGCCTGTATGAAACGTATCCAAAAGTACGTCGGCTGGTCTTAGTTTCAAAGCCACTACACCACGGCAAGGTGCCAGCCTTCGCAGTGGGTTTGCTTTTTCCAGAAGAAACCCTTGCACAGGTAGACGTGATCACTGAGCAAGGAAAAGAAACTGCAGTATTCGGGATTTAATGAACCAATTCAAGAAATATGCTAAATTTTTTTGTATTAGAAAAGCTGATATTGACTTTATGAGACTGGCGTTTTGGATAGAGTCTTCTAATTAAACCGAATAAAAACCACAGGGAATAAAAGGGACATGAACAGAGGAGATAAGTCTTTTTATCTCATCTTCTACCCTGGCAATGTCTACCGTTTGCAACCTCTTGATCCTTATCTGCGTTCACTACAAACAATTTTTTGCAACTCTAGTTTTGTAAACTAGAATCAAGCTTCGCTAATTAGCTTGTAATTTGAATCATGCCGGTTTCTATTAATTCCTATATTTTCAATCAAACAGCACTTTCAAGTTCATTCATGCTTAGAACAGGGGCGGAACAAGAGGGTGTTGAATGATCCCCCTTTGAAACTTCAATGACAGCATAACTGAAAATGGTGTTTACGTAACGCTGAGGACTGAGCTAAGATGTTTAATGTTCATGAACGATTAGACGTCACAAAGCAATAAAAGGAATTCCCCCTGCTTCACAGAAATCGTGGATCCGCCCCTGGCATAAGAGTACAGAGAACAAAAAATTTTAAAATTCGTTGGCATGCAAACTTAAAGTGTACACTTACCACCTTGTTATATACAGTAGTGCTGTTCAGCAACCTACTCAGTACTCACGTTTCCTTTCTGTGATGCAAAGCCTTGCTGAGCTTGTCTCAACTCGTTTGTACCGTTCGCGTTCCCTGCAGATTAATAACATGTCGCGTAGGCTTGTTGCACAATAGGCCTATCAGTCACAAAACTCAGAAAACACTTCTGTGAAATAGGAAGTCGTGCCGCCCTAAGGTGGGTTTCACGAATTCAAAGCAAGCAGGTCCTTTTCTGCTTTCTTGCATGATGAGGATATAACAACTAAAGTTGAAATTGTCTGTATTTATGTTGTCGGTATAGACTTCCATACCTTCCAGTGTGACAATAGATTGCTGCAAATCGTTGACCACGCCGTCAAGACCATCGAAACTGTCCAATGCAAACACGTGACTATTGCCATTGATGTCGTCTGTGTTAGTGATAGTCTGTGACATAATTTAGTTGCAGTGAGACGTTTTACATAATATTGACATAACTGAAATGTAATATTGCCATATTGCTGTTAGTCAGGGCCGGATTACCAATAGGCTAGATGGACTAAAGCCTAGTACCTCGGAGAAATATGGGGCTTTGTCACAAACAACGAAGTCCTTTTTGTGGTAATCGACCATTAAGACCTTTTGCTTTTTTGAAAATTGACCTTCAAATAGGCTTACGTAGTGATTAGTGTGATCATTCATCACTAAGGTCTCATTGATTTAATAGCCTAGGGCTTCTCGTTGTCTAAATCCGACCCAGCTGCTAGAAACATTCATGGTTTTATATGAGTATATCCTTAGGCCAGTTTATAAGAGCAATGTTTCCTCATATTATAAACTATAGATTTAGGTATAGGTGCCTTTTTAATGCGTTTCGTCATTTCAAAGTAAATCAAAACAGGGCACATTTACTAGCCGGGACGTAGCTAGCGCAACATTAAGGGAGGATAGGCAAAGATTACGGTATTTCAGAAGAACATTTTAGTTTTACCAGAAAAGGAGAAGGAGCAGTGTCTCCCTGCGGTTGCGCCTCTTTTTATCTTTAGGAAAGAATTATCCCAAGATGGTTATAATTGCTCAGCCCGAACTAGAAGCCTACGTATTTTATACCTTTATAAGTTTCTAATGCGCTCCTGAATTGTTTTTACTTGGTTTGTATGTTTCATTTAACCGTTTGTAAATCATTTCTTGACTTACCAGCAATTCAGCGGGCTTAAATCGACCTACTCCAACTGCAAAGAATTCAATCCCAAGTGCTCTTGCATCGTCTGAAGCGTCTTGTAGTAAAGTAGGGTCATTGGCCCTGAAAATATTTTTATAGACATGGGGTAACTTTAATATTCATAGTATGAAACATCGGGTTTGTTTTCCAATTACTTTTTTTTACCGACAACGCATTGAGGTACCTATAGTAGCAAGCAAGGGTGGAAACTGAAACTCATACCTAAA
This sequence comes from Trididemnum miniatum, assembly GCA_964006365.1. Classification (NCBI taxonomy): domain Eukaryota; kingdom Metazoa; phylum Chordata; class Ascidiacea; order Aplousobranchia; family Didemnidae; genus Trididemnum; species Trididemnum miniatum. The sequence goes on from OZ023250.1 coordinate 3,755,039, forward strand.
CCTGAAAACCCGGTTTTTAAGGATATTTTGGAAACCCAAACTGAAACTGACACCTACTTAACCAAATTTTTGAAAACCTAAACTTAAACCAAAACCGTTTTTCTTCAAACGCCAAAACCGAAACTGAAACTAAAACCTGTTCAAACTTTTCTAAGGTTTTGGGTTTTAAAAATTGTCATCATCATCATCACCAGTTCAGTTCTTTTAAAGCTGAGCGTCAAATAGAGAAGCTGTGAATACTAATTTTTGAGACTTTGGTTTCACCGCACCCGGAATTATACCCAAGTCGACGTTTTCTGAAGCAGTTGCTCTCCTCACTCGGCCATCTGAGCTGCTATTATTATTGTGATCAAACAAAAACGCCAGAAATAGAGCATTTGAATAATCCCTATTCAAAATAAAATAGCTTTCTCGGATGAAACTTAAACCGAAACTGAAACCCAGAAACCGAAGCTGTGCATAAGCAAAACTGAAACCGAAATTGGAACCTATTTTTTAACAACCGTGAAACCAAACCAAAACTGAAACCTGACATCTGGGTTTTAACACACCGAAACCGAAACTTACACTCTAACGCCAAGTAGCCAGGTTTCCACCCTCGGTAGCAAGTGAAACAACCGGTGCAAATTTTTATTCGAAATCAAAGAGGTTGTGCAAGTGCAAAATTAAATCAAAGTAACTGACCCATTAGACCAGTGAATTTTAAAATTTTGAAAAAACTTTGCTTTGCAATCCCTTCACAATTATTTCAAACGATCACGGTCCCCGCTAATTCAAACATTCATTTTGTTTAGCAGCACAAAAAGCTAGCCCAGCTGTAGCGATGATTAACATTGTTATGTGTATTAAGGCAACTGCTGCAAGCAGAAAAATAAGCGAACTTTATTTAAAAATTTCTATGCACATTTCAATGCGATGGATGCATATGCTAGGCTTTCATTTGACATACGCTTTATCAATATTAATTCAGAAATCCACACTCTCTTCGCAGTTTCCCTAAAACTGCTTTGCAAACCCCAAACAGACCGCGGAATCAGTTTGAGAACCACTGTAGACCTACTAGACATAGTTAGACAAAATGCGTAAGTATTCTTTGAACGAAGATTTTTATAAGTTAAATGGAAAGTTGAGTGGTGGTGCGTATCTGTTTCCCGACGTGTACATTTTTTCTACTAACTCTCCATCTGTCAAAACGATCACGATTTGTCGGTTCGATTCCAGGTGAAATCTAGGCGAGTTTGTCAACATATCTGTGGCAACACCGATGGCTTGGCTAGTGAAGGTCAGTCCATTTACCCAACCGATTGCCCTAACGGCAGTCTGCAAAAAAATGACAATTATTGTCGTCTTTCTCTACTATCAAATTCTTGACGTCCAGTAAGATTTTACATATTATATGAAATATTATTTCAAGATTGTAGCTCTACTACTGAATGCACTATTATAACGAATCAATCTATAGTTGATTGTTCAAGCTTAGGTTAAAAATTTAAAGAGTGTTAAAAACTCCATGTTCTGCAAAAAGATTTTGTTTAAAAGCGCTTCCTTGCTATAAAAACTTTGAACAAAAACCACTCAACCAGCAGTGGTCTGACGATCCATGTACAGTATGATTTACCTGAAATGCAGCGTGTGTTGCGTATTCTCCGAGTTGAATTTCTTCAACAGCAAATGGATCGCTGTTACAAACAATGTCAGAGTTATAGTTGCTGTTTGCACGGCCACAATCACTTGCAGAGTGCTTTTTATGTGAGCAATCCTTTTTTTTTTTCGAACTAAAGTCGAACCCATACGCCCATGCTGTTCAGCTTAAGTGCGTCTTGGTTAACCCCAGGAGTTCTAGTAATTAACCACGTAAGGCCAGAAGACGGCTGAAGTTTCTATGATTGAAATACCGACAAGAATTATTATTGCTGAACAGGCGGCCGGGATTGAGTGTCTCCAGAAGGGGGCCATAAAGGGTTGATAACCACTGGTTTACCACTGACTTCATCCATGAGGTCAATGTTGCCAAATTTGATCATGCTTTGAGAGGGGAATCGGAAGTGAGATCAAAAATGCTAACTTTTGAAAACGTGGCTGATTCAATCGATTTTGATAGGTAATGCTCCCATGTGTGTGCAAATGTGCAATTGACAGTTTTTAATATATTTCTAACAAAAACTACACAAAGAGCTAACTCACGGGTGTCCGTTTACTGAATACTGGATCACTCCAACATAGAAATTATCTCCGATAGGAAATTCGCGAACAACGTTAATCACCCAGTTTCGTATAAGCGCGAAATTGAATGAACCAACACTATTGGAGCCATCCAAAACAAAAACAATATCAGTGGTTCCGGATGTACAACCTAGAAAATAAACATCTTATAGTTCTGCGTCGAATGCAAAATAAACACAAAAATTGTTTTACTGCCATTCTTTGTTTCCGCTTTGCAGAAAGCTATCAATCACCAAAATATTATTGCCCGCCATTAATTGGGTGAAGATTTTCCCAAAAAGAAATACCCAAGAGACATTTCTTCGTAATCACACTTTGAAATTTGTAATGTGTAAAGTAAGCCAGCTTACTTGGATTTATACTTGGCGTGGAAGAACTCCATGTTAACCCTTCGTCCTCTGATGAGTAGCAATTTCCAACGACGTAGAATCTGCTGGGGCACACTTTACCTTCGTTAGGTGAACAAACCTGAAGTTCAAGAAACGACAACATGAATTATGTTGAAAGACGGACAGATCACTGCTCCAGTAACATTAAGCAATCTCAATTCTGGAAAAATATTCAATAAACAGTTCAAATAGCAAAAATTGGAAAATCTTGAAACAACTTCGGAGCTAGTCTGACTTCTTTAATTAAGTCGATTACGCTTGCGAATCATTTCGAAAAAGAGGAAAATAGTGAAGAAATATACAATAAAAATATAGGAAAATAATAATAAAAATACTGTAATTAATAATCGCCCTACTTGTACATTTTCGCTCTAGAACAATCAACAGACCGCTATGTACTTACATTTATGACTGGGTCATCTGTTACAGAGCCGATTGATAAACCTAAAGCATTCCTATCCGTTATCACAGAAGAATCGTTCGGCGTAATTGGTCTAGCTGGAGTACAAATATAGTGTGATGGAGCTGTCAAGCAAGAATACAGATTTCCAGATGCATATTTCTCATCATATTGAGACGTTTGATATGGGGCTGTCCCCAAATCAGTGTCCATCCAAAATCTTTCTTTCGGTGATCCGATCAATAACCTTGAACGATTTGGAAAAGTAAAAGTGGTGAGTGCGTTAACCCTATCGATAAGATATAACAGCTCCGACGGCCGAGTGGTAAGAGCGTCTGCCTCTGGAGATGTAGACTCTGGTTTGATTCCGAGTTGAGTCAAACCATCCAATGACTTCAAAATAGGTGTTCACAGTTTACCAACTTGACGCTCAGCAATACAGGAACAACTTGAAGAACAAACCGACAGGTTTATTTGTTTTGACGTTGGAAAAGACACCTAGGAGGATTGCCCCATCTTAGAATGGTAGACAGGGGGCCGGCAACTCCTAAGCAAGTTTGTTATGACGCCTGATCGCTTTCTCGTAGTGGAGCATAAACAATGCAAAATTCTTGATATAAGCAGTTCAACTTTTCTAAGCTTATTTTTGCTTAAAGCTGTCACTTCTATTTGTTAGTACCGGTACTAAGCAAAAGCAGGAAACAAAGTTCATTCACAAGTTTAAATGACAAAGATTGGTGATAATTCTTGTCGATAGCTGATGAAATCTCAAACAATTATATCCACTCACGCAGTCATAAAACTGAGCGTATCCTTGTCTTGCATAAGTTACTACAATGAATCCTTGTAAGAAGTAAGATGAATACATGAGCAGGATTGCGGTAAAAACATTACGCTTCAACCTAATGTAGCCTACCAAGTTACCAGATTGTCAAACAGATCAACGCCTCTCGCCCCTCACACCCTCCCCCCTACTTTCATTGTATTTTTTTTGTATTGATCAACATTTTGCTTTAGTGTGTAGGCCTACCTGTTTGTTTCACTGCTGATGGACTTAACGCTGTAGCCGAAGTACGTTGAAGCGTTCACTACAGCATTAGGAGACGTTATTGTTGCGTCTGGTGTCGTCATAATGTTGAAAGCTGCGGACAGTGGAAGAAAAAACAAAGCTACTTTGAAAACATCCATTACAAGTTATAAATGCTTTCAGCTAACGAGCTCCTCTAAAATATGTAGTCACATTTACTCACCAAGCTCACTACAATTTTGCCAATTTATGGTAAACATATTGTGATATTTATTCTTCCTGACATTTATTCTTCTAAACAGCCATTCTTAATTCTAAACATCTATTCTTAATAGCTTTTCTTTTTGTATTCTTCAGTCACACGAAATTGGCCAGGTTTTCGAACTTCATAGGAACTATTGCCAATGCTTTGCGATGTTAACCTCAACGTCTAATTGCAACCTTACTATAGCGCCAATTCGATCAGCTTAATCTAGGGGAACTAAGAGTTGTTGCTGTTTTTTCCGGAAAATATAACAGTAAATGTGAGTCACAGGATTCGTAGCAAATCATACCTGTATATGTTGTTATGTTCATGCTGATGATATCGAGTTGTTCAATCAAAACAAAACACTTAATTGGTTGTTGAGAAGCTGATAGGAATCAACACTAATAGGTTTGAGATTGTGAGCGCCTTGAGCATCTCGTACGAACATTTTTTGAGTTCCGATAGTTTTGGATTGCAAACACTTAAAAAATCTAGCCTTGCCCGAGTACACTCTCTACTTTAGCATTACAATGCCAGTAGGCCTAATACCGGTACCGCAAAATTCGTAATCTTTGGTCTATTGCAATTTGTCCCCGTTTCGATGGGCACGCCTCTGTACACTACAATAGTGCGATTGAAAAATGGCGAGGAACAGGTTAAAGCTCGACGTTGCGAGTACTGGTATAGTCAACTAATTCTGATTGTAAAATCTTACTGGCAAGTAGCTACAACCTTTATGTGTCTCGTACGTCAGCTGGTCTTAGTTTCAAAGCCATTGCACCACAGCAAGGTGCCAGCCTTTGCAATGGGTTTGCTTTTTGTAGAAGAAACCCTTGCACAGGTAGTTCTAATAACAGACGCACTGTATTTTAAACGGCACTTTTCGAGTTACACGAAAACAATTATTCGCAAATCGACATGCAGTAATGATCATGCAAATGGCCTACTAACCTCTTGCCTCTAACTTACATCCGCTTTCATAGCTGAAATCCCTTGTGCTTGTCTCAATTTGTTTGTGTCGTTAGAACTCCTGCAAAATACTGTATATAGGCCTACATCGAAAAATAAAAGCATTACAAGTTACAAATATTTCTTGCGGTGACACTGGTATGAGACTGTATCAGTTTTTATCCACTACGCCTACCGGTCCTCTACGTTCCAACTTCTCCTCCACGGTTACTTAAAATAAATCGTATGTCACAAGCCGAGTCGCTTACCGAGTAAGAGCGCCTACTGTATTATTCGTCAGTTATTGGGAAAAACTTAAATATACTTTTCCAGTTACTGCGTCACAAATGGTAACTGATGCGGCAGTTAAAAGAAGCCTCCAGTGGCATCACGTTTCTTTCAGAAACATTGCAGAATTTTGGCTTCGAAAACATGAAAATTTGTCTCTTCAATCCTAAATCAGTGTAGTGGTAGTACTAAAAGCTTTTTTAAATAGTACTATAGTAGCTTCTGATTTTTAATCTTGGAATGGCAAACAACTGTTTTTTTGGTAAGCGAAAATTTCATGTAAGGTCGATATTTCAAACTTTTCGTTACCTTCAAGAAAAACAATAGATCGTTGCAATGAACCAATCACTTCATCGAGACCTGATAAGCTTTCTAATGCGAAGATACGGCTTGCGTTAGCATCAAAAATGAGGAAAATGTATTATTGCGTCATAGCGCATGTAACAATAAGGATTGTTGCTGTGATCATGCAAGATGCTTTCATCGATTGGCAGCTACGTGATATTTTTCGCCGCGATAGTTTGTTATATTTTCCTGTTTACAGATCGCCCAAAGTCCTGCTACATTTGCGTGCATATTAATCGTCGTCGTTTTCGATTTATGGAAACGTGTTGATTTGGAAAAGAGCGAATGAAACGATCGCATTTACTGGCAAAAAACGCGATGAGGAAAAACAAGATAATGCTTTGTAAAATAAGGTAGATCAACTCAGGCTTGCCTGCAATTCTGCTAATTCATAAGCACCAACACCAACTGCAAAAAATTCAATTCCGAGTGCTCTTGCTTCATCTGAGACGCTGCGTAGGTGTTGACTGTCGTTAGCGCTAAGCAAAAGTATATAATAACAAAGGAAAAACGTGTCTGTCATTTTGAATCATTAAAAATAATTCTAGATGTGTCGACCGTTACTTCCTTGCAATAAAAACAGCTTTATGGCACTATTGTCGATTAATATTTATTTCACGAGCTTTCGGGGGCGAATGCCCTCTTCTTCAGGTGATAATATCGAAGCTACTGATGCTTAAAAATGTAAGTAAACAAAAATCACAGTTATGACAAAACAATATTCACTAAAAAAATTAATACACTGCAATGAAAATTAATATTTAGTAATAATCATCATGGCATGTAGTAAGGTGTAGATATAGAGATTGCATATCGCAATAGAAAAAAAGCTAGTCGGCAGCGTGGCGCAGTGGTTTGGAGCGTCGTTTTTACGACGGCCATGATCGCAAGGTCAATGGTTCAACTCCCAACCTAGTCTCGTTGATGCATCCTTGGATAAGATGCTTTACGTTGATTATCTCTGCTTGGTGGAATCTGGCAAGCAGCGAATTAAAAAAGTCGGAAGAAAATTCAACCGGAAAACGAGAAACAAAGGCAACTCCTAAGCGAGTCTGAATTCGTCCTATGCATAGCGCCTCCGTCGCTTTCTCGTGATAGGAGGATAAAGATGAAGAAATCATCATCATCAATGAAGAAATCATAGCAGTGAGGCGGAAAAAAGAAGATAATGCCGAACAAGGTGAGCTAAAGTAGTAGAGAAAGTGGGAAAGAGCGGAAGATCGAAAAAGTTTCTGGGTTAGTAATTGGCAATATAGTGCGACACAAATGCATAATCTTTATCAAGTCCGTTTTGAACTATATTACCAAATACTAACCAAGAAACTTTTTCGGTCTTCCTCTCTTTTTCCACTTTCTCTACTACTTTAGCTCACCTTGTTCAGCATTATCTTCTTTTTTCCGCCTCACTGCTATCTTTTTTTCTATTGCTATATGCAATCTCTATATCTACACCTTACTACATGCCATGATGATTATTACTAAATGTTAATTTTTATTACTGCATATTAATTTTTTTAGTAAATATTATTTTTTCATAACCGTTATTTTTGTTTACTAGCATTTTTTCACATTAAGCATCAGTAGCTTCGACATTATCACCTGAAGAAGAGGGCATTCGCCCCCGAAAGCTGGTGAAATAAATATTAGTCGACAACAGTGCCATAAAGCTGTTTTTATTACAAAGAAAAAACGCTTTGATTTAATTGCTTGACTACTTAATTCCAAAGTAGTGCTGAGTTCAAGCAGGTAATTACTAGGGCGATTTTTTTGTGACCTAAAAAACTTTAAAATGTGACTTTATTTTTACAAAAATGTGACTTTATTTTGAAGAAGAACAGAAAACGAAAAATAAGAGCAGTTTATACTAAAAAGCAATAAAACAGTCTCAATTGGTGCTCCAATTATAGTGCACGCACATATAGTGCTTGACATTCTTCGGTAAAAAGTTTCTGTCTTTGGCAAGTAGTTTCTTAAGCATGGAGAAACTGCGTTCAACGGCAGCCGTTGTTGGTTGGCATCTTTGGAGCAAGCCATACACAGCGGGAGCAACTTCTTGACGACTCATCTTAATTATGTCCATCATATCATTTTTTTTCAATCTCTTTTCGATGTAGGGCATAATGCCACAGCTGTCGTCACCAAATTCAAGATTAGTAATGTCATCGTGGGCCTCTTGAATAGTGTATTTTCTTTGCTCCATCTTTGAGACTAATCCAGCTAAGCAATTGTACTCTGTTCTGACTTTCATTAAATCTCGAGATAAACCTTCGGCACATACACTGTTCTTTGCTCTTTCAACTAATAGACCGGTCCCTTCAAATCCACTTACAATGCTTTGTACAGCAGGAAGGTTTTCAGCATAGTAAAAAGCTGCTTGCAGCCAACTCGCCCACCTTGTTACAACAGGTTGTGGTGACTTTCCTATATCTTCGAATAATGCCTGTCGAGTCTTATTCTTAACGGTTGCTGCTTTGACACAAGCAATGAGATTGTCTACAGCTGGATACTTGGCTCTAACTCGCAGTGCACAATTATGAAGAAGATGGGCTACACATGTGACATGGAAAAGTTGCGGATATAGGTTCTTCAACGTATGTCCTGCAGCTTCCATATATCTGGCTGCATCAGTCAAAAGTAAGTAAAAATACATTCTGGAAACATTTAAGAAGTGCAATACGTCATCTATTTCTTGGCAAATGGCCTGCGCAGTTGGAGGTCCTGAAAGGACTTTGCAGGCTACTAAATAGGTTTTTTCAGGCTTGTCCAGTAAACCAACAAGAATATTCAAGTATTTACTTCCACATATGTCGCTTTCATCTGCCACCAAGAAAATTCTCTGCTCTTGTATCAAATTCTTCACTTTCTCAATTTCCGCTTCTCCCATTTCCTCTACTTTCTGCCGACATGATGTCTCAGACGGTAATTTCTTTCCCAAATCTTTAAAAAGCTGTCGTAACTCATTGTTTTGTAACTTTTTTAGCGGTATATCAGCTGCCAAAAAAGCTCTGGTGACATTGTAAGTGAAATCTTTGGAGGGGATGTCAATAAAAGTCTGAGCCGATTGTGAAGTTGAGGATGAGGAGGAAGGCAGCCCTTTTTGATGTTTTGCAGATTGCCTGTGTCTATCAACTTTGTATTGCTTGTCGCACTGAACCACACAACTACAAATATTACAGAATAGGTCTGGGGTTGGCGTTTTGATAAACTCGGTGGGGAATTTTGCGATTATGCTGTTGATTTTTGTTAGAGCTGAAGATTTTATCTTAGGCATGAGGCTGAATGTACTGCAGCTGTATATGACAATTATTTTCTAAAAATAGCTGAAATTAGTTAGCTGCAATGGCTAAGCTGTTACCTTACATTAGTACATAGAACTATAGTCTTACAAAATCGTCCTCTCTATATTTTCAAGAAACTCATGTAATGCAGTCACTTCACGCACACCTTGAGGGTACTATAATTTGCTTTTATATCCTGCCGGATCTCTTCATTACCGGTACCCAACAAGATGTCCTTTTCCTTACGGTACTTTGTTCTGATTGCTTTATAATTGTGACGCAAACATTAATCAATAGCAATAAGCATTTTTTGAAGATTCAAAATAATGACATCACAAATGTGTTTATATGCATTGTTAGAAGATAAAACGCTTTGTGGGCTTTATATTTAGTAAGCAGATCGTAAATTTATTCCAATTGTAGCAATGAATGATAAAATTAGGCAAAAAGTAGCACAAAAACGAATGCTACTTAAAAAATAAAATGTTACCTAAAAATGGGAAATGGAACTTTTTGTGACCTTTTAACTTCTTAAATACTGACCCTACATCTGCGAAATTTTGTTTCCACGCTTTTCACGTTAATTGAAGCCAGCAAAAAAATGGAACTTTTGTGACAAAAAATCACTCTAGTAATTACTAAATAAAATTTTTTGCCTGCAACTGTAATGATTGCTACGACTAGAGAATTTTTAGTAATTTTTTGATTGTGATAAAATAAAATTATCGTGTTGAAACATATTATGACAGTCAGGGGCGGATTAACAGTACGTAGGGCCCTGAGCTAATTTAATAATGAGGCCCTCTTTCCCAAGTTCAGCAAAAGGTTATACGATATAAAATGAAAAGAACAATAAACCGGAAGAACAGCCTCAAAAAACAAAACAATACCAATATTGATCAGTAGCGTAAAAAGACCAGTATGGACTTGTGCTTTGTTCAGCACGCTCAATTAGTGCCTTTGATTCCTACTGAGTAAAATCAAATATATTATTCTTCGTTAAAAACAATTAGTGCATTTCCATTACATCGATTTACCCAATCGGTTTAATGGGTTTATATTTTCCTTTGCTTAATTTTACAATCGTTTTTACGCGTACGGTACTTACTGTATATAATGAACGAACCAAAAAAATTGAATCATTTTAAAATCGTTCTTAGTCACGTCGGCAGCGTGACCGAACGGTCTGGAGCGCCGTTTTTATGGCGACCACAATGAATCGAAAGGTCGTGGTTCAACTCCTAGTCCTCGACATGTTGTTGTGTCCTTGGATAAGGTACTTCACGATATTTGTCGCTGCTTGGTGGCTTGAACAAGCAGCAAATTCAACAAAAGACAAGAAGAGGAACCTCAGAAAAGTTAACTCCCAAGCGAGTGAGGATATCTAATCTGACATATAGCGATGCAACTCGCTTTCTCGTGAATGGAGGATAAAAATGGAAAATCAATTCGAAAAAAGTTGCTAACTTGCTACTCTGGTAAGAAAAGTCGTCAGTTTGGGCGTCTTTTTTACAATATTATCTTCCTTTCGCTATTTTTCTGAAGCTACTGCTCGTTTTTGCGCTCCACTGAGATAAATACGCTTTATTACTGTATACTATAATATCTGCGAAAAAAAGGATACACAGTGTTACGAAGTTGCTTCCATTACTGGCTACTGTAACTCTGCAAGGAAGAACTGGGTTCGCTTTTTGCGCTGACAAAGTGTTGCCAACGGTCCACCGCTGCTGTAACAATTTCTGTGAAAGCAGAATGTGTTCCTAGCGCGGGGAATGGGTCGAGCATCCACCTCAAGTTTCAACCCTGCCTAACGTCTTCAATGGAAATGGTACGATTGCTCATGGAATTCGTCCTAGCGTTTAAGCCGTAATTCCTTTTTATGCTAACTTAAATAATTTGTTTTTACATTCGTTTTTCTCTTGTATGTTTCGAACCTCAACAGTTACCTGTGATTGGCCAATGCCGAAAAGGGCTCCAATGTGCTATCCGCTTCAGCTACTTCATTTTTCTTTAGCATTTATTGAGAACATTAAATTCTGGATGTTCTTCCAGTCAATAACCAATAATGTTTTCGGCTAGGATCGAACCCGTAACTGTCAGATTGCGAAGCCAAATCACAAGCCACTACTAACTTAAATACGATACCGGTAAGTTAAACAAATAAAATCAACATTTATTACGTGGCTGGGCAGCGGTAAGTTAAACAAATAGACACACAGACATATTTATTTCTACATCACAAGAATTGAGTAATTAAAATTGAGGAATTGACAGCCACTGTCTCGACCTCCTTATCTTTTTTTTTGTCTATGTGTTATGTTGTTTTGCTTGATTAGGCTACTCGCAAAATAATAAATATCAATAATATCAACACCATTCAATATTGTGGAATCAAAAAAGTTGGGTCTCAAAAAGTTCATTTTGGTAGAAAACGTTACAATCATGTTTTTTAAAATTTGTTTACCAACTGTTCTCTGTTGCATCCTTGCGGGATTTGTCAAAAGCATTTGCATAAAATCAAAAAACATCAATATTTTATGAAACAAAAATCTTAAAAAGTCAATTAAAAATTTAACAGCATAAATAGCAAAAAATGAAAAACATCAAATTTTTATTGTATTACCGACTACCGTTATTACGCCGAGGCGTGTAACGTGTGGTGGAACCCATCCTTGCGGCTTAGCGCTTGAGCAACGAGGCGTGTAACGAGTGGCGGGACCCATATACGCGGCTTAGCGCCTGCGCAGTATAATTTCAAAGAAACGTCGCAGCGTTGACGAACCGTTGGCGACGCTTTGTCCGATTTGACCTACCCGGAATTCGCACTACGTCTACCGCACCGATAGCTATGTCCTAACAACTGACGTAACCGGCAGGTTAAAACAAAATCATTATCGAAAATAGAATTAGCATTGCAAACTGTATGCCACAAGAGTTTGATTTTTGAATTATTTTCAAGTGCAAAAACAGGTCTAGGAAGCTGCACCACCGCAGCAACCACAAAATAAATCTTGCTTTCACTGATGAAATATCCAGAAAACGAAACAAACAATGTGTGATGATGACTTTTTGTTTCTTTGCTTTCTGCAAATAAAAACTTTTCCAGGAATTGAATATCCGCAAAATGTCGCTATTGAGTTAAACTCCTAATATGTCAGCGAAGAGACAAATTAATTCATAGTCATTGTTCATGACTTGCCAAATGCTGCAGATTATAAGCGTCACACACACGCACACACTTTCTCTAATTGTGTCGGGTGAGTCATATTTGGATAGCTTTGGCCCAAGTTAGGAATAATTTTGAGCTTCCTTTATTGTCAAAGTGGCTTTATAGGCTACTTGAAAATGAAATATCCCTTTCAAAAGAAGTAGCTTTTCCCTTATTGCTACTGCGGCGCCCATCCTGGAGTTCCTTTTATAAAAACTGAGAATTCAACATTCCAACTTGCAACTGCGAGTTCAAAAACCAAAGCGTGAAATGATCACCTCATTATAAACGTCATAAATGATGTAACGATTAGCAGTACACCTGTGACCATGGCTGAATGGAATATAGGCCTCATCCTTCTTGTATTTGCATATTGTTTATGCTAAATACTAAAGGATATTCTTGCCACTGCATAAATGAATGTTCAGTCTGGGAAAATCTTATCTGATAGAAGAACCCTTGTCTAAGGCTGTTTCGGGCTATTAGTACTTACCTGCCGCACTCAGGTAAAAGATGCAGTCGTTTTTCAACATACTGGGTGACTGGGTCTTGATAAGCCAACCACCTACCAGGTACCCGGATTTGTATACCCCAGAAAAATTTTAACCGTTGTGGTACGTAACAAGTTACAGTATAATTTCAATCAAATTCCCCATGTGGCATAGGTACTACAGTAAAACAAACGTCGTCCTTCGTGGTCTGCTGAATGGGAAGAAGAACCCTTCTTACCAATATGCACCAACATGTTGGGCAGACGGAATTACGATGAAGACCTTGGTTGGTTTCGCCTTGGAGTTACGCCCAAGCATATCGCTTGTCGCGGAAAATCAAGATGCCTATTATGTTCAATTTGAGTTAGGATTTAGGACCCTGCAATGCAACTGGTTTACGATGATCGAGCCTGCGAGAAAAGATGTCTTTATAAATGCGTGTTTGGAAGCGCTTGACCAGTTGTAACTTGTACAATCTTCCTTATTGTTTGCGTTAAATTTACTGATTACAGCTCATACGTGTTGCATTGAATGCAGCTTTTAGAGTTATTTTTTGTCAAAATGTCGACAAAATGCTTCTTCACTTCCTCTGCATGGTAAACACGAGTTTTTGTTTTGATTTCCGCAAGAAGACATTTTCATGTGCTGACATAAGTTAGGCTATTACAGTGCCAAAAGCACACAACCAAAGCTACAATGATGTTGCATGTAGCTCTAAAACGAATGTGTTGTTCTAGTTCAATCTAGGGCCAATTCAATCATAATTGATTTTCCATGACGCGAAAGCGCAGGTGAAAGCGATGAAGACCTAATGGATCTCCTTAGCTATAGTTCAGCAATTAATCTGGAATTTTTCTGAAATTTTTTTAAGGCTTGGACTTGGCCACGTAATGCAAGCCCGATATTTTTCCTGATTCTCTAGTTGCATAAAAAGTTTCATCTGCTTATCTAAGCTTTGTCTTATTCTGCACCAGCAACATCATAAGTATGGAACCAATTTTTTCCTGATGTTATCTATGTTTCAACACAAAGAAATGAAAAACAAAAAATGTATTCATGAACTTTAAAGCAAAAAACAAAAATGCGGGAAATGTAGTAAGTACTAACGCGATGAAAAAGAATGACAAAAACACAACAATAAACGCCACCTACAAGATAGGTTTGGTCTGGCTTTAACAGTGAAGAGAGAGATATACTGCTGGACAAAAATGCAGCTTCATTTAGCGTGTTGGGCTGACCATGCGATATTTTGAATAAAAAACACTGAACACTGAACAATTGAAACTGCACGAAAAAGAATAAAGGCCAAACGTAGGGCCACCTTAGCAACTCGCGAAAAAACTACAAAGGCTTCCGCTAGCCCGCTGCTGCGTTTTAAAACATTTACAAAAGTTGCCATGGTAAAATGACGAAGGCAGTGATGCAACAATGTCAATCATCAATATGCTGGGTTCACGCCCAAATTTGGCAAGCTACGTAGCACAAACCAAGTACAGCCAACTCGCTCGGTCACAATGAACGTTATTATTCCGTCACATACGATGCAGTACACCTTTAAGCTCACAATAGGCACCCGAGCCTGGCAACACCTTGCAAGGACTAAAAGTCTTTCAACCAAGAATGAGGTAAAGTTGATTTCAACCCTGAGGTGGAACCAGTGCAAACACAAGAGCACCAGCAATAGAAACCATCAACAGATCAGCACGTGACAACATTTAAAACGATTGGCTACGTAGCCTAGAATATGTGATACGAAACGGAAGACATCGAAATACTGGGCGAGAGGCAGCGGTTGTCGAAAAAGCTCGTCTGCGTCGTCCATGCGAAGCAGCTGTTCGCGACACTATATCGCGCCAGAGAGCAAGCAGTTGCGAATCTAAGTCCGGAGAGGATTCAATGGAGCTTGGATCGACGGATTCATCACTCCAAGGCTCCAATTCACTACAGTAATTAACAATCAGCTTCGTGCTAGAAACTTCGGGAGCTGTATGATGACGTCTTCTTCGAGAAGACCGGTTTGTTTGACGCTGTGTTTCAACGTGATACGCAAGATCGTATTCATTCAGTCGGTCCATCTTCGCAAGTAATTGTTTTTCAGATAAAACATCAGATTTGGTAGCCACCGACAGAATTGGTATATCTGCATTCAGAACAGAAGTTATTACATTTTTAAGCTGAAGAAGTACGGAGCTTCGATGATTTCAACACAAAAGGCAAACGAAGACATTGACAAACCACAGGGGTAAACGAATAAGCTGAAACGAGTGGATAGGAAAGTGAGAGAACAAAGGACTGTGCTGCGTAGGCTGCACCCTTTTGCAACGCGGCAATCGTTTTTTATTTCTTTATTATGAGCAATGCTCCTAGCGGAGGCTAAGCTGTGGCGTTTTTGTTAACTGACATTTAATTCAAAATGCGCAGCGCGCGCACCGGTAAGCACACTCACTTTGGCCTTCTAAAGTTGTTTACGTGGGAGCAGAAGCCGAATATTGATGAGCCGATTGTGAAACACGAACATCATGCCACAAAACAGCTGATAAAAGTGCAGAGAAATGTGGGTCTTAATTTATTTTTGCGCCATAATTACTTTAATCGTGAACTTATTCTGCAATAGGGACACGTTTATGACATTAGCTTTCACTAAGCATAAGGCATAAATGGTTTGCTTTTACAAATTGCGTTGTGAACCTACCTTTGACACAACGATATTTCGACGTTCCGATTGCATTTTGTACAATCTTCATCAGCCTCGTTTGAGGTTCTTCGTCCAAGGCAGAAACATTCAAAATTAAATCAATTCGACGGTCTGAGGTTACTATCTTTTGATAGCGTTTCTTGATCAGTTCTTTGGGCATTAGCAGCACACATGGAATACATTTCGGAGGAATTCTTCCCTCCAATACATAACGCAATATCAAAGTAGCGTGTTCAGCAGAATGGATATCTTCGAAGCCGCGGGTGTCCCAGAAAACCACTTTTCCAACATTGCTGGTTTTCTTTTCGGCATGATGATGGTACATTACGCATTGGTCTATGACATGATTACGGCCAGGACAATACCTGGCCCGATCAATCCATTCCTGGGTTAACGCCATATTCATTGAATTTATTAACGATGATTTTCCTAAAAAGAAATATAAACGGTTAAAAATTAAGGAGTGGTTAAAAGATGTCAGAATTGTAAGCAAATACAAGGCAGTTGCAAACAATTCTTGCCACACTAGCAAAAAAAAAGTTAAGTCAATGGTTCTGTCCCAGAATTTAAGACGCGATTTCAGCGTAGGCTACTGCATATTCTTAACGTAGGCTACTGCTTAGAATATGCAGTAGCCGCTACTGCATATTCTTGATAATTTGCACTTTACACAAGTGCCATGAGATAATTCGCACTCCACATGAGTGCCAAAGAGACTGCAGGAAGCGTATTAACAACTAGGTACCGGTACGTGATACAGGGGCGCAAACAGATTTAAGCAACGTAAACAGGTAAAGGCACTAGAATAATAAACTACGCAAAAATAGATCGTTTAAATCAGCGTTTTTCAAACTGGGAGGCGCGGACTATTCTTAGGGGAGGCGCGAATGGTAATTGAAAACCGTCCTGCTGGACTATTCTTGGGGGACTACCTGCTGGATTATTCGTAGGGGAGGCGCGAATGTTAACGATTATTCTAAAGGGAAGCGTGGAAACGCAAAGTTTGAAAACCACTGGTTTAAATAGTCTCTGAACATCACACCGAACGTAGCAATTACACCGACAGACATCATGTAACAAACAGAGCGCGATAACCAAATCTTGTGACAAAATAGATGCAGGTCTTACCTGAACCTTTGGAACCAATCACCAAGACATTGAGGTTCGACGTCAAAGTAACGAAACAACTTTTGATTAACTTTCGACATCTTTCATTCAAGTCTCCAGCAGATGCTGGTCTTTTCATTCCAGAATCTCTACTAGTATCATTATTATTGCAATCCAAGCTCTTTTCAAAGCAATCTTTTTGCAAGAGCATCTCTTCAGCATTTGGTGCCATTGTAACACTAGCACACATTTCCAATCTCGCTGCCTTTTTGATTACTTGGTGTCTGAAAATTAATTCGATCAACACTGTCGCACCGGATTTATATACACCGGCGCCTTGCATGAGAAAAAAGCAGGCTAAGCCAATCGAACGTCACAAGCGCAGCTCGCACAAATATAAAAAGTCTGCAACATTGCAGCGTTACTGATAGCAATAAATAATTAAAAAACACTGAATTCCGTTTATTTTCTGCTGCATTTCATTTTTGATTTTCCCTAAAATGTTCCTTTAAAATTCAAAACTATCACTTCTTTAATACTTGCTTACTTTGCTGTAGAAATTGCAAACAAATAAAATACATGCTGTAGAAATTTGATAAATCATTTGATCGATAAAAACGGCCAAGGATAATAATGTTTTTTACTAATAAAATAAATTTTGTAGGTCGAAACTTCAACCTCATGGGATTACTCTTGCAGTAATTGATGAACTGAAGTAGGTTAAGGTGGGGTTATTACGTCTTCAAAATATGCTAGTTATCTCTTATGTGCTAATTGCACCGGTAAACTGCGCTTGCTTTTACACAGCCTCGTCCTCTTTCTGCCAAGAAGAGACCTTGGTTAAGTCTCGGTCGAGCCATGGAAGAACTGAAAATAAAATTTACAAGTTTGCTATAGCTTGGTGTACTATATGCTATAATTATGCTGTCACATTGTTCATTTAATTTTGATCGATATTTTACTACAAGTAGTCAAAACTTGGTCCAAAAATGATCCACAAAATTATGTGAAGTACCCCCCCGTTCCTTGCCGCAAAACTTAACATTTAGTACACGTAAATCAGACTTCGCAAAACAATCCCAAAGCTTTTTTTTTGATCTGCTTTGGTTAAAACTTACTCTGTCTAAATACCAAGTTATGAGAGCTTCAAATTTTTAAGTCATAATTGAAAAAAGTGATTGTGCATCACAAATTCAGTAGTGACATACAAAATTTCATAAGCCTAGCGGACAGGATAACTGGGTAAAAGCGCTGTTACATCCCGCTTCTTACAAAGCGTGTTCCCTGTATCTACTGAGAAAGCGGTTAATTACGTCGAAAGATGTCACAAGAATGACAAGAGACAATGAGGTATTGCGACATACGATGACGACACAAGTGTAGGAACTATGAAGCAATAGTCAAGCAATGAAGCACCTATGTTGGCGAATAGGGAAATGACTAATCAACCAATTAGCCGGCCGGTGATATCAGCTGCTGTTGATGCACTGCTAATCTTACGTGTTTTCTCTTGCGTCAACAAATGTTGTTTTGAAGCGAATTTTAAAAAATCGTAAACGAATACATTGGTTGGGCCCACATAATTTCAGTCAACATTATTAAAATTAAAAGACTTTAAAATGCTGCGGTACAAATAAGTCCTACCCCATGTCATACAGATTGTTACCTTCCAATAAACATTGCAAAAAAGTCTTTCAAAACAAACCCTTTTGAATCATCGTTAAAGTAACAAAAAATAGATTTTCTATACACGAAATTTTCATTTTTTTGGCCCAAATACTGCGCACGGGTCGTTAGTCGTTACATAAGTAATAACAGAAAGTTTCTGATTTATTCGTTGAACTAGCAACCATTTTCTTGTCGTTTCATCGATTTTGTCCGATGTGCATGTGCCAAGCTAATGCAGGTTAGTTTGGTTTGTTTTGACATTATCGAATCGATCTTTTGAAGGGAACAGCGAAAATTCGCTTGTTATCGCCCTGAATGAAAGGTCGCCGCGTCAAGGCAACATTGCGAAACAGTATTGCGCAATTTCTTTGGTTCAAGTCGATTCTCGGCTGATTTTGCCAAAGAGAAAAGCGTTTTCATTGTATTTAAAGGGACAGGATTCGGCGAACGCGCTCAAGCGATAATATCGATTTTGTCGCTATACTCGCCAACGCGCAGAAGAGTAAGCCGGCCGGTGAATTTCGCAATAGCCCAGCGTCGTTTGTCATCGCTTTTCTTTTTATGACATCACAAAAGTGTCTCGTGAATTACCGCTTCAAGCCGGTTTAGAGACGCTTACATTGTTAAAAAACAATTAAAAAATGTTGTTAGTTCTTTATGTGTTAAAACGTAGCTTACTGCTAATATAACAATTTGCTGGACAGTTCTGGGTTTGAATATATATACATCAGGGGTGAGGTGACAATAGGTCAATGACCTTTCATGCTGCGTTATAAGTTGCGAAAAACAAGTTTAATTGTCATCTAATGTGGCGATGTCGCGACTAAGGTTACTTCAGGTCAATGACGCCAATAGAACAAAATGTTGATATGAGCCAACCAGTGAACAGTTACAGTATTAGCATTGAAGTGATGACCAACTATAATACTACCTATCACATTTTCAATAAGTATGTTCCAATGCAGCGCTGCCTTTTATCACCTGATTTCCTTTACTTTTTTAAACGAAATGCAAAATGCATGCAATTTTGTTGCTAGGAATTATTTATAGCCTCCATATCCTCGGCTTGGTCAATTTAATTATTATAACTCTACGTTCTCAATATTTGATAGCTTGAAGCAAAAAGACGAATACCGCACGAATTTTCAGATTTTGCGGTTTTTCTATTCATGGACTAACATACATTGCTGATGATGAAGGTGCAACAGTTTTGCCGAAATGTCTAATAGTTACATTGTTTGAGTATGAAGCAGCAAGAACACTTTTGTGTAAACTAACACAAAAGTATGCGCAAAAAATCCGTTTTGCGTGACCAAAGTTTAACCATGATACAGGTTTCGGCTCACCGAAACTGTGGAGTCAAGTCACAAAGGCACCTAGTTAGGAATGGGTATGGTGGGCAGTATAATTTGGATTCGTTGGTGAAGAGATGGGCCATCATTGAACATGAACAAAAGAATTTACCTATCAGTTGGCCGAGTGGTATAGAGCGTCTGCTTCTGGATCGGTAGACTTGGAGTTCGATTCCGAGTCGGGTCAAACCAATGACTGTAAAATTGGTATTCACAGCTTTCCTGCTTGACGCTCAGCATTTAAGGGACTGTGTGAAGAAAGCCGGCAAGTTGACTTGATGTGCCGTTGGGAAAGGCACTTAACGGAATTCTCACATCTTGGTGTGGTAGACAGATGGCCGGCAACTCCTAAGCGAGCTCGTATAGCGCTTCATCGCTTTCTCGTGATAGGAGGATAAATATGCCAATAATAATAAAAAAAAATAAAAAAAATGCCATTGCATAAGTACGTTACTTGAACAAACGCGATTGGTCTTTTACTTGTGGTGGAACGGTAAAAGTTTGTAAACATCTCCTTAAACTTCACTTTCATTCGGAATTGTAAAACAAGATTTGAACAAATGAATGTGTGCATTGTATTGTTTGAGAACTTGAGCAGTTGGCTTTGCTCACAAGGTCAATGTCCTCGAATGCCTGCAGCGTTTCCAAACTACAAATGACCTGTATTCAAGTTCACAAAACACTCAAATCAAAACATACTAGAAGGCAATACCAAATTCTAGTATGATGGTTGTATCTGAACCTGTCAGTCGTTTATTTATTTATTTTTTTATGTCGATGTTGAGTCGCAAATCTGTGGTTCATCTTGGATGAACATATTGATAGTTTCTTCGTCAGCAAACTTCCTGCCTTTGTCAGATGAAACTGATTCTTCTGATTGATGCACACATAGCTTGCTGTGATTGGAAGCAATAGATTCTTGAGAAAAAACACCGACACAAGTTAGGCCAGATATACAGTATATACTTTGTAAAAGCACTCTACAATGTCATTGCGGTGAGCAAAATTGTAACGTTGGGTGTAATGTCATTGCAGAAAGCAAAACCCTGTTCAATTCTACAAATGCGGACTATTATCATTCAACAATATGCTGTATACAACTTGCTTGGCATTACCAAGTAACTTATACAACTATACAAACCACATGCTAATAAAAGCTGTAAAGATTTATGGTTTAATTTCACTGCCTTTAGGCTTATAAATTTTGACACAAACTTTGAGAAAACGTTCAATGCAATCAACACTAGCAAAAAAATTTACCAAGACTTTTTGCAACCCCTGGAAATAGTAAATCAAATCTGTATCGCTCTCCTACTTACAGTCTAAACTTATGTTTATTAAAGTTTATTAATTTAAAAGTGATCATTCAATTCTACGCTACCCGGTACCCACGCACTTGTATTCGATTTTCGATTACTCCCGAGAAGGTGAAAAGGTCGAAATTGCGCGGAAAATCAACAAAGCAATGAGCTTCATAACTCTTGTGGTAAGCACAATCATCAATGTTTAACTTCAACCAAACCTTGCCTCTCGTAAACTTGATCTTTTCGCTCAGCAATTTGAACTTTAACCACTCTCGCTGGCTATATTTGGAATCAATGTCTTGAGGTGATAGGCAAAGTTCAAAATTGTGTTTACTTTTGCTTGAAATTGAAATATGCCAGTTTAACATTAACAAACAATCTTCTTAGAGATCAGCGGCTGTATTGAGTTGGTTGAATTTGAACCCGAATGATATAATGGGCTGGTAAACACTCTACGAACAGGCTATAGCAGGGATGTCCAACCTGCGGCCCACTTAATGTTTGAATGTGGCTCACTATCGACTCTGTGACAAAAAATTTTAGCAAAATTATCGTAGTGAGCACAAGAGGCTTCACGTAGTATTACCAAAATGCTTTGTATTTAATAAATAAAATAATTTACATAAACAATTTTAAGTTATTCGTTACCGTAATAACTTTTTTGCAATAATAACCAGCTCATTATTTGAAACGGATTCTACGATGGTGATAGAATTTGCTACAACTTGAAACCCTGCACTTTTTTCGCTTTAAAGCACTGTTTGGGCCTGAACTACTCTAAAAAATCTTTTGATAGCTGTGGTAACTGCCCGGTGTGTCGCATAGTATCTTTCATAGAGAACAAGTTTTTAGAAACTTTAACAATAACTCATGTTATCTTCTTGAAATTTTTTTGATTTATCCTTTTGCTCATAAAAATTATTTTAACGCATCATTTGCTCATAAAAATTATTTTAATGTTTTAGACGAGGCTACTGTGGTCGTCATGTTTTTGAGTGAAGGCCACCTTGCTAAAACAGAATTAATGATTTGAAATAGTAATTAGCAGTGGTATGGGCTGGCGCCGCCAATTTGACGGTGCCAATTGACGGTTTCAATTTCGTTTAGTCCAGCAGTTGCGCCGTCAATTTTCAAAAAGTCGACGCAGGGCCTTAGGACGTAAAATTTTAACTGTTTCGAGGTCAAGCGCCAATTTTTGAATTACAATCATAAACTAACGCAGGAGGGCCGCCGCGCCATGCCTCCTTCCCCTTGGGTTTGGCGCTCAAGAAATTCGTGATAAGCTGCTAAAATCTAACTTTTAGTTTACTTACTCCAAATAATAATGGCTGCAGCCTCCTTTCATTTATTTTAGTCAAACTCAGAGCCGGATTAACCATAAGGCAAACTGGGCATGTGCCTTGAGGCCACGAAAAAATACAGGTCACTTTTCTCAGGAAAACAATTAAAGTTGAGCTATGGAAAACATAAAATAATTTTTTTATAAATTTTTCACAATAAAAATGGCGCTTCTGTGATTTCAAAGTATAAAACTCTGGTGAAACTGTATTGATACTGGTCCTATAACGCCATTGATCAACCGTCAAAATTAGGTTTTCTCATAACATAGACTCATTTGATCTTGCAAGTGTAAACAATTGTATATCCATTATAGTGATAGCATAATGTTACTCATTGTTTGCTTATCGCGTCATTAATCATTTTCGTTGTTTTGTAAAATAATAAAAATTTCGATTCACAAGCAAGTTTTGGCAGATTAGCTTGGATTGGCTTCAAACTGTTTATTAGGCTTGCATTAGTAAATAGTATTTTTACTCCATAGACTTGGATGTTTGTAGATCATATCTAATGGTGTGTTTCTGCTTATCGAGTGGTGCGAGTCTGCGACTAATTTCAGGAAAGGTTAATGAGCTTAAAGCTATTAAGCCTTGGTATACACGAAAATCGCGATGAGCTTAACTTAGCCTAGCTGAGCTAAAGGACCCATTTACACGACCTTTTTTTTGCCCGGCTACCAGCTGACCGGGTAGCCTACATAACAGCAAATGAGCGGTGACATATATCGAACTTTACCGGAATAATCTAGATAACTTTAAAATTAATGCAATTTAAAACTGAGTAATTGGATAGGGCCACTAATAGCCTAGGTTGCTGCAGCTCTTCCAAACAAAAGAATTATCAAATTTTGCCAAGAAATAATGCTTATTCGTAAGGCTGTTTTGTTTTTATATTTACTCTTATGATTAGTTTAGGCAAGGACCAAGTTCGCTAAAAAAATTTTCGGGGTAATTAATATTTGGTTGTTAAAATAAAAGAAAGCTATTTTTTGGTCGAATTTGGACAGAAGAGCAAAATGAAACGTCCGTAACCTAATTTTCTGTGCACTTTGCACAAAAGAGCCAAAAAAAGATATTACAGCAGTTCGTTTATTTTTGCCACAAACTTGGTCCAGATATTGAGGGAACATGTTCCCCCCTTAAAATAGGTCTTTGAGTTCAGGCCATACTTGAAATATGCCTTGAGGCCACGAAAGCCTTAATCCGGCACTGGTCAAACTTCTGCTGTTAGATATTGAGCATCGACTACTGATTTATTTTTGTATTCCTTATTGTCTATAGTGATCGTATTCGCTTGCAGGTACCGGTATGTCCTCTTTCGATACGAAAGGGTACTAAAACGAGTGTTTTTTTGTGTGAAAATCGTAAAAATTTGTTGAGCGGCTCAATTGTACCCCCATTCCTTTATCATAATTTGGGTGCGCCTTTGATTACAATAGCAATCTTTCGTTTTCTGCAAAACGAGCGAGGTGTTCTGCAAACTAAAAACGCTGCGAATTGCGATCCAAGCAAGTTTTCTATTATATTGTGGTGATTTTGCGGCCCATTTGAATATTTTAGTCTGCAATGCGGCCCATTAAATTATAAGGTTGGACATCCCTGGGCTACAGCAATGCTTACTAAACCTAAAATATCGCTCGTTGGTGTTTTATTATTGACTACTGGCCTGACAAAGAGTAGCCTACAAGCAGGTACGCTCCAATTCCAAATACTCTATCATTAGTTAGGGTGTCCCCCCGAAGTGGCGTAGCAAGGGGGGGCGGCATTTTGGATAAGCTTTGGGTAATTTTGTTTCCTAATTATTTATTCTGTAAACCAGGGAATTAGTGTGAACAACCATAATTCTTTTACTTTGAACAACCATTACTTTGCTATATCGCTGATTTGCTAATCGTAAATCATCTTACTGTGTTGCCCAATGCCCAGGCGCAAAGTTGCGGAAATGGGCCCGCCATCTCGTTAACGCTTCGCTGCATTCCCGCGAGTGTAATAAAGATTTGATTTTAAGGTTTATTACATCACAATTGCGTACTGTTTTCTTTTTCGTCTTTGCATTATTTGAATCGCTCACACTCAGCGTGCAAATGCAGCATAGGCACTAGGTCAGGGGTTCCAAACCTGTGGTACGCGGAAGCTTTCAAGTGGTGCGCGAGAAATTTTCCAAAAATGCAAAAAGAATTTGCTTTCACGGAATCCTACCAAAAACTTTTTTACTTTACAACTGAAATTAGTAACATAAAAGCAGGTTTGCTAGAGATATGTGTATAATCATGTGCCGAAACTATGGTATAAGGCGTAATACTCTTATATCGGTCCAACCAAACACCGCAAAGAATTGAAACACCGCAAAGGACGACAAAGGACCTCAAATTGATGTACTAAACACCGCAAAGAACGACAAAAGACCTTAAATTGATTTACTAAACACCGCAAAGAACAACAAAGGATTTGGAATCATACCACAACAAAGAACAGCAAAGAACATTAAATTAGGGTTAGGGTTATTCTAGGATTAGGGTTATGCTAGGGATAGGGTTAGGTTAGGGGTAGGGTTACATTAAGGGTGGGGTTAGGGTTTTAGGGTTTTGTCGTACTTTGTGGTGTTTGGTACATCACTTTGAGGTTCTTCGTCGTCTTTTTGCGGTGTTTAGTAGGACCACTCTTATATGGGCATTGCCAATAGCTCGCTAGCTCGCGGGTCTTTTTTTCTTTCTGCAGCAGCAAGCTGCAACACCATCGAATATTGCAGCTGGCGTAATTGAATTGGTGAGGCGAATCTATGGATCAACCTAACCGGTAAACAATATTTTTAACAGAAACGATTGTGCGCTCGAAATAGTGATACGCAGGGTTCAAAATTACTCCTTGCTTGAGTTTTACTGTCCTTGCTAACATCTCTGTCCCTGGGTGTAGTGAAGTAAGAGCACGCATACAAACTGCGTTTTGCATTAGTTTTACAAAACGTTCTATATTTCACACAAAAGTAGCAATAAACGTAGACCGGGTGTAAAAAGTTTTCGTAAACTTGTGCATTTATGCATGTACAGTACATCTTCGTTTATCCGGCCCTCGATTATCCGGCTCCTCGATTAACCGGTCGTTTGAGTTTGCTGCTGAAAGGCGAGAAAGCACTATCAAACAAACCTCCATCCTTTCGTTTTTCAGCAATAGTACTGATGAAAGTTAAACTGTTTAATAACTTATTTTGTTAAACTATGTGATTTTAAACTTTACCCAAATGTCTCTTTCGTTTAGCATTTAAATTGTTTTATGGCTAAGCTTGTTCTCATACTAACTTCGTTTTTTTCGTTCTTTTTTCTTAAGGTCTTTTCTTATCCAGCCAAATGCTTATCCGGTCAAGATTTTGGAAAAAGGTTGCCCAACATGACCGGATAATCGAGGATGTACTGTATTGATTTATCATTCAGGCTAAAGCCAAAGCTAAACCTCTCCAAAATTTTGCGGTTAAAAGCTCCCATTTTGGGAAGGTTTTCGCTGTAAAATTATGCGTTGCCAGTTGCCACCCTATTTTTTTTAAATTCACACCCAAGGATATCTGAGAAGCAACGACTTCGCTGAGCCTCATACGAAGCTGCACCACATGGATCAGAAAACTCGTCATTGCTGCTTTATACGGAAGTAAGGTCTCGAGGGAATACCCTTATGGATGCGTCTTTTGGTGCTGCAAAAGAAGCTGCTTCAGTTCTTCCAAACAAAAGATTACAAAATTCAGAAGATTTTAGAAGACAAAAACTTCATTCTTCACCTTTCCTATTTGTCAGATATTTTAGAAGTAATAAATCACTATATGTGTTATCTTCAGGGGCCTGGGAGCAACTTCGTTAATTTTGCAATCAAATTGACCACATCAGGGGTGGGCAAAGTGCGACTCGCAAGCCACAAGCGGCTTTTTGACCCTCGAGAGGTGGCTCTTCAGCTCTTTGTGAGGAACACCGAAGATAATTTTTGTTTTGCAATTTATTGCACTTACACCCCCATTTCCAGCTCTTGTGTGGTCGAAGACTTTTGCTCTTTCTACCCCCATTTGCATCTTCTGTGGAGTTGACTTTTCTTCTTTGATTTACCGGTGGCAACACTTCGGTTGTTCTACTTTTCCGCAAGTGGCGCTTTCAATGAAAATTTTGCCCACCCTTAGACTACCTTCATCCAAAAACTCGATTCACAATAATGACTTGCACATAGTGAGACTTCTTCGAAGTTCAAAGCTGTGTTGCCCAAATGCTAAGCCGCAATGTTCCTTGCTATGTGCTTCAGCGTAACACCGCAAGTATAACGAACATTGGATTTAATTACGCATTTGTTTCTGTGTGTAAAGTTAAGCCTTTCAGTACAGCTCTTATACGTTGTTATGGTCAAAAAAGTATTCATCAAAGGTAGGTGGTACGCAACTACAGAAAGGGTTCAGAAGTGGTACGCAGAAAGCAAAAGGTTGGCAACCCCTGCACTAGGCAGTGCTACGCAAGTGATAGTCACAATTTAGGTGAGTCAGGCAGTCCCTGTAAGTCTGTTCTTGTCGTGCAAGCTCAAGTTAGTTGTACAATGTACAAGACCGTTTGTTTGATTTAAGGTTTACGGCCGTAAAACGCACTTACGCTTTCTGTGTACTGTAAATCCATCTTTTGCAGCTAAAAGAAGGCTACCATACGTCCTGTTTAAAAAAACGAATAGTCCACCGAGGACACTCACTCGTAAGCAGCCAATTGCCCTCTTTTGCACCATTTAGATGTAAATCCTAAACTGCTCATAAAAAATCTGCAGAACGTTAAAGTTTTATCGTAAACTGTGATCAAATTTCCCATTCATATTCTGCATTGTGGCTCGTAATGCAAAGGTAGAACGCTTATTTTCTATAATGCAGCCACAATGATGGAACATAGAAGGTAAGGGAGTAAGGGACAGCCTCGATTAATTGAGTCCGTTTCTAACGTCTTGAAGGTTGCATACATTTCCAATCATATTTCGTGTAATCAATTTTTCGATCATTTTAAAGCTGAAAGTTAAGGAAACCGCGAAATCAGTGGCGTAAGCACGGGGTCAAACTTCCTTTAGTTCAGCACAGATGGCACTCTTGTAAGTTTTTAGCTATGTCACGTGAAGTTTTTAGAAAATGGCACCCCTTTAGCGACGGAAAAATCTTCAACTATAATACGATTATACAACTGCGAGTCTACCTATGAAAATGCTTTTGCAGGCCTTATGCGAATGATAGTGATTTAAAGTTTGTGCAAAGATTTTTGAGGAGCATAGGAATTGAGCCATAATTGCATTATACTGATACTTATTAAAATTTTTGTACTGCGTCGTTATCAAAATCGTTTTGCGAGTTGAGGAAAATGAAGAAGGTGAAAGAAAGGGAAGCTGCTTTTCGCAAAAAGCGAAAAATAAGAATTGAACAAGAAAGGCGAGGCGTTTATCGTTTTGCTGCTTCTTCCCTTTTCTCGTGCTATCCAATTACACTGCACATAGGCGCACGCAGGGGGGCACGGTACCATGACCCCCCCCTTTGGCCCTGTAATAAGGTGCTAAAATCTAACTTTCAGTCTATAATTTTTTAAACTGACAATGGTTCAGCCTCTTTTGCTAACAGCATTTTAGCCTAGCCTCTGCTTTTAGACATAAGCTGCGTAAATATTTTTGCATTGTCCATAGTGACTGCATCACTGCATGCTCTTTTTCGATAAAAAAGTGTGCTAAAATGAATGTTTTTTATTTGAAAACCGTAAAAATTCGTTTGCGGTTGGGCGCGTAGCTCCCAAACCCCTTTCGCCTCCGGCGGCTGGGGGTTTCACCCCTAGATCCCCGGTTGTGGCTCCTTCTTTTGACAAAGCCTGGGTGCGCCACTGATACTGCATATTATTTGGGCGTATCATTCTTGTGTTGACGGTACGGAAATGAAAGACACTAACCAACTAACCCGGTTAATACACACTAATCGTTGCTATAGTTGGCGAGTCAGCGCGCTTTTAATTGACACATGTTTTGTCACAGAGAATAGATGGCCGCATTTGAAGCTGATTAATGCTTAAATAATAATTATTGCTTATTTGGGGGCGGCAATTTCTTGAACCGCCCTGGGCGGCACAATCTCTAGCTATGCCACTGTCCCCCAGGCTGTTTTTGTCATGCAAAGATGCAGTATACCTTATTTTGTGCTTTTTTGCAGCGTCGCTTCACATCTCTAGCTTATTGTTGGCACAGAAGAGCGCTGGGTTTGATTCATTCTTGCGTACCGATTAGAACTGCGAGAGAACAATTATATAATATGCAGGTCTAACTTTAATACTTCCCAAGGAAAAAACGCTAAATTTTTAACACTTAAAATTGAGTGAATGTAAGACATTTTTTCACGAATGCAGCTAAGACAAATGCACCAGAAGAGAATCAATACATATTGGTCACACAAAATCGCCAAAATGTTAACCAAGAAACAAGAAAACTAAGTTAGGTAAGTAGGCTAGCTCTTCAACCTCATCACAATTTTTCTTAGTAGTTGACGAATCAGGTTCCTGTCGAGTATAGTTTATTTACGTTACAAAAATTAAACAAAACTTGTTTTGAATTCAAGCAAATGTTGATAAACTACCGGCAAATCTTTGGCTTTCAGTAATTCAATAATCTGATTATACCAGGCATATATAAACATTGCCCTGGGGTTATATGGAAGCAAAACACATAAAAATTACAAGAAAGTATTTATAAATTGGTCACATGAAAATGAAGATACAAGACAAGTTATTCGAAGAAATTAAACAACGGACGACGATTAGCTCTGACTTTTAAGAAAACATTACTTTATGTAATGCTTGAAGTGATCAAATCACCTTGCATAAATAAGTAACAATAACAATATAGCATAAACATTCACGAAGCTTTATTCACCCAAGTTGGTTAGTTGTCTGATCACAGCCTACTTTAACGCTCTTTTTTCAAATGTCGTAGCAAGGGACCAAGGATCAACCATGTCAAAATATTATGCCGTATCTTACTAATGCAAGATGTTTACTTCAGCACATCAACATCAAGTAGTCTAATGTAAAATGTTTAACGTTGACTGAATGAACAGCACGAGCTTATTGTTACGTCGATATTGAAAACATGTTATTGATTTGTTGGCATCTTGAATTGTCAAATTGTTCGTTTTGTGCGTCAAGGTTTGAAAGAATGGCAGAACAAATTTGCTTGTTAGCAATTTTGATAAATATTGGAGGATTCAAATGGCTGAATAAGCAATCCAATACGTTGCGTAACGACGATTTATCCACAAGGAACAGCTTGTTACTTACCCAACGGGAAACCACAGCAGCGACTGAATTACGCAACAATCAAAGACAACTTCCAACCTCAAGCCAGCTGATATGATCACGTGACCACACCATAAATTATGCAATAGCACTGGTTCTTGCCTTGACGTCATTCCAGCGCTGTTTATCCATCATGGAAACATTTTCAAGGTTTAATTTATCTGTACGCTTATCCACAGTAGTTACTGGCTTCGCTGCTAGTTCCTATTTTCACAACGATAAAGTTTCTACATGAAATGCATTTTTTACGGCTAAATTATCTGTGTCAGGTTTATTTACCAGTAGTTATCTCCATGAAATGTAGATGGAGAGTTAAAATAGTTTGAAATCCAATAAAACGTCCTTATGTGCCTTAGTTTTAAAATTGTGTTCTTTTCAAGTCGTGTTGGTGTGATGCTGTAAGAAGCTTAAAGTTGCGAGTTGCAGCAGAGTCGTTTTGCAAAAGTTGTAAATAAACTAATTATGCAAAAAAATAGCCGTGACCTCAAGGAAATTACCAAACGTAGTCCCGACAAGCAAATAACTGCACAAAAAGTTCAAGAATGCTATTAATTATATTAATTAATGTTTCTATGTTGTCATGTGTTGTATTTAAAAAAAAATCTAAGCATAAGGTTAAGCATAAACGCTTTTGCATTTGAAAACAAAAACATATTTGCCACAAACTTAGGGGTGATTTCTGCTCCAACAGTTAATTGCTAAGCAGGCGTGTCACGTGACAATTCGGTAACGGTCTAAAGTCCACTTTGTATGTCCAGTGTCCAATGTGTTATTTATTTCAGGTCAGCTCTTTTCATAGTAGCTGCTCTTCAGCAAAGTTGTTTGCTTAGCTTGGGTAGAACCATAAAAAGACGGCGATGAATCATCAATTGCAGTACCTTGACCCATGGGATTAATTGTGAACTCTTGCAAAAGTCAAAGTTCATGAAAAAAAAAGCTGTGTTTCATGCACTCACGCTAATTACATCTATCACTAACTCACCTACAGTAATGTTCCTCAATTCACACATATCTACACATAATCTTTTGAGTGAAAAAAATACACGCAAAAACGAAATCAACACATCAAGAAACGCAGAATGTGCTATCTACCTTGAGCGTTGGATTTTTGTTGGCTGGTTTTAACTATTCATGTACATCTGCAACAAAACATGAGTTCAAAGATATGCACCACTAGTTTGATGGTCTATAAAAACAAGTTCCACCCATAGTACTAGAAAAGAATACGGGAATAATCAAAAAGAAAAAAATCGGTAAGTTTAAGCAACGGTATTTTGTGAATGACCGGTAAAAAATCTTATTTCAATCTGCAATACACTTTCAACGAATTAATTACTGCACATACTGTATGTTCCAACACGGAGCCGCTGAAACGATGTTTGGGCGCCGGAGTGAAAGTGGAAATATCTGTGAATAAAAGCATTTAAAAAAGGTAACCCACTCCGGGATTTAACATCTAGGCTCGTGTGAGCTACGGCTTTTCCCTTTCAGCGATTGTGTTCCAACATGCACAATTGCTCTGTTAGTTCAATACGATTTTGTATATGGTACCATTAACAGTACACAAATAAACTTTGAGCAAAGCTGGTAAAAAGTTGCGAAATGTGTTTAACATAGCCTGCATCATCATAGACACCAACGCAGTTTGCTTTTCCTGTCTGTGTTTGATTGAGACCGAAACCAAAAGCAAATGTAAATGCCTTCAGTTAAAATATTCACGAAGATAAAGATACGAACTCCCGAATCATCTGATGGTAACTGCTGCAGCTTGGGAAAATAATGTTGGATACCGTGAGACAAATGGGAATAACAAATAAGAAAGCTATAAATTTAGTAACTTTTGGTTGTAGTTCTCATACTTCTTTCTGAATTCAGCATTAAACTCCCTTCTCGTACATGTCAAAAGGTATGAGATAAATATACGAGCAACATTTAGGGTAATAGGATAAACAATCAGCGGTAGTCTAACGATTTAGAAGAGGTTTATCTACAGCTGTTGCGTCAAGCCGGAAAATTGCGCAAGAGTCGATCTACGTGGTTTAATCACCTCACCGCATGTCCATATTTTACATTATAATCAGCTAATGACAGCACTTCTCTCTGATTGGCTAAAAACGATCACGTGAGCCGGGTACACACACTTGTTTTTTTTATTGACGTGCGAGGAGCGCCCGTCAAGCTATTTATCAACTCATTATTTCGCAATAAAGCTGCTCTATAATGACACAATAGATGAATAGAGGCTATATATATCCAGCGAAATTGGCTCGAGGTTTCATAAATGTAACTGAAAAAACGCTTACAGTAACGCAGCCCAGCTGCTTGTCAGCTTTTATTCACTTTTCCTTTTCCTTTTTATTGAATTATTCAACTAACCAGGAGCGCATTTAGGGGAGGGAGCGTTGTGCCAAGCTCCCTTTCCCCTTTTGAGTTTGCCTTTTAATAAAAAAGAAGCAATGTTTTCAGGTGACTGAAATAAGTGACTCTTTTGACGGCTTTTGTTGTGTATAGCCGTCACCCCTTTTAAAATTTCTCTCAACGCCACTGTAACTAACTGTCATCAGTCATGTTTTTTGAAGGATGATGAGACCTGGGGGTAGATTGTTTGTGCTTTTCTTCTCTCTTTATCGTACCGTATTTATCTAAAATATTTCAATTTTATTTCAATTTGATTCTCAATGCATTCACAGTGTGAACTAGATCTCCAGAGAAAAGCAAAACACTTTTAGAAACTCAAGAAGCTATTGGCTCTTTTTTCGTGAAAAATTTCACAAACACTATTCTTTGAAAATCTTAGTAAATACTCAATAAATTTTGTGTTGTGTGCATTGGTTTAATATCAGGGATTCTTGAGACGATTTGCAAAGGTTTTCCAAACAAAGCTACGAAGTGTTACCTCCAAACAGGGAAAAAAAAATCTATCTTCAAAATCTGGCATTCTCATTACATTTTTCGGGAAAATCGGGAAGTTGTTAATTTTGTAAACATCAATTTTATCGGAAGAATTGTCATGTACTAAAATAATGATGATAATTAAATTATCATTGAATTTCAATTGCAATATCACCACAGTTATTGCGGTGATATTGCATATTCGCTCAAACTGAGTCTAGTTATCGAGCACTTTTTAAAATACTGATCTCCATGATTATTGAATTTCAATTGTACAGTACATCAACCTTTTTTGTGGTTTGAAATGTTTAATTTGTTAATCATGATCCAGTTCTTACTAGCGCAAGACAACCTAAAATCTAATGTGTCGTTCCTCAGAAAACTTTGATTGTTTTATAATTATAGAAAGGGGTCGATCAAGTTCAAGCGCTTATAGACAACTTAAATACAAACTCTATTCTTTAGGTCGTTTAGCGATAAGCGTAAGGCTATTAGTTACACTTCGTCGAGTGTGAATAGATCCGTTCGGATTCAGGGAGTCTAAACCTTTCTTTGGCGATCTTTCTTTTATCACCTGATTTTTGATCTCGTCTGACCCAACCGAACGAACCTTATAAGTTGTATTTACGGTCACATGATTCATGTTTAAGCCAATCGGGGGCAAGCATTGATAATGGCGTGACAAACGAGGTGTTTTCGTGTCAAAAAACGCAAAAACTTTGCTTTCTCGATAATACATGGTTAAAGTGTCCCAAACATATCACAAGTTTTACTGTATTATATAGTCGATTAATTTCAAAAATCTTTGTATCATAACAACAATTCTAGAGGCTATAGAAGCCAAATGGGAACTGTTTTAAAAAAGCAAAATATATAAGCTCATTATTTCAGTCTTCGAGGACAAGACTATTAATTGTTTATCAATCTGCAATTGCCCCAATTAACTTTTCGACAAAATTTTTTAATAAGAACTTGCGTTCCGTAAAAAAAATGGCTGCCGCTGTATATGGAATTAGTTTTTCAAATTATAACGGTTAAAGCGGTGCTAGACCCATTAACAGCAGAAGACCTGTTTGCTAAGTATCTTTTACACAAAGAATAACCAATATTTTTTTCCTTCAAATAGCCAAATGAGGTGTAGGAAGTCAAAAACACAAAGCACAATTACAACAGGATATTGGAAATGTGCAACTGAACATCAGCAGTACTTCTATGCGCTATAGGTTCCAGAGATTGACGACATGCAGGCCTGTTTGCAAGAATCAGCAGGTTGGAGTTGGGCTATTTGATGAATACATTTAAGTTTCAACCGGTTAGTCATCTGTATGCTACTAAGAGATGTTAATTGATTGAGAAATAAGCATTGTTCGCGTATATGTTTCAAAATTATTTACACCTTATTGAGTATGAATTGATGAACGTAATATTGAGATGAATTTAATTCATTGATTTCCGGTGATGAGTATCAAAAATACCATGTTTGTTGTTGGTTTATTTCATATCTGTAAAGTGTGAAATTATTCTTTATACGGACTATGTGCTAAAATGTAAGCCACTGTATTTTGAAAATTATTTCTGACAATTTGTTTAGGACTATTGTTCTTGTTTACAATAACGCACTTCGACAAACGGTTTTCCAATTTTTGAGAGCTCGCATGGTTTCTCGTGTCGAAACAATAAAGTTAAACGATTTTGACTCGATTTTAAAATAATTAATGATTCCATAATTGTGAATTTTTTTGGTAGCTGCCAACTCGAAGAACACAAGCTTAATTCCATATGTTCCTCAATGCAGTTGAATGTTGAATCTCCCACAATATTTTGAAAAACAAATGTCTGAGCTTGCATTTAATAAAATTTCTCATGGCACTGATTGGTTAATGACAATTTTGCAAGATTGTTTCAAGCAAAGGTAACAAAATCTTTGAAATACTTTTATGGTGTTGTTGTACATTCTTTTTTACATTAATGGTTGCTGATTAGCAAGTTTTTCTTGTGTTGATGAAAAAAATTGCAAAAAGTGTTTGCGGTATGAGCTCCTTATCTGGGCAGAAAATGTAACCTGTCAAACGATTGAAAAATCGTAAACACTGTAGCCAATGAAATCACAATTTTTTCCACAATGACGAGCAGTGTTTAAAATATGATTTGGCTTGTTCTGCAGCCTACTACGCACAGCTCAACAGGGAGGTTAAAGCACAATTCGGCTTACATGGACAAAAACTATGCAACTTCTGATAAAAGATTATGACAGGCTATTTTCGTTCACCGTGTAGTACGTGGTGGGAAATTGGACTATTTTGCAAAGTTGTGATTTTCTTGATAGCTTAAACACTCCTCCCAAATTCTCTGCGAATTACAGTCTTTAAGACGCCGCTTGGAGATTGACACCAACGTTTTCTATTCTCCCATTATGAACATCAATAGAGGAATTTCTATGACATCAGACAAAAGCAATAATGCAATCTCCAATGTTCTCTTGCAAACGAACAAAGTGGGTGGTTCATTGCAAAATTGCATGTTCTTGCATTAAACCTGGTGTAAATTTACCCGGGCAATTTTAGTGAACTTTAGGCCCGCGTCTCTTGGGTCTACTTTCTGCAACATAATCAATTTTTGGGTGTTATAATCAAGTATGACATCAAAAATTGATTATGAAGCAGAAACTGAAACGAATAACCGCCTGCGTAAAGCTCACGAAAATTGGACATGTGACAGGGTGATGGTCAGTCGCATGGCCTCGCAGCATCACGCATGTCAATAATCTTGCTTCACGGGTTCGTTTCACGGATGCGGCCTGTGTTTTTGTATCCTATCAACGCTATTACATTTTCAAGATTGATGTATTGTAACCATTCGTCGACCGCAAAACTGCAGCTTAAAGGTGTGTTTACACAGAATACGATGAATTTTTTCGTACGTACAGTGACGTAGGTTACGAAACTATTAGAGGTTATGACGTAAAGCTACGTCACTATCCGCGGCATTCTAGAATACAATCGTTAGGGGCCTCCCAAAACAACCGGTAGGTAGCAAAACTGTTTGGGTTTGTATGGTGTGAAAAATATTTTCGTCAACTGCTTACGTCAAAAATCTGATGAAACTTCGTACGACAGCAAATCGGACTAAAATCGCACTTAGTGTAAACAGACCTTAATACTGTAATGTACTGAACAAAATCACAACACATGTATTTAAACCCGTGACGTTCAGCTTAATTGACATCGAGTATTCACCAGCGTAATTCTACCACATTCTGTGAAAAAGGGTTTGCTGATCTACGTTTCTCTTCTAAGAAAACAGTGGTCAGTCATGTCAATAAAATCATCAATTAACAGAAACAAATGACATCTCTGTTTTCATTATTACGTAACAATCGCGGCAATGATGCTACGCAAAAGAAAATCAAAGAACACTGCAGGGACGTTTCGACATCATGAAAAGCTACCATCATCAACAGTGTAAGTTAAATGGTGCTTGAAAATCAAAAACAACTCCAATATAATGATCCTTCACGCTCAATCCAGTTCATTATTTCTAATTTGCTTTTGATTTGCCATAAATCTGAAGATTAAAAATGTGCTTGGGTCTCCGTAAAACTTCGTTTATTTCGACGTAAAACTGTTTTAATCCGCTAGTTTTCTTTTCGTTGGCGTAGTGGAAGAGAGAGAGAAAGATATTTATTTGCCAGACACAAAAACAAAAAAAGTTGCGAAAAAATATGCCCGTCACAAATTATGACAACTAACTGTAAAACAAAGATACGCACATGCACTGAAAAACATAAAAATATAGAATTCGTACAATGCAGATTGCAGAATTTAACAAAAGTTGAATAGGTGGCAAGGAGTGCCGAAAAAAACCCAAAGGTTATCAACAGTCAAGTCAAGACACTCCTTGTGTCAAATATAAACATTTTCATTTCTCACTTGCTATATGTAGAAAACAAGATTGCACTTAATGGAACACACATAAAAATTTTTAATGCATCACAACAAATATTCCAAATTAAACTTAGTTATCTATTCAGAATTGACAGTTTCATTTCTTGTGTGAATGCACTGCGTGTTTAATTCTAAAATCAGGATGTATTTTACCCCATAGTGACTAAAGGCATCAATATCGGCGAGGTAGATCTTTGTTCAATCCCGGGCGGTGAAATCGGGCACAATGCCGCCAGCGGCTGGCAACGTTTCTGTGTTGCTTAGGCGCTACTTAAACCGCAGAGATCAATCCCGCCACTCGTTACAAGTTTCGGCGTAATACCGCGGGTATAATGAAGATTTGATTTTTGATGTGGTAGGTATTTTTGTAAGATTTGAAAATATGATGTAGCCACACCAACTTACACGCATTAGAAATTGAACCTTCTACTCCTGCCTGTACCACAAATTGGGTTTCAAATGTAAATAGCTGGTAATTACAAACCACTAATTTGTAGGAACAAGATAATTGAGTATGAAATGAATTACAGCACATCTCTAGTCTACACCGTAAGTGCTGTTCTAATGTCGTATGTCGGTATCAAAAATAAGCCAAGGTTATACTGAATTTGGATATTGCGTTGTTTTGAAATGGGATTAAATATTTGTAAGTATTAGGTCAAAACACCGTAAAGACTGTTGATTAAGATTGTAGCATCAGCTCTGTTTCAAGTATATTTCTTGTGGCCATTTCAATTGTGCTCACAAAGAGCTTTTTGATGTAACAATGCTTTACGTAATATAAGATTGTGACTTGGAATGGAAAAACAATTGACAGCAAAACTTTTTGTTCAATTAAAACTCGTCGGATGTATTTTTAATTTTCATTTGCTAAAGTATAGCCCTGAGGAAAATGAAAGTGTTTACCATTGAGAAAAAAGTGATACAAGTGGTCCATAAGTGGCGGCTTCAACTTAAACCAATACCTTCACCTTCAAACGGATTGTTTATAATGACGCTAATGGTCAAGGTAAACAAAGCCGTTATTCATGCGCAGTTTACGCATTGTTTATTGTTTATATAAAAACTCACGAAGACAACTTTGACCCCTCGTCAAATGTATTTAAAAGACACACGCTTGAAAATGGAAGAAGCGTCTGATTTTCGAACCTATAGTTATTAATACACAAAGCTATATCTACTATAGAACGTGCAATTTTGGGTTTAGGCTTGATGGGAATCAGCTAGCTTCAATTAGAACAAAAAAAGGCTTGATGCTGAGAAAATCTGGAGCGAGAAAGAGCGCAAGAATACGTTGAAATCGCTAAGCACCGCAGCAAATATTCAAAATCTGAACAAACTTCTCAATTTTCCATGCTCTTTTAAACTAGCTGAGTTTATTATTGTTACATTCAAGTATATTGGCAATAAACCTCTTGATCATCCCACCGTTTTGACCGACTACCCAAAAAAAGTATATTGTAGCATACTCTTGTAGTCTGATCTTGAAAAAGGCACAACAACAGTTTAGTAACTTCAAAAATGTGCTATTTTTTTAAAAACTCTTTAAATGTCTTCATACTTTTTACAAAATATGTTGAAATCTTGGACCTTAGGTCAATAATTAAGATTGCCTCATATTATTTGGTCCATTGCTACAATGTAGTAGGGCAAGTGTCGCTAATTATCCGGCTATTTAAAATTTAAATCGACCTGACATGGAGCGATTGACTAAAAAAAAATACAAAGAAAAGGAAGTTATCAGCATCTGCGTCAAGCCTATTACGCATTACGTATCACGTAAAATATTGGTGAGTAACAATTACGGCCTTCAGTTGACCTTCGTGCAAGGTGCAAAATGTTCTACCAATTTTGCACTCGAGCTGTGGCAAGGTTTGTTTTACCGGTAGTTTGGAGGCTAGATAAGATCAAGATCACCGGCCGGTTAGCGGATTGTTAAAGACACTGCTATTGACGTTGGATATATTGGGTTCGATTACCTGACCGGTAAAATCGGACACTGTCGCCACCGCTGCGACGTTCCTGGGTTGACCGGCCTCTATGCCGGGAAGATGGCCCCCTTCGCTCGTTAAACTCTGCGGGGTAGCCACGTAAGTATGATGAAGATTTTCAATTATTGTGTGGAAGCTGAGATCAGAGGAACGTACATTCCTGAAAACGTTTTTTTTTTTCATTGCTGAGATTCTCGAAGTGGGCAAATGCAGCGCCGGCTATGCTACTAAACTATACTCCATCGCTGAAAGTTCTCTAGGTTTTTTGCTATCCAAGAAGCAATTTCTTGTATTGGATACAATAAATATGAGACGAAAATGGAGGTCAACGACAGCTGAATCTATGTTGTCCAAACGTCAATTCTAAGAATATTACTGTGGCTTTGTAGTTTCTTCTACCTGTAGCATTGATTTTTCATTGCGTTCTATGCTTTTCTGATTAAGTTCTCATTAGGAATGAGAAAGGCACGCAGCAATTTGTATATTAGTCAAAATAAGACAATCTTGATTGGCTGGTTCCTGTCCATCATAATTTGGTGATGCTGTGGCTTTGTGATGTCACAAATGTGATCCGTGCGCTAATAATGATAAATCTGCAAGAATCCTTCCAGGTAGACTAGTATTTTTGGAAACGAAGCAATAACTAACAAATTGTTAAGATTTGCTGACATGGCAATTTCCAAGTTCCTACATTATTTACAAACACAAAACGTGTGTCGACCAACTACGCTAGCTAGGCCCACACCCCACAAGAGTAATTTGTTTTGAAATTTCAACCGATATATTTTCCGTTTCTACTTCATTACCACACAAGCCTTGATGTAGCTATCGGTAGCGCAGGGAGGGAGTTGTACTGCTCCCAATTGACAACGCCTCATCCGAAAGTTGGCGGAACATTCTTATTAAATACCACTATCTTTGACCTGTTTTAATTAGCTCTTTCCCCAACATTTCTGCTGGTTACTCCTGTGGAAGTTACGGACCAGAAGCGGATTTACCAATAGGCTTAGCAGGCTGAAGCCTTGGGCCTCGTCGCGAACAAAAAGCTCTACACGAAGATGGAAAACCGCTTGTTTCAGGTTGATCATGAAAACCATTATCCCTTCAGAGATAAGTCCGAGGTTATTTCAAATTATATTGAATCGAAAATTCAACAATAAATGAGGGAGACTGCGAAGTGAGCTTGCGCTCTTTGAGTCAGCAGCCACCTATTATATATGTCAAATGTGATCGGCTCCAGCCGCGAATCGAACCCGTCACGTAGGATCTGTTACATGCGCGCGGTACCGCAAGGCCGATCAATGATCACTAGCCGCAAACGTAAAATCAAATTAGCCAGGGGTCGCTCATTGTCTAAATACGGCCCTGCTTATGGACTGTCTACTTATGGACTTACTGATTTAGACAGGGCCATAAGCCTGCTTATGTTCTTGTCTAAATCTCCAAACTACAAAGACAATGCTCGCAGTCGCATCATTTGCCAAACAACTTCCAGTTTTTCCCATGTTGGTCACTAATGTTTCCTTGGCATTTCACAAGAGCTTCTTCTACCTTTGTTGCAGAAAATCAAGATGTATTTGTATTTAATTGCATATTTATCCTACAACCACGAGAAAGCGACCAAAGCGCTAAAACGAGCTTGCTCAAGATTTGCCGGCTACCTGTCTATCACACCACGATGGGGGAACTCCGCCAAGTGCTTTTCCCAACGGCAAGACAACTTAACTTGCCGGCTTGTTCTCCGCACTGTCCCTTCGATTCTTAACGTCAAGCAGGAAGCTGTGAATTCCAAAAATTTAGAGTCATTTTGTTTGGTTTGTCTGTTTCAACTCTAGCGGCTATCCCTGCAACCCCCCAAAGATAAGCGGGTCGAGAAAATTTAGTAAGCGATTATTAACGAACATCAACGTTCGGTTTCCTTGCTGATACACCAGTTGGCATCGCGATTGATTCCGTGAGCAATTAGTTCACAAAGATCCGCGCGGGAAAGAACCTCGGCTCTAAATTTAGAAACTTGTTTGCTTCTCTTCAGCTGCGAGCGAAAAATAGTTGACAAATCACATCACCAATTCAAGATCACGTGGCCAGCAGCTTTAAGCAATGATATCAACACAGCGTTTCGTAATTATAATTTATAACTCTTTCAAAAAACCTGACCGACTGAAAGAAAAGTTTTCAGTTTCGGAAGACAAAATTGGAAATTCCCTAAAATGTAAACAAAAATCGACAAGTGAGCAAAGTAAACCACCTATAAATAAAGCAAAGTTGTATGAAGTGCATGTTGAAAAAAAAAAAAAAACTTTCTCCCATACATTTATGAAACTAGTGGAATTGTTGAGGTAGACGTTTCGCATTTACAAAAAACACATCATCGATTGGGTTCGCACCTTTTTTGCCTCACAAAAATCAGGATAGAATTACGTAAATTGAGGTTTTCACCGGAGCTGCGGATCGAACAGCTCGAACCCAGATCCAGAAACAGCTTGTTACCCAATTATTGCTGTAACTTTTGTGTTGTTTGACTGTCAACACTCGTCAGCTGCTCGAACTAGAAAAGCTTTTAAGAAATCGCTCCTTTCATCATTGACCCCTAAACAACATTTGATATCATGCACGTCATAGAGTCCTTGTGAGCAGGAAGAACGCTTCCAGCAAACCCTTTCTCAAAAACATTTTGATAAATCCTGTCAAACTGACCCGTTTTGTTGTATGTGCCGCTTTCCGCACCAATATTTTTGGAGTTGGTGTTTTGAATGTTTTAACGGGCGGGAATAAAAATTGAATTGAATTTTCAATTTTTTTGCGAGCGCCAGAGTCTTTTTTGCTATTAAATCTCCGAATGCGAATTTTTTTTGGAAGTCATTACCACTTGGCAAATCAACTAAGTCATTACCCGCTGGAAATACATACTCTGCCGCTGCTGAGAAAGGTCAACTTTTGAGACTTTTGATAGAAATGCATTTGTAGATTCGTGTTACAGTGCAATGAACGAGACTGCGAAGTGACCTTACACTTATTGAAGTTAAGACTAGTTCGAATTATGCGTGAAACACGACCTGCTTCAGCTATGAATTAAACTCATTACCCAAGACCTGCATTCCGTGCTAGGTATGACTGTCAATGACGAAATTGCTGTATACATGATTCAAATATCCTCTTCGCATTTTTCAAAGCTAAACCAATTAAAGAAAGCGCTGTCAATTTACCAATACCTGCGGCGTAAATTTTAACAAGCCAGGATAGGCAAAGATATTGCCGCCAATTTTGCTGCGGGCCTGCAATCAAGGCAGCTCAGCAGCTTCGGCAAAAACAAGATCATGTGATATAATACCACGTGACTCCTTCCTAAAGACGAATAAGTTCGTTTTTTCGTTCAATCTTGGACGAACAAAGAAGTTCTTGTTGAGTAAAATGAGTTCTTTTTCGCTGGCGGCGTCTCGGGAAACGATATATGTGCGCTCTACCAAGCCACGAACAGCATTCAGCAACATTGGATAAATTGTCATTAAGCGTGAGAACTTTGTAGTAAATGTTGATAAATCTAAACAAAAAACCTTCGCTTCTGCTAATAACTTGTGGGAGAATCCCAAACAGCTTTTGCCTCAAAGCAAAGCTCTATCATTTTTTGTAGGCCGTAAATCAAAACAACAACGTGGAAAGAAAACACTACAGTGAATCAAACATCAAACAATTGCATGTACTTAGGAATGTTTTTTATTAATAATAATAGAAATAATACATAACAAAAACAACCCTAAATGAATATTTTCGGATATCGCATTTTTGTGTCAGCGTTGCTAAATCATTGACTTATAAAACAATTCCTCAATAGATCATCTGCCTCAACAATTACTGATAAACCACTAGTTACAAATGTTTCCGCTCTTATGACATACTGATTAAGTGAACATTTTGCTTCCTTCGTTAGAACCTGCCTTTCAATTTCACTCTGAAACATCAATTTCCATGCAAAATACTTGGTATCGATAATACAGGTCGCAGCTCATTTTGTTCAAAGTGAAATTGAAACTAATTGACTTAAAATTAAAACCGAAGGATTTTTTTGAAGAACTTCCGCTAGAAAAAAAAAACTAACACTGGTTAGCAATTATGATGTAGGATTCATTTCGTTCGTGTTGAATAGTTTTGCATTTAATAACTTGTAGTCCTGCACTAATTAAAATTTGGCTCCTACACAACAAAAGTTAGAAGGTTGTGTTTGTTTTGGCTTGTTCGTAAAATTTTCCGAAAGCTGCCTTAATTTGAATACAACCGTTAATAAAAAACGAGAGCTTTTGCGGAGACACAAAGTATTTCGACTGGAAGACGATATATGCATTATAAATTTTGACCGCCTCAGGGGCTCGATGAAAATAGATCCGATAAGCAATGAAAACCACAAAATACCTAAGTTGTTATTCATCAGTAATGCTTTGTC
This sequence comes from Trididemnum miniatum, assembly GCA_964006365.1. Classification (NCBI taxonomy): domain Eukaryota; kingdom Metazoa; phylum Chordata; class Ascidiacea; order Aplousobranchia; family Didemnidae; genus Trididemnum; species Trididemnum miniatum. The sequence continues at coordinate 3,797,933 of OZ023250.1, forward strand.
AAGCACTAGTAAAAGTTAAAACAAGCTGATGAAGATGATTATGAAATTGCATAACTGCCTGGATCTGGATGTACCCTAACCTATGAGCCACAATTTACTTTAACCAATCAGCCACATCAGAAATAGATAATCAAATTTGTCCGAATTGTCTTCATGTTGGACAAAAATTTGGAGTGATAATTATTTTTATGTCAAAGGAAACGCAATGATTGTGCCAACCTCAAACGTATGTAGAAATTCCATTCTGCCATTATACTTTTGCAGCAGCTACAGTAGTGTTAAAATTTTGCTGCTCGCGGAAAATCCGAAGGGAAAACAATCACTGACAAAACAAATAACTTATCAAAGTATGCATTTTGGTATGAAATCAACCTTACGACCTTGGCAGTTGTAAAAAACGTCAGTCTCACAACTCATCACGTCTAAGCATAATTTGTACCAAGGGAAACAGAAATGGTGCACAATTGCACGTGCGAAAAGAGTCATTGATGCAGTTTCTTTGCTGTTTAATATAACAGATTTGTAATTGCGAGTTATTTGTGCCAGAAAAATTCCGAAAGGTTTAATCGCACATTGATCATCTGATTTAATTTCAGTTGAATTGGGTTTATCCTGATCTAATCTTGCTTGTAAATGTCATATATGATGTCATTTTGCAATGATAAACGCGTCAGCATATTTTACGGCCAATTTATTCGCTGGTTGCCCCAACGGACCAAGACATTTAATCGATAATTGGGCACGGCATAATCACAGTAATTCCAAAATATGCTCAAAATCTCTTGGGAGAACTTAATAAACGAAATGAAATGACGAAATTGTTGCCTGCAAACAATCGGTTTTGTAGCAAACACGAAGATTACGTCCATACACATTATAATATAAGCAAAAGCAGGAAAAGATTAAAACACAAAATTTGCTTCAAACTATTTGATAAAAAGTGTGATACTGCCGCGCAAATCTCCCTTACTTCTTTCGTATTAAAACCAACGTGATGGTAAAAGTGATGTTACTGATTGCTGTGATTTTTCAAGCCTGTGGTGTAAGAGCTTGCGTAGCATTAGTTTCTAAAGTTGAAACCGTAAAACATTGAATTACAGTATCAACAAACCGTTTCTGAATGTCACCGTCACTTTGCAACGATGAAATATTGTTCACAGAAACGAGATACGGGAGTGTTCGTGCAGTGTTTACGATTCAGTTTCAACAACTGAACGACGGATTCAAAAAGACAATGATGGATTACATCCATTTGACGACATTGTACCAAGTTAATGTAGGGCTCTAATTCAATGGCCTGTTTCTCAAAGCAGCTACCATTGCTGCAAAATTTGTACTTGCTGCAAACTATCAGCTAACCCAGCTAAACTCGCTCACTGCATACAAGTTGGTAGCGGTAATTCGATACGTCCGTAAACAATCAACACCATGTGTAGGTTGAACTCCTGAAATTTTTGGTAAACAAGGTAATTTGTTAGTGGAAGCTACAACATGACCAAGTTAACTTGCAGAATGAATGGTTTGGGGCAAAGCAAACCACTTTTACACCCAATTTGAACTGTTCAATATGGCAAGATTTCCATCAGTTCAATGCGGCAAGTAGGCTATATTTCATGCATTTTGTTGCAATCTCTAACCAGTTCGCTTGGGGATAGACACAAGCCCAAACACGCACATAGTTGCAAGTTCGAACTTGGCTAAAATCATATCATATCAGCGTAAAAGAAGCTGAATCATCAACATTTGCGGTCATGAACATTCAGATTAAGTTATGTGCAAGTGAGCAAATGTTTTCTTGCGTTTTGCATTAACACGTCCGCAAGTACAGCGTTTTAATTGTAACCAAGAAATCTTAGCTTCATGTTTTTATTATTAGCACTACTGCAATGCCAGGCAATCCTTTTATTATGAAAATATTCACAGAGCTCCAAATGGACTTGGTGCAAGTTGTAAAAAATCTGTCTGGTCGGACTGTTGAGAAGTTTTGTCGGTATTAACGGTGATCTACCCTGACAAGGAATATCTAAATTGCAACATATCGTATTCAACGCTGCAATGCCAAATGGGGTCGATTTGAGTGCTCCAGCAAAACACCCAGCTGTAGTTGCTGCGTTGACGCTGATTGGTTGAAAGTCATTCAATCGGTTTGACATTAAAAACAGGAAACTGGCAAATTCGGAAACAACAAGCCGCAAGCACGTGGAACCTCTGTTTCGTGCAGCCAAGTGACATCGCGGCAATTTGCACAATGTTTGCAAAGTGCAGGAATTTGCACAATATTTTCAGGGTGCAGAATAGCTACCCATGCGTAGCAGCATTTAAAAACGGATGGACAGGTAAGCTAACCAAGAATAAAGTTAACCAAGGTCTTTTACGAAAAACGCTTTTTCAGTGGCTCTCTCTAAAAGTATGCAGTCTGTACCCATTGCTAAGAACCACAATCCAGCTTCATAGATGCTAAAAAGCAATTGATTGTAAAACACATGAAACATACACCCTAAACAGACTCGCAAGGACTATTAAAATTACTGCACTGATTTTGAAACATCAGAATGTTATAATAGATCGTTTAAATTACTTCAAAAATTTCCACTCTGCATCACAAAAAGCATCTCGAAAAACGTTCTCGTTTAAGACCACATCGTAGACCATTTTGTTGTTACTATTTTTGTGTTATAAAGTTATTTATAGGTTTACTATGCATAATCTCTTAATTATAATATGGTATCTCAACAGTTCATTTTATACATTTTATACCAGTTTTTAATATTTTTCACGGTATTGTGTTTTGTAGTACGATCAATGGCTTTGGCTGAACACAAACCTGTAATTACGAATATTTAACTTGACTCTGATAAGCAGAAGCTATGTATAAGTTTTAGTCTATTTCTAAGCAGGCATTTAAACTTACAGTAGATGAAGCCTTGGAATTGCAATTATAAAGCTTAATAGAATTTTGAAATCGTTGATAATAATTGATATTCTTGCATACTTTATTGTCACGTAAGATACAAATAGTACTTTAAAACATTTACATTAAAAGTAAGACCTATTGGTAATGTTGCGACAACTCAGGTAGGCTAAATCAAAACAAAAACAAAAAATCCTGCGAGCAGTAGCACAGCTGCTAGCCTTGCCTACGTGAGATGCTCTGAATTATAAAGCAAACTTGATAATCCCTGGAAAGTTACACGTCCGACCAATATCGTTTTCGATCAAACACATTTCAAACTTATGGAAGTAAAAAATCAAATCTTTACTATACTGGCATTATTACAACGAAGCGTGTGACGAGTGGCGGGGCCCATCTCCGTGGCTAAGCGTCTGGGCAACACTGAAACGTCGTTGCAGTGGCGAGCCGTTTATGCCAGTGTGCGATTTGATCGGCCCGGGAATCGAACCGAAGATCTCCCGCGTTGATAGCGATGTCTCCGCTACACCAACTCGCCGGTTTTTGAGAACTGATTTTTCATGATTTTTCTTTCTAGCTTCATTCCCATTGCGGAACTTGCCAGAGAAGAAGGAACAGCCGTGCATATGCAAAACTTTCTCCTTGCATAATTTAATCAGCAGCATTGCATAAAACTTGTTTACAATGATAACAAAACTTTTGATTCTGACGTCCAAATTTGTTACATCAGCTATATTTTGACGTATGCAAAATCCAAATGGTGCATGACCTCAGCTGATTGACGTCATAGTTATGAAGAGCGAGCGAATCCTCAAATCAAAATCGTCTTTCCAACCTCTCGTCAAAGCCACTTCAAATTATAGCTTATTTGATTCACAAACTATTTGCAGTTTTGTTTTGTCTTTTTTTGATTTCATGGCGATCAATATATTCATTCAACACATGGCTAGTTAGTTTTAGTTTAGTTGCATAAATTTATCCTCTTATCGATCAAAGTGTTGAAACGAGCGCGCTTTTGAGTTGCCGGCCACCTATCTACCACACCAAAAGGAAACCCCGATAAGTGCCTTTTCCAATAGCACAACAAGTAAACTTGCCGGCTTGTTCTCCACACTGCCCCTTTAATGCTGAACGTCAAACAGGGAAGCTGTGAATACCAATTCTAAAGTCATTGGTTTGCCAAACTGGGAATCAAATCCGAGTCTACTGCTCTATGGAGGCGGACGCTCTTACCACTGGACCATCTGAACACTGAACAGTTTTCCTGCAAAGTTCGTACGATGATCATGCAAGCCTGCATAGGTCATTCGATTTATTGACAAAAAAGTTTTTGGATTAACGCAAATAATGCATCTTGAATTCGACTACCATGAAGCTTCATTGCTTTGATACTGATGGGTTTTAAAGAGCGGATCCAAACAGCAATCAGCAATGTAATATTTTGCGATACAGAATCCAAAACAGAAAGCAAAACTTTTACTGTTGATAATCATGGAGCGAAATGAAGAGGAACTTGGTCGGGAGAAAATCAAAAAACGGTAAACCCAAAAATCATTTTTCGTTCCTACCGCACATAGTGACACAAATATAACGTAAGAGAAGAAGTATTACAGTACAAGGCCGAGAAATATTGCGTGATGTTATCCCTTCTGCAAAATCAATTGGTGCGAGAATTTTTTAAAGTCTATTTCCTTAATATTTGTGGTTGAAACGAAACTTGAATCGGCTAAAAATCTTTAATTAAGAATTTCAATTAAAAATCTGAGGTTCTGTGAAGGGCTAAGTGTGTTGTTTGTTTGTTGAGTTGCTTATATGCAGAGAAAGTTCGCGAAAAGCAAGCTGCAACCTACGTTTTTTCGTATTTTACCTTGTTGAGTAAGGTCATGAAATTGAACGAGTTGCACGCATGATTGAATTACAACCACACGAGCTGCAATTTCCTCATTATGGCGAAACTTCTTAAAGAACCAAACCAGAAGTTATACGAAAACCAACAACAATGCAATCACACAACAAAGACAAAAAATTCACACAAAGAAATGCTCAGTTATGCATGAGTTGTTCAGTGAATGTAGAAAGAAGCAACGCGTTTTATTCGCGCACGTCAACACAATAAAGAACACGATAAGTTGAAGAAAATATAACAACGGCACAAAAAAAGGGAAGAGGCAACAAAACGATTAACGTTATGGCAAGAAGCTTCGAGAGGAGGAGTTAAAAACAAGAGTGGACATGGTTGTAACTTGTAACGCCTGAGTTGGGAGCAGAAATTTGTTTTGCGAGAATCGTTAACGACTACATCTGTCCTAATCTGTGCGGAAAAACAGCTAGTCCGTCTTTTTTATTGCATCAAGCTCATACTTATAGTAAGATTTATTGTTCATGCTTGTAGTGTAAACCTACAATACCAACTCCTTGAATTTTATCAGCTAGAAAATACATGGCTTGCGATCCGATACATTTTGATCACCAAAATTAAGAACTGAAAAAAATGCTCATAACCCAAACATGCCACCTAGTGGGTAATCTCATTATTTTTTTTTATCAGAGTATATCCAATGTAACATTTGATTGTATGGGTGTTCGAAAAAATTACCGATACTGTTTTTAGCTACAACAACTAGTGACGTGTCACCAGCTCACTAGTCGCAGCCACCGAAATTTAAGCCTTAGCTTATTTGACCATCGCAATCTGATGCCGATGAAGTGATTAATGGCAACAAACTGATACAAACACAACAACCTTGTGGAATCAATTGACAACAACCACGCGACCACGAGAAATTATACACCGTGATGATGAAAAGCAAACTAGCACTTGGGTTTCATCAGAGCAGAAATAAAAATATCTTAACCGTTAACAATCACAGCTTGCTTTGCTGCCAAACTATTAATTTTTTAACCAGCTGCAGTAGCCTATCTTGCATAACCTTCATATAGCGTGTCACCGGTTAGTCATATTTGAAGAATTTAGAACCGATTGCAAATTAAATTTTGACAGTTTTTGTTTGAATTTAAACTTTTTGAATTTCGCTCAGCCGCTCGGATGACCGCGTGAATAGAGCGTCTGCCTCTGGAGCTGTAGACTCGGGGTTTGATTTCGAGTCGGGTCAAACCAATAACTTTGAAATCGGTATTCACTATTCACAGTTTCCTTACTTGACGCTCACCATCAACCGGACGGTGTGAAGAACAAGCCGGCAAGTTAACTTGTTGTGCCGTTGGAAAAAGGACTTGACAGGATTCCCTCTCTGCCCTTTTTGTGGTAGACATATGGCCGGCAATTCCTAAACGAGCTTACATCGATTTTTTGTGATAGGGGGATAAGCATGCAGCTAAACTTGGCAATTTCCATGTCAAAAAACGCAATGATAAAATTTATTGTGACACCGGTACAAGCAGGCTCGTGTATCAAGTAATGTGTGCAATGCAAACGGACCTATATAACTTGAACAACGTTAAACAAATTGACTTTAGTTTGTCAAGGCCAACGACATGTGACACTTTCATTTCAGTCCATTATTCGTCATTATGCAACTATTCATTTCACTCTGAACAAACATTAAGTTGTGGCAATTGCGTAATAAAAGAAGTGAATTTACGTCATGGTGGTCATTTGACAACGAAAAAAACAATTTATTTGTAAAATATTTGTATAACGGTTAAACTCATCAATTTCGCTGATAAACCGAACAGAGTACACATGGTTAAATGATGTAATGGACTTCTTCATTTTTATCGTTCTACTATCTTTTATTTTATTGCAGCTTGTTCTTCACGCTATCCCTTTAATGCTGAGCGTCAAGCAGGAAAGCAGCTGTAAATATCAATTTTAAAGTGATTGGTCTGACCCGACTCGGAATAAAACCCGAGTGTACAGCTCTAGAGGCAGACGCTCTTACCACTTGGCCATCTAGAGCAGCTGTCATGATAAAATGACGCAAGGATTTCGTACCAAAGATCATTAACACACAAAAAATCAACTTTGAACAAAAAAGTTTTTCCTCTGCCATTGCTTCTTCATATAGCCTACCGCCACTTCCACGAGCAATATTTGCAGAGGAAGAAAGTGTAGAGGTACACATACTGTTTCGAGCAATCAATCAAAACAACAATCATGCACATACTCAGCGACAATACGCAATTCACAAAAGTCACAACAATGTGCCACAATCCAAGACGAGTTTTATTCATTAGGTGAGTCCCATATTGACGAAACGCGTCGCGGATTGTGGCAAGTTATTGTGTTTTTGTGAGTTGTGTATTTTCGCTGAGTATGTGTATGATTGTTGTTTTGATTGAGCAATATTTGTCACGAATCTACACAACTTTGTAGCGATCCTAAGTTTATTCGATGCATTCATTCTTGTTGCTACAGCACCAGACTATTGTCAGCAAAAAAATCCCGGCTGATGTTGCTATAGCAACCACTAACAAAACAAATTTGTAGCATGACTGCATCATTATTGTTTAGCAGTAGAAAGTTACGTAATGGCTTTATTTTATCACCAAATACACAATATTAAAATTATACGTACTAAACTGACAGCGCTATAAAGCACATCAAATAATGACCGCTTTTTCATGTGATGTAGTGCGGATTGTTTATACAGGGCTGACATGTCCCAAATCACCTGGCAAAAAGTGGGATTTACGAGAGTGTGCTGTAACCGTGCATTGCTACCGCAAATTTTGCACAAAATGCCTGATCGCTGCAATGTAAAAATTTGTAAAAATAAGCTCTAAGATCAAATTTCGATAGGGCAAAAAGTTATTTTGATTTTATCTTCAGTCTGTCGAACACAATCGCTTATCTTAGTTGGAGCATGTGCATTGCTTGGCTTTCTGCAAAAGTAACTGCCAAAAATTGAGCAATTAGGCAGGTCAAAAGTGTGAAATATTAACAAAAACACAGACTCTGACATTTTTACGTTTAGTTTTAATTCCATTGACTACTGCGTCATTGCTTTAGAACGACAAAAAAAATCCGCACAAGCTCTTGAAGAATAGTAAACTTGAATTTTGCTTTAAAAAGAATCAAACCTTCATTAACCCGCGGCATTACACCAAATAAGGTAATGAGTGACGGGACTCATCTCCGCTGCTTAGCTCCAGGGCAACACAGCTTCGAAGAAACATCGCGCGGTGACGAGCCGTTAGCGACACTGTGTCTGATTTGAACCTTTCGGGAATTGAACCCTAGTCCTCGAGCTGATAGCGATACCTTTCACCACAACATCAACCTGTCGGTTTTGAATTTTGCTTGTTCTTTAAAAATCTTTTACATTAAAGTACACTTTCCTCAACAAAAACAGGTAGCACGAAATTACGAAAAAACAAAAACAAAATACGCAACCCCATTTTCATTTTCTGGAAAAGTTTATGTAAATCAACACTATACCGCTTTTTCCAGAATGCTTAGGCCATAAATTTTGAAAACTCTCTAATACATGCATACTGCAGCCTAACATAAGCCTGCATCTCGGCTAGCTTCTGGCAAACGAATATTACCAAAATTTAGGCCTATAAACAGAAGGTTGGTTCATTCAATACAGGGCAGACTACAATATTGCATGATATGCAAATCAACTATAGCACATTGATTTCATTTTTCTTGAGCTTCGTCATTGTGATGTACAAATAATAAACACAACCTTTTAATTTACACAATTTTCGTCACCGCAAAATTTACCGCCAACAAAACAGGAGGCTTAACATTCAGAAAAAGAGGAGAAAAGACAAGCAATTTACGCAACAATCTTCCAGAGCTTGGTGCACAATTTAATCAGATTAACAAGTATGTCTTCCCCGAAATGGAGCGAATGATTCTGTTTTTGCACTTGAGCTTGAGGCAACTTTTATTGGGCGGAAATTTCAACCCACCCGTAGTTACTAATACAAATACAAGCAATCAATGCAGAAAACGCTAAAGTATAACACTTTTATGACATGAGTTGTTTTTTTATGTTCGATTGATGGCAGTTGTTCAGGTTAAACCCTTCAAATTTTAAAAACGTGGTTCCTTTAAAGTTATACTGTACCATTTTTTTTATAGGGTTTGATAGTAGTTTAGTTGTAAGAAATTGGGAGTTAAATTGTCGCATCGCACACTTTGCTAACACTCTTTAACACTTCATCGGCTCACTTTTTTCGAATTAGCGGAAAACTTTTTCATCAAACTCTAGTGGGGCTTGAATTTGACTGAAGTTAAACTCCGTCATTGTCAACCAAATCAACATAAAAGTTAATCAAGAGAGTATATGGTCGTACAGTGTACTGGTTGCTGGTAAAGTTACTCTCGGAATAAATACAGCTCTTGCTAAATGGCTAATAATTACGAAGATAAGAATGAATTAGCCTACAGAATTGCGTCGGTAATAAGTAGGGATTTATTCAATATATTTTTCTTACCAAACAACCGGTAACCAATGTCTGTGTCGCGATACTCTGCGGTTAGAAATGACCTAGTTAAACAAATTGGTATACCAAAATTGTTTACAAACTGGGTAGAATTATTTACATACATCACAAACACAATTCTAACACAAACATGATGGCTTCAGAGAGCGATTCCGCGATTAAATCAAAACAAAATTATTTATCTTTTTCGCAAAAAAAAAAAAAATTCATTGACTCGTCGTAAGGGCTGAAAAAGTTGTTTGCAGTAACTTTATTATTTAGCACTGTGAGGCGAGCTAAAAATCTTGAACCATTTACGTTTAAACTTTTGGTGAATATTCAACGCAAGCTCGCAAAGACTCTCTTTATTTGCTGAATTTAATTTCAGTTGGCTTTGCTCAATAATTGCTCAGCAAAAAGTGAAGCTTTTTTGTCTACCGCATGAGCTGTACCATGGACTTCAGATCTTTCGTTAGGCTGGGGAACCTCGGCGGTATAGTTTAGTTTAGTTAGTTGCATATTTATCCTCCTATTACGAGAAAACGATCAATGCGCTATACGAGCTCGCTTAGGAGTTGCCATTCATCTGTCTACCACACCAAGATGGGGGAATCCCGCTAAGTGCCTTTCCCAACGGCACAACAAGTAAACTTGCCGGCTTGTTCTCCACACTGTCCCTTTGATGCTGAACGTCAAACAGGGAAGCTGTGAATACCAATTTTAAAGTCATTGGTTTGACCAGACTCGGAATAAAACCCGAGTCTACAGCTCAAGAGACAGACGCTCTATACTACTCGGCCATCTGAGTTGTAAGCAAAACTTGGATAAACTGTAAGGAAAACTTGGATTGGATAAGCCGTAAGGAAAACTTGTATAGGTGCATGGTTCCTCTGCAAGGAAAACTTGGAAGCCCTGCAAAAAGTGTTTCTTAAAAAGTGTAGTAATTGCAAAAAAACATATTTAGTAACACCTAACGTAGACCATAACTGTAAAGTCTGATAAACAAAATTTATGCTTTGCATAAAGACACTGACGTTACTTCCAATCGTTTAGTAGCACCATAGACTACTATTAGTCTACGGCAGGGGTGGCCAAACTGTGACGCATGCGCCATGCGTGGCGCATTGGCTACTCAAAAGTGGCGCATTGCACCTTTTTGATGACAAGCCACTTCTACTCACTAATTTTTTTTTTCATTTGCCCTCCACCGATAATTTTCAGTGGGAAACAGAACATCTGAGGGCGTAAAAACCTTTTTTATTTCTTGTTCTCCACCGACATTGTCAGTGGAAAACAAGACGTTGGAGGGCCTATGCGCACGCAGGGGAGCCACGGTGCCATGCCTCCCCCCCTTTGGCCCTGCAATAAGGTACTAAAACCTAACTTTCAGCCTATAATTTCTCAAACTAATAATGGTTGTAGCCCCCTTTCGCTTATTTTAGCCAAGTTTCTGCTTTTAGACATAAGCTGCGAAAATATTTTTGCATTGTTCGTAATGACTGCACTCATTGCACGCCTTTTTTCAAAAAAAAGTGTGCTAAAATGAGTGTTTTTTTATATTAAAATCGTAAAAATCCGTTGGCGGCTGGGGGCCACACCCCCGGTTGTGACCCCCTTTGTCAAATCCTGGTGCGCCACTGTCCGAGGGCGTGAAGTGAAGACCCTTTTTTTGCTCTTCACCGATATTGCACGCCCTTGTTTTAAAGAACTGAAAAGAAACGGATGCTTGATGTGGCGCATCTAAATTAAAGGTGAAAAATATTGGCGCATGGAATCAAAAGGTTGACCACCCCTGGTCTATGGTATAGCACAAAGGAAAAATGATATTTAGTAGAACCGATTAGAACCAATCTTGTAAACACGCATGATTCTGGGATAAATATGTTTAAATCATTCATATTTTTCAAACTGATTAAAATTGCTGAAACGAAATCAACAGCTGACTCAGAAATGGTTTTCAATATCAAACTTTACATAATAAAATAGGCAACGCCGTTTCAATGGAAGATGAGAGAAGCACGGAGACTTTTAACAAGCATGAGTCACTACATGGACTCTGGTGCACTGTTCTATGACGTAAACATCAACAAACCACTCATCATGTCGCTGTAAACGTTCAGATCAATATACGGTTGGTATCCAAGCAAAATATGTTGGTCATTGTTTTTGACATCGAAGTTATTGTTGCAGAATAACAGAGAACGATGTACTAACTAAACAAGGGTCACTGAGTACTCTCGGTTGTTTTTTCGCGGACAAGTAGCTTATGGCCATTGTCTTGTTGGCAGTAGAGCTGGATAGTGTTTTTACAGGGAAGCAACTGCCATAATTTTTTTTTTGTTTTTTTCGTAGCGTTTTTTCTCTAGTACAAGATAACCCACATCACAATTTGTATCACCGAAGCTCTGGTTACAAACAATGAAACAAACGTAAAAAAACTGAGGTTATTTTAAAATCATATATTGAATAAAAAATTCAACGGATTGAGGGAGACTGCAAAGTGAGCTTGCGCTCTTCTTGTCAGCTGCCACCCGATATAGACTATTATGTAAGTACGATAGGCTCGTGCTCCAGCAATGAACCGAACTGTCACCTTTAATACGTAACCTACGAGCGATACCTTTGCACTGTCTATATTGCTAAGCGAAGCAGCACTCCTGCATATTCTATATCGAAAATAACTAAAAATAATTTAAGAAAAAGAAAATAGAAGGGTGTATTATGTTTAGCGATGTACTTCCAGTCAGTTGAAACCCGGAATATAGTGGGTGGTTGCGACCGGCTCCAGCTGTGATTTGAGCTTGTCACTCAAGATCTTCAACCTACGCATAATAAATCACTGCAATATGGGTGATATCGCCCGTTTGAGAATTAAATTCCAGGTTCTACATTAACTCGGATTTTAACGTTTCCTCTCTGCTCTTGCATAATATGCAAAAATATATCAAAAATTCACCCTGAGCACCACCTCGTGGTGAGAAACTCTAGTAAATATTCCAAAATCACGTCAAGACTTCATAAACGGTATTTTAAGGAGCATTTAAACTTGTGCTTGGTGAAATGTAGCGGGGAACTTGTTCACTACAATTCTTCATCAATTTCTTCAAAGAATCTTTTTGTGATAAAACATGCAATCAAACACCCATAAAATCATTTAAGCCACATCAATAAAACTTTGTTGATAGTTCAAAAAGTTATATGATGCTTGAATGCACTTAATTTAGCGCTGTGGTTAAAGACATCGATATCGGTGCGGTAGATCTGGAGTTCGATTCCATGACCGGTCAAATCGGCGTAGTGTCATTTCCGCTGCGGCGTTTCTTCGAAGCTGTGTTGCCAGCGCTAAGTCGCGGAGATGAGCCCCGCCATTCGTCATACGTTTCGGCGTGATATCGCCAGCGTAATGAAGATTTTACTTTGTTTCTGCGTCTAATCTGTGTCCTAACAAACGATTCAAAACCATTGTTACGTAATAAGGTCAATTTTTCTCAAACAAACACAAATACGGTAATAATGACACTTGGCTTCAGCTGAGCCGCGTTTCGTGATGTAAATGTGTTTTTAAAAGCGTTGAAAAGCTCACGTGTGTTGGCAAATGTTGTTTTAAAAAAAGGTTAAGCACTGTTTTGAGAAGTCAAGTACACACTCATGTGGAGAATTGACGTAACAATGCGACTGCGAGTGAAAGTTCAATAAACAATTGGGACAATCAGGGCCAGTCAGGTACAATGGTGTTAAGTTAGTGAATAATGCTAGCTGTCATTCTTTCGTCACAATAGACAATGTGTCTCCAAAGATGAACTTAAAAGCTTCTTGAAGTAGCCTACGACAACTCGTTTAGCTAGAATGCTGAAACACGCTGCACTAAGTCTGTTAAAACCAATTGTAAAGTTCAGATGCCCGAGTGAGCGTTTGTATTTGTAGCAGTAGACTCGGGTTTCGTTTTGAGTCGGATTTTTTTACGCCGTAGCAAAATAACAGTGACTCTCCTAAAGAGTTGAAAGAGTGCCCTCCGAAAAAATCGTTGAGAATCTTCTATAAACAAGGTTACTCTCTCCCGGAGTGGGCTCCTTGAGTTGCGTGACCTCGAAGCCTTCGCCCCGGTTTTCTCTCCTCTCAGCGCCAGTGACCACAGCATACAGCGCTCCATATTCAATTACAAACATTGCTATCGGAAGTCGGGGTTCAATTCCCAGGTCGGTCAAATCGGACGCAGTGTCGACAACGGCTCTCCACCGCTGCGACGTTTTTTCAGAGCTGTGTTGCCCAGGCGTTAATCAGCGGAGATGGGCCCCGCCACTCGTTAGACGCTTTGGCGTGCCACACCGGTAAAATGAAGATTTGATTTTGAAGTAAAGTCAACAAACTCTTAGCAATCTATTGTTGAGCTGCGCTCGTTGATGTTACGGTTCAGATTAATTTCGTTAAATAATCTATTTTTGGATCCCAATTATTTGCACGTGTCAGCGCGATGTGACCGCGCCTGCTTTTCTTACATCTTCTATTCATTTTACGATTTCTATTCGCGTGTTCGTTATATTGATGACGTAAAACACCGTGAAAATTTAATTGAGTCAAAAACAGTGACAAAATAAATATTATTGTCTACTTAACTGCATAGCTGACTTTTTAAAATATGCTTTTAATTTTTGAGCGTTCTACATATCGCTTACCAGCCGCGTTGTTTGATTTATTCTAGAAAAACAACAAAGCATTATCATTCAGAGCAATTTTACCCAAGATTCTTTTACTAAGAGACGGCAAATGGATTGTCAAAATGTAGGCCTACCGGTAATCCATAGATAAGCATTAAAACTACCGAGAGACCCCAAACCCCCTCCGAAAAAAAAAGTTAAATCATTTATCATAATAGGATGGAGTTAATTAGGCCTATATTTTCTTCTTTTTTTCGCAATTTTGCGAGAAAGCAACCAAGGTTACGCACTAAAGCAAAAGCAACACGGTTTTTATATGCGGTAGGCATTACCGGAGATGAGCATTTATCGAGATAATTTAGTTATCGACGAAAATTTATTACCGATTATTGTTATCGTTGGATTTATCCTTTATCGTTTACCATCTTTTACCGATATCGCTTTTGTATAATATTTTGTTATCGCGGCTAAATTATCGCAATAAACGATTCTTTACGCACATACTGTTCAAAGTTGGTGAGTTGGCGACATGGAAAAATATACTGGGTCCACAAAGTCTTGTTGCAATTTAAAAAATCTCTCTTTGTTTTGTTTGATACCGCGGCGAAGTCCGTAAACTGCTCCCTTTTCTTGTAAAATCTATAAAAACATTTTTGCAATTGGACTTACAAAAAAAAAACTTTGTTAAACATATTGGAAATTTATCGCAACATTTATCGTAAAAATTTATTGATTAAATACCGATATCGCCTTAAGAAATTAAGAGTTATTGATTATCGGTATCGCCCTGGGCTTTTTTGAAATTATCGATTATTGGTATCGCTTCTGTACAGAAAGGTATATCGAGCCCCTCACTGCCAGTACCGTCGATAAACCAACAAGATCTAACTACTTTTGACTTTGAAACACTTCAGCAAAGTGTGCCAATTTGTGGGCCACCACCTACAATACAAAATAATCTAATTTATTTTTTGGATTTAGTTGCATATTTATCCTCCTTTCGCGAGAAAGCGATCAATGCGCTATACGAGCTCGCTTAGAAGTTGCCAGCCATCTGTCTACCACACCAAGATAGAGGAATCCCGCTAAGTGCCTTTCCCAACGGCACAACAAGTACACTTGCCGGCTTGTTCTCCACACTGTCCTGTTAATGCTGAGCGTCAAGCAGGGAAGCTGTGAATACCAATTTTAAAGTATTTTCTGTCGTTGAGCGTACTGGTAGTGGTTAAAGACATTGCTAATGATGGAGGAGGTCTGGGTCGATTCCCGTAGCGGTCTAATCGGATACAGTCGCCAAGGACTCGCCACCGCTGCCACGTTTCTTTTTGCCCAGGCGCTAAGCCTCAGAAATGGGCTCCACCACTCGTCATACGCTGCGGAGTAATATCTCGAGTGTAATGAAGACTTGATTTTTTTTCATTTTAAGAATAAAATGTTGGTTGCCTCGCAACTATTTACAGGAAAGGTTTATAATGACTATTAATGATTGTTTGCGACACCGAGCAATGCAAGCACGACATGGGCCGGGTGTACACAAACGCTTAGTGCACGAAAAAGGGTAACCGGTTATCATTTTTTTCGTCCTTCCAGACTTTATAAATGTTTTAATCTCCCTTTAGTGCCAGTTTCTTTGTGTGAAGATGGCTGTAATAGAATTAGTTCTCATTTTGCTCGAGCATAAGCGGACAAAAGCTCTCTTTAAAAGTGAAATAGATGTAGGAGCAAATGGGTAAACAAACAAAGTAATATTATGAAAGTTATAAACTAAACGGAGCTGAAAGCTTTTAGATCAACACTGCATTACCTCCAAAGGCTGATATGCATAAATTTGGATGTACAAGTTTCACAAGAGATAATCTTTTTACGGAAATACCAGCGATGCCATGAAACAAAGCTTAACCCTAAAACCACAAAAAAGAGAAATCAATCACCGTGAATT
The DNA here is from genome assembly GCA_964006365.1 of Trididemnum miniatum. NCBI lineage: Eukaryota > Metazoa > Chordata > Ascidiacea > Aplousobranchia > Didemnidae > Trididemnum > Trididemnum miniatum. The sequence continues at coordinate 3,813,837 of OZ023250.1, forward strand.
ACGACATGATTTCTATGACCGTACAGCCATGGCAAAGCAAAGTCAAAGACGCCATCTTTGTTTTCTATGGCCGCAAAGCAAAGTCGAGAACGACACAATCTCGCTTATTCTGCAGAATTTCTGCCTACCCTCAGCATACTTGATTTCAGTTAAAAAAGAGACAATTACCGCCAGTGATGTAGGTCTCGAGATCGGTCTCGAGACCGATTTTTTGTGGTCTCGGTCTCGAACTTAGACTGATGGTCTTGGTCTCGACATGGTGCGGCATTGGTTTCGTGCTTTCAAAGTTGGTCTGGAGACCGATCATTTTTAGGTTTTTGATATACAAAGTAATATTGTTGTTTTCGCAGTGTCAACACAGTGCACAATAAAATTGCACCCTCACAGGCCACAGCAGCATGCTGATAAAACAATCTCACAAGTTTTGAAGCAGGATCAAAACAAGCGAAATTTTATCTGTCTCTGTCTCCTTGCGCTGCATGAGTTAGGATATTGCACGTCAACGTATCAATACCTTTAATTAAAGTTCAAGCAATAGCAAAGGTGTTAATGGAAAATCGCCGTCGAAGTGATACAAAAATGGAGCAATACCAAATGATCAAATAAGTGTAAAAATTCTTTCGCCAAGATCGAACAAAAATTCTTATTGTGAAAATTCTTATCTGACGGCGTTCTGCTGTTTTTGGTGAAAGAATTATCACACCTATTTGATATTTCTCCGGTTTTGTTTCTCTTCGACGGCAATTTTCCGTCTACCCCAGGGGTGGGCAATACTGTTCACATGGAAGGCCGCATTTGACAAAGTTTTGCAAAATTGTGAAGCCGAGGGCCGCACGTCCGCAGATGTCCCATTTTCACCACTAAAAATTGGTGAAAAGCAAAAAAGAAAAAAGTCTTTACGTCCGCAGATGTCCTATTTTTCACTACCACTCAGCGCAGAGCAAAAGTAAAAAGTCTTCGGGTTGTTTTACGATAAATGTTTAGATTTCTGTAAGTGCCCGCGGGCCGCAAAAAACGGTCTCGCGGGCCGCACTTTGTCCACCCCCAGAGATGGCTATTTATCGAGATAATTTATCGGCGATAATTTATTACCGATTATCATTATCGCTCAAAATAGTTTTGATTTATCGCTAACCGATATCGCTTTTGTGATTATTTCCTTATCGCCGATAAATTATCGCGATAAACGATTCTTTATGCACACAGTGATCAAAGTTAGTGAGTTAGCGCTATGGAAAAAATACACGGTGTTCCTAAACTGTTGTTGCTATTTAAAAACATCTCTTTTTGTTTCATTTAATGCCACGACAGAGTCCATGAAGTGCTCTCTATTCCCTGAAAAATCTAGAAACACATTTTTGCTACAACGTGACTTGAAAAAAAAACTTTGTCAAAACCATTGAAAATTTACCACAACATTTATCAGAAAAATTTATCGGCGATAATTTATTGATTACCGATGTCGCTTTAAAAAATTGAGATTTATCGGTATCGCCCTGGGCTTCTTTGAAGTTATCGATTATCGTTATCGCTTTAGTACCGAAAGGTTTATTGTAGCCATCTCTGTCCACCCCTGGTCTACATCTTTGATATCGCTTGGCTTTTAATTAAAGATATTGATACGTTGACGTGCAATAACCAAATTCATGCAGCGCGAAGAGACTGGAGTAACAGACAAAAAGCCGGTAGAGCAGCTATCACTCACAATCTTTTTTGTTACTTTTTTCGTGATTCAGGTTGTTGCACTATAGTGCGAAGTGAACGAAATTCAATTTTCAAAATCTCCGTGTGCGTGCAAAACACGAGCTGACGAAAGCGTCGTAGAGGTCGAGTAGCGTTACGGATTTCAGAAATTTTTCAATTATAAAAAAGAAATTTTTTTTAGGTAGGCCTATTACAGTTTTCTTAGAAGAGAATGCAGCCGACGGTTCGAAATTACAGCAGAGGATACAGCCGACGGTTGAAAAGCATCGAAGTTTCCAAGATTTTTGCTAATTATGCCAGCAAAAGACAACTAGGAAACCAAGAAACGTCAAAAGCAACACCGAGGGCACAGCCCACGAAATATTTGAATAAAGTGGCAACCATAACCGTGCCTTCAAATGGTTTTGAATTTTTTGAAACAGAAATGTGGTGAATTCTCCTGCTCTTTTTAAACTATCCTAGCACACACTAATGTACATCAGCTTTTTCGGCTCCGGTAGAAAGAATTTTTAGCACAAGAGGGTTGATAATGTGACCACAGAGAGCAAGGATCTTTTCAGAAATGTTAGAAGCAGTGCTCGAGTTGTGAAAACACTTATGGGGGTGATGGTGCTACGATTGCCATAATTTTCGGCCGAAAACAAAGTAAAGAGCAAAAAAAAAAGGTCATCGCCTCCGCTGATGTCCGATTTTCGGCGCAAAATCAAGTGATGAGTAAAAAAAACTTTTCACACAGAAGTGAAGGAAGGATGGTCATTTTTATAGGGAGATGGTTAACGCCAAAATTTTTTATGGGGGATGGTGTTGTTTTCCGGGGGGATGGCATCCCCCATCAACTTGAGCACTGGTTAAAAGTTCACGTTTCCTTGAAATGTAATTGTAATTTTTGGAAAAATAAAAAATAAATTGATTGGGCAGGATTAAACTTGGTGACATACTGTAGATTTATTTTTAGAGGCCGAGTAATTGCCGGTCTCGATTACTCCTGGTCTCGAACCAAAGGTCTCGAAAGACGACCGGTTTTGGTCTCGAAAATAGTTTTCGGTCTTGTCTCGAAGCAAGTGGTCTCGACTACAACACTGATTACCGCAAACCAATGGTTTTGGCGCAGTGGCGTTGCGGAAAATTTTAAAAGGGGGGTGCAAACTGTGAAAGCCATTAAAAGAGTGTGGTGTATTGCAGTCACTCAGAAACATTTGATCTTTTCTTTACAAAAAGGCAAAGTCAAAAAGACGGGGAGAGTCTCCCCCCTTCTAAATACACGCCTGTGTTGACGAAATATTTTTATGGTGAAAGGACAATCCTGAGAGCAAAAATCTAAATTTACTCACACAATACGCTATGAAAGGCACCGATTTTTAGGGCTTTCATGCACTTATTACGTAGCATCGCATAGACTACCGGTGTTCCTTGTATGTGCAAACGAGGAAAGATAAAGCAAGATTTTGGTTTTGGTGCAGCGTATAAAATCGTAAGCAGCACCTTGAGCAACGTATTACAAAAATTTTGGCCGGTTATGGTTCTATTAGGGATCGAACCAGAAGTGACTTCAGTTACATACGACGCACAGCCTTGGGTAACAATGCCCAGCCACCTGACAACTAACTCTTTAGCGCCACCTGACAAACAAAATTTATTAAAAGGTTTCCTTGTTTTACGTTTTTCCAATGTTGAGAGACAAACTGAAAGGTCTGTACTCTCGCGAATTGTCATAGTACTGAAAAGTGGTCACAGACCATATGCTCTAATCTTAGTGTAGATAACAAAATGCACCCTTCATTCACAATAAATCCTTGTAGAAAAATTCGTGGGTTCAACATCTCTTACTGGCATTTGAGTACGATGTTCCTGGCAGCGGCAAAAAAGTTGTAAAATGAAAATCGATGACTATAGGCTACTGCTTGAAGCGTGACAATCAAACGTCAAAGTCGTTTGTGTGAAAAACATCGAGACGAAAATTTTTCTTCATTTAAGTAACGACAAAATCGCAGCGTCAAAAAGCTGTTCATTGCTTCCAATCATCCAATTTCCGTCATATTTTTGCATTAAACATTAAAGTTGCAACCACATTTGCTACTACATCAGCAGTAGCTTCGAATTAAACTTTATTTTGGTACTTATCGTACTGATGAAAAATCAAATCTTCATTATACTCGCCGCATTACGCCGAAGCGTGTAACGAGTTGCGGGGCCCATCTCCGCGGCTTAGCGCCTGGGCAACACAGCTCCGAAGAATCGTCGCAACGGTGGCGAATCGTTGGCGACACTGTGTCGATTTGACCGGCCCGGGAATCGAACCCCAGACCTCCCGCACCGATAGCGTGCGCTTAGCAACTGAGCTAACGGCCGGTATCGTACTGATGACTCATTCTTTATTTTTAAGACTATGCCCTTGCTCGTTTTCTGGTGTAACTTTTCAGCCTTGTTTAAAGTGTGGTGCAGTAACTCGATGAGCAATATTATTTGCTCCTTTACTGCTTCCGTACGTGCATTTTTTTGACGTAAAAATATATTCAGTTCTGTTTATTTTGGTCAATGTAGCATCACAAGTTTTCGAAGCCTATTATGACAAAAAATGCCGACGCTAAAGCTAAACTTTTGGGAAGCTTACACTCTAGTCCAGTGGTTCTCAAACTTGTCGGAAGTATCGAACCCAACAGGTGTCATGCAAGCATACATCGAACCCTTAATTATAACCAGGAGCGGATCCAGAAAATTTTAGAGGGGGATGCAGTTTTGAATTAGGCTGAATGTTAAATGAGTGCAAAGACGTTAAACGTCTAAACCGGAAAAAGGCATAAGCTCTTTGAAAATGTTTCACGTCAGGGGCGTATTCAAAATATTCTTAAGGCGGTGGAGGGTGGCATAAAATTTTTACATTTTTTAAGCGTATTTTTTTCCGGAAAGTTAATTTGAAGCAAATTGAGGAACAAAAATATGGCTCTAGGGGGGTCCGGGGTATGCTTCCCCGGAAAGTTTTCAAAAATTTAGACACTGTAATGGCCATTTTAGAGCTTTTTGAACAATTTTTATGGCAAATTCTGTTTAATTTTTTTCGCACATTTTCGATTTATGCGTGCTTAAGGCGTAAAGATGATTGTTATCAAATAGGTTTGAAATTATGGAAAAATTGTATTCATCAAAAACAGCGTTGAAAGAGTATGGTGGGGGGATACATCATTCCACGCAGAGATAGTCATTTATTACAACTCTATGCCTTTTTGCAAAAACTTATTCTGATCTTAGCCGAACCCCTGCTACAGCCTCACCGAACCCCTGGGGTTCGGTCGAACCCAGTTTAAAAACCACTGCTCTAGTCTATGTTTCGAAATAGCCACTCAGTAAGACACCCAAACCACACTGGGGGTTCAACAAAATGTAGACGTACTCATTCAATAGGCCAGGTTTTCCAGTTTTATTCCACAAGTTCTGTTAAAATTTAAAACTTAACAGCAGCAAATTGCGTTTGGAAATACAAAAACATCACACAATTCATAAAATCACCAGCGCAAGTATCGCGTCAACAACGTTGTCAGCAGATGAGCTCGAAAATTTACATTTTTTTAAAGACTTTACGGTAGAGCAGGAAACAAAATGAACTCACAACAAACAAACAGTCTTCAGAAACTGTCACTACTACTACAAGTTCAAAACCTCAGATCAGAGTTGGTCGTAGTGAAACTAAGTATTACAAAAGGGCAGGAATAGACATCAGCAAAAAGTTTGTAGACTCATTGGAGCAAATATACAAAGGGAAAAGCTTATGTACAAAATAGGCGGAATGTGATGCAGCCGAAATAGAAGAAGTTCTAAGACACTGGCATCTTTGCAAGAATTCAAAAAGAATGCTTAGATACAAGATTACATGTGTCCTTTGGAGAAAGAAACGCGAAGATGATTTGTATCCGACAGACGATGGTTGTGTAACGACACTAAACACGTGACAGCTTCGTCCAAACTACTCATTTGCATGAGTGCCATTTTTCGGTCTTTTTGAAAGAATTTGAAAGCTTTTACTTTTCCATATTCACCAAAGAAATCCTTTAATGTATCTTCATCTACTTCAGGTGGGATGTTGGAAAGGTGCAGGACCTCGGAAGGTGGAAAAATATTTTGAAAATTTTTTGATCCTGGCTTTTTGAATCGATGCAAAGGAGAATTGCTATAATCTTGAGTCAAATTAGCAGCATCCTGCCCTTCTTTTGGCATTTGAACATGACTATGTCGCGATATAACAACATGCAGTGGTTTTCCAAACAATGTCACCCCATGCAGATACCGCATGGTAGTTTGAGCTTGAGAATTATCAGCCATTTGTACCAAAGCCGTGTTCTTTTTTTGGAAAAGAATTTTAACTCTAATAACGTCCCCATAAACTCCGAATAAGGTAAAGAGAATTTTTGGAGAAACCTTATCTTCATTTAAATTCGACACCAGAAGCACGGCAGAATCATTTGGATGAGATTGTCCCATTCCACCAACAGCAGCATTTCCAAGTTGATCTGGAAAAGGGTTTTTTAAAGGGTTCCCAAGTCCAGACGGTAATTTTAGCTGCGCTTGCTGGAGAACCGCTGCTAATTGAGCTTGGAGAGGGTTAGCTAACAAACTAGCACTTGAAAGCAGTTGCGATGGAGTACTAAGAATTCCAGCGCCAGTGTTGCCTGCATTTGATGGAAGATCCGAACGGGTGTAGTCTCGGCTTTTATCATTATTATACTTAACATTTAATGACGACAACTTGCTGTATTCAATGCGCAAAGTACAGCATCCGTTGTATATATTTTGGCCATCCAAAGAAAGTTTCGCAGTTTGGGACTGAACGGCGTCCCCCATCTGAATCAACGCTTGAAATTGGTTGTTCTTATTAAAAGTAATGGTTTTTACAACCACACCAAACTTGGAAAAAATCTTATGCAAAATTTCAAGGGTAATTGGATACATCATATTCTCCACAACGACTCGCAAAACATGGTTTGTTCCTCCTTCGGTTTGCTGCATTGCTTGTAAAGTAGCTTGAGCTTTGAGCTGGTTGGGCGAATCATCAGTTTTGAGTTCTCTGTGATTCGAATATTGTACATAAGTAATTCTTTGTCTTATAGTTGGAGGATTAGCAAAACAATCATCAACCATTTGCTTAGCGATTTCTTCATTTTCCATTTCCAAAAAAGCTTGATTTTTCCCTTTTAACATCAATATATTGGTGACTTTTCCATAGTGCAGTCCGATTTGAATAATCTCATTTTCAGACACATCAGTAGGCAAATTTCTAATATGAACAACTTTGGAAACTTCATCATCTGAAATTCGATCGGTGCGAAGTTTTTTTGCACCATTATTTATTGAAATACCAGATCGACCCACATTATCTTCATTTATTCGCTTTGAGCCACTTATTCCAGTTACTGAGTCCATTCTAGACATTTTAATGATATTATTCAACAACGAAAAAATCTATAATCAAAACAAAATATATCAGAAAACTTTGCAATGCAACAAGACTCTATTCAATCATGCGCTTGGCTTCTGAGTACTCAATGACTGCGATTGCAAATTAAGATTTACAAATTTAAAAATGAATTCTTTGCATACCGGCACCGTATTTTCTTGATAGAAGCCGCGGCTACTATTTTCTATTTTTAAACATTCTGTGCGATTTCTATTTTAAAAATGAATTCTTTGCATACCGGTACCGTATTTTCTTGATAGATGCCGCGGCTGCTATTTCCTATTTTTAAACATTTTATGCGGTTTCTATTTAAAAAATGAATTCTTTGCATACCGGTACCGTATTTTCTTAATAGAAGTCGCGGCTGCTATTTCTTATTTTTAAAGGTTTTGTGCGGTTTCTATTTGAAGGTGGCTTCATTATTTTTACACGAACGTTTTCGTCTTGAAATTGGTGTCCAGAGAGCATACAAGTTAATCCACCATAAGTGGCAGGAATGAAAACCCTGAATCGGCTGCAATTCCATTGCCTCTTTCGCGAAACACTCATAAGTAGGTCATCGCGTGCTACCCTACCGTCAATCCAACAGCTGCTGTTCTTGTCGGGTGTACCGTTGTGTAACGCACTCAACAAAAGCAAATGGGTCAATGTTAATGAATAAATATCCCAAAGAAACATCGCACCGATGGCGAGCCGTTGACTGGCCTGGGAATCGAACCCCAGACCTCCGCACCGATAGCATGGGCTTAACAATTGAGTGAATTGATTTTGGAAAATGCAAACGAGCATACTTTAAAATTTTTGGATGTTAGTATTAATAACAAACTGAGGCTATTACCAAACTACATTGAACAGAAAATTTACCATCAATTAAGGGATACTGCGAAATGAGCTGCTCTTTGGGTTAGCAGTCATTCGCCATACACGTCAAATGCAATCAGCTCAAATCAGGGATTAAATTGTCACGGAGGATCAGTCAACTGTGCTAAGCCATGTCACTGAATATACAGTACGTTGGCAATGTATTGAATGAGTTTTACAAAAGCAACCTGGTATGGTAGTTTTCCCAATTCCAGAACACGTGACACTAGGAACTTAACAATCCACTAGTATAAAAGTGTAAGTAATCAAAACTGCAGTCAAGTGGTTTGGAACACTGTTTTCATGACGCCATGACTGCAAGATTGATGATGGTTTTAGCTCCAACCTAAGCTTCGTTTGTGCATCCTGGAATAAGATGTTTCACGATAATTGACACCAGTGAAGTGTGACACGTCGCAAAAAGAAGCTAGAAGCAAAACTCTAATCCCAAGCAAGTGTAGATTTGTCTTATGCACAGCTTCTTTGTCACTTTTTTGTGATAGAAGGATAAAAGTGAAAAAATCAATCAATCAAGTAGTGGATATTGGTACCGGTATTATACAGTTATCCTGGTATTGGTCAACAGGGGCGCACACAGCATATTTCAAAGGGGGAGGGGGAATCTAAAAAAATATCTCGATCTCGCACTCAGGAACGGATCCAGAAAATTTTGGTGGCAGAGATGAAATTTTGAATTAGGTTGAATGTTAACTGTTAATACAAAAACGTTAGACCCCAAAAAGACGTAAAAAGCTCTTTAAAATATTTTTATGTCTGCAACTTAATCTAGAAATTTTTTTGGGAGGGGGCACCCAAATTTGCCATATTCTCAATTTTGTTTTTCTTGGGCAGAATTATTTTGAAGATTATTAACAATAAAAAAGGCTCTAGGGGGTTCGGAGGAATGCTCCCCCAAAAAAATTTTGAAAATTTACATACCGCAGAGGTCATTTTAGCACTTTTTGAGCAATTTTTAGGCAAACTTTGTTTAAATTGTTGGCTCATAATTCTGAGTGTTTCACCAAATATGATGCATTTTGTTTGTACATTTTCGATTATGCACGCTTAGGGCATAAAAGTTATTGTCATCAAAAAGGTTCAAAATTATGGAAAAACTGTATTCATCAAAAACATGTTTGGAAATGGCTGGTGGGGGGATGCATCCCCCACATCTCTCCTGGATTTGCCCCTGCCTGCATGGATAACAATGTCTCTGACCACTACGCCAATCAGCTTTCAGTGTGATATGAGGCAAATTGTGTCACAGCTGTTTGGAAATAACAGGAGATACTGCACTTGCACAGTTTGGACACTTCACTTTAAAAACAAGGGTTTGGTTTCAAAACAGGGGGGTTTCAACCCCCAACTTGCAAGTAATTTAGGAGCACAGGGACCACTCAGTGCCTGCAATTTAGGAGCACAGGCATTGAGTGGTCCCTGTGCTCCTAAATTACTTGCAAAGGCAGTCCTTGTGTTCCTGCAGGCTTTAGCAACACTGATTAATACCAACAATCCAAACAATTCTTTTGGCAATTCAATTTTTCAGTTTCTCAAGCTTACCAGTACATGAGTGCAAAGTGATCTGGACTAACAGATAATACGAATGTATCCAATGGTAATTTTAGTAGAATGTATAAAATTTGTACTGTACAGCAGTGTTCCCTGTAGAATGAGAAATTTGAGAAAAATGCGAAATTTTTGGGCAAATTTTATTGATTTTGAGCCAGAAATTAATATCATAAAATGTAAAACTGAAAAACTTTAACAAAAAACTAAAATATTTTAATGCAAGACTGTAGCTCGTATCCTGTAAAATCAAATTTAATGCAAAAAATTTGTAAAAGGGGTCCTCAAAGTAGTGAAATGTTGGGCTAAAATTTCAATGAAATTATCATTTGGGCAAATTCACACTAGACTAGTCAGAATCCTAGAGGGAACACTGCCATACAGCATAAAGTAGATCAGCAGTAGCACCATTATTACGTTATTGGCAAGCATAAATGGTATCAGGGGTCTCATCTAGAGTAAGCCGTCCATGTCTAGAATAAATTGTCTGCATAAGGCATTAAAAGATGTGGACAGCTCACTCTAGACAAGATCCTGGTACCAGTACTGACAAAATTTAGGCTTAGGACTTATTACGATACATCACATCAAATGCAAGTGTTCAAATTTTTACTCCCGGTATTAAATGACAAGAATTCATACTTAAGCATAATAAGAACATAATAATGCAGAAAATCAACACTTAAGCACTGAAGCAGTTTTGCGTTAAACATGTGTAGAAATGCATGCACCTACCTGTCGCCTAGACTGTCATAGGCCTAGCACTGAGCACAAAGAACACCCAAGCCAAAAGTAACTATGATGAACACTGTTCCCCCAAGATACGAAATTTGAGAGAAATGAAAAATTTTGAGCAAAATTTTCTGATTTTTTTCAAAGTTTGCCAATTGCAATGGTGATTTTGGCCAAATTTGAATCAAAGTGTTCAATATTTTGGTGCAAAACAAACTTTTCATACTCTGGAAACTCAACTTTGAGGCAAAAATTGAACCAAACTTTCTTTAAACTCCCAAAGTTTTTGGGAAAATTTTTTATTGAAGTTTATATTTGGGCAAATTCGCACTGGCTAAGAACTTTTAAGGAACAGTGATGATGAATCTAGACTGTGTTGTTGCAACACTACCGGTACACAGGTACCCTGCATATGTCCATTTTGATGTGAGCTTGATGTCATAATCACTTTTTTCAATTATGGTATGACATCAAAAATTTAATTGCGATGCAGAAACAGAGAAAGCCCACAGCAACAAGCCTACATCAACAGATCAATGTGGGCTTAAAAAGTTAAAACCCACATAAAATGGGCATGTGGACAGAATAGCTGATACTTTACTACCGGTACTTAAGCAATACCGGTAGTCTAGGATAAGTTTGAAGAACAGAATAAGCCTACTGGTGCTACCACCAGTAACTCTAGGCCTACAGTATAGATCTATATATTCAAAGATTGAAACCGTTTAATACTGGTAGGCCGAGTACTGGTACAATACTTATAAACCCACTTAATTGCACAATTACCCGCTGCTGCAGTACTGCACAGTGTTAGACTATTGTACTCAAATTAGAGTCTATTGAAACTGCATACCAGGACCGCAGTACAACATACAGGTAGACTAGGCCTAGTCTACTCTGCCACTGGTAATGGCCAATCTCAACTCTCTTAATCTGTTAATTAGGCCATGTACCGGTAGTTCATCTAGTAGTAGAGTACCGATACCATCTCATTTTATATTAATTACTATCATTTAGTTTAGTTTTTAGGCACTTCACAACTTTTTTGCAATACAAGTTTACATCTCAAATAGGGTCACGCAGCCATGCCTATTTAGCAGGTTAGGGTCACGCAGCCATGCCTTGTCTTTTACACGGGCATGCTTCAACAATTACCCGTTTTGCTGCGTGTGCCCTTTTCCGCGCTTGGCCAATACTTATTATGATAGAGTGTTTCTAACGTTATGGAGTGCGGAAATAAACACGAACCGATTGATTGATCTCGCAACTTTGGGAACACAAAACCTCATTTTGCATGTTCCAATTCCGCCATGACGGATGGCGCTAAAATTTCATGTTGCCGATTCATAAGAAAACATACTGTATATGGTGCAAAGATGTCCACGGATTTGGATTAGAATTTAATTGGACCACATTTTAGCAATTTCACCGGATTTGGACCGAATTTGGATTTTAAAGTTTTTTGCCTTTCGGATTTGGACCGGATTTGGATTTAATTCAATCGCAATAAAGCGCATAAACTAGCTAAAATGGTAAAAAAATAATCGATATTAACGCAAATATTTTCATTGTTAATTTCTCGATTTTGGATTATTTAGGATTTGGACTTATTGCTTTCACAATATAGGATTAGGATGTGATTTTGGATTTAAGCTTACGGATTTGGATCGGATTAGGATTTTGAAAAATAAAATCCGGACATCTGTGATATGGTGGTTCAAAGGTGTGTTTGCACAGAACACTGTAAAATTCTTCGTACGTACAGTGACGTAGGCTTCGAAAGATTTAAAGGCTATGACGTAAAGCTACGTCACTTTGCGTGGCATTTTAGAACAGGGCTTCTCAAACTTTTTTGTTCTGCAACCTCGTTTAGAAAAAAATATTTCTTCGCGACCCCGTTATGGGTAGGGGAAGTGTGGGACCTAAGAGCTGGATTTTTTTTAAGAGCTGCCACACACGAAGTCGTTTAGTCAGCTCCCTAAAAATTAACCATTAAGTACCTTTCGGCCAGCATTATCCTTGCGCCAAGTTTGAATGCATACATAAAAACGAAATGAAAGATAATGCTTTTTTTAAGGACGTGGGTCAAAGGTCCCCAACAATTTTTGGTGGGGACCTACCGGTATGAACCATAGGCATGGGACCCATGAACCAGGGTAAATTTGTCTGCTTATTCAGTTATTGCCATGCTAATCTGCATTATACGGGTAACTTTAAGAAGGATTTCTTACACTTACATAAAAAAAAACAAAATTGCGCTGCCTTATAGGCCTATTGCGTCTGTCGTCGGTTGCATAGGGGACGTATGACCATGGGTCATTGGTGTTCAATGCAACTGGCTCAAAGGTCCCCTCATGAGCAAAATCGCTATAACATAAAAAATTTTTTCACATACTGTTTATAACCTTTCAAGTGCGACACCACCTTCTTCACCACCTAAGGCGGTATTAAGAAAAAATGTCTCAAACCTCGTACTCTAAAAAACTACTGCTTAAAATCAAATGTTCTGCGTGCTTAAAACATATGTGACCAACCATCTAAAAACCCTTATTTTGCCACCATTTCTACAGCTTTGTTCCAGCCAACCTATAAAAACGTCATTAAGTACATAACTTCCGGGCGATCATTTATTTCGGTTCAGTAACTTCCTCGAAGCCACGAGAGCGTGGTAAATGAAGTGGTTCATTGGTCCCCGTGGCTCATAGGTCCCACATTTCACCTACCTTTCAAAATGCCCTTTTAATTTGAAGGGTGTTATGCTTTCTGCAGACAAAGTTTCATTACAAATTAAACAAGGAGGTTTTACTTTATTATTATAACTACCAGGAAATTCACATCGCAAAAACGAGTCATCATATTTTTACTTTTTGACTTGTCATCTTTTTTCTGTGTGCTTTCAATGCTACCCCATGAATCTAAACCTAACCACCTCTAGTCCATAATGAAATCAATGGTTTAACTAACTGCATTGATCTTAAAACTGCACTATGCCTTCAGTGCAGTTAGCTCAAACCTACACTCCTACAGACTAGAGGGACATAAAAGCAAGGTTTGTTCAGTAATTCCTCTGAAATCGGAATGTAAACAATAAAGGGCACTTTTGATATCCTCCTTTCACGAGAAAGAGGTGGAGGCGCTATGCTTAGGATAATTCCAAACTCGCTTAGGAGTTGCCTTTATTTCCGAGTTTTCCGGTTGAATTTTGCTTCTGACTTCTTTAATTTGCTGCTTGCCGGATTCCACCAAGCAGAGATAATCATCGTGAAGCATCTTATCTCAGGACGCAACAACGAGGCTAGGTTGGGAGTTGAACCGTTAACTTTGCGATCATGGTCGTCGTAAAAACGACGCTAACCGCAAAGAATGTTCGATTGATTGATTGATTTGGTTTAGTCACTTTAACCTGCTTGACCATTTCGCTATCTGCTCTAGTCATAAAAACTAGCGGAAATACAGTCATTAGCAAAAGTTTAAGACCAGTCTTTCAGATTTAAGGTATTTGTAGATTTTATCATTATTATCGCATAGTGCAGTTTTATATGACGCAATATCCTAATGAAATTGCATCAGCCATCTGTCCATCACCAACACATGGGTTGTTTTCACGAAGAACCTATTTTACTTCATTTCGATTGGTTTTACAGCGTAATCAGTTGTGTACTAGCTGCTGTTTCAGTTCTTGAAAATGGGCAAAAAATCTTCTCTTTCCGAGACTAAAAGAGCCCAAATTGTGGTTTTAAGTGAAGAAAGCTACTCTGAACGAGAAATCAGTGCGAAGATGCAGTGCAGCAAGACTGCTGTGCACACAGCCCTTAAAAATTTCAATAATTACGGGAGTTACAAAGACTTGAAGAGAAGTGGGAGACCCAAAAAAACATCCCCTAGAGATGATCTGACAATAAAGCGAATTGCTGTACGTTCCCCAACAAGTTCTTTGAAGAAAATTCGTGCTGCGCTGCTTGGGAAAGGGACAGACGTTCACATCACCACAGTTTCTCGGCGTTTGAGGTTTAACTTTGGTCTTAAATCATATAAGCCAGCTTGCAAACCCAGGCTCACTCCTCTTATGAAATCAAAGCGTCTGGCATTTGCAAAAGAACATGCAGCATGGACATCTGAAGACTGGTCTAAGATCATGTTTTCCGATGAGTGTACTCTACAGCAGTTTGTGGTGAGAAAAAAGAACGTTAGAAGGCCTGTGGGTAAAAGGTTTGAGGAAAGATACACAGTTTCAACAATGAAACACCCACCGAGTCAAATGGTCTGGGGGGCATTTTCCAGGTCTGGTACTGCTGGATTGTATTTTTTGCCCCCAGGAAGTACAATGAACGGTTCCAGGTATGTGGATTTGCTAAAAGAAAAACTTGAAATGCATATGAATATTCATCAGTGCACAGTTTTCATGCACGACGATGCTCCGTGTCATCGCTCGAAGATTGTGAAACAATTCCTTTCAGAAAAAAATGTGGCAACACTGGGCTGGCCTGGAAACAGCCCAGATTTAAACCCAATCGAGAATCTTTGGGAAATACTCAAAAACAAGGTTGCAGAAAAACAACTTTCAAGTGCTGGAGCATTAAACCATGCTATAAAAGAGGTATGGGTCAAAGAAATTTCAAGAGACTGTTGTGAGAAACTGATATGCAGTATGCCAAAACGAATCCAGGCGGTGATAAAGAACAAAGGAGGACACACAAAGTACTAAAATTGCGTGTTACTGTTTTACAATTTGTAATTTGAGCATTCACAATGTGTTATACTAAATTTACGAGCAAAATATACCAGCAGTGGCAGTAATTTGTATTCTGGAGAGGATAGACAGCAAAAATACATAATTTCTGATAACTGGTCTTAAACTTTTGCTAATGACTGTAGAAAAAAGAAGCAGAAGTCAAACTGTAGCATAAAAAACAAGAAGTTGCAGTAATTTCGTTACGAGATTGCTTTACGGAAAGCATCACCGCGTAAATTGATGTAAATATGCACCTTAGGAACGTATTTAAGGGGAGCATTGTGCCATGCCCCCATCGGGGCCCATCCTCTTTTGACTTTCAGTGGAAAAAATGCTGCGAAGTGAGTTAAATATGCCAAACTCTTTTGATGAATTTTGTAGATTATTCCCCCGAGCCCCGATTAAAATTTCTCGCTACGCCACTGATGCGCGTTGCAGCATAGTTGCAGGCATGCTAACCGCAAAGAATGTTCGTGTTGCTTGGCCTACTAGCTTTAACATTGACAGGCTGTCCAGTCAGCCATCGACAAAAAATGATAAAAAATGACGGCATTTTACTGAAAAAAAAAAAGACATATTTACTAAAAACAAGGAAAAAAATATCATAGACTATTAAGTCCAATTTTCCGCAACATCAAGTGAAGACCAAAAAAAAGGTCATCACGTCCGCAAACGTCCAAGTTTCTTGGGAAAATCAAGCAAAATCAATAAAAAAAATGAAAACTGACTAAAAAAATGACGGAGCACGAAAAAATGAAAAAAATGATAGTGGACAGCCTGCATTGACCTAGAGCTGTGCAATGCACAGCGTAATCACAAACGGGTTAAATTTACATCTTTCTGATTCAGCTTTGCCTTTTGGTCTTCGTTGACAATGATCGCAAATCATACAGCCAAAATTTTTATTTCCATAAGAGTAATGAAAATCGTCATAAATGCTTACAACATTCACAAATCATCAATCACCACGGCCGTCAATAAATATTTTGCTTTCAAAATATTACAAAAGTTTTTACTCCTTATGTCAACAATATACTCCAACAGTTGGTCATGGCAATCTTATCAGAAGTCATGCAGAGATGCACGTAGACTGTTTATTTATTTATTTAGACTGACTGATGTTAGCCTACTCGTGTACTCTAGGTAGACTGATGTTAGTGATGTTACTTCAAAAGAAATGGTTGAGTTTTAGTAAGAGCTGAGGTCAACTGCGTCAAAACTAAGTTATGCTTCTGGTTACGTGCCGGCGAGCGGGTCTTTGTAACTGTTGCCGGTAGTTATTTTTCAATTAGACCTACACCGAGCATCCTAAAAAGCTGAGTGGATAGAAGTAGAACGTCTGCTTTTGAGCGCAACATTCGTAGTTTAATTTCCTGTCGAATGAAACCAGGCGATCAAAGATGGGTATGGTTTGCTGTTGGGAAAAGCTGCCCTTCAAGGGACTATTTCAGTCAGCGGGGTAGTCGGCGTTTCCGAAGCGAGCTGGTGATGGCGCCTCCGTCGCTTTCTATCTTTGCAGTAGAGACAGAATGAAAATGCGCCTAAAACAAAATTTTTTCCCTCTAAATTACTGCTATATTTAAGCGCTACCCGCTACTGTTTTATAAAATTGAGCAAAATATAATAACAAAATTCCAATATAATTATTTTTTCATATCAAACATGTTGTTCCTGTTTGTGCTCTTTTTATCGACGATAACGAGCTCAAACCAAAGAGAAGGTAAAGAAAACAATATAGAAACAAATAAAGATTCGCTAGATGAGTCTGACTTGTACAGTATTTTAGAAAAGGTATTGATCAACAAATCCAGTTACAGCAAGCTGTAAAAATACATTGTAAATTTTTCCACAAATTTTTAATATCATTCAAAGCCTTTTAAATCTTTTATTATACTAGCGATATATTAGGCCAAAACGTGTAACAAGTGGCGGGCCCATCATCTTATTTTTTTATTTTCACTGCGATAAACGAGAACAACAAAAATTGAAACAATCATATCGTAAAAAAAAAACCAGGCAAAACAAACTTATGCAGGTTAAAACTTATGGTAATTGAACAGCTAAGATGGTCGAGTGATAAGAGCGTCCGCCTCGGGAGCTGGAGACCTGGGTTTGATTCCAAGTCGGGTCAAACCAATGATATTAAAATTGGTATTCACAGCTTCCCTGCTTGACGTTCAGCATTAACAGGACAGTGTGGAGAACAAGCCGACAAGTTTACTTGTTGTGCCGATGGGAAGGAACTTAGCGGGATTCCCCCATCTTGGTGTGGTAGACAGATGGCCGGCAACTTCTAAGCGAGCTCGTATAGCGCATTGATCGCTTTCTCGTGATAGGAGGATAAATATGCAACTAAATAAAAAAGAAAAGAAAAAGAGGTTGTGAAAGACTATTGTATACTACCACGAAAGCGGCTCGGTCGCCGAGTCTGCGATCTCTTAATCTGCAACCGTCTTCGCGGCTTAGCGCCTGAGCTACACAACTCTGACGAAACATCGCAGCGGTGGCGAACCGTTACCAACACTGAGTCCGATTTGATCGGCCCGGGAATTGATTCCAAGACCTACCACACCTGATGAATTTAGTCACTACGCCATTCCGGTTAGCGTGAAGTACAGTGTGTTAACTTTTGTTATATTTCAGGATTTGGCGGAGCATTGAGAGCTTCCTCTCAAAGCAAGACTTTTTCATCTCCTAATTATCCGTCAAATTATCCGAATAATTTAGATGTGACATGGGAAATCACCGCTTCTCCTGGTTATGCAATTAAACTCACTTTTAATCCTTTCTACACAGAAACTTGCTGTGATTATGTCCAAGTAAAATTTTTTATTTTAAAATTTAAAAAAAAAAAATCCAGATCTTCATTATACTCGCAGTATTACGCCGAAGCATGTAACGAGTGGCGGGGCAGCGGCTTAGCGCTTGATGGGCGACACAGCTCCGAAGAAACATTGGAACGGTGTCAAGCAGTTGGCAACACTGCATCCGATTTGACTGGGCAGGGAATCGCAGCCAAACCTCATGTGACAATGGCAATGCTTTGATTAAACTAATTAAAGATCAATGGTTTCATGGAATTTTTTGCCTCTTTATCATATCAACGATAAAGGCAAACGTTCTTTCCAAAATTACGTAGGCCTAAAGCTAGTCTGCACCCATGCACTGAGTGCCGATTCCAAACTTAGTGATCAAAAGTCAACTTTTATAAACCAATATTGCAATGAGTTCTCATTTTTTAACGAGTCAAAATAAGCCAGAGATCATAACAAAGTAGAATGAAGTTGTACAGAGTTTCACTTAAGTGAACACATCAAACATTTTCCGTGCAATTATTATTTAACGTATATTTACTGTCCTGCAGATCTATGATGGTCCAACTTCAAGCGAGCGATTTAGAGGCAGAAAAAAAAACCTGTCAATCACTTCAAAAACCAACTCCGTAAGAGTTCTTCTCCATTCCGATGACAGCATCAACGGTCTTGGATTTTCCGCTTCGTACAATCAAGAAGGTATGTGCTGAAGTCGGATTAAATAAATCAAGACTTTTTCATCTCCTAATTATCCATTAAATCATCCCAATAATTTAGATGTGACATGGAAAATCACCGCTTTTCCTGGTTTTGCAATTAAACTCACTTTTAATCCTTTCTACACAGAAATTTTCTGTGATTATGTCCATGTAAAGTTTTTAGTTTAAAGTTTTTTCAAAAATAATTCTTCATCATACTCACAGTATTACGCCAAAGCATAACGAGTGGCGTGCCCATCTCCATTCTTGGTCTGGGCAGCACACCTCCGAAACAACGCCGCATCCGATTTGACAGGATCGCTAATCGTACTTAAAACATCCACGCCAATATCGGTGTCTGATCATTACACCAATCGGCCAGGTGATGGAACATACCTCACTTTGAAAAAACAGGAAGCGAAAGTTCGTCGCTGAAAATTGCTTTCCGAATTTGCATCGTGCTGTGAAAGCAACCGAGAATACAATTCAGAGCAGTGAATTCGAACTCCCTGAACTCGTTTTTTAGCACAACTCGAACTAGAAAAAAGTTGATGGAGTGTTGGACGTTTTCTAAACTTAACAAAAATTGCTTGACCTTAGCATAAACTCGGTTACAATGGCCGAGTGGTAAGAGCGTCCGCCTCGGGAGCTGTAGACGTGGGTTTGATTCCGAGTCTGGTCAAACCAATGACTCGAAAATTGGTATTCACAGCTTCCCTGCTTGACGTTCAGCATTAAATGGACAGTGTGGAGAACAAGCCGGCAAGTTTACTTTGTTGTGCCGTTGGGAAAGGCACTTAGCGGGATTCTCCCATCTTGGTGTAGTAGACAGGATGGCCGGCATCTCCTAAGCGAGCTCGTATAGCGCATTGATCGCTTTCTCGTGATAGGAGGATAAATATGCCACAAAATGTATAAATACAATGACTGAACTCGAACTCACAAAAATGAAAAAAACTTCAACTTCGCTTGCAAACTTTCAGTGAACTTGAACTTGATTGAAAAATGCTTGCGAGCTTGCCTTCTTAATAGAAACAGTTGATCTTTGATCTTCTGAGTACGTAATGACTTGGTTTAGATATTGATGAATGTGTTAGTGGGAGTCACACGTGTGGGGTCAATGCAGCTTGCCACAATAGAAACGGAGGATTCACTTGCTCTTGTAAAAAAGGATTTATCGGAAATGGGACAAGCTGCTCCGAAATCAACGAATGTAATGATGCAATTCATCCCCCGAATTGTCATATCCACGCACATTGTCTTGATGAGGTTTGTGATATTTTTGCAGTATGCGATAAAACGTTGATTTTTTTAAATTAACTTTCGAAAGTAATACGAAGTTCCCTAATTTCTGTCGTTTTTACTTTAAAATAAATTGTCTAAATATTTGTTTGACTTGGGATCCAGTGGCGTGACCAAAGGGAGCGAAGGCACTGGACCACTGCTCTCCCCACCCCTAATGAATCCTAACCTGAGGTATGCTTAAAAGCATTCTAACAAAATACCGTAATCCTTCGATTAGTGTAGTTTAATTACCCTCTTGCCCACTGCAACTGGGACTGACCACACTCTTACAAAGCTGTTGCGTTACACCCTTGCAGCGTAAAGTCCATCCGGGGACTTAGACTGTGAAACGTTACCTTCGAAAAAATTTTAAGGGGAAATACAACGGGGTAAATTTACCAAGAAATCACATTGCAGATAGGCCTTGTCCAAAAAAGGTGACTGTGCCTTGGTGCAATACTATGCTGCGCCACTACTAGCACCGTTCAATGTGTTGCAGGTGAATGCTTATCGCTGCGAGTGCAACGACGGTTACACCGGGGATGGAACCCAGTGCGTTGATATTGACGAGTGCTTGGTGGAAGAACCATTATGCGATGCACAAGCTTCCTGTAAAAACCAAGAAGGAGGATTCATATGCACTTGCAATGAAGGTTACCATGGCACTGGCCAAATTTGCGAAGGTATCCTATAAAGCTTTGATTCAAATTTCAACATTATTTCAGGTTCAGCAGCAGAAAAAAGTTAGCGTAGCTGTAACGATGCTTAACATAAAATGTTACCTGTTACGTGTATTAGCTTAGCTGCTGCATGCAGAAAAAAGAAGCAAAATTTATTTATCAAATTTTCATGGACATTTCAATGCGTTGGGTGCATGTGCTACACTTCCATTTGACATAGGCTGCATCAACATTGAATCAGAATTCCACGGCCTCTTTGCGAATCTCAAAGGGACCGCGGTCCCCAGTTTAAGAACCACTGGTGTATACGCCCGTATCTTTTATAGTATCGATTGCACTGTCAACCCTTTTATAAGCTTTGTAATTTTGTGTGCACTAGCACCTTATCACGTGATTTAGATTTCAACGAATGTGCTATGAAAAAACATGGCTGCAGTTTCGACAATGCGTGTGAGAACACATTGGGTTCGTATTTGTGTTCGTGTCCTTCTGGATACACTGGAGATGGATTTCAGTGTGAAGATGTGAATGAGTGTGACACATCAAATATTATTTGTGGAGAAAACGCTCGTTGTGTCAACCATGTCGGAGATTACGAGTGTGTTTGTGCTGATGGTTTCGCAGGAGACGGCAAGACTTGCCACAGTGAGTAAATAAATAAATAACTGAGGTTATTTTCAAATTATATCGAACTGAAAATTCAACAGTGATGAGGGAGACTACAGGAAAGGGAGTTTGTCCTCTTCGAGTCAGCAGCCACCCGGTATATGTCAAATGCGATCGGCCCCATCCATGAATTGACCCTTCACGCAGGATTAGTAACAGTGGCGTATCAAGAAATTTTGACAGAGAGGTATATAAACAACAAAAACCATTCAAAGATTTTTTCACATTTCAGTCATTTAGCGATAGTCTTTTTTACTAATGCAAGGTCAAAAAAAGGGGGAGGGGGCTTGTCACAATGCTCTACAGTACATAAACATGCTACTGATCAGTAACCTGACCACGGTACCGCTAGACCACGTGCTAGCGATAAGAACGTGTATTCAAATGGCGGTTTGCTCTACTTGAATAATACAATATTTCAAGTTCAGTTGTAATTGATATTGCATAAGTAGATGAAAAAGAAAATGCTCAAAAGTTATAACACCTGTGCTTTTGTTTGTAGCTATTATTTCGCAGGAGTAATTGAGTATGCTCTTTACATACGGGACAATATTAGAGTCAGCGCATGCACAGAGTTTTTCGTTGGGTAACTTGGGTTTGTTGTACTATAGACAGAGTCTTCTTGCTATCGCTTGATCACAGAAAATTTTGTCTATTTTAGGTTTTAACGTTAGTTTTTTCGTAGAAATAACTTTTTCTCGAGTGGTTGGGAACAAACAAACACAAGAAGTGCTTAGAATAAAGCAAAGCGGCAAAACTATAAGCCCGACCCTTTCATCCGTACAAAAGTACAGTGATTGGTATTCACCATATGTCTCTTTGTTTTATAGCAAGCAATAAATGTTTATTTGTTTTTTAGGCTATGTGTTTGTTTATGAAATATGAAAAGTAAAGGGGCATCGCCGTCAGATTTCTGATTGGGCCGAGCAGTTTCTAGCACCGGCCCTGAATGTCTGTGCCTTCAGCTCGAACAATTTGCATTTCAGGAGCTTTCGAAGTCTTTTGTTTGCCTGGTTTTATCACTGTGCGTGTCATGAAGCACTACTACACTGACAAGAACGTAGCGTTGGAAGATCTTCATCTTAGTGACTTCTCATGCAAAGGATTTGTTGATCCGAAAAATCCTCAAGTCTGGATCTTCAATCTCACAACTCTGTCATCGTGTTCAACGATCCACATGGTAATGTGGTTTGTTAGTTGTAGTATACGTGTCAATTTCCCATCACCAGGCCTTAGCGCCTTGACAACACAGTTCCGAAGAAACATCGCCGTAGTGGCGAGGCGTTGGCAACACTGTGTCTAAATTGACCGGGTCGGGAAACGAACCTTAGACCTTCACAGCCAATATTGGTGTTTTTAACCACCAAGGCAACCAGTCGGTGTTATGTTAACATGGTCACTCTCTGAAGCCTTACTGCGGACCATTAATTTCTGAACGTTTTGAATCCTGATCTTTAGAGTAACGCCACCCACCTAATATTCACCAACACTATATCAAACATATTGGAGGGAGATCAAGTGTATGTTGGTAGTGGAATGATGAACACCTTCTCATGCGTATACAAGAAAACGTTGGATGACTTGAGTCTATTCAGCTTCACCTACGGAGTTTATCAAGAGTAGGAATAAAATAAAACTGAGATTACTAGATGACTGGCTTCTTCATTTTTATCCTCCTGTCACGAAACAGCGACGGAGGACGGAGATGCAGCGACGGAGGACGAATGAACATTTTGACTCGCTGAGGAGTTGTATCTGTTTCCATGTTTTCCGATTGAGTTTTGCTTCTGACTTCTTTAATTTGCTGCTTGTTGGGTTCCACCAAGCAGATATAAATTATTATCGTAAAGCATCTTATCCAAGAACGCAACAACGAGGTTAGGGTGGGAGTTGAAACATTGACATTGCGATCATAGCCGTCATAAAAATGAGGCTCCGAACCGCGTAGCCACACTGCCGGCAACTGTGCAATATCACACAGAGAATTCACTGGTGCGTTAAAGTAAGCCTGCGCTCTTCAAGTTAGAAACGATAAAATCGAAAAAAATTCTCCTACAGTAGGCCTATCTCCGTTTAAAATGCGAAAATAAGCAAAAAATCAAAAGAAATCAACAGCAAAGCAACGCTGCCATTTGAAATGGAGACCAGCCTGAAGTTGCTTAATGTCATAAAAATGTGCATAACGCAACGCACAGACTTTTTGTCACGAGAAATCAAAAAGATGAAGACAATTGAACAGCTTCGATGACCGCGTGGTAAGGACGTTCGCCTCTGGAGCTGTAGACTCGGGTTTGATTCCGAGTCGGATCAAACCAACAACGTTTAAAACTAGTATTCATAGCTTCCGTGCTTTGACGCTTGGCATTTAATGGACAGTGAGAAGAACAAGCCGACAAGTTTACTAGTTGTGCCGTTGGGAAAGGCACTTAGCGGTGTTCCCCCATCTTAGTGTGATAGAGAGGTGGCGGCAACTCCTAAGCGAGCTCGTTATAGCGCATTGATTGCTATCACGTGACAGGAGGATAAAATGCCACTAAAAAAATTATGTGCCTTACTGTTTTTTACAAATTATTCGCGTTCGGAAAAATTGACATTTCAATTAATATCATGAATACGATTGCTGGTTTATTGAGATGTGTTTCAAGAAATCCATAAGCTTGCATTTTTCTGCAAATCTCTAGCTGTTTAATAAAAAGCATTATTAATATAAACCAACTTCAAATCATTCAGCATCGCCAATATTACGGCTGCTTCCAATTTGGGAGTGTTTATGGCAAAAATGAATCACTTCACAGATGAAAGCTACTCTGCGCTTGATACAAATCAGGATTATCAAACTTCAGACACTATCTTTGTGAAGGTAATGTTAGATCAAGCAACTGCGAGTTAGTACGTAACCTAATGTGTTTTATTTTGTTTTAGTTACCCCAGGACTCACACCAAGTGCGGGTGACCTTTTTTTGAGACGAAGCCTTTATTTCAGCTATTTTCGTTTACTTTCCTCGTCATTTTTTTTGCTTTTCAGAATCCAAAATTCATGAGGGGCAGAAGCAGATCCAGAGGGGGGATGTGGGGGATGCTTATTTACGCTCTAAACATTTTAGCATTCAGTTAACATTCATCCTAATTCAAAACTGCATCCCCCACCAAAATTTTCTGGATCCGCCCATGATGAGGGGCCAATTTTGCCGGGGGCCCAAAACTTCTCTTGGCGGCCTTGATGGTTGCAACATCGTACAATCTGTCTCGTCGTTGATCGAACCGAATGTCTTGCCTTTCTTATCAACATGATTATTTTTTCATATAACTCGCGGTGTTACTCCAAAAGCGTATAACGGGTGACGGGTACCTTCAGTTGGCATGGTTGTTAAAGATGTCGCCATTAGTGTGGGAGGTCTGAGTATCAATTCCTGAACCGGTCAAATCGTACACGATGTTGCTGACGGCTCGCCACCGCTGAGAGGTTTCTTTGCAGCAGCCGTGATACACCGCCACTCGTTACGTGCTTCGGCGTATACAGTGAGCACAATCAAGAATTTGATGTTTTGAAATATGATTCTTAGAAACTTGGCTTGAGCAAAACAGTCTGCTCAAAACAACAAACGCCGTTAAAAATAATTTTTTATCGATGATCTTTTGCCGTGCTTGGAGTCGTTATTTGAATTAACTCAAAATTTGAGTGGTGCGGTAGCCTACCACGATGTAGGCTATTGAATTAATCCTCCTGACCATGTCGATGTAAGACCAAAAACACTTCTAACTCAGATAAATAATCATACTTAGCGTTTCGTGGCATTATTTACATAGCCCGAAAATTAAGTTTTTAGAACTTTTTAGTCGTCGGTTTTAGCTACTTGTTTTCAATATTGTCGAATTGACACCTTGTTTACTCTCGAGTATTTCTTCAGGTTGAACTTGAAACAACAGATCAGACTTTGAACCTGATTTTGGAAAAGTGTTGGATCACGCCCACACCGGACATGAAGCAGCATATTTTTTACTTCATTAATCATGGGTAAGTTTTGATTAACTCTAGCTTGGATTGTGACTTCCCAGAAATCAAATCTTCATTGCGGTTCTCTCGCGGTATTGCGCCGAAGCCAGTATTGAATGGCGGGGCCCATCTCCGCGGCTAAATTAGCGTCTAGACGTTCCGTACCGATAGCAAGGAGCTGAACAAGTGATATTTCTGAACCACCCTGCTATAGCATACTTTAAAGACGTTTTTCGACATTCTATCTTTGAAGAGATTCGCAGTAACAGTAGACCAACGAAATGTTTTTCACAGAAAATCATAAAAAATAACTTTTCAACTACAAATTCGTCCGGTTACCATGGTACGACATCGCTATCAGTGCTTGAGGTCTGGGGTTCAAATTCCGGACCGGTCAAATCAGACAGTGTCGTCAAAGGCTCGCTACCGCTACCACATTTCTTCGCTGCTGCGTTGCCGAGGCGCCACTTACTCACTTGTTACACGCTTCGGCGTAATCGTACGAGCGTAATGAAGATTTTGATCAAGAAAACTTTAATTGTAGTAACTATACGAGAAACGTTTTTTTAGATGCCCTGTAAACAACTCAGCTCATATTCAGGTGAGGAAGTTAGTTTATTTTTATTTTACTTCAGAAAAACAAAAATCGAAACATACTGTGGATTAAGGCGGTACAGGTACGCAGGGCGTGCAGGCACGCAGAAAAGAATTGCTTCAATACACAAAGAAACGATAAGGCAGTACCCTTACGCGATGATTGAGCTGACTTGTAAACTAGGAGTGTTTGTAGGCTATGCAATCCAAGTAGTCTGAAACATCACGCAATTTGGTAAAAAAATCGGTTCGACAAGTCGTAAGCATGGGTCGAAGGGGATAAATGCGCATGTGCAGAAGACTGGTCGGCTACTGCATGGTAGGCGTACAGTTTTGTAGGTTTTAGTAGGATTAAGCTGTACCGCAGAACAAATACTTTGCTCTTGGCTTTATACACTCACATTGTTATTAGTGTGATTTCAAACAAAACGTCTTGCAAAATTCTGTACAGGTGACGCAGTCAGGTCAAGGTCCGGTGGCCAGGTTTCAAAGCCAAGTTTTCGCCTTCATTGACTACAACACGACTTTCCTGCATTGTTCCCTACTTGTTTGTCCAACAACTCCGGGAGTTAGTTGTGAGCCGGTAAGATGAGTCGTTCGTGTAGCTTAACGAAATTATGTGTGTTACTGTTGGGATGAACATTGGTCTACTGAAAAAATAAGAGGTAAATTTTGGATAAGAAGACGTGGACACAAAAAAAGAACAAGCTGATCTAGGCCTAACCGTCACAAGTAGCCCGATTGCCATGCATTTTGACGAAAATCAAATGTAATTATTGTAGGCCCAGCCGCCCATCTCCCACGTACTTAATATCGTTTTTTATCTTGATCAATAATTTTTTCCGTCTCCGCTTATTTCGTTTTGATGATAATATCTTCATTTTCTCCTCCTGTCACCAGAAAACAAACAGAGGCCTTTAGAACGAATTCAGACTCTCCTACGAGTTGCCTTTGTTTCCGAATTTTCTAGTTGGGTTTTGCTTCTGACTTCTTTAATTCGCTGCTGGTTAAATTTCACCAAAAAGAGATTATTATCGTGAAGCATCTTATCTAGGGTTTCCCTTTTTCCCGAATTTAGCCTACAACTCTCCAGGAAATGGAAAATTTTGAAAAAAAATCCCGGTAATCCCAGGAAATTCCCCGAATCTCGAAAATCTTCGCAATTCCAGGGATTCGGGGAATTTTTCTCGAGCTTGATTATTTTACCATTTTTTTCTGATTTTCAGCATTTCAAAACTAATTTTTAGCATTTTGTTTTGTTGTTTTGACAAACTTAGTTTGAGTTTTTCAATTTTTTTAGACAAATTGAGGAAAAAATTTTCATCTAACAAGCATTTCGCTTTAAAAAATTTTGCGAATTTTGAAAAATAATTTTTATTAAGCAAAAAAAAATTTAAAATTTACACTAACGCATTCTTTATGTCGGAATGATGGATGTGAGTATTCCTGAAATCCTTACTAATGTAAAAAAATTCCCGGGATTCCGACATAAATTTATCGGGAAGAGGAAAATTTTAAAACCCCAAATTACCTGGGAAATTTCCCGTCCCGACTTCCCGGGAAGAAAAACTAATATTAAACGACGAGACATCGAGGCTTGGGTAGGAGTTAAAACATCAACCTTGCGATCATGGTTGTCCTAAAACTGTGCCCCAAACCACTACGCCACGCTGCCCACGAATTTTTATCACACCTTATAACTTATAAAAAACTTAAGTTTTTCAAACGACTAATTTTTCATAGAAGTGCGTCAACGGAAAAAACAGCAAGCTCAGTATTCTAAGTGATGAGAGGACAAGTCTCAATCTCTTAACTTCAAACATTAGCAGAAAGAAGCGATCTGCCCAACTCAAAGATGAAGAAATATTGTCAATGGGACCATTTCGACGAAGGAAAGGTAGATATTGTATTTCTACAGAACAGCATACAGTTGCTGAAACATACTCTGCAGCATTTGTGATGAGTTCAGGAAGGAAGCAATCACCTGAAAATCACTATGGTGGTACGGTTGTTTGAATTAACGGTTTTACGACGGTCTTAATCGCACCGTTATCATTCAAAGAATGATTTTGCCAGCCTGAAATGTCGGAGAGGTGTCACAGCAGTTGCAGCCGCTTGATCTGTTTCAGTGAGTTCGTTGGTCTTCGGAAACTTTAATGAGTCCGTTGGTCTTCGGAAATCAATGTCCGATATCCCCCAAAACGTGCTAGTGACAATAAAACAGCCCCTGTTGGGTCAAAGACACACGTAAATCTCTAAAATAACAATGGTAGGCCCAGCCTATACTTAAAATATTTCGGTGGGACAATTCCCCCCTGTATTCAACTCGCACCCCAGTTTCGTGTACGCGTTCTTGGATAAGATGTTACAATTATCTCTGACCCTGACGGCGGTTTAAGCAGCAAATCAGAAAAACAAAACTCAAGCAAAAAATTTAAAGCAACGACAGATTTTCAAATAATGTAGCTTTTATTCTATATCTAGGGTTGGGAATTGATATCCAAAAAAAGTAAAGAAATAATCGATATTCGATAGTTCACCGAAAAATAAAGAAATAATTGATTTCGATGGTAGTTTAAAAAACTAAAGAATAAAGTAACCTGGACAAAAAGAATCGAATATGGAATATCGAATTGCGCCGAAAAAAAGTAAAGACAAGGCCATATGCGATACTCATTCAAAAAAGTAACGACTCCAATGCATTCGATACGCGAAAAGTGAAGAATATCGCAATCGAATATCGCTTACCATCGATTTTTCCCAACCCTGTCTATCATGGCTGCGAACTCGATCGATTTTTAGCCGAGTTCAAGAGATATTTGCAAGTTTAAGTTCGAGTTCTAATAATTTTATTTTTCGAGTTCGGCAAAAATGACCGAGTTCAGCGAGTTCAAGTTCGAAACCCTGGACTTAAATAGGTCGCAATGGCATGAACAAATAAACGACATGCAGCTTTTCTTTTGGTGAAATCGTAACTTCAATTTACACGGATTATGGCTACTTGAACAAGCCAGGCTATTTTTCGTATAGCGATCTTTTATTTCTTTTCAACGATTTCAATATCTTTCTAATGAACTCGAACAGTTTTATGCGAGTTCGAGTTCAAAAAAAAATTTTTTTCGAGTTCACGTTCGGCAAAATAATCGAGTTCTCTCGAGTTCAAGTTCGAGTCCTGCTGTCTACACCTGAACCTGGGTATGATATAGCTTTAGCGCCTTGTTCTGTTTCTTGTAATAGGAGAAAAATAAAAAGTCAGTCATACAATATTGACCGGCATGTGAAAAGGATAACGGTGAAACAAAGCTCTCTTATTAGAGAACAACCTCAACGGCTGAATTTAATACTTTTTGCAGACTCTGCAGTTGTTGACGTCCCGCTGCTTTCATTTTTCTTCGCTGCCATCTTAATTCTGTTCATTACATGCGTGATTCTGGTGGGAATTCTTGTCCGGAAGACGAAGAATCAGTCGAAAGCATAAATTTGTCGAATTTTACTCCGTGGAAACATCTCGCAATAAAACTAATGACCTTATACTTTCATACTTGTTTTGTATATTGAATGATATTATTCTTCCAGTAGCCTATTACTGCGTGATTTGAGGTTTTCCTCGTCTGAAGTAAACATTCTCGTAAAAAATTGGTGAACCAGGTCTTACAGATTAAAGGATTAGTACTACAGTGTGCTTGATAATTTGTGCCTTTCGTTATTTTCATCCTGTTTTCTCGTGACGTTTTTTCCTCTAATAGCGGCAGTAGCCTACTATTTTACCGCTACCTTTTTACCGTTTCGGAATCGTTAAATTTTTAAAGCCGTCCACCTTTCAACGGTTTCAGGGTCGGAAAATCCGTAAGGTGCGCGTCTTAAAACACTGCAACGAAATTCATGTGCTCAATTTCTCCTCCGTTAAAACAAGGCTAAAATATTTCGACTATAACAAAAGTCTCGTCAGCCTTGCTACGCACAGCTAATCCAGGCTAAACTCATTCCAGACCGTAAAGACTCTTTTTTGCATTGCCGTACCTGGACATCTCGACTTCATCTCTTTTCTAGGTTGTGCCCTATTTTTACCAGGCGCCTGGCCCCAAACAACGATACCCAATGAAAGAGCCTCCAACTACTAATCCACAACTAAGTTACCGGTAGCCTAACTAGCCTACATCACTAGAAGCCCTCATGGCAACCCACTCATTTGCAGCTGCAGACGCGTTTCGACCTTATTATGGTCTCATCAGTGCAGCATAGCAACCTCCCTTTGATAAAATCCAATTGATAAAATCTGGAAAATAATTGACGAAATGGTAAACGTTAAGAATAAATGTAAGAAAACCCCTACTAAGCTAGAAATAACTGAAGAAATTATCCTAACTGAACCTAAAGCTATCTCAAATGCAATGAACGATTTTTTTGTAAGTATTGGTAGGAAAATGACTGACGCTATTCCTGATGTACACTCTTCTGTTCTCACACCACCACCAGTTATCAGCATGAAAAACTCGATATTTCTGCAGCCAACCACTTCTGATGAAGTAGAAACAGTTATCAATGCACTTAAGAATAATAAGGCTAATAGAATCATGGATGTAGAGACCAAATTTATAAAGTTAAGTAAAAATATTTTGTCGCCTGTATTAAGTGATTTATTTAACGTATGCATTGCACAAGGCGTATTTCCTGACTGCTTGAAAATAGCGGAAGTGATTCCAATCTTTAAAAAAGGGGATCACAATTTAGCCACAAACTACCGTCCAATATCTATTTTATCTCAATTTGATAAAATCTTTGAAAAGTTGATCTACATCAGAATCTCCTCTTACCTTGAAAAGTACGATTTATTGAGTAAAAATCAATTTGGATTTCGTGAAAACTCTTGTACGAACTTTGCGATTGCCCACATCCATGATAACATTTTAAGAAATGTTGATTTAGGACTGCATACCTGTTGCTTATTCTTAGATTTTTCAAAAGCGTTCGATACTGTTAATCACCAAATCTTGCTAGCTAAATTGCAAAAATACTTCGGGATTCGTGGTAAGACACTTGATCTATTTAAAAGCTACTTAAGTAACCGATATCAATATACTAAAATTCTACAGACCCAGTCTGAGCTAATGTCTGTTTCTTGCGGTGTCCCCCAAGGTTCTTGCTTAGGCCCACTCATATTTCTGATGTATATTAACGACCTACCTTTAGCTACAAAATTTGAAACGACCTTATATGCTGACGACACATATCTAGCTATGTCTGACAAAGATTTAGATTCTTTAGAAATTCGCACCAATAAAGAAATTTCAAAAATTGATTTATGGCTACGGAAAAACAAACTGTCTTTGAATTACTCTAAATCAAACTACATGATAGTCAATGGCAATCCAAAGAAAACTATTGATGATAACTTTAAGCTGATCATAAATAATTCTGCGCTGATCAGAGCTTCGTCGGTTAAGTACCTCGGCTTGCACATTGATGAACATTTAAACTGGTCTGTTCATTTGAAACATCTCTCAAATCAATTGGCAAGACACTCCGGAATTTTTTACAGGCTTCGTGATTTTGTTAACGTGGAAACTCTGTGCATGCTATACTACAGCTTTATCTACAGCAGATTACAATATGGCATAATTGTATGGGGCACGGCTACCAAAAATTATCTAAGTGAAATCAGTGTCAGATTAAATTATATAATTCGGACTATTACTCGTAGCAACCGTTATACGTCAATGACTTCGCTGCATAAAAAACTTAAATTTTTAAAACTTCATGACGTATACAATTTTGAACTTGGCAAATTCATGTTTCAATTGTGTAAAGGAAATGTGCCGAAAATATTTCACGATTCGTTCATGAAGATTAATCAAATTCATCATCACAATACAAGATCCACTGAAAAAACAATTTACTTTTTGCCGCGTATGAACAAAAGTTTTTCTCAAAAAACTCTTTCGTTCAGAGGAACCAAACTCTAGAAAGAGATTGATAATGATATAAAAAGCACACATTGGGTTTCCTTTAAAAAGGCTTACAAACATTTTTTATTGCAATCGTATTGATGTTTATTGAATATGCTTTTCTTTGTATAATCTTCTTTAAATGTTTTGAATTTAGTTAATTGATTACTCACTGAAAATTTGATCATTGGCACCTAAAAATATTGGTAATCGTTTTTTTACTCTGTGATTTTCTTTTTCTGTGTGTGATGTACTTTCTGCGACTGTCAGGGAGCATCTTGATTCGAAAACCTTGCGGTTAGTCGATGCTTCCTGGCCATTTGTTCAATAGAATTTTTTCCTTTATTTATATTTTGTTATACTGTGTAGTGAATGAATGGCGAAATAAATATCTCTCTCTCTCTCTCTCCCACCTTCCTAAAAAAAATAAATTCTAACCTTCAAAAGAACTACACACCCCAAATCTAAGCCTCTACTCCTTTTGCTCAAGGTAGAACATTTGAAAAAAAACCTTCAAGGAATTAGTACATGCCGGATTATGATGTCACAGATTCCCTGTAAACAATCGAAAAGAATAGAAATGACCGGTTGGTTTAATCATTATTTTCCCGGTAATCTGAGAAGGAATTTTTTTTTTGTTTTACGAGATAATCAACGTGAAGCATCTTATCCAAGGACGCAACAACGAGACTAGGTTGGGGGTTGAACCATCAACCTTGCGATCATGGTCGTCGTAAATACGACGCTCCAAACCACTGCGCCACGTTGCATTGTCGCGTGCCGTTAAAAGCACCTCATCGCGGTAAATCATAATTTGCATATGCGGCGAAGTTCTCCACAAATACGATTTATTCAACACTCAATGATCTCTTTAAGCAATTGCAATTATTTTAAAAAGCAAAAGACTTTAGTGTACCACATTTCTGATGAGCTGAAAATTTCTGCTACAATAAATTGACCTATAGGCCTATTGTACGCATCAAGAAACAAACTGCTATTCTATTAAAAACAGTGAAAAAAAACTGCTTACTCCAGCACATTGCGCTTTAATTAATCCGACAAAGCGCAACGCAGTATTTCAACTTCCGACAGTGCGCAACGCAACAAAGCGCAAGCAACCAGATTCTTTTCAGTTCGCAGCGCAATAATGCGCACACTATTATATATTTTTTCAGTTCGCAACGCAATAAAGAGCAAGAAGGATTTACTTTCCTTGAAGCGCAGCGCAACTTGCGCAATGGCTAAAAATAATTTGTTAAAGCGCTTCGCAACTTCCGCACGTGCGGAAGTTACGCAACTAGCGCTTTGCGCTTCAAATTGCGGAATGCCCACCTCTGGTCGAAACATTAATTTGTCCCTTGAAAATTTCTCATCTAAGGCTAAAATAGCATTTACTTTCGGGAATCCGATTCAATATCATCATAGGCAAATTGTAATCGCTAAAAACACATGTCATGTCACCAGGGCGTAGACATGGAAAATTTTAAGGGGCAGATCAGGGTTGGGAATCGATACCCAAAAAAGTAAAGAAATAATCGATTTCGATGATAGTTTAAAAAACTAAAGAATGTTGTAACTGATATTCGATATTACCCTGAGCATTTAGAGATGTACAACATGCATTTTTTGTGATGTCCTCACATTCATGCGGTAACTTACTGACAAACGACGGACATAGTATATGCGATGGAACTTTGCTATTAAAAATCTTTAATTGGCACAAAAAAAAATTTATCAGCAAAAACAAGGTAATACATACCGACGATTATTTTAAATTTACTAGAGTGGGATAAAGTAACCTGGACAAAAAGAATCGAATATGGAATATCGAATTGCGCCGAAAAAAAAGTAAAGACAAGGCCATATGCGATACTCATTCAAAAAAGTAAAGGCTCCAGTGCATTCGATGAACAAAAAGTAAAGAATATCGCAATCGAATATCGATTTTTCCCAACCAACACAATGTTTTAAACATAGTTCAGATTAAGCTTCGTCAATAAACGACGTGTTGCCGGCGGCCTCCTGGTCATGCAACTGCACGTAACCGACTTTAACTCATCTTTCAACAAGTTTTAACCAGAAAAAGCAGCAACACCCCGAAGAGCTCTTCCCAAATCAAAAAATTAAATCTTTATATGCTCGCGGTATTACGTCCGTCGAAGCGTGTAACGAGTGACGAAGCTCATATCTGCGACTTAGTGCTTTAACAACGCAGTTCCAAAAAAACTTTGCAGCGGTGCTGGCAAGCCGATGACGACTGTGGCGGATTTGACCGGCCCGGTAATCGAAACTAAGACCTGCCACAACGAGAGCAATGTCTTTAATCACTACGCTAACCGGGCAGTAAAAGAACTTCCCTAAAGGCCGAATTTATACTTTGCAACAGCGCATTGAATAAGCCTCAGTGTAATTTTATTGCAAGTGTTCTGCGCAATATGCTTTAGCCATAACGATGAAAAATACAATAACACTTGGTAACAAATCCAACAATGCTTTAAGTTAGTAAATAGACATCTAGGCCAGGGCATCGAACCGCCTAAAATATTGCTCCGGTTCAGTTTCAACAATTTTTTTCGCAGCGGTTTAAAGCCGGTTCAAGTTTAACATGAATTTTGATAACCTTGGGTTCAGCTTCACACACAATATCAAGGTTACTGGTCAGGATAAAAAATGATAAGCAGTTAGTACAGGTTTTCGGTTCGACACCCTGATATATCTTGCGATTTGTCAGGAAAATCAACAATAAGCTACTTACAAGCAGTGATCATAATACACTCAGTTGCAGGAATAGTCATTATTCTTTTGATATACTCCAAGAAATAATAAAAAAGGCTCTTAAAAAAATACATTCCAGCGTAACAACACACTAGTCTAAAACATGTGAAAACACTGTACAAAAACTTTGTTCATCAAAAAACCAAATCCTCATTATATACGCGCTATTACACAGAAGCCTGCAACGAGTGGTGGGATCCATCTCCGCGGCTCAGGGCCTGGGCAACATAGAAACGTCGCAGCCGTAGCGAACCGTAAACAACATTGTGTACGGAAATCAAACAATGATCAACACGTCGACAGCGGTGTCCAACCACTACACCAACAGGTCAGTAGGCCACTATATTTGCAATGTTATAAACTTACACCATCATCAGAGTAAAACTGCAGAAACCTAGATTTCAGCCCAGCGCCTCTGAAGTTTTACGCTGATGATGGCGAAGTTTTTACCGACATGTTTGTAAATAAAATTACAACTATAGTGGTTATCGTCTTTTTGCTGAAAGTTAAGATCCCAAACCCATGGCAATGCTTCTGAAAGAACGTACCTTCGTCAGGAAACCAGAATTAAAATTCCCTTTTAAAGAGGGCTTTGTACAAAACAATTCATGCAATTTATCAAAATGTGCACAATGACTTTTACGTGATATTGCACAGCAATATAAAAGTGTAAAATGGCGCAAAAATACGAAGCGATATATCTATGTATTAGTGGTAGCAAGCAAGAAATAGAGCAGATGGCAAAATGTGTTACATATATTCGCGAAAAAGAAAACATAACGTATCAAACGAGACCACTGTCCCCTATTGGAAGAAAACTCACGCTCTTCTTTTACCGGAAGTACAAAGTGCTTATTTACACGGAAATTTCGCGCCTAGTTGTGGTTGACTATTGACACATAGGCCAACTACGCTTCAGCCAACACACTTGACATTTTCATTTCAAAACACAATCGATGTAAAGTAAAAATTGCTTTTACAGGAAAAACAAATCCAAAATTAGCTTGAGAAAAAATAAAACCACAATAATTCATGAGCAGCAGCGTAAGCAAGGCTCTACAAAAACTGAAAGCGATTTTTGTACTGGTTTGCTTATACTGCTGATGATGACAGCTGAGCCTACGTTGTCGAAACTTCCGTTCTGAAAATTACTGCGGTTTCAGTTTTCCTCCATGAACTATTTTGTCCCTTTCTTTATCGAAACCAAAGAAACATTGTCATACCTACGACAGTTACCATTAATATAACTTTGGATTAATTTTTCCACGAAGAAACTTCCACGCAATTATTCAGTCCATCACAATGCCACGCATTGCATAATACGCCACAACAAATCTATACGCAAACGAGCAGATCACTAAGAGAATTTTCAATTTCTATGCAGCTAGCTGCAGAAGAGCGTTAAAAATTCATGAACTAAATAGAAGTAGAGGCGTCTAGCATCAGCTAATTGGTTAAAGCATGCCTGCAGAAATAAGTAAAAATGAACGAAAAATCCTGCCAACGCTTTAGCTAAATCACGACCAATTCAAGTGAGTCAAAGTTCAAGGGCTGTCTGCATCATAATCAAATTTTGATGTCACAATTGAAAAAAGTGATTATGACATCCAACAGTTGATTGTGATGAAGAAGCCCTGTGGGGTTTTGGCGTAGTCAAACTGGACATGTGGACAAAGTAAGTACCGCTAGGCTTAGCCCTGAAAAGACGCTTACACTAGCGACAACTCACCGCACACAAAATCATTAATTACTAACCAACAGACTTATTGGGATCTACGAAAAAATTTTAAGACCCACGAAATAAAGTCTCTACAACTCGATGCCAAAAACTTAATAATTAAGAAGAGCAATACGCGCGTACTATTGTGCTCAGGTAGTTTTGTGCAAACAGCTTAAACACAGCAAGCTAGTAGCGTACTTACACGCAGAAATGCATGACAGAAGTATTGAATAAGAGAGCTTCATAATCATAGCGGAAAAGTTTATGACAGATTACACCACATCTATTCTTTAGCTGCAATATCAGATACACAATCTTATCTGATGGAAAAATAATAACAGAAGAGTCCGTAAAAAGTGTACACGGTTTAAAACATTTTCATAAAAATTCGAATTTTCTATGCTGTACATGCACGTCAATTCCGATCCATTGAAACTGTAGTGGCTTTAACAGTTCATTAAACTTTTCAGCTTCATAATTACAGTCGACCAAGTAGAATGCTTTGAGGTAGGATAGTAAAGTTGAAAAATATACACATGAAGCACACAATTTTTTAAACTAGTGGTCATAGCATCAATAATGTCAATGACAGTAGAAATTAATACTCAATAGCACAATTAAAAATGTTATTCACCATCAAATCTTCGATACACTTGCAGTATTAAGCAGAAGCGTGTAAAGAGTGGCGGGGCCCAGCCAGCCATGCATGATTTCATCGGCCCAGAAATCAAACCCATTACCCCTTGAGCGGATAACAATGCCTTTAAGCGCTAGGGCAACAGGCTGGCAACGAATGTTGTTATTTACAATAATTGAAAAGCATCTTATTGCTTTATCATAGAGATAGATGCAACCGACCTTCGAACAATGGTATTAGACGTTAAATCACCAGATAATTGTTACAAGAGCACCAAAACGGCAAGACAAGCACGCCCACCAATTAGAAACAAAAGAAAACTACAAGAACGGACGACCCAGGAAAAACAGTCAAAAAACTGCTGTGTTGGTTGAAGGTTTAGAAGCCATATCAGAACTCAATGGCAAGATTACGATGAAGATCTTAACTGGTCTCACCCGACATTCCACCAGAGCATCTGCCTTTTGTCGCAGAGGATCAAGATGTTGGGAAGCTCCAACTCGAGCAGCAGCCCCCGCGACCCCCCTAGGATAAGCGGGTCTAGAAAAGTTGTTTGTCTTGCACCCACAGTAACATCAGCAAACTTTTGAATTAGAGTTAAAAAAATTACCTTACCATACAGCAAGGTCTCCCAACTCTCACATTACTAGCACAATTTATCAATCATAAATAAAAACTGTTTATCAGTTGAGCTTCGGGGTTCAAAAAACAAACGTGCACCAATGATGTGGGTCAGCACTAAAAGCAAAGCGAAAACAGTAATCGCAAGTGTGAAAAAAATTTTGCGCAGCAAAGAATTGTTTTCACAAGTAAAAACACAATTGTGAAACCAAAAAAACAATGTTTAAAATCTGGAATGTATTAATTTCCGATGACACAATGAAACGGAAACATTCTATTCAGCATAACAATTGCATTACGAGAGGTCACAATACACAGATAATTCTGTAATGAGTAAATATTATTGATGACGATGTAACAATAGATACAAAAGCAATACAAGTGTTGTATAAAATACCAATTATTTTCTTGAATAAATACAGGCAATCTGTCAGCTCAAGTTTTTCCAAGAAGATTTACAATATACTCTTATTGGCTAAAAGAAATTCTTTCCCAAATTTTTCCACACTTCTTCGATAATCAATTAATTCGGAAAGAGTTGAAAATCTGCGCATCACTGTTTCTTCCGGAGTGTGAAACTCCAACATATATTTGCCTTTTGTTGTTTTGGGCGTGGATGAATCGAGATTTTGTATCTGCTTTTCTTGCTTTGTGAATTCTGATCTTCCTGTGCGACACCACATCACAAAAGCTTCGCTGCAGCTCCAAATTAGAGCTTTTCCAACCTGTGTTTTTCCATTGTTAACAATTTGCACAACTGACAAAGATTTTAATTTGTATGTTGAGCTGACAATTCTAGCACCAAATTCAAAATCAGAAAAGATCACTTCTGAAGAGATTTCATCAATACAATTATTTTTTAAATGAACAAAGATATCATCACCAAGGTACAAGGCCCAATGAAATCGTTTTCCTGGCTTAACAAACTCTACAGCATCTCCAGGGCTAATGTGCTCCAGTAGAGTATTACTATCTAATAAAGCTTCATAGGATCTTCGTTCAGCGACCAGACGACCGCTACTAGTCACAACATATGGCCAAGTTGGTGAGCAGGTGTCAATATCATGCACAACACGATCAGGTGTATCTTCATCTGTTGTGTGAAATACAAATGTAAGATCATCCTGCACTTGATCTCCAGATTCATCAGCAATCTTAGCGACTGGTACTTGTTTGTATGATTCAGAGTTGCCCATTTTTATAAAGACAGTCAACAGCTAATCAAATGTGTAATAAGCATAAAGCAAACTGACAGTGATAACGCAATTTAATTTATCATAACCTACCAAAAAAATGCAAATATTTACAATTTTCTACCACAAACTAGTGGTAGATTGGTACCAGTGCAGAGTGGCAGTCTTTGCAACAATTTTTGTTGTTGCAACAATGACCTTGGCAGAAAATCATATCACAAGTGGACCTCCACACGTCGAATTTTTGTGGGCTTTGGCCTGTGCTTTGTGGTTCTAGTTTTTGCTATTTACTGGTAATCAATTTTCATACATATTCAGTTTTTTGTAGCCATATTTAAAAAAAGTGATTATTTTGATTATGATGCAGAAACTAGAACCAAGAGCAGTGCGCTTAAACAGTTAAGTTCACAAAAATTAAACAAGTGGTAAAGGTATATTATAGTTGATCAGCTGTTTTGCATCTGGATAAACAAAGGTGAACAAGAGAAATCAGAAGGTTTACAAGGAATGATAGCGGTATACATTATCTGCTACTGGTGCACTTGCCAGCAATCAGCATATTACAGCATCATATTAGGTTATCAGAATATAGAGTATATATATATATATATATATATAACATAAGCTCCATCATTTCTCCTAAGATTTTGGCAAATTTGTCTGATAAAACAACACTCCAAATTTCTTAAGGTTTAAAATTTGATTTAAACTTTTACCTCATATCTATGTTTGCAAAGTACCGGTATGATACTTTTGTAAAACGCTGTTGCAAAACATTAAAATATTGAATGCTTTGATTCAGCAGTTTAGCATTAGCCTAGCTAAAATAACCAGTACCGGTATATACTGTTTCAGACTAGTTGGCAATCTCAAGA
The DNA here is from genome assembly GCA_964006365.1 of Trididemnum miniatum. Taxonomy (NCBI): domain Eukaryota; kingdom Metazoa; phylum Chordata; class Ascidiacea; order Aplousobranchia; family Didemnidae; genus Trididemnum; species Trididemnum miniatum. Next base: position 3,853,373 of record OZ023250.1, read on the forward strand.
AAATATTGCTATGATTTCTTGCTTTTCTAAATTTTGCACAGAGGAAACAATGCTATAACAGACCCATTGACTAAACTGGTAAGCTTGTTCTGTATTTATAACCTCATTTAGCACATCATTACGCAAGGAAATAGGCTACCAGTATTTTATGTGAGTTGTTGGTAGTCTGGTAATGGCAATTAAGCAGGCTTATATGCAGTCCAAAAAGCTAAAATCAAAACGTATTTTGTGGCGAGTAGACTACTGGTAAGTGGTGCCAAGACTACCAACCATCTGACTATAGAACTGTAAAACCGGCTCTTAATTGGAAACATTGCATTGGTAGTGCAGCATATTTGTTTTCTTGTAAAGGAAACATAGACTAGATCTGAACGGAAACATGGACAGATAACATCCACTACATCAAAAATACAAAATATCGCAAATATTGTCAAAAAGCTCTATATACTTATAAGTTTGAAGAGTTATTTAATATCAAGAGTATTATGCATTTATACACCGAATTTTTGCACGCTAAAATAAAAGCCTAGAAATTGACACATATTGAAGAAAGAACATCAACATCAAAACACACAAAAAATGTAAGTTTGAAAGTATTGAAACTATTCATAACTTTTAAACAACCCTTAAATTGATTTTACTTAGTTAGTTGCATATTTATCCTCCTATCACGAGAAAACGATCAATGCGCTGTACGAGCTCGCTTAGAAGTTGCCAGCCATCTGTCTGCCTCACCAAGATGGGGAATACCGCTAAGTGCCCTTCCCATCGGCACAACAAGTAAACTTGCTGGCTTGTTCTCCACACTGTCCCGTTAATGCTGAGCGTCAAGCAGGGAAACTGTGAATACCAATTTTAAAGTCGTTGGTTTGAGCCGACTCGGAATCAAACCCACGTCTACAGTTCAATAGACAGACGCTCTATACCACTCGGCCATCTGAGCTGTTAAAAACGCTATACAGATGAAACAAAGTATAAGAACTACAACAGTGAAAGGAGTATATAACGATGAAAAATATATAAAAATACACAAAATTTTAGTGTAATAAAAAGCAGCTTACGCAAACGCACCAAGTTACAATTTCTAAAACAAAAACAAAATGGCTGAGAAAATAGAATGGACAACACAAAAGAGCATCTTAGAAATTGCAGTATAAGACATTATACACTTAGAAAACAAAAATTATTCTTATGTAGAAAAAAGTAATTTACATCATTGAGGAAGGGAAATGGAAGAAGTACTGAGGCAAGCTAAAAAACAAAACATTCGTGAACACGCTTTGATAGTAACGACATATCATTTGCATCATAAGTGTAATCTATTAACACTGAGCAGATAAAAGAGTAATCTATTTCATTGAGGCAGGGAGATGGTAGTAATGAGGTAAGCAAAACATTCCAGAACACGCTGTGATACTAACGACATAACATTTGCATCATGACTGTAATCTATCAACACAGAGGAAAAATCACCTGATAATAAATGCTCGCATGATAGCTTGTTAATGTTGCGACGTAAAACGTCTTTGAGTTGGTCAATTGTTTCACTAGCATTGCTGATTGACGTCCCTTTGCATTCAAGTACAATATGGAAAACTGTTTGTTCAACCTAACCACATGCACACATGGAAGAAGAGCAAATGTTTGGAAAATGATGAAACAAAAATGAGTTTAGCAAATTATTTGTGAGTGATAGGCTTAATGTCAAACATTCAATTTTGCGGTTAAGAAAGGAATTAAAGCACACACTATCACAAGACACTGATGTTGAGATAGTACAGCCTTTCAAAAACCATTAGTTGTTGATTCCAAGTTGCCATACATAATCTGTGTACGATTTTATCATGTTTTTGGTGTAGGAACAGCATTTGCTTGAAAGTTCAGTAAAATTGCATGAGGAACTAATAAAAATGATTTGGCAAACTTTGGCATTAAACTCATTAGAATGGTGGCTTAGCTTCCATTTCAAAAATTTGAATGAATTTAGTAAATGTGCTTGAAGAGCAGAGCAGTTACCAAAGGTACTGAGTTCTCAGATTAAGAATCGGAGGGGGTCGTCATCAGTACTACTAAGGTTTAATTTCAAAAAATGTCTTACTCCGAGTATTTCGTTACTAATATCAATTGGTGGAAGACCTAGGATGATTTCGCACAGTTCCAATTTAATGTCAAATGTTGCACCCAATGATGTTTTTGAAACAGTATACCATAGCTTGTTAATATCGGTGACATTTTTACGATCCAGCCATATCATTCCTCCATAAAAGAGTAGGCAAAAACAACACCTTAATTATGATAGATGTACCATCACTCGTTGATTAAGACCCCAATACATATTTCAATATTATTTCTGTATTTCAATATGGAAGACCATCAATAAGTAAGCTATTTTTCCAAACTCCAAAAAGACAAAAAGCAGCAAAAAGACGAAAGAACTTCCTTAATTCGCCAACCTCGATCAAACCATATCAATTAATAGTCGAGATATCAGAAGAGAATTTAACAAACTTTCCCCTGGAATGTTAATTAGAAACTGCCGAACAACTGCTGGAGGATCAATTCTTATTGAACTGGATGATGCTAAAGCTGCTTTGGATGTTCTGAAGGATTGGAAGGAAACTTTTTTTGAAGGCAACAAGGGTATCATAAGAGCTAATGAGCTTGCGTTGGGAATAATAAAATTTGTTGATGATTGCCACTCACAAGAGTTTATTAAAAAATCTATGGAAAAGCAATATCGTGGTGCTAGAACTGATTTGTTTTATCATGGTGCAGACAAGCTTTTCACTGGTACTGTGAAGATAAATTTTGTGAATAAAAAAGTTTGAAGAGGCCATGAATCAAAAAGTAAAACTTGGTAATCAGCTCCATTATGTAGATGAATATATTAAAAAATCTGAGGATATCAAATGCAATTGCTGTCAAAAATTTAATCATATCAGTCGTCTGTGTCGCAGCATTGAACCAACATGCACAAAGTGTGGTTTAAATATGCATGAAACCAATGAATCTCAAAAATGTCTTGCTAATTCAAGTGGCGATTGCAAATGTTGTCACTGTGGTGGAAATCACTCTGCGGGAGTGCAGGTAGTTTCTTGTGTGTAGTAATGCAACAAAAGAAAGAAGAAATTACCAACAGAATAAAATATGGTGTAGTAATGCAACAAAAGAAGAAATAACCAACAGAATAAGATATTATATTATATATAATGATGTTTTATATTTTGTGTGTACTATAAACATCTGTGAGTTGTCTGAACGTAGCAAGTTCATGCTAAACCAATGCATTGATATTAAGAAGTTTTCATTGATAGCAGTGCAAGAAACTAATACTAATGATACCAAAAAATTAAAACTTAACAATATGATCTGCTGTTCAGACTCCAACAATGCTACAAATCGGGGAGCCGCTTCGCATGTTTATGTTAATATGAAGTTCCTCACATCGCCTGAAGTCAGCTCAAGCTCACAATTATTTGATTCTGCTAGGGTTGTGGCAGAAATAAGAAATAAAAGAGTTATTGTTGGATCATTATATGTAAACTAAACTGTGAGCAAGCTATCGATGATGCTGTGTTACTCAGTACCATACTTATCCAAATAGCAGACCATTTATGTTCAACTCTACGTGCCAGTGGTGTTATTGCTTTTGGCAATTTCAATGCTTGACACAGTTTATGGGGTGATACCCAAAGTAATGCTTATGCAGAACTCCTAATCAATAGTAGCTATTGACTTTTCTAAATTTTCTATTATGAGCTCCGGCAGTCCCACTTTTTTGGCTAAAAATGGCCATAGCTGTATTGACCTGGTAATAGTATCAAACAATGTATGCAATATTATGACTGATTGCTTCACTGACGAGGAAGCTCATTTGTATAGTGGTGCTCCAGTTAGAGGCCATGTGCCTTTGCTTTGCAGCTTAAGATTTACTCCCGTAGGTCAGAGAAAGATTTTTACTGACACATGATTTTACAACCATGGATTGGTCAAACTGGTCCTCATCAATAGAAGAATCTCTTTCTAATTGCAACAATACTGATACGAATAAAGCATGGTCTGATTTCCAGAAATCACTTTCAGAAGCCACTACTCATTATTGCGCAAAAAAGATTGTATCTTAACATAGCAAACCTTACTAGACCCCCAAATTGACACTTTGCATTGCAATGCGCAAAGCTAGAAAAAAATATCAACTCCAAAACACCAACTTGAATTTCAATGAATGCATTGCAGCAAAAAGTGAATTTGATAAAGCTCGAAAAGCAGCTTGCTCTACATTTTTAATCATGGAAACTTCTGATTTAAACACAACTAAATATGATACTTTTTAGAAGTACAGGAATATATTTACAGATAAACAAATCAAACAAGTTGGTCCCTTAATAAATGAAGATGGATGTTACTTAATAAAATAGAAGAAGAGCTGTATGAAACTTATATTAACCTGTAAAAGTAAGCACATTACTAATAATATTGCATCTTTCCATGATGGATTTGGAAGAAAAGTAAACTTTTAGTCTTTTTGCTGCTTTAATGCCTGTTAAAACCGTTAAACAAGTTCTTTTTGACTTTTTGCTGCTTTTATGGGGTCCTACTAAAACCTGCAGGAGCACAAGGATCACAAGACCGCTAGGGGTGCAAGTGAGTTATTACTAAAAGCTGCAGGAGCACAAGAACCGCTAGAATCACAAGGACTGCTAGTGGTGTAATTGAGCTATTACCGGTACTAAAAGCTGCAGGAACACAAGGAGCGCAAGGAACTCAAACCTAACTGACCTAACCCTGAATTGAACCCTAATGGAAACTAATCCGAACTGAACTCTAACCGAACCTAACCCCAACTAAACCTGACCCCCATTGAACTTAACTCTCATCGAACCTATCCCTAATGTGCTCCATGCGTTCCTCATTACGCCACTACTGGTCCTTGTGTTCCTCTGTTCCTTGTGCTCCATGTGATTCTTGTGCTCCTCGGTCCTTGTGCACCTGCAGGTTTTAGCAATACCGGCATTTATGCCTGTTATAACTGTACCGGTACCATATATGATGTGGCTAAATTCAAACAAGCTCCGAACTGTGAGCCTAGACTGCTAGAGCCTACTAAAATTGGACATGTGAACTGGGTGAAGTTTGTTTGCCCACTGCTCACTCGCTTCTCAAAGATGCCGAGCTTTATGCACGAGAGATGGCTCAGGCTGACTTTTTTAGGCCCAGACTGCCCATGGCTTGGAACCTCTTGCCCAGTAATCCTGTAATTGTAATCGACCCGGCAACTCATACCAAAAATAAAGCTTAGCCCACCCAAAGCCCATTCATTTTAAGAACCTTTAATCACATTAATCAAACTCAAAGGGATTTCAAAAATTGTTTGCCGCCCTGTACTGTAAATAACAACAGATAGAACTGGGCCATTAGCGCCAGCGAACCAGTTAAGGGCTCGTTAACTTAAGGATAATGTAGTTACACATAATTTCTCCCACTTCAGGGTTGTTCCAGTTGGTACTACAAACGTTAAGTACCATAATTCCCCATTAGACTGTTAGAGTATCGGTGATTGATTCATACATGAATCGGAAACTAGTAGCGATTACTGATTTGGCAAGCTCGTTCGATTAGGATTGGGGTAGGGATAAGGCAAGGGCAGAGGTGATTATAGCTTTGCTATCGCAGCTAACGTCGTTTACAAGAACGACCCTGAAGTGGGAGAAATTATAGGCCTACCTATAAACATTATCCCATGCCATCTCTATTATGCCATTTAAAATTTCAAAATCCAACTCCGGTACATATCCGAAAAAACAACCAAAATCCGGATCGTCCAAGTCCAAATTAGAGATCATTTTTGGATATGATGAGCTGCAAACTCGTTGCCCACTAATCATAGATTATGCATTAAAGTTCTCCAAAACCAAATTTTAAGTTACTTCCTTTTTCACAATGGTATTCACACTTCAGTGTAAAGTGGTGCCACATGAGTCCAGGAAAAAGAAAACGATCTAACTCCATTTTTAACAGCTCAGATGGAGCGTCTGTCTCTTGAGCTGTAGACTCGGGAGTCGGGTCAAACCAATCACTTTAACATTGGTATTCACAGCTTCCCTGCTTGACGCTCAGCATCAAAGGGACAGTGTGGAGAACAAGCCGGCAAGTTTACTCGTTTTGCCGTTGGGAAAGGCACTTAGCGGGATTCGTCCATCCTGGTATGGTAGACAGATGGCCGGCAAGTCCTAAGCGAGCTCGTATAGCGCATTGATCGTTTTCTCGTGATAGGAGGATAAATATGCAACTAAATAATAATAATAAATTTTTCGAAATTTTAATTTTTTTTTTGTCGAAAGCGTTTTTATTCAGTTTCATATCGTAGTGAGTTTTTATGAAAAACGATCAATGTTACCGGTGCGCAAAATTAGGCAAAGCAAAGTCAGTATGCTTCCATAAAACGATCAAACCTTATTTTTACGGTCTTACTAAACACCGCAAAGGACAACAAAGGACTTACTAAACACCGCAAAAGAATGACAAAGGACTTTAAATTGATCTACTAAACACCGCAAAGAACGACAAATGACTTGGAACCAGACCATAACAAAGAGCGACAAAGGACTTTAAATTCGGGTTAAGTTTGGGTTAGGGTTAGGATTTAGGATTAGGTTACAGCTAGAGTTAGGAATAGGGTTATCAATCCTTTGTCGTTCTTTGCGGTGTTTAGTACTTCAATTTGAAGTCCTTTGTCGTCCTTTGCGGTGTTTCACTCCTTTACTGTGTTTACTGTTTAGTAGGATCCCCAAAGTTGTGCTCGCTGAGAGGCATCGGTTCGCGCACAGTCTCCAAACACCAGTAATCTCACTAGCATGAATGAAATTTAACATAGACCTAAAGTTTAGATAACATTGTGATTGCAAAGTTTGCAAAAATTCTTCGAGTAACACGAGTGAAAACAGGAGTTGGAGTTTTGATTTTTAACGTAAACCGGAGCAGGATTGGAGTAGAATTCTGTAATTTTGGAGCAGGATTGGAGTCGTAGTCTCAAAAAAGCGACTTCGGACATCTCTGTACCAAAGTTGAGACTTGAGAGTTGGTGAGGCTGTGAATGGAACAGTGAAGTAGGCCTATGGGTTAGCTGCTTGGCTAGTTAATCGTTTCGATATTATACATTTTTTGTTCATAATTTCATAAACATAGCAATTTTCAAAAAAGTTTACTACATAAAGGTTTTTAATTTAATTTAAGATACAACTCAATGGTGCTTGGTCACAAGCCAAAGCACACCAACAAGTGAGGAAAAATAACACAACAAAAATACAACTACAAATAAATAAAGTGCGGTGAACCTATAAATAAGTGTAAAGAATAGCAAAATATAAATAAAGAAAAATAGCAACTGTGCAACAAAAATAATTCGAAAAGTAAGAAAAGTAATAGAATAAAGGTTAAAGTTTTTCAAACAGTTTCTGAAAATAACAATATTGGGTGCAGAAACTTAGTCATGAGGTAGTTTATTCCAAACATTAATAATATGAATGAAGAAAAAATTACGAAATTGTTTAGTATTGGTGCAAAATTTGGATTTAATTTTAAAGTTATGAGAACGGAAGTTATACAGTTATACTTTCTGTCACAGTGTTCAAAATAATTGTCAAAGTGTAAGTCAGAAAGCTTGTGATAAATTTTAAACATAACAATAATATCAAATTGTAATCTACGATACTCCAGAGACTTAATTCCTAATTTATCTAGTCGATCAGCATTAGAGCAAAATGGAATATTGCAGCATAAAAACACATGACAGGTAAACTTTTTTTGTACAGATTCCAGAAGGAGTGTGTCTTTGTTAAGATATGGATTCCAAACTGGAGAATTATATTCCAATTTGGGGCGAACATAAGTAATAAAAGCTTTAAGCAAGGTCCAAACATGTTTAGAAGAAAAAGCACTCAAGATCTGATAAGCACTGACAGAAGCAGTAGAATGAATGTGATGGATATGTTGAGACCATTTAAGATTATAGGAAATAAGAACACGGAGATCTTTAACAGTTTTGACTGTTTTAATACTGTGAGAACAAACTTGAAAACTGTGGTCCAAAGAATTATTAGAGCAAGAAATATGCAAATGCTCACACTTAGCAGGAGCAAGGTTTAGTTGACGAGAGCAGAGCCAAGCAGAAAGTCTATTTAATGCTGATTGAAGGTTGTCAATATTATTGCTAAAGAGTTTAGCATCATCAGCATCATAAGCATAAATTTTTAAGGCTATGTAAGGTCAACATGCGCATGTAGATTGCGTTAGATTAATTCTATTAGACTATCAAGTAAAAATCAAGATTTGTGGTTAAACTTCTACTGTTCTAGTTCAGAGTAAATGAGGCAAATAGGAATGGTTTCAGATTAGCACCGCATATTTCCAAAGTATACTGTAACTTAGGACCCTATTCTAGAGTTAAATATTTATCTGAATTTAACCTCCAATAGACAGATAGATCTGTCAAAAAAAATAATAATAATGACAGCTTTCAGTGACTGCAAAATTTGTCTGTCTAAACCAAAAATTGCTAAAGTGTTTTGGGGTTTTATCTACATTTTTTGGGTATTAAAGTAAAAGTAAAACCACCTCGCGCCCAAAATACACAATTTTTTTCAAAATGTTAAAGTTTTCTGACTGCACCAAGCTAGCGTTAAAATTTTCATCACAAACTGATGATGGTGACAAAACAAGCAAGAATGATCATAGTCCAATTTGTTCAAGAAAACAATCAATGTCCAAATCACTTTGTTTTACTAAACTTTAAGCAGTGGTTATTCGTACGAGCCCATACAAATAGCGTCTGGAGTTATTTGTTCATGAGAGTAAACTGGTAAAGCATGGGCACAGTGTATCCATTATAACTAACAGTGGAACCACTCTCTGTGCTCAGTGTCTGGAACGAAAGTCAGAGTTGAGAGTTCATTTGTTCAAATCGTGTTGCCCATTCCTATACCTGTATACTGAGAAATATAAAAAATAATGGTAAGCAATTTCATTATATTTATTAAACTATAAATTGCTTGTCACTTTTTTTTCTTTTTACGTATATAGTTAAACAATCTGCAATGGCTCCTTGACAATTTTAAAAACAAAAAGTAAAAACAGCAAACTTTGGAAACGGCAACAATATGGCAATAGAACAGATGAACTTCTTAAAAAAGCAATTATTACATCACAGAATTTGCTGCATTTTTGTGGACATATGTAACAATGCTTTTTTGTTAAATGGGTCCACTGTAAGAACTATAAGTACACTGTGGCGTGGGTGCATAAAGGGCATTATTTGCTAGATTGCCGCAACTATTTTATACCATAGCTCAGTGACCTGGAGCACAGCGTGTACTGTGTAGAGGGAAGCGCTGCACTAGTTTTGGGTTTGATTCTTGTTGTTTTGATTCAATTCAGGTTCAATTCGATTCTTGCTCAGTGACAACAATAGAGTTCGTGAAGGTAATAGAATAGAATAAGAATGTAAGTTCTGCTGGTGTTGGATTGGGTACATTACATCAATGATGAAAGTCGTCACAGTCTTTTGGTTATATGACTTTCATGTACAAATAACTCTAGACCCTACTGGCATTCAGTATTTGTACGAACCTGTACAAATAGCCACTTCCTAAATTTTAAGAACTTTGATTTTTTCAACGTGTGTCAATTTTGTGTAACTGGTAGGTATGTGTTTTTTCTTTGATTGCGTTGTCTAAAAAATGCTGCACCTTCACAAATATATTACACTTCTTTTTGAACAATGAGGTTTCAAACTTTGTTTTTTAATCATAATACTCGAAAACTTAGTTTAGGCAGTTTGATCGTTTTTCCTTGTGTTCTTCATTTGGGTTATCCCAATGTAGGGTTATTTCAAAAATATCATAACCCAAAGCTTTTAGCTTAAATCCAGGCATAGATTGTAGTACTGGTACTATGCCATTCTCAGCTGCCTAGCTGCTAGAAAGGATACCGGTATGTGCTCATAGTGGACTACTGCCCTAGTGCCTGTTAAATGAAACCACAGCATACCAGTAACTATTATTACTGGTACCAGTATACCTATGGATACCTTAGACAACTTCTGAAGAAGTCTAGCGTAGACCTTTAGTAGTCCTGCAGTAAGGTTTTGCTCTGGCTAGTCTAAACATGAAGACATTTATTTACTGTTTAAGTGGGATTCTTGCAGTTTAGTGTTTTATGCTTTCATAAGCTGTGATTAAATCTGGTTTACAAACTCTTCTTAATTTTAGTTTCTTTGCAGATTTCTTAACTGTTTTATACATGTTTACCATTCCAATTACACTATGGATGTTGAGAATAGTTCTAATTTGTATATTCAGACATGCCAGATATTCCTTACTTGCGATTACAATAAACCATCAACATTTGAAGAACTCTATAAATTCTTACCTTGGCTTCGACAGTCCCTAAGTTGTTGCATTTGTTCACATGTTTTGGCAGATCCAATGTCTTCAACTCAATCACATTGCCAACATTTTATATGTAAATAATATGTTGCTTTGATTAATGTTTGTGTTTACTATCATTATTGCTCGTCAGGCTTATTCTGTATTTCCTAATGCTTCAACAAAAATCAAGTGTTCAATATACTTGCGGTATCACGCCAAAGTGTCTAATGAGTGGCGAGGCCTATCTCTGCAGTTTAGCTCCTGGGCAACACATCTCTGTGGAAACGTTGACGTGGTGGCAAGCTGTTGGTGACGCTGTCCCTATTTGACTTGCCTGGGAATCAAACCTCAGACATCCCGCAGCAATAGCAAGTGCTTACCAGTTTAATTTCTCCTGGTGCTGGGTACTGTATCGTACCATACTAATCTGTAATGGTACCACAGTACCAGAGTGTATTTCTTTTTCTGAAAATTAATATTTGTTACTGCATTAGTGTTATTGGTATGTAACTCTTTTATACCCAGGTACGGATTTAACTGTTTAATGTAATATCAGTTGATCTTATCTATTTCAAAATCATGTCAATATAGGTTAAATGGAGAATGTTTTGCACATTTAGATCTGTTTCTTTTTTTGTTGACAATGAAATTATTTCTTGATTTTGAAATTTTTTTTTTATTTGATTGTATAATACGATCTTGCATTGTTGCATTCAGTTACTTTTATTGTATGATTAACTTTTCAGTATCTACTCAAATTTATACTCTGCAACTGAAGTGTTTATTGCTTATAGTGCAACTGAGTTTAGTGTGTATATATCCATATATGGCCTTATATACACTGTATCGGCGACCTGTAGTACGAACAGCACAGAGCTCAATGACTAAAGCCAGAGCCAGCAATCACTATCGTTCAGATCAACTTTTAATTTCCAATTTATTTTTCCAAAATTTTCCGAAATTAAAAGTTGATCTGAACAATAGTGATGGCTTTATATACATGTAGTTTGTTACTTCATATCATGTTTTTTTCAGTTATTGGTGGATAATTGCTTTCCTCATTAGCGAAGTAATACTCGTTGTTGACCCATAATTTTCTGCAAAGATGCTCAATAAATGGAGTACATTTTTTGATCATTATTTACTATAGGCAGTAATTAATACATAATTTTCTGTTGATATTGTCTATCTTTTACAGGTAAAAAATGTCAAGGGGGAAAAATGATTTTGAAACCATCTTGTGGTTGGTGTAAAGACCAAGATGCATTTGAAGTTAACGAGCAGCTGGTTGTACTGGTTAGCTGCTTCAAGAAAATTTGTGAACTTATTTATCATTCTCCCATATTATTTCACATTAAAGAATATGATAAGAAATCACAAGGTAAATTCGAAAATTTTTATACTCGCAGTTTTATTCCGAAGCATGTAGTGAGTGGCAGAACCATCTCCTCAGAATAGCGCTTGGACAACACAGCCCCAAAGAAACGTCGCAGCGATGTAGAGCTGTTGGAGACACTGTGTGTGCTTTGACCAGGCCAAGAATTGAACCCAAAACCTCCTGCGCCAATACCTATATCTTTAACCTCTATCTGCCAGTGAGGTTCAAGTAAAATGTGTTGTCTAGCCTTGCCTATTTTTTTTCTATCTACTCGATTTTATATTTACATAGATCTGCTATTGCTAGTTTTGTCTGTGCTGATAACTAGTTTTTGCATCTGTTGTTATTTGGGTTTGTTTTCTGTTTGATAACATTCCAATATACTAGTATATGGAACTAGTATGTGATTACTAAAGTGTTTATGGAGGAAAAATTACTGTGGCTTTTTTTTTCTCTGAAGTACCGATTATTGTATTCCGTAGTTTATATTAAGCTTGATCTGTCAACTGTCATGTTGCTGAATTTTTGCTAAATCTACGCAATAGAACTGCACATTTCTACGAATTTTCTTAATTCTGTGAATAATGCTAAGAATTTTTTGGTATTGTTATAGCTTTGCCAAACGAAGCTCAGAGTAAAAAAGACAGTCCAGTAAAGAAGAAAAAATCTTTAAAAAGGTACAATGTACAGATTATACCTAGATTGCCGTGTGCTTTCTACGTTTGAAACAGTCAAATTATTATAATATTTTAGAAAGTGTATGATCGATGTGAATAGTGTGTTGACATTGTAAACTTTTTAAAGAAATTAAGTATTGATATTTTAAATGGAATCATCGTATGTTAAATATCGGCAGCGTTGCCGAGTGGTTTGGAGTGTCGTTTTTACGACGGCCATGAGTGACCGCAAGGGGCGTGGTTCAACTCCCACCAAAACTTCGTTGTTGCATCCTTGGATAAGATGCTAAACAATAATTAGTCTTATTTGATGAAATATGAAAAGCAGCAAATTATAGGAAATAGAAAAACTCAAGCGGAAAGCTCGGAAACAAAGGCAACTGTTACGCGAATCTGGGTCCTGTGTTATATGTACCGGTATAGTGTCTCGCCGATTTCTCGTGACAGGAGGATAAAAAATGCGAAGAAATCATAAAAAATTACCTTTGGTGGTGTTCTTTTGCTTCAGAGCGAGCCGGCGTACGGATACTGCCAGCAGTATCATCAATATATCTGTCAGCCAAGTTTTGGAGGATGCACTACACATTCGAGAATCTTCTGTTTCGGACGGTTGAAAGTTGCTATTGACCGGACGAATTCACGAGAAAGAAGGTTTAGGCCTGCCTAAGTGCAAAGCGGGTTGTTGAACGGATGAAAGTGGGTTAAAGTTACCCTTTTTGGTCAAAAAAGATGAAAATGGTTTCTTATCTTAAAGCACCAGTATTTCAAAGTCAATTACTACAAAAGAAACGATCTTATATCACACAAATTTCATGTGAGATGAACTTTCTCTCGAATTTTTTGTTTTTTCTTTTATTGTTGCAACTTCAATGCATATTTGGTACACTTTCGTAGCATTAAATTCAATATTCGGTTACATGGCTTTGCATTCCTTCGCTTATAACATTGCCTGATTGCGCTGGTTTTTTCGAGTCATCCAGAACGTCAAAAACGCAAAGCAGCTGACAATTGAACAAATAGTGGACACGGTCAAAATCATGATGACGGGCAGAAAAACTGTGATGAAATTTTTGCCGTTCGTTTTTTCTGCAAAATATGAAAATGCAGTGATACTGATTGTTGATCAATAGAAGAAACGTAAGGTGCGATCACACTAACTGAGACATTGTGCCCCAGGTTTATATTATTATGACATCACATCCGCACAAAGTCGTATCGGAATGAGGTAAACCACTAAACCTGCACGATGTTTTAAAGATGTCAACGTCTCGGCGTGATCACCCCTTTTTGTACTACGGCCTGATGTTATCTATTGTTGTTTTGTTCATCAGGATCACACTATATTGCCTTAGGTTGTACTTTCTAACGCTTTTGGCCAACGGAAATACTGCGAATCGTTTTCTATGCAATGGAGTCTGTTACTGTAGTGTAAATCATTTGACATGTGCCGTAACCTGTCAAATTAATCCAGTCTGTGGAAGCGAGCGACGTTAACTTTGTCTTTTGACGGATTTATTAATTGTTAAAACGCACCTTCAATGTAGGCTCTAACTTTTTCCGCTCCAAGGCCTAAACTAATCTATTTTAATGTAGTTAGGAAGCGAATTGCGTGTGGATTTTTTCAATACAGTTAACTTGCCTTCTGCTGTTTGGAAAGTCAATAACGGTCCCAGTGAAAGGATGTTTGTTTCCTGCTTCTGTTTCCGCAATCGTTCGTCGCTTGAATACTTGACGGACCTTTTTACCACTCTTGGTGTTTCTTCCAAGCAATTCTAGAGAAAAACACAGCTGTAAACACCAGTGGGGACGCCGTTTCGGCAACCCAAGTGGTGAACACTTAAGTCATGGGTTCCCAGTTGGTGGGGAATTATCTATTTTAGTGGGAAATTTAAGATTTTCTGATGGGGAATTCAACACTCCCTGAAAAACAGCACCGTCTTGTACCGGTTAAGGAAATGTCTTGGAATTTCACTCCCAACGGTTAAGACTTTCTTTTTTGCATAACACCGGTTTTTGCAGCCAAAATTTGATTTAGTTGTACAGCAGAGGTGACTGATATTTTCACTGGTATACAGGATATCTGAAAATGTGTGGACCTTTTTTTTTCGATCAGTGCAGCCCTAATCTTGGCAGTCAAAAAGTTGCCCATAACTAGTACCACCTGAAGAGCCGACAACGGGGAAACAGGCTGTATACCGGTAGTGTTTTTCATATAATGATTTGATCTTAGTATAACTGTACCTAAATATTGGTAGCCGGTATTAAAGGCGCTTTAGCAAAACTCGATTACCTTGAGTGGTAGGCAGGTGGCGGACCTTAATTTATCCGTTATACGAAGATGAGATAAGCCTATTGGTACCGCACTTTTGCACTTACGGGGATGCAGGTTTTCAAACTTTCTGTTAAGCATATTTTGAGGGAACAGTGGATGAAACTTGTGTCATAGCTGGTGAAAGCAAAAACTTTTGATTCGAAGTTTGCAACGTCTCCCTTTCCACTGCGGGTTATCTGCAAAAACAACTGGCAGTGCGAAGTGGGAAATATACTACACAAGCAATTCAAGCTTTACCAGAAAATCAAAGCAATTTTGTGACATATTGCTCTCATCTTCCTGCTGGAGTTTTAAAATGAGCAAGTGCTTAGTGCTAGTACTCGCTTCCCATTACCGGAGTCGGACTATTTAGCCATGATTTTGCAACAGTTTGAATTTTGGCGCCTTTTTAGTTAAGATTCGCCAGACTCAGCGCTACCAATTTACTGTAGCACTCATTTGTTACCGTAAAGGTTGTCTCAAGTTTAGAAAACAAGTCTTTTTAGACTTTGGAAAACGGTGCGATTGGGAATTAGTCAGCAAATAGGCCTGATCAATTAAGTCTTCGGCATATTCATTAAATTGAGTGCAATATTAGCTACTTACGTTGACATGTCCCAATTTACGTATAGTGCATCTGAAATAAGATAAGTATTACAGTAGGACTGAAATTTCTGCTCACACGTTAGTGAATTTTGATCAAACCAATGACTGATCAAACCTTCCGCTCATTATCTACACAAAATGAGGGTGCCGGTAGCCTAAAGACAATAGGTTAATGGTAAAATGCTTTGAATGCATAAAATTCACTGCATTGGCGAAGCTAAAAGGGGGGAGGAGGTACGGTTACGGGACATTCTCCCTCTTTTTGACCTATGAAGCCTTTTTTTGGAAATGAATCACTATAAGGGTGAATGAAAACAGGGCTTTTTATTGTTAAACCAGCCATGCCCCCTCTAAATTTTTCACTAGCTACCCCTGTTGATAACTTCCAAATTTATATGTAGTTAACTTATTCCACAGTAAATCTAAAACGCAGCAAAACAATTCGTCTTGTGTATGTAATTTCGTTACTCATTTTCGCCGATGACTCCTCATTTCGTGATATTTTGCTATAATATACTGGACCGCGGTTTGAGGTCATTCACGTTATGCAGGCTAATGCAGCGTTTAAACTAGATAAGTGCATTCTATCAGTCTCACGCTCTCACCCGTTTTCAATAAAACTGTAACTCATGAGGTCTTGCAGATCTGTTGAAGCTGTGATCCAGCATTTGTCTATCACAAGATTGAGCATTTGCTGCGAAGTGTCGAGCTTGAACTAAAAGAGAAATCAAAAAGTGCGTAGATAGACTATAAACTGTTTGGTAAAATGAAGGCAGTGTTTACAGCGGGGCCGGCGTCAAAGGGGGGCCTGGCCCCCCCCTCAATCGACATGCTTGGCCCCCCCAATCAACAAGCTTATTCCTTTGAAAACAGTGGCTTTGTTTTTAATTTCACACTTTGCTCCCCCCCCCCCCTGATAAACGCTTGGCCCCCCTAAGTCGACTGCTCTGGCGCCGGCTCTCGTTTACAGCACCGACAGGCTTTTTTGAAATTGCTCTTTGTACGCACCAACCCTTAACTTGCATTAACTTTAGGTTTCTGACCTAATCCCCAATCTCTCCCCCCCCTCTAACTGTACTCTAAAAATACCTCTAATTTTTGCGTTTGAAGTTACGGCTGATAACGTCATACCAAGTGACACCAACGTCATGTAAAGAAACAAACGAGCAGTCTGGGGCAGCAGCGCTTTAATATTGGAAACCGATGCCGGTCCTCCAGTCTAGACACTTCCAAAGTGAAAAGAAAATTCATAAAGTAAAAATTTCCAAGAAATGCTTGAAGGCGCGCAGCCTGGAAGGCGGGCCACTAGAGCTCTGCCCAGCCCTTCTCTTAGCGCAGCAAAAGACTTTTTTTTTTGAAATCGTTCACTAATGGCGAATAAAAACGGGGCTTGTCATTGTCTTAATCTTGCCCTGACCCTTCCCTTAATGTTTTGCTGGCTACGGGTCCCTGAATGCTTGGGTCACCCGCTGAAGTTCTCTGTTGCCAATAGGCTTCCATGACACCGTAGATTCCAGACAATCTTGCTAGCGTATTCCCTCAGACTTCGAAAGTTTATGGACTTTTTAAGGGCAGATGCAAAATTTTTTTAAGGAAAGGGACAAACATTGGAGAAACTGCTTAATTTTGCTAATTGGTGTTGTCAAAATATTGTAATAATATTTATCGAAGTGTTGTCTGAGTAAGCTACGAAAGCTGAGGCACTTGACTAGATGCAATTACAAAGTTTTCTTACCATTACGTAAATAGTATCCGTCGTCTTGTATCGATTTCGACTGTCAATTTGCGTGTATGTGTTGTCTGTATAGCGATTAACCGCGGCTGTGTATGCACCTTCTCCGGTAGGTGCAGTTAAGTTGACAACGCTGCAATTAAATCAAATCTTCATTATACTCGCGTTATTACGCCAAAGCGAGTAACGAGTGGAGGGGCCCATCTCCGCGAATGTACTCCAAGGCAACACAGCAGCTCTGAAGCAATATAGCAGCGGCGGCGAGCCGTCGCGACTGTGTCCGATTTGACCGACCCGGGAATCAAACTCCAGACCTCACGCGCAGATACTACAACCGATTACTTGCCAAAATATAAAAACTTGCTTTCAAAAAAATGCGTGGTAGACCTACTTTAAAAAATTAGTCCTAGACAGCTATGTCGTCTAGTAGTAGGCTACAACGCGTGAAGTACGCCTACTCTTAGAAGTCTTCGAGTTACGGCTTAAGCTGTTCCATTTGTTGCTTATAAAAGGAAGCTTCTGAGAGGTAGAAAGTAGAATGCAAGCGCAAAATTTGCAGGTCAATGGTTTGAAACTGGATTTAGTTGTTTCAATTACCTTCGAACAACCTTATAACTTGAAGATAAAAATGAGATGTTATGTAAATCTTTTTTGTAGCTGCACGAAAACGAAATCATCTGAGCTGAATCGGTGTAGATCCAATTC
This sequence comes from Trididemnum miniatum, assembly GCA_964006365.1. Lineage (NCBI taxonomy): Eukaryota > Metazoa > Chordata > Ascidiacea > Aplousobranchia > Didemnidae > Trididemnum > Trididemnum miniatum. Next base: position 3,871,206 of record OZ023250.1, read on the forward strand.
ATCAAAGTGTTGCTGTAAATCAAATGGGTTTTGTTGGTCTGGAATAAAAACGTGAAAAATTAAACAACCATGAAAAGCTCTCCAAACGGGACTCAGGATTTTTACGGCGAGTAAATTTTTCGAAAGTAGGCTGTATAAAAACACGGAGCCATTAGTTTGCTATATGAACTTAAAAATGAGGGGAGTTTGAGCCCTTCAGTCCATATTTCTGGATTCGTAAATATCTACAGCATCAAGGCGCAAAATTTTGTCTTACTTAGCAGGAAGAACAAAGCTACAGTGGTTCTTAAAACTTGACGTTTCGGCAACATAGATTCAGCTGTCATCATCAGCAATGCAAGCAAGGCAGTGCAAGACTGAATGAACTAGATTCTAAGTTGCAATTCTAACTATACAAGTTATCAGGGCTGTAAAAATTCCTCAAAAAAAGGAATTGATTCCTATTACAATTTCTTTGCCAAAAAAGTAGCTAATTACCGAGTGAAATTCTTCATTCAAAAAGTAACTAATTCCAATTACAAAATTGCGTGAGGAAAAAAGTATTTTTTAAATTACTACCGGTAATTACAAATTCCTTTGCTTTGGGAAGTAACCAATTTACTTGTACAGTGTTTCGCTTAAAAATTGATAGTGACAATAAACATATCTAGAATAACCGAAGGATATTTTGGCATGATCATTAACGGGCAAATTTTAACAGCTCAGATGGCCGAGTGGTAAGAGCGTCTGTCTCTTGAGCTGTAGACTCGGGTTTGATTCCGAGTCGGGTTAAACCAATGACTTTAAAATTGGTATTCACAGTTTCCCTTCTTGACGCTCAGCATTAAATGGACAGTGTGGAGAACAAGCCGGCAAGTTTGCTTGTTGTGCTGTTGGGAAAGGCACTTAGCGGGATTCCCCCATCGTGGTGTGGTAGACAGATGGCCGGCAACTCCTAAGTGAGCTCGTGTAGCGCATTGATCGTTTTCTCGTGATAGGAGGATAAATATGCAACTAAATACAAAAAAAAAAACATGAGTACTGACAAATGCCAACAAAAGCCGAAAACAATCGCGTGCATGATAACATCTTGTCGTTGTTAAAATTAAACTTTCTGCTTTGTTGAAGCTGATCAAAAAACAAACTTTCAAGAAAAAAGAGGAGTTTGTAATTTTGTAATTTCAACTATACTAAAATTGTACTCGTTCCTCACAATTTGTTGTTAATTCCGAATTACCGTTATATACTTTGGAAAAATGTAATTAATTACCATCTGAAATTACAGCAAATGTAACGAGTAGGCTACATGCAACGCGTTACAATTGTAACGCATTACTCACAGCCCTGCAAGTTATAGCATTTGTGAATTCTAGTTCTTTCAGTTTTGCAGTAATTGCTTACATTACTGAGGATAACAGTTGGATCTGAGGATAACAGTTGCCGAAATGTCCACTTGTAAGATTTACTGAGATTTGTTTGTCCTCCAAGCTATTTTTGTCCCGTATTTAATGTATATCTCACTTTCATAATTGTGCCACAAGATGAAAGCGTTGATATGTTGAATAACCAAATGTCGAGGTTATTCTTGTCGAAAGTTCCTTGACATTTGTAATCTTGTAAGTAGAAATCTTCCAACGCAACATCCATGTTGTCAAAGAGTTTGGAAGAAATGCGAAAGACCATGCTGTCATCGTAACATTTGGTAGTGTAGGCTTCAAACAATATTAAAAGGTACGAGTCAGTGGGTGCTAGCTTACCTTGTGTAAACAATTTGAAATAACGTTCAATCATGAATGATCAAACTTTGCTAGCGAACGTAGGCTACAATACTAACAACACACTCCAACACATTTCAAGGTTTCCATTTCCACACACTTTCCACATTTCCACACACTCCGACACATTTCAAGGCTTGGCTTGAAAAACCATTGCGAAATTTTAAATGACCGCCAATTGAATTTATAACGTAAAACACAGCTTTCTACATTATTGTAGAAGCAGATTTTGAAAGACCGTTGGACCATTTCGATTCTTCAAGAGATTTCAAAAAATCACTGCGTGCATACACTTAATTTTTCGCAAAGCTGCGAACTTTCAGTTCCTTTACTGTTGTTTTTTTTAGTTTTTGCACTGCCTAGCACAATTTATGGTTCTTAACCTTTTCGCTTGCTGGCACCCCTTCTGAATCATCAACCAATTCTCGCTCCCCCATTTAAAATTGGAAAATATCGATGAAGACCAAACAAAGGTGATCACGTCCGCAAATGTCTAGTTTTCCTCGCAAAATCAAGTGAAGAGCAAAAAAAAGTCATCACGTCCAGGGGCGGATCCAAAAAATTTTGGTGGGGGGATGCAGTTTTGAATTTGGTTGAATGTTAACTGAATGCAAAGATGTTACACCCGAAAAAGAGCATAAATAAGCACTTTTTAGAAAATGTGCCTACGTGAAGGGAGTATATTCAGAACTTTTTGGCGTCAAATTTTGACATTTTTAAGCGTATTTTTTCGGGCAAAGTTAAATTTGAAGCAAATTGGGAAACAAATGTGATTCTAGGAGGGTTGGGCAGCATGCTCCCCAGAAAATTTTTTGAAAAATTACATACTGTAATAGGCATTTTAGCGCCTTTCGAACAATTTGTTACGCAAATTTTGTTCTTTTGCCCCTAATTAGTCCTTCACCAAATTGCATTTTGTTCGCACATTTTCAATTTATGCGTGGCTAAAAGTCTGTTTGCACTAAATGCGATTTTAATCCGATTTGTTGGCTTACAAAATTTTATCCATTTTTTGACGTAAGAAGTTGGTGGAAATATCTCCACACAACTCGAACCCAAGCAGTTTTGCTTTTATCGGTTATTTTGTAAAGCACCTCACGATTGTTTTCCAAAATTACCTGCAAAGTGACGTAGTTTTACGTCATAATTTCTAACTGTTTCGTGGCCTACGTCACCTTACGTACGAAAAGTTAAGTCGCATCGCATTCTGCGTAAACACACACCTTAAGGCGTACAAATTATTGTTGAGTCGAAGTTTGAAATAATGGAAAAAAATTTATTCATCAAAAACATTGTTGAAATTGGTTGGTGGGGGGGAGGGGGTATGCATTTATGCATTCTCCATATCCCCTCCCCCCCTCTGGATCCGCCACTGATCACGTCCGCAGATGTCCAATTATTTCCACGCTAAATCAAGTAAAAAGCAAAAAAAAATTTCTGATGTCCAATAAAACAGTAGGTCTAATTAACTTTGATGTTCATCAATCGTGCACCCACTAGGGACGTTTTTCGCATCCTCTAGGGGTGCGGGCACCTCTGATTAAGAAACCCTGGCCTAGCAGCTGTCACACACTGCCGATGATGACAGACATGAAACGTCCAGTTACGAGAAATACGAAAAATATTCGGCACAAAATTGTAAAATGCATAAAAAATCTGATAATCTTCATATGCAGTACTTGCGGTTTTACGCAGAAGTGTGTAACGAGTGGTAGGACCCATCTCCTCGGCTTAGCGCCTTGGCCTCCCAGCTCCGAAGAATCGTCGCAGCGATCTCGAGCTGCTGACGACACTGTGCCCGCATTAAATGTACTAAGAAAAGCTTTCTGCAAAATGTATCCAGAAAGATTTCTTTTTCTTTTGGCTCACGAAAGGTTTTGTCAGATCCTCGTATACTTCCATGGGTTTCACCGTTTTCACCTAGTTTGATAATGTAATTGGACTTACCCCCACATGAGTATCCGTCTCCTTTATACCCAGTCTTGCATTCACATTCGTAAGAACCCCATGAATTGCGGCAGTTTGCCGCTGGGTGGCAGTTGTGAGTTTTAAGTGAACATTCGTCGATGTCTGGAAGAGATTTTCGAAAAAGATTCATGATTTAATCCCAATTATGTTTTTTTTTTTTTGGGGGGGGGTAAGTTAGGGGCACCGCTTGACCGATAAATACGCTTTTTGTTGGACATAATCTCATCCACAGACAGCGCTGTTATCGTTCTAAGGCCGGCTTTGAGGTATTTTGCAATTTTGTCGGTCAATTAGCGTTGACCCCTTTACAGAGAACTTAATTGAAGATTTATTCGATCTACGCTTTTAGCAATGGCATATTTCCTTTAATTATTCGCTAAGATTCAGGCAATTCAGTCTCTTTCGCTTTTGATTTCACATAGAATGTGGATTTCCATTTTAGTTTTAAGGCAACAACAAAAATACCACTTTAAGGTAGAATGCATTGAACTGTTACTAAAATTCAACAGTCTGTTTTACCCGGATCCCGGTTTTGGGTGAAACAGACTATTGATTTTTAGTATTTTTAATTGCCGTTTTAAAGCATTTTATGTGAAGTTGGTATCCAATGTTCTCTCTAGTTTTTTACGCGACTAATATTTGCGCAACAACCCACGAAGAAATACATTTTAACCCACAAAGAAATGCAGTCTTTCAGCATGTCCAAGAACAAATTTCTTCCACCAGCCAACCGAAAACATTGTTGCATTATAATATGTGTGTGTGCGCGCTCACAGCTTAGAAAGAACACCCGTGGTGTCTTTGTTGATATATCGCTTTGTCTCTGTCATCGACCACTTTTTGAAAAAGCTGATTTTAACCACTATTAAAATAAAACCCTTCGTATTTCCAGTTCTTACCTGTGCATCCAGTAACATCTTCATAAAATCCTTTCGGACACAAACACTTGTAACTTCCGGGTGAGTTTTCACAAATCGCGTCAAATTTGCACTTGTGAACAGAAATGCATTCATTTATATCTGAAAGAAGCTCAAAATGAAAAAATTTCAAATTATTGTAGTGTATTTTTTGTATTTAGTTGAATACTTATCCTCCTATTACGAGAAAGCAATCAAAGTGTTATGACGAGCTTGCTTAGGAGTTGCAGCCACCTGTCTACCTCTAAGATGATGGAATCCCGCTAAGTGCCTTTTCCTAACGACACAACAAGTAAACATGCCGACTTGTTCTCCACACTGTCAGGAAAAGGCACAAGCTGTGAATACCAATAATTTTGCAGTCATTGGTTTAACCCGACTCGGAATCAAACCCGAGTCTACAGGTCCAAAAGCGGGCACTATTACCGCTCCGTCTTCGGAGTTAATTCCGAGATTAATACCGAACACCATCTTAGATTGTATCACGAATAAAAGAAGATTTCAGTCTTCACCTTAACCCACTTTTAAAAGGGGGTTTTTAGAAGTAATGGCTGGAAAAGCACTGTGGCCCAGGAGTCAACAAGAGGGTTCTGTGCGCCGGTTACAGGTTTTACGAGACGGCTTCAATTCATGGTTGGGGCCGATTGCTTTTGAGATGAATACCTGGAGGCTGCTGGTGCTGACCCGAAGAGCACAAGCTCACTTTACTGTCCAACTCAATTTGCTGAATTCGAAAATATACTCAGTTATTTTATTTACCGGTAGTTGTATTTTCTAAGTCCAAGGCATGTATGAAACGGCAAATAGTTAAAAACAAATCTACTATCTGGTACCTTCACATGTTATACCATCTCCTACATAACCTTTATTGCAGATACATTTAAAGCGGCCGGAAGTTTCAAGGCAATGGGCATCTTTGTGACAACTTTGAGGCAAAAACCCGCATTTGTCGTTGGTATCTAAAAATTTCGGCAAAAATAATAATGTAATTTTTTTGATCACGTTGTTTCTCTGGGTAACTTTAATGCATATCTACACTACGTTTAGAGTCGAAGTCGGGGCTATTATTGGGGGCTAAGCCTACCCAATACTATTTTTTGTCGAAACGATGTTATAGATAGCATTACGTAAACCCGTTAAAGTTTCTTCAAGGAGGCGTCCGTACTAGTGACGCCCCTTGAAAACCTTTTTTATAGTCAGTCCTCCCCCAAATGTAAGGGCCTGCTACGGCTCCGCTTAGAGCATTTTAAAACTTGCAAACTACCCTTGAACACAACAGTTGAAGCTTTGTTACCCCAGGATATAATCGTTTTCAATTCGACTGCTTTAAACATTCCATTTTGGCAGCCTGATTTTCCTTACAAACTCTGATGCTGAGCGTTAAGCCGGGAAGCAATGGATACCGTGTTTTAGGTCTTTGATATGATTCGAAAAGCAATTTAACTTGGTAATTTAATTTTGTCGATGGAAAAAAAACCTTAGTGTTGAAATTTACAATTTTTTTACCATTTCCGAGAATGCGTATATACAGAGCTAGCACTTTTCGAACTTCCTCATCTGTGATTGGCAGAGAAGGAGATCTGAAAAATATTGGCACTTGTTTTCATTTTTAATCTCTTTTTCAATCAGCACTAATACAAAATATTATTTACTTTGATAGCAGTGTATAGCCCATCACTATGTGGCTTGGGGTACCGGCGATGGAATATCGGTTGTCTAAGCTGTATGAATCCACCCCAAAACGAATATGAGAATCAGAGGGAATTTTGGATCTCCAAATCTGTTATAAAAAATACGAGATGTTAGAGTTTTAGATAAAAAAATATAAACGTTTGCAGGGGCGTACCCAGAAATTTGAAAAGGGGGGGGCCGCAATTTAAAGCCAAGGGAGCACGGCCGGATATAGTGAAGAGCAAAGAAAAGGTCATCACGCTCGCAGATGTCCAATTTTCTGCTTAAAGACAAGTGAAAAGCAAAAAAGGCCCCAGAACCCCCTCTTTTGGGTACGCCCCTGGTTTGACCCGCAGATAGGCTTAGTGGTTAAAGACATCGTTATCGAGGTGTAAGGTTCGATTACCGGGCGGTCAAATCGTACACAATGTTGCCAACAGCTCGCCAACACTGCGACGTTCCTTCGTAGGGGGTTGCCCAGGTGTTAAGCCGTAAAGATGAGTCCCGCCACTCGTTGCACCCTTCGGCGTAATATCGCGAGTGTAACAAGAATATGATTTTTTTTTTCGAAAAATGGCAAGTAATGAAAGTGCACGAGCAAAAAGTTTAAAAATAACTGGCAACTCTGGCTGTGTGGTGGTAGCAAATAGTTTCCCGATCGCTTTTACGAAAAAACAGTTGCAAATGGCAAAACGTCGACAAATTTTGTGCAACCATAGTCCGTCGGGAAAATAAAATTTGTTGCTCATTACAAAAGTGCGAACAGTAACGCTACACCACTTTTGGTCTCTAGTAAGACCATCTCTGTTGGAATGATAATAAATCATACCTAGTAGATGTAAAACGATTTTTGATCGGTATAAACCATCTCTGGTCGATATAAATCATTTTTGGTTGATACAAACCATTTCTGGTCATTAAGTCAACATAAACCATTTATAATCGATATAAGCCATTTCTGGTCGATATAAACATTTCGAGTAGATATAAAGCATCTCCGATCGATATCAACCATCTTTGGTCAACTATTAACCATCTCAGATAAACAATTAGAAATGCAACCACTGGTGCTGATTTAACTTGCCTTTGTGCTTGAAAGTAGGAAGTAGACCTCACATATGGATGGATGCATCGATCCGCTAGTTTGAAAAACCGAATAATCCATGCGGAAATTTCCCGAAGTCACGTTTCCGTTGAATTTCGAAATAACCGACCCTCTGCTTCCGGAGCCGTACACCTAAACTTTTTAGTGTTATTTTCCCATCCTTCTGATTTTCTTGCTATGATTTAGCATCTTTACGTTTCATGGGCCTCCTTTCGATAACTTGATTCTTTTGCTCTTGATTTCTTAAAAATTATATGATTTCTAGTTCTCGCTCGTGGCGTGACCCCATCATAAACTTCCCAAATGAAAGGAAAACCACTGCTCTAAAAATTCCCAAATCTTTTACCCCAGGAAGAACTTAAATTTGTGTTTCAGCAAGTGTCGATAATCTTAAGCTGCGTTCACCGATGCATGGCAAGCGGCAACGAGGCGAGCTTTTTATTCTCCTGTTTTCCAAGCAAAAACCTGCTGTTGTCGCGTTGCCGAGCCGCGTATCGGTAAACGCGTGCCTTCATCACCCACTTACTCCGAGGCTGTAAGCCATGTGATTTCTGGCTGTATTGTTTATCACAAGAAGTGCAACGAACGGATGAATTGTCTGCGCCAAGAAAGTGGCTTGGGAATAACTGAAAACATGTTCATCATAATTATAAACAAGCGTAAAAAGTCGTTAAAATACATTGCTTAATTTGCTTGTTGGCGTTGTGCTTAAAGACATCGCTATTGTTGCAGGAAATCAAAGGTTTGATTCCCAAACAGCTCAGATCGGAAACCGTATCCCGACGGCTTGCGGTGGCTGCAACGTTTTATCTGAGTTGTGCCGCCCAGATGCTAAGCCGCGGAGATGGGCCCCGCCGCTGGTCACACGCTTCGACGTAATACCGCGAGTATAATGAAGATTTGATGTTTCATTTGATTCGGATATTCATAAACAAGAATAAAAAAGGCCATTAAAAGCGTACTGCTTATTTTACTTGCTGTTGTAGTGGTTAAAGACATCGCTATCGGCGCGGGAGGTCATGGGCTTGATCCCCAGGCAGCTCAAATAGGACACAGTATCGCCAACGCGGCTCTCTATCGCTGACATTTCTTCTCGGAGCTGTGTTGCTCAAGCGCTAAGCTAAACCACAGGGTTGGGCCCGCTACTCGTTACGCGCTTCGGCGTAATGCAGCGAGTATAATGAAGATATGATTTTTGCTATTAGAATAAGGAAATCTGACGAAGTTGCAAAACGAAACTTCAATTAGCAGGAGCAGTTGAAATAAAGGTGCGATCACACTAATTGAGACTTTGAGACCTTTGAGACATTGTGCAGATCTATCTTATTATGACATCACCATCGCACAAAGTCATGTCACAATAAAATAATTTTGCACAATGTCTCAAAGGTTTCAAGGTCCCAGTTAGTGTGATCGCACCTTAATTGTTGACGATTGAGCGTTTAAGACCACAATGACACTTTATGTTGTAATACATGGATGATAGGCTGCACAATCCCCACTGTCTTGGCAGGCCTCCTTCCTTACGCAGGTGAAAGCCAGCCGTCGCTCAGATTTCCCTACCCCTAGCCAACTGAAGCTCAACCCAGAAATGCTTTTTTAGGCGACCCCCTTAAAAAATAACTTACGTTTTCCTTAGCACTTAGTCTCTACAGTAGGGCTTTTTTCACGTACTTGTAAATAGTGTTGTAAATGATATTGTGAGACGAAGGAGTTGTGGAAATTTCCGCGACTACCACCTAAAAATAACAAATTGATTTAAAAATAGCATTGGCAGACTTAGATAGGGGATTCAAGGCTCGTCTAAATTTTTATTTTAACGTATTAAGCTAATACATAGATACCTTACTTTAGTGCTCTTATCTTGACAAAGCGATAAATACGTGCTTTTTCATGATTTGACCCCACCCCGCTAAAAAAAAAGCCTAGGTACGTTCCGGTTGTAGGCAAAGCTGAGGTAACTAAAAGTATTCTGAATCAAAATGGGTGAAATCGCTGCGAGCTTGCGCTCTTCGAATCAGCAACCATCTGGTACCGTACAAAGTCAAATGTGATCGCCTCCAGCCGTGAATCGAACCCGTTCCGTTGGATCTGTAACCTGCGCGCTGTACGTTGTTGACAACAAAAGATTTACGCAAGCAAAAAAATTTCGAAAAGTTTTGGACTTCCGGACGTAGACATTAATGCCGCATCCAAAGGAGCTTAAAATACTTGATTTCCGGAGTTGAACATTCCTCTTCCGCCATTTGATATGCTGTGTAGTTCGGTTGTGTGTTCATCGTATGCGTAAGAGTACCAGTTGGGTACGAATGATTGAATATAATGGCTGTGCCTCGATATTTCAGCAAAACTGCCAGTTAAATTGAAACGAAATTCTTGATAAAAATAAGAAATGTGTAATTTTGCAATTTTCAATTTTATGTGAACAGAGTCAGTTGAAAGCGTTCAAGAACGAGTCACTGCGTTGTTCTCACGAAGGTTATCATCGTGAGGTGATGGATTAATTCTTTCTTAGATCTTAGTAGTAGGCCTATTTTCAGATAAAAAGTGCATGTCTTCCGACAAATCACAGATTTTCCCAGTAGAAAAAAAGCAAAACGACATATCGAATTGGCAACTAGGGTGGAACCATCAAAGGTGCGACGATGGGCAATCGGTGATAAAATTAATTAGATCGCCCTGACGCCCCCCCCCCCTTCCGAAAAATAATCGTGGGTGCACCCTTGCAGGGACTCGGCAAAATTGATGGTTTCCAAACGAGTTTGAACTTTTTTTGACGCTCTAATCATCTCCCCTATTAAGAAAGTTAAACGTAGATATCAAAATCATTACAGTAAACTTCAAACCACCAATATATTACTAAAACAATCAACTCCGTCTAAATCAGAGTAGTCACCGAGCCGAAGATGTTGAGCCCGACCCGAACCCGATTTTTCAAGCCCGAACCCGAATCCTAATTTATCAGCCAGTCTGAGCTTGATTTAAACCCAAAATTAATAACATCACTTTAAACTTTAAAGAAATTTTTAGCAAAAAAAAAATTAAGTTTTAATCATATACAGTCACACCAGATACGAAGAGCAATTTTTATGCAGTCAGCAACCGCGCAAACCCTATTCCTCATTTAAAATCTCGATTTTGCTCCGGCGTCGGGCCCGACTGAAGCCCGACAGTTTTTCAAAATGCAAGTCTAAGCCCGAACCCGACCCGAAAAGCCCAAGCCTGATTGACAACTAGGGTCTAAATGCGAAAATCAATTAATATTTACCTTGTTCAGCAGAAAAGGAAGAGAACAAACCAGTCACAAGCAGCAGACCTTAAAGAATAAGGAGAATAGTCAAAAAATCGCAAGACAAATAATTACAAAAGAAATTGAATATACACTGTACTGCAGTACATCCATCTTCAAATTTGAATCGCAATTAAGGTAGGAAAAGCTTCCTTACCTGTGCAAAATATTGTTCTTGACATTTCAATCCAGCGGTCAGAAAAGCTTTTCCAATTTGTTTGTATCTAAATTGAATAGACAAGTTATCGCTCAAAATCTAAATTCATAAAAACTTATTTTATTAATTCACAAAAATCATAAAATTATGAAATCATGTTCATTCAAATCAAATCATCACAATACTCGCGATATTACGTCGAAGCGGGACTCATCTTCGTGGCCTAGCACTAGTCCGAAAAAACATCGCAGTGGTGACGAGTTGTAGGAGACATTGTGTCCGATTTGACCGGTCCGGTGATCGAACCCCAGACCTCCCGCGCCGTCAACGTTGCCTTGTACCACTACGTCAACCATCTTCATTTATTTAACACCGTGGTTCTTAAACCTTTTTCCCCCAGCGTCCCTTTTCAGAGGTTTTCATAGTCTGTCACTCAAATGTCTTAATTTCCACTGAAAATCAGTGAGGAGTAAAGGAAAAAAAGGTTATCACGTCCGCAGATGTCCTGTTTTCCTTGTCCAGCCATGGGCTGGCAGACTTATGCAGAGCACGTGTATACATTGATCATGACATAGCAGAAATACTAAAACAAATTTGCAGTAAATTAAATATCGTTACACCTTCTAAATATAACGCTCCCTATAGCGCCCCCTGAATATTTCTGCGCCTCTACAAGTCAACACCGCCCCATAGAGGGCGGAAGCGCCCACGTAAGTAATAACTGACTTGGCACAATGTAACACCCTTACATTTTATCCAACAAATGCTGAACAACTTAACGCAAAATGCGTACAATAAATACAAATTTATTTTCCGTTGTCAATGCTGTTAATGTTAAGCATGTTTGAGCTAAGTGGTCACTCAACAAATTTTCATTCGAAAATACATTCATTGAAATGTTAAATTAAACACCGCTGACTGAAATATCACAAAATTCTACAAGAACTCAAATGAATTTTACTTCGACTGATTTACATTTCCCTTTTTTGCATTTATTCTCAGCACTACCTTGTGCTAGGAAGCTATAAGGATACAATCGCGGGCCGTAACCAGAGAATAATTTGGGGAAGGCCGGATTTAGACAACGAGCGCCCTCGTTTTCATTCGCTTTTAATGAGCGATCTCCAGAAAAGTTTTCATACGTCAAACGGGGGCAGTACCCAGGTGCTTTTCTTGGCCATTGGATGCAATGCTTAAAGTTTTTGGTTTGACTCTACCGAGGTTCGAACCCAAACCGAACGCTTGAATCATTTGGGCTATAAGTATGGTTGAGTACTTTGAGAATGCAGGCAAACGGCGAAGTTTGCTTGACAACAAGCTTTGAGTTTGCGTTGCTTGACGGAAAAGTTTGAATTCAAATTACTCCCAAGCTGTGTATTTTGGTACCAAGGAATTATTTCCTGTATTGACCATATCAATCAGCAAAAAATAAGGAAACCAATCACCAAAAAAATAAGGAAACCAAAATTTCATGCAAAATTTTTCACACAAATATAGCTGCTATGCAAACTACTTGTAATGCGTAACGCAGTTAGTTATAAAACATGTCGGTTTAGTTTAGTATAAAGTTGGAATTCGCCGAGGAAAAATATAATCAACAATTATAATTTTTAAAACTGGACGTTTCGACAACATAGATTCAACTGTCATCATCAGAACAGAAAGCAATCAGAAGAGTAAGCAAACTGCAAGATTTTTGCTTTCAGTTTCGTACCGCATGCTGTGCTGATACAACTAAAGGCGTAACTAGAGTTAGCTGAGACCCTGGGCATTGCCCAATGGCCAAGTACCAGCAATGAGCAATGGTAAAATATAAAATATTGCATGGAGATTACATGCGTTTTTGGTAGTCAGCAACAAAAAGATGTGATCAATTTAATAGCATTGATTGACATCCTTTAACGCAGCGATACGAGTTTCGTTGAAAAGTGAAACAAAGAAGCTCTGCAAATCTTAACTCTACTTACCACATTGAGTGTAACTTTATTTAGGTAGGCTTATAAAAAGGATTGATGACCCAAAGCATTTGCTACCAGATACTGCGAAAATCAGAGCCAGAAAGATATCAATCATACAAAAACGTCTGTGGTGGCTCACGTTCAAGAATTTCTTTGGCATAGCATATGTCATCATAATAGGCCCAAAAAATGACTGTAATGGTGTGATGCGTGGCCCATATCTGAGTCGGGGAGGTAAAGGTCACCGCACTCCGGAAAATTGTTCGTACTCCTAGCAAAATTCGAAGTCTTATTCTGACATTGTACTGTAACCCAAAGTCCGTGTAACTGCGTATAAGTTGCGCGTACAGGAATGGAGCCCAGACAATGGAGCAAAAAATGTGTCCAAAAAGACAATCGCCTGCCTATCTTTTATAATGTAAAAACGTTTGAAAGTGTTAGAAAAAAGGTCATAACTTTAGTTATGCTCGTTTGATTTAAAAAATTTCAACTGCATCGTAAAGCTCTTGATTTTAGCTATCGTTTAAAACAAATTTTAAGAAAATTGATGGTGTTTTAAGCACTCTACATGGTTAATAATTTGGACACACTTAGTAATTTATGAAGCAATTTTTATGCTAGCAGCATTTCTTGCTAAAGCGCTAGCAGCATTTTTCGCTATTTTAAAAGCTTTTTCCGCAAAAATTTATTACATACTAATTGCGTTGCGTTTGATGTTTGGAGTTTGTTACTAGAGTAAAAGTTGAATTATGAAATTTTGAACTAATAGCGCAGATTTGCAAAAAGTAAAAATTATTGTTTGATTTAAATTAAATAGGTTCAATTACAAAAATTTGAACTTCAATATGAAAGTAGCCTAGCTATTGATCGTAGTTTTCCAAGCCTTTAAAGATTTGTTGCAAGAAAATGATTGAGTAAATTGTTTTAAACCTCATGTAAACGTAGGCTTCGCTGTTCGTGCATAGATTTAGGTTTTTACAATCATGGTAGATTGGAGTGAGGTTGTTAACTTCTGTCATGTTTCGCCCTTGGACCATGTGTAAAACGAGCCTCTAGTTAATTTTATAGTGGCACACAATATTCGATTTTAAAAGCCCAGGGTTTGAAAATCAAGAAGCTGTGGCATGAAACGACGTAGACCTGTGGTAATGCATGTGAAACAGTGAAATCAAAAAAGTAAAATAGATAACGGTATATTTTTCCCGCTCGAACTTTGCTTATTGAATTTTTAGTTTAACAAATGGTCCGAATCCCGAGGGTGAAGCACGACAGAAGTTAACAACTACACTACCAATCTAACATGGTTGTAAAAATTTAGTTCTATACAGTGAAACCTTCTTTTATATGAGGTTTAAAACAATTTACGCAAATATTTTCTAGCGAAAAAGTTTTAACGGTTTGAGAAACCACAACCAATAGCCAGGCTAATTTCATAGTGAAGTTTAAATTTTTGTGATTGAACCTACTGAATTTGAATCAAATTAACTCTTTAAAAATCAACTATATTTATGTTTTAAAATGACAAGAAATGCTATTAGTTAAAAAACCGCTACAAAAACTTACATCTCTGTCCAAACTATTTGCAATGTAGAGTGCCTAAAACACAACCAATTTTTTTGAAATTTGTTTTAAACGATAGCGTAAGTCAAGAGCTTCATGATGCAGTTACAATTTTTAAAATTCAACTAGCAAAACCGAAGTTATGACCTTTTTTGTAGCACTTTCAAGCGTTTTTACATTACGAATTACGAAAGATAGGCCGGCGATTGTCTTTGTGGACACATTTTTGCTGCATTGTCGCTTAACAATGTAACGAGTGATTCGCTCAACTTATACGTAAGTTATACGGACTTTGCTGTAACCTAGTTTTTTTTTTTTTTTTGGCCATTTGTTGGTCATTGACCGAATATTTTGGGCAATGACCAAATTTTTTTCGGTCACAATGACCGAAAGAAATTTGCAATTATTTTAGTTTTACAGTTGCTCTTTTCTTCTGGTGTTAGTAGTAGCTATTATACAGGTGATTAATAACATAAAAGTGTCTTTAATACGTTGCTCAGTTCCCAACATAACTCATTATTTGTTTGTACCGCATACCATCCTTTCGAATTTTCCATTTTAGCGGTCATACGTATCTTGTTTCAAGACTTCAATAAATTTCATAGCTCATGAAAGTGTTGAAAATGTGTCTTTTTAGGCTGTCACCTGCATAGAATATGACTGAAAAAAAAAACAACATCGAATTGACTGAAAAAAATGGTGCAAGCGTAGCTAAAATCGGTCAAATGACCGAAACAAAATTTTGAAAAAAGCAGACTGGCACCTGTTTCACCCCCTCCCTAATCAAAGCTTCTGTAGTTGTGACTTGCAACAAACAACAATGTAAAAACTCAAGAAAAAAATTGCTATTATAATACGTATGGATTATGATGTAATTTGTAAAGGGTCTTCCCCAACACTATCGTTTATTAGCTCAGTTGCTAAGCGTACAGGTATCATTGCGGGAGGCCTGGGGTTCAATTCCCAGACCGGTCAAATCGGCACAGTGTCGCCACCGCAGTGACGTCTCTCCGGAGCTGTGTAGCCCAGGCGCTAAGCCGCGGAGATGGACCCCGCCACTCGTTTCACGCTTCTGCGTATTAATGCGAGTTTAATGAAGATTTGATTTTGTTTTTAATTGACTATTCGCTTGGTTCAAACAAAAGTCTCCTAAAGTGAGTTCCAAAGAAACTGAAAAGCAAAGAAAGTACCAAAACTTCACAAATATTGCCATATTTTATATATTTGATGGCAAAATTGTTTCGTAGGCTTATATTGAAAATTTTAAAGTTTATCAAAACAAAAGAATTAAGCGTAAATTAGCGCAAAATAGCTTTAACTACATATCTTGGCTTAAAGGTATTACGAACTCCTGGAAAAAAGCCCTGGGCATTTTAAAAAAGACCCTGGGCATTCGCACCCCAAAAAACGCCTAGTTACGCCACTGGGATGACAGCTGAATCTATGTTCGCGAAACGTCTTGTTTACCGTGGCTTTATTTTTCTTTCTTGCGCTCTTTTCGAACTTATTTATTGTATTTTGAGGTTTAAATTTGCTTGGTTTCCATTTTTTAATTCTGTTCTGGACTTCTGACCAAATTCGGGATTGCAACCCACCGGCAGACCTTTTACAATTTGATGCACACGCTATAGGCTAGTTCAAAAACCAATTTGAATGAATAGCTAAAGTTATTTAAACGCTTTCTAACGGTGAGGGATCGTCAGTAATGTACTCTGTATATAGGCTTCTTACATTTTTATTAGAAAATGTTGCAGAAATAAACAGTCTATGCCAGAAAATAGAAAAACTAAAGTTCAGAGTTAAGACGAGCCATGTTAATTCTGTGTTCGACAGACTGCTACATAAGACCATTTGGGCTAAGGCACTTTCAAAATGTACTCAAGTTTTTGGGCTTTTCTGTCGTGCAGCACTAACAGTTTCGTTTACTAGCTTGTGGTGCTTACGAATTTCAGAGCCGGTACTTTGTTGCATTTGTATTCGACAAGATTGTTTTGAATGTCGCCAATGGCTCGCCACCGCTGCGATGTTTCTTCCAAATTGTGGCTGTGTTGCCGGGCGCTATGCCGCGGAGATGCGCCGCGCCACTCGTTATAGGCCTACGCTTCTGCGTAATACCGAGAATTCAGCAGGAATTTGACTTTTTCATATACTTCGGTGTTACAGATTGATTTTACTTGTATCGAGCGATAGTTATGCTTGCATTTTGCATGAATTTGTTGTGGTTTGCTGTTGTATTTGGTACGACAGCCGCAAGCCCAAATGATGAACAGGTTTGTGTTTCGCTCCCCCGTGGCCCCCCTGGACCTGAAGGGCCAAAGGGAGATCCCGGTGATGTTGCGGAGTGCTCATGCAACGAAGCAGTTTTAACAGAAGCACTTCACTCCCAGAAACGTAAGCTTTTTGTTGTTCATCTTTATGATGCAATATTTGTTTCTAGCCGATCCAAGGGGCGAAGGAGGGATCATCTAAAAACTAAGGGAGGGGGCTTCATCCGATTGTCAACCGGTTCTATTACAAACGTTATATTATCAGCCGGTTCTGTGTCAACTAATGGTACGAGCATAAACCACAATGCTGGCCGGTTCCTTAATCTAATAAAATTTTGTGAGACGGTTCTATAGCATAGTACCACCAGTGCGAACTGGCTGTATCCCGTCACTGGCTTCAGCCCCTAAGTGTTGTGGTAGGCCTACTTTGAGAGTTCCTGGTACAAAAATCTTTTAAATAAGCACTTTGGTCGTTCTTAGCCAAATGCCCTAAAATCCTGGTTGCGTTTCAGCTTAGGAACACAATTTATGGAACTTTCGAATAATTTAATTACAAAAGTAAGAGCCAGTAATATTTGAAACATTAAAAATTTTAGAGACGTTTCCATTTATACTGAATTTCAGAAGTTTCAAAGATTACTGACTTTTATTTTTGCAGGTAAAACTTTTTAGCTTAATTACTAGGGATGTGCCTCAAGGAAAATTACTCGGACTCGCCGAGTAACGAGTATTCACGACATTACTCGGCCGAGTCCGAATCCGAGTATCTACGACGTCAAAATATGAACTCAAAATTAGGTGAAGAGCAAAAAAAAAAGGTCATCACGTTCGTAGAGGCCCTAATTTCGACTCAAATTCGAATAGGCCTACGAAGCAAAAAAAAGGTCAAAATGATAATGGTGTAATACTCGGCCGAGTATCAATTAATACTCGGACTCGGCCGAGTCTGAGTAATGCCTTATTACTCGGCCGAGTGCTCGGACTCGATTCGGCACATCCCTATTAATTACATCACTTTGCATAATATGCACCTTTGAAGTGTGATGTACATCTGCTTGCATGATTTGGCGGCCAAGAAACAGAGCTACAAAGAAGGAAATACTTAAGCGATGGTGAGTTATGATCACAATGCTGTATCCATTTTTGAAGTTTTCGATGCGATTCCGTTGAGAATTGAACCTAGTCCCTTAGGTTCATCAAAAGTGGACAAGAGTACAAGATAAGTTTTGTTTAGACGTTTTGCTGCTTTTTTTTAGAAACGATTCTGAAATTGACTGAAGCTATTGAAGATCTTCAAGCTCAAAGTAAAGCAAAATATTTCATTCATAGAGTTGCGTTAGATGAAAGTAAAATCAAACCTTAATTATTTATAGGTTACTCTTGGTATCACCCCAAAGCGCGTAACCAGTGGGGGCATCTCCGCGGCTTTGCACCTGGGCCACACAGCTCCTACGAAACGTCTCAGCTGCAGCGACACTGTCTCCAATCCAAAAATCGAACCCCAAACCTTCCGTGCAAATAACGATGCCTTTAACTTTTTCAATTCAGCTTTAACCAAAGCAAAATGAAAACATGTAATTATCTTTCATTTTATCAGGCCGCTTGTTGAAAATAAGTGGAAACAATACGGAAAACATCACGATCGATTATCAGGAAATTAAAAAAGTGGTAACCCAGGAATGGAAGAAAAGTATGTATATGCTAAGGACCCCATATAGATACGCACGTATATGCTAAGGATGCTATAATACGTACATGATTTGAGGACACTTGACATAAGGATAATATAAAACAGGTATATATTTTCACGTTTTCATCCGTACCTGCGTTCAATCAATCAATCAATGCTTTTGTATTTTTGAAAATGCAAATATTACCATAAAGCGACAGCGTCTGAGAGAGTAAGCTCACAAAAAGGAAGACACAACCCAAGGGAAAAACCGTTAACTCATGCGAAAGAAAAGGAAAACGCGAGAAAAAAAAGTAATGACAACGAACGCACGGCCATGACACCAGGAAAAAAAACAAAGTTTTCATGCGAATTTGCACGTACGCTACAAAACCTAAGCGCAAAATTAAAACTGGGATTAGGGACTAATTTCATAGCGTTAAAAAAACGAAAGCTCGAATACTATAGAGCGGGATAACGCTGTTTCGAGCTATTAGCCCTTATCAGCCGTGATGACATCCCATTTACCAAGCTAGGGAGCACATACAGTCATTTTACCAGTTTGGTTCGATTAGGTTAAATCGAAATTCGTCTAAATATGAGCTGATGGTTTTGTACGGAATACAATAACTATAAAATTACATGAAGCAGGTTTTACTCTCTTTGTAGCGTTGGCGGATCCAGGGGAAGGCGGGCAAGGGCGTTAAAACCTTTTAAAAGTTTGTCTAGACTTGCTAAGAAATTGGTGTTTTAATACTTCTAAACTTGCAAAAACCACAAGACAATAGTTTCTTTGATTTTATTTTTTCACCCCCCTCTTTTAATAGTATCGTGAATCCGCCCCTGATTAGTGATTTAATCACAACACGTCCGAATGCTTTTCTACAAATTAATGGTTAATTCTAAAACTAGAGTTTTTGCAGAGAACAACTGCCCGATCGGTCTCTCAGATAATCTTATTCTGAATGCAAATATCACATCATCTTCTGTCTTCAACAACGATTCATTGAACTACGGAGCTCATTTAGCTCGACTGAACAATCAACCAGAGGATCACGATATCGGTGCTTGGCGATCGAAACAAGGTAATACTTCCTTCTAGCGGCATTGACCCTTTTTTTTTGACGCACCCTAAAGTTAAAACATTTTCGTAAAACACAGCGGTATTTTCAATCTACAGCTTATTGCAATTCGGGTCTAGTATACTGTACTGTCTGCCGCTATTATGGACAGTTGCGATTGTTCGTATCGATAAGTAATATCACCCTCTAATTCTCCCTGAATTGCACACTGTCTTCGCTCGTGCTCCCTTTGTTCAAATAGAATGTTAAGTTTTATTACTTTACATACATTTAGAACTTGTTGCTTCAGAGGCAGACGCTCTATTCATTGGCTTTTATTTTAGATACCAGCTGGACTCGTACAAACTAGTAGACATAAAATAATTTTCAGTAGATCAACGAAGCGCGATCCTTTTTTTTGTAAAGAGGTCAACGCTTTTGCTTCTATAGCGTTTCAATTGAAGGTAAGACACTTTAGACAATAATTTATATTCGCTTCGACAATACAAATTAGTAGTAAGTAATTGCATATTGAATCCCAATAACAAAGTTTTTGGTTTATCGTCAGTTCACTTCTCTGAGAGTGAATTATTGTTCATCCATCAACAATGGACTAAAGGGCGGCTGCTGACTGGTAGAGCGAAAGGACTAACTCGCCGTCTCCGTGCGGTCTAAACTTCTATTTTATTGCTTTGTTCCTGTTCATTTTCCTTTTTTTACGACCGAAAATATATTCTAATGAATGAATGAAAAAATATTAACATTTTAGATTTGTCATATATATGCTCTACTCAGCCTGCACAATCCTCCATCTTGTTCCAAGAAGTTTTAGCTCAGCATTGAATTGCAGGCTGCCGAGGTTTCAACTAACCAAACAGTTAATAACGTTGACCTCTTTACAAAAAGAAGATTGCGCTTCATTGATATTTTAGTCCTTTCCGCATGGAAATAATTTTTGTTTTGTTTTTCAGTGTCTCCTATTAGAGAAATAGGCTGTGGTGACTCTTTCTACTCACGGCATAATTCAGGATACGGTAGGTATTTGAGTGGAAGTTTTACCAAAGTTTTTTCGAGTGCGGAGCAGGCCCAGTTAGTCCGCTGCCCAAGAAGGTGCTTTCAATATGACCGCGGAAATAAGGACACTTAAAATTTACTTACGAGGAAGAACAACTGACTGCATTTTGTAGTCACAGTTTGCAAACGGTGTTTGAGTCATGCTTTGGTTTTTGGGATGCCTATGTACTCAAACTTTTACAACATTGCGGTTTGTTACTTGGCGTTTTCAATACTAGGCTATGGGCTTGGAGTGGGGCGCAGAGGATACTGGGGCACTCTCGTCCTTGCAAAAACTAGGCCTTTTGCGAGTAAGAAGTGTTTGCACCTTGCCACGACTATACGGATACAGCTGCAAATTTGTCAGCCCGCTTTGTTTCATCACGTGTGCGCCAGTTATCCAACCGAAGGCATCGCAACAAAAGTTTGAGGCGATTCAATGGCATTACACTACGATAGAAGGGACTGCTGTCACCGGGATTCCATAAGTCAAGAAATTGTCTTATCATGCCCGCTCTCGAAACAATAGCTATACCAGCTTTTAACTTTTCCATTGAAAATGTGTTTGTTGAATAGCGTGCCTCAAGGTTTCTTCGTATTTCCCGTACTTTCCCATTGTTGTGTACGCAATATTTCCTTACTCACTGATCAAACATTCAAAGTTTTCTTTCTTACTATGAGGGCTAACAAGCTCTTGAATTGTCTATTACCTCATTTCTAAGACGTCTTTTTGTTGGGATAGGACGATATGTATACGAAGTGCCACCTGGACTTAAAATCTTATCATTGCCTTGATGCATTTTTGCCTTACTGTCCAGTGTCCACAAGGTTTTCATCATTATCTGAACCAGTGTGGTCCAAACCCTGGCCCGCGGTCAACTTTTATGCGGCCCTCGAACACTTTAACCTTCGTTGCTTGTTTTGTATCCAGCAAGGCTTATAAATTTCCTCGTTCGCATTAATAACAAGATTTTTTCAAGAAGCGAGAAATTTGCAAGCTTAGAATAATAACGAGAATGTTTCATAGTACGCTTGAACGCATCATTTTGAAGTAGTAATGCATCTGATGCACGTCACAATAAGACTTTTATGACGTAATAATGCAGGTTATATGTAACATCTCGCATACTTTCATGTGGGCCTTTTCAAAACGATCTGCAGCGAGATGTGCAGCGTAAAAGTTACCTAATTTAGTGAGTAGTACTAACTTTTAGAATAAAATGAGTGCCAAAAGAAAAGTGCCGAGGCAAATAGAGAGTCCAATATGAACGGGGAGGACAGATAGGGGAGACCGGGGCTAGTTGTTACAGGGGCACATTGTTACCACAGCCCTCACTCCTAGAGATCAAAATAAATTAATTTTTCTGGTGTTATTAATTCTACTGCTGCTAGACTACTATTAGGCAAAACAATTTTCGCGAAATCCAAGAAAACGCAAAGTTATTCAAAAAAGGTTATTTTGGAGTACCCTAAGAAAAATTTTGCAGAAAGTGTTTAGGAAAGAAGCTAATTTAAAGCTCAGAAACCTGCAACTCAAAACCCAAACGCAGAAAACTAAGTTTTTCAAAAAGCATCAAATAATTTTTTTTTTTAAGGAACATCACATAATTAACTCTGTTGTGATATTCATCCGCTTCAAAGAGTTAGTGAGTTAAAAAGAAGGATTTTTTTGTTTCTGTTCGGTCTGTAACAACTTGCTCCAAACGCCGGGGTAAGTTGTTACACTTGATGTGTATTAAAAATCAGCTGTCAGTCCTATGTTTCAAAGGTTATTACCAATATTTTTATTCTTTAGTAAGTACATAAGATGGTTAAAATTTTGTGTAAATTTTGACTTTCTAGCTTTAATACAGAGTGTGCTGAGGGCGTAATTGTGTATTTTGTAACAACTAGCCCCGGTCTCCCCTATTTCTTCGTCAATAATAATGGTTAACCACAATGTTTGGTGTGTCTTCAAGTAATATCTGTTCCCAAAGAATTGAATGTTCAGCGACGTTACAAAACGCTACATGGAAAAAATACAGTCAGTACCATGGAACTTCTAGGGAAGCAATATTAAAAGAATTAAAGAGTAACTAAGAATAATTAAAGACAAACTAAAGAGAAACTATTTTAAGCAAACAGGTATGTCGAAAAGCTTTGTCAAGTGTGATTCAGTTGCACATCTGACAGCTTTATACGACGTAGCGCTAACGTCAATTTTCAAGACTTAAACAAGCATGAAACGTAAGACATTCAGCAAAGCAAGCCAATGGTAGAGTAACAATCTCTCCGCCTATGATTAAAATCTAGATTTTATCTTAGCGGCCCGCGAAGCTTTTTCAAACCTTAATGCGGCCCTTAATGCTCTTAGTCTTGGACCACACTGATCTGAACTATCACTTCCTCTTTCGACAAACTGTCAGTATTGAAGCATTTCGGGGTAGAATAATCAATATCACTTTCATCATCAGCAGCTGCAATATCTTCTTCCTCATCCACTGGTGGTTCCAAGGAAGTGTCTTCATTTTCAATCAATTGTAATAGTTCATCATCAGCAGCTGCAATATCTTCTTCCTCATCCACTGGTGGTTCCAAGGAAGTGTCTTCATTTTCAATCAATTGTTATAATTCATCATCAGCAGACGCAATATATTTTCCTCATCCACTGGTGATTCCAGTGAAGTATCTTCATTTTCAATCAATTCTTCTTCGTTCTCATCACTATCATTGCACACATCATCTGTGATATCAAGCTGCGCGCAAGCTCCACGAAAAGTTAGCAGTTTGTCCATACGTTACAGGTGTACCGCTAGCCAGTTTATAACGTTGTAGCCTTCTACTCTAAATAAGGGGTACTGAATTCGATTCATATGAAATTCTCACATGGAAAATGATTTCGACATGACCATCTGCTGAAAGCCTGAAATCATGGTCACGAGACGAAGGCCAGATTTAGTTACTGGGTAGCTACTTCCACCTGCGGCAATTCTGCAATACTTAGGCCTGCGGCAATTCTGCAATACATTGGAAATTTCTTTTGCGTGAAACGAAAAACCTATTATGATTGAGCTGTAAGTATTTGTCTCACCAGGTATGCTTCGATACTGACAGCAAAACCTGGTTCAATTATCTGATCTGCGTTTCCATAACGTCTGACCTAGTAACACGCTTTTATTGCGTGACCTCGTACTTGTGTAATAACAGTTTGAACTCACAGTTGCTGCCCAGTAAAAGCATATTGCCTCATTTTCAATGAGAAAAAGAATAACTACATTTTGTGTTCTTCAACGTAACTTTTTGAAATTACTCAAAAACTACTGAACCGCAAAAAATATTATTTTTTAAACACAAGAAGCAACTTAAAAACCCTTCATCATAGTTGGAGGGCACCTGCACAACTGCTAAACGCCTTTGGCAGCCGCAAAGATTCAATTTCGCGATGACTACAAAATGTAGCGAAGTATCCAGGGCTTCGGAGCAGCCATAAATCTGATGCTGTTCCGGCTCCAGCTCCAGAGCACTCTTCTATAAAAATGTTGCTCCAGCTCCGGCTCCGGAGCTTTTTCTACTGCGGCTCCAGTTGAAGTGCTGTGCATTTAAAATAGAGGTTTACATGCATTTAAACGATGTATGACTTTTTAACATTTATCACTGCAAAACGAAACGCAGAACAATCAACGAAAAGAAAGTGTTTATTGCAAAACAGACTTGAGTAAAATGCTCATAAAAACTGAATACAAATGCAATACCACATAAAAAAGAAATATAATCCAAATCCAAAATACATAAGTTTGGATAAACGTCACAATCAGCAAAAAGATGCTAGTAGTGATTTACTGATTACTGAGTGTATGTAGTCACATACAGAAACAAATTAGCCTACTGCGCTACATTATTTTCGTAAGTACAAGTTGTCGCCTAGTACCTACATTAACACGATATTTAGTGAATATTGTTGAATAATTTTGTCAAATTGCAATGCACTCGCGGACCCCTAGTTGGGAAGCACTGGCCTAAACAAACAGCTTCAACAAACACATGGACAAGATATAAAAGGTGGCGCAGGAGAGAAAATCTTCACTATCGAAAAGGGGTGGTGTTGAAGTTTGTGAAATAAGCCAAAAAAAGAAGTTTGTTGAAGTGGCTGAATGTCACTTTGCTATAATTTACTGGATAATCTAGAATTAAATCTAGCAGTAGCATCTCAGATGTTGACATGGAGCTGGAGCTAGCTTTGAAAAAAGTTGCTCCGGTTCTAGCTCCTTCTAAATTTTAAATAGAGCTCCGGCTCCTGCTCCGAAGCCCTCCAAGTATCCCTGTAAGGGTTTTAAAGAAATAAGCTGTAATGATTCTTTCTATTTACGGTATAATTCAGGATACAATAGATATTCGAGTGGTAGTTTTACCAATGTTTTTTCGAGTACGGAGCTGGTCCAGTTAGTCCGCTGTCCAAGAGGATGCTTTCAATCTGGCTACGCAAATGATTTTGTCGCTGGATCTTCTGTGTACACTGACACTTCTTCTGTGTGCCCTGCTGCCATACATTATGGTGCCTTAACAGGTATAATATTTTAATTGATTGAACCAAAGCTTTATACACCGCAGTGTCATTGTAAACTGCATCACCACGCTTTAAAAGAGTTGCCAGCTACCTGCTACCACTCAAAAATGCAGAAAGCCCGTTAAGTGCCTTTTCCCACTGCACAAGAAGCAGGCTTAACTTGCCGGCTTGTTCTCCATACTGTGCCTTTAATACTGAGCGTCAAGCAGGGAAGCTGTAAATATCTAAATACCACTTTTACGGTCATTGGTTTGATTGACCAGACTCGGAATTGCAACAGCAATTGCATTTCCGTTGGTCGACCTAAAGGTAAAGGTACGGGACAGCGGGTGCAAGCACACATTGTTTAGGCCATTTTCAATTGTCGGCCCATTACAATTTTCAATCATGAATGATTGAACGCTGTTAAGGGGCATACATGACGAACTACACATACACAAAACCCTTCGCACTTCCGCTAGTGCCGAGCGCCTGGCGCGAAAGCTGCGAATACTATTTTTGAAGTCTTTAGTATGACCCGACTGGGAATAAAACCCCAGTCTACCGGCTACTAAGTGGACGCTCTTAACCAATACACCAAGCGCCGGTATCGCGTGATGATAAAAAAAACTCATCATACTCGCAGTACCGGTATTACGCCGAAGCGCGTAACTAGTGGTGAAGACCATCCCACGGCTTAACAGACCTTTTTCCGGCGCCGCTAGTGGCGAAAATTTGTTGCTACGGTGGACAAGCTATCAGACTTCGCACAGTGAAAAGCATAGCTTTTATGAGACGTTGGTTGGAAAATTGCTGCAGAGAGGTTAATTGAACATATCTACATGATATTTCAATTGTGCACATCTAGTTAGTGCAAGCATAGGATGAAGAGCAGATGATTAGTTGGAATTTGCTAGAAAACATTTTAAGCTTAGGGCTTAGGCTATGGTGTATTTCGTAGCCCAACGACCAACCGGTGCAAATCTGTACGAGGCTGTGCTTTAGTATGTATTGCAGCTGTACAGTACAATACTGATTGTGATATCAGCTATGCTATAGCCTAGATGAAATACTTTTCCTGTACTGTCCTAATAGCAAACTAGCGTTCAGTCAATGCTGAGTTTGACTGCAACAAAATTATGAACTGCCTACCGGTACCTCATACTCTCAGAACCCTGGCTATAGATTAGATTTTAACTTCGAAGTGGATAAGGTTACTTGATCGTAACATTTGAACATTTGTCTCTTTGCTTTATTGTCACTCTGGTACAACTGGGGAGAACGTGAAGGGATAATAAAATAAACCAAAGTGACAAATACTACGGTCATGT
The DNA here is from genome assembly GCA_964006365.1 of Trididemnum miniatum. Classification (NCBI taxonomy): domain Eukaryota; kingdom Metazoa; phylum Chordata; class Ascidiacea; order Aplousobranchia; family Didemnidae; genus Trididemnum; species Trididemnum miniatum. Next base: position 3,897,488 of record OZ023250.1, read on the forward strand.
AACCTTAGCCAATGCCTTTTAACTTAAGCTATGGCACGCCGATCATCACAGAAAAATAAAATGAAACTGGTAGGATATGGGCTGAGCTAGGCCTGCAAACCATATTATGCTGCTAACCTGTAAACTTCATCTACAGTGCTTACGGTAGGCCTACTTCAGTTTTTGTATCATCCATTATCAAAGCCATAGCTTTGCCAAAAACTTTGGTTTATTTGTCACGCATTGACTACACGTTAGTTTGCAATTAGGAGAGTCCAGAGGAAAATATTTCATCTAGGCTATAATATAAGCTGATATTACAACCAGTGTTGTACAGCTGCAGTACATACACAAAGTACAGCCTCGTACAGGTTTGCAGCAGTTGGTCCTATGAAACCCACTAGTCTAGGCCTTAAGCTTAAAATATTTTCTAGCAAATTCCAACTAATCGTCCTCTCTTCACCCTATGCTTGCACTAATCGATGTGCACAATTGAAGTACCAAGCAGATATCTTAAATTAATCTTTCTGCTGCAATTTTCCAACCAACGTACCATAAAAGTTATGCTTTTCACTAAGCGAAGTCTGATAGCTTGTCCACCGTAGCAACAAATTTTCGCCGTTAGGGGCGCCGGAAAAAGGTCCATTCCAGGGCAACATAGCTGAAAGCTCGAGGAAACATCGTTGCGTTGGCGACACCGTGTCTGGTTTGACCGCGCCGTAAATCGAAACCCAAATTTCCCTCACCGATAACGATGTTTTTAACTGCTACGCCTTTGCTTCTAACACTGCGCTTTCTCATCTTTCAACTAAAGGTTTGTTTACACTAAATGCGATTTCAGTCCGATTTGCTGTCGTACGAAGTTTCGTCAGATTTTTGACGTAAGCAGTTGACGAAAATATCTTTTACACAATTCAAACCCAAACAGTTTTGCTGCCTACCGGTTGTTTTGCAAAGTCCCTAACGATTGTATTCTAGATGCCGCGGATAGTGACGTGGCTTTACGTCATAACATCTAACAGTTTCGTAGCCTACGTTACTGTACGTACGAAAAATTTCATCGTATTCTGTGTAAACACACCTTTATTCTACCCTTGCAGATATCGGACCATACTGCTAACATTACGAGCAGTAGCATAATTAGGGTTAGGGATTTTGCCATGCCCATGTCCCCTTTCAACTTCGCCATTTTAGTAAAAAAAGAACTGATGTTAGTAAGTGAAAATATGCCAAACGCTTTTGATGACTTTGGTATTTATTCCCTCTATCTGTAAATTCTCGCTTTGGTGGTTTACCCCCTTTCTATGATTTTCCGCTACAGCACTGATGAAGAATTTTTCTTTTTTTCAGATGAAGGAGGAGTAACTACTGTTCATCGGACTCCACGCAAGTATTATCCAGGATCGACCCGGCATCGCATCAGCAGTTCATCGTATACTTCTGAAAGAGGAAGTTTTACTTTTGGACCAAGTAGATTATCCTATTACCAAAAATAACCTAAGCGAAAAACTTACAAGCGTCGCAGCGGTGGCAAGCCATTGGCAAAACTGTGTCTGCCTTAACCTGCCCGAGAATCGAATCCAAGATCTCTCGCACCGATAGTAATGTGATTAACAACGGATCTAACCGTCCTGTCAGCGGCCTGATCTATTTCTAGCTTTTTAAGTTTTCGGTTGCAGATTCCTAAATTTTTTTCCAGATTGAAACAGCTCGTCTTTCTACGTTGAAAAAGGTTTTTACGTGGAAAATTTTCCTTGTGCTTAAAGATATTTCAATTTAAGGGTGAAGTAGGCTTATTGAGCAGGGAAAATAGCTTCAGGGGGAAAAATAAAGCCCCAGTAGTTCGTAAAACTGGTCGTTTCGACAAGGGGGCGGATTCATACAATGAGAGGCTCTAGGGGCCTGTTTTGATTTTACGTTTGCCGCTGATGATCAATGATCTCCAGTCTGCAAAAAAAGGTGTTCAATAATTTCCAGTCTTCGTGGTCAATCTCAAAAAAAAGGTCTTTCCGTAATCGTGTCAAGCCATTTTGATCGTGACGGGGCCGCTTATTTCTCCGAGGCCCGTTCTGTCACCATCAGCAGTGTCAACCGTAAGTTGTCGTCAGCAGTGTAACCTTATCAATTTTTGCTAGATCTTGGACTTCAATGGATTCAAGTAGATTTAGGAACGCCGATTTTGATAACTGGTGTGATCACACAAGGGCGTCCAACCAGCGAAGAAGAATGGGTGGAGACATTTAAAATTCAATATGGAAACACTGAAACTAATCTAACAACAATAAAGGACAAAAACGGAACGGACATTGTGAGTTTTGTTGAAGTTTATTTTTGTGGTGTTTTACTGGCTACCAGCAATTCTTACGTTATATAAATTTCTTGAAGAGCTATTCGAAATTGCCTTATGTTATAATTCATATTTACCCTGCCCACGTGCCCCGAGCTTTCTGCATCGTAGTCAATTTTTTGATGCCATAACTAAAACAAGTGATACAGGAAGCTCGTGGGCCTTTGGGACCACTTACACTGGAGTGTGGACAGGATATATGCTTCCTTGCCTTGTACTTGGTTGAGTATTCTATCTTGGTCACCTGTCCTTGTCATTGCCCACAGCTCATGACATGTAAGTTAAAGAGCGTTGGTAAGAGTGAACATTTTTTTTTGTTTGGTGATTCTTACGTACTACAAGCAAAAAGTTTTTGATAGTCGTAAAGCCGATTTCCAGAATACTAACTGCATGACGATATGCTTCTCCGTCAAGATTTAACAGTGTCTCATCAGTAGCTATCAATTATGTCAATGAGTAGTCATTGTAATTGCAGCAGCTCATCATTGCCGGAAGCGTGGCGCAGCGGTTAGGAGTGCAGTTTGTATGACGACATTGATAGCAAGGTTGATGTTGATGGTTCAACTCCTACCCTAGCGTCGTTGTTGCGTTCATGGATAAGATGCTTCGCGATAATTATTCCTGCTCGGTGGAATCTAACAAGCAGCAAATTAAAGAAGCCGGAAGCGAAAGTCGGAAACAAACGCAAATCCTAAGCGAGTCTGGATTCGTCGCATTGCGCCTCCGTCGCTTTCTCAAAACAGGAGGATTGAAAATGAACAAATTGAAATCATGTAAATTTCTAATTTTTAGACATTCATTGGAAACAAGGATCGGACGAATCACGTGACTAACATGTTTCTGGAGCCAATCACAGCTCGTTTTATCCGCCTCGTGGTGTACACGTGGCACAACAACATTGCCTTAAGAATGGAATATTTGGGTTGCTAAAAACTTACTTCAACACAGAAAGGCTGTACTGTAAAAAGTGACATTGGAAAAATTTTGAGGGATGTGTAAAATTTGAAATCATTTGTAAATAAAAACTATCTTGAAAAATTTTGGGGTTAGTAACTCTCTGACCGCTCCTTTTTTACAATACTCAGTGGTTGTTGATTGCATACGTAAACAAACTCTGGCGTCTCCATCCTTTGGAAGGAATGGAAAATGACCGTTGTCAACAGGGACGTGTTTAGGAAGGAAGGCATTATGCCATGCTACCGTTTTGATTTTGCATTTTAGTAAAATAAAGAACAAATGTTGCAAAGTGAATGATATATACCAGACTATTGATGCTTCTGCACTTCATAGCTACCCTTTCAAAACTTTCTCGCGACGCCGCAGATTGTCAATATTATTTGAAGCTAACTTAACACAGAAAGAGTAAAATAAAACAGAGCACTTCTGTCACGTGTTCAACTAAATTTTCCAAAACTGACTATAGTAATTATGCGAATAATAAAATCAAAGGCACATTATGACATGACAATCAAGAGCGTGTACGATGACTTTATGGACACCGAGACTAAATTTTTGGGGGACTTCATGATTTTTTGCAGACCTGATTTTAACGTCAGCGGCCTTTTTTGTTTTTATTAGAGAACACAACTTACCAGGGGAGTTCTGGGATATAGCCACCCCCTCTAATCTGCCCCTGAATACAATGCTATACTTTCCCAAACTTGCAACAGATGAAACAACGCTGCCAGCAACTTACCATCGCTGTAGCGTTGTTGTCCAAAGTCGTGCTAAAATTTTTTTTTGGGGGGGGGCGGGGCTAGTTTGGGGGAGGAGCTTAGCTTTTCAACAGCTGATTTTGACGCTAGCAAAAAAACTTTCTTCAAAAGGGCAACTTAAACTTTAAAATCTTCTGTGTGACTTGCCCCTGACTTTTTGCCCCGTGGCTATGCGCCCCCATACCCCCCTCAATCCGGCTGTGGAGTTGCCAAGCGCAATTGTTAAGTAGCGGAGATGGGTTCCGCTAAGTAGTAATATGCTTCGCTTATCACACGAGTATAAAAAAACAAGCGCATCGTTGGTTGGGTTCAAAAATTGTCATTTCTGAGGCTTTTGTTTTGAAACCCATTGAAGCACCTCGTCTAACCCCGTTCCTTTTAACGCGCTAACTTCAACCAGGGTCCAACGCCTCTCATTCAACATTGCAAGCTGTAGATGAGTGCTAATGTCTTCAATGGGCATGCAGCGCTCCGTAAGGTCTCGTTTGTTGGCCAGTACACACACGAATGCGTTCTGTAGATTATCATCGCGTAGGGCGCGGTGCAATGCATCTTTAGCCTCGTCTATTCGCTGCTCATCTGTTGAATCAACCACGTAAAGAACTCCATCAATCTGAAAGAATCATCAATTAAGCCGTGGCTTCTCTAGCGTAAGAGTTAGTACTGTACGCTTTACTGAAATTGAGCTTTGCGCGGCGCATGTCATGTGCTCCGTAGAGCCGCGCAAAGCAAAAAGATATTTAATGCTTTGCTTTAATTTTTCGCGGCCTGGTGCGATTGGCAGAATGCGACTGGAAATTTTGAAAAAAACACAGATTCATTACCAAATATTTCATCAGCCTGATCCATGACTATGACTAGCAGGAGCGTATTTAGAGGGGGGTATAGTGCCATGCATCCACCCCTTTTGACTCTACTTTTTAGTAAAAAAGAACAAAACTAAAGGTGCCAAGTGACTGAAATATGCCAGACTTTTTTGATGGTTTCTGTAGCTTATGGCCAGGGGCGGATCCAAGGGGGTAGGATGAGGAGTACGCTTCCTTCCTCCAGCCTTTTTCAAAAGTGTTTTTGATGTAAACCTATACAATTTTTCCATAATTTCGAACCTCTTTGATGGCAATAAGCCTTCGGCCTTAAGCATGCATAGTCAAAAGTGTGCAAACAAAATGCATCATATTTAGCGAAGCACTCAGAATTAGGGTCAAAAAATCTAAACAAAATTTGCGTGAAAATTATTCAAAAAGCACTAAAATAGCCATTGCAGCATGTAGATTTTCAAAAATTTTCCGATAGAGCATGCCCCCGGACCCCCTAAAGCTTTTTTTGTTTCTCAATCAGCTTCAGATTTGTTCTGCCGAAAAAAATACGCTTGAAAAGAATATGGAAATTATGGCATACCCCGTTTTAAAATTTCTTGCTACGCCACTGGTGATTAGACTAAATATTTTGCACTTTCGAATGCAACGAAGCTCGGATCAGATAACTGGTTATACACCAACAGCGCAAGTAAGATTGGGCGGTTTTAGCGATAGCCTACCGGTACTGATTGAATTTGAGTTCGGAATCAAAAATAACAATTGAAGAAGTATGAATAAATCTGTTTTAGACAAGTCTTTGTATGTCTTTCTGATGTTTCAAATGCCTTTTTCCTATTGAATGAGTCTTTAAGTTTTTGTTAGGCCTAAAGACGTTGAATTAAAATATTACCTAGACAAGATCTACCTGCTCGTAGTAATGCTGCCATAGGTCTCGAATTTTGTCTTGTCCTCCTGTGTCCCAGATATTCATTTCTAAATTTTTGTAATAAACTGTTTCAAAGTTGAATCCGACTGTTGGAGTCGTGGATAAGGAGTCTTTGTACCTCAGTTTGTTCAAAACGGATGTTTTTCCGGCTAAGTCCAATCCAATGAGGATGACACTAATTTCTTTCTTTCCTTTGCAAGTATTTCCCATAGTAAAGTGGAATTCAAGCTGACAGCCGCAGTGTTACTTTAGTTTTCAATAAATTATGAGGCAAGATATGTACACATTGTTCAAACCCTCCTCAAAAGCTAAAATCCTCATCAGTTTTTACGCAATATTGTGACTCCTTATTACATCAACATCAAAATAAGCTCATTTGCAATAAACCTACATACTTATAACGTTAAACACATTAAAAAAATAAAACAGGTTTCTTCTGCAATACGAAAGGGTTGCAGTGGGTTAGAACAGCATCAGCAATCAGTTTTTCAAGCTTTTCTGTTTTACGAACATAAACATAAAATCGGCCAGTTTCGTAATGACATAGCTCTCGGTTCGGGAGGTCTTGGGGTTGATTCCCAGACAGGTCAAACGGGACGCTGTGGCCAACGGCCTGCCACCTCCGCAACGTACCTGTGTTGCTCAGGCGCTAAGCTGCGGAGATGGGCCCCCATTCGTCGTCAGCTTCGGCGTAATACCGCGAGTATAATGACGATTTGAGTTGAAACATACAGTAAAACGATGTAGCGATGTCTCAACTGGGAAGCGGCGCACTCGCGATGTGTTAACGATTGAAGTGAGACCGCTTGACTTGAGTGAGATTCTATTTGAATAAGGCTGTTTAAAGGAAAATTTAAGACCAGCATAATAGGTGATATTACAAGCGGGGCATATCCAGAAGTTTTTTAAGGAGGAGGCTACAAATCGAGAAATGGCTCATCGTGAAGTTTTGCGCGTTTACTGAAAAAGCACAGAAGGACCAATCTACAGGTATTAGCAGGTTTAGCTGAAAAAATTAATGCTTGCCTGAGTCCCCCCAATCAGCGCTCTCTCTCCTTCGGTATTCGTTCATGATTGCAGGTGTATTCGAAGGCGTGTTAAGGCGTTGGGGGACCCCCATGCTTTAGCCCCTCGAGGTTATAGTCCGTTTACCTCTTAGTCCGTCCCTAAAAGTATCATAAAATAAAGAAAAGTTAAAACACTAATGCAAAAGCGCAATTATGTAGGCTTATAGACCAATGCAGACAGTGAGCACTGTTTCAACCTTTCAGGTCTCCTCAGTGCAGTTTGTGTGACCGACATTTACTCAAGACCACATGCGCTTGAAGAGAAGGATTTTTTGCTTATACCAGTTACAAAAAGCTGCAAAAACCTTCGAGTTCATGTTACTGGTATAGTTACAAAGCAAAAGCAAAAAAATCCTTCTCAGGCATATATCGCCTTGAATAAATGTCGAACTGTTCTGATGAGACCTGGAAGATTGAATGTAATCTGCAGTTAAAGTTTCAACACGTTGCACAAAGATGAACAAAACAGCAAATTAGGAAAGGTAAATGAGCCGTATAAAAGCTGTAAGATGATTGAACTTAGTCCAGCATACTTCCTAATAGCAAGACCTCAAAGTAGCCGAGGGTAACTGCCTGCAACTAACTCATGGCGGAAGTGCACTCTAAATTAGCCCACTAAGAATAACTGCTGCGTACTAAGTCTATTTATAATGGCATAAATGGAACTGCAGCTGAGAATGAAAACACTATTGTTTTTTATAGAAATTGTACCGCAGGCCTTAGTATCAGAGCTGACTAACACAAAACCGTAGCTCTATCTTGACCAGAGCCATGGCCTGGTGGTTAACCCTAGAGTGCATGACATTTTTTGTGTCTGTTACTGCATGAAAGGGTCTGTGAGACCCCAGCGTCCGAAAACTGGGTTTTAGTATGGCTTTAGATAAACTATACGGATAACTTCGTAGTGTGAATATAGAACGTTGTATCGTCATGAATTTGTTTGATAAAGGGCGTTGCAATACTTACATGGTTGGTCAAAAAGGATATTCCAAGTCTTAAATGGTGATATAAACTGCCCAAAAGAATAGGTTTAGATGCTCGTCAGTTCTTTAATTTTTGTAGTATGTTTATTGACTCAATTTCATGTGATTCGTCCACAAAAGCTCCCACCTAAATTCTATCAGCTTTTAATGAAAAATGATTAGAAAAGACGTTTGTAAAATTAAATTAAAAGGTTGAAAAACATTAGGGTAGCTGCACAGTGAACTTAAATACAGACAAACATAGCCTTATAACACCGGAATACAATAATTATGGGATGCAAATAGCTAAAGAGGAAGAAAAGTACAGCCACAGGAAATCGAAAAACTGGACGTTTTGACAGCAGAGATTCAGCTGTCGTCATCAGCAGTGTAAGCAAAGCAGTACGTTTCTTTCAGTTTTGTACTGCTTTGCTTACATCGCAAATGATGACAGCTGAATCTGTGTCGAAACGTCCAGTTTTGAGATTTACTGTGGCTGTACTTTTCCTCTTTAGTCTTAGCCTACACCGTTTTAAATAAAATGCTCATACACCAGTGAGCAGTTTTTAGCAGAAATTGGCAGTGTTTTACGCATAACGGACATCCCTGCAGCAGTAAGCAGCCTTCGTGTTGGAATTATGATCAACGGTAGTGAACGGAAACTTGCTAACTTGCTTGAATAAAGCTCCCGGTTGTGGTCACTTCATATTGCTAGAAGTACTCATAGTTTTATAGTGCTATAGAAATGTCAAATTACGTTTTCTCAATCACCTTGCAAGGGATAGGCACGTGAAAAATCATTATCTGTTGTAACATTTCTGTCTTCTGTGACATGTCTTGTTGCATTCATTATCACGTTTTCTAAACTGCGTGGCCCGCAATCAGTTTTCTGGTCCTTCCCGGTTTATATACAGAAGTGCAAATTTATCTTGAGCATTGGGGGGAGATGATTTAGCAAAATTGATTATTTTTCTAGGCTAACTACACATCGTGTGGGTAAGTTTTCACTTCCATGAAAAATATTGGGAGATTAACTGCCGGATTATTGGAGGAGATACATCCCTCTAGGATTTTCACCCATGTTTATATAGATACGCACGAAATGTAATACTGTATGATTGAGCATCAGCTAGCGTTCCAAACTCCAAACCATGTTTAGCAGGCTTTTTATACAAATCGATATATATTGAATGTATGCATGGGCAACTGCCTGTAAATGGGTACAGCTCCTCATCAACAGTCACGAGTTGTTGTTTTCACTGGTAGGTCCGTCATTTTCTATCTGCCCTGGCTCAATATTGTATAATAGTCTAACCGATTTGGTCTTTTTTCTGCATAGAATATAGAGAAAGTTCACTTATGGCAATCGTTCCTAATTGCCCTGTTTGTATTATTTGAAACTGCTTCTCGTGGGGTGTTTCAAAATGTTTGAATAACGCAATTAGACATTGTTGTGACCAGAGCCGGCGCCAGAACAGTCGACTTGGGGGAGTTAAGCGTTTATCAAGGAGGACCCAAGTTTGAAATTAAGCACAAAAGCCACTATTTTCAATAGAGTAAGCTTGTTTATTGGGGTGGTTAGGTTCCCCTTCCCCCGCCCTTTTTAGCGCCGTCCCTGGTTGTGACAATGGCTATTCTATTTCTTGAATAAATATAGAAATCCAACAAGTTTCGTAGAAGCAGGCCCAGTTTTTTCATAAGAAATGCGTAGGGGTCTGAGAGACCCTCCTCATGCAGTAATGTAATAAGTGTAATTTTTGTTATTTCTAAAAATTGCTTTGTATCGAAATTTTATAGTCAAAAAGTTCAGCTCAAAAAAATAAAAGTCAGAAAATTTGGGATTAGTCGAGTGAAAACTGTAGGAGCTACGCAAGGCGAAACACCGTAAAGGGTCTCACAGACCCCTTCATGCACTCTAGGGTTAAGAGCGTTCGCCTTGGAAGCTGGTAGGCTGGGTTCTATTCTCAGTCGGATCAAACCAAACACTTTAAAACTGGTATCTGCTGTTACACTTGCTAAACGCTCAGCAATTAAGTGTAGCGCGGAGGATAAAATAAACAGAGAATAAAGATACGTCACTGAATTCTTGACAAAATTTAGTCCTGGCGCTAAAGGACCTTAGTAGATATAAAACGCCATAAAACCACACAACATTTCATTATTTTATTGTGGTAGCAAACCAGTCTGCTGGTTGCTGATGCGAAGATAATCGTGTAGCGGAATCGAAAAGCCAGGTTGCGTGGTGATTAAAGACAATGCTATTGGTGCCGGAGGTCTCGGGTTCGATTGCTTGGCCGGTCACATCGGACGAAGTGTCGCCTCCACCGCAATGTTTCTTCGGAGCTGTGTTGGCCAAACGCAAAACTACGGAGGTGTGCACTGCCGCTCGTTACACGCTTCGGTGTAATATGGCGAGTAGAATGTTTAATGCCGATTTGAATTTGACTTGAAGTTTGGCCAATAAACAACAGTGAAGCCTGGTTCACGCTATGTTTGCTTTATGCACTCGAACTTGTAAGCTCAGTTTTACGGCGTCAAACTGTGCTGCGTCAAATTTTCAATTATCTTCGTTTCAGCAAATGGTTTACTTGCTTTCACGAGTTATACTTGAGAGAAAAGATGGATCTGCTTTTTGGTTGAGCGCTTGAAATGTGCCAAGCGCATACTAGGCTGTAACGGTCGCACGTTTTTTACAAGTTCGCCTAATGGCCGAAACGAATTGCGTTTGATTCAAATTTCGGGTGGCCACTGACTCGGAGCATTTTTGTACAAATCGTAATTATAGAAATGATAAATCACATTTCGCACGTCAGCCCAGGGACCTAACCAGCGCCGGATTCCGACAATGAGATGCCTTGTTTTCATAATAAAGCATTTTCATAGGTCAAAAAGAGTTGGACAGTGCCTTGGTGGCTGCGCCGCTACCGTACATCCCAATTTTTGCTCAAGCAGATTGTATACGTCTTACTGTACAGCTGTGATACGTAAGATGTTCCAGGCTAAAAAAGTCAGAATCAAATGTGCAATATATTCGCGATATTACTCCGAAGCGATTGACGAGTGGTGGGGCCTATCTCCGTGGCGTGTGCTTAGAAACGCCTCAGCGGTTGCGAGCCATTGATGAAAATGCGTTCGATTTGACCACTCCAGGAATGGAAGTCTAGATCTGCGGCGCCGATAATGACGTCCTTAACCAGTAGCCGTACGCTTGCCGGCGGGTTTACTGCAGCCATGGGATATCTTATTCGACTCGCTATGATTTTCAAATCAGGCAAATAATGACAGTAGATCTACTTCATGTCATTCAGACTTCACCGAAAAACGTTGACACTTAAGAAGCGCTTACCAACAAGCGGTAAGCGGTAACGCTGCCAGGATTATAGCGCAAGGAAATGACAAGAACGTAGTCAGTGAAAAGTGTAAGCGGGGGGCAGGCCGAATTTAGAGAAGGAGCTCTATCTTGACTACGTCACTGAATGTAGCAGAGTTTCTCGTGGTCGGTGAATAGAATGATAAAACAAAAGATGCGAAATATTGTCGCAAGACGCAGGTCGCGTCGCCACCTGACGCGTATCGATAACTGCACTTTTACGATTCTAACTCTTTTTAACTCTGTTTCTCCAGCTTATTGCAGGAGACTAGAGACTGAATGTAGGATAAAATTTTGTGCTTCTCAATTTTTCTCTATCATCGTGTTTTATTGGTTCGAATTACTATAACTTCAGCCCTTCTTGTTGATTCAGATCTACTAGTACTGACTCAGGTTCTAATTAAATTATTATTGAGCGAAAAATCTAATAGTAAACTTTTTAAGAGAGACTGCGAAATCAGCTTGTGCTTTCTAGGCAGCAGCCGGCTTCGACCGTGAATTGAATCCGTCACGTAATATCTGTAACTTGCTCGTGGTACCACCTAGTAAACTTCTGCCTAAAACTACGCAATTTATCAAAGTGTTTAGTTAGGCCAGCAAAATTATCTCGTTTCACCACTACGTTGCAAAGTATATTTCCTCTTTCCATTCCAACTTTGTGGCTTAGCTGCTCTGAGCGAGGTCACAGACTCTGCATTGTTATAGAAACGAAGCGATATGCTTCCGGCTTTACCTACGCAATTTGTAGGTATATTCATAGAGCAGAGATGTAAACGTTTTATGACAATGACGCAATATTACTTTCATTATCATGGCAACTTTTGCATTATCATTCAATGTTTTAACAAATAACGCCTGAAAGACAGTTAAGGTAGAGGTCAAAGACATCGCTCTCGACTCGGTAAGTTTGGGATTCGATTGCCGGGCCGGTCAAATTGACACAGTCGGTAAATTTGACCGGTCCGGCAATCGAACCCCAAACCTTCGCACCAGTAGTAATGTCTTTAACCACTAAACCGACGCTTGGTGTATTGGTTAAGAGCGTCCACTTAGTAGCCGGTAGACTGGGGTTTTATTCCCAGTCGGGTCATACTAAAGACTTTAACAATAGTATTCGCAGCTTTCGCACCAGGCGTTCGGCACAAGCGGAAATGCGAAGGGTTTTGTGTATGTGTTGTTCGTCATGTATGCCCCTTAACAGCGTTCAATCATTCATGATTAAAAATTGTAATGGGCCGACAATTGAAAATGGCCTAAACAATGTGTGCTTGCACCCGCTGTCCCGTACCTTTACCTTTACCTTTACACTAACCGGTAGTGTTTGCTCTTGTTTTGTCACATTTAATTATTCAACTCGAATTTTTTTCGTACTTCTCTCATTTTCAATGTGTTGTTTAATTTTGTTTTGTTGATTGACTCATGACTATGGGTTGACTCATTCCAACCACATTGGTGTAGTCATGTTGTCTAGCTACGTTTTGGTGGTCCGGTAGGAAAAGTCAAAAACAATTACTAAAAGTAGGTTAAATCACTTTATCACACACATCAAAAGTCGTGATAATGTTTATTTCTATCCATTGCCAGAGCCGTAGAATCAATTTATTGTCATAATAAGTCATTCACCGTTTTTGTTTATCTGTATAACAGCACAAAATCTGATCGTTTTGGCACAGAAATCGGAAATGATTCACGGAAACTTTGTATTTGTGATTTCAAATCTGCAGGATATTAAGTACCGCAAACAAACTTTTATCCTCCTCATATAAATAATTTAGAAGTTTTCCTAGCACTTACTACACTTTTTTAGTTAAATTTGGAAGTGGCATTGCACATGGAGTTGGCCGAGTGGTAAAAAATCCTAAGCTGCAATTAAGTGGCTTGAAATAAAAAAATTAAAAAAAAAATAAAAAAAAAATTGGCTCTAGAATTGGTTTCGCGGGTTCGATGTTCAATTAGGACATCTTCCATGATGCATAATACTTCATTCATGTAAAAATCTAAGCTGTAATGATGAAAGGCTTACACAAAATATGATTTGGAAGAGGCATCACTAGCCCTAAGAAATATTCATTGACGAAGGACAGGCCCGTTGCCGGGATGATGTAGTAGTTAAAGCTGTCGGCTCGTCAAGCATGGGATTCCATTCTCAGACTGATCAAATCGGAGACAGTTAGCCCGTTTCCACGTCGTCGAAGAATGGGCTTTCTCAACTTGGGCCGGGCTAAGGACAACTTTCTGAAAGCCCACAGTTTGCGAAAGCTCACTTTTGCAGACAACCTCTTTATGTGCGGCTAGGAAAGGCCACAACCTTGCAAAAATTAGCCCACAAAAAAGAAATATTTACCCGATTCGAGCAAAGCCTGCGGGCCGAAAGCCCACAATTCATGGACATGGAAACAGGTCAAGTGTCACCACCGCTGCGGCGTTTCTTCGGCCGCGGAGATGAAAGTTGTTACACGCTTCGGCGTAATACTGCGAGTAATGAACACTTAGACCTGTATGAAAAAGATTATATTAGATGAATTAGTCACCAATAACAAACTTCATAGATTAAACAAAACTTTTTCGTGTAACAGTGGTCGTATGCAGTTTTCCTGCCAGTTAATATTCAATAATCTCAATTATTTTCTTTTTAATTTTCTCTTTTCAGTAAAATTTTCTTAATTTTTTGGTTGCAACTAAATTGGATTTTTGTCGCTTGAAGCTTTTATTACTAGCAAATGAATTGGTGGTAGTAATAGGATACCGCTTTACACAGTAGCAAATTCTGTAAAACACAACTAGCTAATTTGCAGTTGAATGCTTGAAGATGAAAGATGCATAAAACACACGCAGAGCAGCAAATTTTTGCCTTCAATTTTATCACTTTACAATTTCAATGAAGATTGATCGAACTATTAGAGAAAGCGCCCAAGATAAACAACATAACTCAATTATTTACACTTCCACCATTGCTCGTAGATAAAGTTCTCCTGATTTGCACAGGAAAAGCTAAAGAATGACGTGAGTTAGCTGTAGTAGAAGAGGTAGGCATTCGCTAGGTAGGTCGTTCAAAGAGGGCCTAACGAAAAGCAGCATGAATAAAACTACAAAACTTTTGCAAAGCCAGTTTGAGTCAGATGCAGTGCTAGAAAATACAGCAAGAAAATGTGTTGTAAGTTGCTTGTTGGCATTTCGGGGTGGAGGTATAATAGAACTTAAGCCTCTTTAAATTTTCAGTTATACGTGCTTTAGTACCAGCATTTTTTCAACTTTTACCTCCCCATCCTTCTAAAAAAAAATTTTTTTGGATTCTCCCCTAGTACAGCTTGCCTTATTTTGAAAATCAATAGACGTACGAGCATAGTCTTAGCAGAGAATGCAAACCTTGTGAAATCTCTTTTAGCTTAGAGACAGGGACGCATAACGTAAAAAGGAAGAAATTACAATTCGCTAAAGAATATAAAAAGATTGGAGTATTTTATAAAGATCTTTTAAACATACTTCAGATTGGGGTTCGTCAAAACGGGGCTAGCAGTGCTCCGGTGCCTCTCTCCCCCCATTGCCATTGCTAAAAGACATTGTTCTCAAAAAATCATGCAACTGAGCGTCTAGTTGTTTTTAATTGTTATTGAAATGTAAGTTTATCTGTTATCGCGAAATCGTATCATCAAAGCTATTGTTCGGAAGTAGATTGACTATTACGAGAGATTAGCTCGGTTATATTTACAACGTGTGGATGTACAATGCTGTTCTACTCAAAATATGAATCATCAAGTTTACAATGAAAGCTCTTCCAGTTCCAGTGCCGGTCACTTACAGAACTTTGCAAACTTACTTCGCAAACTTATTGTCAATAACAAGTTGACTCAGTGCTTACGCTAGAAATACTACGCTTGTCATTTACCTCATTACTTTGTTTACAAGAATAACGTGGGAAGTTAAAAGTTGATTGTTATTGTGAACGGTCAGATTAGCGTAGTAGCTAAAGACGTCGCGTAACGGTCCGAAAAACCTGAGTTCGATTCCAAACGGTCCGAAAATCCGTTCGATTTATATACACTGTCACCAATCGCTTGGTACCGCTGTAACGTTTCTTCGAGTTGTGTTGCCCAGGCGCTAAACTGCGGAGATAAGCCCCGCCCTTCGTTACACGCTTCGGCGTAATACCGCGAATTAAATGAAGATTTAATTTTTTTCTTATCTGGGCTTCGCATTCATAAGTTTAGGTTTGAAAGCTGTTAGTATTCACGGTACGTAACTTTTCTACTTGTTGTTTTATTTATCCGCTGCCGTTTCCTTTTTTTTTTGATTCGGTAGCAACATGATTGCGAGTTCTTGCGTAAATACGAACGTGTTTCCGATTTGCGTCATACAAATTTACATGCATTGCCTGTATTACTCGAAGTTCGCAATATTCTAGTTATCTGCAGCTTGATTAAAAAAACACGTAGTAAAGCATTATAAATCGTAAACAACTGATCGTAAACGTGCTTTAACCCTTCTGTAGATTGCTTTATTCAAAATGTGTTTCCACTTGAAACAGATTTATTTGAGCTGAGCTACACTCAATACAAGAAGCAGCGACATTCAAAAATAAAACTAGAGTAAAATCGTAACTTGCATCTGAATTTAGAGATTGTGGTGTGTAGGGATGTGCCGAGTCGAGTCCGAGTACTCGGCCGAGTAATAAGGCATTACTCGGACTCGGCCGAGTCCGAGTATTAATTGATACTCGGCCGAGTATTAAACTATTATCATTTTGACCTTTTTTTTGCTTTTTATCCGATTTTGAGTCGAAAATAGGACTTCTACGGACGTGATGATCTTTTTTTTTTTTTTTTTTGCTCTTCACCTAATTTTGAGTTCATATTTTGACGTCGTAGATACTCGGACTCGGCCGAGTAATGTCGTGAATACTCGTTACTCGGCGAGTCCGAGTAATTTTCCTCGAGGCACATCCCTAGTGGTGTGTACGCCTATTGTGTAAAAACAGTACTATCGGCTCGAGCGGTCTCAGATGATTCCCGGGCGGGTCAAATCTGACAAAGTGTCGCTCACGGTTCGTCACCGCTGTGATGTTTTTTCGTAGCGGTGTTGCCCAGAACGGAGATGAGCCGCGGAGCTGGGCCCCGCTACTCGTGACACGGAATGGTGATAGCAAGATTGTAGGCCGCAGGTTTGATCCTTAAGCTAGGCATAATGATTATGTTTCTGTAAAACCATCTAAGCTTATTTTCCATTTGGGAATAAATTATATCTGCCGCAATGGCTGAGTTTGACTCAAGATTTGTAAACAGGTTTCAGAAAAAGATAGATCTATAACGTACCATCGCGTAAAATTGAAAAAAATACCCTGTTCTGTGCCCACATGTACAACGTTTAAATTGCACCAAAGGCTCGTAGGCTTTCTGCATCACCTTTGAATTTTTGACGTCATAATCGCTTGTTTTAAATTGGACATGAGGACAGATCAACGTAAATTGGACAAGCGGACGGGTTGAATAAATTGCAATGATACGTTCTAAACTAGAAGCAAACCCCAACCGCTAACTGCCTGCAATTCGAATAGCACAAATAAAAAATCAAAAACATTTTAATTCGAAGGAAAGTTATTTTGGCAGGATTTGAACCCGTGCCTTTGTTGCAGAGCACGATCATCATAAGCTTTATAACGTTTGATACTGAAATGACGGTTTTCGTTTGACCTCGTTGCGATGGTAACGACCTTTAACAAAAAAATTGATCGTTCGTTACCTGAGGTGATTAAACACTTCCGATAAACTTCCAACAATCTTGTTTATCGCTGTGCTTTACGGCTATAAAAAGGTCTGGTTTTGCGATTTTTTCATCAATTTACCAAATTAGCCGACCGGTGAGCTCGGTTGTTACGCACGTCGCAATTAGTGCGGGAGGTCTGCGGTTCGATTTCCGGGCCGGTCAAATTAGCAGAGTGTCGCCACTCGCCAATGGTTCTTCGGAGCTGTGTTGTCCAGACGCTAAGCCGCGGAGATGGACCCCGCTGCTTGGTACACGCCTCAGCATAATACCATAAGTATAATGAAAATTTGATTTGGTTTACCAAACTTCGGTAATTTAAGGTTTCGGAAGTTGCCGAAACAAGTCAACGCAGGATGTCAGATAAAACACAACCACTACGAGGAGGATTTAGTGTGAGGAGGACGATTTACTTTCAGGATTATTTAACATGGAATAGTGAATTTAACATTGAATATCTCTACTCAAAATACTGCGCCTACCCCACAAACTGGGCCGAATTAGGGGGTAAAGTCCAAGGGCCAATTGGCCGGTTAGCTCAGTTGCTAAGCGCACGCTATCGGTGCGGGAGGTCTAGGGTTCGATTACCGGGCCGATCAAATCGACACAGTGTCGCCAACGGCTCGCCACTGTCGCGACGTTTCTTCGAAGCTGTGTAGCCCAGGCGCTAAGTCGCGGAGATGGGCCCCGCCACTCGTTACAAGCTTCGGCGTAATACGGCGAGTATAATGAAGATTTGATTTGATTTGAAGCCCAAAGGCCACCGTGATAAAGGCCGCCAGGTAAATCCGTTTCTATAAAAAAAGAGCGTGCTGCTAGCGTTAAAATCAGATCTGCAAAAAACAGTGAGCCCAAAAGTCTATATTCGGCTCGCCCTTTTCAAAACGCTTGTTATACCAACAAATAGCAGTTAGAGATGCTAAACTCGTCTCGTATCAGCAAGGATTTATTCTAACAGCTCAGATGGCGGAGGGTAAGAGCGTCCGCTTCGAAGGCAGTTGGCTGGGGTTCGATTCTAGGTCGAGTCAAACCAATGACTTTAAAATTGGCATTCACAGCTTCCCTGCATGACGCTCAGCATTAACAGGACAGTGTGAAGAACAAGTTGACAAGTTTACTTGTTGTGCCGTTGGGAAAGGCACTTAGCGGGATCCCCCCACCTTGGTGGGGTAGACAGATAACTGGCAACTCCTAAGCGTGCTCGTTATAGCGCATTGATCGCTTTCTCGTGAGAGGAGGATAAATATGCAACTAATGTAAATACAAAATTATTCGCTTGAAATTAATGCAGTCTTAGAATATTTTGGTGTTTTTAATCTAGATATAATAATTTAATAACTTATTTATTAACTTTGAGTGTCTTTTTTTAGATTTTTTTTAGTTTTTTCGTAATTGTTCAACCATGTTCACCCAAATGCCTGCCCTTGTTTTGGGGGTAATTTCAGCGGCCTCCGTCATCACAACCCTTTTCTGGAACCAATGGTCGGTGAGCGGCCCCACTAGCAAAGGGGTATTAGGGCCCATTTGGGCCTGGAGAAGCTTATTTGGTGAATGCATTCAATATCAAGGTGGACAATCTCAATGCCAAGGACAAAATTCAATGTTTTTGATGTCAAGTGAGTATTTTAACTTTAAAATACAATAAATATGGAACGAAGAGCTTAACGAGGAAAAAATTAGGCTACTGCTAAATCTATATCTTCGAAACGTTCAGTTTTAAGAATTACTTTAGGCCTTGCTATATTTTTCCTTCTTGAAGCTTTAACTTGGTTTTTTCTGACTCTTGTATTGTTACAAAATCCAAAACCAAGAAAGAAATGTAGGCTTCTTTTTGATGGACAATATTGTAACGTAGTTTTTTAGGCTACACGTTGTCCGTTTTGAAGTTGTGTTTGTTACAATTGAAAAAGCTTAAATTTGCCAATCTTTTTTCAAGTCAATAATTCGCGTAAGCTTTTAACAAATCTAATTTTTTGAATTGTGAAGTTTGAGTTCATATGTCTTGCTTGTTTTATTTTCCCTTATAACAGCGTTCAGTCATTTATGTTAGGATAGAAGCACTGCTCCCTTTTCGACGAATGAAGACTTTTTTAGAGTTCAATAACTAAGGGTGAATGAAAACAGGGCCTCTCATTGTCAAAATCTGGCCCTTTCCCCCCTAAATCTTTTTATTGTCGCGCACCTGTTAATGGTTGTTACTCATAAAAAGCCATGCCTTTATCGTTTATGCAACTAGCTAAACATCCGTACTTTACAGGTTCAAAACTGGCCATCCGAGGGATGATGATTACTGCCCTCATATTGTCGGTAGTAGGGTGTTCCGGTATTCTTTTAGGGAGTGAATGCACCAAAATCTTTGACCACAAACGGAAAATGAAAAGAAAAATAATGTTTGGTTGCGGGTTTGCCTTCCTTTTTTCAGGTGAGCGTGACGGTTAATCACTAAATCAAAATCTTCATCATACTCGCGATATGCCGTGGAAGCGAGTAATGAGTGGCGGGATTCATTTCCAGGGTTTATCAAGGCTATGGCTGTGCTATAGCGGCACTGTGCTCAATTTGATCCGGCTAGAAATGGAACCGAAAGCCTCCTGCGCGAAAGGCGATGTCTTTAACCACTATGTGAACTGGCCAATGCTCACTACAGCATCAAAAATTATTCAATCCTGTTGTTACAAGAATGCAAGGCAAACATATAAACACTTGACATATTTAACTTTTCACACCTAGCAGGAACGTAACCAACGTGGGGACAGCCGACGGGACAAGGGGCTATTGACCTTTTCCGAAATATTTTAAGTACTAGTTTTAACATAGGCATTAGCGTCGAATTATGTCCAAGGGAGTTGCGCAACATCCACCGAAGACCTTTTTCTGGTTTGTCCAGGAAAGATCTATTTGTCCAGAAAACTTTTGCCCTTTTCCCTGTAATGTCTTACCGGTTACGCCACTGACACCTAGTGTAGATTTTTTCAACGAACATTTTCAGGTTTTTATGAGTTTTTTTGTTTTCAGGGCTCTTTACTTTCGCTTCAGTGGCTTGGTACACTGCTATCATCTACAATGACTTCTTTCGTATTGAAACTCAAGATAATTTTATTCAATGGGAACTCGGCGCTTGCGTGTACCTTGGATACATATCGAGTTTTTTGTGTGTCATCACGTTTTTCGTTTGTGTTTGTCGTCCCGGGCCAAAAAACAGCCTTGATGCAAAGAAGAAAAAATTTTGGTACAAACCACGCTATTATGACGTCAAATCGTCACGTGATGATGACGAACAATCAAAAGATCTGCTTGATTGTTACAAATCCTACTACTCGGATTCTAAATCCTCCAGAAAACGTTCATCAAAGCACTCCTCCAAAAAACACGGATCATCCAAACGTTCATCTAGGTCTAGCAACAAAAGAAGATCTAAGGATTATGAATACAAAAATCCAAGATCCGTTTCTTTTTCTTCATCTTCTCGCTCGGATAAGAGTCTAAGTATTGGAAGCGGAGATTCCGGATGCTCCACGGATACATACAAATACTCGGAGTATGTTTAAATAGAACCTAAACCAGTGGTTTTCAACTTTTGTTTGCGGCCCCTTCTAGAGACTCTCAGTGCCAAGTGGCCCCTGCTTGGCAAAAAGTGTTTCTGTCGGTATTGCGCTCGTAGTGTTTCAGCAGTCCGCTGGTCATTATCGTGTAATTGCCGCTAATAGGGTTATAAATTTTGTCTTTGTGGCCCCCAGATAAATGTCCTGTGGCCCTCCTCATTTAAACTTTCCTGAAAAACTTTTTTTAAGATTTCAAGTCTAAAACTAACATATATATTCAAACGGACTAGTAGGTGGAGTAAAAAGTTATTATAACGGTGTTATTTTTCATTTCTTAAAATTGCAACTGTTTCTAAAAAATGTAGGCTATCAACGTAAAGAAAACCCAATCAGAAACTTTAAATTTTTGGGAAACAATTATTTTAAAAGTTATTTTAAAAATGTTGAAAATTCATAAAATTAACCGGTTAGAATTGATTTTGGCGTTATTGGATAATGTGTTTTTGTGTAGTGGCTTTTCGTGTTATTGTCTACGCATTTTTTGTATTTCTCTCAAAGAATAAAATTCATTTTGTTTATTTTGCTTGAAAATTAAACTTAAAATTAAACATTTTTAGCGAAAATAGTGCGACTTGAATATTGTTGACGGCATTTTGACAGATACAATAAGTGTTTACATCGTGAAAAAGCATGTTTCTAGAAATTGCTCACTTCAGACTACAAACAAAACTTTCAAAAATGCAATCAATTGTCAACATTTGCTGTTTAGAGCTCATCGAAATAATGTAAGTCCAATAGCGCGTTTATTGATACGCTGCGGGTGGTAACTCCGCGCCGATTACTACGTAAGCAAGTGTAGCAGATTTTGCGAGGCCAATGCATTAAAAATTAAACTTAAGGTGCAAAAAAATACAAGGTAGCTTCGCCACCCCGCGGCAAGCGCGTAAACGCACCTCACTTGAAAAACAAGCTTACCCCCCTTGTTCACCAAGCCACAAAGAACCTTTCGCTTGGCAAAAATCGAATAATGTTTCACCTTCACGTAGCGCTGTTGAGCAGTCAAAAATCAGATCTTCATTATACTCGCAAAATTACGCCGAAGCGTGCAACGAGTTGCGAGGCCCATCTCCGCGATTTAGCGCCTGGGCTACACATGTCCAAAAAAACATTGCAGCGGTGGAAAAACTTTGGCTCACTTGACCAGTCCTGGAATTGAACCCAGACTTCCCGTTCCTATAGCGGCGCTTTTGACCTCATAGGCCAACTGGCCAGTTGGAAACAAATAAAATCGTAAATTTTACAATGTCAAAACCCTTGTGAAGATTTGAACCAATTCATTCCAGCATTAGATTTGCGGCCGTATTCACTAAAATCAGGGGCGTAGCTAGTAGTGTGGATGGGGCACCGGGATACTGTTTCTCCTTTTTCACGACCATTTTTACAGATCGATGCCTAATCGCGAACGAAAACAACGCTTGTCATTGTCTAAATCCGACTCTATCCCTTTAAGTTTTCGCTAGCAACTTAGCCTACGCCCCTTGCTAGAATATCAAGAAAAATTGGTTGGACACACGATTGTTTGAGTGCTTTCACCTACCAGCGAAATTGGATGAGTAAAAATATTATCCTTGTCTTGCTCTCTAATTAGTGATCTTAAATTATTAAAACTATTTGAACAACCCAGTGGGCTTTCCTGGGAAAAAGTTGCAAAGAGCCGGAATTTTCAAAAATTACTTAAAACATATTTTGATAAAAGTTGTGCAATTTTAAAGCTAATTACATTAAGTTTTTTGTATGGCTATTCATTAAGTTTTTTATAAGTTTTATATCCCTAATAGTTTCCGAGGAATTCAACGTCATATTGTACCCAAAACTTTTGAAACCGTGTTTAACATTAAATTACAGATTATATCAATTTTCAAAAAAGATTTAATTTCATGTCTAGGCTTGGCATTCAAAATTTATTTGCAGGGTATAGGCACAAATAGGTTGTCGCCGTTCAATCTATAGCTGGCTAAATGAAGTCTCTCAAAATAGTGTAATGTAAACAAGCCTTCAGTAAAATATTTAAATATTACTCAGGAATTTGATAAATTGTAACCTGAAGGCGATACAGAAATTTTTGCAATTATGTTACGAAATTTTTAATTGTTACGGCATAATATATCATTTCACATTATTATAAACTCTATCAGTATCCCAACGGCTCGGCACCGCTGCGATGTTTTTTCGAAGCTGTGCTGCGGAGATGGACAGCGCCACTCGTTACACGCTTGAGCGTTATATCGTGAGTATAATTAAGATATGTTCTTTCATTTTTTGAATAAAATTAATGATCTATTTCAATTCAGTTTTACTCCAATTAAAAAATGTGGCGACGTAGCTTTGTACTGGAAAGAAGAAGGAAGTATAGGAAGATGTACCGGTAGCACGTGAAAAAAAAATCCGGAGTTGTGGAATCGAGTTAGACAGCACCAAATCCAGAAGTCTGCTGGCAGTAGGGGTTTCTATCCTCGCGCCCCCTTCAGAACTACTTTGATGCACGTAAAAACCGTTATCACCTCGAAAATTTTAGTATTTAATTGCATATTTATCCTCCTATCACGAGAAAGCAATCAATGCGCTATATGAGCTCGCCTAGGAGTTGCCGGCCATCTGTCTACCACACCAAGATGGGGGAATCCCGCTAAGCGCCTTTCCCAACGGCACAACAAGTAAACTTGCCGGCTTGTTCTTCACACTGCCCTGTTAATGTTGAGCGTCATGCAGGAAAGCTGTGAATGCCATTTTTAAAGTCATTGGTTTCACTTGACTAGGAAGCAAACCCGAGTCTACAGCTCCCGAGGCGGACGCTTTTACCACTCGGCTATCTGAGCTGTTATCTTACAAACTTTTAGAAAATTGTGCGTTTTTGCTATACATCTTCTTTCCCCATCACCCAAAATTTGCTCTAGGCTGTACAGCTTAAGATCTGCAGCGGCGATGAGTAAATTAGTGGCGAAACTGCAATATTCTTTAAAACCTTAGTTTTCCACTATTCCACTGAGAAAAACAAATTGTTCTTCAAATGGATGACAAATGTCCCTGGTTCTAATTTATAATACCGAGTAAACGCTTTGGATTGATGAAAGGTTATGCTTATCCCGCTGAGATATCCGAGGGGATGGAGCGTCTGCCTTTGGGAACTGTAAACTTTGGTTTGATTTCGAGTCGAGTCAAACCAATGTCTTTAAAATTGACATTCTCAGCTTTCCTGCTTGACATTTAGCGCTAAAGGGTCCGAGTGGAGAACATGACGGCAGGTTTGCTTGTTGTGCCTTTGTGAAGGCACTCAGCGGTATACCCTCATCTTGCTGTTGTAGACAGATGGCCGACAACTCCTATCCAGCGCTTTGATGCTTTCTCGTGGTAGAAAGATAAATAATTGTGCTTCTAAATAAAAAATAAAAAACAGTCTACATTTTTTGTCCGAGGAATTATTAATACAGCGACAATAAAAGTTTGTTTTAATTTTTTTTTGCTGTATGTCGGTGCAAATTAATGAAGCAAGGTGAGGTAGCTTTTTATGAAGCAAGGTGAGGTCAATGTGTACTGTTTCAAAAATGCAATCGGTCATCATGTGTAAGACTTTTCACGTTTTTGTTTACATTTTACACATAGTTCTTACGATAAATTAAAATATCTGACGATGATTTTTTTGCTGCTGTCTTTTAAGGTTACTGCAGCAGCGGTTTAATTCGCAAGTTAATGCAGCAGTTATAACATGGTGCAGCTTAATAAAAAATTCAGATAGTTTTTTCAGGAATACTTTTTAGAACAGTATTTTTGCAATTTTTGTTGACAGATTTGTGTCTGCTATTGTCTGAAACAGGTAATCGAACTTGCAAAGATAAATCTTAATCCTGATCAACTCAACCAGTGTTTCCTTTAAAGGCGTTTTGAGGAACCAAAACGGACTCTCCAAATTGTCCAGCGGTCTCTCGACATCTCCAAATTTTTGTTGAAATAGTTGCTAATTGCAGTTTTATTTACAAATTAAAAAAATTGGCGGTCTTTCAATATTGCTTGATGGTTTCTCAAGCCAAATCTTCAAAAAAAAAACACTGAACTCAACAATCGGTTAAATCAATTTAGATTTGTATCTGAGATAATTAAGAATATCTTAAAATTGTTAGCAAGGAAGCACAGAATCATTAGTTGATCCAAAGGGTAAGAGAGATGAAGGGTTGCTCCAGCCTTCTTTATATTTAAAAAAAAAAGTAGATCCGATGTACAGTAAGTCTATCACATGCATGAACGTATTAAAAGATATTATGGTAGATCTTAAAGGACTTACTAAGTGAAAGCTGTAAAACAATTCTACGACAACAGTTCCGCGGCTTGACCGATCGATTCTTATGTAGACGAACGGTCAAACAGCGAAATTGGCCGTAGAATTTGTTTTACAGCGTTGATTTTTAAGTTTTTTAAAGCCTGCCGTAATATCTCTTTATACGTTAATCTAAATTTTGAGTTAGCCTATTATATAATCATATACTGTATGTTGATACAGTACTTCGATATTTCTGGACAAGCATTGCCACAAGATAAGCACTTTTTGATACTCAGCCACCCCCCTTAAAAATTATGGACTTGGCCCCGGTGATTAAATTTTCTGCGTGTTTTCGATTTTTGTTTGACATTAGTTCAGCAATTGTGGCCAAGAAATACTCAAAGTAATAAATTTTTCCAAAGCAAGACGCTTAATTGAAACAAATTGACATTTTTTCAAGCTGTGCTTAATGAATAGCAGCGCCTTATCTCAGAGAAGATAAAGAGATTACAGCTCGTCATCCAATGCAGTAAAGCTGTAAAATGATGGCTGCAGCGCGCAAAGCAAAACCCATATGCTGTTAGTAACTTGTCGAAGTGAATATGTAATCGTTATTGATTTCTGAAGTGGAATGTTTAGGAATATGATGTTGCGGCGTAGAGTAATTTGTAGGTTGATACAGACAGTTTTTTTTAAATTACGAAGATAATTTGCGAGAATGTAATAAGTTTGAACTAAAACTAGGAGTAACTTCTGGGTTGCGAGCCAAACTTTTAATCTTTATTTTCAAATACTGTCGGCAGTAGCGCAGCCAGAAGGGCAGGGCCCGATTTACCAATAGGCTAGGCAGGCTAAATCCTAGGGCCTCGTAGAAATGAGAAGCATCATCACGAACAACAAAGACCCCTTTTCTTTTTTTTTTTGAAAATCGATCATCAAGACCAGGCACGGCCCTTATATTTTTTTATAGGGCATCTGAGGACGTGCAGACCTTTTTTTGCTCTCCACCGATATATTCTGTGGAAAAGTTGGAAAACAAGCATATGAGGACGTGTAGACCTTTTTTGCTCTTCCAATCTATGTGATCAAATAGCCTAGGGCCTCTTATTGTTTAAATTCGACCCTGCAGAAGGGTACCGGGACACTGTCCCCTTCTTTTTGAGATTGGTTACCTAGAGCGAATGAAAACGGGCCTCTCATTATCGAAACCCGGCCATTCCTCCCCTTAATTTTTTACTGGCTACCCCCCTGGTTTGTGCCTATACCAACAATAAGATGAGCTCAGCATTTTTATGTTATTGTTTTGCCTCCAGAAGCCAGAAGGGCAGGGCCCGATTTACCAGCCAGAAGGGCAGGGCCCGATTTACCGATAGGCTAGGCAGGCTAAATCCTAGGGCCTCGGAGAAATGAGGGGCATCATCACGAACAACAAAGACCCCTTTTCTTTTTTTTTTTTTGAAAATCGATCTTCAAGACCAGGTATGGGCAACATACGGCCCTTTTATTTTTTTATAGGGCATCTGAGGACGTGTAGACCTTTTTTTGCTCTTCCAATCTATGTGATCAAATAGCCTAGGGCCTCTCATTGTTTAAATTCGACCCTGCAGAAGGGTACCGGGACACTGTCCCCTTCTTTTTGAGATTGGTTACCTAGAGCGAATGAAAACGGGCCTCTCATTATCGAAACCCGGCCATTCCTCCCCTTAATTTTTTACTGGCTACCCCCCTGGTTTGTGCCTATACCAACAATAAGATGAGCTCAGCATTTTTATGTTATTGTTTTGCCTGTAAACACTTACAAACTCTGCTATCTTTCATGAATTGATTGTATTGTCACAATTTCGTAGCCATGGATTTGGCCAACATAACTCTTGCTGCCTCTGTTTCGTTCATGACTATTTTTATTGTTTAGCTCAAAAAATTGTTTTACTGGTAATATTTTGATCAAACTTTCATAGCATTTTACTTTTACCAGCAATGTTTGGACAAGTGCCTGCTTTATGTCTGGGAGTTTTATCCTCAGCTTCGGTCATCACTACAACGTTTTGGAATCAATGGGCCATCAGCAGCCCCAACAGCAGCGGCCTTTTGGGCCCAATCTGGGCGTTCAAGTATTTATTTGGTGAATGTATTCAATATCAAACAGGACAATATCAGTGCCAAGAACTACAATCCCAGTTTTTGTTGCCAGGTAAGCAATGAATTTGTCAGGGGTAAAACTTGAGAGGGAGGAAAATTACTATAATTTATACCAAACATTAAAATAATTACGGTATTAGAATAATGTTTTAGGCATACCGGTACTTCAGGATAGGGTAGGATAAAATGAGGGCTCGCACCCACGTGCCTTATACCCCCCATTTTTTACGCCACTGGCTCGTTTTATTAATTTTAAAAGTGTTTATGTCAAAATTTCTTACTACAAGAAAAAATGCAAAAATCAATCCTTGTTTTTTGTTTTATTTTCAATAAAAGTTGTTTTTGCGTCCAAAAGTTTACGCAGTTCTAGAGTCAGCTCCTAAAATAAAGGTAGTTGTCAAATAGCCTGCTTGGCACCTGTTGTAGATGTGGCCAATGACTGATGAGTTAAACTGAAGACTTGATCAAGGCCGTACTGACGTTGGAGGAGATAATTTTTTAGTGGGCCCCACGGTTTTTCAGTGAGCCCCCCATCTTGGTGTGGTAGACAGATGGCCGGCAACTCCTAAGCGAGCTCGTATAGCGCATTGATCGCTTTCTCGTGATAGGAGGATAAATATGCAACTAACTAACTAACTAACTTTTTGCAAACCTGATTTTGTCGTTAGCCAACCTTTAGAGGAATCCGTGTAACTATCTTTTTTCAGTTCGGCAATTGGCATGCTTCTGCCCCAGGCTTGGCGGGGGACGGGGCTGCAGCTAACTAGCTACCCCCGTAAACCGGCCCTTGACATTTTAATAAGTTAGTCTATAATTTTGCAGGATACAAAATAAGTATACGAGCACTTATGGTAACATCAATTTTTCTCTCCACGCTGCCTGTTGTTGGGATCTTGATGGGAATGCAGTGCACGAGGATACTGGAAACTTCCCCGGATGTAAAAAGGAAAATCATGATCGGATCGGGAATATGTTATTTCTTAACTAGTGAGCGACTAGAATATATCATGATGACATACTTACTTGTCTACATGTCTAGTGTAAGTGGTTTCAAGTCCTCACGGGCTTTCTGCATTAGCCTATATAATTTTGGGATGTCATGATTAAAACAAGTGAATTTGACTTTAGTTACACCACTTAAACTGGACATGCCAACTGGGGAGCTGTAGGTTATTAAAAGTTGTATATAGTAGCGTACGCAGTGAAAATCTTTTAAAGGGGGGCCTACGTTTGCCGGTCTGCGCCTTCTCAGGCCTCTTCTAATACACATTAATAGCCGTTCATTGCTCGGCAAGAAAATTTGTGTGCCTTGTGGAAAAGTTCCATTTACGCGCCCCAGCTCTCAATGTTTTCTGCGTACGTCCTAGCATATTATGTAAGCTTGCATAAATTTACAGCGCATTGAATTAATTTGTTAATCTTACACGACACATTAAGCATATCCCCGTCCGAGAAATAATGAGATCGACCGATTATTTTTTGTTAATTACATTTTCTCTCTTCAACGCAGCAGGCCTATAGCTATCGTGCGCAAAACTACAATGCCGCTATCTACCAAAGCCAGAAAGTATTGTAATTAGTAAACGGTACTGGTAATCTCTTTATTTAATTCCAAGCTATTTGCATCACAGTCGTCGATTTTGGACACCTATTAACTTAGTTCAAAATTACATGAAGGGATTTTTTTTTCAGCAATTTTTAGTTTCACGTCGATGGTTTGGTTCACTATTGAAATTTACAACCAATTTTTTGGAACGACCGACACGTTTATTCAATGGGAACTGGGGGCGACAGTTTATCTTGGCTATATATCGAGTTTTTTGTCTTTTTTCGCTTTCCTGGCTTGTGTTTGTGCCCCTGGTCCTAAGAAAGATTCGAGCGCTCAACCGTTCAGTTATCAACCAGCAACTCTCACATCTTCAACATTTGATCAAAATAAACTTCTCAGCAAAAAAGAAAACGGTTATATCTCGCATCGTTATACAGATTATGTATAAGGAAAAAGTGGCTTTACTGTCACGCCACGTGCGGCAACGCAACAAATGGCAGGGGCCGATCCAGAAGGGATATGTGGGGGATGCATTCCCTCTCACCAGCCATTCTCAACAATATTTTTGATGAATAAAATTTTTCCATAATTTTGAACCTCTTCGATAACAATGATCCTTACGCATTAAGCACGCATAAATGGAAAATGTGCGAAGAAAATGCATTGCATTTGGTGAAACACTCCGAGTAGAGACAAAAAATTGAACAAAATTTGCCTAAAAATTGTTCAAAAAGCACAAAAATGGCCATTACAGTACCTAAATTTTCAAAAATTTTCCGGGAAAGCATGCCCCCGGACCCCTAGAACCATTATTGCTCCTTAATTTGCTTCAGATTAAGTTCGCCGGAAAAAAGGCGCTTAAAAACTGTCAAAATTTGGTGCCCCACCTACAAAAATTCTGAGCACGCCCCTGACATGAAATATTTTAAAAGAGCTTATTTACGCCCTTTCCCGGGCTTCAACGTCTTTGCATTGAGTTAACATTCAAACTACTTCAAAACTGCATCCCCCCACCAAAATTTTCTGGGTCCGCTCCTGACAAACAGGCCTACAACAATTCAAATTGCCGCACAAGCTTTACAAATTAAAAACGAGAAAAGAAAACTTGAGTCGAAAAAAAGAATTGCTGCTTGTTTAGTAGGCTACCTGTTATAGCAGGCTTACGCGAAGTTTTTACTTGAACTTGTTCTGTTTTTCATTTACGTGCCGCTTTTTAGTAGTTTTTGACAATGAGTTGGACTGATTTGAATCCTGCTGAATTATGCTAATGTTTGATGAAAAATTTTTGCTATTGTGTATTAAAAAATTTTAGTCTTCTGGCAGTATTAATGTGTAAGTTTCTACGAGAGATAGTTCGGGAGCTTTGGTGACTTTATGGTGGCAATTCTTGCAATAACAGTGCTCTGATAATAAAGGTGAGGAAATTGCTGATTTGAAGATAAGAATTGGATGAAGATGGTGCAGAGCCGTTGAGAGGGGAATCCAGGGGATACCTTTGGTACCGGGCCCGGAATTTTTGAGGAGCCCGAAATTTTGAGAATGTCGCGCGTAAAAAATTTGAAACGGCAACTTTTGACTGAAGACAGACAAAGTCACTTTTCGCCACCACCTACCGGTAGTACCTCTCACTTACAGCAAGGGTACTAGCCCAGTCAGCACCACAGCTAAAGTAGCCCACCAACCAAAAAAGTCTTAAATGTGTTCCGACTCCATAATGCGGTGTGGTATATTGGAGTATGGCTGCTATTGTTTTCAGAAGTGTTATTGCTGTGAGCTAGGCTGTCTTATAACAATACCATTACCCAGCACGCATCTTAACTTGTTTTAATATGAACCGAAGAAGGCCTGAGGGGGGCGCGTGCATAGGAGTCCCCCTCCCTGCGTACGCTACTGGTCATATCGATATCAGAATGGGGTTTAAAAAAGAAAAAGGCCTCGGAGAGGAAATGATTTTTATCAAATTTTGCAAAACGCTCGTTTACTCTTGGAATAATTAATCTAATACCCGAATCAATACGATTTGATCGGTTATAGTCCAGTGCCATTTCGTTTTCATCTCAACCACCCACCCCCCTTTCTTATACTGCAAATTCCATTTTTTGTACATTAATTTTTGCTTCAATCAATCATCTCGACTTAGGAATAAAGTTAGTTTCTTCATTTGTAGTCCGAATTTAGAAAGGCGTTGTTTCAGACATAGGATACTAAAATATTTTTGTAATTGTTTGACACTGTAACAGTGACTGCACTCACTGCAGGGACCGGTATGTCCTTTTTCGATAAGAAAGTGTGCTAAAGCGAGTGTGTTTATGTGAAAACCGTAAAAATCCGTTGGTGGCTGGAAGCTACTACGTTAACGGATTTTAACGGTTTTCACATAAAAACACTCGTTTTGGCACATTTTCTTATCGAAAAAAGCTACGCCCCCAGACCCCCTCAACCTTCGGCGGCTGGGGCTTCGCCCCCAAAACCCAAACTATATGCTACCCCTTGCTAAATCGTGGGAGCCACACTGATTGCGCATAATGTCTATAAGCGGGCGGAGGCATCAAAATAATTTTGATTTTTATCCAAAAATTTAGGGTATGACATATTTTGGTATCTTTTCCTAGCTTCTCTTTTTTCGTGATATTACTCAATTTACAAGATTACAATCAGTAGCCTATTTCTATTTAGGTTGCTACTCGGACCCCGACCCCTCCAAATTTTTTGGTTGCACGACGCTTCTGGTTATAGCCCAGTCCGATGTTTTTGCAGATCAACTAAAGGCATAATTATATTGCGGTGCTGAGAGTCACCAGTAGCTAAATGGTAGGTCTATATTTTAATTGGAATAGTCAAACAGTAGCCTAAGTAGGCTACCACCTGGTAAAGAGTTTTATTGACCATTTTTTGGTTATTAATCGATTTCAATGTAACAAAGTGCCTCTTTTGACAAATCACCTCTTTTATCATTTTGGCACACCACTCTTTTTGTCACTTTGTGGGAGGCCCGGATTTAACTTTGGTACCGGGCTTGGCTCTCAACGGCCATGAGTTGGTGCGTCATAGCAGAACGGTTTTAACCTAAAAACTTCACACGATTAGCAGGGACAGATTCTGACAATCAGAGTCCCTAGGCTATGTTGATTTCAGTATGCCTCTAGTGATTATAGATCGGTAATCTATAGATACTGCTGCTTGTATGGGTGATCGGACTCATCTCTTAGAAAGTAAAGATCGCCATGGTTAATCTTCAAAATAAAATGGTTTTTCCATTAACGTGTCGAGCCCATTAATTCGTGACAAGGCCCCTTGTTTCATCAAGCCCTAAGCTTCAGTCGGCTTTGCCTATTGGTAAATCCGGCCCTGACAATCGGTTAAAGATTTAATTAAAATAATGGGGAAGTCCCATAAACGAAACTAAAAAACATCCGCAGTCGAGTAAACATTAAGCGCGCCAAAAGTTATCTGCCTCACGGTCGACGGGTAGACTACTAGGGTCGATTAAGCTCAGCCTGGTAAACTCCGTGGTGGACCAGGTGCACTGACCGCAAAGCCCCAGAATTAGGACAGTAAAGAGGATAGACTATGACAGTATGAGGGAACATAGCCAATGGGTATCAGTTCTTAGTAGCTGCAGTAAACTAGGATGACACCACATGGACTGTACCGGTAATTGCGGTATCCTGTATTAGCTGTTTGGTACCAAAGTACCGTACTGCATCCTATATCACAGAATGAATGGCTTTCCTATTTCAAACCGGGACCGTGCTTACATGACTCAGAACTGCACGCCAGTCACGCTTGTGGTCTAGGCTTGACTGGCAGACTAGTTTTGACTTTACTTTAATTCTTGTTGTGTAGCATTTAAACTAGCAGCTTAATCTGCAATACTGCAAACACCATAGCAGTATGCCTTAGAATCCAATAACAGAATAACTCAGCTAATCTACTGTTGAAGAAGCAAAGCTAATTGTGCTTGTAAGTTTATACCTGATTCACAATGCAAAGCACTAGTAATGAGTTGGTACTAGTTGGGGAACGCCATTTGAAATGTGAAATATCTTTAATGGCATGGTCGCCAAAACGAGATTTACTCTGCATGGCTGCTTCTAATGGTGACTTGATGTTATATCGATTGACTTCTCTTGAAAAAGTTTGGTATCATTCCCCATCTGATAAAGATTGCCGAATCAATTCAATCTGTTGGAGACCTGATGGAAGTGGTGAGAAAGTGGTTTTATAAAGTTATTTGTTTGCATATGATTTATGGTTAATTGAAAATTAATAGTAGAAGTTTTACTAATGAATTAGAGTACCATAGTTTGAAATTGGTGCTAAACAATGGTGTCCCTAGTCAGTGGTAATTGTACTTTAATTTATGGTTGATTGAAAACTAATAGGGTAAACTGGGGTAATTTCGGACAAAAATCTAGTGTTTTCTTTCATAGGTTTACTTGCTATAGTTATGTACTTGCTACCCTCACACTTTCTGTCTTTCAACTGTGCATTGAAGTTCTCTAGTTTAAAATTTTCTCATCATTTCAAAAAAAGTTGTTAAGAATGGATTCTAAAGTACCACTGAACAAACTTGT
Source organism: Trididemnum miniatum (assembly GCA_964006365.1). Classification (NCBI taxonomy): domain Eukaryota; kingdom Metazoa; phylum Chordata; class Ascidiacea; order Aplousobranchia; family Didemnidae; genus Trididemnum; species Trididemnum miniatum. Next base: position 3,930,547 of record OZ023250.1, read on the forward strand.
CCAAAATTACCCCTTCTGGGGTAATTCCAGACACGCTGTTGTTGCATATTAAATGACTGAAAATATTGTTTCGATTTTTTTGAATGCAAACAGGCTTATTGCAGGAAGCTAAAAACCAAAATAAGCTGACATCTGTACAGCAACAGCTGTCTTATTCTCGCCTATTGGAAGTGGCTCAACTTGCTTTGGAAGAACTAAAGGATTTTGGCAACACTTTTCATAAAGAACATGTGCTTAACTGATAAGCACAACACAAATTCCCGCCAAATATATCTATTACTCAACTACAAAACAGATCAGGTGGATACACTTTTTCCATTCTTAGCGTTTTTGCATCTGACTGCAGTTAAGCATTCAGCAATTTTCGGAGTTTTGGTTTTAAGCAGTTGTGCAAAGGCAAATCTGGATTAGTAAAAACCATTTAATTGAGTAAGAGAAAGACTGAAAAACTTTAATGCAACCTGAAAAATAAGAATTAGATAAATTTATGTAACGGAAATAGATTCAGTATTGCATGATCGTTTACGTAAATGCCAAAAAATTAAGTTTAATTGAGTGTCTGGAATTACCCCTGGCTGTCCGTAATTTCCACTGTCCGGAATTACCCCAGTTTACCCTAGGCCTAGTACCTTGTAGTAGGAGTTTTATTAATGAGTTAAAGTAAAATAGTTTGAAATTGATGCTAAACAATGGTATGCCTAGACAGTGCACAGCTGCTACTGGTATGCAGTATATATGCTGTATGGCAGTATTGTACAATGTACATCAATGAGGAAAAGAAGGCCACAGTAATTCTTGAAACTTGAAGTTTTGACAACATGAATTCAGCTGTCATCATCAGCAGTGTAAGCAAGGCTGCAATGAAATATAACTGTACTGTCTACTGCGTTGTTTACATTGCTCATGATAAAATCTGACTTTGTTGCCGAAACGTCCAGTTTTAAAAATTACCAGTACTGTAACTTCATTTTCTTGCTCACTAGCTTACGCTATTGCTATCATAGTCTCGTACCGGTATTTATTGTTTTTTGAAGTATATACAGACCTAATCGCTTTATCAAAATAGTGCAAAATTTTTGTCTGAGTGTACCGGTATATAGTTTTACATTTTATGATACCTACTAAAGTGTTCAATAACAAAATTGTAGCTTATTGTATTCAGTTCAGCTCATTGATTTGGCAGTATTAAAAGTTAAAACCCTTCAGCCAGTTTCACCCAGTATTGTTTGTCAGGGGTATCTTGTTCAAATGGAATGAATAGAATGAGATACCCCTGATGAACCCTTCCGGGTGAAACAGGCTGTCTGGTTTTAACTTTTTATATACACTGTAAAATCAGTAGGCTATGCTGAAGTGAATATTTTATGATACCTTGAATTTTTTGTCGTTTTTTAGTTATTGGTGTGAGTTATAACTCCAGCAAAGTTGGAATAGAATTTGTTTTCATGGAAAAAGCTCAAGTAATTTATCGTTTATGTGAAGAAACTGTATTATTGAAAAAACCAGGGATTTTGTTACGCTGGCATGAAGTAGAAAATGATAGTGGTAAGTTTATTTTATTGTACCATAAGAGTTTTGGTAGTGGCTTGTTATGAGAGTTTGTTGCTGAGGCAGCCAAAGAATATCAAAATCGAATCTTCATTATACTCACAATTTATGCCAAAACGTGTAATGAGTTGCAGGGACCATCTCCACGGCTTAGTGTCTAGGCAACTTAGAAGTGTCTTGGCAGTGGTCAGCCATTGGCGACATTGTGTCCAATTTGACTGGCCAAGAAATCGAGCCACTTCACATGCCTGCTAGTAATGATGTCTTACTCACTTTGCCAGTTAATCGACAGTGCAAAAATATCAAATCAAAAACAAATCTTCATTATACTCACGGCATTATGCCGAAGCGTGTGAGGAGTGGCACGGCCTATCTCCGCAGCTTAGCACCGGAGTTACACAGTTCCGAAGGAACGTCGCAGTGATGGTGAGCCGCTGGTGACACTGTGCCGATTTGACCAATCCAAGGTTTAAACCCTAGACCTTCTGCACCAATACCGAATATGCTAAGCAACTGAGCTAACGGCCGGTCAGTACAAAAATATACCTGTATGTACTTCATAAAATGCTTGTTTTACAAGATATTTATGGCTGCGTCTAAATTGTAGGTTTTTTGTTCAAAATTGCAGTTGTGCACATCAATGTACAAAGATGAAGTGTAGCTTAAGCTTTAAATGTCAAACTCTAAATGTGTTTTTGGTTGTGGTTCTTTACCTGGGACAGTTGACTAAAATGTTTGTAGCATGGAATCGTAAATCAATCTATTTTTAGCATTTCATTTGATGTTAATCAAATTGCAGAAAGCTGATGTCATGTATTGCATAATACTTAAGATAATATTGGTTCGTTATTTGTACAGCAAATTCACGATTACAGCTGGTACTGACGCAAAAGCTTATAGTCAACCTTTAAAGCATAATACAATGACCGTTTTGCGTTTCAGATGCTCCATTGCATAAGTTTATTTCATTATCATTTAAAGACTATTTGTCAGAATTACCAAAATTGCAGTCGAAGGATATAACGAGCATTGATATCAAAAGCATAATTGGCACTTCGAAGTAAGTTGAATCAAGAAAATCAAATCTTTGTTATACTCGCTGTGTTGTCCCAAAGCGTGTAACAAGTGGCGGGGCCTGTTTGTGCAGCTTAGCACTTGGCCAACACGGAAATGTCGCAGCAGTGGCGAGCTGTTGGCGACAGTGTCTGATTTGACTTGCTCATGAATCGAACCAAGATCTCATAGCGATTTCTTTAACTGCTGTGCCAACTGGCTGGTAGAAAGTTAAATAATTGAGTAAACTTTTCGCGTTTAATATCATCCTTTTGTAGTGATTCCTTGAAATTATTTTAATAGGGATTAATGAAATAAGTGGTGGGTGATGGTCGGAACTGTTTTATACTCATCTAAATAAGTCATTCTAAATCTCTTGTCTTTGATTTCGTTATTGAAAATCTCTATTGATGATCATCAGAAAAACAAATCAATTTTTCATAATACAAGGAGGTATTTCCCGGAAGCGCGTAACAAGTGGCGGGGTCCATCTACGAAGAAACGCCGCTGCATTGGCTAGTCATTGGTGACACTTTTTCCGATTTAACCTGCCCAGGAATCCAACCGAAGATCTGCCGCATGTACAGCAATGTCTTTGGCAACTGTGCTAAGTGGCTTGTTTGATAACAAGCCGGTGCTTGATTTTTTTGGCTGTGAAATTGCCTCTTTGAACCTTTATTCATTGCAGATTTCATGTTTTGCTTGTTTGTGACGATCAAAACACAGTCACTGCATTTGCATACGGAGTTTTTCCTCTTTTCTCTGTTGCTGCTGGATTTTGTGAGCCTGTGAGTAAGTTTGAGAGTTTCCCCGATCAAGGCTGTAGACTCAAAATTGCAGAACTTGATTATTTTTGCCAAACTCAAACTCGAAAAATAAAGATTCCTGGACGCTGTCTTGATTTCACCTCAAAGAAAGTTGATTAAGTTTAGAATTAACCAAAATTCGATAGAAATATCCGAATAGTTTAAAATGAAAAACTCGACATCGACATCACTATCAGCACGTGAGGTTTGGGTTCGATTCACGAGTCGGCCAAATCGGGCACAATGTCGCAAACGCCTCGCCACCGCTGCGATGTTTCTTCGGAGCTGTGTTTGCCCTGACGCTAAGCCGCTAAGATGGTCCCCGCCAGTCGTTACACGCTTCAGCGAAATACCGCGAGTGTAATAAAGATTTGACTTTTGATGTTTTTTGAGGTCAAACTTAGGACTTGCAAATCTTTTCATTATTTCAAACTTAAAACTCGATAAATATAGTTCGAGTTTACAGCCTGGTGCAGATTGACATTCACTCCAAGCTGTTGAAATGGTTATCCTATTGCTGTTCTGTACCATAGTTACAATTGTATTTTCTGTGTGCAGTAGTTACATTTGTGCTACTCCACGGCTAAAGATTGCGTGGGGCATTTTTATTCTGTAGCATTGATTGTGCAGTTTGTTGTGCTACAATCTTCTATGCTGAATAAAACGTTGCTATCTATAAATATCTTTTTTTTTTTTTTTCAGACTGGTAATTCTGTCAAAGTGCTGAGTATGTCAATGAGTAGCGATTTTCAATTTCTGGTCAACATCACAGCCAGTGAAGATAAAAAATCGTTATGTAATTTTCAACTTGTGAGTAGCCTATGTGGATCTCAATTTTAAATCAAAGCATTATTATTAATGTTCTCAGAAGTACAAAGTTCAAGCTTGCTCTTGAAAAAGTTGTTTGAGTTTGGAACTTACCGTAAACTTGACAAAAATTTTTGAACTTAGCCTAAACTTGGTAGAAATTACTGAACTCGAACTTGAACTCGCAAGATTAAAAATGAAGAACTCAAACTCCGTTTGTGAACTTAAGGCGTGTTTACCGATACGCGGCAAGCGGCAACGCGATTACCTAATTTTTTCTTTATTTCATTTTGACGTTGAACTTTGGTGCGGCAAGTTCGCTGGCAACGCGATAAAAACCACGCGATATCAAGGAATTGTACTTGTACAATTTTTACCGCTTCGTCGCCCGGTGTCATGGGGCGACATGGTTTGAAATAACAGACGACGGGAGTAAGACAATGCACGTTTGATTGTTACGACATCATAGAACAATCAACTTGCATCACGCAGGCTAGCAAATTTTATATCGCGTTAACGCAGGCCAGAATGATTTGTAATGATAATTGCATCGCCGCGTGCTGCGTATCGGTAAACGCACCTTTAAATTGGAATAAGAATACCTGCGCGTTAGCAGCCCTGTTTTTAACTAGTACCTTGGTGTATGAAGTGATTTAAGGAGCTGTAATGACTTGAATATAAATTGATGTTTAGGTTGATTTAACTCAAGTTACTAGTCATATTGATAAATGCAAATTGCTGGCTGAAAAAGTTTGTCATTTGAAAGCAATTATGAGTTACTTGGAGAATGTGTTGGATTTAATGAAAGAATCTTGTGAGACAGTGGTGCAGGTAAAGCTTACTGTTGTAATTATTATTTTTTTTTTTTGTATTTAGTTACATATCACAAGAAAGCGATAAAGCGCTATAACGAGTTCGCTTAGAAGTTGCCGGCCAGCGGTCTACCACTCTAAAATGGAAGAATCCCACTATGATGGAAGAAACCCAGCGGCTCAACATTTGGACTTGCCGGCTTATTCTCCACACTGTCGTCCGTTCAATGCTGAGCGTCAAGCAGGGAAGCTCTGAATACCAATTTTACAGTCATCGGTTTGAACCAACTCGGAATCAAACCCCAAGCTGGCAGATGCGATTACCGCTCGGCCATCTGAGCTGTTAATTTTAAATCAGCCCTCGGTGTTGCAGGGGTTTTGCTTGCGTTTTCGTTTTTACGAACTAAAATATTAATTTTTGCGCTAAAATTTGATTTTTTATTTAAGATACGTTTGTAGGAAATGGATTCTAAGCTGACTAGCCATCTTATCAATAAAGGTTTTTCTGGAACAATTGGAGACGAATTTATGCATTTTTTACTTTGGGGGAAGCCAAGGTTGGTCGTTGCGTTATTATCATTTTTTTTTTTCATAAAAATTTTCGTCGGTTTGATAAACTGTTTTCTAGCGGTATAACGCCGAAGTGTGTAACAAGTGGTGAGGCCCATCTCCGCGGCTTGACGCCTGGGCAACACAGCTATAAAGAAACGTCGCAGCGGTTGCACGCCGTTGGTAACACGGCGCCCGCTTTGACCGGCCTGGGAATCATACCCCACACCTCTCGCGCCGTTAGCGGCTGGTTTTGGTTGTTTCCACGGTATTATTAAGTTTGTTATTGGATTTGTTGCTTTGCTATTATTTCTGCCAAATGCTCAAGCAGAAAATGCAACAATCAGCTTCCGTTGTAGCAAGAGAAAAAAATTAAAGAAGCCAATCCTGGACAAGTTAACATCCTTTGTCGTGAATATAAGTCGTATTTACGCCTCCTTCGCTTTCTTTCCGTCGCCGGATAAGCTCAAACCATCCAAGCCAAAAGTGTTTTTAGTAAAAATTTTTTAAAGCAAATTTCTGCTCACGACCTGGGTATTCAACCATGCATTCTCTTGTTTTTCCTTTACTCCTCTTCCGCTACCTTCAATCCTGCATGCCATAACGTTTGTCGTTTTGTTGTCTCTTCCCTTTTCTTGTATCGTTGTTATATCCCCTTCATCGTATTCTTTATTGCGTTGACGGTGCGGAAATAAAAACACTACCTCTGAAAAAACAAATTGTTTACAGTGAGGTTGTAGAGGACTTACTGACCGTGCGTCTGACACCAAAAAGCGTCATTAAACTCGGGACCTTAGTAGAAGCATCGTATACTTCAATCCAGCAATTACTGACGGTCAATTTTCAACTTGCTACAGACGCTTTGTATTACCACCTAGTGGAAATCAAGGTAAGATATACTAAATAAAAACAACATTACTAAAAACTTAAAATTGTGCCGTTTAAAGGTGCGTTTGTCGACATGTCGCAATGTTTGATCGCACCTTGTTTTATTTTATTGTTTGGCGGTCACGCAAAGACCCAGTACTTTCATTTACATTGTAACTTTTGTCGCTCGTTAGCGCACCTTAAGTTTGAGCTGTAAGAGAAAAAATTCATTTTTTTGATCTGGATCTAGGCTATGAATTTTCCGATATATTGTTAAGTATCAGATCTTTATTATACTCACGGTATTACGGCAAAGCGTGCAACGATTGGCAGGGTTTATTGCCTGGGCAACACAGCTTCGAAGAAACGTCGCAGCGGTGGCGAGCGTTTGACGACACTGCGTCCGATTTGATCTGAAACATTTTTTGCGCTTTCAGGGTATGAGCATGTCGACTATTTTGGATGATTTTCAGTTATTTGATTGTACGAAAGTAACTGAAGTACTTGAACTTTGTGGCTCGTTTATACTGAAAGCTACAGAAATGCAGCAGTGAGTTTTTGCAACAATTGATTGATAGTGATTGAAATTAGCTTTTCAAAAATCGCTCGATGACGTAGTCAAAGCGAATATCTCAGTAGAAATACACCACTTTTAATTAAGATACATAAAGATATATAATCTTGAAACCCAACAGGTTTCGGGTGAAACAATAATTCAATTGGTCTATGTAATAGTCAGATTGTAATCATTGACTATCTTTTACGGCTTGGTTTCATAATTTGTCATTGCTTTAGTCGAAATATTTTTGTTGAAGTGGACATAGCTCGGCAGTTCCCTGTGACGTAGGATGGAGACTGGCCCTCTTTTTGACGCATAAAAACCTGTTTTTGAGCTCGGTTACCAAGTGCAAAAAAGGGGCCTCTCTATGTTGATCGGGCCCAGGGCCCTCTACTTTTATTGTTAACCACGCCCTTGGGCGCTACCGCACGTGGATTAAAGTCTTTGTGCCTCCGGTTTGATTCACGACCGGGGGTTAGTACAAGCTTCCGTCACTATATTTCCCACCACAGTATGTCTAGTTTTTTTGTTGTTGGGACTATGGTGTGATATAATTTCTTGATGCACGTGTTTTGAAGTATTTTGAAATCGGAACGAAAATGCTGCAAATAGTTTTTGATGTATGATAAGTAATTTTCAGGGTTATTGGACAAAGTTTGAAGAATTTCAAAGCTTTTTTTCGGTGGTTGTATTCCTGTTTGCTGAAGTTTCACGAAAAACCGATGGAAGAAACGCCTCAGGTGAATCAGTTTGGAAATATGTGAAAAAATCTTGCTTAAATCATTTTTTCGACTCGTTTTGCGGCCCTGTTTCGGATTCCTTTCATCCATCCATTTTCTAGACCCGCTTATCCTTGGAGGGTTTCGGGGGCAGCAGCTCAAGTTGGACCCTCCAAGCATCTCGATCCTCAGCAACAAAGCATAGATGCTCTGCTGGAATGCCAAGGCGAGACCAACTAAGATCTTCTACGTAATCTCGCCATCTAGTTCTGGGCCTTTGATCGATCGGTGTTGAACAGAGCAGTTTTTTGGCTGTTCTTTCCTGGGACTTTCGTGTCACATGTCCTTACCAACGCAGTTGCGATCTTTCTAGTCGGAGAATCAGCGATTCGATGTTTAGAGATTCACAAATATCTGGGAATTTGGATCCTTTTATATAGAAATTGGGAAAAATAATGAAGAAAAATAGTTTTTTTTCATTTTGGACCGCTCCAAATTGATTTGTCTCTACATGCAAAATATCTTGCTCTCGATCAATGGATAAAAATTCTTGCTTTAAATCAGTATTTTTTCGACTAGTTTTGCGGACCAATTTTGGATTCCTTCATACTAAAAATAGAAAAAAATTATAAAGAAAAACAGCTTTTTATTTTGTGTTGCTTCTGGTCCATATTTTGTTCACATTTAGTATTTCCTTTACAAAACCGCGTGAAAAATTAACACATTACGAAAACGGTCTGTACTAGCCATTGCTATTACTCTGCACCAGACTAGTAGTCGAGCTCCCAGCTTACTACCTGAAATAAAGAGCAAAGTAAGAGCTGCTTTCAATAGCTTAAAAAAATCAATCTTACTCGCGGTATTACGTCCTAGCGTGTAACGATTGGCGGTATCCATCTTGGCTGAGCGCCTCGGCACCGCAGCTCCGAAGAAATCGCAGAGGTGGCGAGCGAGCCGTTGGTTGGACCATGTCTGATTTGACCCGCCTGGAAACCGAACCCCAAACCCCGATTACGCTGACCGGCGGGTCAAGCTTGAAATATTCATATGTGTGAATCAGGCTTACTTCGTGACCACTATGACAGAAAAATTGCTAATTTGAAATTTTTTCGTCAGATGACGATGAAAGAAATGGAATTTGTTGCCGACTTCATAATGGAGTCATTTATACATGAGCACGAACAACTGAAAATGTCGGGAAAGGAAAAACATTTCAATTTGGATAAAGTTTGTAAGCAATAAAAGCTCAATTTCTATCCAACAAACTTTTGCGCCTCGCTCAGTCTTAGTGTGGACTAGCCTTAATGAATAGTAGACTTTATTTCACCGGAAAAACGGTTACGCTACTTCGTTTGTAATGATCTACAATCGTAATTTGAATTTTCAAGTGGGTGTGTTCGCTACAGAAGAACACAGAGTTTGTTTTGGTTTTTCTCAAGACTGAGATTTTGTCAATGGATTGAAGAAAGGGAAACCGTCAATTTGCGCTCTTCTGGTCGTTAGTCACCTGAAATATGGATCAAATACGGTCGGAGTCAGCCGAGAATCGAACCCACGTCGAAGGATCTGTAGCCTACTCATGGTACTTTTGTGGCCATGCTGTTTATTACTTGAGCAGTCGAGAAAATCAAAATCGCAAACTTTTTAAATTTTTTCAGACCAATATTTGCGGGATTCTGCCCTGACGACGCCCCAAAACCCTGATGCTAATGACTGGTTCCATCTGGTGGACAGTACCCCGAGTTTAGCCAACAATCCTTGTATTTTAAAACGTCGAACGAATGCGTCATTACGTCAACTTTTCGTCGAGTTGCAAAATCAAATCAAGTCGCTTTTCTACTGCTCTTGCGTAAGTAGCACTGAGAATGGTTGAGTGGTTGTTGCATTGTACTCCGGAGCTGGGTTTTGTGGGTTTGATGCTGAGCTGGGTTGTCTTTCAGGATCTCAGTTTTGCTGTAGTGAAGCCCGAGCTGCAAATACAGTTGGCTTTAAAAAAATCAAATTGATTATACTCACGGTATTACTTCAAGAGCGTGTAACGAGTGGTGGGGTCCATCTCCGTGGCTTAGCGCATGGGCAGCACTGCTCCGAAGAAACGTCGCAGCGGTGGCGAGCGACAGTGTCCGATTTGACAAACCCGAGAAGGGAACCTCAGATCTCTCGCACCGATAGCGATGTCTTTAACTTGGTCGCTTGCCGGCTCGATTAATTCAATTGATTTGCATTTCAGACTGTGTTATCATCCGATGTTGTATTTCAAAGACCTTATCTTCCCGTAGCTCCATCATTTCAACCACATGTTGTGCAATGGTTTAAACAAGGTATTTGGGTTTCCTTTATTATGCTTGGTTTGTAAGGTTTCACGTAAGCTCCGAGGACAAAACACTTGCAAAAAGTAATACCTGTGTATATTTTTAAAGTTATTGAGTTTTTGGCTTAGTTGATGCTGACAGTAAGTTTTTTCAACATCAAGATTTCATTTAGTTTTGCTATAATTTTTGGTTGTGAATAACTGGGGTGGAGACATGGTCGCAACCAGCGAAAAATTTGGGGGGGGGGCAAAAAGTTTAATCATTTTGAAATGACTCACAGTTTTAATGTTATAGGGGTTGACAACGATCATTGGTTTTATGCATTAACGTCAAAAGAAAAATTTCCTTGTCCTGAGATGCTATTGAGCAAAATATCTTCGAAATCAAGGTATTTTTATCTCTGCTTGCCAACTTAAAATCAAATCAAAATTTTTTTGATTATACTTGAAGTATTACGCTGAAGCGTATGATGAGTGCTGGGATCCATCTCCGCGGCTGAGGGCCCGGACAGCACAGTTGGCGACACTGTATCCAATTTGACCGACCCTGAAATCGAACCCAAGACCTCCCGCGCCGATAGCGATGTCTTTTATCACAACGCAAGCTGGCTGGTTCCTTACCAGCTTGTATTAAGATATTGAAGTTTTTTATTATGTTTCATTAGTTTTGATGCCGATATCTTGAGTTTCATTTTTAGCGGATTGTCAAAAAATATTTTTACTAGCTAATTTTGATTATATTTTGACAGACACTGCACACGTTTACCAATCCAGTTTTCCAACAATGAAGAATCGACTTGTTTGATCCAATATTTTTCTTATTTCAACGATGAATTTCTGACTGCAATTATAAAAAATGAATCTTCCTTCTCAGTTGTAATGGTAAGAAGTGTCATGTAACTGCGCAAATATTTGATAATTTTGTATGTTAGCACCGATTTGGATGGGGTAAGGCGTTCATCTACTTGGTCACCTCATCATTATAATTACCCTGTCCGCCAGTCATGTTTAAGTCGGCCAACTGCCCGCTCTGGATGACGATTAAATTTTTGGTGTCAAATTGAGAAAAGTGATGTAATCCGTGGGCTTTTTTCCAACGAACTGGGCTTGTGGACAGAGTAAGTGTAGCCTATTTTAAGCTCATAACACACCCAAAAGACAAGTACCGAAACAATGCTAACGAGCCTGTATGGTTACTGGAGTCCTCAAGGATTTAACATCCTTGCGGATCCTTCCCCTATTACATCGGCACGGCAGTTTCAGTTGTACTCATTGTCCTCCCCTTACGACAAGACGTACGGTCACCAGTCGACTTTTTACTTGAGTTATGGTCAGTTATGTATAAAATCCGGTCCAATTTTCGCATATTTCTCCGTTATGTTGAAATGAATCTAGTTACAGTGATAAAATATAAAATCTCTTGGCTAACCTGAATCGTTGTTTTAGATATCACTGCCTCCATTGTTGGATGAATTAAAAGATCATGGTGTTACTTGCAATGGCGTCGATTTTTCGACGTCACACGTTTGCGACGCTACTCGTTACGTAACGGTTCGTTGCATAATCGATCCCATGGTTGCTGTTGAAGTTGCTCCATCTGGTGGAAGGAATATTCTCAGTGTGGTCAGTATCGCAGTAAATTTAAACTGCTGTTAGTAAAATTCAAACCTTGCAGATCACTCCGGATTAGATAGGCCTACTCTAGTTTTAAAAACAAGTTATGACCAGGGTTTTTAAGGCGTGTGTACGTGTTGGATTCCTACTGGTTTATTTTAGGCAATGGGTGATTGGCATCTGTCATTTTCTTGAAAAAATCTTGGTTATGACACAAAATATATCTAGTTTAAATTCTAAACTTATGCGTTGGATAGGCTGGAAAACTTTTCGTGAAACAGTTTGGGTCACATGGTGTTATCTGCTTTATACAGAAGTTGTTCAACGCTGGTAGAATTATTTTTTCAATTTTTGTATAATTTGAAAAAAATTGTTGCTGCCAGGTAAGTAATTTTTGGCCATCTCGCTTGCCAGCCAGTTGGGGAAGTAATTAAATACACCGCTCACGGTGCAGGAAGTTAAGAGTTTTATTCCGGGGCCGGTCAAATCGGACTCGGTGTCGTTAATGGCTCGCCGCCACTGCGACGTTTCTGTGTTGCCCAGGCGCTAAGCCGCGGAGACGGACCCCGCTAATCGTTACACGCTTGGGCGTAGCCTAATAGTAAGAGTTTAATTGGCTACGGTTTCGATACGATGAGCTTTGATCTTCCGCTCCGCTCCACGGCTAAAGATTACATGGTGCAATTTTTGTTGTGTTGAATTGATTTTGCGTTTAGTTGTGCCACAATCTCTTATGTTGAGTAAGACTTATCTGTCTAATGAACATTTGATTGTTGATACAGTAGGCCTACTCGTTTTAGCATTAAAATAACAGATAAAATTTAAAAACACAACAGTCCGTTTCGTCGGCCTGTTTGTTAAATTTTTTAATTTTATCTGAGATTTTAATGCGACTGTTTTGTTCTGATATTTTATCATCGAGCACTCTGCAGGAATTTACATCACAATTGCTACAGTACTCGTTTTATAATGGTTTGGCAGAGAGATTCTATTTTAAGATCAAATTTTGTACATACAGATAAACGATGGCAAGCGGTATATCAAAGCTTACGAGCTGGACCAAGCGAACGACGATGATGATGATAACATGGACGAAACTAGCGAGTTGGACAGTTCAACATTATCATTGTAAATTTCATGTAAGATATTGATGGCGATGATTTGATTTTCCAGTTTTATCTCCGTTGAACGTAAGCGGCCGGATCAACCTCCATGAAATATCGTTCACTCCGCTGTTCTTTCCAAGGTGCGAAATTTGAGAAAAATGAGAACTTTTGAGTCAAGTTTTCCAATTTTTTTTGAGTTTGCGGACTAAAATGGTGATTTTTGGCCGAATTTGAATCAAACTGTTTTTGGTTCACAACAGAAGTTTCTTTGAAAACTCAACTTTGGAGCAAAAATTGCATCAAGCTTTCCTTCACCCCCTTAAAATCTTTTTGCAAATTTTTATGTGGAGCAAATTCGCACTTGCCAACAACTTGGAGGAACAGTGCGTCACACTCTTCATTTCGGTTGTGGACATCCATTAAGTTCAAGCTAGCTTTAACCCGTTCCATTTGCTTCCTCCGTGTTCTCTTTTTTTGTGGTTGACATTTATTTGAGCAACTAATAGAAATATATCCTTGACTCTTCTTTTGTCTCATTGCTTTGCTTCAGTTGCGGGCCTACCAGAGAAATGCTGTTTAGGCTATCACTATTTACGCAATTCTCTAAAAATTAAGTTACTCTGCTGTCTCCACAATCACATGAGATAGGACTTTTGTCAATTATTTATTTTTTAAAATGCTTTGTACCAATAAAATGATACTGTTGATAAACGCGTGATTTTATAGGTCTATATTGAAACATGTCATAAGTCGCACCAAAAATAGTGGACACAATTTAGTGATATCCAGTTCAGTACAGTTTGCTGGCATCACTGGTGAAGTAACTTCAGAGAAGACAGTTCGGTGCAAAGGCAGCGTTGTCAATTTTGTAAGGATAACACCGCAGTTCCTTTCGCTTTTAACGGACCCATTCTCGCGGTGTTGGTGATCCGGGCTCAATTTGCCTATCCTGTTGATAGGTAACATCCGCATGCTAAATCTAAACGACTTCATGCCGATATTGTAAAAGGTTCCGCCTAAATTGGTAAGAAATTGTCAAAACATTTTTATTATCAGCAATGGATGAATAACTGCAGGTCGTTTAATGCAAAATCCGCATAACTAATGTATAAGTGTAGCGTACAGCTTTTGTCGAGAAATACTGCATGCGAAATTGGGTCCAAAAGAAGCAAGTTAAGTCAGTCTATGCTTACGTTAGTTGTACGGACTTTGGTTTAATGTCATTACGATTGTTATTGATCAATGTTTGTTCCATGGTGTTGGAGCCGGAGCCCAGGAGCTATCCATTTTTGCCGGAGCAGGAGCTCGAATTTTAACTTAGGTGTAGCCGGAGCAACGTTACTGTAAGATAGCTCCCAGCTCCAGATCTTCTTTCTTTCCTATCGCTTTTCTTTATCACTGTTTTTAATTTGAGTGAACAGTGTGAGCCAATGCCGCGATGTGATAAAGCTGCTTAACTTGGGTTAGTTACGTTTAGCAATCCCCTTTCTTGGACTGAGAATTAACTGTAGGGGAACAGTGATAGTTTGTGGAAGAAAGACTCTGGTGAGACTGCTTTTACATGTTACTTGCTAAAATGAATGATATAACAGCATCGCAACAAGTCAAGCACTCGTATTAGTATTAATGACGTCACAAACGGTCTAAGGGTCTCTGGTCAAACTGTGAAAGACTTTTCTCTTCGCTTCGGATAATACGATCAGATTTTAAAAAATTAATGAAAGAGAACTTGCTGGAAGCTCTTCTCTTTCCTTGTAGTAATGGCTTTTGATTTAAACGATATAGTATAACCAGATAACTGGCTACTGCTTCCCTACGTGTCATTAAATTGTGCGCCGCATTTTGGTTGTTGTGTTTTTGTGCAAAGGGTATTTTGAGATTTATTTTAACTGGGAAAACTGTAGGTGGTCTATAATGACAACGTAAAGTTTTTTCTTTTCTTACCCTATTTTAGTTTAATCGGGTGTTGCGACCATGCTTACTAATTTCCTCATCTTCAAGTTTCATTCTCGCTAGCATGTTACGACGTTAATCGCTTTGTTGCTTCTTCCCTTTTCTGTGTCCGTTTGAATTTCAAATCCTATATTGCTGTGTTTTTTTATATTTTGACGGTGCAGAAATAAAAAACACTATTAGGCTACTATTAAAAAAAAAGCTAAAACACAGTGCCAGTCTGAATAACCCAACCTGGAGCCGGAGCGGAGCAGCTCTTTTAATTCAACTCCGGAGCCGGAGCGAAGAGCTCAGGAGCTGGAGCACCTTTACAATTTGGCCTGCTCCAACATCCTGCTTTGTTCATTGCTTAGATCTAAATAGGAATGATATTGTATCTTCCATTTCATTTTTTCGGTATTTTAGCCAAAATCCGTGTAATTGCGTACCGGTATAGGCTCATGGATTCTGGTTTTGCAAAAAGTAGAGAATTGCTGTGGAGAGTTTGACATTTGTTGGAAATGCATCGGTATTCGGTGAGGGAATCGTTGTACCGGTATTTCTGTTGTTAAATGCATACTTCTTTATTTACTGGTATGGTAGCATGGTAGGTATTCTGGAAATCGCTAAATCTGCAGGCCAGTTTGTAAAGTCAAACAAAATATTTTGTTAAGTTATTACAGTTATATTAGTCCGACCAAATTCACATTTGCAGGATCATAATGTAAAATCCAGTCACATTTCAAAGACAATTGTTTAACATCCTTTGTTGCAAGACAAACTGCAAAATTTTCAGACTGAAATACCCATAGGATAGCAGTTAATCTAGTCTCACTGCATTACTCTGTACACAACTTCCTTTGAAGTTGCACAAATAAAAAAAGCCAGAATTCACAAGTCTGTTGCAGTCACAGCAAAATGTTGGGCTTGTTTGAATTAAGCCGTGGTTCAGGGTTAGGGTTAGGCCATAATAACCCCTACTAATAATTCACTAGCACTCCTAGCTGTCCTTGTGGACGTGATATATCTACCTGTTATACAGTATAAGATGCGGCTTAATTCAAACAAGCTCCCAAAAATTAGTCACATGTTTTGTTGCTGAATTATTGCGCTGTTGGCATTCAGTCAAACAGAAAACACTGGTCCTACTAAACACTGCAAAGGACCTCAAGTTGATGTACTAAACACTGCAAAGAATGACAAAGGACCTTAAATTGATCTAGACTACTAAACAAAGGTCTTGGAATCATACCATAAAAAAGAACAATAAAGGACTTGAAATCATGCCATAAAAAAGAACTAGGCCTACAAAGGACTTTAAATTAGGGTTAGGTTAGGTCTAGAGTTAGATTAGGGTTGGGGTTTTAGGGTCCTTTGTCATACTTTGGGGTGTGTCAGTTCTTTGCAGTGTTTAATAGGACCCGAAAAAAACAAAATCAATGAAACCATTTGCTTACGTTTTATGTTCTGCGTCCACTTGCATAATGCATAGGAGTAACGCCACACGTTGCTGCAGCGACTGGAGGTGCTAGGGTATTGTATTGGTAAATGTACCAGTAGGCCTGCACTGTGCAGGTGTAGAGTATGCTGTTTGCATTACAAAGGCATGATCATTGTTTAATTTATACGAAGTGTCTATTTCACCGAAAATTCCGTTTACCGAAGTTTAAAAAATCGCAGTTGCGTAACTGTTTTTGGTTCCTGTAGTGCGACTTTTACAGTAGGGGAACCGTTAGGGGATGTTTCCGGTTCCGCAAACCACGATTTTCGAACTTTGGTAACCGGAATTTCCAGTGAAATAGACGCTTCCTAATTTATATTGGTAGCTGAGCAGTTACCGGTAGCAGGCGAAGCTCTAGTCTAGACTAATACCATAGGTTATGCAATTATCCTTATCCCCCATACTGCTAATTGATCTTGAGTATGAAATGGGAAATATGATGATAAGCTAGTCAGCTAAACTGTTTAATAGTGTTTATTCAATAATTTATTTTATAGCATTTACTGATACAGTATTTTGTATCAGTATAGACTAATCTCCTTTAGTAGACTAGCCTAGCATAACCTGATAACTACACTGTACAACAATACAAGTACCGGTAGCCTGCTTACCAGGGGTGTATTTATGGTAGAGCCATTGTGCCATGCCCCCCCCCCTCTTTTGACTAAGTTTTTAGAACAAATGCTGCAAAGTGAGTAAAATATACCAAACTCTTGATGGCTTTTGTAGCTTATGCCCCCTTTTCAAATTTCTTGCTACGCCACTGCTTCTAACCTCTATAAAAACGAAGAAATCATTATCATCTTTCTTACCACCAGCTTGATTGAAAAAAAAGCTTAACAGCGTACTAGTCTGCCACCATGCTGGTATTGAAGTATCTAGCTAATTTATCAATGAGTAAAACAAGAATATTCTTAACTGTTCTGTGGTTGTAGTCAGATTCTGCACAGTACATGTTCATTTCTATACCTGTATACTTCATGCGCTTCATGATTAATGTCAAAGTGTTGCTCTGTGTTGATCAATTCACTCTAATGCAGAATAATGGTGCCAACAATAGACTAGCGGTATTATGTATACAGTATATACCGGGTTATGGGGTATTAACAAAAATATAGAATGTGCCAGATTTACAAAGTATTGAATCTTATGCAGAAACGATACAAGCACAGACCCACAACGTTTGTCGCTGTGGTTTATTTCATTTCTTTGTCATGCTCTCATACTACCTGGGAGAGTGTGAAGGGATATAGAATAAGGTAGTGTCTAGAGCATCGACGGCCTTTTTCTTTTGTAATCGCTCTGTGTACACACTAACCCCTAAGTTACATTAACTTTGAATCTCTAGCCCTACCACCAATCTCCCCCCCTAACTGTACTCTGATACCCCTAATTTAATGTTTAAAGTTACTGCTCATGGCGTCATACCAGCATGCCACCATCGTCATGTAAAGAAACAAACAAGCAGTCTCGTGCAGCAGCGTTTTGATCATGGAAACTGAGCCAGTGCTCCAGGCGGTACCTGTAAAATAAAGTTGTTATCTGTATGGGCACGAAAAAATAGCTATATGCTAGTACCGGTATTGCCTTGTTTTTAACTAGATACCAGCCGTATATAGGTAAACTGAGTTAGTGCCACAATGCATGAGCTTATCAGTAAATGGTAAGCATGAGTGCTCAATTTCAATATAAGCCTGTGCCATTGTTTGGAAAGAAATTGAATGATAA
Organism: Trididemnum miniatum; assembly: GCA_964006365.1. Taxonomy (NCBI): domain Eukaryota; kingdom Metazoa; phylum Chordata; class Ascidiacea; order Aplousobranchia; family Didemnidae; genus Trididemnum; species Trididemnum miniatum. Next base: position 3,948,459 of record OZ023250.1, read on the forward strand.
TAATTTCTCAAAGCAGCTTAGAGAAGACTTGGATAATTTTAACATCGATGAAAATCTTCGAAACTTTTCTCACAATAAAAATATCAACATCAAACGTGTCATTTATCGTAGTATCACACTATTTGTGTCTGCATTGGGTCGTTTGCATGGCATTAGAGAAAACTCTGGTTTTGGTATTATCGACATTCTGCAACGTCAAAGAAAATTAAGTGAAAATGCTGCCAGTCGTTTAACCCATGCTGTGGCAGTTGCTTGTCATGTCAGGCTTGTTCATTACGCTTCTCAAAACAGACAAGAAGACATCATTTCAAAAGAAAATGAAAAAATGGGTGGCGGGGAAAAGTTAAAAGAACTGTCCAAAATTGTGCATTATAAAAGTTTGGTCAAATGCTTGGTAACGACATTTGTCCTGCAAAAACTGCTGATGCTTGATTGTGATATCAGTGATTTTGATCAACTTTTCCTCAAAGATGAAGATGTTTTTCAAGTGAAAATTTTTAATGCTCTTGGTTTGATGCGTGAAGGGATTATTGCGGGAGAAAGGTTTTGCATGAATCACGGAGTACAAAGTCCAAACAGCTGCTATGTGCTTGTACATTTGCTAAATTCTTACATGCTGATTGGACAATTTGAAAAATGCCTTGAGCTTTCTGAAAAGTTCTTTGCTTTTCTGCCATCGACGCCTGATTACAGTTATGTTTATGCTGTTGCGAAAATCTTGGAAGCTTCTGCCTTGCATTACTTGGGAAGGTATTTGTTGTCGGTAAATACGTCTAATGCATTGCTGAAAACAGACATGATTCCATACAATCGTTTTGGCTGCTTGCATATTAACAGCCATAGTAAATATGCACTAAAGCAGTACCATGAAGCATTAAGTGCTTGCAGAGATTCAAGAAAACTGTTGCTACAAATGGGAATTGGATTTACGACAACTTTACATTCTGGGATTTATCAAATTGCGTCTCTTTCCCTTGTAGAAATTGGTCGAAGACAGCAAGCTTTAAACCGGGCAAGAGAAGGCTTGAATTTAATGGTTAAAATTCAAGCTACTGGTAATTATGTTCGTGGTTTTAAGCAAATTATCAAGTACATAATTTTCTATGATACTCATAACCCAGCGTATCGCAAAATGCAATCGATTTCAACTAATACTCCACTGCAGTATATTCAAAAGTACGTTCAACATAAAAAAGGTTGCAGCGTTTTTTTATTTGGGTGCAAAGAACGTGCTTTTTCATGTTTATCATTGCCGTAATTCGTTTTTTATTGTATTTTGTTTTAATTATGCAATTTTTGTAAATCTGACAATTTTTTAGTTGCAGTAACATCTGTATTATACCAAAATAGCTTCTGACTATGCTTTTCCTTGGCTGTTTTCTTTTGCGTAAATAATTAACTCACTGCTTAATTTTGTCTGAAGTCACAAGTAATGAAATCATTTTTATATTTTGTTTTATCCGGCAATACATTTAGTGTTTTTAGTGTATGTATTTGATCATAATGTGGACAATTTGACCACCTGTATTCGTATCTAATGTAGCACCTTTGTTTTATCAAACTGTTCAGGATCAAAACTGTTATTTACCGCTTTTGTTTTTCAGTTTTATTGCCCAAAATTTTAAAACAAAAGAATTTGAAAGTTATATGCATTTAAGTGAAATTTGTTAGAACACTTGTGCAATTTTGATTTTTCATACTACGGCTCTAAATTGTATGTTTTTGGATGTTTGTTTATGGTCCCGTAGAATCTGATGGGTCCTTAAAACGAAACCGACGATTTTTTAATTGTGAGTTTTGTTGGTTGCTTCTGAAATGGCTGTTTTTTAATTATGTTCTAGCTATTGGTAACAGGTTATCGATATATCTTGCAGATGCGCAATTTGAAGAATTTAAGGTTTGATTGTTGTAGATGCAAAAATTTTTCAACTGCGTCTTATCAAAATGATATTAGTTCGGGAACCGGTAGGATATTCTTGGATAAAAATAAGAAAAGATTTATAGAGACTTTGTCTGAAACCAAGAAGAGTTTTGCAAGCATTTTGGAGCAAAGACGACGCATTAAAAATTCAGCTGGAGTTTTGATTCCTCTTTGTGAAGTAAATAATCAAGCATGCTTGCTCTTTACTCAACGATCACATGGATTGAGAAGAAATAAAGGACAAGTAAGGTACCAGTACCTTGTAGCTTAACGTCTAACTGTGTTATAACCTGTTCTAGTACCGCTGTGGGCCAAATTTTTTCCCAATTTGAATTGTAATGTAGGACCTGCTGGTCTTGATATGCAAGACCAGTGATCCTCAACTTTTTCTGAATCGTGGCTCCCTTGACTCTGATACTAAAAGTTCTATTCTAGAAATAAGAATGTATTTGTTCCCACGCTTGTAACCCCCTTGTGGGTTGGGGAGGGGGGTACAGTTGAAAACCCCTGAACTATTGGTATTCTCTGCTTCTGGTGGTTGAGGAAATTAATGAAAATTTAATTACAAATAATACAGTCAAGAAATAGCTAAAAACACTTGGGCAGACGTTTTGACTCCTTTCTGCTGTCATTGCCAACGCCACAAGGTGTTTTTAGCTCTTTGGTAGCTATGTTATTTGTAATCAAATTGCTTACCAACTTCCGATTGTATTGTTTACCATAGAGTTAAAAACGTAACTATAATTTTGGGACTAAAGCTAATTGAACTTGGCTATATACCCAGCTACTTCTGTTTGTTGGTTAGCGGCCGTTTAGAGAAGTGGGTAAAGACAATGCTATCTGTATGGGAGGTCTGGGGTTTGATTCTCTACCCGGTCAAATCGAGGACAGTGTCGCCAACAATTCGCCACCGATGCGAAGTTTCTTCAAAGCTGTGTTACCCAGGTGCTAAGTCGCGTAGATAGACCCCGCCACTCGTTACACGTTTCGGCGTGTTGTCGCTGGTATAATGAAGTTTTGATTTGGAATGTTTGATGACTTCGTCGGCAAAAGAAGACAACTGATATCAGTGGTGCAAATGCCTCGCCTGCATTCTCGTTTTAAATTGCAGTTTTCCTGGTGGCATGGCTGATGATTCAGATAAATCAATTATTCACACAGCACTTCGTGAAACAGAAGAAGAAATTGGTGTAAATCACAGAAAGGTGGAAATTTGGGCCACAACTCCTCCTCTACCAGACCAAGTGAGTTCTCATGGAAAAAAAAAATAACTGCGAAAGTTGTTATTCGCTTTCTGTTGACGGATACCACGTTATAAATCTGTTGCTGATTTTCAAGCAGAATGTATTTCAAAAAGTTATCTTCAATATGCTCGGGATATTATGGCGAAACGTGTAACGAGTGGCGGGGTCCATCTCCGCGGCTTAGCGTCTGGGCAACACAGCTCCGAAGGAACGTCGCAGCGGTGACGAACCGTTGGCGACATCGATTCAACCGGCCCGGGAATTGAACTGCAGATCTGCCGCACCGATAGCGCTGTCTTTAACAACTGCGCCAAAATCGAACATGCATTTTTGGTGGATAGTTTTTTTTTTATATAGGCCCCTATTGACAGACAACTGAACAATTATTTAACTTTTGCATGTGCTGTTGTATATCAGTCATATACGATGAATGTATTTGGAGTGGTCGGTTATGTGGGAAAAATTAATGTCGATGAACTTATTCCTAATGTAGAAGAGGTGAGACAAAAGTTAAAATTGAGTTCGTTGTTTGTGTTCTGCTATCTCAAATTGAAGACTTTTTGCATTGTATATTTATGTGCTACAGCAGCTCCGGTGGCCGAGTGGTAAGTGCGTCTGCTTCTGGAGCAGTAGACTCTGGTTAGGTTCCTAGTTGGGTCAAACCAATGACTGTAAAATTGGCATTTACAGCTTTCCTGCTTGGCGCTCAGCATTAAAGCGACAGTGTGGAGAACAAGCCGGCAAGTTTACTTGTGCCGTTAGGAAAGGCACTTAATGGTATTCCCCATCGTAGAGTGGTAGACAGATGGCCGGCAGCTCCTAAGCGATCTCGTTATAGCGCTTTAATCGCTTTCTCGTGATAAAAGGATAAATGACTAAATATGCAACTGAGTACGAAAATACAATTTTTTGCTGCTTTCTTACAGACTATCTGTTTCTTGAATATCTTCGTAATTTGGTATGTACTTTTACGCTGCATTTTCTCTTGCATTATTGTTTAGGTATCATCAGTGTTTACTGTTCCTATATCTACGTTGTCTAATTCCGAAAACATTCGTTCCACAAGATTTCGAGTAAAGGCTTCAAAAATGTCGAAGTGGGATTACGTTACTCCCGTATATATGACTCATCCTCGTATCTGGGGACTAACTGCCACGTTTGTGGATCTTACTTTAGCTCATTTATTACCTAATTATAATCTCATATCTAATAGTTTTGCACTTAGAGCCAAAGCAACTTCTGCTATGTCTCGTAGTGATAAATAAATATGTATCTATGTTTAGTACTATTGCAGCACTTAAGGTTTATCACAGTTTTGGCCGATTGATATAACATTGATTTTTACATGGTTTGAGTTTTTACCCATCTATGATAACGAATGGGTTTATTTTCATGGAAATACTCCAAATAGCTTAACGATTTGGGAAAATTGTACTGCAAAATTCAATTTTTTTGAATCTGCAAATTTATAAGATGTACGACTGTGTATCGTTGCAGCAATATTTATTTCCTTTTTGTGCTCTTCATTAAATAAGTTCTTTTATTTTGAAGTGATTTTGCGGAATTTGAGAAAATATCGTCATATTATATAAATTTCTCGCAACGAACGAAGACAATTTTCGAGAAGTTGACCCATTCATAATCTAATCAAGTTGCGAACAGATTATTTTAAATGCAGCATCACGGTCATCAACTGAACTTCTTGAGGCACATAAAGCATTCATTGAAACTATTTGTTCACAGCTGAAAAATAATCAAAATAACGAAACACAGTAGTAAATATAATTACCACCACACAAGAACTTGACAAAAAATTTTAGATACTTGCTTCTATAGACAAAGAAATGTGAAATAAGATACAGAAGTGCAATAAACTAAAAACTAAAGCAAGAAAACTTCCAAAAACTTTTGAAATTTTGCCGTCATGAAGTGGTACAAACATCACTTACGTTTGGTAGAATATTCACAGACTTACTCTTATATCAGTAGGCCTACCCCAAACACGGCTACTGTTTAGGTTGTCATGTGGTTTCAAGTGCGGCAAAATTCGAAAGGGGAAATGCAGATCGTGGTAACAGTACCGCAAATTAAACATCGTACTTTAAGCAAAGCTTTTCTAGAGCAGAAAAGTTAAAAGAACACGTGGACTGCGTGGTATATCTTTTTACAACGTTGGTGACAAGTCAGAATATTCAAAAAATTTCAATGCGCACACCAAATGGTAACGCACTAAATATACCACCGTTTTGTTCATACTGAAAAAAAAAAAAAAACAACTAAATGTGACGGCAACAAACAACACGCTAACAAAAGCAACACAAATTAAACAACGGATGGTAGATTAACGTTTGGGGGGTATTCTGGGGCCATATTGAATGGGGTTCGTCGTAACCACAGATCTTTATTAACCTGAAAACACAGAAAAATGAGTGGTGTGACACAGCAGAGCCACAACTGGTCTTGACATCGTGTTCCATGTCTTAATAAGGAAGAGATAGCAGCGCAATAGAAACAACCATAGCAAAACTTTCGGAGGATGCCTCTAAAGTTGTAGACTGCGGTTTGATTCAGAGTCTGGTCAAATCATTGACTAAAAATTTGTATTCACAGCTTCCCGGCTTGACGCTCAGCATTCAAGAGAAAGTGTGGAGAACAAGTCGAGAAGTTCATTTGTTGTGCAGTTGGGAAAGGCACTTAGCAGGATTTTCCATCTTAGAATGGTAGACAGGTAGCTGGCAACTCTTAAACGAGCTCGTTATACATAGCGCTCTGATCGCTTTCTGATGACAGGAGGATAAACATTAAACATACGCAACTAAATAAATACAAAAAAATTGGCCATTCTAAGTACCTAAGTAGATATTATATTTTTGCGCAGTTTCGCATTATTCGCCATTCGTAGGCTCATTGCAACGTTACGAGGCAGAAAAGCTGCAGAAATCACACTGCTTAGTTCGCTCAGATATTTACTCACCCTTGATATTGGATTGAAATGGCTTGAAAGGTACTTAGGTGCAGAAGCATATCTATGCGGGAAAGCTGTATCAGGATGACGGACATAAGTCTGCTGGTTCTCACTCACGTAAGAGCTTTGCCGTAACGCTAACACTCCCTTGATCCAATCCTCCTTCTTTTTAGGATGCAAGCCAAAATTAGTAGGAGGTCCTAAACATATAAACCTCGAGTTAATCACCTTATACGTAGCTCAACCGAACGGCTAGTGGTTAAAAACAACGTTAACGGTGCGGGAGGCATATTTTGGAAAGGTGCAACAGAGGAAGATAAGGCGCGATCGAGATGACTGTCAGTAGAAAAATTGTACTCAGAACTGGCAACAGCAACCAGGTTTGGTGGTTAGTATGCTGGACTGCTACTCAGAGGGTCTGGGTTCAATGCTGCTATAGGTTTTGATTTTATTCTCAACGTACTTGGTTTCTTATGTGTAATTCGGAATGGGGTAGAGTTTAAAGTGGCCGCAATAGAACAAAAAATATTCTCTAGAACCATTCCGAAACATGCGTGCGGGTGGCCTGGAGTTCGATTCCCGGGCCAAATAAATCGGACCCTCGCCAACAACTCGCCACCACTACGATGCCTCGAAACTGAGCTGCCTAGCCGCGAAGATGGACCCGCCACTCGTTACACGCTTCGGCGTAATACCACAAGTATAATGATGATTTAATTTTTTTATTGATGTGATGAGGTGTATCCGCCACCTTCAGGAACGGCCACCTTTTTTAAACAATGGCGCTAGTTATGACGTTAACAGCCGAATTTGCTTGAATGACGCCATTTAGCTAAAAATACTATTTTTTCTAAGTTTGGCTCACCCCTCACCGCAGCTATAGACCTAGTCTCTCCGCATTCCGGCTCTGTATCTGTACTTATAAGGGGCTGGGGCAATTTTCCAAAACAAGGGCAAAATTCAAAAATTTACTGCTAAATATGCGAAGAGCAAAAGTATTCGATCGTCAACAAAGTAGCCATTTTGTAAAGTATAAAATCAGTGGCTTGGCATGCCAACATCGAGATCTCAGCAGCTGTTGTGCGAAGCACTGAGTGATTTATGCTCGCTACTAATAAATATTTGACGAGGTGGTTACAGGTCAGAAAATGAATTTCTTTTGAATTTTAAATGCGCAACGAAGACGTCGAAAACGCGAGGCAGTAATTTAAACCGTTATAATTTTAATTGATAGTTTTTACTTGCCTTTTTTCAAATTGTTAGCGACTTTAAATTAAAGTTAACCATTACGATAGAAAAAAATCAGCAATTCTTCATGCGAAAAATGTACCATCACGGTATGGCTGTTCGGTAAGTTTTGACCAGAATGGCAACGAAAAAGTAAAAAAAAAATGGGACACACTGACCAGTTTTAAAAAGCGACTTCGGCCATCGGCTAGTAGCCCATAGCTGCTTCCTCAAAATTAAATATAAATGCCTTGCTGAGACATTGCAATCGCTGCGGGAGGTCTGGGGATCGAATCCCGGGGCGGTCAAATAGGAACACAGTGTCGCCAACGGCTCACACCGCAGCGTGTTTCTTCGGAGCTGTGTTGCCCAGGCGGTAAGCCGCGGAGATGAGCCCCGTCACTCGTTAGCCTACATGCTTCGACGTAATATCGCGAGAATAATAAAGATTTTGATTTGATGAAATCGTTTGACTCATATAATCTGCACGTATCATCGTAGAATTAAGTACTACGTTTTCAACTGTTTTTGTTATGAAAAAGCATTAACACCGTTAAGTAAAACGATATGCTTTGCAATCGAATTGGCCCTGTTTAGCAAACCAAGATTTCTTCCGCTAAAAAGCCGACAACGACATTCATGATACCTGGGTGTCTTTTTTCGACGTATCACATTACCCAACGACGCTCGACCGAACAAATAATACATTTATACAAGGCTTGAAACAATGTAACCGATTGTTACGAATTCTATAGAAACCATGGAACATAATTATAGTTAACTCCATTGTAACTATATAAAAAATCAGCTAAAAGTATCAGAGAGAATTCGCAGCATATTTCTTTCGGCCAATTCTAAAAAAATCAAATCAAATAGCAATAGTAGAGCTTTTATTTATTAGCAACGAAAATAATTATCGTTATTGTACTCGCGGTATTTCGCCGAAGCGTGTAACTTGTAGCGGGGCCTATCCCTGCGGCTCATTAACGCCTGAGCAATACAGCTACGAAGAAACGTCACAGCGGTGGCAAGTCGCCGGCGACACTGTGCTGATTTGACCGGCAGGGGGAAACGAACTCCTGACCTCCCCGCACCGATAGCAATGTTTTAAACAATGGCGTCAACCGGCCGGTGTTTGATAAAATATTTGGCAAAATGTTACAATTCATGTTTCTCCTAGAGCCTAAAAGTGTAATCATCGGTCACAGGCCTTAATTCTTTCTAAATTTGGAGACCTTGCTGAATAAAGATCGTTTTGGCATCTGCTATAGAGCTCTTTGCACTGAAAAACAGACTACTGCAGCAGAAATTTACTTCTTGCGCCTTGTGCACCACAAGTAAATATTTCAAGCAAATTGTACCTTGCATTGGATAATCAGTCCTTTCAGGGGCCCATGACAAAGTGTGACCGTCCCATTGCCGCAGATCAGGGAGTTGGTCCCCTTCCTCACGTTTTCTGTGGTTGTACTGTTCATCATACCAAGATATCAAATTGTTTTTGTATCTGAAACACAATTCAAGAAAATTCATTGCAATTAATCAATGTGTCGTTGCTAGTCGGCAGCGAGGTGTAGTGGTTCGGCGCTTCGTCACTCGTTTTTACAACGGCAATGATCGCAAGGTTTTTGGGTTAACTCCCTCCCAAGCCTAGTCGTTGCGTCCTTGCAGAAGATTCTTCACAATAATTATCCTTGCTTGGTGAAATCTAACAAGTAATAAATCAAAAAAGTGAATCAAATAAATAAATCAAAAAGCAAAACGCAACCGGAAAACTTTGCTAAGCGAGTCTGGGTTCGTACGACGCATAGCGCCTACGTCGGTATCTTGTGATAGAAAGATAAAAATGAAGAAGCTTGATCACCAAGATGCCCCATTAAATTCAATGCTTACTTTTACGGTATGTTCGCGTATTTTGCACTACAAAATAAATATGTTTTATTCTTTTTTTGTTCGCAACGTGCTAGCACTTCTGGCGAAAGCACCAATACATAAACGGTAGTGTCTACACTCTGGAGCAGAGCAATTTCATAAGAAAAAACCTGTCTGTGCTCCACACACTATTTAGATAAATTGATAATCTGGAAGAATTGTTTCACCTTTTGCCATGATGACTAAAAATATGTTGCTTTTCCAGCCCTGAATTCCGAAGTAAACCTTCTCTTCTAACAATAAAATCTGGTTTGTGATCTGGGAAAAGTCGGAAGTCACGATGGTGGGTTGTGTCACTTGTATGTGTTCCTCGTCGAAACTAAAACATAAAAAACATTAACAGAAAAAAGAAACAGAAAAAAGAAACAGAAACAACAGAAAAAAGTTACAGAAAAAAACAGAAAACAGAACAGAAAAAAAACAACAGAAAAAAGTAACAGAAAAAAGAAAGCAAAATTCCATGTGCCACATTCTATCACAATCAAATGAAGTTTCAGAATACGATAAATATGTTAAAGCTTAAGGGAAAAAATCAAGCCGTAGTCATTCTTAAAATTGGACGTTTCGTTACACTGCTTATGATGACAGCTGATTTTCAAAACGTTCACTTCAAAGAATAATTGCGGGTATATTTTTCCGCAAATGAAATTGTTTTTACAAATTTTAAAACCCATCCTTTGATTTCAAATTTTAATTTGATTAATTTCCAATCTTTTTCTTTAACCAGTAGATCTTAATATGCCTAAAATTCCAGTAATGTGTGAAGTCTGTCGTCACTATAGAACAGAAATAGGCAAACTATGGCCCGCGGGCCAAATGCGGCCCGCCGGTCCTTTTATTCTGGCCCGCCGGCACTTGCACAAATTAAAACTCCCACCGTAAATTAAGCGGAAGAACTTTTTTTTCCTTTAGAGATCATGGATGACAGTAGCAGTAGTATATTTTTTTCTTTCCACGAAGTAACGCACAAAAAACAAATCCTTACATTCAGAAAGAAACAAGGAGCATTGAATAACCCTAAGGTTTTCTAGTCGAGATGCCCCTTGTTCAAAGACACAAAGCATTAACGCATATTAATAGCTGTAAAATAATTTGCACACATATAAACATAGCGCACAGTACAAACAATGTTGATCAGTGTTAACAATATAGTCAGTACTCTCTTATCAAATTTTCTTTAAACTGCTTTTTAAAAGAATTGAAGGGTTTATTTTTTAAGTTTTCGGTTATTTCGTTCCACAGTTTAACACCCCGGAATTCAACCTTTTTTTGCCCAGCAGATTTAGAAACTCGAGGTAAAAAATAATTAGACATGCTTGGTCTCCTGATTTCATAATCATGAATTTTTTCAATCGTTGAGAAATCATAATTGCATGAATTAGGTATGATAGCTTGTGTTTGAAAAGCTGATGCATGAATTTAGCAAGCTCTAATTTGCACACATCACATAATTTTAGAAAGTCAAATTTCTTGTACAACTTAGTAATATGAGAGAATTTTGTGTTCCAGATTAAAGTACGCACAATATTATTCAACTTTACTTCAATCTCGTGAAGTTGGTTTCGGGCTGCTGTACCCCAAGCAGTTAAGCAGTTATTCCATAAGTTAAACGGCTATAAGCAAAACTATAACAAAGCATAACAAGTGTTTGATCATTCACAAAGTCATATATATGATACAACATGTTACTACACCTTGCCAATTCAAGCAAAAGTTTTTGAGTATGAGTGGACCAATTCAATTTATCGTCAAACCACACACCCAAATATTTTACCGAATTGCTTTCGAAAATTTCTTTTTGGTTTATAACGAAAATTTTTAGCTCATAAGGACATTCAGTTGTTTGTTAAAAAGTAGGTACATTGTTTTGGAATAATTTAGTGACAATTTGCAGCGATTTTTTTCAAAAAAATAAGCCTCAACGATGCAAAATTGGAATAAAAAACGAGGTGAAAACCTTTTATTTTGGAGATCACATTCGTACATGGACCATGATCTAAAAAAAAAGGTCTTCACCTAGTTTTCCAACCAGTGTGCGGCCCACGGCTTCAATAGTTTTTCCCAATGTAAAAAGCTTGCCCACCCCTGGTATAGAAGGTTGCAACTGTGACATCATATAATGAAATTGTCAATGGCAAATAAAGAAGAAACTGCTTTGGCAAACTGAAAAGCATTGCTTTTTTGTCACACAAACCCTGATCCCCATTTTTAAGTTTTTAAAAAACAAGAATTTGCGCAAATAAAAATTTAAATAAGAAATTTATCCAAAGATTTAGAAACTTAAAAAAGTTTCATTCAGTTTCTGCCTCAAATTTGAATCTTCAGAGATTAGAACTTTTGTTTTGCTCCTAAACATCCCTGAATATTGAACACTTTGACTCAAATTTGGCCAAAATCACAATTTTACTTAGCAAGCTTAAAGAAAAATGGAAAATTATCGTCCAGATTTTGTCATTTTTCTCAAATTTTGCACTTTATAGGGAACTGCTTACACAAGTATGATAGAAAAAAGAAATCTTTACTTTATGTCTTTCCTCACACCAATTTCCAATTAAAGTTTTGTTTGAATACGCCTGCTCTATTCTCCATCCAGGAAGGCTCCATTTCTTTGGATCACTTTGTGCTCCAGCCATATTGTTTTACATATTCAAATCTGCTCCTAATTATTGTAGGCTGTGAAGAAAAGCAGAAGATCATTGTCTGATACCAGTATTAATTTTGCTTAAGAACAAGTAAACAAAATTGAACAATTCTAAATCTACCGGTACAGCTTTTGGCAAACCATACTGATGTAATTCCTACTGGTAGGCTACCTCAGCACCACTAGCCTAGAGTCGATAATACCAACAATACCATATTGTCATTTTTCTGTATTTTTAGTCTATAGCCTAGACTACCTGTACTGTACCGGTAGTTTAGCGATATTCTACATTTCACAAAGATACTCATGTGTCTTGCTTTAACCCAAGCAGCAAAGTAGGCCTACCGGTACCAGTGTTGCAAGCATAAAACCTATGAAATGGAGCAGATTTGCAACCTGATCAGCTAATTTGTGGTAGTATACCAGCACTTAAACCTTTATTTAGCTTGCTATCTTTGCACAGTCCAAAAAACTTACTGGCTGTAGTCTAAGAGCTCATTGTAGCCGACTGGTATCTTACCGGTACATTGATGACTTGCTGATGCTTTGTTATTGCTACACTATCACTATTACAACTTATAAAAATAGAACCATAACATTGTTATGGCAGACTAAGCGAAACTCGGGGTGATGAAATTTTTACACTTACACACATTTTTATTTACAAAGTTTCTTATCCATAGACTATTCCTCCATCCTCAAACATTTTGTGGACTAACCTGTAATTTTGTTGTTAGTTGCTACGGAGTTTCTACGATATGACGGAGTGTTGCCGTTTAAAATTCAGTGGACGCTGTTTTACGTTTGTGGGTTCGTATCTTTGTCATAAGGTTAATCGTTTTGTTGCCTCTTCCCTTTTCTTGTACCATTGTTATACCAGTATACGTTCTTCATCTTATCGTATTCCTTAGTCTTGACGGTACGGAAATAAAAGACATTACAACTTACTTGCTGTTGCGTACTCGACTGTAGTAGTTTATTTCATTTAACGACCAAGCTAACACAAACAAAAACAGCTAACAAAAGCGATGGTCGAAAAACAGGTAACAGCGACAAAACGATATACGTTGAAACATGCTTCAGTTAACAAAAAATTATTTCATAAAATAAAAGAAATGCATGGTTGCTGCACCTTAGCATAACCTCTTGCAAGCGCCGTATTTTTTGAAATCAACCAATGTAATACAAACACACACAAAAAGAAGAAAAAAAAATAAAAGAAATTTTTATGCCAACAACTTCTAGTAACTTCAAACCTGTAACCCCAGATAGGGAGGCTAACAGATGCTACACCTTGCCCAAGGGTGATCCGGGAGCAGCAACAGTTAAGAGATAGCTCCATTACATCTCAAGGAACGAATCCCTGTCGCCGGATGTCATTTTATGTCAGTACCCAAGACAAGTTATGTCAGTACCCAAGACTGCGCGGAAAGAAATTCATACTGAATGCTTTGGAGTATTGTGGAGACTACGATTTGGGTGAATAAACACGCAGTGTGTTTTGCATCCTCAGATGTGGTGCATACGAATGATTGTAGCTTCAATGATTCAAGAGCATGCTTTTAAATGTAATTCATCGCTATTCAAAAATCTAATTGTTTTATGTTGTTTGATTCGGTGATGGACTCATGTGAATCATCATATAGACGTAAAATTTAGATGTGAAAGTCTAACTTCAGATTACTGCTGGACTAGCTTGTTTTAATGGTTTCATGTTTTCAAACTGTATCATACGGGTTCGAGTCCAGAGTACGTTTTTTTCCAGAACCTGTAACTGTTAACTTAAATTACCACCAGTGGTGAAAGTAGAAAATTTTTCTTACCGGTACTACGCCAGAAGCCCAGAACAGTGGTGAAAGTAAAAAAAAATTTTGTAGTTGCTGATAAAAAGAGGCAAATGAGCCTTAGGTATCCACTTGTCCAGTCACAAAATCCTAAACGCCTTAACTATACCCAAAACTTTAAATTTTAACGAACTATGAAATATCACAGCGTTTTTTCAGGTGGCACGCCTAAAATTCAAAAATTAATTTATTCTTTCATAAATGTTGATGAATGTAAGGCTACGTTCACATGAGACTTTGTTTCGTTCGCAACGAAAAAAAAAAACTCGTATCTGTGGATACTGCATACAATGGTGTAATAAACGTGTGATCGCAAGCGAATTCAAAGTAACCCGAAAAGAAAGCAGGCCAGCTTCATCAAGATTACCGTTTAACGTACAGTAATTAACGCATAGGCTGGTATAAGGAACAGGTGACGTAGGTTGTGCTAGATATATGTCGCGGCAGAAGTAGGCTTACTACGCAACTGTTGCTGTGATGAGTGACGAGACGAGTCTACTACAACATTCCTTTAAAGGCTTGTTGACTCTACGCTTATTGCCTAGCTGCAGTGGCGTATTTAGAATTTACAAAAGGGGGGGCCAACTTTTGACAAGTTAAAAAGTTGCAATAAAACTGAATCACTAACTGAGATTTTAGTTGGAGTACGGATAATTTTTTAACGTGAAAGTCAGGATCTGGGATTAATTATTGTCTGTCGATTGTCGTAAGTAGCTTCATATAATTTATTTGAACACAAGTGTTCACATTTAAGCATGTTAGGAACTCTCTCTTTCTTTTGTTTTGTATTATCTTATAATAGAGCGGTTCCCAACTATTTTCATAATAGAGTGGTTCCCAACCATTTTCATAATAGAGCGGTTTCCAACCATTTTCATACTCCCAATTATTTTCATATAAAATTTTTGATATGTTCTTGCACCCCTCACAAAATATGCGACCTTAATCAGCCACGCAAACCAAATGTTCGTAATGGTACGGGCTGAAATGAATTCATGTGTGTTATTGACCTTAAACATTTTCCTGTAATGACTTTGCGTCAAAAACCCAGCAGGTATTCAGCTGGGGGGTCTGGGGCAACGCTGTAAACTACCCCAGCGGAGCAATCAATTTTAGAGTTTTTAGCCTTTTTGAAAGTGTCGCTAATGCAAGGTATAGGATAGGTAAACCAGTCACTACTCTTGCTGAATCAGAAGCATTTTGTTTTCAGAGCTTGATTTTAACCAACCACAAAGAGGCTAAGGGTTTTACGCCACTTAGACGTTTGCGAACTACATATTACTAGAGCGTAACAGCGCTGAAAAATTGACACTGAGCAACCGAAAATATAAACACTCTTAATACAAGATAAAAATCTATAAGCCGTTTTGAACCCCCTGGAATGCTTCCTCGCGTCCCCAAGGGGTGCAAGCATCCCCAGTTGAGAAACCCTGTTCTTTATGGTGTGTTGAGATTTTGTGGACGTGCTGAAGCCTTTCATTAAAAATATTTTTCTGTAGCACAATTCTCGCGTGTTTTAAGATTGCAAGCTTTGCAATATCGCCCGTAAGCGTACACATTAAAGCAGTGATTTTCAAACTTTGTGTTACTACGCCTTCCTCACAAATGTTAATCATGACGCTTTCCTTCACAAAATAATACACCAGCCATATTTTTAAATGATCATGACTAACATTTGCGCCTCTTTTTAGACTAGTCCACGCCTCCCAGTTTGGAAAACGCTCACATGTGTGATGCTTTGCACCGTTTACGTTTTGTCAAAAATAAGAAAAATAAATGAGTGAATGATTTCACAGAAACACGAAGAAAAGGAAGAAAGCTTTGTAAAAATATTTTTGCGCAAACGCTGAATTTTGGCTTCTTTTGACTTATGAAACTACGATTTGAAACAACGGATTGAAAGCTTTCTGAAAAATCACTCTGAAATTTGGTTTGCGTACAATCCGTAAGCGACTTTTGGTTGCCCAAGTCCAGGGGTCGGCAACCTGCGCTCTTTGAACCCCCAGTTGTGGCTCCTTTTGGAGGTAAATAAAGACCTTTTTTTTTAGGAATCATTTTCGGAATAACAGAAGTTTTTGGACCTGACGGTAGTTCTGCGGCTCCCGCTGGGTTTCGTATGGTAACAAACGGACTATTTGGCTCTTTAAGTGCAAAAGGTTGCCGACTCCTGCCCTAGTCGTAACGATGCAACACCCAAATAAAGTGAACGTGACGCAATGGGTGGAACGTTGTTTCCACGTCGACCATCGTTAAAGGTGGTGACTGATTCAACTCTCACAATACGCTTTGTTGTTGAGCTGTTGGATAAGATGCTTCACGATGATTATCTCTGCTTGATGGTTTCTTTACAAGCAACAAATTAAAGCATCAACAAGCAAAATTTAACCAAGAAACTTGGAAACAAATGGCAACACCTTAAACCTAAAATCTGGATTCGTATTGCGCGTAGCGTCTTCGTCGCTTTCTCGTTGATAAGTTTTTTTTCTACAAAAATAAAAAAAATATAATAAATTATGTGTAAACTGACAATCAATCTCACAATGAATAACTAAAAAATTGAACAGCTTGCAGAACAAAGCATCAGTGATCCTCGTTATCTAAAGTAAACCTGTAGGCTCTCAGCTGCTTCGCTTAGAGCAGATTTGATTTGATTTAATGCTGCCAGACCGAACTACATGCTAGAGCACGTCTTGTCTCTCAGCCAGGCCACCACGTTATCATAAACAGACGCAAGAGCAAGATTACGTGCCCGTTCTGAACATTGGCAGCACCCCCTAGTTTTAGACACACGAAATTGTGACGCAATAAATGGCATTCCGAAATTGAGCAACGCTTATGTGGTTCTTGAGGGCTCACGCTGCGTAGTTGCTACAGCGGCACAGCCGTAGATCAAGGACCAAGGTTAATCTATAAACCTGAAAAGTTGACGAACCAACAGGGAAGGGGGCTTTGAACTCACGAACCCCCCTTGCCTACGCACTTGGTTAATGTATTACTTCTATAGCTAGAACCAACCGTCGAAATTTTACCAAAACGGTCGTATATTTCTTGCATTGGAAAACTAGTTAACTCCAATTTTTTTCTTGTTTTACCCAGTAGGCTACTGGGTCTGGCTACTACACATTTTTTCTTGGCCTATTATAATCAATCAATCATTTCATTTCTAAACGCCAATACGCTGAAAAGTAGCGATAGCTCAAGCACACAAATTTCACACTAAAATTGATGAAGGCTTAGAAAAGGGCGCGGGCAACAAAACAGGGAGGCGCTGAAACATGCAAGTCAAGACTGATTTATAAGCATAGTTGCATAGAGTCGATATAAAATCCATATTTAGATCTAAATTTTGTCACTTTAAGTCAGAGCAACAACAACTTGATTTGCGATTGGATCTTATCGTCTTGATCCAAAGCTAGCTGAGTTAGCAAGCCTGTTATGCAATAAAAATAGCCATTGACAAGAGGCCGGCCTTGAAATTGAAAAAAGCACTAACTTCTACCTTAGGCAAAATAAAAAAAATATATTTTAAAGGCGAATTAGCAGCAGTGGGCTTCGCCATGACAAGCAAAATCAAATAAATGAAATAACTTTATCAAAATAATCATTTTCATTTTAGAAATAAACAAAACTCAAAACCAATGACAAATTTTTGCTTTGAAATTCGTGCCAGTTCGGATTTGGATGAGGTAAAGGTGCAAAAAAAGCACCCTAAACCGATTTGAATTAAATTTCGGCTCATGTCACGAACGCGTTATCTGTTTATATCCTCGCCCTATTTTATTTTGCTCATCTGAGGTAGGACATACAAATCGGTATCAAACACTTTTAATTTGCAGTTAAGTAGCCTAACGAACAAGGCATAGCAAGCACATTATAGGCGCTTTATTAATTCTCGCTTCTTCACGATACCCAACGCCGTCCGCTTACATCTCTATAGCCTTTTAAAGTTAGTTTACACTAAAAATGTCTGCATTTCATTGTTATTTTCAACCGACCCCCCCCCCCCACTCCCTCTGATACTATATTGTAACACAGTTCCACAATAACTTCCTAATATATCTAAGTTACATTTATTTTTGCTCGTTTTTTTATCTTTTTTTTTGTAAAATTGTTTGGGGGGGGGCCATCGCCCTTTATCCCCCCCCCTAAATACGCTAGTGCCTAGCTGTTAATCACCGTTGAAGTGAACTGGAGCCAAAACTTCGTCTAAATGTGGCAAAAATTCATGCTAACATTGACGAGCTAGTTGCGCAGAAACAAGCGCATCTATCTCATTGAATACTGATTGGAAATAATAATTAAAGAAATTACCTTTTTTTTCACAAATACGTCATAAATACCAAGGCTTTGGAGCAGGCACAAATTCTCGACTGCTGACGGCTCCAGCTTCGTGTCTCTCTTCTCCCACAAAGCAGCTCCGGCTCCGCAGCTCCTTGATACCACTGCACCAGCTCCTTCGGTTAAAAATTGAAATCCAAGCATGTTTGTGCAATTTGAAATTTTCACTCGTTTAATCACAAAACTTTATAAATTCAAACTTTTTATTTCGAACACAGTGCACAGTCTTCAACACAAAGTTTTAATTTAAGTGAAATGCACCAATAGCAGTAGCATCTCAGGAAATGAATCAAAGCTGGAGCCAACTTTCAAACAACTGGCTCCAGCTCGACTTAAATTTTACAAAGAGCTCCAGCTCTCCTGAAAAAGCCTGGCTCCGGTTCCTAGTCTTAGCTCCAGCTCCATGCATCGTGCATGTGTTATTAGAATTAAGGGTTTTTTCGTAAGCATGCGCAATTTTTATGCTGAAGTGGTACGGTGAGTTTTTGAAACTGTTTCAGTGGTACATTCATAGAAGAGTTTGGGAAACCCTGAAGTATCAGATAATTTGAGAATGGCTAAAACGCAAATAACTAATTTGTCTCTGGATTAGAATGAATCGCTAACCTGAGACTCGAAACAATGTCCTGTAGTACCGGTACTGTTGCCTGCGTATTGGAGAGTAAAAGGTTTGCCACAGAACTATTTTGACATCAAATTTGAAAAAGCTATTTGGGGAGGGGAGGGAATTACGTTGTCATTAAAATGAGGCTATCATTTGCGCAAAGGAAAATTTTAGATTGTGATGTCACAGTTTGTGCTGATTTGCTCTAATTACTGAGTAAATTTTCCATCTCTGCAACTATAATCCAAATAGGCCTAATTCCTCTCGTACAAATACCAATTCCACGTCAATGTGGCCGAACTTTTGTAAAAAAAATGCCTAGTCTAGGCGTGTTTTAAAAAACTTTGAGAATTTTTTGGGCTGCAGCCGAGACCCTCAAACAAACCCGGTTATTTAGCTTACGGGCACTTTGAACAAAAGGCTGTTATCATTAAAGAATTTAGATTTTGATGAAAAGTTTTGAAATTAATCAAATCAAATCAAAATCAAATCTTGTGGCGGTATTACGCCGAAGCGTGTAACGAGTGGCGGGGCCCATTTCCGCGACTTAGCGCCTGGGCTACACAGCTCCGAAGGAACGTCGCAACGGTGGCGAGTTGCGACGACACTGTGCCGATTTGATCGGTCCGGGAATCGAACCCCGGACCTCCCGCACCGCGAGCGTGCGCTTAGCAACTGACCTAACGTCCGGTTTTGAAATTAATTCTATACAAAAATAAATTTATTTAATAAAAGTGAGTCCAACCGGCCGTTAGCTCAGTTGCTAAGCGCACGCTATCGGTGCGGGAGGTGTGGGGTTCGATTCCCGGGCCGGTCAAGTCTACACAGTGTCGGCAGCGACTCGCCACCGTTGCGACGTTTCTTCGGAGCTGTGTTGCCCAGGTGCTAAGCCGCGGAGATGGGCCCCGCAACTCGTTACACGCTTCGGCGTAATACAGCGAGTATAATGAAGATTTGATTTTGATTTGAAAGTGAGTCCACTCGTGAATTTTTTTTGTTTTTGGATGATATGACTTGTGGAATGTGTTATAGACTGGATTTAGATTTGAAATCTTTTACCGGTACGGCGTTCCGGCAGCAAATCTTTTACCGGAACGGCGTATCGGACCGTTCCGGCTTACTTTCACCGACTGATTACCGCACTTCCGGGTACCGCATGCAACACTGTGAAAACGGTGAAAGAAGTGAAAGCGCAAAGCAGTTTGCACAGGGTGAGCACTAGGCAAATAAAGACAAAGATGTTTCATTCAACCTACTATGCGAGAGTCAGCTGATTTTAAAAGCAATCTTCTCTTGGATTCAGCTACGTTCAGATTGTTTATGCTGCAGAGATCATGGAAGTTTGTTTTGAGTTTCGGCATTTGCCAATCTTCCAATCATGTTTTTGTCCTGTGCCTGTTTGTTTGTATTAGACTGTAGAGAGGGCTAGTGCAAGAGCATAGGCTCTGGACTTGATCAGTTAATCTAATACTAGCTTTTATTGGGGCTTGTTTGAATTAAGCCATGGTTAGGGTTTGGATTTGGGTTCAGGGGTTAGGCCCTAACTCCTACTAGGCTAATACCGGTAACTCACTAGTCATTCTTGTGCTGGTGAATTGTGATATATCCACCTGTTATAAGATGCGGCTTAAATCAAACAAGCTCCCTTTTATTCATGTTGTTTGGTATATAATTTTACTGCTTACGGTACAGCGGTAAGCTGGCAAGTGGTAAGCTTCCGAATGCACTGATAAGCTCATGAGCTGATTATCACCTGCAGCACAGAGCTTGGCTGAGTCTGGAGTGGTAGAAGCACCTGCTGCATGGCTGAGTCTGGAATGTTAGGAGCTGTTGTCAAGATTCTGGTTTGATTTTAAGTTGGGTCTAAGCCTTGACTTTAAAGCTTGGTAGACTAGGCTATTTGCAGCTTTCCTGCTTGACGCTCATCAGTAGTCTAAATACCAGTAGCACTGTGAGACTGTGTACGGAGTAGAACAAGCTGGCAAGTTTAACTGTTAAGGTTTTTTGAACTTTGTTGCACTGCCTTTGTTGATATAGAAAAGAAATACAAAGTATGAGTCTACTATGGGATTGCTGTTTAATTACTAGGCACTGTTCTTGGGTGTAATCAGGTAAAGACCAATCGACCATCAAGAGAATGATCGACCGTGCATGACTTTTTTTGTTTCACGTTCCTCTGACATCAGGCGACCTTGAGCGAGTGAGGGACTAAGGGTTAAGGTTAACCCTAACCATCAGAAGAATATAAATGAAAAGTCTCAGGCGATCAATTGTTCACATTACCCTTGTTCTATGCTTTAACCATAGTACTGTAACATGTAATTCGAAAAATATTTCAAATCAACCAGATTGCATTGTTTTTATGCCGGTAACTACGTAAACTATGTATAAAAATGTCAGTTTCAAACTTACATTTTTTTTGTGTTTTGATGTTGATGTTCTTCAATATATGTATATGTCAATTTCTAGACTTTTATTTTTGCATGCAAAATTTCGGTTTATAAATGCATAATACTCTTGATATTAATTAACTCTTCAAACTCTGTAAGTATATAGAGCTTTTTGACAGTATTTGCAATATTTTCTATTTTTGATGTGGTGGATGTTATCTGTGCACGTGTTAGGCACATTTTTCTTTGACATATATATATATATATATATATATATATATATACACAACTGGAGCCTGTCAAGTTTTCTTGCAAAAAGTGCTCAATGGCTACAAAAGCCAGAGCTGTTACTTAATTTAATTAACTGCAAACTCACAGCATACACCAGCCACTACACTGTGTTTCACGTAAAAGAACGATCATCAGGTGGCTTATTCAAATAGAATCCTATTTGGGAACGTGTGTTTAAATATTCCTATATTCAAATAGGATTCTATTTGAATAAGCCACCTGATGATCGTTCTTTTACGTGAAACACAGTGTAGTGGCTAGTGTATGCTGTGAGTTTGCAGTTAATTAAATTAAGTATATATATATATATGCCGGTAGTCAGCTTTTCAGTTTTATTACATGTATTAGGGTAGAAATAAAAGCAGTATGGGGACTGTGCATGTGTACGGTATGTTCCACACGTTCCCATATATACACAGTACGGTTTTTGTGCTGTCCCATATGGTTTTTAGTTCTACCTCATTAATTATATAATTTGCTTATAGTTTACAATTTTAGCTTTATGCTGATTTTGAGTAGATTATACCAGTAGGTTACAAAATTATTTATGAATGCTATTGTATCTCGACGTTTAAATATGTCAAAAAATACCAACAGTCAAAGAAGTAAAAAGGATATCAAAGAAGTTTATGATATTTTAGAAGTTTTAGGAACGTAAGTCTTGTTCATTTATTATCGTTAATTATATAGTTTTTCTTCTTTTTGCAGAATTTTTGTGAAGCAGATGTAGCGATATACTATAGTTGTTTTCAAGTTTTAATGTCAATCTAATTTCTTTATTTCTCAGTGAAACTGAATTCTGACTTAAGTGTTGATTCATCTTTGTTATATTATGGTACCAGTACTTTGTATGCTTTTGCCCCTCATTTTTGCGCATCTGGTGGATAAAATTATTTTAGTTAGGTATTATAAATGACTAGTAGAAACAGCAAGTGTTTTGAATCAAAAAAAAATATCAAATCCCCATTATACTTGTGATATTACACCAAAACATGTAACGAGTGGAGAGAACCATCTCGCCAGCTTAGTACCTGGATACGGTACCACTGCTCAGAAACAACATTGCAGCAGTGGTGAGTTGTTGACGACGTTTTGTTCAATTTGACCAACCTAGTAATCAAACCCAGTATCTTCTGCACTGGTAGCAATGTGTTTGAACCACTTCACCAAACAATCAGTTTTGAATATGAATATTCAAATATACTTCACATCTTTAGAGGTGCTTTTTCTGAAGTTCACAAAGCAAGACATAAAAAAACAAAAAACTTAGTGGCTGTGAAATGCATCCATCGAAAACACATCAAAGGCAAAGAAGACAGTATCAATAATGAAATTGATGTACTTCACAGGTGCGGTAGTTTGTTCTTAGAAACCGTTTGCAGTTTTAATGCGATATTTAGAGGCTTGTAGATTTTCAGTTTCAGACTGCGTTGACTTGAATCAAATGCTAACTTGCATATTTACAACTTTGCAATAAACAAAATCTTTCAAACAAACTGCAGAAGCCTTGTAGCTTTTTGTGGGTATCTGATTACTTAAGCCATAATCTTTTCTTTGGACTATAGTTATTGTTGCCTTTTCTATTATATACTATTTTCTTCATGTCTTTGTTTATTTGTATCCCAACAATTAATAGCTACATTACTGAATGCTTATTTGTAGATAACATGGCAGTGATCTTGTCCTTTCATTCATTCATTCATTTTCTAAACCCGCTTATCCTTAAGGGGTCGCAGGGGCAGCACCTCGAGTTGAAGCCTCCAAGCACCTTGATCCTCTGCACCTAAAGATAGATGTTCTGCAGGGATGCCAAGATCTTCTACGTAATCTCACCATCAAGACCAACTAAGATCTACGTAAGCTCACCATCGACTTCTGGGATGGTCTCTAGACCTTTGACCAATCAGTGTTGAACCGAGCAGTTTTTTGGCTGTTCTTTCCTGGGGCATTCATGTCACATGTCCATACCAATGCGGTTATGATCTTTCTAGTCAGAAAAGCAGCGATTCAATGTTCAGATATTCACGAATATCTGCACTTTTAACCTTGTCCAACAAGGTCAAACTGCTAATTCTTCGCAAGAATCCCATTTCGACTGCTTGAACTCGAGATCTCACTCTCTTATTCATAATCCAACACTCATGGCCTTAAATCAGAATAGGAACATGGACTGATCTGAAAATGGATAGCGGCCCTGGTGCAAAGCTCCCGTTTCAGCACCACAGATCGGTGGAGCTGGCGCATTGCTGCACTTGCTTTTCCAATGCGGATATCCGTGGACAGGCACATGGTTTCTGTTTTTGTTGTACTGATTTTCATTCCGGCCACAGAGCATCCATCTGAAAACCTGTCAAGAGCTTGCTGGAGACCATTTTGGGTAGAGTCGAGTAGCACTAGATCATCTGCAAATAACAGACGTCGCACAGTGCAATCACCGATCTTTACTTCGCCGCAAGACTCATTTTTCTTAACTAGTCCATCCATATAAATTTATAAGGAACAGAATAGGTGAAAGAGAGCAGCCTTGCCCTCAACATTGCTAATAAGTTTTTGCTTTTTCAAGTTTTATTTCCCTTTCTCAGAGTGTATTTTTGCAGCTAGTTGTTGTTCAATGTCATTGCAAAAACAGCAGTTTTCAAGCTGGGTCATATGGGGAGGATTTAATATACCAGTACAAACAAGCAACATCTTTAGTAGACCCTGAATTGAAATTTTCGTTATATTGCTGTGTGCAAATTATGTAGTAAATGGGCGCAAAAAAAAGAAATTACCTTGTACCCAAAGCGATCACTAGCATAGCTTATACATCACTTAATGCTGCTCTCAAATTACTTTATTACCTATGTTAAAAGCAAAGTGTTTTCTACTGGAAAGAATGAACTGTGTTAAGCATTTTGAAGTGGCCTTAACAAGATTTAATGATTATATTTAAGAGGACTCACTGGCTAATACCATTACATTTTTATTATAAGCTAATCAATTGCTGATCATTTTTTCAGCTTACATCATCCTAACATTGTCGAACTGCTTGAAGTTTATGACAACCCTCGCTATCTTTACCTGGTGATGCAGTTGTAAGTATTGAATTTTATGTCCTTGTTGTTCAAATAGAATCTGCCGGTATTTAATCGTATTTACTTAGCATTTAATACGTTACAAATTGTTGTGTGCTCTTGTATTGTAAACAGCCACTATGCTATTCACTCGGTCAAACTAGTTACCACTCTGACCTACTATTATAATTTGAGTTTTTTGAACATTTCATTAGCTTATTGGAAAAAAAATAAAACCACAGCATTTCTTAAAACTGGACGTTCCAACAACATGGATGCAATTGTCATCATCAGCAGTGTAAGCAAGGCAGTATAAAAAACTGAAAGAGTTTGGCACTGCCTTGCGTACACTGCTGATAGTAACAGTTGAATCTATGTCGTCAAAATGTCCAGTTATAAGGAATACTACAACTTTGTGTTTCACCTTAAGCTATATATTCTTTTCGTATTTTTATTGCATTCCGTAATTAGCTTTTGTTCATACTAAAATGCTTGGTTGTTGCCTTCATTTTTACATTTTTAATTTTATTCTCTGGATAAAACAAAAAGTTTTTTCATTGTAATATTTTTCAAGAAAGTTACTCTGCTAAGCCATTATATGGAACGCATAGATTGAACATAAGTGTAGTTTCCCGTAAGTCTTAGTGGCTACGGCAATGCCTTGAGAATAGTTCAAAACCACATGGCCCAGCAGTACCGCTCGCAGGTTACAAACCCTACGTGATGGATTTCATTCATGGCTTGAGCCGATCGCATTTAACTCATGTAGCTGGTGGCTGCTGACTCGAAGAGCGCAAGCTCACTTCGCAGTCTCCCTCAATCTGTTCAATTTTGAGCCCAAGAATTGGTGTGGGACTTTCAGTAACCACTTCTGCGTTTTGCAGAGTTTCAGGAGGTGAGTTATTTGATCGAATTGTTGAGAAAGGCAGCTACACCGAAGTTGATGCCAGTCAATTAATATCCCAAGTCCTTGATGCTGTAGCGTATCTCCACTCGAAAGACATAGTTCACCGTGATTTAAAGGTATGAATATTTTGCTTGTCATAAACGTACTTCTGTAGATTTTGGGGGGAAACATTCAAAATCAAATCTTCGTTATACTCACCGTATTAGGCCGAAGCGTGTAACGAGTGGCGGCACCATTTTTGCGGTATAGCGCCAGGGTAACATGGCTCCGAAGCAACGTGGCTGCGGTGGTGAGGCGTTGGCGGCACTGCGTCCGATTTGACCGCCCCGGGAATCGAACCCCAGATTTGTGCACCGTTAAGCCGGTTTTGATAAGTGTTGACTTTGATAATTGTTTAGCATGTTGCAGGAAAAACAGTTAGTTAGTGCCGAGGTGTTTGTAATTAGATATTTTTATTTGCGTAAGAGTTTTCTGCATTTCTGCGTTACGTACTTTCCAATAGTGATGATGATGCGTTACGTAACCCTCCAACTGCTAAACTAACTTGTCTATATAATCGGACGTCTTCTTCGTCATAACTAAGAGAATGTAAACTTTGATGCTACTGCGTGACCAATGGGGCTTCCCAACCTGCATTTTTAGCGGATATTTGATATTAATGCATTTATTGATGTTTTAACGAGGTCTTTTCCACCACAATGTAAGGTGTTGATCATCAGGCATAATAATTTCCGGACGGCTTAGTGAGCGTCCTGCTTGGATCCTTTGAGTACTAAAGCTAATCAAAGAGTCACGAATGGACAGTTGGTCTTTATAAATAGGGTCTCTAGATTGGCTTTACTGCTACTCCAATGGACTTGAGATGCAGGTTGAGTTTAATGATGTGTGAAATGTTTAGCAGTTAACTCAGTTGTTACACACGTTGCTATCGGTGCGGAAGAGTTCGATTCCCGGGTCGGTCAAATCGGACACAGTGTCGCCAATGGCTCGCCACCGCTGCAACGTTTCGTTGGAGTTGTGTTGTCCAGGCGCTGAGTCGCGAACACGGACAACTGACCGCGAGTCAACTGACCGTCGCAAACTGACCGCCAGGACAACTCACCGCTGTGCAAACTCACTGCGACGACAACTGACCGCCAAAAACAGCTTCGTGCGCCGTATCGTAGCGAAAACGCGCTTTGTGCGCTGTAGAATTTAACGAAGCTCGAAAACAGGCTCACGGCGGGGAGTAACAAAGCTCAAAAACATCATAGCTTCTTGCGCTGTATAATCTGACAAGGCTATTACATCCCGGCCAAATTTTTCAATCGATTCTGATGTTTAAGTTAGGGTTAGAGATCGAAATAGGTTAGGCGAGGGTTAGGTTAGGTCTAGGTTCGGTTGGGGTTAGGTACGGATAGGGTTAGGTTCGGTTAAGGTTCGGTTTGGTTAGATGAGTAAGGTTCGGTTAGAGTTAGGTTTGCTTAGGATTGGATGCGGTTAGGGTTAAGTTCGGTTAGGTTTAGGTTCGGCTAGGGCTTGGTTAGGGTTCGTTCGGTTAGGGTTTGGTTCGACTAGGCGTAGATCCGGTTAGGGACGGGTTATGTTGGGTCAGGGTTAGGTCAAGATTTGTTGTAGTTCTACGTGACAAAAGTTCTTGTTAATGAAATAAGCGTTTTGGCGGTCAGTTGTCGCGGCGGTCAGTTTGCATCGCGGTCAGTTATCCTGGTGGTCAGTTGACTCGCGGTCAGTTGTCGTGTACCGCTAAGCCGCGGAGACGGGGCCCCGCCACTTGTTAAACGCTTCGGCATAATACCGCAAGTCCAGGCCACTTAAATGCAACTCTTCGATACTGGATTTTTAAAAAGTTGCTTTTTTTGAAATATGCATTTTTTGTGGTATATTTCATATTATTTTAATGTTTTTAGCCAGAAAATTTGTTATATCACACTATGGACGAAGATTCAAAAATAATGATCAGTGATTTCGGTTTATCTAAGATTGAACTTGATGGCCAAACTCTGAAGACGGCTTGTGGGACTCCTGGTTATGTTGGTGAGAATTTGATGCTGCTGAAAGCCGATTTTACTATACTTATTTCAAGCGCTTAGGTTTGTTAGCTTAATCTTTCTAGCGCCATCTTTTCTTTCTTAGTGACTCTCTACGGAGCAACCGCCTTGCTCGCTTATCACTTGAAAAAAAAGTGTGAAGAAGTTAAATTTTCATTATACTCGCGGTATTACGCTGAAGCGTGTAACGAGTGGCGAGGCCCATCTCCGCGGCTTTGTGCATGAGCAGCTTAGCTCCGAAAAAAAATATATATCGCCGCTTTGGCGAGCCGTTGGCGACACTTTCGATTTCACCCGCTCAGGAATAGAACCTCAGATCTTCCGCACCGATAGAGATATAATTTACGACTAGGCAAACTGACCAGTAGAGGTAGAGTTACTTAAGGCGTCTAAAACATAGCGTGGACCAGTCTTTAACAAAAATATGAGCTTTTGCACATGCTTTTGAAAATTTGAATTTTACAGCTTTGGTTCAGCTGCTTTAAATGTTAACTAATTACCTGCTATTGTGCTGTTTTGTCAGTATTTTAATTTACATTTTATGGTCTTTCTTGATATGTCAAATTAGCATTTAAGCTTTTAAATAGACAATAAATTGTCAAGGTAAAAGTTTTTGACGCCATTTTTTTCAAACGTAATGGGATCATTTGGTTTTAAAGTTTTTATACGACTGACGACACATTTCCGAAAAAAAAAAATCAAATCTTCAATATGCTGGAGGTATTACGCCAACGTGTGTAGCAAGTGCCGGGGTCCATCTCCATGGCTTCGTGCCCTTGGTTCCGAAAACCGTCGCAGCGGTGGCGAGTCGTTTGCGACACTGTGTCCAATTTGACAGGCCCGGGAATTGAACCCTAGATCTTCCGCGCCTTAATCGATGTACAAAAATTTTGCAATGCATTCATTCTGGTTGCGATTGTGCCTACTTTTTCTACCGTCTTTCGCTGTTAGGCACTGCTTGAAAGGCTCATATTATGCTTGTTTAATGATCTATTTACAATGCTTTTAGCTTAATGCATAGTTAAAATGTTGTAATTCCACTGACTTGATTGTAATCTTTTATGCAAAGCATACATCCTGTTTTGACCTAACCTGCTACACAGAAATGCTGTTGTGTCTTTTGTTTGCTTCGTCATATCTGACTAATCATCTCAACAGCTACTATAGACGAATTCAATAATAATCAACGTAGTATGAGGGATGCGCAATTGCGCTTAAATCTAATGGGAAGACTCGTACCCCTAGGTGTCGATACGGCGGGGGGAGGTGGACGGCGCCTCCTCGGGTTTAACACCAAAGGAGGCGACATATGTCTGGTCCCCGCTGTGTTTTGATAACCATATCAAAAGTTAAATGCATATACAGTAGCTAAAACTGTTCTTAACAGTGCCGAATCGTATTGTTTTTGTCGCAACTTTACGCTAACGCTGTATGCAAAGCGAAAAAAACTATGTCAGCGTGTCGTCAGCGGCGATGCTACTGGTACCTTGAAAAATCGGTTTTTAAACATAGAAAACAAGGCTCTCGTAAAAAAATTCTCGCCCCCTGCAATTGCTTTTTGCCATAAAAAATCGACCCCTATGCTCATACTACCAGTTGCCCAGCTCAGTGGTCCGACTGGAAAACAGATATTTGTGTAGAAAATGTTTTGAGTTTCTTTGCTTTTTAGCTCCAGAAGTGCTGAAACAGAAACCGTATGGTAGAGAAGTTGACGTGTGGTCAATTGGAGTTATATCATACATTTTGTAAGTGTTTTATGTGAGTGATTTTTACATTAAAAGCATTTTTTGAGAAACATGCATCCATTTTATACTCATGCAGTAATTTTCATAAAATTTATTTAATAGTTAGCCAAAATTCATGTTACTGTGTACTAGTTTTATCTCACATACTAGCCAACTACGAAAAACACGAATAATTTTTTTTTCTTGATCAGTGAAATGAAAAATGCTAATTTGTATGTTTTCTTATTTGTGTAATTTTGTGTTTTTTATAGTTCCATTTTCATACTTGTCATTTTTGATTGCAATATTTCGAAATTTGTGCTTTGTAGCGTTCAACGACCAAGTTATGTTTATAAGCAATTAAAATTCTTCTCTGTTCGCTTCACTGATAATTTGCTTTCTGGAAAAACAAGTTAATTATATGTTGAAAACAGAACATGATAGGATATTTTTTTGAAGATCAGATGCAAAGAGATGCAACCAACCAGTTTGTTGACATGCTATTACGCGTAAAAGGCAAGATATTTAGGGTTAATACGTTAAAGGGTTTTAGATTTTGAAAAGCTGGTAAAATAGTTTAGCCGAGTTGTTACGCACATCGCTATTGGTGCGAAGGTCTGGGGTTCGATTTCTGGGCCGGTCAATCGGACACACTGTCGCCAACGGCTCGCTATTGCTGCGACGTTTCTTCGGAGCTGTGTTGTCCAGACGCTAAGCCGCGGAGATGAGCCCCGCCACTCGTTACACCACGAGTATTTGACATTTTTGATGGGATAACATAAGTTTTTATGTAGACTATGTGGCTATCCACCTTTCTACGATGAAAACGATCAGAAATTGTTTGAGCAAATCATGAGGGCTGAATTCGAATTCGATTCGCCATATTGGGATGAAATTTCCGATGCTGGTAAGCATGCCTTATCCACAATTTGCGATTTAATTAAAATGAGCTGCTTAGAGAGGCACAGTGATATGAATTTTTTTGAGGCTTATGATTGCTTAATGCAAGCTTTTATCATTAGTGATTGATTTCTTCATTTATATCTTCCTGTCACGGGAAAGTGACGTTGGCGCTATACGTACGACCAATCTCGACTCACTTACAAGTTGTCTTAGTTTCCGAGTTTTCGGGTAGAGTTTTGCGTTTGGCTTCTTTATTTGCTGCCTGTTGGATTCCACCAGGCCGGAAGAATAACTTCGTGAAGAATCTTATTCAAGAACGCAGCAACGAGGCTTGGGCGGTAGTTGAAGCTTTAACCTTGCGATCATGGCTGCCGTAAAAACGACTCTCCCAACCATTACACCACGCTTCCGACTAAAGACATTGAACTGGGCGAGAAAAATTATCAGTGAGTTTGTGTCATTTTAAATCGCTTTGATTTGCTTTAGTCTTTTTTAGCTAGTTGCTATGCGTGAGCACTATTGCTAAGAGCATTAGCTGTGAATTTTTTGGCATAATTTTTGGCACCGCAGTAGTTTTACTGTGCTTTCTAGTTAGCGCGTTGTTGAAAATGCTTTCGAAAGTTTGGCTTATGAATGGTTTGTACTACCTTATTTTACCGACTCTATGGCGCACTGTCAATGCTTTGCTTTAATTGTTTGTTTGTTTTTTTCATACATTCTGTAAGGCGCACCAGATTATAAGCCGCAACGGTTTCTCAGAAGAATCGGATTACTTCATAAAGCTCATTGAACAAAAAACTCGATATTTTAATGGCAATAAACCACTACCTGATCTATACATTAGGCGCATCGGCTTGCGAGGCGCACGATCAGTTTTTGAGAAAAACGATTTAAAGTGAGCCTTGCTTAGAACTGGGGGAGAAGATGCGGCATAGTAGTGATTATTTGCTTAATTTGCTATGGTTAAAATGCTAAGCATTATTTACTTATGAGCATGCGATCTGTACTTTCCGGTGTATTATTGCCAAAGATTAATTGTTGTTTTGCTCGTGTAGGGTTAAGTTTTGCTTCGCGTGTATTTTGTCTTTTAAAAACTCGGCATTACCCCAGGTCCGTATGGTTTTGCTAAGATTAAACGTCGGATTTTTATGCCCATTTTTGCTATTGAGACTGGAAAACGGCGTATTGTAGCATCTGAATGGATTTTACCGGTAACATCTCGTACCGTTTTTCTGCCTCCCTGCTTTATAAGCTTGTATCTGTCAAAACATAGACCATAATACATTGACAATAAGGTTATGGCTTGTGAAGTCCGTAAATCTGTAACTAAAATAACAAAATATGTGTTTAAATGTTTTAAAGTTGATGAAACCCGTTGGCTCGTCGCCTTTGCTTTGCCAACTGCTGTCAAAATAAAATTACTTTCAAGTTTTTTTTTCAATAACGCCATTGTAACGGTTTGCACGTCCATATAATTTACTGAGCTTGTCATATTTGCATTGCAAAACGTGACCTTACACAATTAATAGGTTACATGGGATGTTCTTACAATTTTGGACGTTAACTTTTATTAAATAACATTATCGAATGGAGCCTAAGTCAAAGATCGTGCCTACGCAGAAAAATTTGGAAGTTTACAGCTTAAAAGCGTTTGCTTTTTAACTGGAATGGTTTGGGGCTAAATTTCTATTGCTGTCGGCGCAAGAAGCCGTAGGTTCGAATCGCGGGGCGGTCAAACCAGACCCAGTGTCGCCAACGGCTCGCTACCGTTGCTACGTTTCTTCGAAGCTCTGTAGTACAGGCAAGCCGTCGGATATGCGGCCACTCGTTACACGCTTCGGCATAATACCACGAGTATAATGAAGATTTGATTGGAGCAATAGGTTATTGTAATTTTAATTGTAGAAAAGGTTATAGCAGGGTATTCACACTTCCTCTGCATGCGAACTACCTTTAAAATACCAGAACAAAACAATCTGTGACTAGCTGCCTGTACATCAATCAATTGGTGGAAGGAACTACGGCTGAAATCTTGAGGAAAAAAATGCAGCCATAGTAGTTTTTAGAACTGGATCTATCGACAACATTGGTTCAGCTGTTATCGTCAGCAGTGTAAGCTTCAGTTTCGTACCGTCTTTTTTACACTGCCGATAATGACAGCTGAATCTGTTGTCGAAACACACAGTTTTAGAAATCTTGCGGCTATATTTTTCTTCGTGCTATTTTCGCACATATCTATGGTATTTCGAAGTTTGTGTTTTTGATTTCATGTGATCTATCAATAAGCTACTTCCTTTAAGATCGACTGGGTGGTAGCGATTGGTCACACGCTGGTCTAAAGCGTTTAACTTTTCAACTGTAAGCTTCGGTCTTGTTTGCTTGAAGCCATACCAGTGTGCTCTGCTGTGAATGCATTTTCAACGTGATATTAGTAAGCCTTGGTATAGTTATATGAAACCAAATTGAGAATAGCTTGCGTTGACTACTCTGTCTATTGTTTTCAGCCAAGAAATTTATCTGTCGGCTAATGCACAAGAGACCTTCCGAGCGATATACTTGCAAGCAAGCCCTTGGAGACCCATGGTAATTTCATTGTAATTTGTTTCCTATTGTTTTTGTATGGCTTGATGTAGACTTGACAGATTTGAATCAATAACTGCAAAAATAGCAATTTTTTGGCTGTGTCAGATTTTGTGCATTGTTTTAATACCAATGTAGACAGCTTTAGTTTTTCAGCCATTGGTAATTAAGCATGACTTTAATTTAACATTTGTTGTTATGAAAAGTTCGCGGTTGTTTAGATACAGTTGCGCTTCTAAGTAAGCCCGGTTTTTAGTGTAGTTACTGCGTGCGTTAGTTTCGATCTAACTTTCATAGCGTTACAGCATTGGAGTGCAATTTTTTATAAAATTTTCTCAACTCTTGCTTAGTTTCACAACCTTTGTGGCAGTTAATCTACTGCTAGGCTTAGTAGTGTAGTGTTTTTTCCGTATGGTAATTGAACAGAAAATTCAACGGATTGAAGGAGACTGCTTGCGATCTTCAAGTCAGCAGGCACCCGGTAGATGTCAAAATTGAATCAGCCCCAGTCTTGAATCGAACCCGTCGCGTAGGATCTGTGACTTACCCGCAGTAACGCTAGGCCATGTCGCTGGCAGGAGTGTGCATTTTGCTTGCATTTGGAAGACTAAGTTTACTCTCAGAGCCATGCCAAAGGCTGACAAAAGTCCATATTAGCGGCCAGCATTAAGGCAGTGCTTACTACAAGACTCCGAATGCTAGCGAAGCGCCGAAAATGCTATATGCATTTGACCCTGCTGTCCACGTCCCCCAAAATTGCCCAATTTAAGTGGACCGGCTTTCCTCCGACCGTAAGAGTCCACCGACTTTCTTCATCATACTCAATTTTTTATGTCACAATCACTTGTTTTAATCATGAAATCGAAAACTTGATTATAATGCAGAATGCCCTTGGGTTTTTCAAACCGCATAAACTGGACATATGGACTGGGTAATTACAGTATTACACTATTTTCTTAGTTTTTGGTACAACGGAGATTGTATTCATGGTGTTTGTCACACTGGTGGTAGCTAGCACGTACGAAACGACATTTGTCTTTGGATACCGCTTGTACATAAGTATTTAAGTCCAATGTCTAAGCTGGTTAACCCAGTTTTTAAGTACAACGTTATCGGTGCGCGAGGTTTGGCGTTCGATTGCCGGGGCGGTCAAATCGGACGCAGTGTCGCCAATGGCTCGCCACCGCTGTGACGTTTCTTCGTGGCTGTGTTGCCCAGGCGCTAAGCCGCAGAGATGGACCCCACCACTCATTACACCTTTCAGATACTATCACCACGAGTATAATCAAGATTAGATTTTTGTGTTATTACATAGACTGTAGACAGCGTTCGAAAAAGCACAAATTTTCGCTGCCTGTAAGCTTCAATGTATTAATTGGATAGCGTTGGAATGCCAAATGCTTATATGCAATTCGTATCGATTGCGAAATGGGATTTTATACAAGAATGCCATAAAAATGAATCAATGAAATAGATTTGTTGTCAGATACCCATGAAATTCTAATTATATCATCAGTATAACGATCAGTTGTGAAATTTAATGCAATCTTGCCACCTGTAATTAATGCTATCCAATATCTGCTGTTATTGAAAGTGTTGTTGGTTTGACGTTTTTGCTGTAGTTGAAGAGTATATTTGGAGCGTGTTGGTTAGTTGACGGAAATAGTTAGCCGAAAATTACCCAAGTTTTCTTGCAAATTTTGCAGGGTAGCAAAAAGCGTTTAGATATCATTTTAAAAAGCAAATACTCTCACGTTGAATTTACATTTGAATCGCTGAATTACAGCAAAGAGTACTTGCCGGCATACGGTGTAGAGGTGTTGAGAGATTTACAAATATCTGAATTTAAACATTTGCGTTTGGTTGCATATTTTTCCTCTTATCACGAGAAAACGATCAAAGTGCTCTGTAGAGCTCGCTTAGAAGTTGCCAGCCATCTGTCTACCACTCTAAGATGGAGGAATTTCGCAAAGTTGTTTTACCAACGGCACAACAAGTAAACTTACTGGTTTGTTCTCAACGTTGTCCCTTTAATGCGGGGAAGCTGTAAATACCAATATTACAGTCATTAGTGTGACCGGACTTTGAATCAATCGAGTCTATAGCTCCAGAAGCAGACGCTCTTGCTACTACTCTGCCATCTTGTGTAACAAGGCCCAACGCTAGTTTTTCTCAAGAATCCCAGTGTGATAGTTAGATCGCGAAATTTTAATTTCACTATCATTCTTATAGACTTATTTAGTCATAAAATAGGTGGAAACATCACAATGAAATAGGCGAAAATTGCGAAACTGCAGCACGAGTAGTTTGCTTGTGCTGCGTTTTCGCAATTTTCGCCTATTTTGTTAAGACTTATGTAGCAAATTGTGAAAAGTATTTAGATCTCGTCTGTTGCCCAGTTATAAAGAAATAAACAACTGAGGTTATTTTCAAGTTGAACAGAAAACTCAGCAATTTAGGGGAGACTGCGAAGCGAGTCTGCCTTCTCGATTCAGCATCCACCGTGCATAATACGTCAAATGCGATCGGCGCTTGACGAGAATTGAATTTGTCATGCATGATCTGTAACCTTTGCTCTGTACCGCTAGGCCATGCCGCTAACAAAATGAATTTTTGTAGAAATTCGCTTTTGAGGTTAAAAATATCTCATTTATATCGCTTGAAATGCATCAATAATTTATATGCCTGTCGGTGAAGATTGATACTATCTTGAATAAATTTCTTTTCTTGCTATATTTATTGCAGTAATTTGTTTTAAAATCAATTTAGCGATTGAATTTTTTTGGTTTAAGCCGAGATAAAATTTCGCCCGATTGCGATTGATTCTGAATTTTCGATTATTATATTAAGGTTTGCTTATATCTTCAACAGCTCAGATGGCCGAGTGGGAGTCTTACTAAACATCGCAAAGGACGACGAAGGACTTACTAAACACCGCAAAATACGACATAGGACCTGATAACCCCAAGCCTAACCCTAATTTAACTCTAACCTAACCCTAAGCCTGATTCAAAGTCCTTTGTCGTTCTTTGTTGTGGTATGATTCCAAGTCCTTTGTCGTACTTTGTGGTGTTTAGTAGGACCGGGCGGGTGGTAAGAGCATCTGCCTTGGCAGCTATGGACTCTGGTTTGATTCAAAGTTTGGTGAAACCAATGACTTTAAAATTGATATTCACAGCTTCCTGCTTGCAGCTTTACTTGTTGTGCTCTTGGGGAAAGCGCTTAAAGATGTTCCCCATCCGGCAACTCCTAAGCGAGCTCGTTATAGCGCTTTGATCGCTTTCTCGTGATGGGAAGATAAATATGCAACTCAGTATAAAATAATATACATATATATAAACTGCTATAATGTAGGAGGATAAGTATACAACTAAACACAAAATGATGTGCATAACATACAACTGATAGAACTATTTTTTGAGAATTTTTATTCAAATATTTTTATGGCGAATACGTTATTTCTAAAGTTCTTCTTTTCACTAAAACAAAAAAAACAAAAACAGACCCTACAATTGTATTGAGAAACAGGAAAACGTTTTTTATCCTTTTCAAAAGACGGCTGGTAGACAAGAAGCCTGATCGGCTGCAGCCATGATTGGAACCCGTTGCTCAGGATTTGTGTTGCAATCCACGTGGGATACGCCCAGTCTGCATAGCTAATTTAGCTTCTACGCTTTAATGATTATGGATGTATTCTGATTTTTTGTGAAGATGTTATTGTTTGTAGGATATCAGGCGGGCAGGCGAGGAACAAGAATATCCATGAATCAGTGAGCCAAAACATGAAAAAATTTGCAAGAAACAAATGGAAGGTATGATTGTGATTGGTAATCGATACAGAAAAACTGTACGAGTCGCTCTCAACTTTTGTGTGAGTTTAGTATATAGAGATTGTCGTTAATATTGCAAATCATATTGTAACTGCTGATAAGCTGTTCTTATCAATTTTTTTTAGAGATTTATTTTAAAGATTTTATTTTTTTTTTTCACAGCAAGCTTTTAACGTAGCTACGGCTGCGGCAAGAATGCGAAGACTTAACTTAGCCTCGTCTCAAGAACAATCTTGAACTGGAACAAAAAAAAGGTTCGATTTTGCAAAGTTTAAAAACTAGTTTGCCTACAAAATTTCACTCAATTCCACCTGTCGATTCATCATCTTTTTTTTATATTTACTTGCTCCAATAAAATTAGTTTCCCATGGCTGTCAAGGTTCCGAATGTGTAGCAGAAGTTCGTAGCCAGGCAAAAGCATCTTTGATCTTAGTCGAGAAGGAATGGCAGCATTGAGCCAAATGAACGTTTGGTTGCAAAAAAATGAACGCGTGTACCGACCCAGCGACATCTTCGCGTGTTTACCACTCCAAGACAGAAGAATCCTAATAAGTGCCTTTCGCAACGGCACACCAAGTAAATTTGCCGGTTTCTTCTCCACACCGTTCTTTAGATGTTGAGCGTCAAGTAGGGAAGCTGTGAATACCGATTGCCATTGGTTTGTCCCGACTTGGAACCAAACCCAGATCTACCGCTCCCGAGGCAGACACTCTATCCACTTGGCAATCAAAGCTTGTGTTTTTAGGGTCTGTTTTCACCCAGCTTCAAGTTTTCGTTGAAGATGCCTCATCTTTCAAAATTGATTTGTCCTCGCGTAGTGAATATAATATACTTAATTATGCTTTAGCGTATTTGCGTAGATTTTTTTGTGCAGTTGTTTTGCCACCTTGTTTACTTTTTTGTACCAGTTGTCTGTTGAGCATTTTTTATTATCGGAACTCGAGAAATTTTAAAGTGAGTCTGAATTCATGATGTTTAATCAGAATTTTTAAAGTGTTATTCAGAGCCGGGACCAGAGCAGTTGACTTAGGGGGGCCAAGCGTTTATCAGGGGGTGCCAAAGTTTGAAATTAAGCACAAAAGCTGCTGTCTTCTGAAGAGAAAGCTCGTTAATTGGGGAAACCAGACATGTCAATTGGCGCCGGCTCTGATCTTATTGAATCAAGTCATAATTGTTTATGTTTAGCTAAAAAGCGAATTTGGGGCTTGTTTACTTAAAAAGTAGACTTGGGACTTTCCGTTTGAAGCAAATGCGTCCCCTAGTTGTGTTTAAAATGCCCTCAGATAAACGTAGAAATGAGATAAGGTAATTTGTGCTCAAAATATTTTGTCTAAAAATTGCCTAGTAAGAAAGCCATGGGATTCAGGTAATTTATAATTTGTCAGTGTAAGTGTATAGAAAAAAACGAGCCTCAGACGAATCAAACTCAGAGTTTATTCAGGATCTCATCTTATGTGGGCGTTTTATCAATGTGATCTACTGTATTATGCTCATCTATTCTCTTCTGTGGTACAATTTCTCTCGTTTAGTATAGCTTAAATAAGAACATGGTAATGTAATTATATGGCTAAGCATTGCTGTTCGTAAAACCATGGGCATATGGCGTATGATGAATTAACGAAATCACTTCGTAATATGGGTTTGATGTTCTTTATTTGCGGTGTTAAAGATGTTAAGATATTTAATAAAGGGACAGTTCCTGGCGTAGCGATTAAAACATCGCTATCGGCCGGGGAGGTCATGGGTTCGATCCCTGGCCAGCCAAATCGGACCCAGTATTGCCAACGGCTCGCCACCACTGCTATGTTTCTTCGAGGTTGTGTTGCGCGGAGATAGACCCTGCCACTCGTTACACGCTTCGTCGTAATACCGCGAGTTTGATGAAGATTTGATTTGATAACATACGGTCTGTTTTTGAGTTCTTTGCCACTTTTTGTCGAGTTTGAAGAAATACCAACTTGCGCGCATTAATTATTGATTTATAACAGTATGTAATTTTGCATATATTATGAAATTAATTGCACTGATATTAATAATTTAATGTTTTAATAACCGCGTATTATATAGTAGCAGTTTTAGATGGTGTGTTTTTGGAGCTACCGCACTTCTCTTGTACATTATGTTTTGCGTGCAATGTATTGATTACTAATTGAATTTTTTCGTGGATTATAGTTTTGTTTAGTCGCCTGTTTATTGTAACAAGTTCAAATCAAGATTTAAATTCAATTTTTTTTTTTGACACTTTTATTGATTTATTTTCTGAGTCAAACCATAAAAGTCCAGATCTTTGAAATGTATTACTGTGTTTTCGGAGGCTCAAATTTTTTCCTCGTTTGTCACGCTGTTATGTATTGATTTTGTGCATCTTGCTATCTCGCTGTTTTTGGCAATAACAACTTGCTCGTTTTGCTATAAAATTGATTTATTTTTAGCACAAATGCATAAGCGCAAGTATGCATGCATATTGCATAACTGCAGACAGTGAACACTGTTTCGACCTTTCAGGTCTCATCATGCAGTTGGCGTGATCGCCTTGAGTAAATGTCGGTCACATCAACTGCACTGATAAAGTCGAAACAGTGTTCACTGTCTGCAGTCATGTTTTATTTTTGTTATTATTCCTGATTATTTGATTGAAAATGCGGCATCTTTTGCTTTAGCTTGCAAATTTTTTAAAAATCTTCAATTTTTTTAACATATTACTGAAGAAAGTAAGTCTGCATTTTTGTTGCTTCCACTTCAAAGCTTGCTCAAACACTTAGCATTATTTGACGTAATACGCAATGGCACAGCCAGGACGGGGACACTGGGGCATCCCCCTCTTTTTCGAGGTATGATTACTTTTTAGAGGTCAGTCACTTAGAGCTAATAACAACTGGACCTATCATTGTCTAAATCCGGCCCTGCCCCTGGTTCCCCGTAGTATTTTGATGGCTACGCCCCTGACATTACGGTATAATTAACAATCTTGCCATGTGTTGACTATGCTTAAGTGATTAGAGAACAATTCTTATGTAGAAAACATGCATCCTGAATAATTAAAAGTTTTTTATTTGACGTTTTAAAATGTTACTCATCCCATTGTCAAAACTAAAAATTAAGCTGACAATTTAAAACCTCAAATAATTTTAAAACGTTTTCAGTAATTTTGGCTGCATGTTTTCCACCGAAACCAAGCACCGTGCTACGAAAAACAATTCTAATTTATAAATTTTTATTTCGCCGAAAAAATCTTGCGGTATTTTTGAAATTCGATAATTGTAACTTGCATTGCCAAGCAGACAATCTACGTCGTTACTTGATTTTTCAAGTAAACTTTCTGATGAAATAAGTTTTCAATTTTTGAGACAGTTTGAGGTGAAAGCGAGGGTTAGGCCACCTCATGTTTAAGCAGTTAGCTTGAAATTGCAAAAAAAATAAAAAATGAAATTTATCGTTTAAAACGTTTTCGTCGATTTGGTTGAAACGTGTTTTTTTTCAAACTTACATACGGCACTGTTCCTATCCTGATTTTTTTAAGCAAGTTGTATAGTTTTAAAAGCTCTTGTTTTTGAGTAAGTTTGAAATTACTTGTTGGTGTAAATTTTAATTGTGTTTGCTGAATCTTTTAATTTTTTTTTCCTAATTTTACTTGCAATCAACTTATAGTTTTAGGTTGTTAATTGGATTAGTGTTCGCTGTTTTTATGTTTTTTGTGACGTTTGAAAAGCAGGAAATTTTTATGTTTTGTCTGAAGTTTTTGGGCCTTTAATTAAAG
Organism: Trididemnum miniatum; assembly: GCA_964006365.1. Taxonomy (NCBI): domain Eukaryota; kingdom Metazoa; phylum Chordata; class Ascidiacea; order Aplousobranchia; family Didemnidae; genus Trididemnum; species Trididemnum miniatum. The sequence continues at coordinate 3,988,655 of OZ023250.1, forward strand.
TTGCCTACAACTTAAGTCTGAAAATAAAGAGATTAAAGGGGTCTAACTTTGAACTAAGGCAAATAAATTTCAAGATTGCGAGAATTTATCGCACAGCACAACCTGATAAAGGTTATCACAGTCAGAGCCGTATTAAAACTTTTGGAGCCTAGAGCTAGTTTTTCGAGAGACTCATGCTTTTTTGCATACCTGTATTTGACGAACGCAGCAGCCTTGGTTTTGAAAAACACATTTAAACAGCTTTTTTTTTATAAAATGCCCCTAATCAGGTGGCTCCGGAGCTATACTTTAAATCGGCCCTGATCACAGCATGTGACGATCGTATTAACTTTTCGTTTGAGTGTCTTAGTAGCTTTAAGGTTGCTTTTTGTGAATTTTTTTGATTTTTGTAAAGGTCTGTGGTTCAAAAAATGTGAAAAATTTTAATTTTTTAAATTTTTGTTGCCGCCATGTTGTATACTGCAGTATCAGTAAGCAGACTAGCGTATACAGTAGCTTAATTAGCTGTGTTTAAATTCGTAACCGTTTCGATAAATGTGATTTATGGCTATATTGTATGAAGTGACTGTATTTCTTAGTGTTACATGATATCAATGCTTCTTCAATTGTACGCACAGTGCATCAATATTTTTATAAAATTGCAATAGTTTGCGCTTTTAGTGAAAAGCAACTGTGTCTCATAGGGCTTCTAATTTTGGCCCTACCGATGGTATGACTTGCATAATTTACGATTGTTGAGTTTTTCTGCTATGAAATTGGAATTTAAAAGTATAGAAATTGTTTCACAGAAAATAAGTTTTCTCCGAAAAAGCTCACAGTTTGCTTAACTAGTTTAATTCAAAGCTTTCTGTTACATGCCTTATCAACCAATCGAGTGTGGAGAGCTAGTACCAACCAATTGAGGGCGTCTGCAGTATCATTTTGCAAGCAAGTGTAGCTATAGGCCTCTTTGACCCGATTTGAAAATTGCAATCTGTTTCGGAAGTATTGATAAAAAATGCAAGGCGTGGTGTAGAAAATTTCAGGGCATGGGTAAAATTTTTGCCTGCCCGCCGGCTCCCTGGTAATATAACACAACTTTTAATTCAAATTTTGCAGAATTTTCTGAAAAAGCTGATAGGGGTATGTTTTTGTTGTAGCAGCCTGCCGGTAGTTTTACGTATTTGCATTTAGCGTATTTCTGCTGCGATCGCTTGCTCCTAAATATATTGAATGCAATAGAATTATTAACGCTGATTCCAAAAGCTTTTGGATTCGTTAATTAAGATAAGTGTGTCTTTTGCATTTTTTAGTGACTTAGTCTCGTCTGGCTTCATTTTCCAATTGCGTAAACAGTTAGGCTATTAATATAGCAAAATTAACGGTGAAAATGATTAAGTAATAGATGGCAGTGATAGAAGGACTCATGAGATTGCAAGATCTAAGGAAGCAAGTTTTGGTTGCGCTCATTTTACATCAACGAAGTGCATGGTAAAATCAGGGATTGTGCCGAACAACTGCATAAAACGAAATAACGATATTCTCGAATTCCTGTTGTGGTGGCAACCAAAAACATGCTGCAAATACTTATGTGTAGTTTCTTTGCCCTAACATCAGTAGTGGGCAGTAACTAGTCAACTTTTTTAGTAACTGTAACTAAGTTACGTTTGAGCAAATGTAACGGAGTTTGTAATTACTTTAGAACCTCAAAAGTTACCGTTGCTTTTATGGGGTTTTCCGTTTTTTTTTTTCGTCCGCTAAAAAAATGGAAAAAAATGATTTCATTCCACTCCATGCATAATAATGAGCTTGGTTCTTTGACGAACCCACTGAAACTGAAGCCAAATTGAATAAGAATGATCAATGTACTAAATAAACAAGGCAACCGACAATGCTCTAGATACTTCGACAAGTAGTGACACAGACAACGACCGGGATGCAAGCTCAAGTGACAGATTTTTTGGCTGTTTCTTCGCACAATCTAAGCGACGAAGATCTAGCAATGTGCCAATGTCGATAAAGTGGAGGAATTCCTTTTTGCCCCGACCCCACACCCTGTTGATGCAAACGCTTTTATGCATGAAGAACTTAAGGAACTTTTGATTCATTACAATAACAATACAATAATTTTATTCATTACAATAATGAAGGCATTGTGCCATGCCCCCTCCCCCTGTACTCTTTTTGACTTTGCTTTTTAGTAAAAAAGAACAAATTAATGGTGCCAAGTGACTGAAATACCGGTATGCCAGACTCTTTTGGTAGTTTTCGTAGCTTATGGCCAGGGGCGAATCCAGAGAAGTAGGATTAGAGGTATGCATCCCCCTGACTTTGCTTTTTAGTAAAAAAGAACAAATTAATAGTGCCAAGTGACTGAAATACCGGTATGCCAGACTCTTTTGGTAGTTTTCGCAGCTTATGGCCAGGGGCGAATCCAGAGAAGTAGAATTAGAGGTATGCATCCCCCCACCAGCCATTTTCAAAAATCTTTGTGATAAATAAGCCACAATTTTTCATAATTTTGAACCTCTTCGACAAAATACGTCTTACGTTTTAACACGCATAACTGAAAATGTGCAAACAAAATGCATCTTTTGGTGAAGCACTTAGAATCGAAGTCAAAAAATTTAAACAAAATTTGCCAGAAAATGATTCAAAAAGCACAAAATAGCCAGTACGACATGCAAATTTTAAAATTTTTACCTGGGGAGCATGCCCCCGGACCCCCCAGAGCCTTTTTTGTTTCGCATTCAGCTTCAAATTAGTTCTGCCGTAAAAACTACGCTTGAAAAAATGTCGAAATAATGCTCCCCTTTATTTTAAATTTCTCGCTACCACTACGCCACTGCCAGTGATGGACACGATAAACCCTTTTGTACTAAAGCGATACCGATAATCGATAGCTTCAAAAAACCCTGGGCGTTACCGATAATCGATAAACCTCAATTTCCTACTAAATTTTCAATATGTTTGACGAAGTTCCTTTTGGTAGCCTAAGTCAAATTGCAAAAATGTTTTTAAAGATTTTTCAAGAAAAAAGAGCAGTTCACGAGTGGCAACACCATCTTACGTACCACAAGCGCAAAAATAATTACGATTAGTTGGCTTATGTATCAATCGGAAACTGCAACAATCAAGGCTCCGGAGCTCCACAAGTATACCACCCTATTGATCAGATTCTTTCCCTTTGTATGGGCGAAATGGCGTAGCAAAAACGCTCCTTTGCACGGGCTCAGGTGCGGAATCTTCGAACCTAAAGTGTTTAGCTGACAAATGGTCGAACCTGCAATTCCTTTGTATGGGCTCTGATTCCGAATTTTCGAACAAGATTAAATCCGAAGTCAGATTCCGACATTTTGCCCATACAATGGGAAGCATGCTGATCAATAAGGTGAGTATACTCACAACGAACGTCGTTCTTTTGATTATTTGGCTTCATAGTGACGTAACAAAACGCCTCATTGGTGACAACCCGACGCTTGGACACGCAATCAACCGACGCAGTTCCGTCGACGCAATCTCAACAAGACAACAACACAACTCTCTCGAGCTGAGCACCACGATGGCTTGCAAGGCTTCACTCATTTCTGCTACAGACCATTTCTCTGCCTAGCACTGGAATCCTTCAACTGCAATGCCTCTCATCACAGCAAAGGGGAGTACTATGGCAACAACATCTTACGTACCACAAGCACAAAATCACGATTAATTGGGTTATATATCAATCGAAAACTGTAGAAATCAAGGCTCCGGAGCTCCACGAGTATACTCACAACGAACGTCGTTCTTTTGACCATTTGGCTTCATAGCAACGTAACAAAACGCCACACACGGATTCTGTTGTGGCATCAAACAAAACAAAATTTTTTTTTTAATTACAACAGGACTTTCTGGACACCATGTAATTTTTCCATAGCGCCAATTCACTAACTTTGAACACTGTGTGCGTAAACAATCGTTTATCGCGATAATTTATCGGCGATAACAAAATGTATTACAAAAGCGATGTCGGTAATAAATGAATCCAAACTATTTTGAGCAATAACGATAATCGGTAATAAATTATCGCCGATTAATTATCTCGATAAATACCCATCTCTGGGCACTGCTTCTATAGTACTGCAGTTGAACGACTTTTTCGCATTGGAAAAGACATTTTAAAGCCGGGGCGCTGTGGGCTTAGTGATAATCACTTTGAAACGTTATCGTTTTTGAAAGATAATCTCAATTGTTATTACTGTATAAGCGTTTATCGTATTAAAATCGCACTTTTGTTTGGTTTCAACATAAAGATGAATGACTTTGGTTTGAATACACACCATGGAGCTCTACATGTTAAGAATAAGCAGTGTTTATTTTTTGCGGCATGCACAAAAGTAACTGTAACTAGTTACTTTTTAAATTTGTAATTGTAACTGTAACCAGTGGTGTAAAGTAACGAAGTAGTTTTACTTAAGTAGACTACTTAAGTATTATTGCTTGGTAACCAGTACTTACTTAAGTGATTTAAATTTCGACTACTTTTACTTACGTAGTTCAATCAGAAAGTAACGCTACTTAATTATAAGTGGCTTTAAAAATGATAAGTAGTTAATATTTAAACAATGTGTTCCGCAAATGATAAATAATCAAGCTTGCAATTAAAATTGGCAACATTAGTATTCGGTATTGTTGTGGTTTTATTTTATTGTATAAGTTTTACAATTTCGTGATATTAAGTGGTCTTTTGTTGTTTGTGTTTGGCGTGGACAATAAGGTTGCATTTTGCAGATTATCCCACACTTCACTTTCTTATTTTCGTCAAAAAATGTGCTAATTATCCCAAATATACTTAAGCATTGGCAAAATATATGTCAAGTTTGGAAGTGAGCAAATTATCTTTTGCCAAAACTCAGCTTTATGGCCTTGATTTTGCAAACGCTCCTTTTTACTTAAGTAGCTTCAAATTGCTGGTACTTTTTACTTCTACTTGGTTACTTTTTACATCCGCTTGTTTCTACTCTACTTCAAGTAGTTTCCGCCATCAATAACAATACTTTTACTTAACTATATTTCAGGCCTTCAGGGCTACTTTTTACGCCACTGACTGCAACTTAGTAACTTTTTTTTTGCGAAGTGACTTGTAACTGTAACTAGTTCCTTTTTAAAAGCAATTTGCCCACCACTGCCCAACATACAGTGCTCGAGTTGGTGGGAGATGCGGAGGGATGCCATCCCCCCGGAAAACAACACCATCCCCCCATAAAAAATTTTGGTGTAAACCATTTCCTGTAAATAATAACCATCCTTTCTTTACTTCTGTGTGATAAGCTTTTTTTGCTCTTCACTCGCATTTGCGCCGAAAATCGGACATCAGTGGAGGCGATGATCTTTTTTCTTGCTCTTTACTTTGTTTTCGGCCGAAAATTATGGCAATCATAGCACCATCCCCCCATAAGTGTTTTCGCAACTCAAGCACTGCCAACATCTACCATTAATGGTTATAAGTTTTGCAACCCGAATAGTTTTTTTTTGTAAAAACGATTTGATTTCTTGAAATTAACCCTAATTTTTGGAAAAAAGTTTCTGCATTATCGCTTTTTCGCTTTACCAGGCTCTTCTCTTTTTTCAAGCAGCAGGATCTATGGCCGTACGTTCTACGATTTCATTTCCACGCATGTTATGTCTTCAGCTAGAGTTAAGATTTCGCACCGAGTTTCTGCCACGCTGTTCGCCATTTTTGAGATTGGACCTAGGCTGAACTGGGAGTGGATTGGTGACGAAATTCCGTGGTGAATAGTTAAACAAAGGCAGCGGTTGTTTCTACGAGCCCTTAAAAACAAACGTTTTTGTATATTTTATCGTTTCACGCAATCACGGGTTGTACAAGAGTGTAATGTAAGGTAGGCCTAGTAAACCAAAGCCACCGATGTCATGGGCGGGTAAGAATGGCCACGTATTAAAAATTAAGCGTATGGCGAGGTTTTCAGGTTTAAAATGTACGAATACACCTGATTCCACTGCATAATTATGACCCCTGTTTATGGTCAGCAGTCAGTTACAGGCCATTTGTCTGTAGTCTAAGGTCTAGCTATGTGAAAAAACCGGAGCTTGTTTGACTTAAGCCGCATCTTGTAATGCGGATGTATCACGAGCACAAGGACCGCTAGGGGCGCTAGTGAGTTAGTAGGGGTTAGGGCCTAACCCCAAGCCACGGCTTAATTCAAACAAGCCCCTAAAAACCGTGTATTTCCATATTTCTCCTGAGAACCATATTCTTTCAAAGTTTGAGGTTCAAGTTTATTATTTACCAAGCAAGCACAAAACAGAAATATGCAGTAGTGGTGATACATTCCATTATGTTGCTTGGTCAGGATACAATGAAAAAACCATACGGTCATCTAGTCTACTGCCACCTGCTAACAAACAAATTGCATGGACCAAAAAAGAAAAAAAAATCCACACACAAAACTAAAACAAAGCAATTTTATGCACTGCAATGGAGCAAAAGAAACTTTAGTAATGAAGATAAAGTTGCCTAACAGCATGTTTTGTTATGGTTGAGTTCATCATTTCACTAAAGGTATCAATGATATCGTATATCAGCTACACAGGTACAGGTAATTTAAAAAGGTAAAACATAAATTTGCAATTATTGTTACTAAATGCAGATATAACATGTTTATTTGAAATATTTGCAGCTAGCATGTGACATTTTTTATCTTGATTAAAACTCTCGTACAATTTGCAGTCAGGTAATACCAGTATCAGGCTGAATTACTGATTAATTTAAAATTCCATGGTGAGGCAGCCTTGCCGTCTAACTGCCAATAGATCTTGTTATGTTTATGTCAGTGCAAGCCATAACACTGAGTGTTTTGCTGTCTTTCCTCTTTGTGCTGTCTTTCTTGGCGCAAATGAAAATAAATGAATAAAAATGTATTCTGTCACCTACCGGTACTAGTATAGGCTTATAGATACTTCTTCACCCAGTGTTTTGACCATTCAAATGTTTGAAATTAGATGAAAACTCTTTAAATAAGTTCAAACACACTGCACAGATAGGTCTAGTGTAAAAATATATTTGGTCCAAAATGGATGACCGGGACACTTGCAAAAAACATCGAATGGATATTATGGATGATTATCTTGCTAGCATTGGCCAACAAAGAAAACCTATTCCAAGGGATGGATCGTCTTTGTTTCGAGCTGTATCAGAGCAAGTTTGTATCGTTTCTTTGCATATTGTCTAATGTTATCAGTGGCTTCTACAGATTCACAATAATATGATTGCCACTGGCTATATTGCTATGTCAGTGTGTAACGATTGTCAAATAGCTTTCTAACAAGCAAAAGGCTTCTCAGAAAAAGTCTGTACCCTTACTATTGTATCAGTAATACTTTGAAAATCAACTACGATAATTGCAGCCAGCAAAGTAATATGGTACTGGTACATAAAGTTACTTAAATGATGGTGCAGAGTAGGTGTAATGTAGTAGTAGTAGTAGTGTCTTTTATTTCCGTATCGTCAACACAACAAAAGAATACGATAAAAGTAAGGAAATATAATGCAGCACAGGAAAAGGGAAGAGGCAACAAAACGATTAACGTTATGGAATACAGGTAGGCGAAGAGGAGTTAACAGAATACATGAGTTGGCTTGGTTGCAACACCCAGATGGTACCAATGCACTGGTACCAACACCCAGATGGTACCAATGCACTGGTTGTAATGGTACCAATGCACCATACATATGGGAAGTGTGGGATTGACTGTCAGTATATATCGGTACAGTTGCAAAAGTGGTGTCATGGTTAGCAATGTCCTGTGTCAAAGGCTAATGCAAAGCAATGCCCACTCTGCACTGTAATATGTATTAGCCCAACATTTAACGATTATCTTTGAAACTGAAAAGAAACACTGTTATCTATAATATTAGTCACATTCATTCTGTTGCTTCTTATCTTAGCTATATAGTTCTGCGTGCTTTTTCTACTAAAAACATTTGGACTCTATTGAAAATCTATGTTACATATATTAGGCCTAAGCTTGAATACAATTCTTCAGTTTAGAGTCCATATCTAAAAAAAGACATCAAGCTCATTGAGTCTGTCCAACAACGTATTACTCGTAATTTTTTTATTCGTTGCAACCTGCCTTTCAATTCTTATGAGAATCGCCTCACTAAACTTGGAATTATATCTCTTGAGTACCGTAGACCAATTTTACTTTAATCGTATAGTTAGTATTTGGAGTCGGCTTCCTAATGTTGTAGTTTCCGCTTCTAATCTGTCTATCTTTAAGACCAAATTAAAACGTTATGATTTACACACTATTGCCTAACTTGTTTACTGATTTTATTTTTCTGTTAATTATTTGCTGCTTGTTTTCGTTTTTTCCTCACATGTCAGTGTGCCTGGGTGTTAACCTAGCACCATTGTGTTGTAATTCAATAAACAAATAAATAATGTATGCTATCTTCAAAACTGAAAAGTACTTCGGTTCCTTATTAGACCACTCGGCGGTATTATTAAATAAACTGAGCTATGGCAAGATGCAACCACTACTGGCTGGCTTGCAAATATGTTGATCTCGAAATCTGCAAACTATTGGCTTGCTGAAATTACGATTATTGGTTCATGTGTTTGAGAACTATGTATATAATTATTTGTATATAGTTATTTTCTACGCAAGCTCACCAAGTTGAAGTCCGACAACAATGTGTTGCTCACATGAAGAGAAACAAAGAAGAATTTGAAAATGTGAGCAAAATATTAATTGGTTAAAGATGTCAATATCGATGCAGAAGGTTTTGGGTTTGATTCCTGTGCCAATCAAATTAGACTCGATGCTGCCAAGGACTTGCCACTGCTGCAACTTTTCTAAGAAGTTGCCCAGACGCTAAGCAGCGGTAATGGACCTCATCATTTAAGACAAGCTTGGTGTATTACCGCAAGTGTAATGAACATACGAGTAACATTTCATAATGTTTTTCGCAGTTTGTAGACATTCCATTTGATGATTATTTAAATCGAATGAGTAATACGAAGGAGTGGGGAGATCAATTGGAAATTAGTGCTTTGTCTCAACTATATAAGTATGTTGTGATGATTTGCACCATAATGTGTGGAGCATATGCTTATGATTATTATTAATAACAATGGTGCCAAGTAAACTACTAAATGCATTTACACTGAACCGTATTATTGGCCATCATCATTGCGATTTTTGCTGCTTTGAAGTGCATTGCCAATATTCTTTTTTGATAGCACTGCAGTTACTTTAAAAAATACTTTGACATTATTATTTAAAGTCGATAATTTAAATAAACTGTGTTTCTCCATGTGATAGCCTATAAAGTAAATGCTTAACTAATAAGTGTGTGATTTTTGTTGATATCTAATTGATACTGGTAGTTACCACATATTGCTCTAATGGCTACTGAGAATGTCTTGCACACCGCAATTTGTCTCGTGATGGGTGCTATCACCTTTAGTTTATTTTGATAGAATAGGCTCAGCTGCTTCACCAGCAATGTATGCTAAGCAGAGTAAAATTGCACTAGAATTTTATTGAAAAGCTTTTTTATTTTAGGTGTGATTTTTATATTTACGAAAAACCGGGTCAAGATGCAAAAAATGTGACAGAAAACGGTTCTGATTTGAAAATATATCTTTGTCACTCGGGTCAAAAGCATTATGATAGCGTGTATCCATCAAAATACTTTACAGTGTTTGGTATTTGTCAGTGTAAGTGTTGCTTTTGAATGATTTTGCTGTTTGTGATTCATTAAAATGTCATTTTAATTTCCGAAAAAAAGTACTGTTCCGTAAAAGCGAAACCATAAGCTGCGAGTTGGAGCTTATTTTTTATGAATTTTCTGCATTTTTTTGGGGGGGTGGGAGGGCTCAGTTTAAAGTCAGTTGTGCGATACCGTTTTTAAATCATTGCTTTGGCTTGAAATAGAAATGGGCGCTTTGTCTACTCCGATACCCAAAAAAACTAAACGCATAAGCACATATATGTTTTAAAATAAAAGACGAAATATCAGCTCTAAACTGCAGTGAGATGTAAAGACATGATGCCACTAAGCTTGTGCCAAATGTGGACTGAACTTTTGATTTCAATTCTACAGCTATTGTGAATTCAATTTTGCTTACAAATGTGCTTGGTGTGAATAAAGAAGATGAGAAAAAGTTGGTTCAAACGTTTCGAATGCTGTCATCTCCCGAAAAAGAAGTTCAGAATGACAAAAAGAACAAAAATCTGGTCGAAAACTTTCCTCTGCCATCATTGTATGAACCATCCATTGGAACCATCGATGAACTGTCAGTTTCTTTACCATTAGCATTAACTGCATGAACATTGAACAAGAGCTGTTATCAAATCTTCATTGTATTCTAAGCATTATGCCGAAGCGTGTAACGAGTGGTGGGGTCCATCTCCGCGGGTTAGTGCTTGGGCAACGCAGCCACGAAGAAACGTCGCAGCGGTGGCGAGTCGTCGGCTGCGATGAGTCCAACGTAATGTAATAATTGAAAAACAGCCGCCAATTTTGAATAGCTTACTGCAAGTTCTAAGGAGTTTCGAAACTAGTGCTTGTAATGCTGTGTGAAACCCTTGGGCTACTAATGCTGTGTGAACTACTGTATGCTTGTTCTGAGGTACTATTTTTTTACACAACTTTGACTAGCAATCAGCTTTATCTTGCAGTGTTCCTATTGAGATGCAAATGGGTCTTGCCTATCAGCTTCCCTTTTCGCTGAATTTCATTCGCTCTTTGGACCCATCTGATTGTCGTAACATTGATTATGATTTCTGGATAGCTATCAAGCGAAGTAAGGTTTTGATATTTTTGCTACGAACTACAAATAGTTAACCTTTTGTAATTAACAGGACAACAGTACATAGATTCTTCAATTGCTGAGGGACTTCAGTATTGCATTGGTGACCGCTGTTTAATATGTTTGAATATTTACAGGTAAGGGCAACGTTTTCGTGGCATTATCCAGTTTTAGTCTAAAGCAAAATTGTTGTCAATGTTTCACAGCATTGTTTTAACAGCGAAGGTAATATCAGTTTTTAGTTGGATTTTTTCCGAGCTTTCTTGTTACATTTTGCGATTTTTAAGTTGATCTGGTTGCATTTTCATTCAGTTGCATATTTGCCCTTTCACAAGAAAGCGATCAAAGCGTTATAACCGGCCGCCTTTCTACTCTGATGGGGAAATCCCTCCAAGTGCTTTTTCCAAACCGCATTAAGTAAACTTGACGGCTTGTTCTCCAAACTGTTCCTTTAATGCTAAGCATCAAGCAGGGAAGCTGTGAATAGCAATTTTAAGTCAGTGTTGTGACCCGACTTGGAATTAAACTCCGGCTGCTCCACTTTCGAACGTTCTACCACCACTCGGCCATCTGAGCTTTGCTTTACATTTCAGATTGTTTTACGACAATTTTCTAAGGGCTTGATTTTGCTACAAGCGTGCGCTTCGTTCCGTTTGCGCTTTCCAAATACTTGTTTGGTTTGTCAGCGGTTGTAATAAGTAAAAATTACTTCTTTTTTGATAATCAATTTACCAATTTTTCTGCCCAGTAAACCGTTAGTCGGTCACGTGCAGGAAGTTTCTCCAAATAATGGACCAATCACAGCGTTTCTTGAGGCATTGGGAGGAATGCATACTGTTGCAGTGAAGAACGTAAAACCTCTCGAAGCACGCGATAGTAAGTAATAGCGATTAAAACGAAGTTCTGTATCAGTGTAACTTTTTGTGTTTACAATGTCCATCATCTTGTGGTGTGCACTGTGCGGTAAACTATTTTTTCATTGAAGGTGTTATAAAATACGCCGAGTTCATAACTGACAATAAAAATTTTGAATGTAATCACTCGCCCAAAAATGGGCGTTCAAAGTTGAAGGTGATGACGTGCTGAAAACAATTTACGCATTGAGGCGTGTAAGAGTTACAGCTGCAATGCTCATCAATCAAATTTGCTTTGGCTGGTCAAAGGTCAAACGCCTTTCTTAGTGATAAATGATAAATAATGCAGTTATAGTTGAGAAAAGGCTTTTGACCTTTGACCAGTCAAAGCGAATTTGGTTGACGAACATTGCCGCTGTAACTCTTGCACGCCTCAATGCGTAAATTGTTTGTTAGTACGTCAACAGACTCAACAACTTGAACTTTGTCTGTTTTTGGTTAAATAAGTACATCACGAATATCTACTGTCAGTTTTCAATTAGTCGTAGTTTTGGCACCTTTAGTAAAAAAATAATTCTTCCCTTCAGTTCTCCTTCGAGGTGAATTTGTGATATGCGGTATCGCAAATTTAGAGCACTTTTTTGTACATAAAGCTACTTTAGTTGAAATGGCATATGCTTGAAACGAAAAATAAATACCTGCTCCAACGTAGTCACGCCTAATTAATTACGGTAAGAAGATTATTTTAAAGTAGTCTATTCTATTCTAATCTTTCTGTAGGATTTATTTTACAAGCATTTATACGATAAGAGTAACTACTTTGTTGTCAGGTTTTGGTTGATATCTATGTTTTGCTTATATAGATGCGTGTTGTAATGATTATTGGAACAGTCGCTGGAGACGTCGACCTAATGAAGGAAATTGGAATAGAAGCCGAAATTACCAAAAATTTTCCAAGAACTTCCAGAAAAACTCAGATAAGTAAGTTGCAACGCTGTAAAAATTTCAAATACACATTAATTGACTGTTGTTTTAGATTTCTGTCTAGTTCATTTCGTAATGGCAATCGCAGATATGAAGATGATGCGTTTCAGCGCAGGAAAAGTAAAGAAAACAACGCGGCAGGTAATGAAAAGTGGCATTTTTTGGTGCGTAAAAGGTTAGGTGTCCTGTACGAACCAAATTTTTTGTTGCAGACCTATCGATTTTTGTTATAGAAACTCAAAGCGGTTCAAAGAACTCCTTGAAAAAAGAAATGCAAAAATACTTTACACGATATACTTTTGCACTAGCACTGAACTAAAAACATCAAATCTTTGTGGTATTACACCGAAGCGTGTAACGAATAGCGGGCTTAGCTCCGAAGAAACGGTGGCGAGCCGTTGGCGTCACCGTGTCCGATTTGACCGGCCCGGGAATCGAACCCTGGACCTCCCGCGCCGATAGTGATGTCTGTAGCCACCACGGCAACCAGCTGAAGAAACTAAACAAGCTGATTGCAATTTGTCTGTGTAAAAGCTTGTTCTGAGCGCTTAAGGTTGTAAAAGCCTAGTTCGGCAACAACTTGTATTCCAGGATTTTCTCCACAGAGCACTCGTATTGCGCACTTACAATCGCAAAGGAGCTGCGTCGGGCAATATGCTGATTTTAACGGCTTATAAGCCCAAGCCTTCTGCTTCCAACTTTTGTATCTTTATTATCTTCGCCAGAGCAATCATTTTCTCACTTACGACGAGAAATAATGAGAAAAAATGATATGAAGCCGGCCCCCTAGCTTAATGGTGAAAGAAACCGTTATCGGCGCTGTAGGTCGTGGGCTCGATTCTTGGCCGTTCAAATTGGATACATTGTCGCCAACGGCTCGCCACCCCCTGCGACTTTTTTTCGGAGCTGTGTTGCCCAGACGCCAGGCTGCGAAGATGGACCCTGCCACTGATCGTTACGCGCTTCGGTATGGTACCGCAAATATAATGAAGATTTAAGTTTATAGCCGTTAGCTCAGTTGTCAAGCGCACGCTATCGGTGCGGGAAGTCTGGGATTCGATTCCCGGGCCGGTCAAATCGACACAGTGTCGCCAACGACTCGCCACCGTTGCGACGTTTCTTCGGAGCTGTGTTGCCCAGGCGCTAAGTCGCGGAGATGGGCCCTGCAACTTGTTACACGCTTCGGCGTAATACGGCGAGTATAATGAAGATTTGATTTTTTTGATTTTGAGTTGAAAATGACAGGCTTGCGAAAAATATGCATTGGTTTGATCTGATTGATTAATCAAAGTCGTTGTGCTGATAACGCTTTGTAATTAACATCAGACTTTCCCAGGTTCAAATAACAGAAAACACAACAAATTGTTTTCGGAAAGATCGGAATCGGGCAAAAACCTCACGTAAGTACTTTTTGTTGCTCGCCAGTACTTGCTAGCTTTCACAGTACTAATAGCAATCGAATCTTTATCATACTCGTAGTATATCACCCCGAAGCCTGTAACAAGTGGCAAGGTTTTGCTCCGTGGCCGCCTGGGCAACATATTTCCAATTTAGTGGATTTTAAGTCCCACTAAGACATCTGCAACCACGACATCAAAAATTGATTATGATGCAAAACCGAGTACCGTGGGCTTAAAGCCATCAAAACTAGACTTGTGGGGCTGGACACTGGACAGGGTAAATGTGTCCGATTCGACCAGCCCGGGAATCGAACCCCAAACTCCCCGCATCGTTAGCGGAGCCTTGTACCACCCCGCCAACCGTTGGGTAGCAGAATTCGGAATGGTTCTACAGAAAAAGATAGGGCATGATAGAAGTGCATGTAGAGTAGATTGTATTCTAAGGCCTGCATCTATCTAGGCTTATGCTGAATGAAATAATGCTCATAATATATATTTAAGTTTGTTGTTCTAACAGCTACAACAGTTTTGTTGGTTCCAAATCTGTTTTTTTTTTTACCTGTTTCAGTTCTGAGGACATCCGAAACCGAACAAAGTCAAGTGGCAAGGTAGGAAATATCCAATCAGCTTTAACATTTTAATCGTATAACAGTGAAATATTGCGAAAGTAAAAATTTGTGCAGCGATTGTAGGATTCTTAAAGAAAGGCAGTCCAATTCCCCAGAAAGAATTGCGTAATTTTTCCGTCTGGTTTCACACTTTTCCCTTTTGAGTCCGCATACTTAGGTACAGCACTTTAATTCAGATAAAACTAGTAAAGTTACTCTGCTGGTTTGGAATGGTTATGCAAAGCTGTTTGAGCATCCGATTTGAGTCCTTGAAATCACGAAATACTATGGTGAATAAGAATTTACTTGCTTTTGATTCCGATAGGTTTAGTTCGGACACTTCACATTTTTCCTTTAAAAAAAATTGCTTTGGATTGTCATTCCTGGTTTGAAATTTTCGAAACACCAGTTTTTTTAGTTGATAGCTAATGGCTTTGGGCTGTGTTTTTGTGCTTAATGCCAAGACCTTTGTCGGCCAATTTTTTATGTGAATTACAGTCTTATGGAAGCCACAAGAACTACAGACAGAGTCCTACTTGTTCCACTGACTTGTCCTCAAGTCAGATAGTTCGTCAACTTTCTATCGCTCCTGACTCATGCACTGATGATTCGTGGCAGCAATCAGCCGGAGATGGAAGCGAGGTGAAGCCTTGGTCGAATTTGTTGGCGATGGTGAAAATAATCATTTGGGCGTAGTGGTTAAGACCTCGCCATTGGTTCGGGGGTCATGGTTTTGATTTATTTGCCTGTCAAATCGGACACACTGTCGCCAACGGCTCGCCACCGCTGCGATCTTTTTCGTTGCTGTGTCGTTTAGGCGTTAAGCCGCGGAGATGGCCCCGCCATTCCTTACACGTTTGGGCGTGTTACCGCGAGTATGATGAAAAAGTAAGTTATTTTTTGATGGAGCTGCCACTTCTTTTCAATTCCAAAGTTGATATAAGGTTCGATACCCATCTGGCCAAATTTAGTGAAAGACTACTGTAACTAATTGCTGGAAAGCTTCGTAGCTGCGTTGTTTGAGTGCTAAGTCTCGGAAATAGGCACTGAAAGCGTTTTCACGAGTATTAACTGGAATATAACACAGAAAAAACTTTCACAGTATCCAGCATTGTCGAAAAAACTTAATGTGAAGTTTTTTCATCTTTGCAGGTTACTATTGCCATCCCCCCTTTTCCTGGGAGCTCTTTTGAGTGGGATAATTGGTCCACAGTATCCACTTATGGGCCTCATGTTGGGGAAGAAATTCCCAACGTAGCATCTCAAGATCTCCCCGAAAATTACATCTCCCCTGATGGGAAATTTTGGAAACAAGATGGACAATTTTACGCAAGGTTCGCTTTCGTGTTAATTCATTCTCTGCTTTCCTGATATATCGCTCGGTTTAAGTACATATGTGTCATTTTTATTTCAGCCATCGCCTTGATAAAAGAGAAACAGATAATGAAAATTGTGCTGATCAAGTAAGAAGCTTACAAGTGAAACATTAATCTGGTGGTAAACTTTACCAGTTCACAGTTGAAGTTGTGTTTTGTATCTTGCGTCAAGTTTTTGCTGGAACTATCATGAAAATTTGTCGTATCATGTACCAACTGCATTCGACTGGATTGTTCAAGTGCTGACAAATGCAAATGAGAAAAGCCAATCTCGTTTTGCGATTTTTCATCAGCTTTGTCTGAAGAACAAATATAATTTTTGAAATTCATGTTACTAAGATCATTTTCAAATTGTTAAAACTAAAAATTCAACAGTAACAATTTCTTAAAGAACTCAAGCTGACTTGGCAGTATTGCAGAACACTGCGAAGTAAGATTGCGCTGTTTGAGTCAGCAGCCATCTGGTATTATTTTGACTGCGATCTGCTCCAGCCACCGACTCAACCCGTCACGTAAGATCTGCAACCTGCGCAGTACTGCTTGGTACATTTGATCTTGCACATAAAATAAATGATTGTGCATGTGTTTCCAAGTTTAAAGTTGTAAAATCAAACATTTTGTTTTTAAGAATGTTGAAATTGTGCCAAATTGTGACGTCAGCAATTCTACTGCGCCTATCAAATCACGTGATGAGGAAAATGACGTTAATTATCAATCACTGACGCATGATTCGCTTGTCGAAGACAGTTCGGAAGACGTTTCAACGTTCCGACAGCCTTCGGAAATTTTCCCGTCGTCGTCGGACACTTTTGTGCAACCTTCGGAAAGTTACGGTATGATGAGTCAAAATTTAAGCCAATTACACAGAAGCTTATTTAGAACAAGTATTTACATTTAACGTATTGCTTTCTAGTAGCTTACGGAGCTCCCCAAGAGCCAACGCACTCCACTGGCCCCCCTGCCGCCCTCCCTCAAACGAGAACAATGTGTGCTCCTTACAGTGGGACGATTACAGTACTGGATTGCGATGGCAAAGAAGTGGTTCTAGTCGATGACAAAAATCCATTTCAATACTTTTATAATTTAGGTGTTGAAGTACGTGATGTCTACTTTTGAAATGTGTTAAGTTCTCTGCGCTAGCTCGAAGAATTTTCACTGTTGGTGATTGTAACAAAACCAATAAAGCATTTGTCAAAGTTAAAAGTATATTTTATGTTTCCTTGCTTAGCACTCAGCTTCTTAATGATATTTGTTTATTTGATTTAAGAACAGCTCAAACGGCCAAGTGGTAAGAGCGTCTGCTTCCGGACCTGTAGACTCTTGATTCCGTATCGGGTTATGCCAATGACTTCACAATAGGTATAGCTTCCCTGCTTGAAGCTCAACGTTAAAGGGATAGTGTGGAAAACAAGAATGCATGTTTACTTGTTGTGCCATGAGAAAAGCCACTGAATTCCCGCATAATCGAGTGGTAGACAGATGGCCGGCAACTTCTAACCGAGCTTGTTAGAACGCATTAATCGCTTTCGGGTGATAGGAGGATAAATAATATGCGACCAAGTAAATATCAGTTTATTGTGTAATATAGATCAACCATGAGTTGCCAAAAATTTTCATAAAAAAATAAAATTGCATGTGCGTTTCATAGAAAAATTTTAAAGCAGTATGCTCAGCTTATGATGTCTGTTCTAATTTGGTTTTACAAGCATTGCAAAATTTTTTCAACTTTTTTTCACGCAGTTAGATTATTACTGAAGATGACTAAGTTTTATTGATCTTATTCGATTTTTTCTTGTTAGTACTATCGTCAAATTAACGCTGGAAACCCTCGACCTGTTCCAGTTGTATACGGGGCGTCTGTTCCCCTTAATGCATACGGATCCCCTCATTTGGTACACCCTCACCACATGGGATATTATTCAACACCTGGAACCCCTCAGTTTGTTTCTCCTATGCCTCCGGTAAGTAATTTTTTGCTAATCTGGTCAGACGAGCTAAGCTGAGAGTATGATATTGTTTTTGTTTATTATCCGTAGCTAAGTTGGTCAAAACAAATATTTGTCTAATCCAACGTATTATTGAGAGCTTTTGTTGAATATGAGGCCGACAAAATTACCAAGTTCAAGGTAGGCTGCTAGTTTTTTAGTTAAAGCCTTGCCAGTTTACTGAATGGTGAATACAACCCAATTTGAGGCACGCTTTGCAGCTGTCAATTTGTCTAGTTTTTCTGTTGTGTTTGCTTTGATTTATTGCATGTTGCTTTATCATTGTCATTTTCGTTATACGCTGAAGCAATAGAAGCATGTTACGACTTGGCGGCACCCATTTCTGCATCATATGCAGCACAAATACGAACGCTGCAGCGATGGCGAGTCACTGGCAGCAACGCTTTTTGCATTCCACCTACATTTAAATCAAATTATCATTACACTCGCGGTATTACGCTGAAACGTGTAACGAGTGGTGGGCCCATTTCCACTGCTTTGCGCCTGGACAACACAGCTCCGTAGAAACGTCGCAGCAGTGGCGAGCTTTTGGCGACTTTGTGTCCAATTTGACCGGCGCTGGAATGAAACCCCAGACCTCTCGCACTGAATCCGGGGTCTATAACCACTGCACCAGTGCACCTACCATCCGGTTAGCCTACGTAGATAAATGACTCACTCAGTCTTGCAGCACGGATAATTTTAATCGAAAACGAGTTTTTTAAAATTTTCAATTTTTTAGTCTGGATACTCTTTATCTATGCCTCATTTTTCATCTATGGTTTCACCACCACAAGGTGGAGCAATGCATGTACCCTCTGGGCCGTTTTTGGTCCACATTCCCCCCGCCCCTCAACTTCCAGCTCCTTCAACAATTGCTAACAATGTTTCCGGTAAGAGAAGCGGAAAATATATTTGTATTTAATTTCATATTCTCCTTTTATCTTATCACGAGAAAGCAATCGAAGCGCTGTAACGAGCTCGCATGTTATAACTCACAAAATGTCTTTACCAACAGCACAACAAGTAGACTTCCCGACTTGTTCTATACACTGTCCCGTTAATGCTAAGCGTGAAGCTGTGAATACCAATTTTAAAGCCATTGTTGTGACCACTCGGAATCAAACCCCAATTTACAGCTCGCCTTTACGACTCGGCCATCTACTGTCATTCAATGTCGCCCAAGTGTAAAACTCAATGTAATTATGATGCCTGTATAAAACAATTTAATGATTGCAATGTCAAGTTATTTTCTGGGTTGCAATTTTTTTTTGCTTCCTATGATCAATCGCAACTTAATTTTTGGTGAAATTTTAAATTATAGAAGAGCTCTACGGCCATCAACCATTTGTTTTAATGATTAATTTCAGGCATTGACTTTTTGCGAATTAAACTTAGCAGTATTTCGCAACCGCACAACAAGTAAACTTCCCGGCTTATTCTCCACACTGTCTCTTTAATGTTGAACGTCAAGCAGAAAAGCTGTGAATACTAATTTTAAAACCATAATTTGACCCGACTTTGAATTAAACTTCCGGCTCCAGCTCTAGAGGCAAACGCTCTCACTATCCTGGCATCTTAGCTGTAATGTTTAAGGCGGTTGTTACGTTTGATGCTAATTAGTTTTAGAATGATGTGCACATTATTTTATGATTTAGATAATATGACAGATCATGTAGACAATAATGGAGCAGGTATCACGACAGTCTCATCCCGAGAAATATCACAAGATAGCAATGGTTCGCAAATTAGACCAACTCCTCCAAATTATCCAGGTCTGGTGCCAGGGGTACCGCTTTATGCGGGTCCCCCTCTTTGCTATCAAATGGGAGATTCTGGCGCCGTTCCCCGACCCCAGTTTTGCCCCACTGTGCAGCCACAACTGCGATGCCCATTTTTGGGCTGAGTGACTATTTTTGTGGGTTTGTTTTTATTTTTTAATGAAATACTGTGTTGAAACTTTCCTGTGTTATAATGAAATTTTTTTATTTAATGAAATAAGTTGTATTTAACTTATGAAAAAGCTGCCATGCAGTCAACAGCTTGTGGCAATGCTAGTAATGTTTAGCAGTGTAATATTAATGCAATATATGCATTTTAAATGGTAACTTTTGCCAAAATTCGCTGATGCCTTGCAGCCATTGGCTTCCTAGTTGTGCCTTCGCAGTTTTATTTGGTGTGAATGCAACTGTTACGGAAAAGGTGGACGTGTTTAAAATTATTTTATGGTGTTGTGGAATTTATTGTTGCATTTCTTTTATTTGGTGTTTTTTCTTTTGCATTTTTTGTTCTTTTGATATTGTGTTGTGTCAATCTGAAACTTAAGTTCTTTGCGTTTTATGAAAGCACGCCAATTAATCTTCGCAAATTTTCTGTGCAGTTGCGCAAAATTTAAATAGCGTCAATTCGAAACTTTATCGGCGAAGAAGTGGCGACCATAATTTCGCAAATTATGTAATAAACTTTCATATTTAATTTGAAATCAGTAGGCTTATGCGTTTGTCGTTGAGTTGAAAATTAAACTAATAAACATTCTCGTTGTGTCACGAGGTTAGTGAGAGGTTTATAGAAAGATACGCATTCGTTTTTGAGCTTGTAACATACTTTTTGCCTGTGCGAAGCTGTAACAACCTTTCTAGTTTGGGAAAGCTCTGAAGTATTACTGATGAGATATTTTGAGTTCTGAAAGACAGGAGCATAGCTAAACTAAATATATAGCTCTAGACATTTACCCTGTCCACAACTCCACATGTCTAATTTTCGTGAGCTATTTTTACTAACCGGTGGACTCGGTCTACTACTCCATAGAAACCTCGGGTGTACCGGTCATTGATTCTACACTTAACAAGATTGCAGGCAAACGCTGTTTTTGCCTGGTACCGTATTCTAGCTTTTGCGGGTCCACGATGCGTCATTTGGTGATGAGCATCTTTTTGGCAATCTGGTGGCGAGAAAGGCAACGCTAATTAGGATTTTATTTGTAAGTAAACAAAAAGAATAGTGATTGTGGATTGGATAGTAGGGTTCGGGCTGCACTAGAGATGGTTGAAGTTAGCTGCAGATCATTTAAGTAGCAAATGAGCCTATAGGTCAGGGATGAGCAATCCCTGGCACGCGAACCAGGCCACGGAAACGAGTCGACGGAAAAGCAGCAGCAGAAGTCTCACCTATGGCCCTTCAATTTTTTTTTTTTTTTGTAGGACATCTGAGAGCGTGAAGACCTTTTTTTGCTCTTCACCGATATTTTCGGTGGAAAACACGAAGTGTTGGTTGGCACGCGGAAAATTTTAATTTTGGTCATTGATTTTAACCGATTTTGGCACCCAGATCGAAAGGTTGCCCATCTCTGCTATAGGTTTTCAGAGATTTATGACATTATGGGCTGGTTAATTGCAACAGAATTTTAAGACTCGGAGTTGACACTTTTTGGGGATAATTTTTAGAGTTACTTTCCCTATGTTTTCTGTGTTGAAAAAGTTTTCAATTCACAAGTTTCTTATGTTTTTTGTTGTTGCTGAGTAGCCTACTTTTTTGAGTATCAGGCACACAGAAAATGAAAACCTTAATTATCTTGTTGCAGTATCTTTGCGTTTCTTGTTGTATCGTTGAAAGGCAGCCTTTGATTTCTAAGGTTCAGTGTGCGAAGTAGGTGAGGGAAGGGGGGTAATGTCCCCACAGTAAAAATAGTCGTACCCCCTAGCAAAGAAAAAAAAATGTCCTGGGGTAGATGCCAAAACGTCCCCTCCGGTGATAAGTACCGTAAGAAGTTAAGTGTTTCTCATACGTGTTGCTTGTGGGTAGGCCTACGAATTGCGCCGATACTTTCCAGCATGTCTTGTAGCCATTATGGTTTTCTTCGCAAACTATTCAAGATCAACCTTTTCAAGGTTTCAGTGCGCCTATTACAGAACAGTTTATTTTTCATCAACATTACGACAGGTCAGCAGTTTTTTATAAGCGCTAGTGAAAGCACTAAAAATATGCTAAAGCAGCGGTTCCCTAACTTTTTTCAGATCATATTTAAGATTGAGAGTATGAATTAAGAAAATGTTATACCTTCTGGGGCTCCGCCCCGAACCCCGCTGGGGTAGCTTACTGCTCTCACCCCAAACCCCTTGCTTCATTTATGAAACAAAAACCTGCCTAAACAAAGCAGATGAAGTTTTCGAATTCTACCGTTGATAATTTTGTTCATCGTGCTGGTGGTATGCAACAGAGATGCACAGGAGCCGGAGTCAAGCAAATTTTTCCGGAGCCGGATTGGACTCGGAGTTAAGTTTAACGTCAAAACTGAAGTAGGAGTTAAAGCCGTAGTGACCATTTTTTTAAGTTGCTACAGTATTGTAATGTAAACTGAACATTGACAAAAGTTATGCTCGCTGTGAGGCGTGGGTTCGCGCACAGTCTCTAAACACCGGTAATCTCAATAGCATAAAATTTAACATAGGCCGAAAGTTTGAATAATATTATGATTGTAAAGTTTGCAAAAATACTTCGAGTAACAAGAGTTGTAGTTTTGAGTTTTGGCGTAAACAGGAGCAGGATTGGAGTAGGGAGTAGAATTCTGTAATTTTGGAGCAGGATTGGAGTCGGAGTCTCATAAAAGCGACTCCGGACATCTCTGGTATGCAAACACCAATTAGCCTACGCCCTCCACTGTTTTAATTTGGCCATTGACCAATGACATCGCCCCAGGAGCGTATTTAGGGGGGGCATGGGATGAGGGGTATGTATTGACCTCACCAGTCTTTTTCAACTACGTTTTTGATAAATACAATTTTTCCATAATTTCGAACCTCTTTGATAACAACAGGCCTAAGCCTTACGCCTCAATCACGCATAGTTGAAAATGTGCCAACAAAATGCATCATATTTGGTGAAGTACTCAGAACTATGGGTCAAAAATTTAAACAAAGTTTGCCAAAAAAATGTTCAAAAAGCACTAAAATAGCCACTACAGCATGTAATATTTTAAAATTTTCCCGGGGAAGCATACCCCCGGACCCCCTACAACCTTTTCTGTTTTTAAATCTGCTTCAATTAACTCTGCTGAAAAAACTACGCTTGACAAAAAATGGTAATAGTATGCCTTTTAAAATTTCTTGCTACGCCACTGCATCTCCCCAGGAACAATAAATATCATTTTCACAACATTGTCTTGTTATTTGGGTTCAGAATTCGGGCAAAATTGTAGACAAAAACATCCCCCTAGTAAAAATTTTCTACTTCGCACACTGCTAAGGTTGCCGTTGTCTTTGATGAATTCATTTTATTAAGGATTACTGCGGCTAGAGGTTGAAGGCAACGCCATTGGTGCACTAGATCTTGGGGTCGGTCCAATCAGACACAGTGTCGCCACCGCGGTGACATTTATTCAGAGCAGTGTTGCCAAGGTGCCAAGCCACGGAGATGGGCCCCGCCACTGGTTACACGCTTTGGCGTAATACCATAAATATAATGAAGGTTTGATTTTTGTAAGACTATGGCTGTTTCAGTGAGCGTTTTTCAAATCCTTTTGCTAATCTAACTCCACAAAGAGTACCAATATTAAAACTCCATGATATCCCTAATAGCCTACATTCAATTTGTTCCATCGTAAAATAACGGACACAAAATGAGGCTTACAAACAGTCCGTTAAAGGGGGAAGAGCAATGAATAATTGATGATGGTTTTAATTCATTTCGATTTTTAATTATAAACATAGGATGTGCAATGAAGCAGTTGTTAACAGGTCTGTAAAATGCCGAAGCTGCATTCTGTAGTATTAGCAGCTTTACCAGTCATAACATTTTGTAAACAAAGATATGGAACGAAAGTACAGTAATCGTTGATTGCTCACCTGGTATTTACAGTAAATTAGCAGCAAAGAAAAACACAATCATGGAGTTGTAAACAACTTGTGGTGCCTTTCAGCACTTTGTAGCAGCAGGAACAGTTTAGTAATATTGAGACTCAAACCCAACTGGCCCGATGACGTAGTATTTGAAAAAACGCAAACGGTACGGGAGGTCTGGGGTTCGATTCACTGATCAATCCGACGCAGTATTGTTAAAGGCTCGGGGGTGCTGCTACCTTTCCCCAGAGCTGTGTTGCCCAGGCGTTTTGCCGCGGAGGTAGGCCTCTCCGCTGGTTACCCACTTTGACGTACCGGTAAGACTGTGACTATAATTAAGACATGGTTAAAACATATAGCCTAACTGCTTTTCAATTAGACTTTTCCATGCTGAATAAAGTCGAATTAAAAAGCTGTAGATACCATTTTTAAAGTTTTTGATTTAGCAGTGAGCATTGCAGCCAATTTTTCAACAGCAGTGTAAATGCTCTATTCAGGGCTGGGCAAACTGCGGCGCGCGGGCACTTACAGAAACATTAACTCCTACTGTGAATCAAGCCGAAGACGTTTTTTTTGCTTCAGTGGAAAACATATGTTTTAAATCCAAAAAAATCAAAGTTTCACTGCTACTCGCAGTATTAGGCTGCTCCGAAGCGTGTAACGAGTTACGGGATCCATCTCCGCGGCATATAGCGCCTGATCTGCACAGCTCCGAAGCAGCATCGCGGCGGTGACGAGACGTTGGGGACACTGTATTCCATTTTACCGGACACTGAATCCAACGCGTGACCTCACATGCCAATTGCGAAGTCTTTGACGACTGCGCCAGCAGGGCCGGCGCCAATCCACATCTTGGCACCTCAATTAACAAGTTTACTTTTTTGAAGACAGCAGCTTTGTGCTTAATTATAAACTTTGGTCCCCTCCTTGATACACGCTTGGCCCCCCCAAGACGGCTGCTCTGCTGCCGGCTCTGTGCGCCAGTCAGCCGTAAGAATCTGTTAGTAAAAAATCTTTTAGACCAGGGTTGGGCAAAGTGCGGCCCGCGGGTATTTACAGAAAAATAAACACCTAACGTGAATCAAGCCGAACTTTTAATTTTTGCTCTGCGCTGAATTTCAGTGAAAAAAAGGACATCTGCGAACGTGATGACCTTTTTTTTGGTCTTCACTTGAATTTGAGTGGAAAGTTGGACATCCGCGGACGTGCGACTCTCGGTTTCAAAATTTTTCGAAATTTTTTCAAATGCGGCCTTTCGTGTGAACATAATTGCCCACCCCTGTTTTAGACGTTTTCTTCTAAGATGTTTTCGTATATTTTACATCACAAGAACACAGAGAAAGAGTAAAACGACGACAGACTTTTTTTATTGAAGACTGATAAGTTACGTTTTGGAAAAGTTCTGTAATAATGTAATTTACTGGACTGGTCCATAATTATAGCTGTCGTACGGTAGACTTACTTTTTTCGTGTTGTGAGCTAGTGCGCTGGTACACTAGCTCGTTATGTATATGGCTAAGCCCTCTAAATTTTTGCAAAATAATTTACATTCTGAAACTTGTTTTAACGATCTTTCGTTCAATTTCTGGAAAGGCATGTGCAAAAAAAGGTGGCAGGTCCTTACAAGAATCGCTTGCAAAACTTGAATTGGTGTCTTGATTGAAGATTTAAATTGAAAACCGACAGATCAGTAGAAGGGTTTAGTTTTGATTAATTGATACGGCAGATTGGCAAAAGCTTCTGCGCATGCGTAAAGGGTGCGTCGGTCAATGACTGAATCGATTAGTCTGCAAAAACTGTAGTTTACCCTCGTCGATTTGTGTCAGATGGAAATTGTCCGATGAACCTGAAAGTTTGTATCACAATTTGAAACTTCTAAAATCAAGATTTTCCTCTGGGACGCTGGCTCAAACTTTTTTAATTGAAATCGATAAACAAAAGTTCAAACACAGTATCTTATGAACTTGAGTCAGCAATACACTTGTATTGCTTTTAATGAAATCCTGTTGAGAACACAGCAAGCTATCAAAAAATTTATATGTACTTGTCGAATAGCGTTGAACTTGAACAGATTTTTTGTGAATTTGTAGCAAGTTTTGAGATTTTGAAATATAGTGTTGACAGAAAGACATCTTGCTCTTCTTTGTTATTTAGAAAAAACATAACCAAAATCAAATTTGGTAGAAAAGAGTTAGGCTTCAGTTTTGCGAAAATCTGATATGTTGCAGTTTATTAAAGAGTGAAAATTTGTTGCAATAAGGAAGAAATAAATCAAAATTGACCAAGCTTCAATATGCTTGAACTTAAATGCATTTTGCTTGAACGAAAAATGCCATAAACTGAATCAGTGACAAATGATGGATCTTCTTCCACCTACAGTGATGTAAGTACGAAGCTTCAAAGTGAAGTTAAACCGTTGGCTCAGGCAGAGCTATGTGAAGACTTTGGGGGCTCCGGGGATAGTTTTTCGGGGAATCTCATGCTTTTTCGCCGACCTGACTTTGACGGCAGCAACTAACCTTTTTTAGAGGACAATATACCATGGGGCTCTGAAGCTGGAGCCTCCATAGCCCCCACCCCCTTGATCTAGCATTGGAATAAAACTGTTTTTTTTTTTTTTTTGACTTATACCTTCACTATACTCATTGTCACGATATTACCCCGACGCGTGTAACGAGTGGCGGGGTCCATCTCCGCGGCTTAGCGTCTGGACGACACAGCTCCGAAGGAACGTCGCAGCGGTGGCGCCGGTTAATTTGAAAATGACCTCAATTATTATAAATTTCAAGCTGCAGCTACTTCCAGGATGAAGAGCAACAAAGCATGAAATTATCGAAGAATAACCCAAGAATACTTTTGGTTCGAGTGTAAATTTGTTAAGTGTTAACTTGCTTGTATTTTGGTGATTTCTTTTAAAAGTTAAATATGTCAGGTGAACCGTTCGGTTGGCTTAATGGTTAAGGACATCGCTGCCGATGCGGGAGGTCTTGGGTTCAATTTCCGGGCAGGTCAAATTGGCCCAAGCTAGCGGCTTGCCACCCCTGTTTCTTCGATTGGAGCTGTGTTAACCAGATGCTAAGCCATGGAGATGAACCTTGCCGTAGATGAACCTCGACACTTTGGCGTAACAACGAGAATATAATCAACATTTAATTGGATTTAGTATATTATGGTTATAGATTCATCTTTTGCGTGGTCATGATGACAAATCAAAATGTGACGTCAAACCGTCGTCTGGAAAGCACGATATTTCGCCGAGAATTACCGACTCAAGTACAAAGTAACGGTATGTGTTTTTAAAAAAGAGATTTTTGGAAATGTAATTAATTTCTTATAGTTTAAAGGGATTATTGGTGTATGTAACCTAGCATAATAGTCTCTAAAGTCCAGCTTTAAATTAAATATTTTGTAAAAATAGGCTGTAAAAGCACTGAGCGTCTAAAATAGCCCGCGAAATCCGTCGTTAAAATAGTGTTGCAAACAGCTCACAGGTCATGAAGTTAATAAAATACCGTTCATTAAAAATGAAATTATTCTACATTACCAGATTATTATTACTATTGGTCGCATATTTGTCCTCTTCACGAGAACGCGACGGAAGTGCTAGTGCCAGCCGTCTGTTTATGACTTTCAAGATGAAGGAAATCCCCTTTACTGTCTTTCCGACGGGGCAATAATTTAGTAAATTTGCCGGCTTGTTCTCCACACTGTCCCTTTAATGTTGAGCGTCAAGCAAGCAAGCTGCACGTACCAAATTTTGAGTCATAAGTTAGACTCTCCTCGGAATCGAACCCTAGTGTAGCGCTCCAGAGGCAGACGTTTTACTCTCACGCTCATGTGATCGGTTATCAGAATTTTTTAATGAAACTGCAAACGTTTGCATTGTTTACTGTCTATCCAATACTGGTATATGCTGGTATTTTGCGATATAATTTCATAAAAAAGTTTTAGCGTAAACACGATAATGCGCCGAACCTTCACAACATAAAAATTGCCTCGACTGGCTGGGTCTTCTCGGTGGCTTAGCGCCCGGGCAACGCAGCTCCGAAGAAATATGGAAACGATGACAAGTCCGCCAGTCAGCTTACCAAGAACGCTTTTCAAAACAAAACCAAAGCAAAGTTACAAAACAATAAAACAATTTTCTACAATAAACCAAAACACTGAAATATTAATGGTGTTTCAAGATGATCGTCACTCGTCAATACCAAGACACCTCTACATAGTTGGATTTCTTAACAAGCCTAATTTGAGAGACACGGAAGAAGCAAATGAGACTGTTCTCGGCGGCAAATTTTGAACGATCGGTCGGCGTAGTATAAGACGTGGCTCTAGGCGCGGAAGGTTTTAGGTTCGTTCCCCTGCTAGTCAAATCAGACACAGTTACCCTGTCCAGTGTCACATGTTCAAGTTTAGTGGGGTTTAGGCTTACGGTGCTTGGTTTGTAGTTTCTGCATCATAATCAATTTTTGATGTCATAGCGGACCTATAGCCCATTAAATTGGACTTGTGGACAAGGTAAGTGTCGTCCACGTCTTGCCACCGTTGAGACGTTTCTTCGGAGCTGAGTTACCCTAATGCCCTGACGCTCGTGTCCGGAGATGAACCCCGCCTCTCGTTACATCCTCGGCGTAATGTGGCGAGTATAATGAAGATTTGATTTTTGATAAAGACCAAAAAATATACTTTGTAGGAATGTAGGCCTTAATGAAAACAAATCAAGTTGATTAAATGAAGAAGAGAGTTTATTTTTTGAACAGAAAGGCACAACGCGTGATACAAAATGAAAAAAATGCATGAAGAAAATTACCCAATGTCTTTCTGGTGAGAGGCTGCGAAAAGATCATGTGTCCAGTTCCGAGGAACTAGCGCGATCGCTGAGCCTCTCACCTTTATTAACGATATAACTAATGCCTAATAATGTTATAAATTGAACGATTCTACACTGAAATTTGAATTCGAAATACTGGAAAATTAGTTTCCATTATTTCAAAAGCTTTCTGATCCAAACTACTAATCTGGATTATCTTCATTTCTAATCATTTGTTTTTGCTTTACTTAGGTTAATATTCTCATTAATTTCAACTAAACCCTGGTATCAAATTATTGCAACTGATGCACTTTAACGATTAAAATTTTAAAATGAAGTCAAACTGAAAGTCAAAAAATTCAATTGAAAATAGCTCCATTTTAAACTTTCTATAGACGACATGTTAAAAAAGCTACTTAAAATTAAACTATAACTATTCTTATTAGTGACGTAGAGGGGGCACTGCCTCTTTTATAGGCATACGAAGTCCTTTTCTCAGAAGCCGATCCCTGAAAGCAAATGAAAAAGGGGTCTCCCTTGGTCTAAATCAGGTCCTGCCCCTAGCTTTTCCACTGGCTTTGCTCCAGGTGACAATGTCAGCATTTGAAAGTCTTCTGAGGAAGAACGTGATTTATGACGATGTCAGAGTGAAATAGAGATAACGATTTTGAACGTAATTACTCAATTTGGTCCTGTTGGTTAAAAAACCGATAAGATTTTGGAGGAAAAATAAAGTTGCTGCAATTCTTAAAACCGGACGTTTCTACGATGTGGATTCGGTTCTTTTAAGTTGTAAGAGTTACGAAGCTTTATTTTTTGGCAGTGTCTAGAGCACCGGCCCGGTTTCCATTGCATTCCATCACCAAAAGGCTGCTGCCCTGGCAGTTTGTTCGTTTCTATAATGACGTCGCTGTCACGTGGGATTGATTTTCCCGCGCTGCAGCGGACTGCTTGTTTGTTTCTATAAAAGGTTGCCGGTGCTCTAGGCACTTCCATATTTTTTTCTCCTGCTATTTTCGTCCATATTTATTGTATTCCAAAATCGGTAAGATCTTGTAATTTTCGTCATTGTTTGTCTCGTTAACAGTAAGTTACATGAGAAGCGTGTCTAACGTTCTTGTGAAAGCTTGAGTAATTTTGGAGTTGTTTAATCCCGGTTGGAGCAACCGTTGAAGACATCGCTGTTGACGCGCGGAGGTCTTAGGTTCGATTCCTGGGCCGGTCAAATGGGACACAGTCGCCTACGGCTCACCACTGCTGCAACGTTTCATAGGAGCTGTGTAGCTCAGGCGCTAAGCCGCGGAGATGAGCCCCACCACTCGTTACACGCTTCGGTGTAACACCGCGAGTATAATGAAGATTTGGTTTTTTTATTTGTCGTTAAAAATATAATTTTTGTCTCCTTTGTTGCGATTCAAGCTGCAACCACCTTTACAAGCACAAGCAATCAATGTTCTTAACGGATTTCACCAAATTATCGAATCCATTCCCTAAAAACCCAGTCAATGCGGTCAAAGCTTTCATTTCGTTTTTGCAAATTGTTTAAGCCAAGGATGTTTCAATGTAGGCTATTTTTAGCATCTGGCGTTGCACGTATTGAAACCAACCTGTTTTTGGATGGCAAAAATAATACTTACGTTGGACGAGAGATACTTTGATATAAAAAGATTTACTTTGAAGTGGCGGAGCTCTTTTCTGCGACGTGACGTCTGGGCAACACAGCTCCATAAAACGTCGCAGCTATGGCGAGCCGTTGGCGACACTTTCCCTGCCCACATCTCCAATTTTAGAGGGCATGAGGCCCACGGTTCTGGGATCTAGCTTCTGCATCATAATCAATTGCTTGACGTCATAATCCGAAAGTAACTCCGTATTCTAAAATAACTATGACTTATTCAAATTTACTGACAACTTTCTCAGTTTTTGCGTGTAAGTTACTCAGTCTGTGGCAATTACATCTATGCTCTTGTTTCTATATTTTACTAATTTTAACTTAAATTTGAAATAAAGTTAAATCATGTTTTGTAAATTAACATACTAATTGTGATGAATAATAATTTTTTAAAAATTCAACCACATTTAAATAAACAAATAAAAAGATATTGAATTTTAAATGGAAGTCCATGCAATGCACTTTTTTCTCATGTTTAATAAATGAAGAAGTTACACTTCAAAAACAAACCATTTTTATTTTAGAATAGGGAGTTAGTTTCGGATCACCCTGTATTTCTTTTAACTATAACATCAAACAATTGATTGTGATGCAGAAACTAATACCAAGAACCGTGGGTTCAAAGCCCGCTAAAATTGGACATGTGGACAGGGTAATTGTGTCCGATTTGACCGACTCGGAAATTGAACCCTGCGTCTCTAGCGCCGACGGCTATGCCGTTACCACTCCGCCAAATAACAACAAGTGTTGGTCTGGTAGAATAGTGGTCAGGTGGATTAATTATCAGGCAGTTTTCCATCTGAAAAAACAGTTTTAGATTGAAGCAATAGTTGAGGGTGGAAGAGTGACTCTTGTCAAGAGTTCGCTGCACAGCTGAAGAGACTAAATTCATAAAAGCCGAAAGCAGTAGCTCCTGTGCTAACTTTCACATGCCGGCTATTCTGACTTGAATTCCGTTTTGTGTAGGCGATAGAAACTCAATGAGTATTGAACCCGATCAAAATGAAGATTCAGCTCAAAAAATCCCAGTGACTCAGCAGCTGGAAGCGATGATCAGCAAGCATCCATATAAACTGAGCATACGGCCGAAAAACGAAGGTAACGTTTCGAAATTAAAAGTTTTATTTCCGGCACTTTCACCAGTGCGATTTAGACGAACAATTCTTGTATTTTTTGAATTATTTTCCTGTTTATTGCCTTCACAAAATCGTTCTTCATTGGTCCATGCCGGCTTAACTTTTCTGTGAATGTGATAATCTTGCGCGTGTAGGTTTTTTCAGTGCCACCTCCTAAGTAAGCGCCGGCCAGCGCTTACTGTAACTTTTTTTAGTGTCAATGCCAATATAAAACATCAGGGCTTCAAAATATAGCTGGATTATGGAAATGCTCTAAAATTAGATGAAAGTGTTTATTGCTTTCCTTCTACCGCTGCCAACGCAATACTTCCTTATTGCTTTGGATATGTTATTCTGAAAACAGAGTCCTATACAAAATTATACATGGAACGTCCCATTTCAACCGACAAAGTATTTTTTATTTTTAGGAAAACCAATTAAAGTTGGAGTATTTCTGTTAATTGAAAGCATAACTGACATTTCAGAAAAGAATATGGTAAGATATGACGTACATAAGATTACATAATTAAGGCTGCAAAACGTTTTTGTCTCCTTGCTTGCGGTTTGATTTCATCTAATGTTGATGTGTTGTTTTGTTTTTGTTTGGTTACAGGAGGTGTGCACTGCGCACTGTCCAGGCAATATCTAACGATTCTTGGTTCCCTTCTTTAAAAAACATTAATTTATCGCTGATTTATTGCAAAATTGAAGAATTGACTCATAAGTAACTACAATCATCGCAACCATTTTAAGCTGAAAAGAAACATGGTTTATAATTTTAGACTTCCGAAATGTCAATATTCATTAATATTTTATTTTATCCAAACTGCATCATATTCAATGTATCAGTTTTGCTTTATATAATACGCTATTAATTATTAATATGAAGCTCTGTAAGTATTACTATGTTTGCATGCTGGATAAATGTTGCACGGATTGTACTCAAAACAACAGACTGCATCAAACAAAACAAAACCTTCATTGTACTCGCGTTGTTTCGCCAAAGTGTGTTACGAGTGGCGGGGCCCATCTTCGCGGCTTAGCGTCTGGGCAACATATCTCTCTAAAGAAACGTCGCAGGGGTGGCGACTGGCGAGCCGTTGACGACACTGCATCCGATTTGACCGACACTATATCCGATTTGACCGACACTGTATCCGATTTGACCGACACTGTATCCGATTTGACCGACACTGTATCCGATTTGAGGGTAGGATTCGTGCATAGCACACCAAAACTGATAGACTGCTATTTCCTGGAAAGCATCATGTGCGAACGAATCATTTTGAAGATCACAAAATTGGTCTTGAAATTCATCCAACGCAGCTGAAAACGGATTTCGTACGAATGCAGCTTCTTGTTCTTTAGGCTCAGGAAAATATCGTTTGAACTTAGCTTCAAGAGATTGAAGGTGCTGTGTGATCGATGTCTTCAAACTTTCATCGAGTTTTTCATTTTTAAGAGTACTGGACAAATTTTTAAACACGGCGATATTTCCATGTATCACTTTTCAATGCCAGCTTGGCAATTTTGAGTAAAAAGCATTCACACTGTCGCGATCATTTTGAAAATTTCATTTGCTAAATCTTGCGATTAAGAAAACGTTTTTTTGATAAATTTACGACCCCCTTGCAAAGACCTTTGCGACCCCCATGTTGAGAACCTCTGACCTAAGGTCTTAACACAATCGTGCCAACAGATTCAACCTTTCAGGATTTGACTTTTACTTTACAAATGCATCAAACATGGAAGGACAAACGGTTAAGATTTGAATCAACTCTCTCAGATAGCAGTGTAGTGCTTCCAAGTCGACTGATTTCAAAATTATGGGTCCCAGGTTCGTACACTTTGAAGAAATTGTATGTTTTCGTTTTAAATTGTTCTTGAACAGTTTAAATGGCCGAGTGGTAAGAGCGTCTGCTGCTGGAGCTCTCGACACGGGTTTGATTCCAAGTCGGGTCTAATCATTGACTGCAAAATTTAATTCACAGCTTTCCCGCTTGACCCTCGAAGCATTAGAGGGACAGTGTGGGGAAAAAGCCGGCAAGTTTACTTGTTGTGCCGTTGGGAAAGGCACTTACCGGGATTCTCCCATTTTGAAGTGATAGACAGGTGGCCGGCAACTCCTCAGCGAACTCGTTGTAGGGCACTGATTGCTTTCTCGTAATAGAAGGATAAATAAGCAACGAGATATAAAATTGTGATCCCCTTGAAGTCAATCGATTTTTAAATGCTTTTGCTTGTCCTGTCCCGTAGATCTCTACATTGTTGGGTCAAAGCATTCATTCGTCCATCGGACCATGGTGGAGAACGTGGTG
Organism: Trididemnum miniatum; assembly: GCA_964006365.1. Taxonomy (NCBI): domain Eukaryota; kingdom Metazoa; phylum Chordata; class Ascidiacea; order Aplousobranchia; family Didemnidae; genus Trididemnum; species Trididemnum miniatum. The sequence continues at coordinate 4,022,413 of OZ023250.1, forward strand.
ATGCGATTATTCAGCAACGGCGAAATTTATTACAGCGTCAAGTAAGTTTATGAGGGATAAGTTTTTGTTTAAGAAATGTCTATTTCACCGGAAAAGCGGTTACGTTTCATCCATTTTTGAAATTTGGAACTCAGCGCTTCTGTTGGTTGTACACGAAATCTGCTTTTGCCGACACGCAGCAGGCGACAACGCGACGCGCAGCACCTTAAAATGTACTTTGTTTTATTTTCTGTTTATTGATCAAGTCATACGTTGCGCTACGACTAGACTACACAGGGCCAGATTATGAGTAGGCTATAGTTCTGGTGGTCCTTTTGGTAAGGGGCGTACCAAACATAAAAAAGGTAGTTAAACGGCGTCCGCCAAAGAAAAAGGTTTGCTGCTTACGCCTAAATCAGGTGTACGAAAAAGAATGAGGGTCCTCCGAAAAATCAGCTCCGAGGCCCCTACGTTTTAGTGTAATACATCTTTGAGTTATGCAGAATGATTAGACGTCTCGTGAGAGCAACAGCATCTTAAATCTAGCAACACATTCATTGATTTCTTTATTTTTGTTATTTTTAGAATAACGACAACTGTGGCTTGTCAAATGGATTTGAAAACCTTTCCTTTAGACACAGAAAACTGCTATTTGACTTTGCAAAGCCGTAAGTTTGTACTTTATGTAAAATTATCATGTTAGCGCCTGGGCAATACAGTTCCGAAGAAATGTCGCAGCGGTTGAGAGCCGTCAGAGACACTTTGTCCGATTTGACCTTCCCGGGAATCAAACTCAAAACCTGCCGCACCGATGTCGTGAACCACTGCACCAACCGGAAATCATTTTATAAAAACATGACGATGTAATAATGCTTGGGTAGGAGTTGAACCGTGTTCTTGTGTTTGTGGTTATCGTTACTTATGCTGCAAGCCATAAATTGAACGGTTGATATTTTTGGGGCGTTTTTAGTGGGCTACAACGTGGACGAATTGATCTTGGAGTGGGTAGTTGGGGAACACAGCAATGACCTGTTTATGGAGACTGGGTTGGTTCGAAATATGCCCAAGTTCACTCTAATTCATCATAATTACCATTCATTCAATTCTTCTGCATCAGACATGCCAAAATTTACTGGTAAGTACGAGAATCAATGACAGTCGAATTGAATTAAACAATTATTGGATCCTGGAGGCTGGGGAGATCCAGCCATCCCCAAGATTTTAGCTACACATGTGCATTAGTACTTTGATACTTCTAGAAGACTAAAAATCCTAAATAAGCAGCTTTCAATCCTCAGCCTCCCTTACGACCGGGTTAAGAAGGAGGATTACGGGAGCTCTAACTTTGGTCCTTTTACCCAGTCAATCTCATCCTCAAAAAAAGGTCTGCTACTTAAGTCTACTTTACAAATAGGTCTGCAAAAACATGGAGGAAGCCAAAAATTTTGCCCCGGTGTCCCCTGAAATCTTAATGCGGCCTTGCCTTCCCCTAAAAGTTTCTGAATCGTTTCCTAATCTCACTGTTTAACCTGATAGTTTTGGAATTTGAAAACTGGGTTTGACTCTGGGAAAAGTCGTGCTAATAACTTCGAAACAACATCTACCCCGACCTTATGATGTAACAATCGATATTCTACCGCTGGTGTGGAGCAGAAATGACGTTGCGAAACTGAAATCAAAATCACTGTATCTAGCGGTATTACGCCGAAGCGTGTAACGAGGGGCGGAGTTCAACTTCGCTGCTTGACGTCTGCTGGGCAGCACAGCTTCGAAGAAACGTCCCAGCGGTGGCAAGCTGTTGCAGTGTAGCCAAATGTTCAAAGATAAAACAATCTAGAATCTCAACAAAAATTATCTATAATAATCTAAATTTAAAAAGTAATAATCCACGTAATTATCTAAACATACCAAAGTTACCTTTTCAAGGATTAAACGAAAATTGTAATATAGTGCAAAATAGGTTCACCATGTTTTCACTGCGCGAAAGGACTTCTCGTCTGCAGACGTCCAATTTTCCGCGCAAAATCAAGTGAAGAGCAAAAAAAATCTCTTCATATGCGCTGTTTGCACGGGTGTAAATCTATGTTGAGCATTGGAGGGATGTTTCCGCAAAATTGACCATTTTTCGCCATTTTTCGAGATTGGGGGATGATTTGGCAAATTTGACACCCGCGCGCGGTTGCCCAAATTTTTGCCCCCCACAGTGAAGTGCAATGAAGTGAAAACCAAAAAAAAGTCATCTCGTTCGTTTATGTGGGGCATAAAAATATTGGGGGGATACATCCCCCTTACATTTGCACCCATGGCTGTTACGCATTGAAGGTGAACTGTCTTTGCCACTTCAGAACAATGCAAAATAACATTCGTCAAAGTAATCAAAACATATCTACTGTAAATGAAATGCAAAAATAATCTAACATCCAAATGGGTATCTAAATCATGCGATAATAGTCTAAATCTAGATTAAAATAGTCCAAGTTGGCAACACTGACGCTGTTGTTGATTTTATAATTTTTTCACATTCTAGGTCTCAAATCCCGTCTTCAAATTAGCTTCGAGCTCAAGCGTTATTTTTTGGCTGTTTTCTTCCAATCTTACTTTCCAGCTCTTAGCATGGTCTTTCTGGCCGGCATGAGCATGTGGATAGACCCGAAATCGGTCCCAGCCCGGGTCGCAATGGGTAAGTTGTTATCCAGATCAGAATCAGTGTAAAACTTTACCAAAAGTATATTTATGGTAATACGTAGGTATATTGAAACAATCGAGAATCTGGAATTATAATTTTACGCGCACAAAACTGCATAGAAGCATAACACGTTTTTTCATCTTCTCCCCCTTCGAAAAAAGCAGACACTCCTCCAAGATAGTTAACATGTTTATCAATAGATCGGGCTAGCTGAGTGCTCAGTGAATTCGATCTAGCAGAATGATGCATGGCATTTGTAATGTTGCGATGTATGACATCATAGAAGTTTTGCTTTGGACAAATTGGAAAAGGTTAAACAAGTACAAAAAAGATAATATCGATTTCAAAATAAAAACATAGCAAAAATAATTGTTTGAAGATAGTTCGAAAAAATCAATAAATGCTTCGCGTGGTCGGCTGCGTAGAGTTGATACAGCAATTGCTCCATTGTGGGCTGATCTATTTACATTCAGAAGATTGAGAAGGCAGGAGCAAATTCACAATTTCGTTTTTTTTTTTTGGGGGGGGTAACTTATTTCCTTGATGTTTTACGCAGTTGCTTATCCAGGGGTTAACTGAAGCACTGTTTTTCGTTTTTGACGAATCCTAATCCAAAGCAGGTCTATGCTTAAAAGATTTTTATAAAATATCGTAAAACTTGGAATCTGTGGTCTAATGTGTTTTGCCCATTTCATTTTCCCCTGGGTACGCTCCTCTTTGCGCGTGTTAACACATGAACATTAAAAATCTGAACTGAGTCAACTCATTCAGTAATAGACGCTCAAAAGAGGGGTATCGCTCCCCCCTGGACCACCTTTATCACATGACCTTCTGGATAGGGCCGATGGACTGGGTGAAACCGCTGAGTCTGTCTTGACGTGGTAGAATTGGGGGTTGATTTCGAGACTCAAGCTGTAGACTTGAGATTTAATCTGGTAAAGTCATAGCCCCACTGCGCTTCTCCTGTTTGCGTGAATTTATTTGTTGTGTATTTTTTTAGGCGTTACTTCAGTGCTGACGATATCAACAATTATAACTGGTCTCAAAGCTTCGTTGCCAAAAGTAAGAAAATTGACGTGCCCCGGGCGTCACGCGTTCCCCTCAGGTCTTTCATCGAGCTTTTATTTATTTTCTTTTGATTTTGATTGCTTTGTCCACTAGCATATGGTATGTAACATCCAGTGGAGTAACCAGGGGAGGCATCGAGGCAATAACCTCCCTTCTTGACGTTTCATTATCAATATCCTGCCCTGACCCCTCCTTAATTTTTCGCCGACTCCCCCTGGCCACGTCATAGCACCGTTTTGACTTGAAATATGAAGTTTATTTTTGCTGCATGATGTTGTTCAGGTTTCTTACTTGACTGCGTTGGATATTTACCTCTGGGTCTGCTTCCTCTTTGTTTTTTCCACTGTCCTGGAATATTGCATTTTGAATTTTATGATGACCAAAAAAGCGGCAATAAAAGAGAAGGTAAGAAACAATACAACAACAACAAAATACATATTCGATCAACCCCTGGTTTTCTAAACACTCAATTTTTGAAGAGTATAAAAAGTATTTCTACCTCTTAGAATTCTTTTCATGCTGTGGATTGCTATAGGCCTATTGTATATTCTTGAACGCTAAACCTAGTGGCCAGAAAGGCCTTACCCTTGGTTTTGAGAGACTGGGTTCAGTACTCGGTCGAGGCACACCAAATACTAAAGAGGTGTATGCAGATTTTACCGTCCAAAAAATGTTTGAAGATTCACAAATTAAAGTAGATAAAAAATGTAGTCAAATTATATTATGAAAGTTCCGCCTTCCATAAACAAAATAACACGATCAACAAATTGCCAGCATTTCAAATAATTTAACAGACCTTAAGAATAAATTATGGTACAATTATAAAATAGCATTATTTTTCAGACTATGCACAAAGAAACTCAGAAACTTCACTTGGAAATCTTGAAAGAAGCAAAAAATGTGGCCAAGTATAAATATGCGGTGTGCTGAAATATTACTACTTCTTTCGAATGGTGTTAGACAGTTGTGTGACCAGGCGAGGGGGGACACTGTCTCCCCTGTTTACCCGTATCAAGACTTTTAGAAGGCGATCGCTAAAAGCAAATAAAAACGGAGCCTCTCTGATTTTCTAAATCCGGCCTTTTCTACCCCTTAAATTTTTGCTTGTTACGTTCTTGGTGAAAGGGGATATGCCAGTAGGGAGAAATATCTTCAAAATATCAACATGAGCTTTACACTTGGTCACAGAGCCGCGCCAGAGCAGTCGACTTAGGGGGGCCAAGCGTTTATTAGAGGGGGGCCAAAGTTTGAAATTAAGCACAAATGCCGCTGTCTTCAAAAGAGTAAGCTTGTTAATTGGAGGGCCAAGCATGTCGATTGGGGGACCAGGCCCCCTCTGGCCCCTCTTGGCCCCGGGCATGCTTGGTCATATTTAGGCCTACACATTTTAAGTTAAAAAATTTCCTGCAGATGCTTTTTTGGTTTCAAAGAGTCACAGTTCTCGAAATTTTGTGAAGTTACGTGCCTCAACTGTTAAAAATTTTAAGTAGACACAAAAATTGCTCACCGTTTCGTGGTATTTCAAATTTCTAACGAAAAAATACCCGGTAAAACAACCTAGTTCTTTTACGACAACATGATGATTGGGGCGGATTGGATTAGCATTGTTCTCCCGGAAAAATTATTTGACCTTTTAGGGCTGGACATAGAAGTATCTCAAAGGGCGGGGGGGGGGGGAGGGAGGCTTGAAATCAAAAATGTTTATGCAGCGGTACCGAGTATTAGCTTGGTAATGCATTACTAAAAATTTTGGAGGGTCTTGGAGCCTCCCTGCCTGATTGTTTCAGGAGGAAAAAGTTTACTTAATCCAGCAATCTTCGATGCTTTTGAGATAAGTACATAAAACTTGATTGTAACCCAGGGCCGCATTAAAAGTTTGGGTGGGGGAAATTGTTTGGGGGAGTTCCATGCTTTCTTGCGGAACTGAATTTGACCTCAGCTGCACACCTTCCTTTTTAGGGGATTCGCTTTATCAACCTTTTCAGTGCGCCTTACTCTGTTCGGGACTCGAGGTTGTAGTCACCGTAACCTTGCTTTTAGCCCATCCCTGCGTGCCGCACGTGGGACATAACCCCTTGATCCGGCGCTGGTGAAATCTCTTTTTTTTTTTTAGTTTCAGAAACAACAAACAAGCAGGGGAAAGTAATGGGCTGATATTTCGGCCAATTTCCAACGTGAAAAAAACAGAAGTAGAAAACGACGATGAGAAAAAAGACAAAAGAAATGACGAACCAGGAGCAATAAAACAAACAAACGAAGAAGTAAATATACTAAAAGCAGAAAAATTGCTTTGTGTAACTTTTTAATATAATAATACATCGGAAATATCAAACTCAAAACTTTACTTTCAAATTGTGGGAGATTTAAGTTAGTAGTTATGAGGATTTTGGGTTACTTTTTAAGCCACCCGGTATATTATGTCAAATGCGATCGGCTCCACACGTGAATCGAACCCGTCACAGATTTAAACTAGAACGAGCCTGACGGTTGATGCAGTGGTTAAAGACACCATCAGCGATGCGGAAGGTCTAGGGTTTGGTTCCCGGGCCAATCAAATCGGGCACAGTGTCTCCAATAACTTGCTCTCATTGCGATGTTTCTTCCGAGCTGTGTTGCCCAGGCGCTGAGCCTGGAGGTGGATCCCGCCATTCGTTACACGCCCTGGCATAGTGTCGCGAGTATAATGAAGAGTTGATTTTTGCATTGATTTTTAGAACGATTTTTGCTGTCTCCCTGCTAATCTGTGCGAGAAAATCAAGTTTCCATCTTGCATCCTCAAGTCACCTCCAATTATTGATTCTTACTTCCGAGCTTTTTATTTTTTGGGATTCCTCGGCTTCAACACGATTTATTGGCTCGGTTATTATTACGCAACACAACATGACAGTGATGAAGAATGACTCACCACTTTTGAAAATATGGAGAGACGTTTAAAAACTTTGTTGTTTGTGTTAGATAAGCTAGAAAATGTTTCGTGTAGAGATTAGAAATCAAATCTTCGTTATACTCGCGGTATTACGCCGAAGCGTGTAACGTGTGGCAGGGCTCATCTCCGCAACCCAGCGCCTTGCCTACACAGCTCCGAAAAAACATCTCAGCGGTGGCGAGCTGTTGGCAACACAAAGATCGATTTGACCGCTCCGAGAATTAAATCCCCAGACCTTCCATGTCGATAGCGATATCGTTCGTATTTTGTCAAGCAGCCGGCTGTTTATAGATTATTTTCGCCAAATTTGTTTGTTAATTTTGTGATAGCAACGTTCGTGTTTTTAAATAAAGTAACTTTGATGAATTTTTTTTACTTTACAAATGATTCCACAGTGATCCTTGTTTAAACTAAACTTCAATTATTTGACGTTAAAGGTTTCAAGCGGCAAGTTGTGTCATTTTTCCACGCAATACGACAACGTTTTGTCTCAGCAGTGTAACGTTCTTTTTTGCGAGTATAATTTTGACCAATTGGGTAATGTTTCGTATTGGCCTTTGACCACAGTGTATCCATTATTGCTTACAGTGGAACCACTCTCAGTGCTCAGTGACAGGAACGAAAATCAGAGTTCATGTATTCACATCGTGTTGCCCATTATTTCTTCATAACCGATCAACTTTGCAGTTGCGACAAAAAAAAATAATGGCGAGCAATTTTATTATTTATTAGACTATGAGCTGCTTGACACTTTTTATTTTTATTTCTTCTACGTAGTTAAACAATCTGCAATGGCTCCTTGCAAATTTTATAAGCAGAAAATAAAAACAGAAGTTTTGAAAACGGCGACAATGCAGTTGAACTTTTTCAAAAAAACAAATTTACATCAGCATTTTTGTGGACAGATGTCACAATGCTTTTTTGTTGAGTAATCACACTGTGCCTTGACATTATGTTTTTGCGTCACTATTAAAACCGTCTGTGCTGACGGCCGACCGTACACTTTTCCGGACTAACCTTTTGTTGGGATTTGAGAAAGTCCCTATATGCCTATCCCCTTAGATTATGTCTGGGTACTCCACTAGCTACATCTCATTTACAAGTCACTGTAGTGTACATTACCCAATTACCATAATCTTCTTACGTGACCTAGGACAAACTACAAATAATGACTCTTTCTAATAGCCTCAGGCTTTTTGCTGGCAAAATAAATAGCAATTTTATTACGAGCTGGTGGCATTTTACAGAAGTAATAACTAAAATGACGGCTACAATTCGGTTCAAGGCAATTGGTCGAGTTTTAGATAAACGTACAATAAACAAATTTTTGAAGCACAGTCAAACGTTGTTTTTGTTTACTGTCATTTTGTCATCTGTCCTATTTTTCTCAACTTCAAAAATGCTGAAGAAATCAAGAAAACACACCCAGCTACATGTAAGGGTTCTTGACAATGACAAAGAATACCCAAAAGAAAAGAGTTCATTACTAGTAAGTTTAGCGTGTTTTTCATGTAGCACTATACCGAGTACATGACCATATTGAGAAAGTGTTTAGGGATGGAACTTGGCTTTAAAAAATGATTATATTTTGTAGTTTTGCAGGTCTGAAATGTGAAATTACCAAACCTTAGATATTATTTACCTTTAACTAAAAATTTAGAGAAATTTGAGCGCCCTAGCCCCTCTGGGTCCCCCTGCCCCATGGGTCCAAGAATGCACGAGTTGGGAAAAAAATTGGTGAATTTCTTATAAGTAGGTATTGTGCTTCTACAGTTCTTTTTAATCGATTAGGTATGGGCAGAGTAGGAACTAAATTTTTTGCCAGCCGATTCTAATAAAAAATTTGTATTTTCTGCCGGTTCTGCTTCGATAAATCGTACAAATACAAACAGCAACGCCGGCCGGTTCGCTGATCTGATTAAATTCCGCGAGCCGGTTTTATAGAACAGGTGCAAACCTGTTAAATCTCACCAAGGCATACGCAGGAGGGAAGCCGTGTGCACCCTTACTCAAGCCTCCTCCCCTCGTTAAAGGCAGACATCTCTAGGTTTCTTCAAGAAAAATCATGCTTTTTCGGTGTAAATCTTCACCCGCTCACCTTCAAAAAACTTTTGCGTGCGTCATAGGAAGCGAAGGTGATAAAGCCTCTTTCTCTGAAGCTCTAAACTATTGTTGTGCTTCAAAATTTAGATCAATGAAGATTCTTCGCATCTCATTGAAATAGTTCAGCTTCCAGGGCATCAATCTGCAGACCGGGTCCAAATCAACGACGTGAAAGTTCAAAATAATATTGCAAGTCTGAATGGAAAGATGAAAAGACCAGATGCAATCGAATTATGCAAAGTAATTTTAACCTCAAAGTAACATTTTTTTTACAAATCTCGCTAAGTGCTTTTCCTAGTGGCACAAAAAGTAAACTTGCCGGTTTGTTCTCCACACTTTCAATTAATGCTCAGCGTCAAAGAGGGGCAGCGAAATAGTGAATACCAATTTTCGATTTGTTAGTTTAACCCAAACCGTAAACAAACCCTAAATCTAGCGCTTTAGAATTAGACGCTTTTGCATAAAGTCGTCCAATTGGTTTTGCAAGTCTTTGCATACCAAGACAAATCAGAGTTTTCAATTATGCATGTAGGAAATATTTGTGGCCAAAGGCGCAGCCAGTGAAAAATTTAGGAGGGAATAGAGCTGGATTTTGACAATGTAAGGTCCTTTATGCGTCAAAAGGAGGGAGGGGTAGTCCCAGTGCTCTCCTATACGCCACTGTTTGGACCCTCAAGCTTTTGCACCAAATATTCCACCTCGAAGTTACGTAACTTTATCAATGCACTAATTCGTTCAGAAATCATCAATCGATTTGCTGATTTTGATCTTTTCTGAAGAGCCAATGACTTCAGAAAGGGAATTCATCAGGTCAACGTGGTGTAAACGTCACATGTTCCCAGGCAACCGACGAATGACGTGTTTATTTATGATTGGACAGAGTTCTACAAAACAGGTGGATGCTTCTGGCAACAAATTTACGTTTTTTCATAGGAAATAACAATTCTGTCACAAGTGGGATTAAATGTGGCATAAATACTTAAAGTCCTATACTGTAAAACTAAAAAGGTTGTTTTTATAGCTCTCCCTCCGTTGGAATAGGCCTACATTAAAATTGCCTTTGGGAATGCGAAGCTTGGGGTTTATTTTGTAACTGTTGTTTAAAGCAGTGTGTTTAAAATTACTGTTTATCTTTTCTTTTAAAAGTTGCAAGCTTCATCATTCTTAAGTTCGTATTTAAGTGCTAAGCTATCGAGCTTAGTTCAACTTGCAAACTTACACTAACCCTGAAGCGTTCCGGGCCGGTCAAATCGAATACAGAGTTGCGAACCATTGGCGATACTGTGTTCGGTTTAACTGTCCCGGGAATCAAGCCCCAGTCCTCCCGAGCCGATATTGACGTCTTTATCAATCGGTCGCAGTGATCGCCTTCCATATGGAAACAATAGTGCGGTAAGAAAAGAGGGGGAAGTTTGTCCTTCAGATTTGAAACAAACAAATGATATAATAAACCAATAATGAAGAATTACTTCACTGAGAGATGTTGTTGCTTCAGGTATTTTCTCAAGGTCTGCTGCAAGAAGCGATGCTTCAAAATGATGTAATACTGATGTCATTGCATGACGACATCAGAAACTCCACGCTCAAACTCACCACAAGTATGAAATGGGTCTCAACAAATTGTCCTGATGTGAGGTAGTTTATATTATATTGTGTGGGTATACAGTCTTATCAGACAGAAAACTTGACAGAGAATCTCCATTAGGTCAAGTTTATCAAAAATTAAATCTTCATTATACTCACGTTATTACGCCGAAGCGTGTAACGAGTGGCGGGGCCCATCTCCGCGGCCTAGGGCCTTGCCAACACGGCTAAGAAGAAACGTTGCAGCGGTGGCGAGCCATTGGCGACGCTGTGTTTAATTTGACCGGCCGGGGACTCGAACCTAATACCTGCCGTACCGACGGTGACGTCTTCACTCACTACGACGCTCGCCCGGTTAGATCAAGTTTATGTTATGCTATAAACCACACCAGTGAAGGGGTCCAAAAATTTTTCAGTGTGCAAAAAATTGAAAAAACGTCTCTACTTGGTTTTGATATAAAACTTCATAATACCGCAGTGAACTCCCTGTAGAGCAGGGGTCTTAACCGGGGGTAAATTTTATCTACCGAGGGGGTCAATTTCTTGAATTAAAGACTAAAGAAAACTTTAATTTTTAGTATTAAAAAGGCAATAGTGGTACACTGGGGGTAAATTATCCTTTTTTGTTTTTTCGGCAAGGGGTAAACGAGACAAAAAGGTTAAGAACCCCTGCTGTAGAGTGTGGAATGGACATAAAAAATTTTCCATCTTGCGTTGCGATTAATGCGGATTGTTAAAAATTGAGGTTTTTAATAGATATGTTCTTCGAACAGAAGATGATGTAATCATCAATATTGACAAGTTGATGAACGATATTCTTCGTCTTTTACCAGAAACTAACTTTGCGGTGAGCAAATTAAAACATAAAACAAATCAAATCCTCATTATACTCCCGGTATTACGTCGAAGCGTGTTACGAGCAGCGGGGCCCATCTCCGCGGCTTAGCGCCTGTGCAGCACAGCTTCGAAGAATCATCGCAGCGGTGGCGAGCCGGTAGAGACACTATGTACGATTTCACCTGCCCGGTAATCGAGCGCAAGACCTTCCTCGTCGATAGCGGTGTCTCCAACGACAGCGTGAACAGGCCGTATTAACTTGACTCAGCGTAAAGCTTTGTTCATCCTGGAGATTTCACTTTTATTGATCTTTTCGACTCTGCGTTTTGTGGGCGTCGCCGCTAATTTGGCTTTGATGCTTTGCTTACCGGTAAGTATATTGGGGAGGTGATTCCGACAAATGCTTATAATTTTGTTTCAAAAAACAAATATCTACTTGCTTTGGACTTCTTCCAATTCATTTCTTTCATAAAAAATGTAAGTAATAAATACCTTCCCTTTTTGCCTTCTGTGCCGACGCCCATGACGTCATCAGGGGCGTAGTCAGCAAAAATGTGGGGAGACAGAGTCGGATTGAGAATGAGAGGCCCCGTTTTCATTTGCCATTAGTGATAAAAAAACGTCAAAAAGAGATAGTCAGTCCCCCTCCTCTGCCAAAGTCACTGGATATCACACGTGTACCCTGTCCACATGTCCATTGTAAGTGGGACCAAAAGTCCAAGGGCTTTCTGCATCATAATCAAATTTTTGATGTCATAATTGAAAAAGTGATTATGGCATCCAACATCTGATTGTGATGCAGAAAGCCCTTGGTTTATGATTTATCAGTTCAACTTATTTCTTTTTATCAGGGTGGAAAATGTACCGTCCAAAAGCCAGTTCGCAATCCACACAGCAAATATTACGTATCACACAAAGAATACCCACACGAACAATTTCCACCCGTATGTAGTAACATGGGGTACATCTTGTCATGTAAGTATTTTCCAGTGAAAGGGAACGATGGGTCGGTCCCCCAAAAAACTTGTAGAACACTTGAGGGATTTAAATTCGCATTAGGCGGGACTATGAGCGGTTGCCGGTTATGCTGGTATGGTAAGGTAACCTTACCAAAGCAAAACCTGCTTTAAAGCAAACAAGGTTTGATATATGAACATTTAAGCTACCGGTAGGTCTATTTGTAGAAGAAAATGACCCCATTTCAGTTGTGCAGTAGCAGGGGCCGGAGTTGTATAGCTAAAGTTGCATTCTTACTGTAATGCTGTAAGCCCAGTTGAAGAGTGGTAATAAAGCTTGGCTTTCAATCACTAGGTTGTGGGTTGTAGCCAGAGTCTTTTTGTGGTGATCGATCAAATGGTGAAACTAATTGTAGAATTTTTCATTACAGTGTTTATTTGGTTGGCTAAGAAGGTGTTCCACAATATCTGTCTACGCGTTCGTAATTTTATTGTTCCACGAACTTGTAAATTATCTTCAAATTTTACCAATGCAATCTTAGATTTTCGAAGTTTCAATTTGTTTTTTTTTTTCAGATGACGTTTTTACTCGATTACATAAATCGTCAATCAATCAAAATCTTATTTCATTGGACAATATTCAAGTCGCAATATTATTGCGAAAACTAACCATTACAACCCAAAATATTCCCAGCCTAGTACATGGTAAAGCTTTTCAAATTCACGGAGATCCGTCCCGTATTTTGTGCGATTATGTCATTGTCCACCTACACGGACATACTGAAGAAGAAACTGTAGAAGTATGGGATACAATGCTCAAATGTAAGAAGATTTAGAAAATGTCAAGTGCAAGAAGATGGAGGCTTCTGATCCAAGATTTGTGGCAAAATGAGCTGAAGATCCAAGATAAGTGGCAAAAAACAAAAAAGATTTGTGGAGAACGCTTGATGTGGTGCAAGCGTTTGGCTTTACCAGTTTGCCTGAAAATGAAAACAAATTTCGGTATGCTGCCTTGAAAAAAATTCACAGATCTTGAAGAGAAAAAACTTTGCTTTTCCAAAAACACCCAAAACGAATTATAACAAGTAGAACTTCATTTATCAGCACAAAAAAACAAACAACAAGTTTTTGATTCAAAAAATACAAATATTATTACCTCGAACAAGAAACTGAGTCAAAAAGCAAGGCCTTATATATTATATCCAAACACAAATCTAAACGTGCAGTAAAAGCTGTTGTAAACATTAAATTTTTTATGTGCCATCTATAAATCTTTTATTTACTTGAATACGTGAAAATACGTCAATATAAATTCGAACGTTTTATCGATGAGTCCTCAGCTACTGGTATACATGTTAGCAGTGGTGGGATTCAGCTGTTTCGCACTGGTTCTGCAGAACCATCTAAAGCAGGGGTGTGCAACCCACGGCCCGCGGGCCACAATCCGGCCCTCCAGGCCAGTCAATGTGGCCCTCGACGATGGCAGGACAAAAAATTTTTTTTTTTAAATCGATTATTTAGCTATTTGTACCGTCTATAATACACGGGTTGTGTTTAGCATTTTATAATTTTATACATATTTGACGGTGACTGGCCCTCGACGTTGTTAAAATTTTCGAAAGTGGCCCTCCAGTGAAAAAGGTTGCACACCCCTGATCTAAAGGAATTTAATCAAATCAGGGAACTGGCCAACATTGCTGTTTATACTTGTACCATTATTTACACAACAGAACCGTTTGAAATATACATTTTTTAATAGAACCGGATAACGACAATTTTGAATCTTAGCGTTGTGTGTTAGTACCACGAAAAAAGAACAAAATGTTCGCACCACTGAAAAGGGTATCACAGCTCTATCGCTTGTAATAAACCACTATTACGCTGTAACATAGAAAACGTTAATCAATTTCACCCTTGTAGCAAACTTACACGGAACAAGTAGAACAATTTGCATTAAAGCTGAATAAAATAATTTTGCGTCCTCTTGAATGGACTGTTTTATACTATATATGCGTGGTGAATTACTGCACATCAGCAGTAATTCTTGTTGATCGAGCTACTTGTTTATTTCAGCAGTAAGCACACGATCAGGAAAATGTTTTACCCAGCCGTTAGTTCCTTCGTTATAATGACGTGCTCTGAAAAGTAACCGCAAGAAGGCGTTAAAGAGTTGACTGAAAATCAAATCTTCATTATACCCGCGGTATTAAACCAAAGAATGTGATGAGTGACGGGGTCCATCTACGCCGCTTAACGCCTGGACAACACAGGTTCGAAGACACGTCGCAGCGTTGGCGAGCCGTTGGCGACACTGTGTCCAATTTGACCAGCTCGGGATTCAAACCCACACCAATAACGATGCCTTTAACCACAACTTTATGACCAAATGCATGGCTTATGGTCTTGATCATTACACAAACGTTTCTCGCCTGTTATAATTGTGTTCTTTCGCTGTTTCAATTGCAATGAGACTTCTTCGGCCAGAACGACATATTAAGTTCAGTTTTTCACTTGGATTAGGTTTCTCGCACTGATAAGTGTGTTGAAACGTATCTTTGTCCATATTTAATGCTTCGCCTGTACAAAAAAAAATGTAAGCAAACTTTAAGCCAGTGGCTTCGGAATTTTGTGTAACCTCATCTCCCTTACAAATCACATGAAACCCCGTGACGGTCTGCAAAAAAGGGTTTTAAGGATCGATCTCAACCCCTCCGCCCCCTAGTGGCGTAGCGAGGAATTTTAAAAGGGTAGGAAGCATAAACTGCAAAATCCATCAAAATTCTGGTAAATTTTAGTCATGTAGCAACCTTTCTTCTTTTACTGAAATGCAAAGTCAAAAGAGGGGCCATAGCACAATGCCCCCTAAATACGTCTATGCCCCTCCCTTTAAAGAGTATTTCATAATTTAACATAACATCTTCATAGCTGACGGCACTTCCACACATTTAACAGTTTTTAAATGACTGTAATGATATTCACGCCTCCCCTTGTCGTGGTTAGCGCCTCCCAGGTTGAAAAACGTTGCATTAAGCTGAAAAATAATGATTTTGATTGACGTTGAGTACTGTAGTACTGTACGTGTTTGTCATGACTGCAAACTTTTTTGATCTTGCCCTACGGGCTGTTTCGCAGTCCTAGATCGTTTAACGCTATTCTACCGTTTAGATATACGTTGTCAGTCTCTAAATAAAGATGTTTAAAAATTGAGGTGAAAACTGTTTATTGTTGTAATTTATCGTGTTATCTGTTGTTTTGTTTTTATGGATTTGAGTTTAAAATCTACCGAAGCATTTTGAAAATATTTACCCTCTACACATGTCTAGTTTTCGTGAGCTTTATAGGCCAGCAGTTCATGATTCTGGTTTCTGCATCATAATCAATTTTTTCATGTCATAGTTTATCAAACTTCATGTTCATGTCTTTTGTATTTAGATGAGAATGTTGCAAGGGACAAATTAATGTTTCGACTATAACCAAAGTCTCGTCAGCCTTGCTACGCACAGCCAATCCAGGCTAAACTCATTCCAGACTGTAAAAACTCTTTTCTGCATTGCTTTACCTGTACATCTCGACTTCATCTCTTTTCTAGGTTGTGCCCTCTCTTTGGCAGGCGACTGGCCCCAAACAACGATACCCAATGAAAGAACCGATAACCACTAACCCACAACTAAGTTACCGGTAGCCTAACTAGCCCACATCACTAGAAGTCCCCATGGTAACCCACTCATTTGCAGCTGCAGACGCGTTTCGACCTTATTATGGTCTCATCAGTGCAGCATAGCAACCTTCCACCTTCCTGAAAAAAAAAAAATTCTAACCTTCAAAAGAACTACACACTCCAAATCTAAGCCTCTACTCGTTTTGCTCAAGGTAGAACATTTGAAATAAAACCTTTATTTAGTTTTACTGTTTCCACTGTTACGTTTTTTGTTATTTGAGTCGAGTACTTTTGATCTGAATTTCCGTCAGGAAGGAGCGCTATAGAAAATGTACAATTATTATTATAATTACTTTTAACTAGAACCGGCCGTTAGCTCAGTCGCTAAGCGCACGCTATCGGTGCGGGAGGTCTGGGGTTCGATTCCCGGACCGGTCAAATCGGCACAGTGTCGCCAACGACTCGCCACCGTTGCGACGATTCTTCGGAGCTGTGTTGCCCAGGCGCTAAGCCGCGGAGATGGGCCCCGCAACTCGTTACACGCTTCGGCGTAATACGGCGAGTATAATGAAGATTTGATTTGATTTGATTTACTTTTAACTACGATATCAAAAATTTTGATTGTGCAGAAACTAGAATTAGAACCTAGAACCAAGAATCTCGCTTTTTAATCCTGCGAAAATAGGACATGTAGACAGGGTGAAAAAGTAAAGCATTTGCATTTTTTACAAGCTTTGCAAAATTCTTTGACAAAAAAATTAATTATGAATCTGCTTCGTCTGTGAATCGAACCCGTTATGAATCATCTCACATAGACAATGTTGCTAATTGCTAGTGCTTCAAAGCTTTTTGCTTTCAAACCACATCAGTGGCGAATACACTTAATGAATGAAAAAACGTTTGAATGGTTTTCCTGACCAAAGACCATTTAATACATTGCATAAACAATTTATTTTGAAGATTAGTCTGCTTTACTGAATGTAACAGCATGTTTTTGCGCTTTTTTGTAAACTGATTAATGTAATTTTATTGTTCGAAGCAGTATTTCTAAAGCGAAACTTTTTAAACAAAATCATCTTTTTTCTTCAAAAAATTATCCTATTTACCAGGTTACCTTTATATCCCAAACAAAAACCAAGTGAACTGATTATAGACATAATCGTGGTGTTATGCACATTAATAATTTAATAGATAGGATATTTAAAACAGACAAGGAAGCTGCCCTTTTTGGAAATAAACAACTCAAGCAAGGGCATAAATCTTCGCCTAAATTAGATGCGTCTTAGATGTATGTGAGACCGTAAGGTCCATAACTGTGAAAACAACACATGATCTCATTCTTCAGTTATTTGGTTCAAAACAAGTTGAGATCTTTTACCACTGCAGTCTACGTAAAAGAAATCCAATTACAGGGTTGCCGCCACATTTTTGTTTTTATCATGGCAACCAAATCGCTTCATGTTTTTACACAAAAAGAATACTCCAACCAAAACTATGCAAGTTCGATAAATGTCTATCAAAAGTAATAGGACACTACTCCAAGGAACAATTTCTTTTAAATTTCTCAGTTTTTTGCTGTAAATAAAGTTCCTGTTAAGGGTTTAAGGGTATAAAAATTCTATTATAAGTAGGGCGGTTTTTATGTGACCTAAAAAAATTGAACATGTGACTTTATTTTTCAAAAAATGCAGATATAATGTGACTTCATTTTAAAAACCTACAGACAACAAAAAAGCAGCAGCGGTTAATGCTCAAAAGCAATAAAAAGTAATAGGTGCTCCATTCATGGTGCACGCACATGGTACACTATTTAATATTTTTTGGTTGAAAAGTTTCTGTCTTTAGCTTTCCAGTAGCTTCAACATGAAAAAACCGCTTGCTATTGCAGCTTGTGCCACTGAGAAGGGGAAAGCTGGTGCAAATGCCCAGAGGCCCACGACGGGGGTGGGTGACTTTTTTTTTGTCAAAAGAGGTGCCTATTAAAGATTTATTTAATCTTTTTCGAGGATGTCTTTTCATGATTCCGGTTTGATTTTTTGGCCTAAGGCCTTAAAACTATTTCAACGGTTCTGATGCTTATGCATATATGAAAGGTGTTTTATATTTAGAACATAAACACTTTGATGCAGTGTGCAGGTTGTAAATTTATTCCAATTGAAGCAACAAAAGGTCAAAAGTTGGAAAATTAGGCAAAAAACAACACAAAGACAGTGTTACCTAAATAATAAAATGTAACCGATAAACTCGAAATGTAACTTTTTGTAATCCTATAACTTCTTAAACACTGACTCACACCTTTAAAAACTTTGCTTTTACGCTTTTTACGTTAATTGGAGCCAGCAAAATAATTGTAACTTTTCTGACCAAACAATCGCCCTAACATACGGTTTCTAAATGGCGATATTAAATTTTTAATGTACTACGCCAAAGCGGCTAGGAGCCTGGACAATGCAGCCTCGTAAAAAAACATCGCGACGTTGGTGAGCCGTTTGTGACCCTGCGTCCGATTTGACCGGCCCGAGAATCGAATCCCAAGCCTTTTGCGCCAACAGCAATGTCGTTGACCACTACACCAACCCGCCAGTCCTAAACGTTAATAAGCTTAGCAAAAAGTTGTGGTATTTTTGATATATTTTGCTGGCGCTTAATACGATTTTTATCTGTGATTTTCTCATGAAGTTGTTTGCGAAATTGAATGAGTAAAATTTAAATTTCATCGGGAAGTTTCTGAGTCGAGCAAAAACATCCAATGTTGACACGATAAGCAAATTCTTGCGGTTTTCAGACAACCGCAAAATTTAGTTAGTAAAGGAATCACTGCGTTTTTAAAGCAAGATAATTGGCCCAGAAGTTTTCCAATTGTTTACGAGCAAGCTAAACTAAACGACTTCTTGGAAAAGGCAAAAAATTCCATTTTCAAACTGCTGCTGAAAAATTAATTTCTTGAGCAAAAGACATAAAAATATGGAAACCATAAGCAGAGCCGGATTAGGGAACGGGAGAGGGGGAGATGGGGGGTTATAGCCCCGGGGCTACCCGGTCAGAGGCGTGCAAGTCAAACTTAAAAAAAAGATGGTGAAATGGTCCCCATCAAAAAAAGGTCGGCTGCTGATTTTAAAATCAGGTCTACAAAAAAGCTAGCCTTCTCGCTAAAATAAATCGGCCCGCCTCCCCCAAAGTTTTGATGCGACCCTGTTAGTCAGCGACTGCTGCTGTGACAACTGATCATCGGACGTAATCATTAACATATCACAAATTTATTGCTGCAGTTTGCTCTTGCATTAAACCACTGTGTCTTTGCTTCAAAGATTTGAAGCAATGCAATAATCGTTAGCAATTAAATTGCTTCGAGTAATGCATTATGCAATGTGCATGTACGTAATTGAGTTGTTTTGTTTTCCGTCCAATGACGCCAAAACAAGCGTATTATCTACTGATTTCCGTTGTTTAGTTGAATTTCAAAACCAACTTAATGTTGTTTCTAGCTTGACGTAACAATCAAAACAAAGTCAAGTGGAAGAAAATTAGCTGCTGTCATTAGGCCGGCAAAACTAAACTCATTATCAGAAACGGTTCGCCACCGCTGCGACGTTTCCTCGGAGCTACGCTACCGAGGCTCTAACTAAGCCCCATTGAGATGGACCCCGCCACTCATTGCCCGCTTCGGCGTATGGCCGAGTGGTTGGTGCATTGGGCTCCGAAGCTGGCTTCGCGGGTTCGATGCTCAACTAGGTCATCTCCATGATGTATGTACTTCACTACCACAAAAATCCTAAGCTGCAATTAAGTGGCTTGAGATAAAAAATACCGTGAGTATAATGATTTCATTTTCTTTTATTTGACTATTTGACTTTTCGTTTGATGATGGAAATGATATGGCTAAATGTTGGGCCAGTTTAGGTAAGGTAAATGCAGGGGCGTATCTAGAGGAGAAACGACCGGGGGGATTGCCCCCTAAACATCTTCAGAAGCAAACAAACCGTAATGCTGTTTTGCATAGCAGTGTGATTTTGAATTGAGATATCCTATATCCCTGCATTATACAATCCACAAATGCGTATTAGTCCTGTTTCACAGCGCCATTAATTTAGCTTTGATTTGTTGATAACCGGATTGAAATTTGATTTGTTGACGAATTCATATTGTCAAAGGATAGAAAGTGTGTCATTCACGCGTCATAAACTATGACTAACAGTGAAAAAACAATGTTGTTTGTATTGTTTTGAATATGATCATTGGGAATGAATTACTACTAACATATTCAAGTTACAAAATTGTAAAAACACGATAATCAACAATAATACAGCGGGTTGATGAAACGATTTAAGCGTACTTTTTGTTACCGGAGTGTTGGGTTTCAATTCCAGATAGGGTCACTCATAAAAAGTCGCATTTTCACGTAACCCGACAAAGCGTATCAAAGTATTTTGGGGAGCTTATATTAAAATGTGCTTACCACCTTTTGCGCACGATAAGGCGCAGCGAATTACAAGGCGCACTGTCTATAAGTTGATTTTTTTCATACACAAGGCGCACCGCACTATATACGATGCAACGGTTTTTGAGAAGAGTCGGAATACCGTTTAAAGCTCATTAAAAAAAATCGATATTTTAATGGCAATGAAGCATAAAAGCACTTCCTGATCCATACATTGAGCGCACCGACTTATAAGGCGCAACAGCTGCACTCGATCAATTTTTGAAAAAAAAATGGTTTAAAGTGGGTCTTATGGGCGTAAAATACGGTATTTTGAGGTTCTGTGTCTAAGAATATTGAAGTAACGTAGCCTAAAAACGTAGTGTAACTACTGACTTAGAGGAGATTTACCCCTAAGCACCTCTAGATCCGCCATTGCCTGAACAGAAGCAGAAAATTTTGTTATAAAATTGGAAGAAATTGCTTCAACTCACCGAATTTTTTTACAGGAATATTGAGGAAATTTTTCGCATCTACCCTCACAGAAGTAACTTCATCTGGCTCCCTCACATCAATGATCAGTTCTCCCGATGATACCAAGGTCTCGAATTCATGCACAGGAATATTAACGTCGTTTCTGAAAGCACAAAAAAGTGCAGTATTAATCCAGGGACGTGCCCAGGAATTTAAAAGGGGGGCGCAATTTATGGCCATGTCAGTTAACTTTCTCTGAAAGACAAGCTTTTGTGCTTGCTTCAACTTCTGCCGGACTTATCCTTTTAAATCTCCAGACGAGTGTGGTTTCTTTGCAATCGAACGTGTTAAACTTAACTCCAAAATATTGTTACATGTAATTTCTTTTAATACCGGCACAGTATTAAGCCAGGGACGTGCCCATGAATTTAAAGGGGGGGGGAGGGGTGCAATTTATGGCCATGCCAGTCAACTTTCTCTGAAAGACAAGCTTTTGTGGTTTCCTTGCAATCGAATTGTTACATATTATTTCTTTTAATACCGGTCTGGATAGTTTCCTAAGGCTAACGCAATTTGGCGATCTAATATTTTTTATATGACGTTGAAAGTACACCCCCCTCCCCCCCAGAACTAGCTTTTACGGTGTAATGCAGGCTGGACATTTAACAATTACGTACGTCAGCTTTACACCATGAAAGTTTTGTGCATTTGTCTGCTCGGGGCGCCGCGGACCCAGCGACCCCCTGGGTACGCCTTTTGAAGCTACTCCCTTTATGATATAGAGGAAGTGACGCATCCTCATGACGTTGAGCTGATATAATGCACAAGTATATGAACTTACCAGCTTATTTTTCATGCGAGTTATCTAAAATTAAATCTTTATTATACTCGCGGAATTACGCCGAAGCTCGCAACGAGTGACGGAACTCATTTCCACGGCTTAGCGCCTCGACAGCATAGCTCCGAAGAAGCGTTGCAGCTAGTGTTTCTTCCCGGGAAATCGGAACGAAAAACTTCTCGGGAAATTGGGGGTTTTGAAATTTCCCGTTTCCCAGGAAATTTATGTCGGGATCCCTAAAAATTTCTTTTACGTAAGTGAGAATTTTAGGGGTATTGATATTCATCATTCCGACATAAAAATGCGTTAGTGCAAATTTAAATTTTTGTTTGCTCATTAAAAATTATTTTTTAAAATTCGCAAAATTTTTTAAGACGAAATGCCTATGAGATCAAAATTTTTTCCTCAATTTGTCGAAAAAATTAAAAAACTCAAACTAAGTTTGCCAAAACAACACAACAAAATGCCAAAAATTAGATCTGAAAAGCTGAAAATCAGAAAAAATGGCAAAATAACAAGCTCGAGAAAAAAACCCTAGTTGCAGCAGTGGAGAGTGGTTGGCCACACTATGTTTGATTTGACCCACCGGGAATCGAACCCCAGACTTCCTGCACCGATAGCAATGTTTTCGCAAGAGTTTATTCATTTTATCATTACTGTATCCGAATGCAGATATTTGTGGAAACGACAATTTTATTTGTTGCAAGTATTGGGGTTGCAGTAGACTTGATGGGCGTTGTTCTTTCGCTGTTATCCTCAGTGTGCCCTTGTTTGTGCGGTAAAAATACACACAATACAACTGCCGGTATAGTTGCCTGGGTATTTGGCAACCTGAAGTAACCTCCGTTTGTGGGAAAATGACTTTTACGCATCGCGATTACTACTGGATAAAGTTTACTGTAGTGCAATTAGACGTGTCCTGGGCAAAACGTATGGAGTAAGGCTGAAATGGCCGACAAGCAAAGCCAATTACTTCACCGAGCAGGGTAGACTTCGGTTAGCAGAAAGCGAAAGCAATGGCGAAGATAAATTTGTCTTAAGTTCTAGGTCAAACTGATTAATTGCTGTTGACTTTGATGGCCTGAGCTTACGATTTGTAAGGTTACATTGGGTCGCGGACATCTGCGTCACAATAACAAAACTTGCTTTAAATTTTTTAAGTACAGTAGCCCGAGGGTCGCTGTCTTTGAAAAGTTTTTACACTGCAGCAACTTGCGTAAATATCTTGAAGGTCTTGTGAAAGCTTTGTTTTTGTGTGCCTTAGCAAGCGCATATCGCGGCTCAAACTCCCTGCCTCCTAAACCGCAAAGTCATCAAAAACGAAAACCCGTGAAACGTACGTGACAATAGACTCGTACAGAAAGCTTGTCGAAAGAAACTTAATTACTTTTCGACAAATTTATATTCCATGCAACCAGTAAACGCGAATCGGAAACGTCAACAGAGGTCAAATTCTATCAGGTCTTAGCGATTATTAAATCAAAACAGCTAACTAACACGTCATAGCCCGCCGCTGACAATTCATTATTACTGGTGTTTATCATCTAATTGTCAACAAGCTTTTTCTCTATTTTGGTAGATTAGAAGGTCATTTTTTTTCTTGCAGTGACTCGATATCTCCACTAAACCATGATTTTTCTCGTCGAAAAATCATGGGCCACTTTCCGTTCACCGTAATCGTTAAATAAGTAAAATGTGTTTAAATATTTTAAGATCATGACAATAATACTGTTAAGAAAATGTGAAAATGCTAGGGCGGACGTTTTGGATCTACTCTGGTGCTATTGTCAACACTATAAGCCTGCGTTAAGCTGGGTTCAAGCCACGATGCAAAAACATCTCGAAAAGATTACGCCATTATTGTTACAAGCGAAATCCGATGCCGGCAATACAATAATTCTATTGTTACGCAACAAGAGTTGATTGGCACTTGAACCCGAGTTGAAATAATTTTCCTTCTTTTTGTTGCGTCATAAAGAAAATAGTGGCGTGAAAGATGCGATGTAACCTCATTTGTTTGATTAAGTCTTCATTAAAAGTTGCTGGAGTGTTAATTTGCTCTAGATGGTGCCTACGAATACGTGTTTTAGCTGAGGTAGATAGCAAATTAGCGTAAGGACGAAAAGTATAGCCGAAGTATCCTTAAAACTGGACGTTTCGACGTTATGTATTTAGCTGTCATCATCAGCAGCGTCAGCGAGGCAGTACAAAACAAGACAGTGCAGCATTTCTCTAAAAATGTGTAGCTGTGAAGGTGTGAGTACCGTAATTAAAGGTTTTACAGCTTTATTTAATAGAAAGTTCGTGAGAAATCTAGTGATTTTTACCTCGCCTGCTCACAATAAACGTAAAACATGAGTTAGATTAAATACTACAATGTACAAATACCATTTGATTTGTAACACAAATGCGAAAGCTCAAGTGTGCATATGCATATTATAATTTGATTTGTTTTATTTATAACCACAATTACCCATAGGGCCATAGTAGCGCAGATTTGTTTATTCAAAGTTTCGACAGATAGTGTTTGTTTTTACGTGATTTATGAACTAAATGGTAGCAATAAACAGACCAAGTTGCTATCATAAAATACTACCCATGAAGAGAAACTGCCTAGCGTAGCAGCAGTTCAGTGTTGATTAAACAGTGATGAAGTTTGAGAAGGGTTTGGTATTGTTTTCATATAAGTGCATGTATTGCGATAGCTGGGATTTCTGATCGTGGGAGTTTGGTAATCTTTAAACCGCTTGTCAATTGCTAATGTTTTATCATGCGAAAAAGCGTAGTCAGTGGGCGTAATGTAACCAGTAAAAATCAACAAATAACTTCATAAATTTGCTCATAGCCAGCTAGTGTTTGCTTACTTTAAACTTTCGCTTGGTGTCGCTGCAGCACTCGCGGACTCCATTGGCCTGGCGAATAATGATCAAACAATGTACCCAGAGAAAAACAGATCTATTTAAAAGCAACAGTGAGAACATGTTTGTTCTTTTTAGACGCAAGTAAAGCCTGACAGCCATTGGACAAACAAGCTTCGATGATGTAAACAGGGTGTGACTCATTTACAGAGACTGACCGCTGCAACTGACAAACAACGTATGCAACATAAGTCGATAGAGCTGCGCAATGGGCAGCTTAAAGAGAACTAAATCTCTTGTTTTCTTCGAGCCAAGCAGCCCTACTCTGCGACAACACGTGACTGAATACGTGAAACAATGTTGGGAACCCAGACAACCCAAAACCAAACACGTATATATGACCCGGTTTTGCTTGCTATGTTTGTGGGTTTGTGCATTGCACTAGTTTACAGGGTCATTGCA
Source organism: Trididemnum miniatum (assembly GCA_964006365.1). Lineage (NCBI taxonomy): Eukaryota > Metazoa > Chordata > Ascidiacea > Aplousobranchia > Didemnidae > Trididemnum > Trididemnum miniatum. Next base: position 4,047,259 of record OZ023250.1, read on the forward strand.
AACAGGAAGTTTTTACGCAAAAATTGCAAAACGCTTAAGATAACAAATATTATGATATTTTATACGAATGTGTTTAGCATTCTCCGCATTACGATTTGTCAAAACATGGGTTAGCAGTATCTCCACCCCCTCCGACTGCGCCACTTTGTGCTGTAGACCCTCTCTTATTGCCAACCCTACATTATTTAAATCGCTTAAGATGTGTTGTGACTTGGAATTTTTAAATAACAAAAGTACTTAATTTCTCCTTGCAATTAATTTAAAATAAGTATTTAAATTGCAAAGATCATTTTCAAACTTTATTTTTACAAAAGTTTAATCCTAACTTTGTTTTTAATCGTGCGGCCAAATTATCGACCCCGTTTAACGTATCGTTCTTGACAATTCAATGGTAATGCCATTTTAGTCGCTTAAAGAGCGATTTTAGTTGTTTACGAACGCTGGGTGTGGTGTCAAATGAGTTTAAAGGACAACGGTCAAGCTTTTATCGCGTCATACATTTACTTGTGAATAAAATGTCCGTAATTTAAAAAAGAAGGATAACAAAAATGTCCACAGGGAATTGAAAACGTCGAAAATAACAATACAAAACCTTTAGTGAATGTTGGTCTGTTTCTGTTTTCTGACCTTAAACGACTGGTTTCTGACTCAAGCCCATTACTGGTCTATTACAACGGAAGGCTATGTACGTCATAACTTTTTATATGACTGTGATTGCGTGTAGTTTTGAATTCAAGGTCAATTCGTTGTTGTGCTTCTGTTACAACAGTGCAGAGACAATATTGTTTAAGCAAATCTTTTCTTTGGTATGCAGCGTCATTTAATAAAAATTTCTATTAATCTGTGATTTTTAAAAGATGCGTTGCCTTCTCAAGGTAATTAGTTTGAAAAATTATATAATGTGGACATAAATTTGCGGGGCTATAGACGTAATTTATTTATTTGCGCTATGTTGAAATAAAAGAGTAGCCTGTAAAGTAATGAAGGAAGATTTAAGGGAAGAATTTGAAAGCTGGGACCAGGTTTTGGTAAACTCTTGTATGAGCCACTAGGCTGTAACCTGCAATAACATTTTCCGTTATGATTTTTGAAATAAGGTATGTACAGCTGTTTTGCATCAACCTATTGCTGGCTGATTTTTATGCCACCGAACTCTATTTCAGCAAAACATTTTGAAAGTTTACAAATAACTAAGCATCTAGCCTAATTCTTGTGGTGAACGATAACTTTCCTAGTATTAATATCGTTAGGAACTTTTCCTAGAACCAACTTTACCTAGTTCGGGCATTCAAGTAGCGGTCCGTCGACGCCAGAAAACGCGCAATCCATTACGTCACGGCTGTGCGGCACCAGTAGTTCATATCAGCGATGTGCAGAGCGCAGAAAGCTGAGTGCAAATCGATAACAATTACGACTACGTATCTAATAACCTCCGTATTAACTTTTGATTGCTGCAGTAAATACACCTTCACCTTTATTTACGTCACAAGAAGTTATCGTTTCGTCCAAATACGGCAAACCTAGAGCCACTTCTGTGGTTCGTGAAAAGATGTGTTGGCCAAGAACTCAATGTCCTGATATTTGCATTGATATTAACTGTCGTTAGTATTTATTAAGAGTTGTCAGGTTTTTTTCACGCTGTCGTTTAAAGCACTTCTGCTTATTTAAAATTTGTTTCCAAATAACTTTCGTTATTGAGAGGAGTCGTGACTGATTGACTGCTTTCATTCCGAATTGCGAGCAATTTCACCGGGTGGCGCCGGACCCACGTGTCAGGCTCGAAAATTCAATTTTAGAGGCTTATTTGGGGATATCAATTTTCGAGCCTGTCCCCAAATAAGCCTCCAAAAATGAATTTTCGAGCCTGACTCCAACCCAAAAGGTCCGTTACGAAGTATATGCAACTCCTTAGGATTTGTGTTGATCTTATTTTAGATTTTTATGCGTCAAAATGTTTGGTTTCTTACATCCTCGCTTGGGAAGGAGTCATTCTGCCCCCTGTTGGTTAATACTGGTTAGGCAAAGAAAATAAGGTAGGACATGCATAAGTCGCATTCACATTATTATTATTCCCGTGGTGCTGTGATAGCTTTGTAGAGTTGTGTTTGTGAAACGTTCTTGTAATCTTTAATTATATTAGATTTGTTATGAAACCAAATTACGGATAGACATTATAAAGTGGAATTTACGGATATTTCTATTTTTCACGCAATTATTTTTGCAATTTAAATTTATGCAGCAAACAATTTGATTGCAAAATTAAAAAAAAAGTTATGAAATACTTTGCTGTAAACTGCATGACTTGAAATAAATGGTGGCTTTTATTTACGCTAGCGGCTTCCAGCCAATATTATTTGGCAATTATATTTTTAATCAAAGTGAGAGGAGGTTTATTTTTGAATTTAATTCACATAATAAGCGGTCCAAAGTCATGTTAAATGACATTTAGTTTTATTTAATCCAAATAAACAAATTTAAATATAGCTTTAGACATTTGATGTTCTGTTTTTATGAGATTGTAAAAGCCAATTCGAAATTTATCCCTTAAATATACTCATTGAGAATTCCTTTTGAGTGTTATGCAATCGGCACCTTGTGCAACTATTTTGCAATGAATTAATTTTGCATTCTACGCCAGCAATCATTAAGTGCCTTTAAGTTATTACACTTGATTGCTGCATCGTGTGTTGCTTGCATTGGTATAGGCCTATGCTGCGTCATTGGTTTGTCTAGTGGGTGTATTTCCAATAAAAAAAAAATTTGGAAAGAGCTCGTGCAATTAGGTTGTGTTGTGTTTTTCTCCTTTCTTTGCCAGGAAAAATTCCCGATAAGATTAGGAGATAACAAGTGCCAGACTTTATCGATGGCAGCAGTTAAAATCTCTACTTAGGCAAAACAACTTCTTCATTTCATTGGTCGATGCAACGAAGAAAAGTCCCAGAATAACGCCACTGCAATTAACCGGTTTGTCCTAATGGAAGAAAGTGATTTATAAATTCTAACCCTTACACGACGTATCGTTTTTGATTAATCTTGCAAAGCAAAACTCCTGCGAACTTTGGCTAGCCTTTTGCTATAAAGTACTCAAACGCTTTTTATGCAGGAATGTCCTTCTACTTTAATTTTGTAAACCGAAACACAGCTACTAACATCTTCGGGCTTTCCAACATACTGAGTAACTTTGCAGCATCTAAATTGTACTTTTGTGATTGTAACTTTTGCTCAAACTGGAGTTGTTTTACGAAGTTCAAAACTAGTTTTATAACTTCGCTGCTATCGATGTATTCTATCTGTGTTTACTCGTCATTCACTGTTTGTCAATCATTAATTTATAAAAGAGTTTAGGCGTATCCTATTGTCGGAACACGGATATCACAGCAATAGATTATACCAACCTCGCTATTGAACATTCAAACTAGCAAGGTCAACCCACAGCTACGTTATGAAACATTCCGAAATCTATATGCATTTTTTGCTTTGAATTTCACTGATTTTTGTAATTTTATCTGGTGATGGTTGTCGACATTAATATTTGACTGTGCTTTGGCGTAATGGTTAAAAGCATCGCTGTCGGAGCGGAAGGTTTTTGTTCGATTACCGCGCCGGTCAAATTGGGCACTGTCACTAAAGGCTCGCTACCAATGTGTTGCCCAGGCGCTAAGCCGCGTGCATAGGTCCCGCCACTTTGGTGTATCACCGACAGTATAATGAAGATTTGATTTTTGTTTGATGCTAACTTGCTACGTAGTCTTTTTACATTTATGCAGTTGTAACCGCTTCTCAGTTGATGAGAATTTCCCTCTTAGTTCTGGGTTAAAATTCTGCGTAGCGACAAAGTGGTTGCGTCAATATGGCTTACGTCAACTTTGCCCTTGAATGTTGTATTCGTGACATAGATATTAAGAAATAATTTGGCGCTAAGCCATAATTGATCAATCTCAATTAGTTGGCTTGGAAAATGGCCTTGTTAGTTCTATATTCTGTTTGTAATCATTGGTAGAGGAACACGAAACGGTCATTCACCTATCATAGTTTTGCACCAGATTATTATTTTGTCCACATGGTCATCTTAAATGGTTCCAAGGTCCATGAGCTTTCTGCATCACGATTAGAATTTTAATTTTATAGTCACTTGTTTTAATTATGACATCTATTTGTTGTTAAGTATATGCAGAAAACCAGTTTGCCTTTGGAACCACTGAAACTTGACATGTGGACAGGGTTATTTCACCAGTTGACCACCACATGAATTTGGTGTTGTTGCTGCGGTGACGAACGCATAGAGCTCCCGTGTGTGTTTCTTCGTTAGGCTCCCTTTGATGCACATTAAAAGACGTCATCGCTCAAATGAATTTCTACGGAAAATTCATGTTTTTGGCGATGAATTGGTTTTGCAGAATTGTTTTTGACATCGTTCCTTTAGCAAGTCATGTAAGGCCGTAATATCTCTGAATGTTTTTTCTGTAGTAAATCTTTACGCCTTCCTCGGAAAATGTCTGCAAACACCCCTTTTCGTTGTTGCCAACGCGTTTTCATGTTTAAACTTTATTCAACGACTTGGGAACTGTCAAACTGTGGTGGTTCATCTTCACGAATTGGTAAACAAGTTTCAAAACCTAATATTTTTTCACGAGAATAAATCAAATTTCGCGCTCGACTGCGAAAATCATCAAGGTACACCCTAAAGGTGAAAGAAGGCACACTACTGTAAATTGTAGAAAAGTTTTCATGACGTATAGTGACAAACAGCAAATTTCAATGACTATTCAACGACTCAAAAAGCTATAAACAAATATTTCAACGCAGAAGCGTAGGAAGATTTTTGCCAATCTGCATTTGCACAGAAATGAATTTTTTGCAATCGTTAGCTCAGTTACAAAGCGATCGCTCTCGGTGCGGGAGGTCTGGGGTTCGATTCCCGGACCGGTCAAATCGGCACAGTGTCGCCAACGACTCGCCACCGTTGCGACGTTTCCTCGGAGCTGTGTAGCCCAGGCGCTAAGCCGCGGAGATGGGCCCCGCAACTCGTTACACGCTTCGGCGTAATACGGCGAGTATAATGAAGATTTGATTTTTGATTTGATGTTGGCGCGTGTAGGGTATTGATTGAACCTTCAAATTAACTTGCTCATGTACCGGTTTCAAGTAAATTCTTAATTATTTTGTACTTGCTGTAATGTTTAGAAATAGAGATTTAAGTATTGCTTCATTGCCGAAATATTGCATTTGCATTATGCGAGTTTTATTCCTGCAAGATATAAGCATATGGACGGATAAATCGTTCATATTTTGCGCTGACATGTTTCTCATGCAAGCTGCAAGAAGTTGCTGCGGCACTTTACTCTTCTGACTTAGTTCGAAGTGCTTTCGTTTACTTTTTGTATTGACAAATAAAATATTTTACATTTTGCCTATTCTAGATAAACAATCTGTTCGTGCTCTGCTAAAACTGCGTCCCTACCGTCAAATATTAGGAACTTCATAATTTATGAGCGGTTAGTTCCGTAAATTTTCGCCGACAGTTTGATATACCTTTGTTGCAAGCGTGATTTCAGTATGCCCGTTTTCAGATTTAACCGCAGGAATTTTTTTTACTCGCTGAGGTCATAAGTTATGAGGATCGCCCAAATATCACGCGATTATGAAGTCACTGCACTATTTGACATCCCGGAAGAGCATTCATAAACAAAGTCGCCCAAAATATGTTTACATTTGGTCTGTTTATGGTACCGGTAAAGCTATATTTAGTTTTTTCTATATAGACTGGCATCGAGCTGCGAAAAGTCATATGTCGTGGTTTCGCGTGACTTCCTCATTAATTCGATCGCTTCATTTCCTCCAAATCCAAACATTCTTGCAAATGAAGCTCCCAAGTTACCTCATGAGCAGTATGTTTAATTGTTGATTGGTTAAAGTTTGTGGGCGTGTCACAACATAGTCCAGGACGTATCACAACCTTGCGGTCTGATAGTAATATGTTTATCTAGCTGACGGCGTAAAAATGAAAGCCAGGTTGCCGTGGCTGATTTATTTTTAGGTTCTATTTCTTGTACAGACGCTTAGTCCTTATGTTGTTTGTTGAGTGGTAGAATTAGTCATTTCACAATTATGAGCTTACTACGAGATCACTGTAATTACTCGAACGATATTAGCGTATTGTCAAGCCGCTTGTTAGTAAAACACATGCGGTAGGCCTACATGGTAATAAAAAGCATTGCTGCTGCGAACAATTCGAAATCTTCGATGTTAATTTTGCGTTTTTACACTTTTCCGTTCGTGAACTCGCAAAGACTGTCAAGTAGAATAAACAAAGCAGTATTCTCTCAAACACCGAAGCAAATCTTCCGCTTTTCAGCGAATTTTGCCGATTTCGTTCCGTGAAACATCATTTTTTTTTGTAATCGCCTAGATCCGTTGAGAAAATATGAGGGGTTATGGAAGATGCTTGAGGATGTACGCTCTGAATACTCAGATTAATGGCTTTTGCTGTAATAAGGCAAAGCCACCCAAACTTTGATAAGCGTTTTTCTAAATCCTTGACCATTTTCTTTCCAACCGTTTGCATCACTGATAGACTGGACCCAGGAAGCACTTGCATGTTGGTACAGACTATCCCGTGAGTGGATAGAGAGGGTAGTAGCTCCGGCATCGGCGCACAGGCCGGTAGTAGCATTGCCACCCCTGTGAGCATAAGGAACAAAGGTAGACTAGTACCTGGTACCTGTGGGCGATGCATGGTGGCTAATGATGAATGATTATGAAAACAAACGGTTGGAAGCAGAAAAATACGGTGGGAATACATTTGCAGTTGGCTTTGCCAAGTTCAAAGTGCTGGGTATAAGTATAACGTCAAAGTTTCGTAAAGCACTATACGCTTTTGAATGGGACTTAGCTGCTTTCGTAGCGGGCTGGTATAGTCCATCCACCTCTGTGGTGATTTGGAAAATGTTTTTGGTGTTTAATATTCTTTCATCTCTATAAGCTGATTGCCTCGTGTTGGTTTCAGTCACGCAATTTTCTTGTAAAATGCTTCACTTATTTTTATAGTGAAGAGATAACATGCGGTTGGACAAGATATCTCAAGTAGTGGTGTTTTCTTCTAAAATTTGTATTTAAATTTGTGTATTTTCTGTTCCCAAGTGGCAGTGTGGCACCCAGCGTTTTTCTTTTTTTTGGAGACTCGATAAGAAAATCTTCGAGCGTTGTTGATGAATTGGGTTGGACCCAACGCAGTTATAGAATTTAGAAACTGCTGAAATGAAAAATTATTTTTAAGTCATTTCAAATCAGTAATCTTGTGGAAGAAATCGATATTTCAGTTTGTATTTTGCTCGTTGCGTTTGTTTCTTTTTTGCTGCTTGAAGAAGTTTTTTCTGGCACTGTTAATTGTTGATGTGGCCGGGTATTAGCACATTCTTGTTGTTTACAAGCAACGTGTTTAGTGATTTAAAAATTAATGGCGGTGCTTGAAATTTGGAAGATTTAGGGTGATTATTAGTCTTGTAGTGGCTTAGCTCATTTCGCTGCTATTGTTTGGTGAATGTGGTGAATGTCAATAGGTTATTTTGAAGTGGTGTTGCGACAAAGATTGGCATATTTAGAAAATAAACCAATATTATTACTGCATGTCTAAATAATTAATTAAAAATACGACGGTTTGACTACTTGCAGGCTGGACCATTGTATTTGGGAGGAAATTAATTTTACTTCATAGGCCTAGGTCTATTGCTTTCAATAATGATCTGACGTTGGACTGCTGAATAATTTAATATCTCAATGAAAAATATTGATGGTTTTATTAGTTTTAAGCTGCTTTTTTTGAGAATTTGAATTCATCAGACAAGTCTGTTTGTCTGTATGATTTCCCCTTCCGATTTGCCCATTAAACAGCGACTCATAACATTTCTGTGTCGGAAGTACATTAATTTGAGACCGAAATTTTGATCAATAGTAATTTTCCCTACATTAATATCTCTTTATGAAGCCAAGCTTGAATTACTGATCACATACGTTGAGCATAAAGCAATATTCGTAACTTATTAATGAGATTGAAAATGGTTATTGCTGGCCCGTTAGTGCAGTTGACGTCACTGTCGGTACAGGAGGTCGGGGGTTCGATTCCCGACCCCGTCAAATTAGTGTCGGCAACGGCTCGCCACCGCTGTGATATTTTTTCAAAGGAGTTGTGTTGCCCAAGCGCTAGTCGTAACGATGGACCCCACCACTTGTTATACGCTTCGGTGTAGTATCGCGGGTGAGGTCCTACTAAACACCGCAAAGGACTGAAACACCGCAAAGGACCTCAGATTGATGTACTAAACACCGCAAAGTAGCACAAAGGACCCTAAAACCCTAACCTAATCCTAACCCTAATTTAAAGTTCTTCGTCGTTCTTTGTTATGGTATGATTCCAAGTCCTTTGCTGTTCTTTGCGGTGTATAGTAGATCAATTTAGGGTCCTTTGTCGTTCATTGCGGCGTTTAGTACATTAGTTTGAGGTCCTTTGTAGTCCTTCGCGGTGTTTCGATCCTTTGCGGTGTTTAGTAGGACCGTCGCGTGTGTGGTGTAGATTTGGTTTGATTTTGTTTTGATTTAAAGCCCAGTTAGTAATTTGAATGCTGTACATCAGCTAGGGTGGACGCCTTTTAAGTAATCCCTTCATTAAACCCAAAAAGGATTCGAATTGACTGTTGATTTTGCCGAATAATCCAATTCAATGCTGTTACATGTTGGTGTACTTGTTATCTACATCTCAATCTGTATCAATTTGCGTAAAGTTAGAGCAGTATATCACCCCTAACAGTTTAAGTTTTTACACCAAATACGAGAAAAATGGATGTCATTCTACGATTTATATTGATTGATTGTCACCCCTTATGAGGGACGTAATCCCGAAACGGGATAGCTCAGGCCTTAGCTTGTATGATTGTAGTAATTTATATATTTTAGCCTCGTATGATTTATGACTAAACGGCGCGAAACTTTTTTGTGACAGTGATTGATTTGGTGCTTTTGTTATTTTTTCCAGCCTGTGTCTTACCATAGTAAACAAAAAAATTTCGTCGTAAAATTCGTGACTGAGGCGATAAAAAAGAAAACCGACTTTGAATTTTCAGAAAAGTAATTTGAACTCGGCGACCTTGGCTCGTTTAGCCTCTAACATAGGGATGAGTTTTTACTGTGCATTGAGAGGTGTGGAGGTATGGGGGGGGCGGACTACAGGTCCAGGGGCTTCAGCCCGTTCCCACCGCCCCCAATGTTTTTGTTATTCATGTTGATACATCAAATCAAATTTTTATTAAGCTTGCTGTAGCACGCCGAAGCGTTCAACGAGTGGCGGGGCCTTACCTCCGCGGCTTAGCCCTAGGGCAACGCAACTCCGAAGAAACATTGCAGTGGTGACAAGCCGTTGGCGACACTGTATCCGATTTAATCAACCCGGGAGCCGAACTTAAGACCTCGCCCACCGATAGCGATGTCTTTAACGCCCACTGGCCGGTGCCAGTATGGGCAGTTATTCATGATAATATTTTTAGCCTCCCTAGCCCCCCACTGAGGCAACCCTGCGACCCGGCGACCTCCCTCACCGATAGCGATGTTTTTAACCACGACGTCAACCGGTCGGTTGTATTGGTAGAAGTTATTTTAGAGTTTTTGGCACGTTTAGGATTCGCCTAAGAACCGAACCTGCAACCAACCGAATCCTGCATAAATTGGTAATCTGCACAACCTCTTAAGTTGCGATTTAGGAAGCGGTGGCAGTTGCCTTGGCGACGATACTTAGTAGGTGTTTTTCGTCGTTTTGATATTGTTTACTTACTTTTTGGCTATGCAAGGGTTCATTGAAATGCTTGTACGTCTGAGCCAAAGTGGAATGTGCTCGTGTGGAAAGAACAGTGCTAAGTTGAAGCGGGTGTGTTCGCGATTTCACTCGGCGGTGCGCAATTGTTCTAGCGGCGGTTTCGGCTTACACGTGTGAAATATGACTTTTGTTTACAGCTTCTATAGCTACAATGGACGCTATGTCGCGAAATCGCGGTAATTCTTTAGCGGTAGGCGTGAGAAAAGTTTAATCTAATGCCCCTTTGAAGGAAAACCTAATGTTGTAACACACCAGAAACAATTTAATATCAAGGTAAGGGCACAATGTTACAACCTTATCTTCCATATCTTGTTTTCTCATTGTAATTTCTTTTAAAGTAAGTGTGTGAACGAAACTTTAGAATGGAAGGTTTTGAGGTTGTTCGAGATTTTGGCAATCAATTTCGTTATGTGTATTAGTTTGGAGAAAGCAAGTTTATGTTTCGTTCTGCAACAGAATAGAAATAGCATCAACCAGTATAGCTTCTCGTCAAACGTAATACAGGACTGCCAGCGATAGTTCAGGCTAGTTTTTAGTCCTGCCAGTTCTAACTTAAGTTGAACAGAAAGGGCTTTAAGCTAAAGTAAGGTCAAGCGTTTGTAATTACCGCTGTATAAAAATAGACTCGGAAATATATGATTGCTTTGACGCACAGACTGTGTGAAGTGTTTACAGCGGCAAAATATTACTTTCTCGTGGTCTACAGATCAAAAGCATTCTGCACGTGCTAATATGACGTTAAAATTGCATGAATTTTCAACGAATTCTTTCACACATTTACTGAAATTCTTACTTTTTTAGTAGAATTTTCTTGTATGAGGTTAAGTTTACTTGACATTTTGAGTTTTTTTTTAATGTTACATTATGTTTATTATCTACCACCTAAACATTGTTATTATATTCTGTTATGATTCAGTGATTGTATGTGCTAAGTTAAGCCGTCAAAAGCTAGTTAAATTAGGGTCAACATGCACGGCTGTTTCTATTTCTTCAATAAGTTGCCAATACAAAAACTGTTTTTTTGTAAATTATCTATTTTTGAGAAAAAATAGACCATTGTTTCAAGTAACGCTTAAAAATATGTGTTTTCTATAAAAGCTTATGACTTGTTATTAAGCAGTTCAAGTTGGTTTTTTCATAGACTGTAAAGCTATTGTTTGCCTTACAGCCGACGCATGCGTTGTTTGCAGCCTAATAATGTTTTGCTGTTGCTCTGTAGGCGTAACTCAATCCGCTGTCTAATCTAATCTAAGTTTAAAGAAGCTCTGACGTAAAAGCAAATGTTTAGACGTACTCGTAGTATTAGGATAAGCTAGCTTATTGGCTGCGTGGTTACGCCTCATTGCCGCCTTTCAACTTGCCAGTTATACTCTGCAAAGCTGATACCACGTTGCGAACCAGTTGTTTGTTTGAGCCTTCGTTCAAAGTTACCGGTGCTGTTTTCAGAAAAGCTGAAGCTGCAGTATTTGCATGATTTTAATCAAGATAGCTCTAGAGTACATGTCAGAAACTCAGCCTACTGTTGAAGTTATTTTAAGCAAAGTGCAACCAAAACTGTAAGAATAGTATTTGCAGTTGGGTAACTTTTAGTTGCAGAGGCAGTGGAAAATGAAATTGAGGTTAAAAATTACATACTGTCGAAATAAAATTAATAGGTCCTCTACGTACAAGACCTGAATCGTTTCAATGCCAAAGAACAACTTCAGCATTTTTTTCGCCCTGTAAAGCAGACATTATTAAGTCTGACAATCAACATTTAGCTGGCGCTTGGAACATCTTGTCAGCTTGTCACCAGGTTGCAATTTTTCATAGTGAAATGTCACGACCTTGGGAAAAACATTGGGTTGCAATCTTGCTATTTAGCTATCCTTTGACTGCAGTGTGGCACTAGTGCCGATGCATCCAAAAAATGGACACAAACGGGACGCGTTTCTTTCCCCTTATTCAGAAGTACCCGCTGAAGTATTAGTGTTTGAGGTAGTCTTTTTAAAAAGTTCATTTTTGGGGGCATTATTGGCGTGAGCCAGCAGTCTTGTTCGGGGTCTTGATTTCACTTGCTGTAGGCCTATAAAAAAAAAATGCTTTGTCCGTTGCATTTTGTGTTCGTTGAATATTTTCAAAAAGTACGGTCACTATCATCAAAAAGAAATGCATGGGACTGTTTTAAACAAAAATGGTTTGTTTTTTTGTAAAGTTTTGTCTCAATCGCAATACTTCTGTCAGTTTGCGATTTTGCAAAGATGCAGCGGTTTTAAAAAGTTTACAATTTTTGATTTTATTCTCATTGTACTTCTTATGTGAAGTTGGAGCTCCAGTTAGAGCGATGATAGAAGACTAAACCAGAGATATTCTGTAAGACCGTTCCAAAACATGCTACCTGGTCTCCAAGCAGAATCAGTATCAGTTTACTCTTGTACCAAGCGTGTTATTTCACACTGGGAAGTACATGTAGACGAGACGTTGGAACAATATGTCAATTGATTAATGTTCGCTGCCTCGGCAGAGCACAAGACAAGTTAATTCTCAGTGACAGAACAAACCGCTAAAGTACTATCTGACATGTTGCATTTATCTGAGTTATAACTTTGCACATAATGTTTATGTGAAAATACGTTTTAGCAATTTTTATTTTAACGACTGATGAAGTGGATCTAAAAATATAAATTCTAGTAAACTTTGCGCAAAATTTAGTTGAATTCAGCGAAATTTTGACATCTGTGTACTTAAGTAACACAAAGATTTGTGATTGTTCTACGAAAATCTAGCGAAACAGGAATTTCACTTTTTTAAAAAGATTGTTTTACTTGAAGTGGTGCCACGCAGTAGACAGGTTGTAGTGAACTTCTATGGAGCTATCCTCGATTTTTCATTACGTCATATCTCCATGCTTCTAAAAACATTGACTTGCATTCAAAACCAAAATTTGAAAATAAAACTATAACGAGAAGGCGTTTTGATAATAACGACACCACTGACGTCTTCATTGCTAAATACTTGCAAAGGTATGCTACAGTATTGTAAACAACGTCATTGCGTACAATAACGTCATAATCACTATAAACATTTTTGTAAAGTTTCTTTATGGCTTTATAAGGGCTAAAAATGGCCGGAGATATTCATATTGTTTTTATTATTTATATACATTGCTTGCTGTGCTAATAATTCAATGACAATACCACGACCGGCAGCTCCGTAGTTCGTTACGATAAAGCGTTTTCTATCGCATATACGAGGAATTCGGGGTTTGGTAGGTCTACCTAGAGCTGTAAACTCAAATCTTTATTAATCGAGTTCAAAGCCCCAAAAATTTGCTAGTCCGAGTTTTCCATCTTTGAGTTTTCGTGTTCTAGTTCGAGTTGATTAATTTTGTCGAATTCATTCTAAATTCAATCATTTTTTGTCAAGTAAGAGTAAATTTAAGAAGTTTCTATTGATTCAAGCAGTAAGAAAATGCATATTTAGCTGTTTTGTGCGTCTGAAACTATCGAAGCACCAATGTATTGACGTGTATGACTAAAAATTAATGGGGGAGGTTTGAGCTATTTTAGCCCCCTAAATTTGTCACTGTTATTGTATGCAAAACATTCTTTTCAAACTTAGCGAAGCACTGCGTGTCATTTTTTTCGCTCGTGTGCGCTGTTTGATAAATGACGTGAAGATTGCTTGAAAGTTGGCCATTGCGTGAAGAATGAGTGAAATTGTGGTTCATTATCTAAATAGCCATGTTTGTAAGTACCAGCCGATGTTCAATTCGGTGCAGTATTTTACAAATCATTTTTATACTGTCAAATTGTACCTAAAATAACATCATTGCTTCAATATTATACTAAATATGGCTTGCAGGATTGCCGAATTAATTTTGCAAATCGTTAAGTTGCAGAAAGTGCAACTTTGTGCACGAGGCACTATGAGAGGATGGATGATATTCCTGTTATTGTGAGGTGGCTGATGCTGAGCAAATGCAGCTGCAAATTACGCTTTTCCTGGCGAACCTCTGAAGGCAACCAATGCAGCAAGCTACCGGTTCTACAGTGACTTATCGTCGGAAGCCATCTGCAATGATAGATGCTATGCACCTACTCTCAGTACAGTAAATAAGCTGATGAGCGGCAACGTTCTTTTTGTCGATATTGTAATACTTGGTTACCGTTAGAACATATTACACCAATCTGCCGCGTCTTATAGATGGCGCTGTAGCTCCAAGACTTCTGAATAAATGGGACTATTACGAGGACTTGGACGAGTTAGCGGTGCATTGGGCTCCAGTGCTGGCCTCTTGGGTTCGATGCTGATCTTGCACTGTAAAATCTTAGCTTCGTTTGCATGTGACTTAAAAAATGACCGACTGGATAAGACATCGGTTTCTTGGATCACACGTGCATGCTAGGTCGTTGCTGGCTATAGGACTACTTCTACAGTTCTACCATACAAAGCTGTAATAACACACAGCTTAAGAAGTAAAGTATATTTTAGCTGCATTAAGAAGCTTTGTAGACATGGGTGCAAATCTGGGGGGGGGGAATGTATCCCCCCCAATAATTCGGCTGCATCCACCCAATATTTTCATGCCCCGCATCAGCGAACTAGATGACTTTTTTTTTGGTCTTCACTACATTTTGGGCAAGAAATTGGTCACCTGGGAAGTGATGCTCTTTTTTTTGTCGTCACTTCATTGCACTTCACTGTGGTGGGCAAAATTTGGGCAACGCGCGGGGTTGTCAAATTTGCTAAATCATCCCCTCCCCAATCTCGAAAAATGGCAAAAAATGGTCAATTTTGCAGAATCATCCCCCCAATGCTCAACAAAGATTTGCACCCCTGTTTGTAGAGGTTATTTTTTTGAAAGTTTTCATATTAGTATGATTTATATTCACCGCGGTGATAACTTTCTGGGTTTGAGTCACTTTTTCGAATGGTGTTTGGTTATTTTGGCTACAAGCTTAGCATTCAAAATAGCTTGACATATCATTACGTTCATATCAACAACAGTGCTATAGATATAATTATAACTTGTCAAGCTGTTGTCTAAAACTTCTCGAAAACCCGCGATGAAACGGTACGCCTTTACGGCGGTAACTGCGGTGGTTATCTATAATCGTAAATCCTGAAAGTACGGTTCTCATCACGTTTTCCTCTATTTTTAGCAACTAATCTTCTAAACTTGTAAATAGAAAGATCGCAATTATTTATGCAATTGCGTAATTTCTAGATTGTACATTGTGCAAAATTTGTTTTGCGGTAGTTGTGTAAACGATAATTAAAAACTGCTTCTGTAGTTATCCGACTTCAACGAGAGCTTAATCAGGTAAGAACAATTAAAATACATCACCGTTAATCAATCTTATTGTTTGTTTCTTACTGCTACTGAATTGTTTTGTAATTATATGCATTAATTTTGCCATTTTATTGTTTTTGGTTATTGTTAGCAGTAGTTTCGTGGGGTTATCTTTCAAACCCGAGAAAACAACTTCTGAAAATTTGCTCATAGTTAGTGCAAGGCTGATTGCAGATCTGCGGTAGTGAGTTTAATGCACTGCATATAAGTTCATCTAAATTTCTTGCTTTATCAAAAGTCAAGAAGTTGCATGCGCTAAAAATGCATTGCCACACCAGCCGAAGATGAAACTTTTCAATTATATTTTAGTAAAATATTCCAGCGAACACTATCAAACTTTGACCAAATGAAATAAATATGAGAATATTTTATTAGGGTTTCTAAAAGAGGTTGAGGTGGACAGTCACCGTAAGGTTTGAACTTCCAGGTCAAATGGGTAAGGAGAAAGGGCTTGCAAACAATGAGCTATTAGTGTAGTCGAATACAAACCTATTTTTAATTGTTCAGTGAATACATGATTCTAGGAATCGACACAGAGAGTTATCCGTATTTTCGTAGAAATGTCAAAAGTTTATTGCTTGGCAAAGCTTTTTTGAGAGGCTGCAGACTCGACGACCGTGCCAATTTCACCTGGGCTTGGACTTAGGTCATTTCGCAGCCTCTCACCGGATGGACGATACTGCCTGATATGAAAATTAAACTGTTGATATGTTTTTCATTGTGTTGTGTCTTTCCGATCAAAAATAAATGCACTCTCTCTTTTCGTGGTTCAATATGCGATGGATTGCATATTGGTTCAAGCCAATAACGTTTCATTTTGGCTTTAAGTTGATGTATTCGTCCTCGCAGTCTGCTGTATTTCTAGGTTAAGTATGCGCCACGCAAGCATCCTCCCTGCAAAACCGCGCTAATAGAGCCCCACATTAACGCGCTCTCCGCATCATAAGATAGGAACAAAAATTGATGATGATGATACTTTGTGTTGATTCTTCTGTCACGAGAAAGCGTCGGAGGCGCTGCATGGAACGAATCCAGACTCGCTTACCAGTTGTCTTTGTTTATAAGTTTGTTAGATTCCACCAAGCAGAGATAATTATGCAGAAGTATTTTATTCAAAAATTCAACCACGAGGTTTGGGTGGAGTAGAACGTCGACCTTGCGATCATAGTCGTCGTGAAATGACGCCCCGAACCATTCGGCCACGCTGTCGTGTGACAAGATTTATTTTGTTGAAAACAACTCATTGATACAATGTTATAGTACTTGCAATTTGGTGCACAGCGCCAGAAAGTCAAGCTGTGTTATTGTTCTTATTTTGTTCGGGTTAAAAACATAGCAAATGACAAAGTTTTACTTTAAAAATGGCGGATTGAAGTGATTTGTTTACTTTTTAATGAAAAAACACGAAGTACAAGTTTTTTAAAGCCACTTTTTTCACGATTTTAAGTGTTTTGCTTAAGCACTTAATGAATTATGTTGCCGCGATTTGGCTTTTGACGTATTGACAGTTTTTACTGGCTTTTTGATTGTTTTTAGCTAGCTGTATTAAGAAATGTTGTACATATTAGGAATTGCAAGCAAGTGTCAGGCCACTTTATACGAAAATTTATCAAAAATCTTTTGCTGTTTTTGCCGCGCTGTTTGCTTATAATTGATCTAACTCTCATTTAAAGAAATTACATCCCAGTTGAATTGCGGCTAGTTTTCTGTTGCGTAACATAAATTAAAGTATTTAAAGAGTTAAATGTAATTGGAAATTATTTATCGGTTGAGTCAAAGCAAAAATCGATATCTAAATGCTTTTGTTATGTTGATTTCGCGACTTCAAAAACCGACCTACCTTAAGTTCAAAAGAAGGCGTCGATTTAAAAACAAAAATTCAGTAAAAATTGAGGTTTCAGATTTTACTGTTAAGTCAATGGTTACAAAGTGTTGATAAAAATTTGTGTAAATCATTTTGTAAAACGGTGCCAAGATTTTCCGCTCAATTAATGCAATGAGTATTCAAAGTGTATTTCGTAACGTCATAACCAGCTATCTACGAAAATAAATCAAATCTTCATTATACTCGCGGTATTACGCCGAAGCGTGTCACGAGTGGTAGGGTCCATCTCTGCTGCTTGATGCCTGGGCGGCACAGCTCCGAAGAAACGTGGCGAGCCATTGGCGACTCTGTGTCCGATTTGACCGGCCCGGGAATCGAACCCCAGACCTCTCGCGCTGACACTGATGTCTTATCCACTTCGCCAGTTTGCCTGTGCCGAGTTATCTATGGCCGTGAGTTAATTGCTTAAGCATTCAAAACTTTTGTTTTTCGTATCTTTTATCGGTTTTATTTATAGTACATTGTTGGTATGCTTCTCTTTGTCAAATTGGCTTGTTCAATAAGACTGGTACAACCATTCTGGATTGCTTGACTTGCTGCTATAGGCCTTGATGGTTATGCAACAGCAGTTAAAGTTTGTTTAGTCAGTTCAAAAAATCAATTAAGGGTATGTATGTGCAGACGATGTTCTTGTATTTAACGGTTAGCACAGTCACGCGGAAAGTTGAAGAGGTTAAATTTCAAGCACATACTGTAAATATCAATGTGGAATAATATTATGCTTGGGGGCGGTTTGTATTTAAATCAGAAAATTATGGTTTTGGTATTTTGTACCATTTATTACATTGCGTTGCGTTGCGTTGTTAGTATCGGCGTTTTTTTTCTCGAAGAGCTTGTTTCATTTCATTGACGTCACTTTATTTGCTTTTTTTCTTTTTTTTTAACGACGTGACTTGTTTGTTCGCTCGTATATAAGCTCGCGCGCAATCGTATCGTCCGCATGAGTTGATTATATTTTTGCGAGAAGCAAGTACATTAATGTATTTTTGAATGAATATCTTGATATCAATACAAACTTAAAACAATTATGGTCATGGCAGCCAAGCTTTGCGAAGAGTTGGATTACGAAAAGTTCCAGTAAGCATTGTTGCATTATTGTGCTTTAGGATTTAAAGTAAGCCAAAATCAACTGATTTTTGCAACTACAGCTTGCAAGTATTGATTACCGGTATGCCGTTATTAATTAGAGGGTGCGTGGATATACAAAAAATGCTCGTTGTTGTATTAGGTTACAAGTAGGTATTAGCGTTGAAGTAGCGTTGCAGTAGCTTGCTTCAAATCAAGCTTAGCAGTCAAGAGTTAAATGTCACGTAGCACACGACCTTGGGCTATGCTGCCTAACACATCTGAAACTGCACGTCGTCGATAGGATCTAAGGTTGTTTCTCCGTAGATCTCTGCGGTAAACATAAGAAGTTATGAATGCTTTTGGTTGATAATACCAAAACTTTCTCCAGACCAGGTGACTGCTGACTCGATGGATATAAGCTCACTTTAGCAATTTAGTCTCCTCTGTTAGGCTACTGTTGAATTTTCAGTTCAGTAATTTGAAAATAGCCTCAGTTATTCATTGCGAAATCGATGGGTAAAAATTACGTGACTGAGCAGGCGTAGCACGGTTTTTGCAACCGGGGCTGCTATTTCCGATTTTTAATTGTTTTTCAAACCTTTTTATTCATAACATGCATTAAAGCAACGTTGTGGGGTTGGCCGCATTAATGGACATTAAAAATAAGTAGCGTTTAACGTTGAAAGCTAACGTAACGTACGCACTTAAAATGATTCACCTCTCGTGATATACAAAAAAGTTATTGGCCCAAATTCAATTTTGGTGTTTTTTTTGCGCCCGGCATTTGGCGTGAGAATGCATTCGTGCTTCTAAATGTCGCAAAAACGGTCTCGAAATTTCATCCACCTCGTATTTTGCTTTCACATGTTTTCAGTTCCTTTTCATTCAAGAATGATAAATGTCTTCGAAATTTCTTTCAAGATTTTCTTTTTTTCATAGGCGTGCTTAATTTTTTGTATGGATGGGAAACAATTTGCGTCTTTTATTGCGATTGGTTGAGCAATTACATATACAACCACAAAATGGTTAAATTGGCCATTTTGGTTTTGTAATGCCCAAAATAGAATAATCACATCTTAGAGGTATGGGCTACCGGGCTTGGTCATGGGTTGATGAATCGTTGTGCTTGGTCTGTTTTCAGCTAGTCCAGCGCATTTGGAAAATCCAGCTCTTGTTTATATTTGGAATTTCACTCGTTTACTTAATTTATTGCAGTGCTTTTTGTTTTTATGTAATAAATTTTGTCTTCGCAGACGTACTACCTCCTTCCCCGATAAACGAATTCCAAGTCAGTCGGATTCTGCTGCATTGGCAGATCAATTCGGATTACGCAGCAGCATACCCATTGACTGGTGCACCGCTGTTTTTGTGTTGAAAGGCCTCCTACGTCAATATCAAAGGCCTCTTTCTGCTGATGAAGAGCTCTCTTTTTCCAAAACAAAACCGAAATCCACAAACGAGCAAAACATTTCAAGCGTTGGGTAAGTGCTGCTTGTCTTTTACTTAACTTGTTGTTTTGCAGAGAGGGGGCGGGGCTGATACGTTTTACCACCCGGATGTATACTAACTTTCATAAAGATGCAGCGTTGCCGATCGAAAATATACCGGTATTTTTTCAATGGGCAACACGGCATCTTCCGTTATTTTTCAATACCGGTGTTTTTGCAAAATCGGTCTAATTGATTATAATTTCCAAATTTTGCTGCCAACATTTGGGAAGTGCCTTGTCACTCTTGTGCTGCTGTGTCATGTTTGGACACTTTTAATAATGAATATTGTGTCAGCGTGTTCATAAGTAATTTAAAATATTCGTGTTGCGGTTACTAAAATTTGTAACTGTTGCGCAATGTCGCACAAGGCGCACTATGACACAGTAATAGCGTCACTGGTAAACGTGACTTGAAAGTTGTGTGGAGTGACCGAATGCCGATGTCGTTTTTTAAAAGTCACGTGCAATTTATCACATGAGATAACTAGTGAAGCCACGATTAAATAATTAACACTCAGACTTAAGAGGTTAGTCACTCATAAAATATTTTGCTAGTTGCGTACGTGACCGTTTATCGTCGTTTGTTTTTTACCATATCTTGCCTAACTTTGTTTCATAAATGGTGTTCAAATGATTTCTGTTAGTTTTGAAAGATCACAAAAAAATTTAAATACGATCCTATGTGCATTTTTGCTGATAATTTTATGGTGCAACTCTCCAATTGAACCGCTGTGCCTGTTTAGATTACACAAAAAAGCTGGAATCGCTTTACCTGAGAATTTTCTTCAATCTATCGTGAGATATTTGTTGTTGCTTTCTCAAAATGTTGAGGAAAGCTCCAAGCTCAGTGGTCTAACTCTTCAGTTGCCTTCCAGTTGTTTTAACATAGAAAATAACCGAGACCTTGCCCAAAAATTTGCCAATCAAATTTTAAATAGGTAAGTAAATACTTGAAGTAAGGTATTTTGATTGCATCTGCATTCTCTTGCTCGATGGATCCTGTAAAGAGGTAGAATATGAAACAAAAAACACGAAATAAATATAACAAAACTTCGTTTTTATACAACAGTTTAGCCTTGATGTATAAATTAAGCGCTTAGCTTTAGCATCATATAGTTTTGATGAAATATTGTCCAAAAATGTACCCTGCCGTGCCTTGGAACACGTAACAGAAGCTCTACATTTCGCTAGTTAGCTGTTGGTTTGATTCTATTCAAGGCGTCTATGGTTTGATTCATGTATTTTAGAATTTTATTAAATTTGACATTCACAGTCTTCTTATTGTTCTCCTCTTTAGCTATTCGTAATAAATGGAATTAAAGTGACAAATAACTTCCCTGTGGTTTAGTTCCGAGTTAGTTTCGAGGGTAAACAGACTAGTTCATGCTTCAATGGTTTTCAATGGTAAACTAGGGGAAGTACCTGCTTTTTTCCTGTGCTTAGCAATCGATTTTGTGATAAACAACATCGAAGCACGTAGTCAATGTTTGCATTCAGCGATAGATTGCAGACGCATTCAAACATGTTACGTTTTTCGCAGACTGCTCCAGACTTGTGACGTCATCAATAGACACCTATCCGTGCAGCAAACTGTCGTTAATATGACGTCATCGCAAGCTCCGCAACATCTGAAGCCGGCACGGGTCGCTCCTCCAATTCCAAAACAAGCGCGTCCTCTCCCCCCATCTCCGATTCCCGAACACGCAAACGATGGCGTCATTGTACCTCTTATGACGTCATCACCTCCAAAACCTCTCCGATCAAAATCATTGTTATCCAGTTATTTGGATTGCGACGACGGTTTTCTTCATTTATCTGACTCCAGCATTTTTCTCTGCTCTTCCGGTGAGTAAAAATTTTACTAATTCTGAGTTACGTCATACTTTCGGTTCATTAACGTCATTCATGTTTTGCAGATGAAGAACTGAGTGACGGGGAGCCGTCGCCCAATAATCTCTTTGTTAGTAAAACGATAAGCCATGTTGTGAACCGACATCTCTTCAATGGCGATTCAGCTCAAGAAACTTGGGTCAAACGAACCATTTCAACAGTGCCATTGCATCGTCATAATGGTGTGTCATTACACAATTCATTTACGGACGAACGTACTCCGTCTGATCCGGAATCCAATCTTCTTCCTTCCGCATCCGCAACGTCCGTAACAGCGGTCACAACCCCAGACTCTGGTTGTGGTACGGCAGAAGACGACCCGTCGCATTTATTGTCCAGTGCTGAAAATCGCGAACCGATTATCATTCCAAAACTGAACTTGGAAAGCGCGATTGACGATGACGTCATCGTTGATGACATCACAGAAAAGGTACCCCCGTTAGATCTTTCGGAGATCTCGCCTCCGGATGAAGATAGCCGTCCATCCACTCCGTCTCGAAGGGAAGTTTTTACTTGCAATAAACCTCGACATCGCAGACGGAAAAGCACGAAGTCAAGTCCTGAACAGGTAATTTGCGAGTGGTTTTGCCTTTTGCGGTTGGTGGCGTAGCGAGAAATTGAAGGGGGCGGAGATCATAGGCTACAAAAACCATTAAGAGTCTGGCTTATTTCAGTCACTTCTAAGCAGCATTTGTTCAATTTTTTCTGAAAGTCGAAAGAGGGAAGCATGGCACAAACACCGCCTAAATACACCTTTGTACACAGTAAAACACAAAAAGTAACGTAAACTGCTGTTTTAGGACTTTATTGTTAGTGTGTTGTTTACTTTCTTATTTTGTTTAAGCTAATATTAAATTGCTTTTGGTGTTGTTTGTTAAATCTTTGTGTTTTAGCTCAAACCAATGGGAAATCATATTTAATTTTGTTATCTTGAAATCAAATATTTTTAATCCTTTCTTTCTCGAACTTTTCTATTGTGCTTGCTACTGGAACACAATTACGTCATTGTTGTATCGCCGCAACCTTGGAAACGTCACAATGTAAATCTATTGTTGACACTCATTTGGGTTAATTGCCTTCCCATTCTTTTAGCCTTGTTTGTTACAACTAAGGCGAAGCTCGAGCAAACAAAACTTAGTGTTCTCTCCTAATTGCGTCACAATTCGAGAACTTAACAAATAAATGGCACAACTTTCTTGACCTTATCGGCGCACGAGCTCAGTCAATGTTCGGTGGGTGGAACTGTAATACAAGAAACAAAAAATGTGCTCGTGGCGCAATATTGTTTTGGGTAGTTACCTGAGGTAAATTTGAAACTTTCATCTCACTTATAACGGAACTTTTTTAACTCATGTTTCCTCTTACTAAGGTAATGAGATTTGCAAGGCTTTCTAACGTGCTACGCTGCTATTTCATTTCGAAATTACAAAAAAGCCGACTGGCGCTGTGGTTGAAGACATGGCTGACGGCGCGGAAGGTTGAGGGTTTTATTCCCGGGTCGGTCAAATCGGACACTGTGACGCCAACGGCTTGTTACTGCTGCGACATTTTTTTGTAGCTGCGTTGCCCAGGCGCTAAGCCGTGTAGATGTGCCGCGCCGCTCGTCACACGCTTCGGCGTAATACTTTGAGAATAAAGAAGATTTGATTTTAAAAAATGTTTTTTGCCCAAATTTTCCGCTGTACAACCACATTAATGACAAACTGAAAACCCTTTTTTAATGCATGATTTCTATTGCAGAGTAAATACTCTCCCCCCAAACCATCCTCTCCTATAAACATACCCGTACTCCGGTTACCTGACCCTCAGGACACAGATGATGACGTCACTGATGAAGCATCACCCACCGATGGAAATTTGAGGTAAAACAAGTCACTGAAATAATGTTGATGAAAATAC
Source organism: Trididemnum miniatum (assembly GCA_964006365.1). Lineage (NCBI taxonomy): Eukaryota > Metazoa > Chordata > Ascidiacea > Aplousobranchia > Didemnidae > Trididemnum > Trididemnum miniatum. The sequence continues at coordinate 4,070,687 of OZ023250.1, forward strand.
ATAGTAGCAAATTTTAATGTAGTGAAATATAAAGATTACCAACGTTTTGGGCTTATGGGTTAGTCTTTTCCAGTTCAGTTTTTTGCTAGAGACTTTTTATTTTTTTTTAAATTAACGGTGTGCCTTGTGCTTGAAATTTTTAAGGTGATGTGCAAAATTAAAAAAAAAAATGAAACTCCATTTATGAGTTTGAAATAGCTGGTAAAATTGTAAAGTGCTGAAATTTAATAAGAACTTTCTATTTTACAGATGGAGAGATGCGTGGTCTACAAATGAAGAAATGATTCCAATGCATGCGGCTATGGACATTGTCAAACACGATTTCAGAGGTAAATTCCCAATTCCCAACAATGTGGCCAAAAATTTAATTTTTTCCCAAATACGAAACAAAAGCATTACAGCGAAACTTAGTTTGAATTTGAATGAAATGTTAAAATTTTCCAGGATGTTTTAAATTTTTATTTATTTTCCAGGCCCTGTTGAAGAAAGTTTAAATTTTGAGCTTGCCCCTTCGTCCCCCGAAAACCATTTGCCCCATCACCACCCACACCATCATCATCACCACCACAAACGTCATCATCACCATGACAACCATCTTTCCCGACCGAAAATTAGTAATTCGTTGAGGAAAGAAATCACAAATCATGACCATTTACATGAAAGTCTTCGAGACATTTTGGAAGCCTTGGACGATCAAAGAAAGGATAACGGTAATTGTTAACTTCACAATAGACGATGCAGTTGATATGTTAGGCCAAAACCTTGTGCTTTAATGGTTTCACAATGAAAATCAGTAGCCTTTGACTCAAGGTGGTTTAACTATTCAATTATTTTCTAAAATTTAGATAAAAGCCACCGGGTTGATAGTTTAGGGGTAGTAAAATTCCAATCTCAAAATTTGACCTTTTTTGTGGGCCTAGTACAGTTTGCTTTGGCTTATTATTTTTAAAGATGGTTTTAATTTTTCTTTTTAGCGAGACCCGAAGATCTGACCTTAATGACAAGAGAACAAATCCGCTTGGAGAAATCAGCTATGCAACGAGAATTACTCAAGCATGAAAGCCGTTACGGTCGACCAAGCACAAAAGAAGAGAAAGATATTATGAGAGAAGTCTATGAAAGATACAGGTAGGCTGAGTTGGAAATAAGCTTATGTGGGTCTGGAACTTTATGGGGCTCCGGGGTAGGTTTTTCGAGGGGGGAGGAGTTCCGCTTTTTGCAAATTTTTTTGAGTGCGATGTACCCGTATCCCGTGGACAGTAGCCTCTCCTCTTTTAATTCGGCCCAGATATGGGCTAATAGTAAGAAAAAAAATTGTGGTCTGGCGTTTATTTTTTAACCCAAGTACATAAAATGAAGTTTTGACAAATGAAAAATGCCACTTTATCGTATTTTAGCTGAAAGATATTTCAAAAAGATTAACAATAATAATATTATTAAGTGACAATCGGATATTTGTGTGAAAAACTTAATGCATGTTCTTGTAAACTTTTAAATTTTGTGCTCAACAACCGGAAATAATTAGGGTGCGGCTTAACTATTGGCCCACATTTTATATTTTTACGCACATAAATATCGTTTTCCTATGCAGTATGTCTCATTACAGGATGGTCAAACGTCTCCTGATGGATGCCATGTCACCTCCTTTTAGTAGCGTGACCCGACGCTTCGATAATTTTGAATATGACGTCAACACCACGCAAGAAAACGATGACTTTACAGTAACACAATTAGTTACGTTAGCGCCACCTGACGGAAAACGTCGCAGCACAGACTACAACATTGAAGCAAAGTAAGAAAATTTGCGGTTGTCATTGATATTGATCACAAGCATAACCAGAAAGTCGTTTCGAAGGGAACTGAGAGTTCAAAAACTGTTTATCTTAGTACTAATGTGTAAATAAAATATGTATCACTTAAATTTAGAGTGGGCGTGATGCCCCTATGGACCCGGCAACGTTAATTGGTTGATTTTTTCATTTTATCCTCTTGCTACGAGAAAGCGTACGAGTTGCTTTTGTTTCCGAGTTCTCCGTTATTATTTGCAGCTGTAGATAAAGCTGTTAGGTAGCCAATTTTACATCGCAGATGAACCTTTGGTCTCTAATTTTATCGCTTGTTTTAGCGATCATATTTCTGGAGATGTGGGCATTACAGAGCTTCGCAAGCAACATAAAGAAGCGAAAGGAAAGAGAAAAAGATTGCGAAAGAAATTGCAAGACTTTGAAAAAGAGGTAATTTTTTTTTTGATAATCGTTAACTCAGAGATTTTAATTGGCCTACGTAATAATTCAGTAAAAATATCGGGAGTTGAAATGTAAGATGGTCCTAATAGAAGCGCAATAAAACTAAGTTGCTAATCATTTAATGTTTAAAAATTGGAAGTAGCTACAAGTATTACGATCTGGCTCAGGGGTACTCAACGGGAAAAAAATTACATGAAAGAATAACTACAGAAAAAAAAACAATTTAGTTGTCGATGATACAAAACAAAATCATTTTCTAGAATGACATGCTACTAATTTGTTATCTACTAAAGAGAATTTGACTTTCGATAAAAGCGCGCAATAATATAGTAAATGTAACAGGAAGTTGAGACAGTGAATTTTTGAGACTTCCTTGAACTCAAAAATTCACTGTCTCAACTTCCTGTTACGTTTACTATAGTCATTTACCGCTTAATGCCCGTAAGCGGCTATAGCTGTTATGAATGAAAATACCGTCGAAAATGTTATGGTTGAACGGAGGCCACTGGTGTTGAGAGTCTGTAGAAGGGGGCCACAAGTCATAATGAGTTGAGAAGCACTGATTTAGCTTTTACATTATTTTATTTTATAGGATTTACGTTTGTTTTTGGTATTTTTATCGACAATTTTTTTCATTAGACTGAGCAGCAATATGGAAGACCTGTCAGTCAAGCCGATCGTTTAACTATGGCGGATGAATACAGGGAATACCACGGCTTGAAATTAAAGCTGAGGCTTCTGGATGCTTTGATTGAAAAACACAATTCGCAATTCCGCTGAGAATTTTTATCCACAAAAAACTGGAAAATGAACTGATTGCTAGAGGGACAGGGAGTGCTGGTACCTCCTAGGCGCGAATATAATACTGTGACTGTATTTTGTGAAGCTACAGAGCAAAAGAACAATTGTTTGTTTAGAGTTTCTTGTTTGTTTCGTTGCTGCTTTTTTGTTTTTCTTCATTATTGTTACTTTTATGCAACTATTTAATGCACACGTGGTGCTTTTTATTTTATTACGACGTAATACTGGTTATTACGTAGCGACTACGAATCAGGACTTCCGTACTGGCGAGTTTTTTTGTTGATTAACTAGTGCCATTATTGTGGTGTACTGAATAAATTTCTTTTATTTGGTATTGTGTGAAAATGCGGAAGAGCTTTAGTTCAAATATGAAATGTTTATTGATCTGTTACACTTCATGATCTCACCACTACAAGATATCCATGCTCAAAAAATAAAACTTATCTTCGTCTCGGCATAGAAGCTAACTCAGAAGCAATATGACAGAGCCATATTCTGCCGTCATTTGGCAAAACTCATTAACTCCAAAATTTTGAAATTTCGTTTTTTTGCATTTTCTCAATTGTTACACCAATGTCCTTCTTGTGTGCAAATATCGAGTTTGTACTCCCAACCGATTTTGAGTTATTTGTGGTGGCGAAACCCGTTAACTCCATTTCTGTACAAAAAGTTGTCGAAAATTTTAAAAAGTAAATGGCAAACCTGTTAACTCCACGCGTAATTGTTAATTTCTTATTGCGTCATAAACAACGTTCAACGCATTTCTCAAAAGTTTTCATCTCACCAGTGAAAAAATTGTGCGTAACAATATGAAACAATGAAGATAGTGACGCAATAGCTAATTGAGTTTAATGCAAATTTGGATAAAAATCGAACGCAAAACTCATGCGCTGTTTGTACATTCGATGATTAAAATTATTGACATTAAACTTTTCTGATCATGCACTTTTATCAAACCAAAATTTAAAAAAATCTACAATCAGGAACATGCTTAAAAAAACCTGAAAACTAAAACTTGATTTTCTCGAAAAGTGGAGGTAATGGGTTTTGCCAAATGACGGCAGTATTACTGTATTAAGACCTTAAGGGCTACAGAGCTAATTAGCGGCGGGGGGCTGTAGCTCCTTTCATCCGGCCCAGCAATACGGTATCGATAACCGCCAATTCCAACTCTCCGTAAATTTCATTCTTGCGACATTAGATAAGATGGTCTAGGACAGCAAATATATTCGAAACACTAAAAAAATGGCAACTCTGTCTTCTCGCGACAAAAAAAATGTAGAACGCATGATGATGATATCGGCTTAATCATCCAAATTCCAACAATAACTCCTTACCAAAAAATACGACACAGAATTTAATACCGTTCTAAAGCACACGACATCACATAGTAATAAATTACAGCACCAAAATTTGAAGATACAACAACACAAAACATATTTACAAGGTAAGTTCGTTATAGTAGGCCTATATATCAAACTTTGGTAGGTCACTGAAAAGGCTGTATCAATTGCTAAACCAGAAACAAAACATTTAGTGCAAAGTTTTCGACCTTGTTTCAAAATCGGTAAAAACAACCCTTTAAAAAAAAATAACCAGCCAACCTATGCTAGCTACGCACGGGTAAAAAATATGTAAACTACACTTTAAATTACTTTTCACAGCATAGCCACTACATTATGTTTTACGTAAAGAAACAATCGTAAAGTGGCATATTGAAATAAAATCTATCATACATATTTAGTGAAAAACAAGATTTTTTTACAAAAAGGCTACATATGAAACTAAAAACATTACGATAATGGTACTTTGAAATGAATTATTTCTCACTAGATTATTGGTGGAAGTGCAAGAATCAATCCAAGAAGCGAAGGTATATGCGTAGAAAACAGATGGTGTAGCTATACGAAAGTATCAGGCTGCGAACTAGCAAGCACTTATAATCGAATTTGAGTTCATTAGCAATTTGCCAGCCGAACTCGAGATCAAGTTATTCATTTTTAATTTTTCGAGTTCAATAGTTTTTATCGAGTTAAGTTCAAGTGTTTTTATCGGGTTTAAGCCAAGCTCAAGTAATTTTTTCAAGCTTAGGGTAAGTTCAAAACTCAGTTAACTCTTCATTATGGAGTTCAAATTCGAGCTCACGGATTTTTGTTTTTTGATTTCAAGTTCGGCTAAAAGGAACGAGTTCACAGACCTTTTAAGTACCCAAGAGTACAAGATTAATTTCATAAATGTAACAAGGTGCGGGGTGAAAAACAAATAATCAATGCAATTGTTACAGGATATTCCCTAGCCGGTATAAGTTGTGAATCAAAATGTTTCTTGTGAAGACACTGGGTCGAAATCAGGCAATAACTGTGTCACTTTTCTTCTCATGTCTGCAATTCTCTGCGAACGAATTTGCTCTCTTTTAAGATTTTGTTTGTAGACTAAAAGAATTCTGAAACCTCGTTTTTTCAGCCGCTGGGTGTCGTGGTTGCAAGCCCTTTCTTCTTTTTCAAAATAAGCCAGCCGTTCATCAGTGACATATCTGTCCCATTTTCTCATATATGTTGAGAGCAATATGCGGTTGTAATGCATATCAGCCTTAGTTTCCAATATAGACATTGCTTCGCCGTATTTCAGCCAGTTGTTAAAGCATCTTCGCTTTAATAAACTGCGATAAAGTTGCTGAGCTAGAGCTTGATTTTTTTCCCTTTCATCTCTCAAAGTTTTGAACCAAGACGTGAGGACTTTACGGGATAAAGTGGTTTCGAAATAGAAGCGAGCAACTTCAATTTTACTTTGAAAGTCTTCTTTTAATTTAAGCCAGGGTGAAATGCCATATTTCCGCAGTAGTGAATGCTTGTAATGTTCATCCGCTTTTCTTCTAAGCAGCTGCATTTTGGCAATAAATGCTTTTCTCTCATTTTCCTTCTCAATTTCAAGCTGTTTGATTCGTCTTAATTCCTCCTGTTTTTTTCGTTTTTCTTCCTCTTCTTGTTTTCGTTGCTCTTCTTGCTCTTGACGTTGTTTCTCTATTCTTTCGTGTTCTGCTTGTCTCTTTCGCTCTTGTAATTCCTCACGTCGTTTTAAACGTTCTTCTGCCCGTTTTTCCATCGCTAAAAGAGACTTGGGTCGCTTTGGGGGTTGAAATACTCTAACTTTGGTTGACTCATGGGCAGAAACGTTGGTTTCAACTTCAGCACCATCATCAGAATGCGTTTTTTCTTTCAGTAATCGTTTTTGTTCCTCAATTATCTGTTTTTGTTGGGTTATCATTTCTCGCTGTTGAGCAATTAAAGTCTTGGATGCCTTAATTCGATCACCAACATTGGAACCTTGTGATATTTCAGATTTCATATAACGAATTTTTGTGACATCATCTGGCTTATTTGTGTGAGCAGACATGTTTTCAATTTGCTTTAACGTTAATTTTTGTACATCACTTCTTCGAACCTGCCATGCATGTTTAGGCGTGCTTTGCTTGACAGAATTTTTATGAGTGTTTTGAAAACCAGAGTCACTGCGATTTTGAGATACAGGAGATCGTACATCAAGCTCATTGAAACTTTCGTCTTCAATTGTCTGTAAAACGAGGTCATTTTTCTTTGACACAGCTTTGCTTTGAACCATGCCCAACAAAGCGTCCATCTTTTTCTTTGTGTTTTCCTGCTCTTTTAAGAGTTGTTTGGAATATTGCTCCATTTTCACAAACTTTTTCCAACCGTCGAAACATTTCTTCATTAATCGACGTCTGTGCTTCATATTTGCCACATGATCATAAATCTTCATTTGCTTTACGTTTTCCTCATATATTTGTGCATCCTTTAAAGCCGTCTGCTCAAAATAGTATTTTCTCCAAGCTGACCATGTTTTCAAAAGTATATGCCAATCTGCCAACGCTTTAGCTTTACCCATTGCAGCTCGCTTGGACAATACAATTTTTATCCAATGATTGAAATATTTTCTTGTGACTTTTTGTTGTTGAAAAAGCTCAAAATTTTTAATGTTTTCCGACTGCTGCCTTTGATTTACATTGCTTTCTGGTGTAGTTTCACTAGCAAGAACTTCGGATGCTTGTTTGGGAGCAAATGGTTGACCAGCATGGCTAACTGCTTGTGAGTTTGGTTTGGATGCAACTTCTTCTGCTGCAGATTGTGCTTTGTGTTTCTTTTTTAATTCTTGCATTTCTTTTCGAATTTTCATCATTTCACGTTGTATAGCTTCTTCTTCAATCTTTTCTCTTTGAGCTTTTTCTAAAGCTTCTTGCTTCACGATTTCTCGAGCAATTGTCTCACTTTGTTTTTTTTCCATGTTACTCTTTAATCGCATTTTCGCTTTCTCTTCTCGACGAGCTCTTGCTTCTTTGACTTTCTGCTGTCGAGCTTCCATAGCTAAGCGAGGGTCTTTTGGACCAATTGGCTTTTTTTTCTTTTCAGTTGTTTCATAGTTTGCAAGAGTGAAAGATTCTAATTTAGTGTGCATGTTATTCATCCACTGATTCACTGCTTTTTTCTCATCGTCTTGATAAAAATTAATCTCCGACAGAGAATGTAAGTTTTCCTGACTATTTTGAGGAGATAAAAATCTATGTAAAAACGCATCTGTGTCTTCATGCCACTTAGTATCACTTGAATCATCATCAACTTGAAGTTCATCGCGTAATTTTTCGTTCATCCAACTGTTAATGACATCGCGAGCTTCAGAACAAGCTTCATCGTAAAAACGATCGTACTTATTCATCTTTATAGATACAATCACCCTACAACATCACTGAAAAACATAAAGATTTTATTTGAAATGAACTAATTCGTTACCACCGTGTCACTTTCAAGACAAGTTTTTCTGTTAAACTGATGAAAAGTTTCCTTAAATATCAAATTAGAAATGACTTAAGTCAAATGCACCAAACAGCTTTCTGAAGTATACAAACAACAAAATTAGACTTATCCTCTCTAGTCTTCGAAGTGCAATGCTTGAAACTTCTCAATAGTTTAAGTAGAAAACATGCAGCCAGAATAACTGAAAAGGTTTTTTAAACACTTGACGTTTTAAGGCATTACTCATTTTGTTGTGAGCCATTCTACCTTTGACAATGCGATGAGAAGCATTTTGAAACATCAAGTAATATCTTAATACTTCAGACCTGCTTTTAAAAAGTAGCTTTGCCTTGTTTTCAATGCTTGCAGCATATTTCATTTGTTCACTGAGCTTATGCTTGCTTCGTTTTTGAATGTGGTACTTTTCTTCACTGTGCTTTTAGTCGTTCCTTGCTCTCACTTATGCGTTGCTTTCTGTTAAACCGCTTTGAGATCCTTGAGGTGATTCTGTGTTCCCAGATATAGAGCACCGAGTGGTATATCAATACTTAGTTATTATTATGGTATAATCAAAGGTGTAAAAAGCAGTGAGAAACAAGAGTCAAGTAAAAGTATTGTTACTGGCAATCAAATGCAGTGCAAGTAGAGTAGAAAGTACTGAACGATTGAACTATGCAAGTAAAAGTAGACAGGTTATAAAACTACTCAAGTACCCAAATAGAAATTTTTGATTCCAATAAAATGTTCCAATTCGCTGGAGCTACATCATAACACACTGTAAAATGTTAGCCTAAACCAACCATAACAGCCCGACAGTGATCTTCCAATGCTTAGTATTACCACCATGTAGGCCTATGGCTCAATCACAAATCGTGCCAAAATCTACCGGTACCTGGCTGAACACAATCTTGTCTTACTCTCTTATATAAGAAAAATAACTAACTGAAAGAAACTAACTTACACCTGCATGGGTGCAAATCCAGGGAGAATGAATCCCCCTAACAATCCGGCAGCATCTCCCCAAACATTTTCCATGAAAGTGAAAATTCCCCATACCAAGTATAATAAGCCTACCCAACTAAATTTCATTCCCCCTAATACCGGTATAGAAAAATGATGAATTTTGCTAAATCATCCCTCCTGATGTTCAACATAGATTCGCACCCCTGCACATTTGTAGCGCAAAAATCACTACTACAATTGCTAGTTTGCTCTTTTGACTCCAATTGTACCTGTCTGTATCGACAGTCGACACAAGCCACATATTCACATTCTCATTACGGTTAGTAGCCTGCATTTTGTTCAACCTTGCTAATCAAAAACAGATTAAAAAAGACAATCATGCTTACAACACTACTTTTAATACAAAAAGTAGGGAAGTAGCGTTACCCTCTGCTAATACTACTTAAGTGAAAGTCAAAAATAAAATTGCTTGAAAAGTACTCGTTACTGACAAATTCTACTTAAGTAGAACTACTTTCGTTACTTTACACCTTTGGGTATAATTAATCAAAAAAGCTTTCACGTAGTCTGACTGCATGCTTTCTGCTGATCAAATCTTTTTTATCAATTCATTTATTAATGGAATTACAGATATAGGTAAGTACAACCAGTGTTCCCTCTAGAGTGAGAAATTTGAGAAAACTGCGAAATTTTCAGGCAAATTTTACTAATTTTGAACCAGAAATTAATATTACAAAATGCAAAACTGAAAAACTTAAATATTTTAATGCAAGACTGTAGCTTGTATCTTGGAAAAGCAAATTTAATGCAAAAAATTTGTAAAACGGGTCCTCAAAGTAGTGAAATCTTTGGGCAAAATTTTCAATGAATTTATCATTTGGGCAAATTCGCACCAGTCAAAATCCTAGAGGGAACACTGAGTACAACAATCATGATTTAACAACAAAAATGCATTTGCATTCTATTACTAGAGGGGCAGTAATTTTGTAATTCACACACCACTAAACTACTGGTACATTCAGCACAGGTAAAAAATCATTAAATTATTGGTAGCTTACTTTTAAATTAGACAGATATTTTTGAACTTTAAAGCTAGGAGGAAAGGAGTAACATCTAGAATCAGCCCCAGGTTTGGTTAGGGTTAGGTTTGGTTAGGATTAGGTTCGGTTAGGTTTGTAACTGAATCAAACCCTAACTAAATTTAATCCTAACTGAACCTAATCCTAACTAAACCTGGGGGCTGATACTAGATGTTACCCGAGGAAAGTGAGGATCCAATCATTAATACAGATGGCTGCAATTGTGATGAAATAGGCCTACTGGAAGCATGACTATCGGGTATGTAAACGGCTGATAATTTCGCATATAGCTTGATTACCTGCTTTTTTTTACTGTGCTGCGTGCCCCTCTGGCAGATATGCTGGTGCTGGAGTCTTTTTCCAGCATTTATCTTAAGGGATTGATAAATACCATTTATTATTATTATTATTATACTGGTAGGAAACATTCGAGTTAGGTCTAGTACCGGTACAGAGTACCAAATCACTGTATCAGCCCGCAGGCTTGGTTAGGGTTTGGTTTAGGTTAAGTTTATTTAAAGTTAAGTTTGGGCTAGATTTGGCTAGGGTCAGGATATATTTTAAGTTAAAGTCATAGGCTAGGTTAAGGTTGGCAGACAGAAAAAGCGTGGGGGCTGATATTAGGCTAGACATGACCCGAAACATTTAAAGCTATACAACACCTCCAGTTTTTTGATTCATCAATAGAGTAAACTTAAGCTTGTTTACATATAACTTTACAAGAATTTTACAAAAGGCCTATCAGTGTTATTGATTAATGCATGCCGTTATCAGGTTATATACTGTACCATACCAGTACAACTTTCAATTAGCACCAGACATCACGGCTAATACACTGATACAATACCATAATCAGTACAGATGTCATTTATTATATCTAGTGGACTAACAGACTAGGCCTTCAACCTAAACTTGTTGAAAGTTTAAAACCACATCAACGGTAAAGTTTATCTTATTCTGTATTAGTCGATTTAAAATTTTCAAACTGTTTCAGTGTTGCTTAGTTGCTCAGTCTTGACTACAAATTTAATTTTCCGATATTTCCTAAAGCATTGCCGTGTTCCAATACCTCCTATTTTACAAGCAAGTTTATAATACAATTATTTAATTGAGCAAAGACTCTCTAAGATTTTTTGCAAGTTTATTGAGGCAGTAATCTGGCAAGTAATTTCGTACAAATTGCATTAATTCTAGGAAGTGGCTAAAGTTACGTGACCGTAACATTTGCCTCTTTAGTTTATTTTATTACTTCGTCACGCTCTCGCACAATCAGGGAAGCGTGAAGGGATAATAAAATAAACCAAAGAGACAAATGTTACGGTCACGTAACCTTAGCCTCTGCCTTAATTCTAACCGCATCATGTTACCAGGCATTCAGATTTGCAAACAACGGACTTTGCTCGGATTCAATCAATTTATAACTCCATTCCATAAACAAATATGTTGCAATGGACTAATAACATCTTGTTTCTATAGTTTTAAACTTTCTTGGTGGTTTTTCTGCAACAACATTGATCTATTTCAAAATTGTGTAAAATAACTATGATTTAATGCTAATACTAGCAAGTACTTGTTTGCAGGTCCTACTAAACACCGCAAAGGATGAGAAATGGACTTTAAATTGATGTACTGAGCACCGCAAAGAACGATAAAGGACTTGATAAGCTTAATCAAAACCCTAATCTAACCCTAACCTACCTCTAATCCTAACCCTAACCTAACCCCAGGGTTGGGAATCGATACCCAAAAAAGTAAAGAAATAATCGTTATTCGATAGTTCATCAAAAAGTAAAGAAATAATCAATTTCGATAGTAGTTTAAAAAAGTAAAGGATAAAGAATACTGTAATCGATATTCGATATTGCACTAACCATTTAATGGTGTAGGCCAGGCATTTTTTGTGATGTCCTCACCAGGGATATCTAGACATTCATGCGGTAACCATGCGGTCTTCACATTCATACAGTAATTAACTTACAGACAAACGACGGACATACAGGGCCACAACCAGGGGGGGGGGGGCGGTGAGGCAGAGCCCTCCTGAAAAAAATTTCGCCCCCCCACAAAAAATTGGTTACTATAATACATGATACTGGTATTGATGAGTTGCAGCTGACGTCATCATTTTCCCGCCAAAAGCATTGGACGGCAAAAAGAGCTTCATTCTTTTATAGTGTACATGCGCTTAATATGAAAAGATGTGGGGTGAGTGGAGGAAGGGATGGAAGAGTGTAGGGGTGAGTGTGGAGAAGTGTGGGGGAGGTGTGGGAAAGTGTGTTGGGGTGTGGGGGGAGGTGGGGTGTGTGGAAAAATGTGGGGGAGGTGGAGTGTGTGGAAAAATTTGGGGAGGTGAGGGGAAGTAGCCTAAAAAGAGGTATGGGGGAGGTGAGGAGAGGTGGGGGTGTGAAAAAATGTGGGGGAGGTGTGAGAAATTGTGTTGCAGGTGTGAGGAAGGTGTAAAGGGGTGGGAAAATATGGGGGAGGTGTGGGAAAGTGTTTTGGGTGTGGCAGAAAGTGAAAAGAGGTGTGTGGGAGAAAGTGAAAAAAGGTGTGGGAAAGTGTATTGGGGTGGAGGGGAAGTAGCCTAAAAAGTGGTGTGGGGGAGGTGAGGAGAGATGGGGGGTTTGAAAAAATGTGGGGGAGGTGTGAGAAAGTGTGTTGCAGATGTGGGGGAAAGTGAGGAAAAGTGGAGGGGTGGGAAAATATGGGGGAGGTGTGGGAAAGTGTTTTGGGTGTGGGAGAAAGTGAAAAGAAGTGTGGGAAAGTGTGTTGGGGTGTGGGGAAGTAATGGGGGAGAGGTGTAGGGAAGTGTGATAGGGTGTGGGGAAGTGTTAGAGGAGGTGTGGGGTGTGTAGGGAAGTGTGTTGAGGTGTGGGAAAAGTGTTGGGGGAGGTGTGGGATGTGTGAGGAAGTGTGTTAAGGTGTGGGGAAAGTTGTGGGAAAGTGTGTTGGGGGAGGTGTGGGAAAGTGTGTTAGGATGTGGGGAAGTGTGTTGGGGTGTGGGAGTGGTGAAAAAAGATGTGGGGAAGTGTGGGGGAAACCCCAACACCTCTCACAAAACTTTTCCACAGCCTTCACACCTCCCTTAACACTTCTACACAGCCCCTACACCTCCCCAACACTTCCCGACATCTCCCCCCACATCCCAACACGCTTTCCCACACCCCCCAAACCTCCCCCGACACTTTCCTACACCTCCCCCCACACCCCAACACACTTCCCCACACCCCCTACACTTCTCCCCACATCTCCCCTTACCTTACCCACACTTCAACACCCTTTTCCATACCTCCCCCAAAACTTTCTCACACCCCACACCTCCCCCAACACTTTCTCACACCTCCCCCACATTTTAATTTCCACACCCCGTCACCTCTCCCACACACTTTCCTACACCTCAACACACTTCCCCACATCCCCTACACTTCTCCCCACATCTCCCCTTACTTTCTCCACACCCCAACACACTTTCCCACACCTCCCCCAACATTTCCCCACACCTCCCCAACACTTTTCCACACCTCCCCCCACACCCCAATACACTTCCCCACATTTCCCCCAACACTTCCCTACACCTCCCTCCACACCCCAACACACTTCCCCACACCCTCAACACACTTTCCTATACCCCAACACACTTCCCCACACCCCCTACATTTCTCCCCACATTTCCCCCTTACTTTCCCCACACCGCAACACACTTTCCCACATTTCCCCCCAAAATTTTCATACCCCCCCATTTCCCCCACACCCCAGCACACTTTCCCACACCTCCCCCAACACTTCCCTACACCTCCATCCACACCCCAACACATTTCCCCACACCCCCAACACACTTCGCCACATCTCCCCAACACTTCTCTACACCTCCCCCCACACCCCCAACACACTTCCCACACCCCTACACTTCTCCCCACATCTCCCCTTACCTTACCCACACTTCAACACCCTTTTCCATACCTCCCCCAAAACTTTCTCACACCCCACACCTCCCCCCACACCCCAATACACTTCCCCACATTTCCCCCAACACTTCCCTACACCTCCCTCCACACCCCAACACACTTCCCCACACCCTCAACACACTTTCCTATACCCCAACACACTTCCCCACACCCCCTACATTTCTCCCCACATTTCCCCCTTACTTTCCCCACACCGCAACACACTTTCCCACATTTCCCCCCAAAATTTTCATACCCCCCCATTTCCCCCACACCCCAGCACACTTTCCCACACCTCCCCCAACACTTCCCTACACCTCCATCCACACCCCAACACATTTCCCCACACCCCCAACACACTTCGCCACATCTCCCCAACACTTCTCTACACCTCCCCCCACACCCCCAACACACTTCCCACACCCCTACACTTCTCCCCACATCTCCCCTTACCTTACCCACACTTCAACACCCTTTTCCATACCTCCCCCAAAACTTTCTCACACCCCACACCTCCCCCAACACTTTCTCACACCTCCCCCACATTTTAATTTCCACACCCCGTCACCTCTCCCACACACTTTCCTACACCTCAACACACTTCCCCACATCCCCTACACTTCTCCCCACATCTCCCCTTACTTTCTCCACACCCCAACACACTTTCCCACACCTCCCCCAACATTTCCCCACACCTCCCCAACACTTTTCCACACCTCCCCCCACACCCCAATACACTTCCCCACATTTCCCCCAACACTTCCCTACACCTCCCTCCACACCCCAACACACTTCCCCACACCCTCAACACACTTTCCTATACCCCAACACACTTCCCCACACCCCCTACATTTCTCCCCACATTTCCCCCTTACTTTCCCCACACCGCAACACACTTTCCCACATTTCCCCCCAAAATTTTCATACCCCCCCATTTCCCCCACACCCCAGCACACTTTCCCACACCTCCCCCAACACTTCCCTACACCTCCATCCACACCCCAACACATTTCCCCACACCCCCAACACACTTCGCCACATCTCCCCAACACTTCTCTACACCTCCCCCCACACCCCCAACACACTTCCCACACCCCTACACTTCTCCCCACATCTCCCCCTTACCTCCTCCACACCCCAACACACTTTCCCACACCTCCCTTATATTTTCCCCACACCTTCCCCAACACTTTACCACACCTCCCCCCACACCCCAACACTTCCTTACATCTCTCCCCACACCTCAACACACTTCCCCAAACCTCCCCCAACACTTCCCTACATCTCCCCCCACACTCCAACACACTTCCCCACATCTCCCTTTACCCACACCTCAACACACTTTTCCACACCTACTCCACATTTTTCCACACGTCCCATCCCCCCACACACTTCCCTACATCTTCCCCACACTTTTCCGCACCCATCTCCCACACTCTCCCATCCCTTCCTCCATACACCCCACACCTTTTTAAATTAAGCGCATGCAGCGTACACTATGAAAGGTGACAGAAAAGACCTTTTTGCCGTCCAATGCTTTTGGCGGGAAAATTCCGTGACGTCAATGCAACTCATCAATAGGTAATTTGGCCCCCCTAAAATATTTTTCGCCCCCCTAAGCATTTGCTTCTAGATGCGGACTTGCGGACATAGTAGGCTACATGCGAAGCAACTTTGCTATTAAAAATCTTTTTTTTGCACAAAAAATAAATTATCAGCAAAAACAAGATAATGGCATACCGACGATTATTGTAAATTTACTAAAGTGAGATAAAGTAACGTTGACAAAATGAATCGAAAATGGGATATGAAACTGCGCCGAAAAAAAAGTAAAGACAAGGCCATATTCGATACTCATTCGAAAAAGTAAAGGCTCCAGTACATTCGATGAACAAAAAGTAAAGAATATCGCGATCGAATATCGATTACAATCGATTTTTCCCAACCCTGCCTAACCTTAACACCAGGGGCGGATTAAACAGTTTTTTTCGGGGGGAGGGCCCAGAAAATTAAATATGTTTAGGCCTTTTTAGGGAGCTGAAGGAAAAAGTTTATGATTAAAGTACGTTATCTAGCAGTGGCGTACGCAGGATTTTTCAATGGAGGAAATTTCAGTAACGTCACATTGTGATGACGCAACGATCCAACAATTACGGTAGTTCAGAGGTATCAAAGTGCATCGGATCGTAATGTTTCTAATCTAAATTATTACGCAATTGCAGTTGACCATGATTAAGTTGTATAATGCCATAACTAAGAAAAAAACCAAGATATATTTCATTCACACTTTTGCTTGATGCTTTGCGCTTCATTTAAGGGGAGAAAAGGCAGGAATGAGAAAAGGTTTCACAGAAACTCAAGCTGTTAAGCCGTGGTTAAAAATTTACGGAAAAAATTTTAGCTTACCTCATTTTTGGGCCATAGGAAGATTAACCTACTAAAGTAGGCCAGCTTTCGCAACGTCACAAACAGGGTGTAGTCAAGGGAGTAAAACAGTTAATTGCTTCCCTCCAAAAATTTTTTTCAAGAGCCAACATTGATGTAAACAACGCATAGCCTATAAACCTTGATGTAAATATTTAATATGCACTCATTTTGAAGGGGGAAGTTTCTCCCATAACTATCTTGAAAAGTGAAGATAGTGAAGCATGCCCTCTCTGCCGCAATATTTTAAAGCTAAAATGAATTGCGCGAGAGAAGAATCCCTGATCATGCGATCATGGTCAAAAACAGCGTCGTTATTGTCTAAGCATTTTTTACCCATATCAAAGCGTCGATATCATCACATACTTTTAAACACATAATCGGGATGTCTGAAAAGCGGAGCACTCCAGCTTGACCCTCCCCTCATTCCACCCCTGGGCCTCTTCGAATTTTTTGTTGGTCTGGTCTTTCTTGGAAGTATTTTTATTTTATTTTTAGCACTTACGGCAGGGTTGATTTAGTTTTTTATATTTTAATAATTTTTCAACAAACCGGCCGGTAATAGCGTAGTGTTGCAGATGTCGCTATCGATGCGGAAGATATGGCGTTCAATTCCCAGGCCGGTCGAATCGGATGCACTATAGCCAACGGCTCGCCACCGCTGCAACGTTTCTTCGTAGCTGCGTTGCCCAGGCGCTATAAGTCGCAGGGTCGGGCCCCTCCACTCGTTACCACGCTTTTGTACTACAGCGAATAAAATGAAACGAGTATAATGAAGATTTGATTCAATTTTATAAAAAAACCTCTCTTTTTGAAACGATCCGCCTTTTTTCCTACGAAGATTGCCGAAATTGCTATCAATTATCATGTTTTTGTGTGCTATCCAACTTCCTTATATAATCTTGAAAAACTTTTATTATGATGCAATAATTCCGGTAGTCAAACTTTTCTGGTGCGTTGCGCTTGACGTTGACGATTGCAGAAAAAATAAATCCTTTCTTTTTTGAGACGAACCGGCTTTTCTTCGTGCGGAGCTTGCCGAAATTGCTGTCATGTTTTTTTTTCTGTGCTGCCCAACTTCTTAATTAAGTTTCGAGAAACTTTTATTATGAAGCGATGCAACAATACCTGTATTCCAACTTTTCCGATGTGTTTTGCTTGAACTGTTATTTTGTCATTGATGCTGCTGTAAAGCAATTAGTAAGCAGGAGTTTCCTTAAATACGGTGTATCTGCACTGCAGTAACTATGGCTGCACACAAAATTAAAACAAATCTTCACTGTACTCGTTTCATTAAACTCGCTGTAGTGCTGCAGCGTAGTAACGATTGGCGGGGCCCGACCCCGCGGCTTAACGTCTGGACAACGCAGATTTAAAGAAACGTCGCAGCGGTGGCGAGCCGTTGGCTACTCTGTGTCCGATTTGACCGGCCTGGAAATTGAACCTCAAACCTTCCGCATCGATAGCGACATCAAAAAATTATTAAAATATAAAAATCCAAATTGACACTGCCCTAGATGCTAAAATTAAAATAAAGATACTGCCAAGGAAGACGAGACCAACGAAAGATTGAAAAAGCCCATGCAGGGGCGGAACGGGAAGGGGGGGGGGGGCGGCAAAATTGTTTTTACGCACCGTAACTGTCTCAGGAGCTGGAGTTCTCCGTTTACCAGACACCCTGATTATGTGCTTGAGAGTATCTGATGATATCGACGCAGTGATTTGGGTGAAAAATACTGAGATAATATCGACGCTGTTTTTGATTTTAATCGCATGATCAGGGATTCCTCTAGCGCGTAATTTATTGTAGTTTAAAAATGTTTCGGTAGGGAGGGCAGTTTGTTCTCATGCTTCACTGTCTTCACTTATCCAGACAGGGGATACTGGATACGGCCTCTTTTATAATAAGTGCATATTTAACGTTTGTATCAAGGTTTATATGCGTTGTTTATATCAATGTTGGTTCTTGAAAAAGGATTTTTTTGGAGGGAAGCAATAACGTGTTTTTCTCTCCCGGCTACACCCTGTTTGTGACGTAGCGAAAGCTAGCCTACTTTAGTCAGTTAACCTTCATATGACCCAAAAATGAGGTCAACTAAAATTTTTTCAGTAAATTTTTAACCACCGATAAACAGCTTTAGTTTCTGTGAAACCTTTTCGCTCCTTAAACGAAGCGTAAAGAATCAAGCAAATGTGTGAATGAAATGTCTGGATTGTTTCCTTCGTTATGGCATTATATAGCTTAATCATGGTAGCTGCAATCGCGCAATAATTTAGACTAGAAACATTACAATCCGATGCATTTTAATACCTCTGAACTACAATAACTTAATTGTGATATTTTTGCGTCATCACGATGTGACGTCACTGAACCCCCCCATTGAAAAATCCTGCGTACGCCACTGTTGTTGATCGCATCGAAAGGAAAGTCTCTCGAGATTAAACTACAAAGTTGAGCAAAACAGAAAAACATGATAGCAATTGCGGCAAGCTCCGCACGAAGAAAAGTCGGTTCGTTTTAAAAATAAAAGGTTTCTTTTTTCTGCAATCGCCAAGGGGGTGGTGGGTGTTGACTGTTTGTGTTGGCTGTTGACAGCAAGTGTAGTCCATGTCAACAGTTCAATTTCATTAGTTTGTTTTTATATCTTGGACTAATTTTTGCCCGAGGAAGGGAGTTACTGCCCTCTTTCGGTTAACGCATGCTAGTTAAAGAAAGTAAGGTAGGATCCCAATTGGCAGAAATAGGGCTTGTCGGCTCTAAACACTCGGCTTATAGTATTGTATTACAAGAACGCTACTGAGCTGAACTACAGTTCCTAGATTTCCAAAGCACAATGGCATATCAGTAGGCTACTTCAATACCTACACAGAACCGGCCCCAGAGCAGTCGACTGGGGGGGGGGGGGGGGCAAGCGTTTATTAGGGGGGGCCAAAGTTTGAAATTAAGCACAACAGCCACTGTCTGCAAAAGAGTAAGCTTGTTAATTGAGGGGGCCAAGCATGTCGATTGGGAGGCCAGGCCCCCCCCTTGGCGCCAGCCTTGGCCTTACAACTAAAATAAGCGAACTCTTCATCTGTATTATGCCTTTCCGCAATACTGATTCACCGAATAGGCAGTCCAAGCAACCTTTTCATCATGAATTTATTTCTGACTTTCATATGGATTGTGATGTAGGCCTAACAAGTAACAATAGCAGCCTAGCCGTTTATAAGAAAGGACTTTGATCACAGAAAACGCTGTTACTCAAACGACCTTCCTGAATCTTAATTTAAAGCATTCCAGATTTTGATACTAATTATGACATTTGCTAACAAGTAAAAATTTATAAAAATTTTGGAAATTTCGGGGGGGGGAGGGGCTCGGGCTCCCTGGCCCCTCCCATAAATCCACGCATGCCTAACACTAACCTAATCCTAATTTAAAATCCTTTGTCGTTCTTTGTTATGGCGTGGTTCCAAGTCATTTGTCGTTCTTTGCGGTGTGTAGTAGATCACTTTGAAGTCCTTTGTCGTTCTTTTGCGGTGTTTAGTAAGTCCTTTGTCGTCCTTTACGGTGTTTCAGTCCTTTGCGGTGTTTAGCAGGACCGCCTGTTTGCAATTGCAACGGAATCGCAAACTAAAAATTTCAAACCAGTGTTGCCAACCTTGCGTTTTTCATGCGACTTTGGGCTTGTTTTTTTTCATTTTGCGGGTGTTTTTTATAAGTTGCGGGTTGCGTTTTTTGGGCTTGTTTTTTGCTAAAACCTTGCGTATAATTAGGAAAACCTTGCGTATAAGTTTTAGAAATGTCATACAAAATATTGTTTGCTTTATTCAATTTTGTTCTATTTGACCTGCTTTTTTTGTATATTTTTGAGACTGTTTTTTCGTGTAATGCTCACTGCTCACGCTATACTCATCTGTTTTACAATGTTAGAATTCCTTTAATATGATTTTGGAATTATTACAAATATTGGACTGATGTTATTTTAGAATGTTATTATCTAAGTGATTACAGCTAAATTATTTCTGTCAATACTAGCAAGTAAAAAGTTGTTTGTTTTTTCAGCATTTGTAAAAGTAACAAAGTTAAATTATTTAAAGTTATTAGTTGAAAGAGAAAAAACTAATCTAAATTGAAATCAGAAGTAAGTGAGCAACAAGAAAGTAGCAGAAAAGCACTGACTGAAACCAATTCAGAAGTTTGTTAGCCAACGTGATTCAGCTGTTCAGGTTAGCTGTTTATAGTTTGACGTGATTCATGTAAATACAATTGTAGTACTGACCAAATTCCGCTATATTCAGAAGTAGTTGCTTGTTTTGGGCTTGTTTTCATTTCATTTTCTGCTTGTTTTTGACTTGGCAACACCGTTTCAAACCCAGAAAAGTGATCTTTGTTTTGTAGAAATTCAAAAACAAATCTAGTCTACTTCTGGAAGTCAAGGTATGGATAAATTAGACTGCGCGTTGGTTGAGGTAGAGCCAGGCTACAGGGTGAGAATCTGTATTATACTGGAAGCTAAGATAGCTATAATACCGGTACCTATTAATTCAGTTCAGTTTATTTACTATCTGCTAATAGCTATTAGCCTAACACAGTAGCTGCGGTCTAGGGCAGTAGGGTTTGAAAGTTGAAATAAATTTGGCTCTTGGCAAAATATGCCTGCCAACTGGCCCACAGAATAGTCTATACACCTGTTCTGTGTATCTGTATACTGATATGAAAAAGTTTAGAATGCTCTAGTGATACAGTGACAGGGGGGTAATGTTTCATTTGTCTGATAACATTGTTACTGGTTACGGTATGTTATGGCGTCTCAAATGCAGATAGCAACTATATATCTTTTGCATCTATACTAATAGCCGACCCTACACTTTCCCGGGTCTCATCTAGAATAAGCCATCCGCATCTAGAACAAAGATCAACCCGTCCATGTAAAGTGACTGAAGACGCAGACGGCTTACTTTACATGAGACCCCATTTTCCTCATGACAAAGGAGACGGAAAAAGACTAGGCCAGTATCGTCAGTGTACCGGGTACTGCACAAAACTGCAAAATACTGTGCAGTACTGGTATTATAGCAAGTGATCTAGGCTTAGTCTAGCTTAGGGTCAGGATAGGTAAATTTTCCATTTATCAATAAAAGTTTTTTTGATATTAGAGTAAACTGCTAGAGGACTACCAAGTATCGTGCCAATACACTGCACAGAATACCGGTACCGATACCACTGTGCCAACATTGGGGTAATCAACAAAAATTCAGTTTGCTGCTTAGTGATCTAATACAGAATAGCCTAGACTGGCTTTGAACCAGCAACATGACATAACTGTGGTCTATCACTACAGCACTATCAAATTATGTTCTGCTTGCTTATGGCATTATAATAATAGTAATAATGAGTTATTTATATACCCCCTTAGAATTGCCGACTGAAATTGTCGGCATATCTGACCAAGGGGTGGCAAGTTTAAACAAAGTTGTAAATCAAACAACAGCGATAAATATGAAATGACTATTTAAAACACTGTAGGACATTATGATATGTCATTATTACCTTAGAAAGCAATATCAAAATAATAACACTTCAATTGTTTTTTGAAGAGAATTACTTTATCAATTTCTCGCAAGAAGCAAGAGAGTGAGTTGCAAACTTGACATGAAGCATAAGAAAACGTAGCTTCAGACTTTTTATAATTGAGATCACTTGGTTGTTTAAGAAGAAACTGATCATCTGTCACTCGCAAGTTATATGAACATGACACAGTGTGTGGTACAGTCAGGTCCTGAAGGTACTGTGGAGATGTACCCCGGCAACATTTGAAAGTTAACAATGCAATTTTACACAAGATACGAAATTTTACGCGCAATATATGAAAAGATTTTAGGTAGGGAAGCATGTGCTTACGCATATCATAGCATTTGAATCCAAATATAAATCTAACAGGAGCATACAAAACCTTTGTTAACTTATGCAATAAATATGCAGAAGTGTCTATTTCACCGAAAATTCCGGTTACTGAAGTTTGAAAAATCGTAGTTGCGTAACCGTTTTCGGTTCCTGTAGTGTGACTCTCACAGTAGGGGAACCATTAGGGGATGTTTCCGGTTTCGCAAACCACGATTTTCGAACTTCGGTAACCTGAATTTCCGGTAAAATAGACGCTTCCTAAATATGCAGGCAGGTTATAAAACAATGCATTGCAGTAGTCTATATGTGACAATATCAACGAATGAACTAGTTGAATTTTCAAATTGTGAGATAATTTAGATTCAATTCTACCAATGTTACGTAGATTAAGATAACATACACTCACAACCTTGTTAATGTGTTTATCAAAGTTCAGTCCATCATCTAATAAAACACCTAAGCTTTTAACACAATTTTCATGCTTGACATGGCATCCAACATCAAAATTAACACCTATGAGCAACTTATATACATTTGTCAATACGAGTTGAAGTAAATTCAATAACATTGGTTTTGTTCTCATTATACCTTTTAGACTAGTTATTATTTCTGGATTTGTTCATGTATTGGTAGAGAATGATTATGATTTGACAATTTGCAATTATTCATTGACCAATCTGCTAGACTAATTATCCATCATTAACCTTCAGAAGCACAGTCCAAAGACGTGGATCTAACTGCCTAAAGTTTTCCTGGGACAGTACAATATATCCAATAATTTGCTAAATCACATTTTAGGCAGTTAAGATTCTGCAACAGTCTATTGATTGTGAAACTTTGCTGCACAATCAGGACAAGATAAAGCATTGGATTGGTGAAAAATCGTGTTACTTCTAGCAAGCTCAGACAGTGGTAAGTTGCTTATTAACTGCTAATGTGTATATCTACCATATATATAGGCATTTTGGTATTTATTTTTTTATTTATCAATATTTAATGCAATGCCGTATTTTTATATACCGGTATCAGTTTATAGCATGTATATGTTTATATATCAGAAGGATCTCAGTAGTCGGTACTGTAATATTCCCAGATGATCGCGTAGATTGATCCATCTATAGTTTTATTTATGTGCACAGCGTTTTGAACTAGAAGTCATTCCAGTGTCGTACTTTAGTGCTGAGTCTGTAATTGTGTAAGTCTAATATTGGGTACGGCAGTACGGTGCTGCTTACTACTATTCGTTACCCTGTGCATTACTATTGGTAGCTGGGTATGATAAAATATGCTTTTATGTGTATGGTGCCATAAACTGGATAGTACTGGTAGATAAATTACATGTTTGCATTGATGGTTACATGTTTGCATTAATGCCTGTGCAACAGTGTGAAATGTGTTCTAAAAACTAACTTATGTCGATAGATCAAGCCAGTAGTACTAGTTCAAACTTAAAGCTTAACGAGTATATACATATTGGTATGCTACTTAGTGTTAGCCTTTGGACTATTGTATAGATATTAGGTCTACGAAATAATCTTGAAAAATTGGTACTATTACGTACCATTATTACTATGCAATGTATCATCAGCAAATAATAAGTTGTGGTATTTTCTGCAATGGCTTATGTGAACCAAGATTTTAGTTTGAAGTCTTGAAAAAGGTGTTGCCTTAGCAGCTTAGGTTTTCAGTAATGTGTTCATCATTTTGTGGTCAATTGCTTCGTCCATATGTCCAATTTTTGTGAGATTTGGTCTCGCACAGTGTTCCCTTTAGAGGGAGAAATTTGAGAAAAATGCGAAATTTTTGGGCAAATTTTACTGATTTTAAACCAAAAATTAATATCATGAAATGCAAAATTGAAAAACTTAAACAAAAGACTTGAATATTTTAATACAAGACTGTAGCTTGCATCTTAAAAAAGCAAATTTAATGCAAAAATTTGTAAAAGGGGTTCTCAAAGTAGTGAAATCTTAGGGCAAAATTTTCAATGAATTTATCATTTGGGCAAATTCGCACTAGTCAGAATCCTAGAGGGAACACTGGTCTCGCAGGTGTTTGTTCTAGTTTCTGCATCATGATCAGTTTTTTGATGTCATAAACACTTTTTTAATTATGACAATACAAAATCGATTACGATGCAAAAACTAAGACCAAAGCCCATGAAACCTGGACAATGGACATGTAATCATGCTTTGTTGATGTATTTTCAGATTTTTTGAAAGAAATGGGTGGTGCTGTTATGTCTCGGATTATAATGTAAGTATAGTAATGATTTTGGTTCATTGTGCTTTGGGTTTGTACTTTTAATTAACTTTTCGTTATTCTTTGAGGGCATTAGAATCTGCTGTTAGGAGTTTGCATTTAACAATTGTTTTTATCTAGTGTGGGAGCTGGGCTCCTGTATCCTGCATACTGTTCTTACAAGACGGTGAAGTCACAAAATATCAGGAATTATGTAAGTTTTACCATATTTAACAATGCTTGATTTTGCATTAACAATGCTTGATTTTACCATATATAACATGTAGGTGTTTTATTTTGTTGTTGCGTTAAGTGGTTTATTTAGTCTGTGATGTGAGTTTTGTTGGAGTTGAATTGATACTGATTCATTTGTCGGTGTATTTATGAGCAACCTAATTTCTTACATGTAGTTCCAGTGCTTGTGAATGAAATCACAAGACAGTGATTGAAAATATGATTGTCAAAGAGTTATGACTCCATATCCAATTATTCACAGTAATTGCATCATAATATCATGCAAACATCAATGATTTTGAAAAGCTTGTTACAAGCTAGGTAGAACTGATGATTAATGCGCCAGGTGGATGCCAAACTTGGGTGTTATGTTAACTGGTTTTGGGATCTTTAAGATGTCTGTAAATTTGCAAGACCTTAACCTTCCGTTTTTCAATATCCACACGTTTTTTAGTCGGCTCTTGCAAGGTTTTTGTTGTTTTAGGTTCGTTGGATTATGTATTGGGTCGTTTTTGCTTTATTTTCTGCTCTTGAGACGTTTACCGACGTATTTTTACCATGGTAAGTCGGTATATATATTTTCTATGCATCATAATTGTAATTCTCACTTTTTTGATCATGCTAATTCTTTTTGCTTTTAAAAAGCTAATAGGCCTAATATCTTGCGTGAAAATTGACGTTTTTCTTTGTGAACCTAATTTAACTCGCACAGTTATGGTCATGTTAAGTCAGGTGGTTGATTATTTTATGTCGTTTTCTCTAGAAATTTTGTTTCAGTTGTTTGTCTCTGATGCTGCTAATGGAATTAGTGCGTTAGACTTGATTTGATTTAAATTTACGATATGTATAACTTAATTACAAAGTCTAATTGCAAAATTTACAGCTGTCATACTTTTAACTTAGACTTGCATGCTAAAAAAATTCAGGTTTTTTGTGCATACACCAAAAAAGTGTGAAAAGCTTTGCTGTATTACTGCATTTAGAGTTTGTAGACCAGTCTATTATTTCAAAGTTGTTTAAAAAATTCAACAGTGTTTGAGAGACTGAGAAGTGAGCTTTTGCTCTTCGAGTCAGCAGCCGCTTGGTATATGTATGTCACATGCGATCCGCTCCAGCCAAGAATCGAACCCGTCAAGTAGGTCTGAAACCTGCGTGCTGTGCTGCTAAGTCCTGTCGCCGATGACTGCTTTATGTGTGTATATTTTTACAGGGTTCCTTTTTACTATGAAGCAAAGATAATATTTGTATGTTGGCTTGTCCTGCCGTACAGTAAAGGATCAACCGTTTTATATAAAAAGTTTATTCATCCAAATTTATCAAAGCGTGAACAAGTACGTTTAAGATATGAATCAAAACTTTAAGTGTAAGCAAATGAATACCCCAGGCTATATATGTGACTCACAATCTAAGCTGCTAAGTTTAATTGCTTTAAACTCATATTGACGTATAATTGTCGTCACTCACGCTATTATCCTTTGTGCACGGCAAACCACTTTTTCTATGATAATTATGGCTATGTTTAAACTATTTTTTAATAGTCAGTGCTTGAAAATTAAGGTAAAATTATGCTTGAGAATAATTCGAAGCAAGTATTAAAATTTCTGTATTCTTATCGCATTTTGCTCCCTTGTTTTTTTATCGGTCAATTTGGCGATGTTGATTATGATGTTAAAGCACGCCACAGCTTGCGGGTAGTTTGATGTCAAATTTAGCCATCGTTTTTTACTGCTTGGTTTTGAAGTTGTTGATGCACCATTATTCGTTTGTGTATATAACTAGCATTAGAAATATCAAGACCTAGTCCCAGCGGTGTAGTTTGACGCAGTATTGCTGGAATTTTGCCAAGGTTGTGTTGCCGCTCAAAAGATGTTTTGGCGAGACTCCCTTTTTAACGTTTTTTATCTTTATGTAAATAAACTGGTAAAAACGTACTCTTGACTCGAATTGGGGAAAGTCAAAGTATGGCTATTTGCTAACGTGGTTGGATACCTAGAGTAAAAGATGAAGTTTTGCTTAACTTGTTATGGATTTGACAGAGGCCTATATTAATTGTCATTTGTTAGTGTCCAATTGTCGTCATTTCCTTTACGTATATGAAGCGATGCCTTTATGAAACGGAAACATATTGTTTTTTGGAAGCACGCTTTTCTGGTTGTAACAGTTTCCTTTTTTTAGGAAATCGATTTGTTTTTGGAAAATGCAAAAGAACGAGGTTATCAAACCGTGGTTAATGTTGGATCAAAAGGAATTAATCTTGCTGCAAATGCAGTGGTCACTGCTGCAGTTAAAGGCCAAGCTGTTGTCAGTGACAGGTTAAAAAGTTACAGTGTGATGGACTTGAGTTCAATTCCTGAAAACGCGGATATACACAGACAAGCACCTTGTAAGTACGCTGCAAAAAGTAATCATGTCTTAGTAGCTCGAGAAAGCAATATCATTGCTTCATAAGACAAGTCCCGACTCGGCTCAAAAGACATCGCTGTTTTAATGCTTGTTAAATTTGAAAAGCAAAAGAACGGAGTATTCCAACTCTTATTAGAACCGAACTAAAAACTACCGATTGTGCCCCAAAACAGCTCAGATGGCCGAGCGGTAAGAGCGTCCGCCTCTGAACTCTGCTTTGATTCTGAGTCGGATCAAGCCATTGACTTATAAATTGGTAATCACAGCTTCCCTGCTTGATGCTCAACATTAAAGGGACTGTGAAGAACAAGCCAGTAAGTTTGCTGTTGTGCCTTTGAAAAAGACACTTAAGGGAATTCCACCATTTTAGAGTGGTAGACAGGTGGCCAGCAACTCCTTAGTGAACTCGCTATTGCAGTGCGATTGCTTTCTCGTGATGGGAGGATAAATAAGCAACTAAATACAATCGGGATAAAAACGTTGGCTACGTATTAAGGTCAATGCAACATGATCAGATATTATTTTTCTTTGTATGTATATACCGGTAAGTAATAATTTTGACATCCTCTAGCATGGGTTGGTTGTTAAAGACTTAAAGTGCAGCTTAGAATAAATAATTCAACTGCTGAGATTGCGTTGTACAGCGTCTTGATTATTAAAATTGTGGATCGATAATTCACTGCATGTCATTACTATATGTAATGCCATAAATCGCATTTTGCATCAAAAGCTCTTGCTTGCTTTAACACTAATGCCGGTAAGGTGGTTACTCAATCTCTTGAAAAACTTGTATTTTACCTGAACCTGCAAGGTCAAGTTTTATATTACACTATACGGTATATAATCTTGAATGATTTGGGTAATATAAAGTTTCTCTTTTTTTCCTTATTCCTTAATCATTTTTTTTTTGCTGAATATAAGATTCGAGTTTGATGTAACAGAGAAATGCGACTTTCTTCATAAGAATTTTTTGAATGATGTTTTGCTACGAAAATTTGGTTGTTAAAAAAATTCTCAAAATTTAACAAAATTGATTAAACAAGCTTTTTAAACAAAGAAAGTTTGTCAGTGCATTTGTTACGTTAATTGTTTTAACTGCAAAGTTTATTTATCAAATTAAATTTTGTTTGCTGAAATCACGTTTTCATTGTCACCTGACTGCTATTTTTGAATATCTTATGACTGCCTTAAAGGCGTAATAATCAACAGACCATGACAATGTGGTTTATTGTTCGTTATTTGAGCTGCGCAAACACTAATTTAGCTGTTTCAATTTCATTATTTGAGCACTTTTGACCTGACAGTTGGTTTTTTAAGCCTTATGTTTGGTTGATGAATATTATCAATTTAATATACCGGTACGATATATTACTGTGGTTGCCTGAAAGGTTTTTCATGTAGACCTATTTGTTTATGTATTTTGTGTTTTTTTTCATAGTTTTTGGCTTAAATTGTTAGGAGAACTGTTATTTAAGTTCATCGGACTATGTAATTACAAAATTTAACATTTTTGCTGGCGAATTTTACCGCTACTGAGAGACAAATTGCCTTTAGCGTTGGTTTAAGCCACTTACTATTAAACTTTCAGACTTGTGGCAAGAACTGATCCCAATGTAAGCAAGGCAGTAGAAAAGAAATTTTGTATATACTTCCTTGCTTACACCGCTGATGATGACAGCTGAATCTATGTTGTCGAACTGAGCATAATGTTTTGTACAGTTGCTATTCCTAACCCTATGGTTGTCCGCGACCGCCGACTTCAATCCAGTCCTCCTAGTCAAGAAGTAGATGGCGTCTACCCATCTCTGTCCAACCAAGTTAAACTGTCCAATCAATACAAAGCTTATTCTATGATGAATTTAACACAAACTACAGACGCACCGTTTAATGGTAAGACAATTGGCACTGTGTCTTAACAATAGAATCCGATACCTTAACAATAGAAGAACAGTATAATTATATTTGAATTTAATTTTCTGGCCTTCGGCGGCAGACATGGTGAACTACAGTTACTCACTGACTAAAACAACAGTATATAATCCCCGACAAACATAAGATAGGCAAAATTGTTAATCACACAATTAATGAAAAGTCTGTTGCAAACCACGTTAGAGCTCCAGAGCAGTAAAAAAACGAGGGGCTCCGATTTGTTTGCCGTGAGGTTTGTCAAAATTATCGCCATCTTTTAAAGGTGAAAATGTCATTACTCAGTGTTAAATCATCACGAATATAGAAACATGGCTCACAATTCCTGTAGCTTAGCGCTCGCTGTGGCTTAGCGGTCGGATTATAGGTAACTGAGGAAAAACTGAATGTGCTATTCTAGTGCTGTAACTTCCGCAATGGTAAAACACGTTTTATGTAGATGATAGTGATTGGGATGAAGAATATTTTTCAACTGAACCTCCAACCTATACAATCGATGATATGCAAATCACTAAAAGAAATAACTATGCAGAAGGTAAGAGTTTTTTGGCTAAGATTCGTGTTAAGATTTGAGTTATGGTAAATTGCAAGTCCACAGTTGTTAACAGCTTAGTTGACCTAGTGGTAAAAGCGTCTGCCTCGGGAGCTGTAGACTGGGGATTGATTCAGAGTCGGGTCTAACCAATGACTTTAAAATTGGTATTCACAGCTTCCCTGCTTAACGCTCAGCATGAAAGAGGCAGTTTGGAGAACAAACTGGCAAGTTTGTTTGTGCCGTTGGGAAAGGCACTTAGCAAGATTCCCTCATCTTGGTGTAGTAGACAGGAAGCGGGAAACTCCTAAGCGAGCTCGTTATTTGGTGCTAGGGGGGTAAATGCGCAACTGAACACAAAACAATACAAAAATACAAGGCCAGGAAAAATAGACGGTATGACGTTAATTTACAGCTTATATTTCTTAACAGAGATTAGAAGAGCATGTGTTCGTTAATGTGCTTTTAAACTCAACTATTTTTACTTTTTCTTTTGCTGAAGTTGTCATAAGACATGTTAGACCTTATGACGTAGTGTGACGTCATCATCAAAATTTTTAACTACAAATGGTGCAATCAAAGCTAAATTTGATTTTCTGTATGATCTGTGGATTAAGTGTTATGTGAAAGCATAATACTATAGTTTTGCATTGAGCATGTTGTTCACAGTTTTATAACTTTTTCATTTTTATTGTTTTTCTTTTTATTTTTGCATTGGTGTTATGTAGAAGCTGTCCCAAACCTTGCTGATTCACCAGCACAATTTTTAACTATGCCAAGGCCTAAGAAAGGTATCAAAAGCAAGACGAAACAGGTACTAGACCATTCGTTTGAAATTTTATGATATCCTGTTGTACTCTATTTTAAAAACATCAAAAAATTATCCTGTTGCTACTTCTTTATCATACTTGCAGCTTTTTTCTTGCACGTATAAGTTTGCATGCGTTTTCATAGAAAAAAATTAAATGTGTTGTAAACATATCAGTATCATCATGATGCTTGAGATGACAACCAGGCACCGTTTGCTGAGATATTGTGATTGTCTTAAAGACGTAACAACTGAATAAACTGAAAAAAAAAAATTTAGTTAGTCTTAAATGGTTTACGTTAACATACAGGAATACAGGATGTTTATTCAGAGACTGGCTTACATTGCTCTCACCCTGTTCGCACGTCCAGTTGTTCCAATAGTTCTCTGTCTTTCTGCATTAAGATTAGATCTGTGATGTCATAATCACTTGTTTTAATGATGTACAAAAAATTGTTTATGATGCAAACCCTTGTGATTTTGAAACCTCTTTAACTGGACATGACGTGGGCAGGTTATCTGTTATTTTTCAATAATGCAAGCAATTCATTTTTTTTTTAGTATTACTTATTAATGAATTTACATCTGAGTTGATATTACGACTTAAGTTGCTTCCTTTTATTTGAACGCTATAAAAGGGAATAGTGGCTGTAAATCGTACCCGTTTGTGCGCTATAGTTATGAAACTTCTAGAGCTCTTTTACATTTGCTGTTGCATCGATAAATATTATATTTGTGTAATTTGTTTGGTTGCTATTGATTTTTAAAGCTTTCTACACTTGATTGCTTTTCAAAATCAAGTTTAAACATGCGTGGCCGCGTCATAAATTTACCTTTAAGGTTTACACAATGCTTGTGTTTCTTTTATTATTACGCCATTGAAGTGCTTACGCATTTTATTCTGAGAATGTCCGTTAACAATGATTTCCTGCATGACGACATTGAACCAAGTGACAATATCAATTCATTCTTATTTATATATAATCAATTAACCATTATTACGATGTAAGATACCGACCGGTTAACTCAGTCGCTAAACGCACACTATAGGTGCGGGAGGTCTGGGGTTCGATTGCCGGGCCGGTCAAATCGGCACATTGTTGCCAACGGCTCACCACCGTCGTGATGTTTCTTGGGAGCTGTGTTGCCCTGGCGCTAAGCCGCGGAGATTGCACCCCGCCACTTAGATTTGGTTTGAGCTTCGAAATAATTTGCTTCAGATTCTAACAACTTTTGGCTCACAGTTATTCGAAAAAGTCAATAGCAAAGCTATATTGTTGAAGTAGTGCTTGACGAAACAAGTACATTGTGATCGATAAGTACAAATCTATTGGAACTGAACTCTTCGAATGCGTTATATCGAGTGATTTTGTTGTAGATGCCGCCTTTGCCGACTTCTGAAGAAAATTTAAGGCGATCGAAACGTAAAACGAAGTCAAAACGGAATACAGATCATACCGAATAAATAAACACTGTTGACCGCAACTGCCATTGTGAAGAAGCCGTAGCGTTGTTGAAAATTTTGATGTGCTGGTAAATTATAACCCCGTGGTTTGCGAAAAACATTGATTGCAATGTTTAAAGTTATAGCTTGTAGGACATTCTATTTTTGGAAGGTGCTTGCGAATACTATGACGTATTGATGACGTCACAAAATGATTACGGGTGGAATTCGTTACAAATATGTATGTGTTTTTGCTCATTGGTGAAACATTTTTTATGAAGTTGAGTACTGCTTCATTAATTGAAATTTGTAAAAACTTGGTCCTTTTTTGTCAAGGAAAGTTGAGTATGAGTTTTAGTTTTGCTTCTTGCCTATACGTGGGAAAAATTACGGGCTTGGGGTATTTTTATCGGTGATGCAACGATTTTGGCTAAATCCAATCCTAGAGTAGGCTACAATGTCGTTTATAATTCTAGTGCTGTGTTTCAATGCGATTTGCTTAGGCATTTAGGGTCAGAAATGCAAGGCAACAAATTTTAAAGTTTATAATTTTGCCAGTATTGTTGAGTGTAACTGCCGAAACGTTTGTTTTCTATTGTGTAGACCGTGTCTGAATATTTTTATCAAAAATGAAGCATTTTTTGACATGTAAGATCTTTGCTTTAGGTAACATAACAAAGAAACCCAATTTATAGCTTTATTGCTTTTAAATTATGTAATTTTGCCAAAAAAGTTGATGAAAATTGACGAAATTTGATCGAAAATGTTCAAAAAATTTGAAAATTTTGCTTTGCATGACAATGCACTTCGTGACCTTGTAATTGTGATTTTTGGTACTAAACATACTGCTGTTTACTGGCGTAGTGGTGCATTTCTAGCTCGAAACAGAATATCAGTTTATCACATTGTAGACAAGCAGTTCGCATGTTCTGCCCTCTAGCCTATGCTTTTATGAAGTCGCACAATGTTTTTTTAACATAGAAGCAGAGCCGTAGTAAAATTTTGGGGAGGTCTAAGGCCGATTTTTCGGGAAGCCCCTTGCTTTTTTGCAGAGATTTTGAAGTTCGCTGCAAACCATTTTTCTCTGCGATGTAACGATTTTTACGTGTGGCACGCGCGCTTCTTTGACACGGGGCTACAGTCCCCCTTCTATAATCCGTCCTTGAGCTGAAGTTTACTGCTATGTAGTGAAGCATCTCTTAGCGATAGTTTACTGAACGCGTGATTTAAGTCGGTAGTTTTCAAGACTAATAATGACGTAATTGGAAGTTCAGGTAGGCTACATTTTAAAATTCTAGCGTTGATATATCGACTAAAACCAGCTTCAACTACTGGCTGCTTGTTGTGCTTCAAATTTGACTTGTTATAATATTCTCTACAATATTATTCTTTCAGAATGCTCGATAAATCACTTGTTTCAAAAATCATTTTTAGCTTGAAATTAACCATTTTTCTATTAACTTGAGGTCTTTGTTAAGTCGCGATAAAAACAATGTTTTTACTTCGTAATAGTGATTGCCAAATCTCTGTGTTGAGTCTGCAAAGTTACCTTACAGGTACGTTGTGCTAAATAATCTTGCGAGAAGTGTGCGACTTCCGCGGAGGTCGTTTGGTAAAACAGATCATGTGTGACTGACTCTGAGCCCTTACTGTCTTCGCATTCTGTCTCACTGCCCTTTTCAAGTTTTCCAATCCAACTTATGTAAGCTTAAAGAATTTAATCAATCTTCGAAGATAGTTGTCCAAGACGGAAGTAGTATCTAGGAAAACAGTTCATTAGCATTTATAGACCAAATTTACTTAAACAAAGTGCTGGTACGTACAACACGCT
This sequence comes from Trididemnum miniatum, assembly GCA_964006365.1. Classification (NCBI taxonomy): domain Eukaryota; kingdom Metazoa; phylum Chordata; class Ascidiacea; order Aplousobranchia; family Didemnidae; genus Trididemnum; species Trididemnum miniatum. The sequence continues at coordinate 4,104,258 of OZ023250.1, forward strand.
ATAAAAATTCACAGTAGGCTATCAGAATTGCAAGCGCAATATTTTGGGGAAGTACCGTTACACTACCTTCGAAAAAAACAGCCAATAAAGCTGTGTTGCTTCAGCGACAAAATCATAACCCATAGTGGATGTAATTGTAGGTGTCGAATTTTTAGAACATTCCAATCGCAAGGTTGTACGACTGCTGTGATTTTCGTAGAGATACTTCATGTCAATCGTTTCTCTTGGCTACCGCACTTTAAGTAGCATTATTCAGAAAGTGCCGTTATGTAGAAAATGACCAACCGGCAGAGGTGGGCACTTCCGCTCCGAGCGGAACATCAGTTTCGGAGCGGAATGCAAAGAGCGGAACATGCTAAAAAAAATGGAGCGGAATGAAAGGTGCGGAACAGCAAAAAAATATTTTCCGCTCCTCCGCACCACAAAACTGCGGCAGGTTATTTTGTATACAGCTATTCAACAAATACAACTTTGTGTTCGAAGCAATTCGAGAAAATGGCCATCTCGGTTTTCGAATCTTGCATTTCAGTCAATAAAAGCTAATTGTTTATCTCTGTTGAAGGTGTGATCATAGAATAATCTATGGTGTGATGTTTGTTCTATTGTTTCCAGACGTGCGAAATCTGCTGTCGCACGGAATATCGCGATTTCGCTACGCTTTTCGACGTCGCCGACTCGCCAATTCACTGACACTGCGCAAAACTGCAGAGTGCACATGGATTGCAAGATCGCTTGCTCGCGATAAAGCTTCGTTAGTTTAGTTTTAATTTTTAAGGTATTGAGAGTGGTGAACTGTTACTAAAAAGCGAGTTAGACAGTTAATTCCTAATAAAATGTTTTAATTTTAACCACAGTTTGGTGCGCCGAAAGCAACACTAAGGAGTCAGGACTACGAATGGAAGATAGGTAGCATATTACTGTTTTTAAATTTGACTTTTTACGATAAATAGGACGCAATTTTATGACTTTTTACGATAAATATAAATAGGACACGATAATCGATAAGTTCAAGAAATAACTTTGGGTCTAATCTGAGTTCCTTCAAATTCAAACTATAGGATAGGCTTCTCATTCTAGTTTTGTAAAGTAAAGTTGGCTGCAGTTGTATGTGTTGCATCTCTGAAAGACAATATTTTGCAGTCTCGAAAGTATAAAATTTATTAAATTTCAAAAACAAACGGCTGTATCAGCACCTTTTTCTTCGTGTATGTTTTGCTACAATGTTACTTAAGAATATGAATAGTAGCCTACTGTCCGTACATCCAGGCCGAATAGGCGAATGTGGTAACGCTTGAAAAAATTTTTTTAAGAAATCATTTATTTATTTAAATTATGGTGCGGAGGAGCGGAATTGAAGGAGCGGAACACCAAATCCCAAAAATGGAGCGGAGGTGCGGAACTCACCTCCAGATGGAGCGGAGGTGCGCTGTGCGGAACACCAAATTCGTGTGCGGTGCCCAGCTCTGCCAACCGGGAATAACGAATTTGCATGCCGGTGTAGTCAAATTAGCTTCTTTGTCAGCCCGACAATATCTCAATTAATTCGATATGCCTACAAGAGAAATAATTAATTGTATGTGAAAATATGGGTCTTTAATCAGAGTTCGAACTAGTTCGTAAGATGCTCAAATCATTGTCCGTTGCATCATGCTTCAAACGATCGCTTTTCAAGGAGTCCACAGCGTTGTTGGCAGGTGCTAGCAACTGAAAAGAGAATGAAGTTACTGAGGCACTATAGGCTTGAATTTTGTGTAGTTTTACTCTGATGATGGTATAAGTTTTTACTGAAACAATGTTAAATGTTTAGTAGGGTCATTGTTTAGCCTATTTATAAGTTTATTAATTAGAATTATTTAGCGGACTAAACGTTTAGATGCAGCCTGCAATACACTAACATGTCGCAAAGTGTGGTCCCCGCAATTCATGTAAGACACCCGCTAAAGGTTTTAATTAAGCTATTCAGTAAATGTACGCTAGGTCTTACAAATAGAAATAGTAACCACAAATTTGAAATGACATTGTAACTAAGCCTGAAAAAAAAAAAGACGGAGATGGACAAAAAGAAAGAAAATGATGAAAGTTATGACATCAAGTAGGTCTACCGGTAGGTTAAGTCGAGTCAACTGTTTGAATGATACACTGTTTGGAGAGATGTGCGAAATTGTAATCAAATATTGAACTAATTTTAAACTACATTAGTTTTTCAAAAACACACATAGGCCTATATCTCTGTAAAATTGAAAACTTACGGTGAGCATATGGCATAAATTGTTTTAGCCGTGTAGTCACTAGTTAGGCTATTAATTGCTATTATGATTTTTGCCTCAGTCTTACTTTTGTCAGCTGTCGTCTCCTCTCGATCTTTTTAGTTCCTTCATCTGTGCCACCATCTCCTCCTCCTAACACAGAGTGACTTCTCAATGTGAAACGTCTAGAGATTTTTTGTTTCTCATCAGCTGTAGCACTTTCTCCACCGCAAAGCTGTTCTTGAATTCGTTGCTAGACATAGAAAATTGCAGGGTACTGTAATGCTGCGATAACGTGACCAACTGGCGGTAAAGTAGCGTATAGTCGCAAGAGCTGGTACAGTATTTTTTACGACTACCCCACCTCATCTCCCTTAGCTTTGTTGGATAAAATACCAAAATGGACCCATCTTAAATTGATTATAGGGGCGATGTTGCATCTATGGGACATCAGGACCAATGGGACAGTGCTATATCAGTATATTTCGAACACGTGTGAAAATACAAATCATGGAACTCCATTACGAAACGAAGATTAATACTAAAGTCTTTTAAAGCAAAGTTGCTAGCACGTGGACTTTGCGGTCAAGAGGCCAGTTTCGAAAATAGCTTTTGGGAAAAAAATGTAAAATTAGTGATTTAAAACAATTTTAGTTACTTGATGAAAAACTAGTATTGAAAGTACGTTTTTTTTTATGAAACATTAGACTAAGCAATAAAAGCAGTTTTGTGATGACAAATGTGACAGCTCCAATGTTGTAAGGGGAAAGAAATTAGACAGGTTTAATCCAAAATGAGATACGTTGGACCAATGGGACAGTGTAACAATTGACCTTTTGGACAATGTTCCATAGGTGCCTTATAATCAAAAACTTTAATGGAATAGCCTACTCTGCTATTGAAATTTTAAACAGTAGCACTAGGCTACACTGGTACCCTTAGACTACATGACTACCAGGGCTGCGAACTCGATCATTTTGCCGAACTGAAACTTGAAAAAATATTTTTTCTGAACTCGAATAAAACTGTTCGAGTTCATTAGAAAGATAGGCTATTTAAATCAAAGCGCTATACGAGCTCGCTTAGGAGTTGCCGGCCATCTGTCAACCACACTAAGATGGGGGAATCCCGCTAAGTGCCTTTCCCAACGGCACAACAAGTAAACTTGCCGGCTTGTTCTCCACACTGTCCATTTTGTGCTGAACGTCAAGCAGGAAAACTGTGAATACCAATTTTAAAGTCATTGGTTTGACCCGACTCGTAATCAAACCCGAGTCTACAGCTCAGAGACAGACGCTCTATACCACTCAGCCATCTGAGCTGTTGATTAAAAACAATTTTAGTTTTCTTGATGAAAAACTAGTATTGAAAGTAAGTTTATTTTTATACGTGTTGTTTGTGGGTACGGACTGCGCCGATACTTTCCAGCATACCTTGTAGCCAGTGATGGGATTCAGGGGGTTCGCACGTACGGGTTCGCGCGAACCCATTCTTGGAATGTCAGGATAATCAGCGAACCCGTTCTTGCTTTTTTTACGGACATTAGAACTTTATGAAGGAACCTATTGTTAGTAAGTACGATACAAAAGAGAACCTGTTCTTAAAATTTTGAATCCCATCACTGCTTACAGCCATCATGGTTTCCTTCGCAAACTAATCAAAAACAACCTTTTTAGTGCGCCTGTGTATTACAGAACAATTAATTTTCATCAACAATACAACACGTCAGCAGTTTTTTATAAGCGTTAGTGAAAGCACTAAGAACATGTTAAAGCAGCGGTTCCCCATCTTTTTTCATAACATATTTGAGATTGAGAGTATGAATTAAGAAAATGCTAGCCTACACTTTTTGGGGCTCCGCCCCGGACCCCGCTGGGTAGCTTACTGCTCTCCCCTCTAACCCCTTGCTTCATTTATAAAACAAAAACCTGCCTAAAACAAAGCTAATGAAGTTTTCGAAATTTTACCGTTGATAATTTTTGTTCATCATGCTGGTGGTATGCAAACACGCAATACCCCCTATACCACTGTTTTAATTTGGTCATTGACCAATGACATCGCCCCAGAAGCGTATTTAGGGGGGGGGGAGCATTGTGCCATGGCCCCTCCCCTTTTGACTTTGCCTTTTAGTATAAAAGAACAAATGGTGCCAAGTAACTGAAATACGCCAGACTCTTTTGATGGTTTTTGTAGCTTAAGGCTAGGGGCAAATCCAGGGGTGGGAATGGGATGAGGGAATGTATTCACCTCACCAGCAGCCATTTTTAACTATGTTTTTGATAAATACAATTTTTTCATATTTTCGAACCTCTTCGATAACAATAAGCCTTACGCCTTAGGTGCGCATAATTGAAAATGAGCAAACTAAATGCACCATATTTGGTGAAGTAGGCTACTCAGAATTAGGGTCAAAAAAGTTAAATAAAGTTTGCTTGAAAAATGTTCAAAAAGCACTAAAATAGCCATTACAGCATGTAATATTTCAAAAATTTCCCGGGGAATCATACCCCCGGGCCCCCCTAAAGTTTTTCTGTTTTTCAACCTGCTTCAGGCTGCTTTGTTGAAAAAAAATCGTGAAATTTTTTTTTAATGGTACAGAAATCGTCCCCCTTTTAAAATTTCATCCCCCTTAAAATCCCCCCCCCCCTTTTAAAATTTCGTGCTACACCACTGCATCGCCCCATGAACAAAAAATACCATTTCCGCAACATTGTCTTGTTATTTGGGTTCAGAATTCAAGCAAAATTGTAGACAAAACTATACCTCCCAGTAAAAATTTTCTACTTCGCACACTGCCTACGCCTGCGCGATGTCAAGACCTTTTCTTTTTTAGATAATTTAATTTTGGTACCGAGGGGACCCGCATCATATCTTTGCCCCGGGGCCCGGATTTTCTCTCGACGGCCCTGAGTGTGCCCATCGAAAGAAATGTAAAGCGACGACGAGCATTATTACCATCAACAACTGGCACTGCCAACCAACAAGATGATAGAGTCACTCATCCTGTTGTTACACCAAACTCAGAAAGAAAACCAAGTGGCCAAAACGACGACGCACCATTGAGTAACCTTAAACAATTAAATGACTTTGTGATTGTTAAAGTTTACTCATTGGACAACAAATGTAAAAATTTTGTTGCTCAGATCATTAGTGGCCCAGATGAAGACGGAGATTTCGGAGCAAGTTTTTTGAAACGCTCTACGAAGCTAAAAAATGGTTTCTTTTATCCAGAAATTGAAGACCTCGCATCGATTGAATTCCTAGACGTAATAAAAGTTCTACCCCAACCGCTGCCTATTGCTACCATAAAGCGTTTAGCAGGAATTATCAAGCTGGATGCGAATATTTGCACCTTTGGAGTGTAGGCCTAAAGCACATGTAATTTTCACCTGTATGAATAATTCCATAGATTCTGATTTTGGTATGATTACGGTAATAAGCGTGAGCAATAATCTCATGTAGTGCTTAAGTTAAATTTAAACACAAATGTTAAATACAATAAGTTTAAATTGCATTTTCTAATATTAAAAAAATTGTCCCATAGGTCCAACAACCATGTCCCATTGGTCCCTCATGTTGAGCGATGATTTTAAACATTCCAAAAAACTAGAAAGATCACAAGTTTCAAGCTGTTTTTAATTTTTAAAAATTGGGATGGACAGTAAACTTCATTAACTAAAACCATCTGTTCAACAAATATGCAAAGTTTTTTGTTTATTCCAAGAAACACCCATTTTGTCCCATAGGTGCAACATCTTCCTCTGCTCGGCAGTTATCAAAATCTAACCTAAAGTTTGATACTAAATTTGAAAATCTTAGTTTGGATTGCTTTTTTTTGTTCGAGCTACATAATTGCAACTTAAGTTTTTATAAAAGTTAAGTATTATACATCATGGAACGTGACCTAATTGGGCGACGAACCCGTTTTGCGAAACCAGTTTTGCGGCCCAATGCACCAACTACAAACGAACTCCATGTACAATCGCTTGCAAGTGACAAGAACACGAAAGACGATAGTGGACAATTGCTCACTTTATCTATGTAATTCGCCTATAATAATTGTACGAAGAAGTTTACACTAAACGCTGTCCCGCTTACATATTTCTACTTGATTTATTTTAAAAAGAAAATTTGAATTGTTCTTACCTTCGCCAAGTGCATGGCTCGTCGTGGAATCAGACCCCATTCCACAACGCTCGCATCATTTGATTCAGACCCACTTAATTTAATGTCGGTGAGAAGTTTTTTCAAGGGTCGAGCCAGGCATTTTTCATCTTCTCCAGGAACGGCAGGAGGAGAAACGCTTTTAAACAGGCCTACGTTTTCATTTTTTTCGTCTGGCTCCATTTTTATTTTGATTTCAGTTTTATTTTTCAAATCAAGATGATCGTGATCCAACGGATTATCGAATCCACTCCCATACTCGAATCCGTTTGGAGGTGCATTTTCAGTCAGGGATGTTACGTTAGTGACCACGATTGGAGGAGCCGAGACCGAGTCTTTCACATCTGTGTCTTTACATTCCGGATTTAGAGGCCGGAACATTTGCACTAGAGGCTGATTGATTCCCGCTTTCTTGGACGGAAGTTCAAATTTGGGCAACTCATCTTCATCCGAGTCAGATTTTGTGTCAAACTGCTCCAATCTTAGCCCGCTGGAAGGCGGAGATGTTGCTGTAGGAGGAGGAAGATCTTCAAAGAGATCCTGATGATCTAAAGCAACTTCGTTTCTATCTGTGAAGAGCTCCTGTGGAGAGTCCGGTAGCAGGTTTTCTTGCTTGATTTTTTCTTCTTTTTCTTCTAAAGCTTCATGGATGTTAAGAGGAGACACGTTTACATCCGTAGCCACCACAATGACCTCCCCAATAATATCAGGATCATTCATCTCGGAATAATCGAATTGACAGAGAAAAGGAGCACTGTGATTGGACGATTCTTTTTCAACGTCATCATGACAGTTTGTATCTTCAAACAAATCTCTGATTATATTACATTCAAAGATAAAAGTTTTTCCACAAATAACTACTGTATTAACTTTTCTGACCTTAGTTAAGAAAAGAAATATCCAGGAAGTCTAGTATATTCAGGAAATCTTTTCTAGACCAGCTTATCCTTTGAGATTGTGGGGCAACTGCTCGAATTGAAGCCTCTAGGTATCTTGATCCTCCGCGACAAAGGGTAGATGCTCTGGTGGGATGCCAAGAAGAGGCCAACTAAGATGTTCAACGCAAACACTGAGTTCAAGGACGGCCTCTCGACCTTCAACCTTCTGGTGTTGAACTCTTCCACAAATAAACAAATTACTTAACCCACATGCAAAGTACGATAAGTTTCGGAACATAATTACCCTGTCCACAAGTCCAATTTATAGGCTTCAGGCCCACATTAATCCAATTTACATGAGCGGGTTTGATTAAGCGGATTACACGCTTCAGTTTCGGTTTAGATTTTTTTAGTTAAACAGCTCTTGTTTCAACATGCTGTTTAGCGGATTGAAACTACATGTTGCAAACGAGTAATTCCCAACTCGCAATGCTTACTCAAGCAGAATGACGTAAGATTTCGTCTGAAGCAAGCTGGTTGGATTTACCGAGTTAAACCGCTTAAATTGTGCATGAAAAATGGCTTACTGATGTGGGTTTGTTGCTGTGAGCTCTCCGCATTACAATTAAATTTTTTGAAGTCATAATTTAAAAAAGTGACTATGACATTAAGCCCACAACAATTTGGGCCAACTGCTTACATAAATTGGACATGTGGACAATGGACAGGGTAAGTATCACGCCAGACTACCGACTTCCATCTTTAAAGGTGCGATCACACTAACTGAGATGTTGAGACCTTTGTGTGATCGCACCTTAGCTCAGGACACTCCTAAGCTCTTGCAGGCAGGGAGTGGCAAGTAAAAAATTTAAGGAGCAGCAGGGTCGGATTTAGACAGTGATAGGCCTTCTTTTATGCGCCCTTCGTAATCTACCTCTAACAAAATGTCTTCATACATCAAAAAAAGAAAGACCCTGGTGACGTTACCGCTTGCTGGGTTATTCAAGTTCATTTCTCAATTTCTTTCTGGCGTAGTTTTGGCGTTGTCTGTAAATTTATACCTCGCAAAATTTTTGAAAGGTGCCTTTAACAAAAATTCTTACAACAAGCGATATATAAAAGTTAAAAATTACTGTGATTTATAAGCTAAATTAACTTATCTTTGGAATGCTTCTTTACCTTGGCCTTTAAATATATCTGATGCTGACGACGTTGCTTTGGCTGGATCACCGAGAGAACCTGCTTTGCTAACCTTGCATCTAAAACGTTCAAAAGCATATTGTTTCTTAGCTAAATTTTTCTGCTAGTTAAACAGTGGCTTGCAATAACATTGCTTCTAGAGTTTACCACACGGCAGAGAATATATTGATCAGGAGCGAGAAACAATTCTGGAATGTCAAGAAAAAGCCATTTATTGGACTCCCGAACAAGTGGCATACAAGGGACCCAGAAGAAACGTGATGAAATAGACTCTCGAAATCCATGTTCTTTGACAGGCCTGGCCTCTACATCACCACTTGACTAGTTTTGCCCCTAAACTACTCCAAGGCTAGCCTAGCCCACTTATTTTCCGCTGGCCTCATCTCTCCAAAGTCTTCATCCACTTAGCTTAAAACAAACTAGCTATTGTCGTTCTTTACCCAAGAATTTCTGAATCTTCTTCCTTCTCTTTTTCATTTTCTTGCGGTGATGATGGACCCTGATGATGACGAGTGGCGACATCCTCTCCGTGGATGGAGTCAGTAAACTCCTGGTGCTCGGGAAGAAATTCCAAAAACTTGCTCAACATGAAGGCCGGGTCTGTTTTATTATCTGGTAGCTGGAAAAATAATTATTGAGTTTCAGCGTAAATGATAAAAAGCTAAAATGGCTCTAAATGTTACCGGACACATCATCGTGCATTAGCGAAGCTGAATAAAATCTTAATTCAGTACATAAGCGGTAGGTAGGTAGGTACAGTGATGAAAGACATCGCTAATGATACCGGAGGTCTAGGGTTTGATTCTCTGGTCAGCCAAATCGGACACTGTGTCGGCACCGGCTTGCTGTAGCTGCGACGTTTCTTCACCCAGGCGCTAGGCCTCGGAGATGGCCCCAGCCACTCGTTACAAAATTTGGCCTCGGAGATGGCAACAGCCACTCGTTACAAAGTAATTTCGTGAGAATAATGAAGATTTGATTTTATTTTGACGCAGACGTATATTAGTGTCAAAAGAATCGAGTCACTACGAAAATGATGTGGAGTTGGGATTCCAACTTCTAGACTCGCTACTCGGCTGTAGCTTTTTAAGAGATGTCTGAGTTTAATAGCAAAATAAAAATACTTGCTTACTGGAGCCGGAGCTGAATCCTGCGGATCTTCGTTCTCAAATTTGTGAGCCACACAGACTAAAAGAAAACGCAATTAACCAATTTTTTACCAATGAAAGTCGTTGCAAAGTCGCAAAAAAAATTGAATATTACTGTAAGTGTCTGTTGTAAATCCTGCACTAATAGTTTATCATATCCTGTAATAATCTTGAATCATCAGATCGTGGCTGTTAAGATAATGTGAAGCTTGTAAGGGGCTGCTTGAGAACTTTGCAAAAACCTTTGGTACAAAATTGAAAACTGCAGTTTTTTACAAAACTTGAATTTTTGCCTTTTTTTTTTGCCAGGGATCCAATACCTACACTAACACTACTCTTCATTTTTTGGAGCTCTGCAGTTTTTATCAAGCACTTCTACTGCGGAAACGCTGCAGCATAATGGCTGGTTAACTAGAAAGTAAAGCTGATATTCGAAACATAATTTATCGAAATTTTAAATACCGGTACATTAATTACAAAAATATGAGTCAGAAATATTTGAATCATTTGAAATTTTCGAGACGTTTGGATTTATACATAAGTCAATTAAGTCATTGTCAATCTAAAATGTCAAATAGCGAAAAAAAAAAATTATTTAGCGAAAGACATAACACTGTAAACATGATAAATAGCGGAGTAGTGCGAGTATGTTGTCTAGAATTCGACACACGGAAAAAGTTGGAACTGTTTGCTGCATAATTAACCCCTGCCGAATCTTTCACTTACTAATTTTTTTTTTGCTATTTGATATTTTAGATTGACAATGAATTAATTATAAATCGACACGTCTCAAAAATTTCAGGTTTCAAATATTACTGGCTCTTATTTTTGTAATTAAAGCTGATCTCATTTTTGATCAAAGTAACTTACCAATATTATCGTTACATTCTGTGTGATGTGATGATGATCTGGGCCCATCATTGCCATGGCGACTTTCAAGTTCATCTTGGGCAACACTAAACAAAATAATAATAACTTTGGCTCACAAAATAGATTTTTTGTGACGCAGAATGCCTAAAGGCGCCTTGCACGCAAAAACTAGACAAGCATATACATTACAAGAAAAATAACTACCAAACCTAACATCATGAACAGCTCACATGGCCAAGTTGATAAAGCGTCCGACCCGGAACTGCACACTCGGGTTTGATTACGAGTCGAACCAACGAATTTAAAATAGAAACCATAATACAGGAGTGTCCAACACAAACTCCGTAACGTGCCAATTTTTGTTTTTATAATTTTCTCGCGTGCCAACGCTTGACAAACTATCATTAATTTAATAATTTTTCTATTTTAAAACCATGTTGCTTAGAACAAACTAAACTTTCACAAAAATACGAAAAAAAAAAAAAAAAAAAAACAGTTACAGTAGTTTGAATTTTATCAACAGCACGATTAACGAAAGCTCTTTTTTTGCAAGCATTTGTGCTGAGCCAACCAGCAAAATTGACCTTCAACGGCGCAATGGCAATACGCATTATTGCATCTAATAAGTGTCAATCTGTTGGCTGACTTCACAATTTGGATTTATTAAATTTCATGACAGAAAATCCTCGTTCACACAGAACGGTTTGTGCTTCCAAATGAAGCTAACAAGAAACGAGGGTTTTTCAAAAAAACTGGATACGTTTCTTCCTGCAACTGAAAATAAAACTAAAGATAATGCAGAATCAATTCAGAAAATGCGTTTAAAAATACGAAATACATTTTGAGCTTTCGTAATTCAAATTTTTGTGCACGAAAATATTTTATGTATGAGAGAACATTCGCGGCCCACCTGAAGGACCATTGCGGCCCATCAGTTAAGAAGAGCTGTTATACAGTAGATCAGGGGTTCTTAGCCGGGGATAAATTTTACCTACCGAGGGGGTAAATTTTCTGAATAAAAGACTAAAGAAAACTTTAATTTTCAGTATTGAAAAAGCAGTGGTGGTACTCTGGGGGTAAATTAGATTTTTTTCTTTGGGCAAGGGGTAAACGAGACAAAAAAGGTTAAGAACCCCTGCAGTAGATCATATTTTGTAGCTGACGCAAAACTATTCTGTGATCTAGCAGATATCTCAATTTCACACCCCCATACGTTTTGAAGCAGGATAGACGAACAAAAACTGTGAAAATCGGAGATTAATTTTATTAGTGCGATACTCCAACAGTTAAGTATATAACGATACTTAAAATTGCATTGTAGCATGTTTACAAAATATGGCAAGAGCTCGCGTGCCACTTTCAATGTTGTCGCGTGTCACCTGTTGGACACGCCTGCCATAATAGCTTTCCTGCTTGACGCTCAGCATTAAAGGGACAGTGTGGAGAAAAAGCGGACAAGTTTACTTGTGGTGACGTCGAAAGGTACTTCGAGGAATTCTCCTATTTTAAAGTGGTAGAAAGATGGCCAGCAACTCCTACGTGAGCTCGTTACAGCGCATTGATGGCTTATTCCTTGTGATAGGAGGATAAATATGCAAACAACACATAAACATTACACAGTATTTTTTCCAAAAAATTCCAAATACTGTAAAGCAACTCGAAAAATATTTTTACTCACTGCATTTTTTTGTCTTGCGTGTTTTCACGTTTGTCTGTCAGTAGGAATGAACTCATTTCGTAAGACATTTTTCGCCACAGGGCGATTGATTGACGGATCTTATACAGAGTTCTTTCGAAGAAGTTTTCTGCTTGATGCTTGGCAGCATCTCCTGACTCCGAATGGCGTAACATCTGGTCGATTTTCTGAAGAGCCATGCCGGATGCTTGCCTCGGAGTTACTGACTTCGAACTAAAAACTTCCATCATTAGGTAACAAGCCTTGATGCAGAGACAACGCTTGTAGTTTAGTTGAATGAAAACAATGCTGGTAAACGTGTTGCAGAATCCCAAGCAATATCGCCAGAACACAGTAAATAGGTAAATTTAGAAGCGAGATTGACTACTCAGAAAATTATGTTTACCCTAGAAGACTCGCGAGCTGGGGTCTAAAGAAAGTCTCATTGCGAAAACCAAAGTTGCAACACAGTCCCGCCGGTTGGCCTAATGGTTAAAGACGTTCCCATTGGTGCAAGATGGTCCTGAGTTCGATTCCAGAGCTGATCAAATCGGACGCAGCCCCGACGTTCTTCGCAGACGTGTAGCCCAGGCCACTCGTTACACGCTTAAGCGTAATTCCGTGAGTATAATGAAGGTTTAATGTGAAGGCGGTACAATCACAGCGAAAAATAATACCTGGAAGAAGTATTTGATTTTTTACGAGAAAATCGTTTTTTATGGTGACATCTCGCTTTGCAGCACCTCACCTATGAAAAAAGGTTTAATTATAGACAAAAACGATTTTACTTTTAAAGATCAAAAAAGCTTTTTTACATTTTGAACAAAAACATCCTAGCGCCTGGTTACTTAAAATAAACTCCAACTTTGCTAAAATTTAGACGCAAAAATCGGTAGTCTTGAAAAATGGCAACTTTTCATAGGAAAATGTGATGGTACCAATTAGTGAGTTATCAAAGATTTTTAGCTATCATTGTAGGCAAAGTCGTTGGCATAAAATATCTGAAGCAGCGGCCGGTTAGTAGACATCGCTATCGGCACGGGAGGTTTTGGGTTCGATTTGGGACACTGTTACCAACAGCTCACCACCGAAGCGACGTTTCTGTGTGGCCCATGCGCTGAGCTGCGGAGATGGACCCCGCCAGTAGTTACAGGCTTCGGCGTGACACCACGAGTGTAATAATCACTCTCTCTCTCTCTAAAAGCGATCTAGCTACTTGGAATAGGGAACAGTTACTTTTCAGTACGAAACAAAAAAATGCAATCGCAAGACCGGAACGAACTGATCCAGTTATTACCAACGTAAGATTACGCGTAAGATTACATGTTTTCGCGTGGGAAACTTCTTCGCCATAGAAAATGAATCTCCATTTGAACCAGATGATAGAGAAGTTGAGTGACGCAGGGTGGAGGATGATGTAGCAGATGAAGGTAACCAATCACTATCGCCGAAAACTCCATCGTCGTCTTTATTTTCCTCTCTCTCCTCTTCTTTCGCTGAAATAAAAAGAACCATTAGTAGGCCTACGTTTGCGGTATTACACCGAAGCGTGCAACTAATGGGGGAGTCCATCTCTGCGGCTTAGCGCCTGAGCAACATAGCTACGAAGAAACGTCGCAGCGGTGGCGAGCCGTTGGCGACAACTACCCTGTCCACATGTCCAATCTTCGCGGGTTTAGAGAAAATTGATCAGGGTAAATGTCTCTGATTTGACTAGCCCGGAAATCAAACTCTAGACCTGCCGCGCCGATATCGCTGTTTATTCATTACGCCAACCGTCCGTTTTTTTGCATTTGGTTGCATATTTATCCTCCTATCACGAGAAAGCGATCAATGCCCTATACGAGCTCGCTTAGGAGTTGCCGGCCATCTGTCTACCACACCAAGATGGGGGAATCCCGCTAAGTGCCCTTCCCAACGGCACAACAAGTAAACTTGCCGGCAAGTTCTTCGCACCGTCTATTTAATGCTGAGCGTCAAGCAGGGAAGCTGTGTACACCAATTTTAAAGTCATTGGTTTGCCCGACTTGGAATCAAACTCAAGTCTACAGCTCCCGAGGCGGACGCTCTTACCACTCAGCCATCTGAGCTGTTAATATGCAATTCGTATATATTTGGCCGCAATATTTTGTTTACATCACTGAGTGCTTTAGAAAGATGGTCTGGGATACAAAGTAAACTGTAACAATACAGACGAACCAGTAATAGCATTTAAGCTCAGGAATTCTTACCAGGCTGAGACTATAACGGTTATTTGAAGTTAAATGTTCTTAATGGCTTCTGAAGTCTAACTTTTTCGGACACCCAGAAAGTGGTAGCATCGTTGATCCTTATTCAATTGCAAATAAATACAGCTATATGCCATTATCAATCGACTGCGGCAGTATTTAGCGGCGCTGCGGCAGCCAAGTTGCATGCAACTACATACTAATTAGATTGTTGGTTAGTTGCTAAAACGTTTACTTTCATCACTTGTATCCGCCGGCGACTGCTCACAAGATCCTTCCATTTCTTGCGTTTCTTCAAATTCTTTTCGAAAATCTTCTTCAAGCGATTTAAGTTGACGAGTGAATTCCACTCGCAAGCTGATAAACAGACTCTTAGAGTAACCAAATCTTGATTACGTAGGCCTATCCTATATTTGACCATCAGGGAGCATCTACATGCGAAAATCTTACGGTTAGTTGATGCTTGTTGGCCTCTTACTATGAAATTAATTTTCATCTCTGTACTATTTATCGTTTCACTAGTTTACTGTTATTCAAGTAGGCTTGCCTACCTTTAAATTTTACCATGTTTTCAGAAAAGGCAAAAATAAAACGATTCTCTCTACCCCCCTAATACAGCTTACAAAACATTGTCAATGACAAACTATTACACGAGAAATAACTTCAAGATCACCTGAAAAAATTAGTGAACTTTTTTTCATATAATTCTTTTTTAAATTAGCAAACCCTTCACTGATTTTTTTTTTCTTTTGACCATTCACCTAAAAAGTCTACTGTCTCCATCTGGATGCATCAAATCCAGGACTCTTGCCGTAGTTGCGGTAACAATATCTTCAGTTGGTTGCTTGTCATTCGCACTCTCAATTTTATCAGGAGATTTTCGAGCAGGATTTTTACCCTAGATATGAAAGCAGAGTTGAACATTTGTAGTATTAAAATGATTGCAATTGCAAAAGTCTTTTAATGGCAAAGCGTTATTAGTAACAGTAAAGCATGTATTTCTGAGCCAATACAAAAGATGGCGATCGGGCAAGAAATTCCTGAGCGGCATAGCCAAGTAGAGGGGCATTGCTTCCTTGGCTATGTAATCCGTGAGAGGGCTACATCATTCGTCAATAAGAGCAATGCTAGGGATGTCCATTTCAGAATAATTGAGTATTCTAGAATAATTCCGAATCTTTTTTTTTTTCGAGACCAGAATTTCGAATTCTTAACCGAATCCTAAATCTGTAAAATGAATGTTAGTACTATTTTGATATCAGTTCAGCACGAAAACGCTCGACTACTGCAAAACAAAAAAAAATCAACCATTTGTTTCATTTTTAATGAATTGATAGTCAGCACAAGGATTACAACTCTATAAATTCGAAGCATATGTACACGCAGTGGTGTAGTCATGGAGCTAACCGCGAGCATGCCTCTCATAAATTTCAAAAACACATGAAAAAACACGGCTCCAGTATATATACAAGTGCTGCATACTACTCTCATGGCCTCCCACAAGCGTTTTAAGGCCTCCGACAAACACCTACCGCATGATCACACACACACGAGACCGAGCGCGCACTTGCGTTTATGCGCAACGTCTAAAAAGATTTATCACGCGCAATTTTTCTTCACAATTAAACCGAATCCTAAGAACGGAACCGGTTCCTAGGATTCAGTATTCTAAAATGGACATCCCTAAGCACTGCCCCCGCTCTTTTTAACGACCCAAATCTGAAATATGCTTATTTGTTCTATTGTAATTTTGCACTCTCATAAATTTTCTGCTGGCTACGCCTTGATACAAATAGTATAAGCAGGTAGGAGATATTGTGAGCTCCGTGAAGTATTGAAACGTGTACAATAACGTTAATATTTCTCGCATACCTGAGATACTGTTTCCACAACAGAATTGGAATTGTTCGACACGCTCTGTTGACGAGAGGATGTGGATTGCTTTGGAGATTTTCTCTCTTTGCGTAGTCTTTTACATAAGTGCTGAGGACAAATTTCAAAATAAAAAAATGGCCATTAAGCTATAAAAAATACAATAATCATTGCTTCTACTAACGAAAACGGACAGAAATAACAAAATCAAACAAAAATTGTTCGTTCTAGCTTTTATAACATTCGTATAAGTAATAGTGACTGATTGCGCTACGTGTACGTTTGTCAGCCAATTAAATCAAACTTCAGTGACACTTGTTACTAGAGTGTCAATTAAGGAAGACACCTACCTTTTTCTCTCCTGTTGTGGTGCGTGTTCTTCTTTTTCGCTTGCTACTCGAAAACCTATTCGACGCAGCTTTGTCAGTTGTAAGATTTAGCTTATTGTTGTAGCTGTCTGTCAGATTTAGTAATTTCTCGACTTCGCAAACTTCACTGTCCTTGAGAATGTTTTCAAAATCTTTATCTTGTTTTTTGAGTTTATCTTTTACTATGACAGAAATGAGCTTTCCAATTAGCTCCCTTTGTCGGTGAACAGTTTCTTGCAGAACCGCAGTAACAATTTTTTTCTCTTTTTGTTTCCTACGTCTAAACAATTGAGAGTGAAAGTGAGGTATATTATGCTAAGCAGTAATTTTGCTAATCGTGCTTGATTTGAGACAGGTTTAACTTAAGTATCAGAGACAAAAAAGTAATCAGGTGTTACCTCAGGAGCTACTGACAGTGTTACCTCAGGAGTCAATTTGAGGTGGCTAGACAGCCAATAAAAATCATATTTGATTAACAGTTAATGCACAAGTTTGCCAAGTCCTCTATATCACGAAACTGATTACAGTAATGGCGTAATTTTTAATATAAGCTTACATATAACTGACGTAAATCAATTTAAATGATTATACTTCAGCAGTTAACCGATAAAAAGAAGCGGAAAAATCAAGTAACTCTTTGCATCAATTTCGCAACGAAAAATTTTAGGCGAACCAACTAGTGCAGGGGTTTTCTAAACCCTTTTTCGTCTCGTTTACCCCTTGCCGAAAGAAAGGAATGTAATTTACCCCCAGTGTGTTACTACTGCTTTTTCATTACTGAAAATTTAAGTTTTCTTTAGTCTTTAATTCAGAAAATTTACCCCCTCGGTTGGTACCGGTAAAATTTATCCCCAGGGGTAAATTTAGGAAAAAAATTATCCCCAGGATAAAATTCTCTCCAGGGTTAATTTACCCCCGGTTAAGAACCCCTGAACTAGCGCAATTGGAAAAAGCTGTACCGGTAGTTGGTCTATTCCAATTTAAGAAAATGAGTAAATTCATAAAAGAATGGCTTAAAATGGCCTTTTACAAAACATACTGGAGCGAGCACCTGGAAAACTTTAGTCCGATTTTGTTATGTCAATTACAGGTTTACAGTAAGTAGATTTAGTTATCATTGTTTATAAACAAAACACAAAACTTTTGTTTCCTTGCATATAAATTAAACACAAAGTGTATGACTACTTGGCAAAGAATGACATAGTGTTTTACGGCAGCCGTGACCGGTTGTAAAAACGTGGCTATTATCATAGGTAGTAATTAGTAAGCAAGTGCGATAAGGTTGACTGCGGTGCTACAGAAAAGTATAACTTACCGCTTGGTACTGAAGGATTTTAATATGCTTGCCCTTGAGCTGCTGGCAGTCGCTTTAGGGCTTTCGACAGCAGGAAAGTCGGTTTGACATGAACCATTTTGAAAGATTGGCAATGCCCCAGCAACTGAAGCATTGTTCCGATTTGTTTGTGCGTTGCTGGAAGTTGCTATAGAGTTATAAGCTTTCCATAATGGATGAGACGACTGGCCTTCTTGGCTGCATGCCTGCGCTGACAGAGTTGCACCCATAGCCTTTGCTGGATACCTAAGATTTGTTGATAAGTCAGATGTTTGGGCGTTCCGTGAAGCTGTATTCCAGGGCAACGGCGGACACGGCCGTAAGACGGGGACAGGGTTGATAATAGTTACTCCAGCAGGCGGAAAATTAGTCAGTGCTGGACGAAAATAAACTGGAGTTTTTGTAGGTTGAGACATTTCGCTTCTCAGGAACGAATAACAATCAAATCAGCGTAAGTAGAATCAACTTGCTGAAGCGATGTGGAAAGTCGAGCAAATCATTGAAGCAGAGCTAATAATTATTCTCATATCGTGGTCATTAAAGACCTAAAATTAAAAATAAATTTTGGTTGCCTGACAGAGTGGTACCTCTGACCCAATTAGTTGATTTAGGTTTACGGCTGATTTCGGAAGTATAACTAAATAGGCCGGTAGACAATCAGAAATTTACTGCTAGCTTAAATTTGCGTACAGTGATCAAGCAAATCAGGCCAGTTTTCAATAATTTCAATCTTTTGAAATTCAGCGATAAGTAGCTTAAGCTAGTTTTAGGCTTTCTGGTACTTACGTTACGTTAATTCTTCAATCCTGCGTAGCCTTTACTATTTATACTAGCTGACTATCTACAAAACATATAATTTTGTTCTGTTTCAATCCTACTTCAATTTTAAAACTCTTTAACCAGAAACACTCGCCATAAACTCTAAAATTACTGCTGACTAGCCTACCTGTTTCAACCTAAGTACAAGCCTACCTTTGTGACCTTACGTAGTAAATGCCAAACAATGTTAGACATTGTGCTTTCATAAAACAATGCATTTTATAACAATTCAGTTAAAAGTCGTTTTGAATCCCTTTTTATTTCCTAAAATTCTGCATAAATTTTGAATAATTGAAATATAGGTGCGGGAGGCCTGGGGTTCAATGCCCGATCTGGTCAACTCGCCATAGTATCGCTAACGGCTCACCACCACTGTGATGTTTTTTCGGAGCTTATTATGTCGTTGGTGTTGCCAGGCGCTTAGCCGCGGAGATGGGCCCGGCCACCAGTTAGTTGTTACACGCTTCGGCGTAATACCGCGAAAGTAAAGAAGATTTAAGTTTTGATTTGATCCTATCTGTTACCGGAACATGGCGTAGCCTGGATTTTCAGTTGGGGGAGGGGGCTAAAGTTTAAAAAATTTTACCCAACAGCAGAAACGGATCCAGAAAATTTTTGTGGGGGGATGCAGATTTGAATTAGGTTGAGTGTTAGCTAATACAAAGACGTTTAGACCCGGAATAGGGCGTCAATGATTCATGTCACAGGCGTATTCAAACTTTTTTCAGGGAGGGCACCAAATTGTAACATCTTTTATAAACGTATGTTTTTCCGGCAGAGTAAATTTAAAGCAAATTGAGGAAAAAACGACTCTATGGGGTCCAGGGGCACGCTCTCCCGGAAAAATTTTGAAATTTTAGCCTACATGGTGTAATGGCCTTTCAATTGCTTTTTGAATAAATTTTGATCAAAGTTTTTGCCCCTCATTCGGAGTCCTTCAGTAAATATGATGCATTTTGTTCGCAGATTTTCAATTTATGCGTGCTTACTTCAGGCCAGGAGTGGATCCAGAGAATTTTGGTGGGGGGTTGCTGCAATTGTGAATTAGGTTGAATGTTTACAAAAACGGCAGACGTCTATAGACGCGCAAAAAAGCGTAAACAAGTCCTTTGAAACTACTTCATATCTAAGGCGTAATCAGAAATATTTTAAAGAAGAGGCACTAAATTTCGACATTTTTTCAAGCGTAGTTTTTTCCGGCAGAATTAATTTGAAGCAAGTTGAGGAACAAAAACAGGCTCTAGGGGTCCGGGGGAATGCTCCCCGGAAATTTTTTGAAATTCCACTAGCTGTAATGGCCATTTTAGTGCATTTAGAACAGTTTTCGGGAAAACTTAATTGAATTTTTTTGCCCCTAATTATGAGTTCATCACCGGTATCCGGCGATGGCGGAAGCATTTCTAAAGTGGTAGGGGGCCCAAAAGCCCAATTTTTTTGCCCAAAATCAAGTGAAAAGCAAAAAAAAGTCACCACATCTGCAGGCCGTAGTTTGAACTGCGCAGGCAAAGCTAAGTATGTTTAGACATATCTTCACTGTTCAAAATGCCGAAATGGAGGACATTTGAGCGTTGTTTAAATGCCGAAATGGAGGCATATTGGGGGCCAACCCCCGCTTCCGCCACCAATGCCGTTATCAATGCATGGCGTTCTACAAACCGCATAAGCCGACAAGATAAATAACGTTGTGCTTCTTCTTGACTAGAAACATGTTCTGTGATGCAGCACTTCAACAACGCTGTTTTCCTCGCACTGGCCGTAAACATTTTAACCACTTTTCGTGCAACGTTTTCAGCATTTTGTATAGCTGAAGCTTTAACAGCTGCAGAAGCGCTTAAATTTAAGCAATGCATATGCCAGCGGAGATTCGTTTCGAACAACTGAAGAGACGCTTGACCATTCGCAGGCCATTTCGGCTACGCCATCATAACTCTGGCTAACGCAAAAAGCAAAGTTGTATCGTATTTCTCCTTAGTCAGCCCACTTATTAAAAGCCCAGCAAGAAAACAATCACGCAATGACAAGTTTTTATCATAATTACCAAGATTCTTGTCTTTGTCCAGAATGGATTGGGGGGGGGGAAGGCATGGCCCCCGTGGTCTTACCACCCTGGCTACGCCTATGTACCGGAACAAGGCTAGCGGTAACGCATCAATTTTTTTCGCTTTATCAAAACAGAGTTTATTTTTCTGCGCGGAGATAGGCTGGGCCACCAGTTAGTTGTTTCACGCTTCGGCGCAATACCGCGAAAGTAAAGAAGAATTGATTTTTGATTTGATCCTATCTGTTACCGGAACACGACAAACGGTAACGCGGCAATTTTTTTCGCTTCATCAGAACAGAG
Organism: Trididemnum miniatum; assembly: GCA_964006365.1. Classification (NCBI taxonomy): domain Eukaryota; kingdom Metazoa; phylum Chordata; class Ascidiacea; order Aplousobranchia; family Didemnidae; genus Trididemnum; species Trididemnum miniatum. The sequence goes on from OZ023250.1 coordinate 4,125,400, forward strand.
TTTATTTTTTTTGCGCCACATCTAATTAAGTGCAATTATCTATAGTGATCCAAAAATTAATTATGTAGTTACACATAATTTCAATCTCCATGAGCCGGTGGCATAGCCACCCAGATAGGCCTAATTTCGGAAAGGGGGGCAAACTTTTTTGTGCTGCAGGTAAATAAAATTTCCATGGAGTCATCGCGAAAAATTGATGTAAATGCCTATGTTAACACTGGTACTTTAAATACTTCGGAGGGGGCAATTGCCAATTTAGCCTCTAGCTTCACCCTGCTTACTAAGCCCCTGACAAAGATGCATTGCCTAAGTTGTTTTCTTTTTTATTTTCGTCTTCGTAACACTTTTTCACTCACTAAAAAGCAGAATTTGTAATAATCTTCATTATTACGAATTTGTAACAATCTTCATTACAAATTTGTAATGAAGTTGTAATGAGCTTAAATTTAAACAATAGTTTGTTGAATAAGATGATAAATACCAGAAAATTTCATTCAAAAAGTTACAACAATTGCGTAAGAAAAAATTTCAAATAATGAATTATGCTTGAATCTGACCCACTAGATCTAAGGCAATTTAAGCCAGATGCGGGGATTAGAACTCCCCCCGGGGCGTGCCCAGGAATTTGAAAGAAGGAGGGGGCACAAGTTAAAGCCATGCCAGCAGGCCGGATATGTTCAAATTTCCGCCCAAAGTTAAGTAAAGAGAAAAAAGGTCATAACGTCCGCAAGATGTCCAATTTTCCGCCCTAAGTCAAGTGAAGAGCAAAAAAAGGTTTTCACGCCCTCAGATTGTCCTTTATATGTAGGCCTATATCACCTTTATACCACGAAAGTTTTGTGCATTTGCCTGCGGGTGGAGGGGGCGCGGTCCCAGCGGCTCCCCCTGGATACGCCGCTGCCACCCTCGCACTGATTATAGGCGAGTTAACATCCCAACGGTTGCGGCGAGTTTCACGGTAGACACGGCTCTACTCGACATTCGCAAGCCCTGGCCGCAAAAGGCAAAATTCTCACGTAGGATCCGAAATTCCGTATGCATGACAACCTTCATCGTTCAAACTACAATATCTTTAAATTTTTTCCTACTCGAAAGCTTACTTTTTTGTCATTTAAAAGCATGGGATTTATGATCAGAGGCGTGTTATGACTTGAAAGGGGTATGAGGTTAAATTTTCGAGGGCCCATGCTTGTTTGCAGATCTGATTGTGACTAGCAACAGACCTTTTCTTAGAGGGCGCAATATACCGGGAAAGGGAGGCTATCACGGCGGGCCCCCGAGCTACAACCCCCCTACTTCATCTGGCCCTGGTTATGATCTGCTGACCTCATATCAGATCTTTTGCAGAGCCTGGTGATACGGAGTGTATCTTATCAGTATCTTTGTTTAATATACTCATACTTTTTGTTTGTGTTGCTAGCTCGAGAATTCACACACCCGATAAAGTAAACACATTCTACCGTAGCCAATCATATAGTCGTTTGGTAACTATACGACGCTTTAAATGCTGTTTAGTTCTTAGAGAGCTTAAAAGCGCTGCAAATGTAGCGATTTCGTTACTTATTAACTTGATGCATTAAGTCAATAGGACATTTTGTAACGAGCAATTAAACTTAAAGTGAGAAATTCAGCCAGTTGCTATAGCGAAAGTAGTTGCATTTACTTGATGCAACGTGAACAACAATGCTGCTAATATTTTAGATTTTAATCTGGTAGGGTACTGGTTATAGCCTATATCAAACTATAGGCTAAACACCAGGGCTGCGAACTCGATCGACTTTTAACCGAGTTCGAGTTCAAGAGATATTTGCAAGTCCGAGTTCAAGTTCGAATTCTAAGAATTTTATTTTTCGAGTTCGGCAAAAATGACCAAGTTCGAGTTCGCAGCCCTGGACTTTGTTGGTCGCAATGGCATTAACAAATAAACGATATGCAGGTTTTCTTTTGGTAAAATCATAGCTTCAATTCATAGGGATTGTGACTACTTGAACAACAAACCATATTTCGTAGTGATCTTTTATTTCTTTTCAACAATTTTAATATCTTTTTAATGAACTCGAACAGTTTTGTGCGAGTTCAAGTTCGAGTTCAGAAAAAATATTTTTTCGAGTTCAAGTTCGAGTTTGACAAAATGATCGAGTTTTTTCGAGTTCAAGTTCGAGTTTGCAACCCTGCTAAACACGGATAATGTTTTTTTTAAACTTGCGTAGTCCATAAATCTAAGCGTTACTCAAAAGAAAGGGTAGACTTTCAGTTAAATTTGTGAGAAAAAATGAAGTTGTTTTTTCACAGATGGCCTAAAAACTGAAAATTAAACAGCATATGACAGGACTATGAAGTTAACTTGCGGTTTTGACTTAACACCTACCCTAGATAATTTGAAATAATAGTGAATCAAGCCTGTTATGCAGAATCACTGGTCCATTAAAGGAATTCAAACATTCAGTTATATTGCAATTTCTCAATTACCGGTACTAAGCTGCTGGCATCAATTTAAATAAGCACGTGACGAGAAAGCAAAAATGAGAAGGAGTACATGAGTATTAAGCAGATTTAGGTCAATCCGCTGACGCTGTGCAGTTTATAAATCGAACGTTACTGCAATTTAATTATTTCGGAATAATTTACATGAGACGAAAATAGCTATTCGAGGAAAAAATAAAGCCACAATAGTTTATAAAAGAGCAGTTTTAACAATTACTGTGGCTCAATTTAATTGTTTAATTATTATCACGGGTAAACTCTTCGGTTTCATACTGGTTCAGAACGTTTCACTTTAAAACGAAATTGAACAAGCTACGTAGAGTTTGAATGTTTTTTCGGCGAGAATACCACAGTAGGCCTCTATTATTTTTGCAGAAAAGGGAAAAGTTGTTTTCATAACGGAAAAAGTGCTCAATGTACCTTCCAGGTCCAGCTAATTAAGAAATTAAAAGATTCTGTTTGAATACGAATCCCGCAAAAGCGCAATCGCGCTAAACTGTACGTAGGGTCATTTTGTCTTAAATAATTTTTAGTTTCAGTAAATGTGATTAGACTAATTAACTACAAAATCACAGACTGCAAAAATTGCTACATGGAAGCTGAAAGAATGAATTTTTTGAATGGTTAAAAGTAAAATTTATGGAATAGATTTATTAGCACAATAGACATTGCACAATTAGCAATTTTTTCCAGCTTTTAACCAATGTTCATCGCAACTATTTTTTATAAATTGGGTTGTCATTTGCGATTTCAATTAAATACAGCAGCTTATTAAAGAAATGGATAGAGGCTGTATTAGGAAATGAACTTGTGACGTTTACGCAATTTAATAATGCTTTTACTTTGCTTGCTCTGCAGGTTGACGACGGTTAAGTTTACTTTGATGACGCAACAATAGGCAGCGATTGTCGTTGGGAACGCTTTAATCTCTTTATAATAGAAAACTAGGATTTCATAAATGGATATAATATCCGCGTAGCTGAGCTCTGGAACGCTATGAGGCTATGAATGACACAGAAGAATACGACGGTCGTTTAAGATCAGTTTTTGAGTCTTGCGACCGGAATGATTCTGGATATTTGTCTCTGGAAGAATTTGGAACCCTCTGCTCGGAGTTATGTTTGGAGGTGAGGCAAAAAAAATTTGCTTACGGTGATATACTGTAATACATTTTGAGAAGGAAAATTAATGTCTCAGTGATTCTTCAACGAGGACGTTTCGTCAACATAAATTCAACTGTCATCATCAGCAGTGTAAGCAAGGCAGTACGAAACTGAAAGAGTTTTAATTTTGTGCTTGGTAATGTGGGGGGGGGACACCAGGGAACTACCCCCTCTTATGTGACGTACGAAACCCTTTTCAAAAAATCGACTACTAAGGGCATATGAAATCGAGACCTGTCATTGTCCAAGTTGGGTCCTGTCCCCCAAATGTTTTGCTGGCCCTGCCCCCCAAATGTAGTGGTTACAGCCCTGGTTCTGCTTGCTAACTTTATTTTCGGAATACAAGAAATGCTGGACGAAAATCGTTTACGGAAGAAAAATAAAACCTCAGTAATTTTTTAAAACTGGACGCTTCAAATTAAAACAGCTCCGGTGGCCGTGTGAATAGAGCGTCTGCATTTCGAGGTGTAGACTCGGGTTTGATTCCGAGTAGGGTCAAACCAATGACTTTAAAATTGGTATTTACAGCTTTCCTGCTTGACTCTCAGCATTGCAGGGACAGTGTGAAGAACAAGGCGGTAAGTTTACTTGTTGTGCCGTTGGGAAAGGCACTTAGCGGGATTCCCCCATCTTGGTATGGTAGGCAGATGGCTGGCAACTCCTAAGCGAGCTCGTACAGCGCATTGATCGCTTTCTCGTGATAGGAGGATAAATATGCAACCAAAATCAAATTTTGTTGTCGAAACGTCCAGTTTTGAGATTTACTGAGGCTTTATTTTTCCTCTAACTTTAACATTGCTTTGTGTGTCGTTGATCAGCCAACGAAATGCTATTGGTTTGCAGGACGAACAATTATTGCTTCAGAAAGTTTTGTTCCGGGAAACGACAAGCAAACTGGTGTATGAAAAATTTAAAGAAGTTTTATTGCGGTTAATAGAAGGAACATTAACAGATCAACATGCTGACCAGGGATTCGAACCTGCGGTCGATTACTCACTTATTCAATTCGAAAATGATTCGTTGGATGGAGAATCAGCGCCTAAAAATTATTATCAATCCACTCGGAATGGAATTGACAACAATCGGAATGACACAGACTTTTTGGACCGGAAACGACGAGATTCACTGGGATCACCGGAAGCATATTCTCCTGGACAACCTGACAGTACTGATTTTCATTCCCAAAATGCACTACTTCTCGATTTTGACCCTTTATTTGACAATGCGAAAGAGAATTACCGCAAAACTTCAACTCCTCAAATTTCGTCATTGCCTTTATCACTTACTAAAAAATACGGAAGATCATCAAGCCCTGACGAGAGTCTGTTTCAAGACGACGCAACGTTTGTATACTTGTTTCTTGCACGTAGTAGATTTGAACTAGTAAAAACTGGTTGCAAACACTTACAGGAGTTGGCTCAAAAGCCGGCTGCAAAATTGGGAACATATACTTGTTGGTTCTTATGATTCCCATACTTTCAGATGATACTGCAACTGCGTCATAATTGGCCCCGCATTAGTATTTAGATGCATATTTATCCTCCTATCGCGAGAAAGCGATTAAAGCGCTATAACGAGCTCGCTTAGGAGTTGCCAGCCATCTGTCTACCACACCAAGATGGGAAAATCCCGCTAAGTGCCTTTCTCAACGGCACAACAGGTAAACTTACCGGCTTGTTCTTCACACTGTCCCTTTAATGCTGAGCGTCAAGCAGGGAATACCAATTTTAAAGTCATTGGTTTGACCCGACTCAGAATCAAACCCGATTCTACAGCTCAAGAGACGGACGCTCGTACCACTCGGCCATCTGAGCTGTTAGGTGGTGGTAGAGGTCACAGCCATCGCTATCAATCTTGATCATCATCATCATCTTGGGGTTGATTTCGGGACCGGCCAAATCTGAGGCGGGGTCGCCAACAGCTCGGCACCGCTGCGACGTTTCTTCGGAGCTGAGTTGCTCGAGCGCAAGGGTGGAAACCTGGCTACTTGGCGTTAGGGTGTCAGTTTCGGTGTGTTGAAACTCAGATGTCAGGGTTCAGTTTAGGTTTGGTTTTACGGCTGTTGAAAAATGGCTGTTTCGGTTTAAGTTTCATCCAAGAAAGCTATTTTATTGTGAATACGGATTATTTAAATCCTCTACTTCTTGGCGTTTTTGTTTTATTACGATGATAAGCAGCAGCTCAGATGGCCGAGTGAGGAGAGCAATTGCTTCAGAAGTTGTAGACTTGGGTGTAATTCCGAGTCCGGTGAAACCAAAGACTCAAAAATTAGTATTCATAGCTTCTTTATTCGACGCTTATGCAGCATTAAACGAACTGTGCTGGTAAGGATGGTGATGACAATTTTTAAAACCCAAAACCTTAGAAAACTTTGAACAGGTTTTAGTTTCAGTTTCGGTTTTGACGTTTCAAGGAAAAACGGTTTTGGTTCAAGTTTAGATTTTCAAAATTTTGGCTTAGTAAGTGTCAGTTTCAGTTTGGGTTTCCAAAAATTCCTTTAAAACCGGGTTTTCAGGTTTCGGTATAGGTTTCCACCCTTGCTCGAGCGTTAAACCGCGGAGGCGAGCCCCGCCACTCGTTACTTAACACGCTTCGGCGTAATACTGCGGGTATAATGAAGATTTGTTGTTGTTTTTTGATGACTTCAGCGCAAAGTCATGACGGTAGGTTGTGATGCAGTTATATTGAGATTTGACGGTATACTGCTCAACTTTTGTACACTTAACGCAATGCCGTAACTTAAAAACAGTTAACATTGCGTTTAAGTGCAACAAAAGTTGAGCAGTATACCGCACTTGGTTTCATTTAAACTTTTGTTATATTATTTTTTAAGAATCAAATGTTCATAATATAGTACTTGTGGTATAGTTGGCTGAAGTGTGTTACGAATTACGGGAACCTGGGCAACACAGCTCCGAAGAAACATCGCAGCGGTGGCGAGCCGTTGTGGTCGTTTCGACTGGCAGGAGAATCAACAGCGTACCTCCCGCGCTGATATCAATTTTTTTAACCATTTCGCCATCCGATTGGTCTAATTTTTGACTTGTTAGAATCTTAAGTGGTTTATTTCAATTTGAGTGTATCTAAAAACAGTTCAAAATCCGTAACATTGTACGTCACAAATAGGGCTTATTTACTGCTTCGTATGTTAGGAAAGTCTGATGCTTTAACACTGGAAAAAGCTTTATCCAAGTGCGATTATGTTGTTATCGCAATAAGTCAAGTCAAAAGCTGTCTCGAGCTTCTCAGCCTGCTGAAACAAGCTAATATTTGAAGCATTGAAATCTTTAAAACAAACTTGAAGTTAATGTTGAAAAAAAAAATCTTTCAAATAATAATGGCTGTATATTCACCCACAAAAATAATCTTACTTGAAAATATTTGATTAATCTTAATGTAGTAACTATTCACGATTGCACTTTTTGCATATTTTTTTAGAATGCAAAAGCAAATCCGAAACCAGTCAGGGTTACCAGATCAAAATCAAAATCTGCATTCCTCTGCATTCGAAATCACGATGGAGGAATTTACTGGAGAAGGAAGAGGTGGTGAATGGTTAGTAGTATTTTGCTTTTAACGTAATATCAGAAATAGTTTCAAAATATTTTCTAACTTGCAAAAAGTCACAAAAACTGATAAAGATTGGTCAGTAAATTACTGCTTAGCATCTGCAAAAATAAATGTGCGGTGCAGTATAGTTGAATTATGCTCGAAACTTTATTATACTCGCGATTTTACGCCGAAGTGTAACGAGTGGCGGGGTCCATCTCCGCGTCTTATCACCTGGGCAAAGTAGCTCTGAATAAACGTCGCAGCGATGGCAACAAACTAAACATTTTTAAAGTATTTTGGCAATAATTTACTTTCACTCAACAACTCTTTTTCATCTTCAGATTCTTGACGTCATTTCCTACGCGGTAGTACGGAACGGATTAACTTTTTCCCCATAGGAGGGTCTTGGCTCCAATCTTTTTTAAGTCGGAAACTATTTTGGGGGATCATGCATTTTTTTTTGTTTCAATGTTGTTTTTATGCCTCTAGGATTAATCCGGATTTAGAAGTTTTAAAAGAGGGATATGGAGATGAAAACGGAGTTACCGCATATCCGCATGCTACTAATGATGCTCAAGAAGCTCTTGCATCAATTTGGGTGCAAATTATTGGAGGATTTGATCAAAAAATCAACATTTTCCAGTTCCAACAACTTTTTCTTACTCAAGCTCCAAACACTTCTACTGATGATGTAAAGAAACTTTTTGAGATGCTAGATGAAAATGAAGATGGTTTGATAACTTTTGAACATTTCTCCCAACAAATGTCAGCGTTTATCATGTCTTTGGGAGAATTTCCATCCACAGAAAATGAAGACGCTTCTTTCGAAGAACCGTCGGGCTCAAATAATGACAATTCACCGTCTCTAAACAAAACGTATCCCGTCTGCTCATCCCAGACCTCTCCTGAAACTTATATTTCGACTTTCAATCATTCCCATACCATCCACGAGGAGCCTAGGCATATTTCGACGTTTGATATTAACCAATCACAGCGTGAAGACAATCACGTGACTTCGGTAGCCTCGAGCGCGATGGATACTCCACAACCAGTTAAGCGCGAAGACAATAGATCGAATAATGAAGTTGAAGATCCAATGCAGCTGTATCATGGGGTTCCCCCGTATAGAAGACGACGCAAATCAACGCAAGCGTCAATACGTCAACAACGACGTCGGTCCTCACGCATTACGTCACTTCCGTATTACCATCCAATCAGCAGGCAGAAAGCGGAGGAATGTCCCCTTTTTTTCCTTACAGAAGAAAACGAAAGGTTAGCATTCAGCGTTTAGACTACGTGTGCTGGTAGAAGCCTGTACTTTTTATTAATGCGCAGTCGCCATATTTACCCTGTCCACATGTTTAAGTGGTTCCAAGAGCCGATAGACTTTGTGCATTATAATCAATTTTTCGATAAATTTTTGATTTTATGACATCAAAAATTTAATTGTAATGCAAAAAGCCCTTGGCGAACCACTTAAACTGGACATTGGACACGATGATAGTAAATTTTGTAGCTTAGCTGCAGCTACACGCCAGAGTCAGTAGTCAGTAAAATATAGACGTTTCAAATCCAAATTTTGCTGCATTCAGCTTTCAATAAATCTTTCATTTATCGATTGATTGTGGGACTGTATTTGTAGAAGTCCCTCGATCGTAAACGTTGAGGTTTGTGGGGAGTCACTTTTCCTATTTTCGGAAAATGGCCAGCTAAACGCCCCCACTTTTAGGAACCATTAAGGCTATTTCCACAGACACGTGCCGTGCATTCAAATTTATTGGTATTTGGTACCACAAGCAAAAAAATTTTTTGAAGGTCGTTAGATTTAAATTTTTTGGTAGCCTACTCTTTCCTCTCCTGATAAAGGCTATCAAGGTCGAAACAGTGACTGTTAGGTGACTGTGAAAATACATTTCAAGTCTTGACGTTAATTATATTTTCAGCTATGTTCGAAGCGAAAAGATACGAAGTATTTTCAGTGATGAAGGAATGGAAAATGCTGACAAGATCTTTCAAGATCTTGGACTCGGTCTAGGTTGGAAATTTTTCATAATTTGTCTTGAAACAACTTCTTATCATCAGAGTGGAAAGAAATAGCTTATTAAGCCAGCACTCCCATGGGGGTGCGAGTTCTTTGAAAAAATTTGTTGCGAGTTCTTCGAAAAATTTGAAAAATGTAAAATTGTACGTGTAAGAACTAAGGTACCCTATCGAACATTCTGTGTCAAAAAGTGTGAATTTTTTAAAATACACTTAAGGGGTGCGGACTCTCTGAAAAATTAAGGATCTCTGTATTCAGCAGCCTACTACAACTAGGAGAAAATGGTGGCATGAGACGCAGGGTAGGTTTTCCTGCGTCTATCTCTACATTTCTACAATTAGTAACCTAGTTTTGTGGAAACCTATGTATTTTGATTTTTATGCTGTCTAAGTCTAAGCGACCTGCGCTATCTAAGCGTAAGGATTGGGTTCAATTACCGGGTCAGTCAAATCCGGCACAGTGTCGCCAAAACTCGCTAACAATGCGACGTTTTTTCGTTGTTGTGTAGTCCATGCTGTCGCTTAGTCGCAGATATAGGCCCAGCTACTCGTTGCACAATTAGGCGTAAAACCACCAGAGCATAACGAAAGTTTGATTTTTGATGCGGTCTAAGTCTTTCATATTGTTTAAATGCTTATCTCAATCGAATAATTTTTCAGATGAATCATTCAATGTTGAGGTTCTCAACGAAGCTTTCGAAGCGGAGCTGAAAGAACATCCAGCACATTTCGCACTTTGTGCTTTGTACAAGCATGGCATGAAGTAAGGATTAGTTGCGTAAGCTTATTTTCATTTTTACGACTCAAACAGCGTCAACAAAAAAGAAAAACAAAAGCAAATTCTAGAAAAAATATAGGCCTACGTTGGACCAAAACGTTGTTCTGAAAAAGAATATCTTAAAAAAGCTAAGCAAGCATTAGGAGTAACATCGTTTAACGTTTTTCTTAAAAGATACTGAACTTTTTTAAATCGTTGCTGATTTTCTTATTTACTTTCTTATCCTCTTAGTTTTTACAAATCTCAGCGTGAGCAAGAAGTATCGGAGAAGAACAAACTTGAATCTCTCATGAAACATCTTGACGCTCAAATAGAAGAGCAAGAAGAAAGAATCGAAAAATTGGAGTCAGATTATAGGGAACGAGTTGAAATTATGGAAAATCGATTCAAAGTACTGTAATTTTATTGTCATTTCAACCGTTTAGCTCAAAAAATTTTAACTTGATAAGCAAGACAGGCTTTCCTGGTCAATCACTATGTTGCAGCAGTGGTAACCTGGTTTTGTTACGTCTTTTTACGTTTATTTTTATGCTGTTTTAGTGCAAGCAAACGACTGGTTAACGCGCTAATTAAAGACATGGCTATTGGCGCAGGAGATCAAGGGTTCGATTACCTCCCCGGTAAAATCAGACACGGTGTCGCCAACGCTTCACCATCAGAGCTGTGTTGTCCAGACACTGTGCAGCCGAGATGGGCCTTACCACTCGTTACACGCTTCGACGTAATATCGCGAGCATTAGGCCTAATGAAGATTTTATATATTTTTTTTTTCGGTGGTCTGGCAATACCTCTTGTCGGTTAAAAATATTGTGGACGGGTTCCCATAGTAGCTGGGGCAGATCGTTCAGTATCTGACGTTAACTATGCTAAATGTACCTGCTAATTTAGAAAACTCAACTGTGTGGAAAAACAAATGTCTAAACTTTGTTTGCAGAGCAAATTAACAAGGTGGAAAATGAAATTAGAAACAGAACAAGACAAACAAGAACAAATAAAAGTTGAAGAAACAAAACAGATGAAACTGCAAATCGAAAGATTGAAACAAGTAGGCCTAATTTGAATGAAACAAAATTAAAACTTACGTTGTCAAAAAACTGATATTGACGGATCTTTTTAATCTTTTATCAGATAAATTGGAATAAATTATCTACTACAAGCAGCTTCTTTATAGGCCGATCGAGGGGTGCTAAGCAGGGTCGTAGCCAACAAAAATTATGTGGCGGAGGTAAGGCATGGTCGGATTTAGACAATGAGGGGCCCTGCTTTCATTCGTCCACAGTGATCGCTCTCTAAAAGCAAAAGTCTTCATACGTCAAAAAAAAGTGCCCCCTTGTCCACGTCACTGTCCCCCTCCTCTAAATAAAAATTTGGACCCTCCTATGGATTCTTCTTGCTTTATCATTTCTATTGCGCCAGGAGTCTAAAACAGGAAAGCGAAAACGCACATGGAGTTGGCCGAGTGGTTATTGGTGCATTGGGCTCCGAAGCTGGCTTCGCGGGTTCGATGCTCAACTGGGTCATCTCCATGATGCATGTACTTCACTACCATAAAAATCCTAAGCTGCAATAAGTGGCTTGAAATAACAAAAAAAAAAGCGAAAACGATTAAAGTTTAATAAAAAGATTATCACAAAAAATCAAATCTTCATTATACTCGCGGTATTACGCCCAAGCGTGTAACGAGTGGCGGGGTTCATCTCCACAGTTTAGCGCCTGGGCAACACAGCTCCGAAGAAACGTCGCAACGGTGGCCAGCAGTTGGCGACACTGTGCCGAATTGACCAGCCCAAGAATCAAACCCATAACCTCCCGCACAGATAGCGAGGGCTTAGCAACTGAGCTAATCGGCGATTTCGATAAAACCTAATAACATCATCAGTTCATACCTACGGAGCACTAGGCTAGAATCTTAGCCTCTGTACTTTTACACTGACGATAGTATAAGTTTTTACCAAAACGTTTGTAAAATGATTGCAAATACACTAATTATCACTTAATCTTTTGCTTAAATCTATTGAAGTTGTTTTGTTTATTTTAGTCGGAAACGAAGCTACTTGAAGAATTGGCAACCAAAGAAACAGAGGAAAAAGAGTTACTTCAGAAATGTTCTCATCTTGAAGATCAACTAAAAACAGCCGAATCAAACTTGGTACGAACATTTCAAAGTTTTACCTTTGTAATAACGACATACTGAAAATTTTATGATAAAAAAACAAAAAACAAAAAACGCTTTGTGTCTGATTGGAAGCTCAAGTATCCCAACTTAGCTTGTGTTGTGAAGCTTTTACGGGTCAAGAGTCTGCTGTGATCAGTGGCATTGTCAAGGGGGAGGGGGGCACCGGCCTACCCGTTTTTTTCATACATGAAGATCTTATCTTTATTAGTTTTTTAAAGACTATAAACAGCAAAGGAACATGGAGTCTCTCATCGTCCAAACCCGGTCTTGTCCCCCGAAATCTATTCGCCGGCTTCGCCCCAAAGGGTGACTTTATGCTCTGACTAGATAACAAATTAAGTCTTTTGTGTGTATTCATATTACGGTATTTAAAGTAAATGCTTATTGCAGGTGCTAATGCGTTGCGATTTTGACAACCTTTTGGGCCAGACATCTCTCCACAATCAAGAGCATTTAGTAGAGCGTCAAAAAATTGATAAGTTGATGCATGATTACGCTGTCGAATCCTTGAGATTTCAAGACAAAAATGATGAACTGCTTCGGCAAATGGACCTCGTCAGCAAGCGGTGGTCCAAATACAAGCAAGAAGAACGACCCCCATGCGAGGTAAGATTTGGTAGCTTGCTTCTTAATTAGGCTACAACGAAACAGTTTTTAAGTACAACTGGCCGGTGAGCGCAATTGGTAAAGACTTTGCTATTGGTGCGGGAGGTGCGGGGTTTGGTTACCGGACTGGTGAAAATCGGACACCAGCTCGCCATCGCTGCGACGTTTCCTTGTAGCTGCGTTGCCGCGGCGCTTAGCCGCGTGAGATGGGCCCTGCCACTTGTTAAACGCTTCAGCCTTGTACGGCGAGTATAATTAAGATTTGATTTTGATTTTCACTGTTTGGTTGCATTAGATAGCAACATTTTTAACAGTGGTGAAGTTTATTGTAAACAATTGGGAAAAGTCTGAGCTTCGGGTAGCCAATGAGACAGAGTTTTCTGCATCAGGATCGGTAGACCCGAAGTTCGATTCCTGATCGGGTTACATTAACAATGCAAAATTGCGATTGATAACTTTGCAAAAGACACTTAACGGGTTGTCCAGTCTTCGAGTGCTAGACAGTTGGCCAGTACCTCCACAATGAGCTCATCATGGGGTCTCAATGCTACTACGCAAATACAGATAAAGATTTTGACTCCGTTTAGGTATGGCTTTGGAAGAAAAGTGAATAGCAGCATTATGCAAGCAGCTTTTGAGAAAATAGATCTTGCTGCAAGTGCACTGCATTGATTTGCCTAAAAGCATTTTTTAGATAACTAACCTGCCAGTTGATGTAATAGTTAAAGCATCGCTATAAGTGCGCGAGGTCGTGAATTCGATCCCGGGGCGGTCAAAGCGGAAACAGTGTCGCCAATGGCTCGCCACCGCTGCGACGTTTCTTTGGAACTGTGTTGCCCAGGCGCTAAGCCGCGGAGATGGACCCCGCCGCTCGTTACACACTTCGGTCGACCCCGCCGCTCGATACCGGTAGTATAATGAAGGTTGATTTGATTTGTTTTGACCGCTAGCTTGTGTTTAGGACGATAATTTGACGATGTTGCTACCAAATCAACCTAAACTCACTTCATCAGATCCCAGTCTCCAGTTATCGGAAGAACATTCCTCCTCAACTCCTCCACGATTTGTCAACAAGATATCTATAACTCCTACTCCAACTCAATCTCTTTCTGAATCCGGGACGTGGAGTAAGAATATAAAAGCCACATCCACATCAAGGAGGTCTCATGTTTCAACGTATTTCATCAAGTCAAGGAGTGTGGCTTCCGGAAACAGTCCCATGTCTTCCAACGTGGTCAGCCCTGCATCCGATAGTGCGACTTCTTCGTAATGTGCAATTTTGTCATTGTTGTTTTGAGATTGTTTTTGTTTGTTTTTTTGCGCTGTGCCATTTGCATTTTACTCCATCCTTTTCTTAAATTACTTTTAAAAATATAATTAATTACTATTGATTAGTGGTTGAAGTCATCGCTGTCGATGCGGGAGGTTCTGGTTTTGTTTCCGGGCCGGTCAAATCGCACACGGTGTCGCCGATAGCTCGCCACTGCTGCGACGTTTTTTCGGAACTGTTTTATCCAAGGACTGAGCCGCGGAAATAAGGCCCGACATTTGTTACATGCATCGGCGTAATACCGCCAGTATAACGAGTACCTGATTTTGATTATTTTTTGACGTACGCTAGCAGAAGAAAATGAAAGCTCGCTCCCTATAATGTTCAGCAGCCTAGTCGGTTATAGTCGACTAATTGGTTCAGCGTAAAGATGCGTTTGCCGATTTCTTCATTTTTATCCTCCTGTCACGAGAAAGCGACGGAGGCGCTATGCATAGGACGAATTCAGACTCGCTTAGGAGTTGCCCTTATTTCCGAGTTTTCCAATGGAATTTTTCTTCTGACTTCTTCAATTTGCTGCTTGTTAGATTCCACCAAGCAGAGATAATTGTCGTGAAGCATCTTATCGAAAGACGCAACAACCAGGCTCGGGTGGGAGTTAAACCATCAACCTTGCGGTCATGGCCGTCGTAAAAACGACGCTCCGAACCACTCCGATACGCGACATGCGACAAAACTTACAGTGGAAGTGAATATAGAAGGTTGTCGGGTGATAACTAAACAGTGAAATGAAACAATCAGGGCGTGATTAAATATTTTCGCTTGTCGCGTAGTCGCCTGTCGCATATCGGTAAACGCACCTTAATTCTACGCATGCATTTTCGTTAATAATCGGTTGATATCGTACACAAAATTTACTATGAAGTCGGAATCGCAGTTTATTTTATGAAAAAATCGTTAGAGACAATTTTCTAACAAATTTTCGCATTGATCCGGTATAATTTCTAATGTGATTTAGAAGATGTCAGGTTTTTCAAAACTGGCCAGCACTGTAAAAAATGACGTCATCCACTTCCACAAATATCGTGCTATGAATCACGTGATTTAACCGATGGCAAATCAAGTTCATTTTGTTCCTATGAGAAACTGAACAAAATGCGACATTGGAAGTAAATTGAGCGAATGAGAGCCAAAGTCTACAACAGCCTTTTATCTTAGGCTGTTTTTTTTAGTTATACTCGATAAGAATTTTCATGATACGATTGCTGAAAAATCGCTTCAATTTTACCATCATTTTATTTTTGAATTTAAAGTTGAGAGAGATTCAGGAAAAAAACCAACGTAGAGCCTACAAGCCTAAGCTGTCAACGTAAGGACGTACTTGGACTAAACAAACTGAAAAATGTGTGTAGCAAAATAGTTTTCTTCCAGCCGGCGCTCCTGATGAAGGCGCATTGAGCAGTGATCCTACAATCTTCGTGTCATTTTACCGTAAAAAATACCTGTAGAACCACTTGATAAGTAGAGTAATGTTTTCATAGGGTTGCTTTACAATTACAAGTTTTTTAGCACCAGGACATCGTAAAAAAAAATCAAAAAAATTTACTAACTCAATACAAACGCTTATGCTAAATGTCCGACAAAATGCAAATGATCAACTGAAAAAAATTGAATTGATGAATTCCGCTGAAACGTCTTGCACAACTTCTTAATTTCGTGATTGAAAAAGCGTTGTTGCTTCCCAACGTTTCATTGCTTTTAGTATTTTCCCGGAGTTGTGCGGGAAAAAATTCAGCTTTTGAGTTGGTACAAAGCAGAAAATGCAGTGATTTACCAAGTCAAGCTGCTTTTGGTACCAAAGGTGTATGCTGCACGTTAGACCAGAAGGTAAGAAGCAACTCAAACAGCTGTTTGCAAAATTTAGAAAGCGTTGTAACGAAGGGATAAAAAGCCAAATTCGACAAGAGACAGCTTGAAAACCAGGGCTGTGACCTCACAAACATTTAAAAATGATGTTCACAAAAAACTCGGAAGACGAGTTCAAGTTCAAGTCCTTCTTCTTTGATTTTCCCAGTTCAAGTTCGAAATCAGTATTTTCACAGAGTCTATGCTCAGTTTAAGTAGTTTTCGTCAAGTTTAGGATAAGCTTTAACTTTTCAAGATCTGGCAAAAAAAAAAAAAAATTCCAATCCGGCAAAAAAAAGCATGGTTCGGCGATTTTGAGTTCGCAGCCCTGCTAAAAGCTGGTAATACTGTATTTACTGATTTTGAAAGAAGAGAAAGTTTCTTGTGTCGATTGGAAAGGCACTTAACGCGATTTCTTCGTCTTTGAATGGTAGACGCGGAACCTTCACTTTCGAAGGATAAAAATATAACTTTACTTTTGTCGAGCAAGCACAGAGCTGTTGTGAGAAGTCAGTTGTTCGTATAGGTCTGATGGGGACCGTTAACTGCATGATAAGATCTAACCTTACGCTCTTGCGGAGTATATGGTAACATACACATAAGTTCATTAAAAACTTACAAGTTTGAGTTCCAGTTTTTTATTTTTAACTTTCGAAGTTCAAATTCTAGTTCATTTATTTTTATTGAGTTCATGTAAGTTGTAGTAGTAATAAAGTAGTTCATGCAAGCTATAGAGGTTCAGCAGTTTTTCTGGAGTTTATCAACGTTACAAAATTTTTTCGGAGTTTAGGCAAGTTTGAAATTCAAATTGACAATTTCGAGGCTGAGTTCAAGTTCGAGTTCAGAAATTTGTGTTATTCCAGTTCAAGGTAGAGTTCTGCAAAACAAACTGAGTTTTGCACATTCAAGTTCGCAGTTCGGGTTAAGCCAAGAACTCAAAAATTGGTATTTACAGCTTCCGTGCATGACGTTCTTTAGGAGACCGTGCGGAGAATGAGTCGACAAGTTCACGTACTGTGCTGTTTGGAAAGAGCACTTAACCAAACTCCCCTATCGTGGAGTGCTAGGCATATTGACGGCCCATTAACGTGTTCTCTCGGTCGCTTTCTGACTGAAACTGAAGAGAACTTGGTTTCGTAAACAATGCTACCAGTGTCTTTACATCGTTGTAACGTTCTTCTGCGTTCGTAGCTAGTGGCTTATGCGTCGGAGCGCGAAGGAACAATATAGGTACCGCAATCTCTGTCACGCTTTAGCGTATCATTAGAGCATAAAAAAGAACAAGGTGCAATGAGAAATGGCAGATCTAAGCTAATAATAAGACAAAAACAGAAAGTTTCTGAAACTAAAATGAGCAACTTTTTTCTGTTTGCCTGCTCTAACAGCTAAAACACATTTTTTACACTCAAACCAAATTCTGAATCAAAATATAATGACAAAAGTCTAGAAATTTTTGACTTTCCAACTTAAAAATTCAACTTAAAAATTCAACTTAAAAATTTAAACTTAAAAATTTAAACTTCAAAATTTAAACTTAAAAACTTAAACTTATTTAACTTTAAAAAAATGTAAAACTTATTAAAGTTTAACAACTAAAAACTTAAACTTGAAAATTCCAAAAAAATTAGTCTTAAAAATTTCAAAACTAAAATTTAAACCTAAAAATTTTAACTAAAAAATTAACAATGTAAAATTTAAAGCTACAAATTTAAACTCAAAAATTTAATCTTAAAAATTTCAACTTTACAATCAAACAGTTTAAAAACTAAAAACTTCAAATTTTGAAAACTTTAAAATTTAACCTGAAACTTAAAAATTTAAAAACTTAAAATATGAACTTAAACTTAGAATTCAGACGTAAACAATTAAAACTTCACTTGACAATTAAAAAGCAACACAATTGTTTCAAAAACATTTCCGTCCTTGTCATATCATTGGATCTGCTATCCAACATTGCATCTCGTTCGTTTTGTGTTCTAATGACACACTGAAGCTTGTCAGCGAAATTTACGGTCCCCATCTTGCTCCGCTCTATGACGCATAAGCCCCACATAGCTATGAACCTAGTCCCAGAAGAACGTACAACAATGTTGGCTCACTGGTAGCATTGTTTACAAGACTAAGTTATCTTCACTTCCAGCGAGAAAGCGATTGAGGCGCTCCAGCAAGCACGTCGATGGCCCGACTACCAGCCTATCACTTCGTGATGGGAGAGTTTCGTTTAGTGCCCTTTCCAAACAACTTAATACGTGAACTTCGCCGACTTTTTCTCCGCATATAGTATCTCTAAGTACGTGATGCGCGCAGATGTGAATAACGACTTTTGAGTTATCGGTTTAACCGGGCTTGAAAACGAAGTTAGAGTAAGCTTTACGCATCGAGTCATCGTAGAAGTCAACAATACGAAAAGCCAGGACTTTTTTATGCAATTGTGTGAGGCAGGATGGAAGCGATCGAAGCTGCAGTGCGAGCTTATTAGTGTGTTGCGGTATATACCATAAAAGCGCATCGGTATTTTTTTGTTGTCATGTCAGGTAAGACTTGACCTTATCGTTCGTTTGCGTTGCACTCTCGACTTAACGGCAAGGCAATACACCTATAGCTTGCCGCACTGTGCTTACTCGGCAGAGTTGTAGCATTCCTGTCTACCACTTTAAGATGCAGTGTTTTCTAATGAAAGACGAGCCATGGCCTTAAGTTTTTTTGTTGTAAATTTTTTTCCTTTAACTTCCTGCGTATAGTTTGTTTTGTGAATGTCGTAGCGACGGCTGCGAACTCGATCGATTTTTTATCGAGTTTAAGTTCGAGTTTGAGTTCAGCTTATTTTACGAGTTCGAGTTTAAGTTTGAATGTAGCATTTTTATTTTCGAAAGTTCAAGTTCGAGTGCGAGTCCAGTGAAAAACTATCAAGTTCTTTCGAGATAAGAAAAAAAAATAGTCTAAGTTATTTTCGAGTTCGAATTCAAGTTCTCAGCCCAGAACATATACGAGTTCGAGTTCTCAGCTCAGACTTTTTTCGAGTTTAAGTTCGAGTTCTCAGTTCAGACTTTTTTGGAGTTCAAGTTTGAGTTCGGCAAAAAGATGGAGGTGTTTCGATTTCGAGTTGGCAACCCTGATTGCAGCTAACCAACCTCGAAGAGCCGGGCCTCGTCCGAGCAGTGTTTTTGTGTCCCCAGATATTATTTCAGAGGTTTTAGTGTTTATGATAGACCTACTTTTGTTAAAATATAAAATTTTTGTGCCTGAATAGCAGAAGTATGTAATGGGCTGCCTGCAAACCTCGCGACTTCCATTCCGGCCCCAGCCGTGTTGGAGACCGGCAGGTGAACCTCACCGGCGGGGACCACTGGAGAGTCCTATCTAACGCTACCGAGGTTCACCGCTTGGCGGTGTCGAGAATTCCAGACGCCATCCCCTGAGGTTTGCAGGATGTGCTCCGTTACCAGCTGCTACAACACTCCTCATGATGAACCACCGCCTCGCAAAGTTCAAAGGATAGGCGTCACTCAATCGTGTCCTACAAGTGAGAAATATCTCGACAACTTTTGAATTGTGCAACTGAAGATGAGCAAAGTTAAGCTTTTGGAAGAAGTCAAGAAGTAATTGGATCTAACCGTACGAGCTGCTTGGATCAACATCCTACAACCAATCAGGTCATGCATCACTAAGCCGTGTCCTGTACAGTCACTTCAATACGTCAGCAGCAGTCAATTGAGTGAAGAATATTTCAACGACGCTTACGATTCTCTTAAGAAGCTAGAAGTATTTATTCTACTTCAAAATGCGTCAATTTTGCGCCATAAAAAAGTGTCTCGACGTCAATCGCTTTGTTCCAGTCGCAATTTCGAAAGGATTTTTGATTACTTGACTTTAAATGCTGTATCTTTACAGGTATTTTTGTTTTGTATAACTTTTTTTCATTGATTGATTTCATATTTGACCAACCGCTTAGCTCAGTTGTCAAACGCACGCTATCGGTGCATGAAATAGGACTGAGGTTTAATTCCCGGGCCGGTTAAATTGGCTCAGTTTCTCCTGCGACTCGCCACCGTTGCAATGTTTCTTTGGAGTCGTGTTGCCCAGACGCTAAGCTGCGGAAATGAGCCCCGTCACTTATTACTTGCTTTGGCGTAACGCCGCTAGTATAGCGAAGATTTTATTTTCATATTTGTTTCTCTAACGAGCAGACTGATTTAATAATGTTATTTTCAATTTAAAGTACAACAGGACAGTTGGGGATACCGAAGAGATGGCAGTCACCCGAATAGTGTAATGTGCGATCTGCTCTAGCTAAGAATCGAACTTATTGCACTACATCTGTAACCCTTGCGCGTCACCGCTAGGACCATAATCACCTCTCCAGTGCGAGTTGGAGACCGTTTAAAAATTTTTGATTTTTTGTACGCAGCGGAGATACCCATTAAAATTGGACTCCAGTGCGTTTCGTGTTTGGCCGGCCCAAGTAAGTCGACACAGGTGGTCAAACGTCGATTCTTGGAAGAAGATTGCAGGTATTTTTTAAGAAAAGCAATAGGCCTACACCTCCTAATTTTGGTCGATCAGTTCTCGAGCGCTCAAGAGCACAACCGGCTTATGATTTTAGATAAGAAATGGAAGAATGTGATGCGCTCCACCGCATCCATAAACTCGCATCTACTTTTTATTCTCGCCTCGACGGTTCGAAAGAACGACTATTCGAATATGTGTACTCTTGCGCTGGGTCTAAGTAAAGCTCCAAAGTATTTTTCTCAATTTTGCCTTGAACTTGGCTCAAAAAGCCCGACTCAGCGTACAATTTGGAGACGATCTGTACTTTGTTTTGTAAGTCCATCATTTATGAGAAAGTTCGAGAAAGGGGTATAATATCTACCGGTACTTGAAAACTTTTTTTTGAAGTGAAATTAATTTCACCAGATTTTAACTTTCTAATAAAAGAATTTAAACTTATAAATTTTCCTTAAAAAATTTAAACACTTGAAAATGTAAATTGAAAAAACTTAAAATATCAACATTTGAAAAATTAAAATAATAATATTTAAAAACTAAAATTTAAAAATTTAAAACTTAAAAGCTTAAAATGACAAAATTAAAAATAAATTTTAAAGTAATCTGAATACGAATACAAAAACACTAAAAATTGAAACCTTAAAGTTCCATTTTTAATTTTCGAAGGTATCAGTTGTTTTTATTTGATCGGTATATTTTCATTGAAAGTTTTTAAGCGAGGCAATGTTCGAACTGTTGCCTTCACCAACAAAACTTTTTGTGTGTGTTTTGGGAAATTTGGTGGTTTTGCGTGCTTGTTTTGCAATGTGTTAGATCAGAGCAGCAGCCAGTGAAGGTCACGGGAGATTAGTTAGCTTAGGGGGGAGAGGTGGCAAGTACCTTCACGTGGTCTCTCCTGTCAGTAGCATATGGAGTTTCTGGGCCATATGCGAAGCTAAACTTGTCTTGGTGATTCAGAATGCGATTTGATATTTGTCTCGAAAAAGATTTAGTGACCCTTCAATTCAATGCCTTTTTAAACAACCAATCAGGTGGTTACGAAGATAAGACTATTTTGAGCAAAGTCACTCATCCGGAACAAAAATTCTCATTGATCAGGCGTAAAACGAGGTCGGATTTTTAAAAAATTGGATTTGGTAGTTTTCTACTCCAAAGGGAAAGTTTTCAAAGTTACAGCTTGTCTTTCAAAAGTAAGGTTTCTTTGGGACACCTTGTTACACATTGGTTTAAAATTACTCTGTCCACATATCCAATTTTAGTGGGCTTTTGGCAACTTTCTTTGACTATGACATCAAAGAATTGATTATGATGCGGGAACTAGAAAGAAGAACCTCGGGCCTGAAGCTCTCCAAAATTGGACATGTGAAGGTGAACAAGGTAAAAGGGATAATAAAATAATATTATTTATTATTGACATATTTATCCTCCTATCACGAGAAAGCGATCAATGCGCTATACGAGCTCGGTTAGGAGTTGCCGGCCATCAGTGTACCACACCAAGATGGGGGAATCCCGTTGAGTGCCCTTCCCAACGGCACAACAAGTAAACTTGCCGGCTTTCTCCACACTGTCCCTTAAATGTTGAACGTCAAGCAGGGAAGCTATGAATACCAATTTTAAAGTCATTAATTTGACCCTACTCGGAATCGAACTCCAAGTGTACCGATCAAGAAAGAAGCAGACGCTCTATACTACTCGGCCATCTGATCAGTGTTGCCAACTTAGCTACTTAGTATCTAGATACTTTTTTAGTCCTTTTAGATACCAATTTTTTCGTCTAGATCGTAGCTACTAATCTAGATACTTCTATAACTATACAATTACGGGAAATGGAATTGCTTCCAGTAACAAACTTCACGGAGCGAACCGCTTTTTCAATCGCTTCGGGTCAGTGTTGGCAACTTCAATAACTATCCAGTTAATGTATTGTTTTATTCTTTCGCGGAAGAATGCCAGAAATTATCGCTTTAATTTTGTGAGCCGTTCTTCCGAGTGTTCAGCTCAGTATCGGTAGGCCTACTAGCCTACAGGTAGGCCTATAGTAGGAATAAAATTTCCAAGTATTTTTCCAGTCTAAGGTAAGTTGCAGCAAAATAACAATTTGTGTTATGAGGAGATGAACAACATGGCCCAATTCTCTGATTCAATAGAGCTCCAAATTTTATGGTTTTAAATCATTAGAATGATAAGAAGCTAAAGTTAATCACGAGTATCAAAAAGAATAGTGTGCTGTGCACAAAGTTCACAGATGCTCATGCTAATCAAGGGCGCATCCAGAGGTTCCTCTGGGGTCGCGCGCCCCCCCTACTCTCGCTGAAATATAAGTTGAGGACGTGAAGATCTTTTTTTGACTTCGGGCGGTAAATTGGACATCGAAAGGCGTGAAGACCCATTTTTTTTGGTTTTCACCAGATTTCGGGCGGTAAATTAGACGTCAAAAATTGCGGCCCCCTTTTTTCAAATTTTTGGGCACGCCCCTGCTAATATACAGCCTACACTGTTAGTGCGTAAGTTTACCACGAAGTTCATGGAACTGCTGAATTCAAAGTTCAGTCCATTTAAAACCATTATAGAGCCAATTGCTGAAAGCTGATGACATGACTCGACTAACAGATCTATGATATTTTTCTGTTGTGTTTATTTTCATTCATTTTTTGCTTGAATGTGTGGCCATGACGTGTTTAAAGGTGTTTCAATGTCACTGCGACTAAAATGTGTCTTCATTAGGCAGAATACTTCTCGAAAAACTGAATGTGTGCTTATTATTGAATGCTGTTAATAAGTTATTTCGTGTCTGACTCCGTAATATCGCTTGTTTTTTGTCGTATTAACGCACTTTTCGTGGTTAGATACTAATCTAAATTCTTTTGTTGTTTAGATGTGGTTTATAAAATCTAGCTAATTTCTAGATACTTTTGGTAAACGATCTAGATACTTGAGTAAATTGAGATCTGGCAACACTGCATCTGATCGGTAATAAACCAAAGAGACAAATGTTACGGTCACGTAACCTTATCCTCTGCCTACTGTTAGAACCAAAACCATTAGGCATAGATAGGCTATGTTATGGTTGTACTTAGGTAACATATCTGAGGTTAAAACACATTCGAAGGCACTGCTAAAATCAATTTTCCTCTTCTTTTTGGAAATTGTGTGGTAACAAGCGATACAATGCGTTTTTGTTAAGAGGCCCACTGTCTGACCTGACTGTATGACCATAAATACGCTGTGGTCTGGATGGGTGAAAGTGCCAGTGGGCCGAAGTCGGGAAGGATGAAAGCAGCTTTAACTTATTGCAACAATTTTTGTGGTAGGCCTATTAGTAAAAAAGTTTTGCTACTCATTTTTCCCTGTGAACTCATATTACCCCCGCAGACCTAATATTATTTTTTTGCTAGATGCACTCTGTGTTCTGCTTAGAGATAGATTCACTTTGGTTGGAATCACTGTTCCCTCAAAGATTTTAGCTAGTGCGAATTTGCCCAAATAAGAAAATCACTAAAAATTTGCCCAAAAGGGTGTAATTTAAGGTCTGGAATAATTTTTGTTAAAAATAAAAGTTTCTATGGTAAAACAGTAGCCTACCATTTGACACAAAAACTTGAGCACTTACAACTAATTTGCTTTTAAGTCATTATAGCAATCTGCAAAAATGAAACAATTTTGTCCAAAATTTTTCATTTTTCTCAAATTTCGCACCTTAAGATTGTTAGAGGGAACACTGGTTAGAATTATCGAATTGTCAATAGTTTGTCATTTCTTCATCTTGATTATTTTTTGCTGGATGCACTCCTGTGTCAGTGTGTTCTACTTAAATGTGTCATTTGATGTTATTTGACAATTGTTTGGTTTTATGGTTGCCGTCCTGTAGTGCCATTTGTGCACTGGATTTTGGAAATATGGTACAGTATTATTACTATTAAATTAAGGATTCCAGTAGCCTTGTAACGGTTTTAGACTAATGTGGTAGTAGTCTACCATACTCTCTGCTCTTAACTACCGGTACCCTGCAGTGTACTGCCTACCAGTACTGGGTACCAGTACATTGTACAAGTAGACTATTGGGTTATCTGATTGTTTTTGCTGTGCAACAGCATGGTTTCACCAGCTTCACTTGTTCACTTTAATAAATAGATTGGACTTGCGCATGCAGCCTAAACTCAATGTTCTTTGCAGGCTCGGGACATGAGTTAAATTAAGTTAAAAAAATTTTCCATATGAACTGTGTTTTACATTATTTTCTATTGTCGTATCAATAGGCAAGTTTAGAAAATTTTCCTTAACCTGTTAACTTGATTATGGTGAGTAATTTTGATTAATAAGCCTCTTTTGATATTTATCTACTCAGTAAAATGCCAATATAAAGAGCACAACAATGTGACAAGATTTTACATATTTTAAATTAAGCAGTGGCTATGTGTACTGGCCTGTACAGTGTACAAATAAGCGCTTGGTTTCTTTTATTAACTGTTAGCACTCTCCTGGTTCTACGAGAGAGTGACAAAGTAGTAAAATAAACCAAAGTGACAAATGTTACGGACTCGTAGAAATAGCCACTTTCTTTAAATTGAATGACTTCCCATTCCTGATTTGCTTATCTGCTTATGACTTCCCATTCAGCAGGCCAGGAAGGACGACTTTTGTTTTATATTTTAAATTGCTAGGCAGTGCTAAAAGTGCTTTAAACTATTAAACATACAATTAGGCCTTACACTGTTGCACATTGAGAAAGTTTTCATTGTTGCTTCAAATCAAAATAATTATTTTGTCAAAGTTAGCTTTGGTATAGTGCCATAAATTTAAGTGCACAGCAGTGTGTGTGAATTAGTATATACTACCGTATGTGTTTAGGAAATGTGAGATTTGTAGGCTACCCAGTAGTCTGTAAATTTTTGGTAACTGATTTTAAACATTTCAGAGATTTAGATTTTGTGGAGATTTGGACTGTCCAGACTGGGTCTTGGCTGAAATTAACATTTTGGCAAGATTGGTATGTTTGAGTGTTGATAAATAGTTCTACAGTTGTTGGTTGCATAGGAAATTACTGTGTCAACAACATGAATAGATATTTTTTTTGTCCTCTTAGTAGAAAGTGATGTACTAATGGATAAATCTAGACTTGTATTGCAGTGGAATCTACCGGTACTTTTCTTCCAGTTGAAATTAAAATCTTTGTATATGATGTAATTTTACTGTGTTTTTTTTTGCCAAACTTTTTTGCTATCTGCAAAGCTTTATAAGCGACATTTCCAAAGTTATATTGCATATGTACACTTGTGCAGTTGCTTTTTAGCTGTGGTAGTTTAGACTGCACTTTTTGTTAAATTTTACAATGATATTCTGTTGGTGATGCTTAGATCATTTTTGTTTGCATTTACTTTTGTGGTATGTGCACTTCGCAATTTTTCTCTTACATAGCATTTTGTAATTTTGCATCATAGACATCTGTAAAAATGAAGCTTCTGGTTGTTCAAGTCATTAAAGGATTGTTGGAAGATGATGTTGATGTAAGAATATCATAGTTTTGTTGTTGCAACTATGACTCTTCAACTCCTCTTTGATCTGCCTGCCGTAGAGTTAATTGTTGAAATTGTTACCTCTTTATTGTAAACTATTAACCAGAATCAAAATCACTGACTAGGTATGGCAGAAATTGCATTAAAAATTAATTCTTTTTGAAAAAAGCTACAATGCTAGTGGTCATCGGAGTCTTATTAATCATTTTTAATATTGATCATCTAATTTTGATTGGGTATATATCATTATCGAGTGGTACTGAACGAGACTTTAAAGATCCTAAGCATTGGCGCCGACTTACTCTTAAAACATGGGAGAGGTTTTTATTTTTTATGCTCGAATCAAATCACTTTTTAAAAAACTGTTGCCCTATGCAAAGCATTTTTCAAGTTTTTGGCTTTTGCGATCAGCATCTAATTAAAACGTCGACGAGCGAGTTAGCAAGTTTATCGTAACAATCCCTAAGATTTTAAAAGCATCACATTTCTCTAACGTTATTTTTATTTCAACGCAACAAATAGTATGCACTTTCCAACTAAATCACAGCAACGCGTTTCAGGCTTGCTCATGGCGAAATAATGCGAACAAAATTATGAAAAAATTTTAAAGATGACTCATTGAAATGGTGAGTGGTTACGCTCAGCATTAGGTATACGCAGGGAAGCTCGGCACCAACGCTCAGGCCCTTATCTTTGGCTTCCTATACATGCCAAATCTTTTATCGCTTAGATTCTACCATAAAAAATTATACCCTTATGTGGAAAAATGTCTTCACGCCCTCCCCCCTTCTTGAAAATTTCTGCGTACGCCCCTGCTAAGCATATTTGATATTCCGAGGTTCACGAAATTCCTCACTATTATTTCATGTGTTTGGAATTGCTAATGCTGTACAGTATCATGGAACAGCAATTTTTCAGTGAATTTTTGCATTTAACAATTCTCACATTATCTTAGCACCGCTGCTTGAACTGGATGCTGAAACCAAAGTGTTTGACGTTGTGCGAATGCGCTTATACACGTGAGCACACACCATCACGTGAATTAACATGCGCACGCTCAAATGCGTTTGCTTAGGCTTCTGAGTTACAGTTTTGTTGCGCAAGTACGTGTTTGAACGGTACGCTTTCTGATGTTAATACGCAAGTAAGAATGTAAAATACTCCTTCAAATATCAGGTTAATTTAATTAACACAAACAGCGGACTTTAGATTTTAATATTTCATGAACAAGGTACCATTCTTTAGTTTATAAATGTAAGTTCGCTTTGCAGTCTCGCTGATTGCTAGGGCGTACCAAAATTTCATGAATTTTTCTAGTTTAGTTCGTGGTTTCAGAAAAAGTGTCGCTTGGCCCACTGGCCCTAAATATACAAAAACTTTGAAAAAAAGTCATTTTACGTGTCCCCTACCCGTTTCTATGGAAACGGACCTGATTTTAATAAATAGTTCATATCTCGAAAATTACTGAAGATAACGACCTGGTTTTGGGCTCAAAATGTGCGGAATGTAAGTTTTTTTATATGTTGTTAATGCATTATTTTCTTCTAGGAGGACCACTTCTTGAGATAATGTAAAAAACTGATAAAATTAACCAGTGCACACCCTTTAACCAGTGCACAAATAAAATTTACCAGTGCACACCCTCCGACAATTGCAGATGTCTTTGTGAATTATTGTGGTCAACGTCAATATCTTCAAACAGAAGCAAAGCGACAATCCAGTAGAAGAAATGCTGCTGAAAGAACTGCTTCTGAGCTATTATTATGGTGCAAAACAGGTGGATTTTCATTGAAAAGTAAAAAAACTTAGATTGACATGATAATTGCATTACACAATGAATGAAAAATCTTGAGCAAAAAGAAAAATTAGCAAAATGAATTTCAAAAAAAGAAAAGAGTGGCATTCTTGCAAAATTGTGAGAAAACGTTTTGGGTTGTGACTGCTCAGTGGGAAGAAAAAGCACGAGAAAAAAACTGATCCTGTAGTAAAAAATGACTATGCCTATTTACAAGAAATCAAAAAAGCTAATCACACAGCAACAGCTGGAGGCTTGGACAAAAGATTCCCGAGTAAAGTTGCTTGTAAAAGAAAGCGCACAGATGAAGAAAATGAGCACAGAGAAAAAGAAGCTCAAGGAACACTGGCAGAACATAAAGAATGTTATGATTCAAATACCAGCAGTAATGTGTCTGAAACTGATAGTGAAGCAGATATAGAAGAATCAAAGACCATGACTGACTTGATGCTTGTCTGCTACAGCACACACTGAAGGACTTAACACTGATAACTTTGGCTGTTTGCATTTGGTCTTTGATTCTTCTATGATGTCTTCTTCACTATCAGTTTCAGACACATTACTGCTGGTATTTGAATCATAACATTCTTCATGTTCTGCCAGTGTTCCTTGAGCTTCTTTTTCTCTGTGCTCATTTTCTTCATCTGTGCGCTTTCGTTTATTAGCAACTTTACTGGAGTATCTTTTGTCCAAGCCTCCAGCTGTTGCTGTGTGTTTAGCTTTTTTGATTTCTTGTAAATAGGCATAGTCATTTTTTACTGCAGGATCAGTTTTTTTCTCGTGCTTTTTCTTCCCACTGAGCAGTCACAACCCAAAACGTTTTCTCACAATTTTGCAAGAATGCCACTCTTTTCTTTTTTTGAAATTCATTTTGCTAATTTTTCTTTTTGCTCAAGATTTTTCCATTCATTGTGTAATGCAATTATCATGTCAATCAAAGTTTTTTCATTTTTCAATGAAAATCCACCTCTGTTTTGCACCATAATAATAGCTCAGAAGCAGTTCTTTCAGCAGCATCTTTTTACTGGATTGTCGCTTTGCTTCTGTTTGAAGATATTGACGTTGACCACAATAATTCACAAAGACATCTGCAATTGTCGGAGGGTGTGCACTGGTAAATTTTATTTGAGTATCACTTTTTTCGCCATGGGAACGCCAAAGAATTAAATTATGTACCCGTAGAGAATAGAATGGATTTAAATACTTGCATATGCCGGTGCTGTTGGTACTATGTGCTGTTAAGTTTATTTTAAAGTACAGTCAATATAGAAAACTGGCTATCAAGCAATGCAAATCAATAGGAAAGCAAAAATCAAGTTCAAAATTCTGGTAAAAATCAGTTTTTTTGCATTATTTCGAGAAGTGGTCCCCCTAAAAGAATATGATCTATTAACAACATATATTAAATCATAAATTCCGCACATTTTGAGCCCAAAAGCAGGTCGTTATCTTCAGTAGTTTTCGAGATATGAACTATTTATTAAAATCAGGCCCGTTTCCACAAAAACGGGCAGAGTACATCGTAACATGACTTTTTTTGAAAGTTTTTGTACATTTAGGGTCAGGGGGCCAAGCCTCACGTTTTATGAAACCACGAACTAAATCAGAAAAATTCATGAATTTTTGGTACGCCCTACTGATTGCACTGTTGAGCATTCACTTTTTAGGATGATAAAAGTTTTTATTATTATGTTTCAGTTTGCAAAAGTGGAAAAAATTACATCAGATGCTAAATATGGTATGAAATGTTACTTGCTTGAAAACTCGATTTAGAATGTAGCTTGAAATTCAATAGAAAAGGACGATGTAATAATATTTAAATGCACTAGAAAAGAAATCGGTTTGCGGTGAATATACTATGGGGGTCCTACTAAACACCGCAAAGGAGCGACAAAGGACTTACTAAACACCGCAAAGTAGGACAAAGGACCTGATAACCCCAAGCCTAACCCTGATCTAACCTAACCCTAATTAAAGTCCTTTGTCGTTCTTTGTTATGGTATGTTTCCAAGTCCTTTGTCGTTCTTTACGGTGTTTACTAGATCAGTTTGAAGTCCTTTGTCGTACTTTGCGGTGTTTAGTAGAACCGGTGCTATGGTGTTTTTTGTGTACATAAAAATAGATCTGCGTTTATGATTATAATTTTGTAATGGTGTAAATAAAGCTCGCCTTTGACTATTTTCACCTGCTGTCAAAGTAGGATTTTTTTTCTTTAGTTTGGTTCTGTACAAAAAGATAAAATTATTTTTATATTTTGTCGAGCGGTAGTGGTGACGATCTGCGGTTTTTCTGTTATTGATGTTTCGAATACAATAAATATGGGACGAAAATAGCTTAAGGAGGAAAAATAGGGCCTTAGTTGGCGACATAGTTTTAGTTGTCATCATCAGCGGTGTAAATAAGGCAGGACAAAACTGAAAGTTCTGTACTACCTTGCTTTACTGCTGATAATGACAGCTGAATTTATGTTGTCGAAATGTCTGCTTTTAACATTTAATGCGGTTTTATTTTCCTTCATTAAAGTTGTTTTTGATGTTTAGAAATCGGCGATGTGAAAGCAAGTATAGCTGGTTTGAGATTTATTTTATCCAGCGCTGCTAAGCATGACGTAGATGGGACCACGTTGTCGGATGAACTTCAGCAACTGGGCCTGCCTAAAGGTAAAGTTTGTGAACTGGGCATTTGCTTTTCAATTTTTTTTATTCATGTAGCAGCTACAATGTGTTGATACAAATATACACTATGTACGAAAGGTTATAATCATATATACTACGTGCGGTCAGTAAAAGTATTAGTTGTAGTGGCCTTATGCGATGCCATAAACTAAAGAATACGACAAAATAGAAAAAAAATATATATTGGTACGCCGCAGGGAAAAAAGCAGTAAAATGATGAACGATATAACCTAACTATAAATCATAAGCATTGTTGAAACGTCTAATAAAATTGCAGGCTGTTACAGTTAGTCCAGAAAGGTGGTGGTAATGGTTTAAAAACTCACGCTGTTTAATTTTGATTACCTGTTTAAAATGTAGTCTGACTGGTAATGCCACCCGTAAAGTCAAACAGAAAAATCATTGACACGACTGCAGCATCGGGTACAGTTTCTAAGGTGATTGTTGGTACATCTTCGTCTTTTTGTTTTTATGAACAGCGCAGGTGGCCGAATGGTAAGAACCACCGCCTTTGGAGCTGCAATCTCTGGTTTGATCCGAGTGTGGTCAAGTTATTCACAGTTTTCCAGCTGGCCGCTCAGTATTAAAGAACAATGTGGAGAACCAGCCGGCAAGTTTACTGGTTATGGCATTGGGAAACGCTTTGATCGCTTTCTCGTGAAACGATAAAAATGCAGCTGAATACAAGGAATGCGATAAAAATTTTTTCTAGAACATTCTACATCGTTGTGCAAATCGTACGAAGGTAAATTATCTGCTCTACGCGAAGAATTCTTGCGGAAAAGTTTTCGACGGAGCTCATGTCTCCAATCTGTGGATTGGAAAATAAATCCTTCTACTGGAAATGAAAAGCAAAGATCCGTGGATTTACGGCTGGTTGTAAGTGGCGCTTAGGTGCAGGTTGATAAAATGAAGTAAAACTTGGCGATATTGCTACTTCTTCATTTGCTGTTCGTTTCAGTTTCGGAGCATAATGCTTCTCCCTGGCTATAGTAGAAAACGTGTAGCTGGAATAACTGAAAACATTTTTTTAATTACTTCACGTTTCAAGATGTTACTTAACTAAGTATTGTCAAAACTAAAAAGTTTTACCACTTCAATATGTCTGTATTTCAGCTTAACAATCCAGAAACAAAAGCAAACGAATTTCTGCAATTCACCGTTCTAGAAGCGAAGTTTTTTGTATTATTACACGGTAAGTAATAAATGCTGTATCTGGTTAAAGCATATCAGATGAACAAGCCTCGTTTAAGCTCAGTTTTTATGAGTCTCTTGTAAAACTAACGCTGGCAAGTTGACGTGATAAAGAAATCGCTGCTGAAGGATTGTGGTTCTAGTTCCAGACCGGTCAAATCGGACACAGTGTCTCATCGCTTCGACATTTCTTTAGAGCAGTGTTGTCCAACCGCTAAGCCGTAGGGGTCGACCCCGCCATTCGTTCCACGCTTCAGCGTAACACCGCGAGCATAATGAAGCTTTGATTTTTTTTACCTAACCAACAGCAAAAATGTTTTACCCATCAATACGTATTTGTTTTTTTTTTTCACCAAGAAGATTTTTTTCCGTAAATTTTTGAAAGTATATTATATGTTCGTGAATTTCTGGGGCAAAATTTATGCCAACGCTTGCTGCAACGCCATTTTGTTTTCTGTGTCTCAAATTTTTTTATTTGCAGAGTTAAAACAAGCTCAAAATCAACTACAGAGTATTGAGCTGTAATTTATTCGTTCGAGAACTAGTGCCACCACAATCTTCCCGTTCATGAACTTGCGTCACAATGGCCAAGAGTAAATTTTTAAAACTTATGGGAATTGATCGCTTAAATCACGATGAAGTAGAAATCAGCGAAATGAATGCCTTATTATGCGTGAACTTGAGCAGCGAAGTGCCCAGGAGACATGTCCAGTTTAAGTGGTTTGAAGAGCCCACGCGCATCATAATCAATATTTTGATGTGAATAAAACATGATTGCGACATCAAAGTGTAATTGTGATGCAGAAGGCCGTGGACTTTTGGAACCACTTAAACTAAATATGTGGACAGGGTAAAGAAGGGCTAAAGAAACGAGACTTTTTTGCCAATGGTCTCGCCCTTTAAAGCTGAAGGTTTTTGCGAGCGCCCTGAAGGTTGATTGTTTTGGTCCGCATCAAAAATTTCCCCGAATTTTTCTGCTGAAATTTTCAACCCTTTGTTGGAATTGCTACTGATATTAGCTTATTAGCTTTTTTGATTTGCGTTTCTAATGCTGTAATCTATAGCCACAGTGGTATAAGATATCGCTATTGGTGCGGGAGGTCGCGTGTTCAATTCCCGGGCCGATCAAATCAGCCACAGTGTCGCCAACGGCTAGGCACTGCTGCGACGTTTCTTCGAAGCTTTGTTGCCCAGGTGCTAAACTCCGTCGATAAGCCCACCAGTCGTTACACGCTTCCGCTTAATACCGAGAATATAAAATGATTTTAATTTGCTGTGTACTGTTTTTTGTCTTAATTGTCAAAAATCTGAAGTACTTGTATTTCTGTGTGAACTACAGTAGTTTGTGTTCTTGTTTAACTTCGAAATGTCAGCCACAGTTTTGTGTAATGTAGCCTTCTGTTTGTGTGTAGTGTGGTCAATTTTGTGCAATAAATGTTGTCATTTTGTTATCAATACATCGTTTCAAAAGTAATTTTAGTGTTTAAAATCGGTTTTGTTAAAATGAGCTGCATCAAAACAGTATAACGATTTCAGTTACAGTCAAAGTTTAATCAAGGAAAAGTCGAAAAATTTGGCAATAAAATTATTATAAAACTGGCACATTATCAACAAACGTAATGACATAACTTTAATTGAAGTTTTACTAATCAAATAAAAGTTAATAGGGAAATCATACATTTTGCAACTTCGGCGGTGTTGCAACTACGACATCAAAGTAAAATTTTCAAACTTTTACTGAATTAATAAAAAAATAAATTATATTTCAAAAGAACTTCGTCGATTTTTCACTGTTCATAAATCGCAATGACGGGTCCAGGGGCCAAAGAGGCCATATCGTCCATCTCTCCTGTCTAAGTTTTAATTGCACCTTTTAATACGTTAACAGCTCAGATGGCCGAGTGGTATGGAGCGTCTGTCTCTTGAGCTGTAGACTCGGATTTGATTCCGAGTCGGGTCAAACCAATGACTTTAACATTGGTGTTCACAGCTTCCCTGCTTGACGTTCAGCATTGAAGGGACAGTGTGGAGAACAAGCCGGCAAGTTTACTTGTTGTGCCGTTGAGAAAGGCACTTAGCGGGATTCCCCCATCTTGGTGTGGTAGACAGATGGCCGGCAACTCCTAAGCAAGCTCGTATAGCGCATTGATCGCTTTCTCGTGATAGGAGGATAAATATGCAACTAAATTAAAAAAAAAATGGCTCACGAAACTACTGGATTAGCACGTTTCCGTTTTTGGCTTTCTTCCCCTTAAAAAAAATCTTAATCCCCGCCTTGCCCGTACTGGCATTCCTGAACTAATTTTTCGTCGCTCACCAAATTGTGAGTTTCTGAAAACAGTTTTTCTTTTAAACCCGTCGTTACACGCTTCCGCTTAATACCACAGTGGTGTAAGATAACACAGGTTTGTTCCTTCAAAAATTGCGCAAATGCGATACACCTGATAGTGATATAAAAAAGGTTTATATACGGGCGCAGTGAGAAGATAAGGGTGATGAGGGCCGGGTTACGGGTCCTCTAAAAAAGATTTACAGGTGTTTTAATATGTATGAAGCCCCCGAAAATTTTGCCCTGGAGCTCCCCAATGTCTACGGCCCCGAGGGTGGCACCGTATTTACCTCGGCCCAGGGTCGTAGAGAGAGAAAATCCGGGCCCCGGGGGGGGGGGGGGGGGCAGAGATATGATTCGGCCCCCTCCCTTCCCCGATACCAAAACTTAATTCTCTAAAAAAATAATTTGTTTCGTGTCTTCGAAAAAAAAAAAAAATCTTGACATGGCGAAATTTTTTCGTGTGTCTCCAAAAAAATAAGGTCTTATCATAGCGAAGACGTAATTTCTCCAACATTTCTTGACATGTGTCTCGCTCTAAGGAAAAAAGTATTATAAGAGCGGGGTCCCTCAAAATCTGTGACGGGCCCCACAAAACATGACGGGCCCCGGGTACTTTGTACCCCCTCTCTCACCAGCCCTGCCTCAGCCCTCGGGTGATGATACATTTTTAACTTTCAACGGAAGAATATTTTTCAATAATGTTCGTAAATAAGGTCACATATTCGGCAGTGGCTTTGATCTCGCGAACTAAGTTCAAACCTTGCCGTGCCCAATGTATTCCTTGTCGCTTTCGACCCATTTCAATTAGGCACATGGATATGTAGTGAATGTGGGATGCCTGCCTTGTGTCTTTAAACCATAGATTCGCCAATTTCGAATGCTCTCGAACGTCTCGGAACGCGCTGAGAGACTCACGGTACCTTCCTAAATGATACTTGCTGACCCCATTGAGAAAGAGGAATTTCAGAAACTGAGGCATGGTTAGATTTAGTTTCAGCAGTTGGTCTGTTTCAACCATTACTTTGAGGAACTCACGCTTGTACAAGAGCGCTTGTAGCTCATTGTATTTTAAACGTGCGTGAAGTGCATCAAGGTTGGAATCATTTGAAAGATTTTGTTTAAACTTTTGGTTTAAACGAAGGGATTTATCTTGTAGTCCATGTTCAGCGTATGTAATACTGAGGATTTGTAAGCCAGGGTAATCCTCTTCTGCGAGAGTATCCAGATTTCCGTAATAACTCTCGCCGACACGCTCAACTTCTTCATCTAGGCCCAGATAACGCAAAAACATAAGTCGAACAGAAATCCGGTTTGCTCTTACAGTGTTGTCAAAATGCCAGATGTCAATGTCTTTCGTTATCATCCGTTGCAAGATATATGCCGTTTCTAAGCATTCCAGTAAACACTTTTTGCCCACAAGTTTTGTCAGTTCTTCAAATTTTTCTCTGCCGTACACTTCATCTTTTTTGTGAATAATATCTTCTTGCCGGCCATGAGACATGTACTGGGCCAGCCTGATATGGCAAGCCGTGGCCACAGCAAGAAACAGCTTTTGGGCTGTAAAATCAGAGATTAGTCCCTGGCGATTAAATTCTTCAATAATAGCAAAACCTTCATTTTGTCTTACTCCGTACAAACGACCCAAAGTTGATATAAACAAAGTTATGCTCCTGTAGATGATTCGTTTAATGTTGATATCCTGATTATTGGTAAACTTAGCAAGGTTTCTACTAACATTAAATTTAATTAAATCTTCTTCAAGCTGCTGTATCAAGTTTGAGGAACTTAGCTTCAGCTCTGAAAGCTCCTTGCGTTGAATCTTGTGCTTAGAAGATGAAGATGCCATTAAAAACACTCACAAGATGTCTAGAAAAGTTCCTGTTAGTCTGAAAAAAGAACTAAAAAAAAAATGAGAAAAAGTACTGCTATCGGTACATTACAGCAGGCTACATACAGGGCCATATCGGTGAATAAGTGGGGAAGGTTATAGCCAATGGTGGGATTCAAATTTTTCGTCAGTCGGTTCTATTACAGAAGTTATACATTTTCAGCCAGTTTTGTTTCAACTAATGGTACAAGTATAAGCAGCAATGCTAACCGGTTCGCTGTTCTAACAAAATTCCCTGAGACGGTTCTATAGAACCGGTGCGAACCGGCTGAATCCCACCACTGGTTATAGCCCCAGGGCTACCGGTAATGCCCATGGTCAGAGGCGTGCCTAGTGTTGTAAGTAAAAAAAAAACGAGTTTTTTAATCTAAAAAAAAAAACAGAAAAAGCGTGTTTGTTTAATTCTTTGTTTTTTTTGTAATACTCGTATGTTTAACGGATATACTTTGATAAAGTGCTGTGTAATTTTGCTGCATATTGCTATTGCGAACATTTCGGGTTGAGTAAAATGCTGAAAAACACGTTTATGGAGAGAGTATTTCGGTCACACACTTTTTGAAATTGTAAGTTAATGCGAATCAGGGTTACATTTTAATACTCTTTTTATTTACTGAGCCAACAACACGGGTACGCTTGGTTCTATCGGAAAACAGGTACCCTTTCCACAAAAGGACCCATTCTTTGCTGTTTTTAATATCAAATCGAGAGAAACAGTTTGCTCTTATAACAGATATTTCAACCTAGAGCTTCGTTTACCAATTATCGCAATAAGAGATGAACAACGAAGGTGATTAATTCATTGTGTCAGCAGTCAGCAGCAGCGATGGCGGAAGCATTTCTTATGTGGGGGGCCCAAAAGCAATGACCAGATTTTCTTCATCTACAACCAGGAGTGGCAGTGGCGTAACGAGTAATTTTAACGGGGGGGCATAATTTTCACGTTTTCTCCTAGCGTATCTTTTTCGGCAGAACTAAATTGAAGCTGATTAAGAAGCAAGAAAAGTTCTAGGGGGGTCCGGGGGCATGCTCCCCCGGAAAATTTTTGTATATTTACTACTGTAATGGCTATTTTAGCGCATTTTGAATAATTTTCAGACAAATTGGGTTTAAATTTTTGACCCTAATTCTGAGTGCTCCGCCAAATATGATGCATTTTGTTTGCACATTTTTAATTATGCGTGCTTAAGGCATAAGGCCTACAGCTACCGAAAAGGCTCAAAATTATAAAAAAAATTGTATGCATTATGAACATTTTTAAAGTCGCTGGTGGGAGAATGCATATCCCTCCCATCCTACTCCTCTGAATTCGCCCTTGGCCATAAGCTACGGAAACCACCAAAAGAATCTGGCATATTTTAGTCACTTGGCACCATTAGTATTGTTCTTGTTTACCAAAAGGCAGAGTCAAAAAAAAAAGGGGGGGGGGGGGCATGGCACAATAGCCCCTCTCCTAAATACGCTTTTGAAGGCCGGATTTAGACAATGAGAGGCCCTAGGCTATTTGATCACACTAATTGGAAGAGTAAAAAAAAAGGTCTTCACGTCCTCCGATGTCGTGTTTTCACTGAAAATTTTGGTATAGTGAAGAGCAAAAAAAAAGTATGCACGTCCTCAGATGTTTTATTTTCCACTGAAAGTATCGGAGAAAAGAAAAAAAAGGTCTTGATTGTTCGTGATGAGCACCCCATTTTCTGCGAGGGCCTACGTTTCAGCCTGCTTAGCCTATACATAAATCCGGCCCTATGCCTACAATCATGGGCATCCGCAGGTAGGGGCAAGAGGGGACACTTGCCCCCCCTGAAAAAACCAAAAAAGTTGAAAAAATACGCATGAAAAAATGCAAGTTAAGAAACTACACAAAAAGTTGAAAAATACAGATGAGTTTACCACAAAACGAATAAAATGACAAAACATTTCGCAATAATCTGTTTAATTAAAGCAGGGGTGAGCAACTTTCTGGTGATACTGGGCCACAAATTGTAAATATAGGCTTCCAGCGGGCCGCAGTTTTTAGAAAAAAAACACTTCTTGGCAGGAGTAATACTAAAAAAGGGTCTGTCGCGTGAAAAAGAGGTCTCTGAAATAAAAGATGACTAGAAAAACAAGATCTTCAGCCTGGAAAATAGCATTCAAAGCAGTTCGTGTGTTGATTGGGTTTGAACTTGATCGCAAAAAACAGGTTTCGGAACCAATTGGCTATTAGCACATGCTTTGGCGGGCCGCAGATTGCCCACCTCTGAATTAAAGCATAAAAGAGTTTGTCTAGTTGTCTAAATGCTGCTGTCTAAATTAGTCCGGCCGTTCAATGAGTGGAAACTCCACCCTTCACACATCATTGAAACTGGTTTTACGTTTAGGCATGCTGTTACCAAGGCCAGTGCTAAGCACGTTAGAAAATATTGGTACAGGTCAGGTCCCGAGCATCATTTTACGTTGATCAGTACGAGTTATTGCTTGATACTTAATTCATTTTTTGGTCTCTGCATGATTCCATTCGTTTAGGTTACTTTCTTGTCTTTCAAGGCCATATGCAATAGTACATATACATACTATCGCATTCTATTCAGGTCAACAGACATGGCGATTTATCTTTTGTCATGACGCAAAGACTAGAAAAGTGTCTTTGTGTCAAATGCTACTCTTCAGTCAAACCACAATCATATAGACTGATGGAAGATAAGCAGGCGCACACTTCGCATAAGATGAAGAATTCGGTTAAAAGTTTTTGTGCGTCTTTTTTATTCATCTTCAATCTCAAATCTTGGTTG
The DNA here is from genome assembly GCA_964006365.1 of Trididemnum miniatum. Taxonomy (NCBI): domain Eukaryota; kingdom Metazoa; phylum Chordata; class Ascidiacea; order Aplousobranchia; family Didemnidae; genus Trididemnum; species Trididemnum miniatum. The sequence continues at coordinate 4,164,048 of OZ023250.1, forward strand.
TACTCGTGGTATTACCCAGAAGCTGCGTGCAACGAGTGGCGAAGACCATCTCCGTAACTTAGCGCGTCAGCAACTTAGCTTCGAACTCCAAAGAAACGTGGCGAGCCATTGGCGGTGGCCGTGAACAGCACTGTATTCGATTTGACAGGTCGGATATCGCACCCCAGATCTCTGAATTTGAAAGCAATATCGTTACTGCTACACCAATCAGCCGATTACCAATCCGTCATGTGGACGTACGTATACTAGCAAATTCACGCGGCAACAGCAGCAAGTCCAATTTTACTTTTTGCATCTTGTATAGAAAAATTCTGGGTTTTGCCTGTATACCGAGTATCGTATCTCGTATCTTGTAAAACAATTTTAGACTTGTTGCTGATGTGCTACTGGTACGCCTTGATGGCAGAAACTGCGCTGCCGGTACATTGCAATAAAAAAAATTGAGCAGCACTGATTTATAGGCCGTAGCTGTAAGTTTGATTTTCAGAGCTCAAACTACTTTTTATTTTGACATTTTGGATCGAACGTCGCTATCGGTGCGGGAAGTCTGGGGTTCGATTGCCGGATTGGGCAAATCGGACACAGTATCGCTAACGACTCACCACCGTTGCGACGTTTCCTCGAAGGTTAAGCAGCGAAGACGGGCCCCGCCACTCGTTACACACTAAAGCGTAATAGCGCAAGTATAGTGAAGATTTGATTGTTTTGAAATGTAAGCATCAAACCAATCACATATAACAAGACCTAGGAAAACAATGCAAAAAGAAAGTTGTTTTAACAGATTGTCAAGCCTAGTGGCACATAAATTGATTTATGTCCGCATAATGCACAATAACATGAAAGAAGAGTTCTGCACGTACGGCATCGGCCGATGCCGGACGTATGGTCAGTTGGTCACCCTATCACTGACTTTACCTGACTCTAGCTTTCACTAAGATGACCGTCTCGAGAATGTGTTTGCCCCCCCTGCATTTTTTTCTGCGGACGCCCATGGTTATAGGCTCTTTCATTGGGTATCGTTGTTTGGGGCCAGTCGCCTGCTAAAAATAGGGTACAACCTAGAAAAAAAATGAAGTCGAGATGTCCAGGTAAAGCAATGCAAAAAAGAGTCTTTACAGTCTGGAATGAGTTTAGCCTGGATTGGCTGTGCGTAGCAAGGCTGACGAGACTTTTGTTATAGTTAAATTTAAAGGGTTTTCAATGATGGTCTTGCGGCTCGTTAGCGGCCCAATGCTAGAAAAAAGCAACAAAACTGGACCATTAGCGGACCGATAAAAAGTCATGCTAACGGCTAGGCTTTGAGTTTCCCTTTTTCAAAGATTTTCAACCACTTCGGGATTCCCGGAATTCGGGAAATTCTCGGAAAATTTTATGTTGTTGACCATTTCATTGTTAATTGAGTAGTCTATCCCGTTTTGGCTTGTTATCAGCTCGAGATTGAGGCAAAACAAGGCTGTTTTTAATGGTACCGATATGTTATTTGCAATGTCAAGTTACCATTATTCCATTAACAAATTCCCGGGAAATTTTCGCGGAAAAAGTTTTCGAGCTTGATTATTTTGACATTTCTGATTTTCAGCATTTCAGATTTAATTTTTAGCATTTTGTTATGTTGTTTTGACAAACTTAGCTTGAGTTTTTTCATTTTTTCGACAAATTGAAGAAAACTTTTGATCTCACAAGAAAAATTTTGCGAATTTTGAAAAATAATTTTTAGTAAGCAAGAAAAAATTAATTTGCAGTAACGCAAAACTAAGGTATTTTTTATGTCGGAATGATAGATATCAGTATCACTGAAATGTTTACCAATGTAAAGACATTTCCCGAAATCCCGACATGAACTTCCCGGGAAGCGGGAAATTTCAAAGCCCCAAATTTCTTGTCCCGACTTCCCTGAAAGAAGCACTAACTAGGCTAGTCAAACTAGCTCTTAAGGCACCCAAAATGGCTCATAGTCATGCAGGGGCGTAGCCACGGGGGCAAAGGGGGCAATTGCCCCCCCGAAATATTTTCAGTTACCACTAGCCTACAAACAAAGATACTAATGCTATATCGTAAGTCTACTAACAACGCTAGCAGAGACGGATTAAGGCCACTTGGGGGTACCCGTGTATCCATGGGTGCTCGCAAGGGGGGGGGGGGAGACGGTGCCATGGCTCCCCCCCTTTGGCTCTGTAATAAGGTACTAAAACTAACTTTCTATAATTTCTCAAACTAATAATGGTTGCAGCCTCCTTTCACTTATTTCAGCCAAGTATCTGCTTTTAGGCATAAGCAGAGAAAATATTTTTGCATTGTCTATAGTGAATGCACTCACTGCATGCCTAGGGCCATTTTTTTTTACCCAAAAAATATTATTTTTGACTTTATTTTTGCAAAATTTTGACTTTATTTTGACCTAACCGTTTTCACCTATTATTTACGTTTTGTTGCACTTTTTTCACTACAAATGTTTTGTAATCTGCAATAAATTTTGAAAGAAGAAGGTAGCCTACTCTGAACATTTTATCACTCACTCAGTCTTGAAGCTAATGCAACAAAGCGATGCATGACGTCAAAACCTAGGTTAACGAGCCATGGTGAGTACTGGTATCAAGTTATAGTGACAAAAAAAAATCAAATTTTCATCATAGCCTACTCGCGGTATTACGCCGAAGCGTGTAACGAATGGCGGAGCCCATCTCCGCGGCTCAGTGTCTGGGCTGCACAGCTTGGAAGGAATGTAGCAGCGGTGGCGAGCCGTTGACGACATTGTGTCGATGTAACCGACCCGGGATTTGAACCCCAGACCTCCCGCACGGATAGCGGTGCGCTACGCAACTGAGCTAACGGCCGGTTCAATGAATTTATAGTGTGTAATACAAAAATGCGATCTTACTAGGGGGGATAAAAGTCATTAAAGTTATATTTTTTTGGTAGCGCAAAAACTTATGAAGCCGATCAACGCGAAAAAACTACGTTGATATGAGGTCTATTTAAGGAGTTATAAAGTCATAAAAAGTCATATTTTCTTTTTTAGGTCATAAAATATGACTATTGATTTTTGTTGTGAAATACAATATATTAAATCCCAGTACCACCGTAGATACAGTTCATGTAGATTTTTAAACTTGATAATTGTATGTTGAGAGGGACAATGAAGATTTTTCAAGTTTTCATGCCGATTTTCACGAAGCATTTGAAACGACTTTTTTATTATCAGTTTAGAAAAAAAGTTATGCAAAACCATTGTGGAGACGAGTACACTAGGCATTTCTCCTGCATTGTATGCCCAGTTGTTAACATACCAGCCTACATCAGCGTCTGGAGAACGATCATTTTTGATGTTTGAAACCCATGATTCATGAAAACCGAAATTTTACCAAAGTACACGTCGCATTCTATTATAAAATTGTACTCAACGGTTGAATATCTTACTTGTTGTAAGATGACATTTGAATTTTTTTAACTGATTTTCAAATGAATTTTTCCTTTTTTTGAGTAAGTTCTTGTTCAAAATGCATGTTTAGACTTACATATAAGGTGTTAATTACGGAAAATAGCATAAATTTGCTGTTCTAAAAATATAGTCATATGTTTCACAAAATAAAGTCATATTTTTCGATTTTATAGATCATAAAAAATCGCCCTAGTTATTACTTCAACTGTACTGTATATACATTAACGGTTCGCCTGTGATCATAAATGTTTTTACGGAAAACCAAAAAGTATAATTACTAGGACGATTTCATGCGTAATAAGTGCTGTTTCTTCTCAATTACCGCACGCATTTTTACTATTGCAACTATTTCAGAGTAATCAAATAACCTGCGCATAAACTTAACTCAAAAATTCAAAAAAATATAAAAGAAATATAAGTTTTTTCATTTTTGTAAGGAAAGTTTTGTTGAAGACAATTTTGACAAGTTTTGACTTTATGCAAAATTTTGGCTTTATTTTGACGTATAAAATCAACAAAACAGACTCCTGAACACCTAAAACGAACGTCAGTACACGTTTCAACATGCAAATGAGGTTCTGAAAAATTTTTGACTTTATTAACTTTAGCGCGCCCTATACGCATGCTCTTTTTCGATAAAAAAGTGCGCTTAAGTGAGTGTTTTTTTATGTGAAAACCGCAAAAATTCGTTACACCCCAGACGCCATTCGCCTCCAGCTGCTGGGGGCTTCGCCCCCAGACCCCCGGTCGTTCCCCCCCTCCTTTGCCAAATCCTGAGTGCGCCACTGCGTGTGTCCTTTTTCGACAAAACTACTACGCTAAAATGAGTGTTTTTCTTGTAATAAATCTAAAAATCCGTGGCGGCTTGGGGCTCTGCCCCCACACTCCCTTAACCTCCGGCGACTGGAGGCTTCGCCCTCTTAGACTCCTGGTTGTGCCCCTTCACATTGCCGAATCCTGGATGCGCCACAGAACATACCTATGAAGTTTTGCCCTCTCCCCCGAAAATTTGGGCTGGCTACGCCACTGTAGTCATGCCAAAAATGCCATCTTTAGCACCGAGCAATGAGTTCAGGTTGTATTTCTCTTGTTAAAGGAATAATGGTATCTTGACATTGCAAATAACATATCGGTACCATTAAAAACAGCCTTGTTTTGCCTCAATCTCGAGCTGATAACAAGCCAAAACGGGGTAGACTACTCAATTACCAATGAAATGGTCAACAACATAAAAAAACAAACAAAAAAACAATAAAAAAACACGAAGCAAAAAAACGGTTTTTTGACAACACTAGTCGTGCCACACAAAAAAGTCGCTAAATGGCCTCCTCCTAGTCCTAAACCGCTGCTGACGTCAAAACCAAGTCAGCAAAAAGCTAGGGTATCCCAAATTTTAATAAGGCTCCGATTATTATTGGCTGCTACGCAGTGGCGTAGCTAGAGGTTCTGCCGCCCGGGGCGGTTCTAGAAATTGCCGCCCCCAAATGCAGTGGTGTACCCAGGATTTGGCCAAAGGGGTAGGGAGCATAACCGCGGGTTTGGGGGCGAAGGCCCCCAGCCGCCGGAGGCTAAGGGGGTCTGGGGCCGCAGCCCCCAGCTGCCAACGAATTTTTGCGGTTTTCACATAAAAAAACACTCTTTTTAACACACTTTTATATCGAAAAAGGGCATGCAGTGAGTGCAGTCACCCTTAGCGTAGCCAGGATTTTGCAATGGGGGGAGAATGACTTCACATTTGATTATACGTTGTATATAGGAGCGGATCCAGAAAGTTTTGGTGGGGTACATGTAATTTTGAATTAGGTTGAATGTTAACTAAATGCAAAGACGTTTAAACTCGGAAACGGGCGTAAATAAGCCTTTTGAAAATGGTTCATGTCAAGGGCGTATTCAGAAATTTTTTGAGGGAGGGGGCATCAATTTTCGTCACTTTTTTCAAGCTTATTTTTTCCGGTAGAGTTATTTTTAAGTAACTTAAGTGCCAAAAACGATTCTAGGGAGGTCCGGGGGCATGCTACCTCGGAAAATTTTTGAAAATTTGCATACTGCAATGACCATTTTAGTGGTTTTTGAACAATTTTTAAGGAAAGGTTGTCATATTTTTGGCCCCTAACTTTGAGTGCTTCACCAATGATGCACTTTGTGCGCACAGTTTCGATTATGACGTCATTTGAGGCTCAATGGGTAGGGGGTTGTAACTCCCCCCTCCCCCCCGGTGGCTACGCCACTGGCAGTCACTATAGACAATGCAAAAACATTTTTGGAGTTTATGTCTGAAAGCAGAAGCTTGGCTGAAACAAGTGAGAGGAGGCTGGAACCGTTATTAGTTTGAGAAATTATAGACTGAAAGTTAGGTTTTAACACCTTATTACAGAGCCAAAGGGTTGGGCCATGGCACCGTGGCCCCCTCTGCGTGCGCCCATGTTACTTGCGTAGTACTGCCCGTAGTGCCTATAGGCCTACTGCATTCCCACGCTGAGTGTGAGCGATTTAAATAACGTAAATGCGAAGAAGAAAACAGTGCGCAATTGTGACATAATACACATTATAATCAAATCTTTTTTATTCTCGCGGGAATACACCAAATAAAGCGTAAACGAAATGGCGGGGCCCATTTCCGCAACTTTGCGCCTGGGCACTGGGCAACACAGAAAATGATTTACGATTAGCAAATAAGCGATATAGTCAAGAAATAGTTGTTCAAAATAATTGAGAAAAATAATTACATAAAGCTTATCCAAAATACCGCCCCCCCTTACTACGCCGCTGCTGCTACGTAGTCCTGTGACGTTAAAGTACTGGTTCGTCAATTCTTCATTTTATCGACCCTCTTGGCCTTGCGTAGCCTGTACCCTACAGCAATTCTACCTTTCATTCGGTCCAGTGGTTATTAAGTGAAGAATTCACGACTACAGTACTTGAGCCTGGGGTTTTCAACCAAGGTTTCGCAAAACTTAAGTCTGACTAGTAGCGCGGGCGGAGAGGGGGGGAGGGGGGGCTATCTCTGCTCGTTTTCTACGAACCACGTCAAAGCCGTTATAGCTTAGATTCTTCCAGAAACAGCGCGCCTAAATGCGGGAAGTTTCTATGCGTCCTCCCTCAAAATTTTTCTGCTTTTACCCCTAATTTGGACGCTGAAAAACAACACTCACTGAGTCACTTTCAATGCTAACTGCGCTGCCATAGCTTCAAAAGAAAACAAAGGTAAGAGCCAATTGATGCTCAACATAACACAATGTTGCTTCACGCTTGGCCGATTACGAGTTATCTCAAACGTTGTAGTCGCATTCCCATCTACTTTTACCTATCGAAAGACTAAATATTTGTTTAATGGCGAAAAAACAAAGGCTTAGCCATGGGGACGTCGGAGCACCTGACCCCTCTAGCATTTGGAAGTGTGGAAATTCTTTTATAGAGATCGATTACTAAGGGCGATGGAAACGGTATCTGTCATTGTCTTAGTTCACCCCTGCCCCCCTCTTTAAGGTTTTCGCTGGCTCCGCCCTAGGCGTCAAATCTTTCACCTTCTTTCAGTCCATCTTTCATCTCCCTACCATCTTTCAGTCATAGAAAAGTTTTTGTTTCAGTAAAACCAAGACAAATTTAATTTCATTTTTTCGAAAAAGTTCCCATAAAACTTGCTGTTATGTCACAACCTTACCAAAGTGTTTTACTCAAGCGATTTATTGACATCAAAATTCAAATCTTCATTATACTTGCGGTATTACGCCGAAACGTGTAGTGAGTGGCGAGACTCATCTCCGGGGCTTCGCGCCAGGGCAACTCAGTTTCGAAGAATCGTCGCTGCAGTGATGAACCGTTGGCGACACTGACACTGTGTCCTATTTGCCCGGCCCAAAAATTAAACCCCAGAATTCTCGCAACAAAAGCAATGTTTTCACAACTAAGCTAACTAGCCGATTTGCTGCCAATTATTCGGGGAGGAATGACGTTCATTTGCTGATACAGTTTGCCCAGCTTGCTAAAGCTTCGCTCCATGCGGTACTGCATGAAGGTGCCTATAGCAATTTAAGTGCTATTAAGTTGCTTGGCAAGAGCCCTAACTGTGAATCCATCTCATTGCCTTTTGCTATGCAAACCCCCAAATAGAGCAATATCAAATAATTTATAGAATGTTGTTTGAAACAATCTCTTATATTTTGCGCAATATTCGATGAAGATTGCGTAGAAACACAAAAATGATGCAATATAAAATTTCTGTTAACTACATTTACATATTGTCGCACACCTTTGGAACAGAGCGCGCACCCAAGGGTTACGAACACCTCAGTTTAAGAATCTGTGGCCTGTATTTTGAATTAATAATAAAGTAAATACTTGCATGGGCTCAATTTTGGTTTATCACTTCAATTTCAATTTCCCCTGGCGCTAAACTCCAAACTTAGGAGCTGCGGATTTCATTTCTCAGCTTTTTTGCAAACTCGTTTCACGTTGTAAAAAGTTTTGTCGCATGATGGCGATCACGGGCTAAATGCTACAAGCAATTTTTCGCAAAAAAGTTTTCATGATTCACCAGCACACATGAGCTAGTAACGATTCGTCAAAGCACAAGAGCGCGAACGTAAAATTGAAACGAGCCCTAGCAGAACAGGAAGGCTTGAATGTAATGGTAGCTGATTGCGTTCTATGTAGTAATGAAGTCCAGGGTTTTTGATATTGAAAAAAACGCAAGAATTTGCGGAAAGTTGTTACTAATAGGGATATTCATTTCAAACAAACTTTTTCTTGCCAAAAGTCATGAAGGTAAGTTGGTATGAAATTTGTATTTAAGCAGCTTTAGCTACTGGTGCATCATAATAATAGCATACGGACCTACAGACTCGGGCCGGGCCGTATTAAGATGTTGGTGGATCCCAGGTCTAATATTACGGGAGCTTCGTGCGGCAGGCGTTCTTTCGTAACAATGTTATTAAAAACTTAACTTTGTTATTCAATTCAAAAAAACGCAGATACGGGTTTGATTTATTCATGGTATTTCATTCACTAAATTGACCTGATATGACCTTTTAAAGAAAGATGATAATTACGTCATAATAAGGAGGAAAATTGAAACCACAGGCATTCTTAAAACTGGACGTTTCGACAGCATAGATTCAACTGTCATCATCAGCAGTTGAAGTAACGCACTGCAAAACTGATTGCCTACACTGCTGATGAGGACAACTAAATCTGTGTCCTCAAAACGTCTTGATTTAAAAATCACTGCGACTTAATTTTTCTCATAAAGTTATTTTCGTCACATATTTATAATATTCTAAGTCTTCATATGCTTAATTTTTTTTGTTTTTTCTAATTTTATATCGTTAGAGTGGTAACAGTTTGGCTTATTTTGACAAGAATAATCTTGTAAATTCTTGAATATCTCGCAACAATGTGTCTAAAACAATTCACACAGACCAATATTTTTTTCAAAAACGAAGCAGTCGTTTTAAACCCGCGACTACAATTATTTCATTATTTCGTCTATCGAGCTGATGAGATCTTAAAAGCCGGCAAAGTGAAACGGTAATCCTCTTACTATGTTGCGAGATCAAATGCAATTTATAACAATTGCAAGAACAAAGCGGTTATGGGGTTTATACCGGGATATCGGAACTTAGCAGGGGAACCATCAGAAAAACGCCCCTCTTTTTGACATATGAAGGCCTTGCGCCCATCACCGCCTTAATGCAGTTTCTTTAGCGTAGTCACCCAGCCCATTTAAAAAAAAACGGTTATGTGTTCAAACAAACCTGTATGAACCCGAAACGGATTTAGAAAGACCCAAAACAAGATTTTCCTCCACCAGTTTTCCTAATTAAAAAAAAAACAAATTTTGTTTTAGAGGCCTGTAACTGCTCAAAAATACCTGATGAAGCCTCACTATATAAAGCCACAAGAATTCTTGAAACTGGACGCTTCGACAACATAGATTCACATGTCATCATCAGCAGTGTAATGAAGGCAGTATAAAACTGAAACTGGCCCTGCTTACACTACTGATAAACGTCCAGTTTTAAGCATTACCGTGGCTTTATTTTTCTCCTTTGGATATTTTCGTCCCATGTTTATTGTATTTATGTAACAAGCAGGTATTCTGATGTTTGTATGCTAAAGTAATTATTTTGACAGTGTTTCCACTTTGAAAATTTATTTGTAATTTAAGCAGCTAATTCTTTATCAGCGATACGATATCGAAAATGGGACTGCCGATGCGTTGGACATTGTATCATCAAATATTGATTAATGTTTTCATTACCTCGCCTTGCTTGAAAGTCATTGATGTAAACAAAAACCTTCGGACGTTGAAATTTTACGGAAAGCACGCCAATCATGTTGAATTTTTTACATTTTTTATTCAGAGTTTCATTCAAATCATTCTCAGCATTGCATGCAAGTCCAATATTGTATAGTATGAATAGAGGTCGGATTGGTTTAGTAAATAGTAGTTTGATAAAGGACGCAGCCTCACTCACTAACAAGTAAACAAATTCGAGTGAAATGTGAGAAAAAAATGTGAATTTTGCTTTGGTGTTATTTCAAATTCGGACCCACTCCAACGCTATGTAACCATGCGGCGGGACTGGAATTTTTTGTCAGTCGCTTCTATTACAAAAGTTATATTTTCTCCCGGTTCTGTTTCAACTAATGGTGCAAGCGTAAACAGCAACGCTGCCCGGTTCGCTGGTTTAATTTAAATCCGTGAGACGATTCTGTAGAAGAGCTGCGAACTGGCTGAATCCCATCACTGGTTATTAAGAATATTTAAAAAATCATCCATGCGTGAATATTTAATTCAAAATCAAAAAAATATTGGCTAATTCGATAGAATTTTAGCTAAAGGTCATAAAGTTTTACCATAGAGTGGGACAGTGCTGTTTCGGGCTATTAGCCCTCATCAGCCGCACTCAGGTAAAAGGTACACTCATCATCAGAATGCTTGGCCGTTTTATTGTCATAAAAAGTCTCAACAACCTGGCGGGCGAAGTGTACTATACAGATTTGGTTTATCGTAAATGTAACTATAATGCGGTAACTCCTTGTCTCGGGGCCATTTTAAGACATTAGGGGCCGATGCTTTTTTACACACCTGACTGCGACGATAACAGCATTTTTCAGGGGAGACGATTTTTCGAAGGGGTGGGGGCTATCCCCCCTTATAATCCGGCCCTGTCTTGTCCTAAGATATCTAGGTATGTTATGCAGCGTTCATTGTGAAAACCGGTTGCCCATGTTGTAATTACTCAAAAAATTGTAGCTTGCCTAACAATACAATTCACATTGTTCGTCTAATGTACGTGTGAGTTTGAAATAAAGTTCATTGAAAAAAAATCTTGTAAATGCGATTAATTACTGTAATTAATGAGCACTTGTTTATCATAATTTGATGTGACAAAGTCAAAAAGATAAGGCAACACTGAAGTTAGCGTTCATGTTCGTGTAATTGACACCTAGCTATGACCTCTGGCTATAACAAATCTAACTATTACCACCATCAGTCATTTGCCTCTTGAGAATGAGTCTAGTGTAAGCGGCAATTACTCATTTGCCGTTTAATCGATTGTGATGATGTGATTTCCTTTCTCAGTAACTGGAAACATTCGGTCTTCAATTACAACTAGCCAAGTGAATTAAAATATAAAAATTAAATCTTCATCACATCCTCGGTATTACGCCGAAGCGCGTAACAAGCGGCGGGGCCCATCTCCTCAGCTCAGCGCGCTGGCAACACAGCTCCGAAGAAACGTCGCAGCGGTGGCGAGCCGTTCGCCACATTATGCTCGATTTGACCGGCTTGGGAATCAAACGCCAGACCTCCCGCACCGATAGCAATGTGGTTGACAACTGCGCTAGCAATGTGCAGCCAGAAGATGGGTTCGATTCCAATTAAAGTCCCCAAAATAATCCGCCTTTATCGGTAACAACAAATTTTTCCAGGGTTCTATTTTGACTTTGTTGAGCAACCTGCGGAAGTACCATAATCTGTTCAAAGTCTTAAAAAAATTAAACATTCTTCAATTTTTTTGATAAATTTTGTTTAATCCTAATTCCTTTTTAATTGCATGAAAAGGTCTTACGAATTTCTATGCTTCTTTGTCAGCTGATTAAAGCCTTGCTTATAGCTTATAACAGTTTATTAATTTTAGCACTAGCTTATAAATTCCATGCGTATTCCTCAACATATTACTTAGTTTCGATGAAGTGATATTGGTCTTATTACAAAAACAACTTTACAGGTTCATCGTTTCAACAATCTAGCTAGACCACCTGGGTCTGTTTAAAAGCGTCAACAAGTATTTAAATTAAAAAAAAAACGGACGAAAAATGTGGAGTTGGAAATTGGTGGCGTTCGGAACACCTATAAGCTGCTATTATCTCGACAAAGTCGGATTTAAACGCCGTAAAAAATTTGTTTTATGTAAAAAGGGGCAAGATGAAAGGACACGTTTGTACACTAAGCCCCATTCTTTGTCGGTAAATAATCCCCACGTTTCCGTGCAATTTTGAAAATAAATAAATCCGCTTCAACTCCTAAACGTGTCAAAAAACGGAAATTTAAACTTGCTTGCGGGTTTAGCAAGCAGTCTGTCTGAAAATTTGAAAATAGCTTTAGAAAATTGTTCTTCATCTTGTCATTTACCGGTGCCTAAGTTAGTACAATTTTCCCATATCACTTTGTGCCTTTATTAAGACATTTTTCGCAGCTGTTATGCGAATAACTAACGCTTTGGAGGCGATAATAAATGTTTTTTCGGCATACTTAATTTCCTCTTACTTAAAATATGCTTCAAGCATGTTAACTCAGGCTCATTGAAGCGTAGATATATGAAACGAAGCATAAAACATCTGCCAGTGCAGTTAACCTATGACATGCAATTATTTTACATTGGCATAGTGATTAAAGACACCGCCAACGGCGCGAGAGGTCTGGGGTTCGATTACCGAACTGGTCAAATCGAATTCATTGCCGCCAACGGGTCGCCACCGCTGCGACGTTTCTTCGGAGCTGTGTTGCACAGGAGCTAAGCAGCGGAGATGGGCCCCGTCACTCGTTCCACGCTTTGAGGTACTATCGAGAGTATAATGGAGACTATAGCAGTCAGCCTCTACTGCTTGAAGTTACAGAGTACTTATTTCACTGCGAAGTCTACCTTGATATAAACGAACCAGCACCGACACTTACCCCATTTTTTAACCTTGCTTGTTCAGAGTATTAGTTGCGTATTTATCCTCATATCATGAAAAAGCGATCACAGCGCTATAACGAGCTCGCTTAGACGTTGCCGGCCACCTCTCTACCATACCAAGGTGGAGAATTACGCAAATCGTAAGCAAATCGTAAAACATAACTAACTAGAAAACTAACTTTACGCTTAAAAACAATTCAACATGTGTTTTTAAGCGTAAAGTTAGTTTTCTAGTTAGTTATGTCCCCTTTGAACAGCACCATCATTGCCCCCCACTCCAAGGAAACTTTTCTGTTGACGTTTTTACTCAACTTGATAAAAGCTTATCAGAATTGGCTAAATTGCGAAGCTCAAACTTATGACAGTCGCTTACTTCCATAATTACTGTCTGTATCTTGGCCATGGACGAAATTGGATTGGTGTGTGATGTAGCTATTTACTCACCACAACGCTTAAATTTTGTTGGGTTCATAAACTTCAAAGAATGATTAGGCTATCTTGTTTTAGCAATCATTCTAAAAAATGAATGTAGCTTTACTTGAGTGTCGCTGACGAGAACTTATATAGATTGAAACAACACTGTCCTGCTCTATAGGCCGCTGAAACGTTTATCGTGGAAATTTTGTGTTTGGGTATCGGGCTTAAGCCCTCTTTGTCTTTTTCATCCCCTGTGATTCTTGTATTCTTTCCTGTTGCTGTCACCGATATTAAAGACAAGTAGGTTTTTGCAGAACCAGCTGATAGGTGTGATGGTTAAAGATATCGGTGCAAAGGTTTGGGGTTCTATTCCTTGGCCGGTCAAATCGGACACTGTGTCATCACCGCTGCGACGTTTCTCCGGAGCAGCTGTGTTGCCCAGGAGCTAAGTCGCGGAAATGGGTTTGGCTTCTCGTCACATTCTTCGACGTATTATACCGCGATAATAGTGAAGACTTGAGGCTACAGTTCAGCAGTTAAAGAGCTACGTCAAAGCGAGAAAATTGTTGAATTTTTTATGCGCTCGATTTCACGCCTCTTGTAATTGCTTAAAATTTATAGTTTTGTTATTGTTTTTGAAATATCCCAGCCGTAAATCTGCATGATAACACCTTTCAATAGCTTTCTATTTCAGTTTCACTTAACACCAACAAATCTTCTTTGGTTCAACCAGGGGACACAATATAACGCACTAAAACACTCACTCACAATCAACCAGTCAAGAAAATGAGATGTTAAAGCTCGCAATATTACTTGTCTCACTTAGTCAACAGAGTCTAAAAATATCGAGCCTTCATTTTACTCTCGGTAATACGCCAAAGATTTAGCGTGTAACGAGTATCGGGGCCCATTTACGTGGCTTAGCGCTTGGGCAACACAACCTCGAAGAAAAATCACAGCGGTGACGAGCATTTGGCGACACTGAGTCGGATTTGACGGGAATCGAATCCCAAACCTATCGCACTGATAGCGGTTCCCTTAACTGAGCTAACCGGTCTTGAGCTTTCAAATTGACTTGGCTGTAAATTATTGTCGTATTCCCAAAGTGGTAATTAAAAGGTTATAGCGAGTGGATAAAAAGATAAAGACACCCCTTGATCAACCCCAAAAAATGGCTTCTGCGACCATTGTTGATTAGGCTTATTACACCGTTGGTTCTTCGTTGAAACCTTGTTGAAAACCTCGTTGAAACCGCTGGTTTCCAATTATGTACCGTAGTACACTAACTGCATATGTAAATGTGATGGTCGCGGTAGCTACAGTAATCTTTAGCAAAAATGATAGTGATGTAAAAAACAAAATACAAGCACCAAAATTTTGAAAAAAATTTACACATCGAGAACAGTGATTAAAATTTACAATAAAATCGAAATTTATATCAGTCCACGTATGAGTTGATATATCATCGTTATAACTTTTCAGTTTTGTGCTGCCTTGCTCATACACTGCTGATGATGACAGCTGAATCTATGATGTCGAAACGTCCAGTTTTGAGATTTACTGCAACTATATTTTCTTCCTTGAATGATTATTTTGCAATAACTTTTGCGATATTATGGGCTATATCAGCGACAATCTAGCATAATTATAAATTTCGTTTATCCTAAAATTACGCGTGTAGAGCACTTATGACGTCATCAGTGAACGATAGCACTTGCTACGTCATGAAGAATAACTTTAAGGCGCCAAAGTGACGATACCACGTATGTATCTTACAGTTTTACCGGCAGTACCAAAAATCAAAGCTTTTTTGTTTACTCGCGACACTACGCCGAAGCGAGCAACGAGTGGCGAGGCTCATCTCCGCGGCTTAGCACCTGGACAGCGCTGCTCTGAAAAAATATCGCAGCGGTGGCGAGCCGTAGGCGACATTGTGACCTATTTGAGCAGCCGGAAATTGAGCCCCACACCTACGCTGATAGATAACGATGTCACTAACCACGACGTTAATTCAGTGACAAGCCGTTGGCGACACTGTGAGCGATTTCACCGGCATAGAGAATTGAACCCTAGGATTGAAGTCAACCGGCCGATTTTACAGGCAGTGTATGCATTTAAATGTTGTTATTTTCAGCTGTGCTGCGGGATACGAGAATGGCAACCTCTGATCTTGGTTGGGCGAAATCTCCGGGCTCCAAGGTAAAATTCTTAGGCATAAGTATTGCTATTATTTGTGCTGATGCAGACCAGCTAAGCTGACATAATATTTCACCGCCAAATGGGAAATCCTCGACCTCATTGTCGTGTTCAAATAGAGTCTTTCAGAAGTTTTGAACCATGAACAGTGGGCATAAATCTAGACAGGGCAAAGTGCATAACCGACTAGTCGGCATAGCGGTAGTAGTTTGTAACGACTAGGATACTAACAGCGCTCTCGAGATCAGGCAAGAACAGCACAGTGTTGTGAATATTGATTATATTAACCAGAACAAATACTTTTAATTCATAATAATATATACAGCAGATCATACGAATTGACTGCATGAGTAAACCGCGTACACCAAAATCTGCACGCTAAAACTAATAAGAAGTGTTGCCATTTACAATAGTCGCGGATAAGTCAATCTGTTCAGGTGAAAGATATTCTTGTTGGCGCGGTAAGTCTGGGTTTCGATTCCAGGACCGGCCAAATGGGACACAGGGTCGACAATGGTTCGCCACCGCTGCAACGTTTCTTCGAAGTTGTGTTACGTAGCCGCTGAGATGAACATCGCCATTCGCTTATCGCTTCGGCATAATACCGTGAGCATAGCGAAGATTTGATTTTTGCATGAAGTTCAAACTCATATAATGAAACGTAAAGTGTCTTTATACACGCAATAATCAACTCTACGCTCTAGAATTCGAACTTGTAATACTCAGAGTAGCAATGACGCTGGTGCTATGCGAATACTTAGCAGCGCTGCGAATACTGCAGCTAGAAACATAGCATTCCTAATTAAACGACATTGCTGACAATAGTATTAGCTTACCACCCAGCTATGGCGTAATTTTTTTCAAAGATTGATTCGTTCAGCCATATATTAAGTTATCGGGCATATTTGGGTGATGAAAGACATCCAATGCCCACTTGTTGATTGATGCCTGTTATCCTCCCAACATGAGAAAGTGACAAAGGTTTTATGCGCGAAATACACCCAGGTTTTTCTTCTAAATAACTAAATTCTTTTTTTTATTCAACTAACTTTAATCAAAATGTGTTCTTGCGCCGGAAAATGTGCGATAAAAGTGGCTCTAAGCGTTACTCGTTCTACCGCCTATACGTCACAATATTTTTATCTGTTCGATTAATTACCATATATTTTGCAGTTACTTGATAAACTTTAAAAAACTTTTGCTATTAAATTAATTTGAGAACAGCTGGTTGGTGCTGTAGTTTAAGACACCGCTCTCGACACGGGAGGTTCAGAGCTCGCTTCCCGGTCTGGTCACATCGGATACAGTGTCGCCAACAGCTCGCCATTGCTGAAACGTTTTTGAAGCTGTGTTGTTCAGGTGCTGAGCAGTGGAGATGGACCCCTCCACTTTTTGGCGTAATGCTGCGAGTATAGTAAAGATTAGATTTTTTTTTAATTTGATATTTTTTAAGTTGCATTATTTTTAGTGGCAAGATCTAAGCAGTCCTCATCCTGATGGGAGCGAAAGACGAAACCTGCAGGTTTGTGAGATTAAAACTTCAAAGCAAAACAACTGGGTTCGATCCCCGTTCATACCAGTGGATGGAGCGAAGCGAGTTTATGTGGAGTTTGAATTCACAATCAGGTAAATCACTCATTTTGTAAATCTGGATACTTTTAAGCAAAATGCTGTTGCCCTGAGCAAGGGGGGAGGGGGGTTTGTCACCCTAAACATACTCTTACTTCAACTTATATATATCTTGTCAACATGTCCAATTTTGGTGGCTTTTAGGCCCACGGTTCTTGCTTCTAGTTTCTGCATCATTATGAAATTTTTTGGCGTCCAAGTAAAAAAAGTGATGATGATATCAAAAAATTTTGATTATGACGCAGAAACCAGAACCAAAAACCGTGGGCCTAAAGGCCACCAAAATTGGACATGTGGACAAGGTAATGATGTATTTATGAGTAACATCTGGCTTTTTGCTAGTTCGATTTTCCCCAAGGGCATAGTCAACGAAAAATTTCGGGACAGGGCCGGATTTCGGCAATGAGAGACCGATTTTTTATCGCCCATTGTAATCGATCTCCAAATAAAGGTCATTATACGTCTAAAGGAGCTGGACACTTTACCTCGGTGGTTACTTCCTTCTCCGATGAAAGCGTTTTCAGTTTAACCAAGAATTTACGATTGTCAAAATCCTAGATTTTTTATGAAATTTACCGAGTTTTGCATTGGTCTTAAGTAATGGTTTTTAACGGAGTTTCTAATGAAAAATCTGTGGGGTTCCGGTCGCATATTGTTTGTTCTTTCAATATACACCACCTTTACAGGTTACTCATACAGACAAAGGGTCTCCAAGCCAGTATCTTTAAAAATGGGTCCCTTGTAGGATTGCATTGAACTTTAATTTTGAATTTGAATCCGCTCACGAGTTATTGATGAATTTGAATTTATCTTTTCTAAAGTCAGTCAATTTGAATTTAATTCTTCAAATTCAATGAATTTGAAGTTAATTTTTTCAAGGTCAATGAATTTGAATTCAATTTTTTCAAAGTCAATGAATTTGAATTTTAAAATTAGGAAAAAAAAGAATGGATCCAACCCTATTCCCTCGTATTCTCAATGGTTAAGAGAATTACACTAGTTTTCGGAGCCTAATTCTTGGAACTTCATACTGCCTTCAATAGAAAACATGCTGCCAGAATAACTTTACTTTTGATAATGGGATGAGTAACATTTTGAAACGTTAAGTAAATAAAAAAAGTTTTCAATTATTCTGGCTGCTTGTTTTCTATTCACATTAGTTGATGTAGCAAGTTGTGTGTAGATGCGTGTTGTTTAAATCTGCCAGTTTGAATGAAGAACGTATCATTGCCTACAGTAAAACTTGTGATTTTCTCTGCGATAAGATTATCGCAAAGAAAGCGAACACTGTAATGATTGCTTTATTTATAACCAATTATAAATTTTTGGCGTAAAATCAAACCTTGTACCTGACTATCACATGGTTCAATTTCAGTTTCGGACCAATGAAAATATTGTCACTAAGTTAATTTGAGAGCGAGACTCTAGCAGTTATCATCAATTCATAAACCGGCGGGCTGACGCAATGGTTAACGAGATGTTTATTGGTACGGGGGTTTTAGTTCGATTCCCGCGACGGTTAAATCGGACACAACGTCGCCAACGGCTCGCCAACTCTGCGACGTTTCTTCGGAGCTGTGTAGCCCAGGCGCTATACCTCGGAAATGAGCCCCGCCACTCGTTACACGCTTCGGCGTAATGTTGCGAGCATAATGAAGATTTGAATTTGCTATCAAAAGTATCGACAGCTTTACGTGTTTTGGCGATTTTTCTGAAGTAATTTCACTTGTTGTTGACTTAAATTCCGAGTTAGCTTTTCAAAAATAATTAGGCTTTAATCACAACTTGTTTGTTTACATTGGTGAGCGGGGGATGGCAATTTCGTCTGATCAAGTTAACGACCCACAAACAGCCGCGTTTCAACTTTCGACAACATTATGCAATTAGGAATTGAAGCTTTATTTAAATGGTAGGGTTTATTTGCATTCTGAAATGTGCTTGTGCATTTTCTTCTAAGGGAGTCTTGGGCCAGTTCCAGGATTTTGGATGGGAGAGGGGGGGGAGCATTAAAACTCGAGTAAATGCAAATTTTGATATATTACCTGACAGTTTTGCGCAGCCAAAAATATCGAAGAACCGATGTGGGGCGGAGCCAGCAAAAAAAATAAAGGAGGAGGGGGCAGGGCTGGATTTAAACAATGTGAGGGCCCACTTTAATCTCCGTTTGTGATAGATTTTCATAAAAGGTCTGCCTTCGTAAAAAAGTGGGGCATTATACCCGTTGCCCACCTAGCTTTCCCACTGGTGCCAATCTTTGAATAAGTAACTGTACCTGTTTATTGACAAATTCATGGGGGTCAGGATCCTTTGGAGATGGAAGTTTAAGCCCCTTAGACTACCCCTCCGCTTATTTCATCTGTGTTTTTTGTAAACCATTTCATCAATAAGGGCCAGTTATTTAGGAACATAGCTCATTACTTTGTTGCAGAAGTTAAGATGAGGGTTCGCATACCACATGAGTTTGTCTAGCCAGTAGTGATGCAGCTTCCTATTCAACCGAGAAAAAAACAACGGTTGGATAAACATCTAGATGCCACAAAGTCACCATCAAAAATCCATTTTCACCGCTTGGTTGGTAAATAAATGTTTGTAGATGACCAGTGGGTATTTTTCCGAAAAAACTGATTTTTTTGTGAATCCAATGTTTTATTTATCTATTTTTTTGACTTTTTTTTAAGCCACATAATTGCAGCTTAGGTTTTGTTTATATGAGTGAAGTGAATGCATCATAGAAAATGACCCAGCTGAGGGTCGAACTGGCGAAACCAGTTCCGGAGCTCCACGTACGAATCACTCGGCCAGCTCCTGCATGTGCCAGCGTTTTATTTATACTTTCTTAGTTTTTTGTTAATTTCAGGTCTTGTGACGATTTAACTCATGTTGCTACTTGTAAAGAAACATTCAATCTTTATTATTTTGAGTCTGACGAGGACGATGCTACCAGCACTTTTCCACCATGGAATGAGGAGGGCTACAAAAAGGTACGAAAGTTAAGCCAGGGGCGGATTAAAAACTTTTTTAGGGGGGCGATAGAGTTCTTCGCTCGATTTTGTGTAAATCTATCTTTATATTGTATTCCAGAGAATCCAGACGCTGCAAGCCAAGGCCACCTAAAACTACTAGCTTTTTGTTTAAGAAAGTTGTGTGAGATTTGTTCTAGATGGTCTTGTGTAAGCCCGGGGGCCGAGTGGTTAGAGAACTCGACTTCAACCACAAGGTCCTGGGTTCAAATTTAAGTTTACTCCCCGATGAGCGGTCAAACCGCGAAACCAGTCGCAGAATTGTTTTTTACAGTATTCATTTTGTAAATTTTTTAAAGACTTACCATGATATCTCTTTTATGGTTAATACTTTTTAGCACTTGTTTGTTTTTCTCTCCAAATGTTCTACCACAAAAAATCGTTGAAGTAATTTTCCGCCGGTTTAGCGAAAAAGGTTAGATGAATTGCATTGTCGTTTGCGCGTGAAAAGATCACTGGTGGAAAGAAACAGTTCAATAAAATCGATCTCAGTCTCAGAAATGCCTTTTTGCGCGCAATCTGACTCAAATAATCAAATTTTGATTCAAATTTAAAAACTATGCGAAAAAGTTTTTGAAGCAAATATTCACAATAATCCAGGAACAAAAAATTATCTTCTTTTCACAACTAGACGATTGGCGAAGCGGTAAGATATATTGCTATCGGCACACGAGGTCTGGGATTCGATTCCCGGGCCGGTCAAATACTGCTACCAACAGCTCGCCTCCGCTGCGACGTTTCTATGTTGCCTCTAGGCGTTAAGCCGCGGAGATGGACCCCGCCACTCGTTACAAGCTGCGACGTAATACCGCGAGTATAATGAAGATTTGTTTTCTTTTTGTTATCTTCTTTCTCTAACTAACATCAACCAGCTAAACAATAATTCAGCACTTTTTAGGTAGTCAGTGTCTTCACCACTTTTGGCAAATTTTGGATTGTGGCAGTAATTTTATTCATTGGCGCTGAAGGGTCACATGTCATGACTGACGTCAGTATTAGCTATTAGTTCTCAAGTGACGTCATATATAGCGGTGAAGTCATCATCATTTAAAACGATTCAGCCATCAAGATAGGCCAAATCATATCAAGGCTTGTCTAATCTCTTATTTTTCTTTCAAGACGGGCAATGATGATTGTTTTCTTGTTTTTTTGTGTCGTGTATTTTTTTTGTTTTGATCGATGTTGCACATATGTGAGTAGCCAGAGGGAGTGTTTACGTTACAACATCATTTTGTTTACGTTGAATTCAATCTCTTTGTTTATTTTGTCGCAATTGGCAAACGTGTTGTGCGACAAAGATTTTGTTTAAATTTTCTTCGAGGAATTATTTTTGAAAACCAACGCGAACTGTTTCGACGATATGACATACCATAAATCGCAATCAATTTTTTGTTCGGCTATTTCCTTGTTGCTTTTGCGTGTATAATTTTGTTTATCATAGCGTTGTGATTAAAAACACCACTTTCGGCACCGTAGGTAAGAGGTTTGATTCTTGGGCTGATCTAATCGGATACAGTATGGCCTGCGGCTCGCCACCGCTGCGACCTTCTTTGGAGCTGAGTTGTCCTGGCGCTAAGCCGCGTAGATGGGCCCCGCCATTGGTCGCCGCGAGTATAATAAAGATTTGCTTTTGAATTTTGCTGGTAATTCAGTTTATTAAGTCATATCAAGTTTTCTCAGTTAAGATTGCAAAGCTTATTCTGCAAACTTTAAAACGCGAAGGGGGAGCTTTTGAGCATCCTAGCGCTTTCCTAGATTCTTCAATGTGCGCGCTGGATTGCGAATGCTAGAAAGTTTGAATTACGGTCCCTAAACAAGGCACATTAATAGCCGATTCGATTTAAAGCGCTTTTCGCGATAACAGTGAACATTTCTATCACTTTTCATTGCAATATAGCGAATAGTTATAAAATATTAATATAGCATCTGACGTCACGTAAGCAAAAGACACAAAATTGAAATTTAGAGCAATGACGTTACTGCATTTTTACGAACTGCATTTATCATTCAAAAAAAAATGTACCGTCATTCGTCTTAACAGCTCAGATGGCCGACTGGTAATAGTATCCGCTCTGGAGCAGTAGACGTGGGTTTGATTCCGAGTCAGGTTAAACCAATGACTTTAAAATTGGGATTCACAGCTTCCCTACTTGACGCTCAGTATTTAAGGGACAGCGTAAAAACAAGCCGGCAAGTTTATTAGTTGAGAAAAGCATTTAGGGGGATTCCCCCCATTTTGGTGTGGTTTACAGATAACCCGCATCTCCTAAGCGAGCTCATTATAGTGCTATGATTGCTTTCTCGCGACAGGAGGATAATACGTGACCAAACACAAAAACACAAATTCCACTTTTGAGGTGATATAAGTTCAAATCGCTGTGTTATTATTTCATTCAATATTATGAAAAAATGTAGTTTGATAATTAATCCATAGAAATGTATAAACTGGCCTGAGGTCGTAGTTGTTTAAGACCTCTCTATCGGTGGGTTAGGTCTGGGGTTCGATTCCCGGGCCGGTCAATTCAGACACAGTGTTGCAAACAGCTCGCTACCGCTGCGACGTTTCTTTTTAACTGTCTTGTCCATGCGCTAATCCGCAGAGATGGGCTCGCCACTCGTTGCTCGCTTCGGCATATTACCGAGAGTATAATAATTGAAGATTTGATTTTTTTGAATCCATGGAATAGTTGGTTCTTCAAGGTCCCTTGAAGTGTTTTAACAGTAATCGATATTGTCATAAAGCAACTTATTTATAAGCTTCACTTTTCGGCTTTGATACTAAAAACTCTCAATATATGAGGCACTAAAAAGTAATATGATTGTACCCTAGTCTTGTTGTTGCATACGTGGATGATGCTTTGCGATAATTATCTGTGCTTGATGGAAGCTGACAAGCAGCAAATGGAAGAAGTGAGAAGCAAAACTCGGAAAACTTGGAAACAAAAGCAACTCCAAAGCCAGTCTGGATTCCATTCTGTGTATAGCGTCTCCATTGCTTTCTCACGACAGGAAGATGAAAATGAAGAAATCACCATCAATTGTTTTTTATCTAGGTTGACACTGTGGCAGCAGACCAAAGATTTCATCCAGGGTCCAACGTGACCAATTACGAAACCAGAGACATCGGCCCCCTCAGGAAAAAAGGAATCTACATCGCTCTCCAAGTAAGTTGGTTAAAAATCTCACCTGTCTGTTTTTGAAACAACGACGCGGGGAATCGACTCAGATCTTGCGATAATTGTAAGAGGAACGCTCTGAATTTTCCAGTCAGAGGAGTTGTTAAAGACATCGCTGTCAGCGCAGAAGGTTTGGGTTTGATTACCGGGCCGGTCAAATTGGACACAGCGTCCCCAACGGCTTCCCGTTTCTTCGGTACTGTGTTTCCCACAATGCCCAGGCCCTAAAGCCGCGGAGATGGGTTCCGTACACCCGCCACTCGTTATATTCTTCAGCGTAATACGGCAGTAGGCTTATATATGATTTTTAACAAGTAAACAACTGAGGGTATTTTCGTGTTACTGAGCAGAATATTCTAAAGATTAAGGTAAAGTGAGCTTTTGCTCTTCGAGTCAGCAACCACCCGGTACATATGTCAAATGCAGAGGTGGGCACAGTTTCGTTAATCGTTGATTCGTTAAAAACGAAGCTAACTTTGTCATTAACTAGTTAATTCGTTACATTAACGGACTAAATTAACTTCCGTTAGTGTTTGATAACTTCCGTTATGTTTTTGTAAACGCTTATTTCTTTTATCGTTGGTTAAGTTTGACATTGATAAACCAGCAAAATACGACCAATGAGGTCAAAAAGCATGATAAAAGCAACAAAACATATTGCATGTGAGCAGAAAAATTGCTTAAATGCTTACGCAAACATTGATACTAAAAAAACGTAAGCTATTTTTTTAAAGAATTGCCATTTTAAGTCAAAATTAACGATTTAACGAATTTAATTAACTTCCGTTAATTGGAGTTGAATTTAACGAATTAACGTTAACGGAGGTACAGAACTGTGTTAACGAAGCTAACACTTTGCATTAACTTGCCCATCTATGGTCAAATGAGATTGGCTCCAGCCGTAAACCAAACCCTTCACTTAGAACTGTAATAATTGCACGGTACTGCTCCGCTATGTCGCCGACAAACCTATCGTTGTGAAAAGCGTAATAACCTTTTGCAATGTGCGTATTTGCACTGGTAGCCAAAAGAGGGACACTGGGCACTGCTTCCTTTTTTAAAGATCGATAGCTAAGGGCAAATGTAAACGATGTCTCACATTGTTTATATCCGCCCTTGTCTCCTTTAAATTTTTCGCTGGCTACAGCCCCTGATGGTGACCCTTAAAGGACTTTGTAAGTTTGCTTTGATTTTTTCGTTCAATGCGAAAGAGTTATTGTTGTCATAATTGTTTATTGTTGACGCAAATGTTGGTTTACTGTCCATTTGCCAAGCAGGATCAAAGGTTAAAGAGAGTTAATCGTAAATGCACTTGTTAGTTCGCGAGCTCACAACAGCTCCTAAATATCAACAAGGTAAATTTATCTTGAAGGGTTAAAATTAATTTTAGAACTCAACTTTAACAAAACGATTATTGCCATAATAGTAATCATTTTACACACGTTTCGGTAAAAGCTTATGCCATCAACAGCGTATACAACTACAGGAATAAACAACACAAGAAAAATGGCCTAGTCTAGCGCTTCCGTAGTTTTACGCTGATGATGGTATAAGTTTTTCCCGAAATGTTTGTAAAATGATTATTAATATACTTTTTATAATCTTTTTATTAAACTTTAATTTGCCTTTTTTTGACGCCAGAAAGACCGCCATAGCATTGCTGTTTGTAAACAAAATTTTGGCAGTGTTGCCGGTTCAAAAATAATAAAATAGTCGTCTGATTGCGTTTATTTTCTAACCATTTCAAATTTAGTTTTAGATCTAGATCATAGATCAGATTAGGGAAAAAACTTTGACTAATTATTACGTTTGAAAACGCGTATTTTAATTTAAGATGTTGTGCTCGTCAATGCTAATTTCATCTTATGACATCAGTAACCGCAAAGCAATCTATGACTAATGCAAACAAACCGGCGAAATGACGGAAACGTTTCACTTTCGGACATTAGTGTCATTATAATTTGATCCGCTTCTGCGGACAACATTCATTCCGGCAAATTTAATTTCATTTGCTAGAGTTTTTTTCAAATCTGCCAAATTTATGACATTGCAAATAGTGAAGTTTTTGTAAATCGAATTAGTCATGAAAAAAAAGATTTGAAATATTATATTGCAATTTGCATCAAGTTATACTTGTATTTATGTTTTAGATGTAGGCTGCAGTGTTTTACAAAATGAATGTAAATTTTAAAATGAGAAACTTCAAACATTTGAAACCGTATAAAACGAAAAAAAATTCAAATATTCGAGGCAAACTGCTGAAATACCAACCCATGTACCAGTCAGATTTTCTGCCGTGACACAAACCCATATCGTAAAATGCGCAAACTGCTCATGGTACTGCTAGCTTGGCCATCCAGTGTTCGTGGCTTTAAGGCCCGCGGTTCTTAAAGTCTAAAGCTCACGAAATTTGGACAAGTGGACAGGGTAATCTGCAAAGCTCTTGATTAATGCTGGTGTTTGTTGCACGCAGGACACTGGAGCATGTATTGCCATCATGCATATGCGGGTATATTACAAGTACTGTGCATCAACTGATCAAAACCTGGCTAATTTTCCAAAAACAAATGCTGGACCTGAGCGAACGTCACTCATTGAAACAACTGGAACATGCGTAGAAAACGCATTGAACGTAAGCAGCGTGCAATAGTTCGAAAATTTCGGAGCATATACTGTATGATCCTTTAAACTTCTTACTAGCTTCAAGAAAAAACATGCATCAGGAATAATTTTTGTATAATTTTGGTTTGAAAATTGTGAGTTGCTCTTTTGCTCATTTTACTTTTGACAATGGGATAAGTGACCCCTTGAAACTTCAAGTAATAAAAAATGCTTCAATTATCCTGGCTGCATGTTTTTTGTCGAAGTTTGAAAATTGTTTAAAGACTACTTAACTGTGTACACCAGGGGTTGAAGATTGCCGCTCAGGGCTCTAAATGCTTAATAACGATTTTCAGCATTGATTGCCGCTTGGTAACGCTCACAGCAAAGAAGCTGTGAATACCAATTTTTTTAGTTGATTTGTTTGACCCGACTTGGAATGGAACTCTAAACCTACTGCTCCAACAACAAACGCTTTACTTTTTCGCCGTCGGATTAGTAAATCTTGGTAAAAGAGTGCAAGCAAGGATTTTGACTGACTTGTAGCTACGAGTAATACGCAAATTTTGACGCTTTTGAGCAACAATCTTTGCTTTATGTTTCGCGAAATGCTGTCAATCAGTTTCAAAGAAAGAAATTCAAGTTGAAGTTGAGAAATTTTTGATTTGGATTTAGGAAAACAACGAACTCGCTATACTACACTGCAACAGTGATGGACAATGGACTGTTACCAAAGGAAGATGTATATGCAATGCTGGGTACAGCCCCAGCACTGATGGTCGAAGTTGTCAAAGTAAGTCGCAATTAACTAAGTACCGTGACTGTGAAGTACGAGCACTGTTTTTGCGTTTTAGTCTCATCAGTGCAATTGGTATAACTGACTACGGCAACAAACCCAAATAGCTATAACGCAAAATATTGTCGAAATGCTTCTACCCAAGGTCTTCAGCTGTTTAAGTTTTGGTAATGTTTTACTTGAAGTTATTTTTGTGTATTGTGAATCCTATTCCACACCAAAAATGTGCACTCCACCCCGTATTTCACTGTCAAGATCAGTTTCGCGAAGGCTGAAAGCGCAATCTCTGACTGATCTGAAACTTTTCAATGTCTTTGAGAAAATTTTGGATCCTACTTGTTGTATGTGACGTAACATTAAAACAACTAAAAATTTCTGCTTAACATTGGGACGTGCTGGTCAGAGTAATCGTAGCTTAAGGCTGTTCGTTTTGCAAAGTTCAACGTCCGCATCTGGGTTTGACTCCGAGTCGGGTCAAATCAATGACTTCAACAGTGGTATTCACAGCTTCTCAGCTTGCCGCTCAGCATTAAAGGGACAGTGTGGAAAACAAGCTTGCAAGTTTACTAGTTGTGCCGTTGGGAAAGGCATTTAGCGGGATTCCCCCATCTCGGAGCGGTAGTAAGATTGCCATTAACTCCTAAGCGAGCTCGTCATAGCGCTTTGATCGCTTTCTAGTGATGGGTGGATAAATATGCTACTAATTAAAATGAAATAAACGAAGTTGTCAATGTTTGTTTTTATGATTTAGCTTTCCTGATTTCCGTTTGTGGTTGTTGTCTCGGCTAGTGATAGTTGGAGTGGTGCTTGACATAACTATGATTATGTTTCTATGAGAGATTGTTGTAACATCGTTTTGATTCCTCTCTAATAATCCTTATGGATCAATAGAATTGGAGGGTACTTAACACCAGCGATGAACAGTTTTAGATAATAATCATTACCAACTCTGTTGAAACATCGAAATTTAGAGTAGGTTCATACATATCGATCACACTTTACTAATTTTTATACTAATGTTGGTCGTTTTTGTTCGAATGCTAGGGCAGCGCAAATTAATAAAACTCAAAATTTACAGTCTAGATCAGTGATTTTCAACATTTTTTGAGCTGTGGTACACTTTTTGCTCAAGAAAAATGTCACGGCACACCACTTTTATAAAGTAACAAAAAACGACAACTTCTCTCCAATAACATCTCCATCCAATTCCTCAAAACGCACTTTGTTCAGTAGTTGAGCGTTTTCACCAATATCTGTGTACTCGTCTAATTGCAAACAAACCTGTTTGCTAGTTCGTATTTTATTTAAAACAATCGTTTCGATATCTTCAGGCATGTCATCAATACGTCTGTTAATTGCATTGTCTTAGAGAGGAACTTTAGCTACTTCTCAAACTGCGTCAGGGCCGATCATTTTTTTTCACAATGGCTTTGCATGATGGTAATATTAAGGGTTTTCGGACAATTGGGTCTCGGACAAATGGGTCCCGGACAGAAAAAATGGGCACCAGGACAAATGGGCACCAGGACAAGTGGGTACCGGATAAATGGGCACCAGGACAGATGGGTCCCTGACAAATGAGTTAGGGTTAGGTCAGGGAAATAATTGTCCGGGACCCATTTGTCCTGGAATCATATTAACAACTCTGCAACGGTGTGTGTTTTTTTTAGACTTGGCTACAAGTTCAGCTGCTTGATAGCTAGCTTTCAGAGCATTCTCATTTACTTTTACAGTTTTGTTCATAAAATTGACCTGTTTTTCTGTGTGTTTGATTAAGCGACGAAAATAGTCAGCCTTCTTATTTTTGTGAGAGGGGTGCTTTCATTCCAGATAGCATTTCAGTTTGCTTGGGACCATAGCACTATTTAATAGATTTTCGTTACACACTTCGCACAATGGAACAGGGTTAGTAACATCCTCAGTGAAAGTAAATCCAAAAGAAAGATAATTTTTGTCATACTGTACTTTCGCGAAATTACTGTTTTCGCTTTTTTTTTTTGACCACTGGAACCAAAAATTTCATCCACGTAAATATTGCTTTGACTTATAGATTCAAGATCGGCTTTTAGATTTCTCTTCAAAAATCTATTTATTGTTTTGCTAGGCTAACTATTTTAAATATAATAGTCAATTAATTCATGTACTACGCTATATCATTCATACAAAAATTAACTTCTAAAAAATAAAAAAAATTAGATTATCATACGAAAGTTAACAATTTTCTGCGGAACACTTGACACGATCTCGCGGTACACTAGTGTGCCGCGGCACACCGCTTGAAAAACACTGGTCTAGATGACTTCAAGTTTTATTTCATCTTGGGTTGATCACCAACTTTTTAACCACCCTTGTTTTGGAACTTTTGCGTTTTCTTTATATCTTTTTTAAATTAAGTTTAGTCAATTTACGGTTACATTTAGTAAGCACAAGGCTAAGAGAAATAAACGAGCCGAAAATAAATACTCGAACTTCCTTTGTAACCGCTAGTTTTTTCTTGTAAAACCTGATAAGTTATACGGGAATGAAATTTGCTTCTTGTGTTTAAAAAAATACGTATTTAGCCTACAGTATTTATTAACTTTGGTCTAGATAATTTAAATTTGCTCAACCAGTACTAGAATCGAACCCATGAGACCCGTTTCCATTACATAAAAACACACAGTCTTGCAGAGCTGCAATTACAGTTCGTTAATCCGTTTTCTTTTATATCAATGCAATATTAAATCAAAAATCAATTCTTCTTCATACTCGCGGTATTGTGCCGTAGCACGCAAGTAGGAGCAAGGTCCACCTGCGCGGCTTAGCTGCGCAACACATCTCCGAAAAAACATGGCAGCGTTGCCGAGCTGTTGGCGACACTGTGTTCGATTTGACTGGCTCGGGAATCGAACCCCAGATCTCCCGCGCGGGTAGCTTTTGATAACAGTTATGAGCTTGATAATTTCACAATTGCATAAATCAATACTCAATTAACAGCGTTGTATTTCGTTGAAATTCGAGACAACCAGTAGCGCAATTGCGTATAGCTTTTAGTGTGCTGTGTCTGATAACTTTAAATCGTATTTCAATTGAGTTCCTGACAAGTTTTCCGATTAATTGTCAACAGAGAGTTAGCTTGGGGCGCTGTATGGACAGAACAGCTACTTTTTTCAAAACAGCTGCTCAGATGGCCGAGTGCTAAGAGCGTCTGCTTCTCGAGCTGTACACTGGGGTTGGATTCCGAGTCGGGTCAAACCAGTGACTTCCAGCTTCCCTGCACGACGCTCAGCTTTTAAAGGGACAATGCGGAGAACAAGCCAGCTCGCTTACTTGTTTTGCCGTTTGGAAAGGCACTTGGCGGAATTCTTTCATGTTGGCGTGGTAGAGTTCGCCATACCGCTTCGATCGCTTTTTCGTGATAGGAGGATCAATACGCAGCTGCATACTATTCGAAAAATACTTCTTCCAGTTAGTTTTGCACACTTACTCAATTATTTGATAAAAACATCTCTCAAAAAAGTGATTTGAATTTGAGCAAGTGTTTCGATTTAAAGTGAGTGTAATCTTATTTTTGTGCCAAGTTTTTCATCTTTTGGTTGAGCTATTAATCATTTTTTGCTTCTTTTAGAAGTTTTTAGTTTATATTTTTGTGGCACTTACTGCGTTATATTAGGAGTTGAATCAGAAAATACAGATTTTAATGTATTTTTAATACGATTATATTCCAATCCTTTAAGTTAAGAAATTTGTATAGATATCTTTACCTAACTTATGCATTAGCTCAAAAAGGCGCTTTATTAATTGAATGCTTTTCGCTTTTCTGCCTAAAAACCTGAAAGCTTTGTTATTTTTGTCACAAAAAACTGTCAAGCAGATGGCATTTCTTGATTAAAACATTTTTTGGCATTCCTTTAGAGAAAGCAAAGCATTTTTTGACTTATTTGTTTCAAAATAGACGTTTTTGTTATGGTCTCTGGAGATCTAATGAAATTTTGACCGATGTTGTCAAAACGCTCTCAATATTCGTTACATTTTAATGCTCGCCTAATGTAAATATCTTCATTATTTAGTATGAATATAAATGCTGTCGAAAATAAACAGTCGTAGAAATAATAATGCCACAATATCTAAAAATCAGTAACAATATCATCAAAAAATCATATTTTGTAAAGAGTAAAGGTGCATGTACCGATACGCGACAGGCGACTGCGCGACACGCGACAAGTGACAGTTTTATATCGCACCTTGTTCTATTTTACTGTTTAGCGATCACGCAAAAACCTGCGAAAACTTCCTACATTCACTGAAATTATTTTCACGTTTTCGCTTGTTGCGTATCGGTGAACGCACCTTAAGCAGGCTGTTTTGTTCTAAAAACTCTTCAGAAACGAAAAATCGATGTAAAAATTGAGAATTAATTCAAAAACATACATTGTTACTATAATATATCATCATAAAATCGAAAATTTTCGTTTTGAAATAAAACTGAAATTTTACAACTGTTCCACTCCAACTAAACTCTTTAGTATGTGTATTAAAATTCTATTCAAACGGCGAGAAAAACGCTGTTGATGATGATTTTATGCTGAACGAAACGTTTATTTTGTTTATTTTTATCATATTTTGTTTTATTCGAAACCAAAAGTGATTATAGGTGTAAATGCTAACAAAGCAATCCGTGTCAGTCAAACAAAAAAGCTAAAAAAATCTTAATTTTGCTTTCTTGGTCTTTTAAACGATAGTTTATGAATAAAATATTTTGAATATTTAACGAGTTTTTCCAAACGCTAAAGCCAAGTTTAAAAAATTAAGATTCACTGAATTGGTTTTAACTAAGCTTAGTTAAAGGCTGCTTATACCTTCCTAAGTTGAGCCTAATTGAATTGGTGGTTTTTAAAATGAGATTTGAAATATTTATAAACTGTTTGAGGCTGAATTTCAAAATACTAGCTTCCAGGTTTGGAATTTTGCTGAAAGCGTATCAAATTTATGCCATAATTGCCCAGCAAAAGATGAAATTTCAGCACCCATGAAACTCATTACTGTTTGCACTTAATTTCTGGCATTGAACACTGTTTCGACCGCTCAGGTCTCTTGAGTGCAGTTAACCAGACTGACTTTACTGAAAGCAACATAATGTCGAATACATTTTTTTGTTTGCGATTTGGTAAAAGATAAAGCGCAATCTAACTTAGTTTGACCTACTCCGGATATTTTGTTTTTAGTAAATATGGGTCTCTCTTAACTTTGCTGATGAGACTTAAAAGGTCAAAACAGTGTTTATTATTTACACTTATCTATTTATGCTAGCGCTTTTGCACTTAATTGCTTTTAATTTGTCAAAAATGTCAGTTTACTTGAACAAATTAAGATAGAAGGCATGGGCTTTTTGCAGGATCAAAATTGTGCTCGAATAATTAGGGTCGGATTTGTCCTGAGCTTGAACATAAGGACCGAAACCCGTGTCCACTTGATAATTAGTCAAGTCAAGTTTATTTTTTCAAACGCTTTATAAGACATGCGCTGGAACGAATAGCGAAAGACCATTCGGTCATTTTTGAGTCGGCTGTACCCTAAAGCATGTTACAAAACACGGCACAAAAAAGCTTGATCCAGACGTAGACCTACTCATCAAAACAAACCTAAAAGAAAAAAGCGTTCACGCGTTAAAATAAGCAAAAAATCAGCGTTTACTTTAAGGCTTGAATTCATCCGATAAATCTTGTAGAGTCCGAGCTAATTGTTAGGAAAAAAACCAACGTTATTTTGCAGTATTGTGTAAGAAAAATTCATTATAACGGATCTAGCTGTGTCCCAATATTGAGTCCAGATCTAACGTTAAAAACTTGGATTTTCTGCAATCCTGATGCACATATGGAAATTACTGGACCCAACTTTTATTTTTATCTACATTTCACCAAAAATGTATCGAGTTTAAGTCCTATAGGTACTTTTTTGTAAATGTGGTTGATTTTTGGTGAAATTCCCGTGCGATACTCCCACGTTTTTCAGCAAATTTCGCTACACATTCTGCATTGTCCTCTGGGCCTTCGACCATTGGGTGTAAAATATTTAGACATCAATGACATACATTTGTTTTCACTGTCATTTTATTCGAAACAAACGACAAATTAATGTTTTTAGCCTGTAGAACATGTAGACGCACCAGCTGGTTGGAGTAGTGGTTAAAGACATCGCTATTGGCGCGGGAGGTTCTGGGTTCGACTCCCAGTCTGGTCAGACCGGGCACGGCGTTTCCAACTGCTCGCCACCGCTGCAAAGTTTCTGCGGAGCAGTGTTGCCCAGGCGCTAAGCCGCGGAGATGAACCCCGCCACTAATTACTCGCTTCGGGGTGGTACCGCTGATATAATGAAGATTTGATTTTTTTTGTATATCGACGCATAGAAACAGACAAATACAAATGATTGCATAAAGTGTCGGTGCCTTCTTACACACCGCAGTGGATGGGTCCTGGGGGGAAGAGGGATAAATCTCGCTGAATTTTTAGTTAGGTTATACCCAGTGCTCGAGCTGTAAAAATACTTATGGGGGGATGGTACAACTTTTCACGAGACGTTAGGAGGGATGGTCATTATACTTGTAAGGGAATGCTTTACGCTAAAATGTTTTATGGGGGGATGGTGTTGTTTTCGGGGGGGAGGGGGAGATGGCATCCCCCCCGCAGCTCCCCTCAACTTGAACACTGGCTATACCTATTTACACACTAGTTCTTCGATACTTCCAAACCATGGAAAACTGCTACATATGCAAATTTGAAGAAGTCCAAGTCTCCCTCCATTAAAATATTACGAAATAGCTCTTTCAAATGCGCTTAGCTATAAACAAACAAAATGATGAACGACTCCCAAGGTTGGACTAATAACATAGCCAAAGACAGATTTGACACCATCAATGTTGTTATTGTTATTCATCAAAATCATCACATAAACATCATTTTCTTAGTAAATGGTGTTTAGATATCTTGCACTAGTGCAACAGCTGTTCAGAGCCTTTTGGATAAATGTAATATCTTACAGTATAATGCGAATCCCAGTTGTGTTTCGTCAATGTCAGACATTGGATGTTTTTAAGGCGCTACATAATTCACGTTTTTAGAGCACTGACAAATTCATTAAAGATGCGTTTGTCAAAGCATAAGTCAACCGGAAAACATTGGAACAAAGGCAACTTCCACACGAGTCTGAATTCTTCCCAAGTACACTATAGCGCCTCCATCGCTTTCTCGTGACAGGAGGACAAAAATGAAGAAGACGCCATCATACGCAGCAGACGCCAACGCGGCCCTAGACTGCTTGACAGCGATCATTATAATGCAAGTAAATGTAACAGGTTTTCGCATGCAAAATACCATGATGTTCCAAAAGCCTTGGGCACATTTATTTGAAGTTCCCATATCTCCTCAACTATGAATGGTAATAAGATAAAAGTTGTGCCATTTTAAAGCTAATTACACCAAGCTTTTTATAAGTTTTTATATCCTTAATAGCAGGGTTGGGAAAAATCGATTGCAATCGATATTCGATTGCGATATTCTTTACTTTTTGATCATCGAATGCACTGGAGCCTTTACTTTTTTGAATGAGTATCGAATATGGCCTTGTCTTTACTTTTTTCTCGGCGCAATTCGGTATTCCTTGTTCGATTCTTTTTCAGGTTACTTTATCTCACTTTAATAAATTTAAAATAACGGTCGGTATTTCATTTCCATGTTTTTGCTGATAATTTTTTTTTGTGACAAAACACACAAAAAAAAGATTTTCAATATCAAAGTTGCGTCGCATCAATAATGTCATATATTATGTCCGTCGTTTGCGTGTAAATTACCGCATGAATGTGGGGACATCACAAAAATTGCTCGGAGTACACCGCTAAATGCTCAGTGTAATATCGATTACCATATTCTTTATTCTTTACTTTTTTAAACTACCATCGAAATCGATCATTTCTTTACTTCTTGGTGAACTATCGAATATCGATTATTTCTTTACTTTTTCGGGTATCGACTCCCAACTCTGCTTAATAGTTTCCAAGATATTCAATGTCAAAATGTACCCAAGACTTTTGAAATACCCTGTAAAACAAAAAAGGCGCAAAAAAAATCCCGCGTTACCGCTTCTCGCAAAACGGTAAACAAACTTACAACTACCGACAGGCGGCAATTTTTTCTCAATTTGGTTTATTTTCCTGCTCACCCACAACGCAAAACCTTGCTACATTCATGAGCATATTAATCATGGCCGCGTAGTTGCCGCCTGCCGCATACCAGTAAACGCAGCTTAAAATTTGCGACTTGAAATGGCTGTGAACAAACTGCTGATTAAAGAATGTTTTGAGTTTGATGCTGTAGTTTGTAATTTTAGTATTTTTTCCAGGTTGTGGTCGAGGTCTTTACAAGCCTCAAATCGGAAATCAACCATGTCAACGTTGTCCAGCTTACAGCCGTTCTATCCGATTAGGCGCGAAAGTTTGTGATTGCATGATCGGATATTATCGGGCAGTTTCGGATCCTGAAAAGTCTCCATGTTCAAGTACGATTTTTGTTAAACTCTGTTTTAATTCATTGCTAAGTTTGATTAAAAAATCAAGAATGTTCTCTACAGGGTTGCCAATTATATTTTTTTGTCTAGAGCCACCCAGCAAACCCACAAATCTACAAGTGTCTCTAAATCAAACTAAAGCTATTCTTACGTGGGACTTTCCCCTCAATGACGGAGGTCGGGATGACGTTACATTTAGGTACGTATTTGTTAAACAAATTAATTCTTTGTGAGGTACGCCTATCCCCAGAAATAAAAGAACGAAAAACTGTGGCAGCACTGGCACTTATCTGAGAATCGAACTCTAATTTCATGTTTGTTGCTCTGCTTTGCAAGATTGTTGTTGCAAGTCACTAAGTTTGAGATTCGTCATTGTAAATTTCGTTTATTTGCAGAATCGAATGCTTGCAATGTCAGACTGGATTTTCTTCTTGCTCCCGTTGCCCTGGTGACATTTCTTTTATGCCGTCACAAAAGAAATTGAAGGTCACAAAAGTCAAAGTTCAAGATATCCACTTGTTTTCATTTTACAAATTCATAGTAAGTAGTAGCCTAAATAATCTTTATGCACCTGAATTTTCATCAACCACTTTAGACGACTTGAAATTCCGCCCCGACTGAAATTTAGGAATTATCTTTTACACATTTTACCATTAAACATAAATCTTAGATCAGCTGCTGGTTTGCTCAGTTGTTACGTGCATTGCTGTCGGTGTGGGAGGTCTGGGATTTGTTTCCCGGGCAGGTCAAATCGGCACAACGTCGCCAACGCCTTGCCACCGCTGCGACGTTTCTTCGGAGCTGTGCAATTGCTCAGACGCTAAGCGGCGGAGATGAGCCCAGCCATCCGCAGCACTCTTCGGTATAATATTGCCAGTATAATGAAGATTTGATTTTCATTGGATGTAAATCTTATTTAATATCTTACTACAATAGGCTCTATCGGATCTCTAATTTGAAGTTTGCACTGTTAATATACAATAATTAGTCGCATAAAGTGTACTTGATGGTTTGATGCAGAATATTACAAATTTTCTACTTTGGTTGACTGCTAGACTCGATCACCGTAAGGTCTGTATGCGGTATCCCTACCAATGATGAATGTTATTATTTTTGTGTGTGTGTGTGTGATTACGACTGAATCGTGATTGGCTAAAATAAATCTTGTAGATTGATTGTTGGCATACAAAGTTTCTCATTCATTGCTAGAGTTTCATATGTAAGCAGCTTTGCCACATTTATTCTCTTTAAACATCTAGCAATACATTTAGATACTTTTTCAAAAAGCGGATATGCGAATACCGTTATCGTCAAAAAATGCGCACTAAAACGGGTATGTACGGATACCGCGAAAATCTAAAAAAAAAATCACGTCTTTATACTCGCGGTATTTCGCCGAAGCGTGTAACGAGTGGCGGGGCCCATCTCCGCGACTTAGCGACAACACGACTCCGGAGAAAGATTGCGGCGGTGGCGAGTCATTGGCGACGCTGTGTCCGATTTGACCTGCCCGGTAATCATACTCTCCCCGCCAATAACGACATCGTTACCATTAGCTCAACTGCAATTTTGTTTTTAATTTTTTTGCAGAAATGCAGCAGTGTTGACATTTGCAAGTTGTGTCTTTGCTTAAACTTGAAGAAAAAATCGATTCACTTTAAATAATCCAAATAAAAATCGATAAAACAAACGTTTCCATGGATTAGATGTTAATAAGTTACAACCTTTCTTACATAAAATACTGTTTTCATTTCGACGAAAGTTGAAAGCTCTTTCCTTTTGATCCCATGCAATTAAATACTTTTTTTTTCATTTTCTAAAAAGCAACGTCCTTTTTGATCTACAGGTTCAAAAGTCAAAACCAGTGGCAAAGGCGGTGGTGGGGGCATTACAGCATTTTCCCCATTTTTGACGTAGAAAGACGTTTTTAGCGGTCCATCACTAATGGGGAATAAAAACGAGGCCTCCCATTGTCTAAATCTTGCCCTCCCCCTCAATGTTTTACTAGCTGCCCCCCTAGTTAAAACAACTTATAAATCTTTGAAAGATGAATGTACCCATCAGATGAGCAAAGTGAATAGAGTGTCTGCTTCTGGAGTTAAAGACTCGGGTTTGATTCCAAGTCGGGTCAAACCAATGGCTTCAAAATTGGTATTCACAGCTTCCCTGTTTTACCTTCAGCATTAAAGGGACAGTATAGAGAACAAGCCGGCAAATTCATTCGTTGTACCGATGGAAAAGGCACTTTACGGGGTTACCCCATCGTTAAGTAGTAGACAAGAGGCATCAAAGAGCGATTCTTAAGCGAGATCGTTATAACGTTTCTATCGCTTTTTCAGGCTATGATTTAAAAAAATGCTCATCTCTATATGAATTAATGCGTAATCTTGTTTATTTTAGGTGTACGCTGAAAATGGGGTCAGTGACGTCAGTGGAGGTAAATCTTTTGACATCAATTACGCAATCATTACTTTGTTAACACCCAACACAAGTAAGTATAATGCATTTTATTCAGTTGTATTAAATAATCATTGACCCGTGCATATGCTACATCTAATTTGTATTATAGTTTTCTACTAAAGTCATTTACGCTGAAATAGAAGGATAATACGAAGCAGCGTGAAAGCCATATTTTGCTTTTTCATCTTCTAAAGTTTTTTTGCAGGTCTAAATTCCAACAATTCGACTTAAAAATAATTTTTTACCTCGTAAATTGAGAAATTGTAACATTATTTCGTCGAAAAAAAAATTCTTTTTAATTGTTTAGTGCAGAAGGCCTACGTTCTTGATATATTACTGCTTAGGTTTGTAGCATCTTATTTTATGCTTTTCATTAAGAAAAAGTGTTTTTATTTTGTTTCAAGATGCTTCTTTAACTCAAGTTTGATCTATACTTTGAAACTATTGGATTCTTGATCGCCATCTACCGGTTTTAAATTATGTACCTCTGTCATTTTCAAGAGATTTTATTTGCAGAGCTCTCAGTCGTTACTGGATTAACTACAACTGACATTGGCCCAACTTCATGTCACGTGACTTGGAATCGTCTCATTGGAGGAGAAAAATATTTAGAGTATGATGTCAGAGTTGGTGACGTCAGCAAGAACAGGAAAGTTCAAATGAGCACAACAAAAAACTCGACATTGAAAATACAAGGCCTCAGCCCCAACCGAGATTACACAATAGAGGTAGAGGTTCCAGATTTATCTTATTGCTCATTTACGCTTTAAATAAACAAAGTTTCCCGAAAGCAAGCCTAGATCATACCCATTACAAACTTATATGTTTAAAAAATTGGTGGAGGGTAGGGCCGCATTTGGACAATGAGAGGCCCTATTTTCATTTTCTTTTAGTAATCAATCTCTTTAAAAGGGCCTTCATACGTCAGAAATGGGGGTGGAGTCAGTACCCCGATGATGACGTGGTACTGACCCCTTCCTTTTTGGCGACGTGTATTTTGAAATAGTCTATGCTTAAAACATTCTTACATGATACCGAAGACTTGGCAATTTTTTGGTCTATTGTAGTTTGCCCCTTTACATTTTTCTCTGGCTCTGCCCATGTCGGCAAAGTAATCACCGAAACCAAATAAACAATTCAAAACAACAACTTCCAATGAATCTAGATTTGTCCTACACATATAACGCCTCTTTTTTTTGTGATTGAAAAATTCAAACAAATTTTTTTAAATGGCATTATTGATAAGGTTTATCCCTTTGATGTTTTATTAGGTTCGGGCCAAAAGAAGAAATGAACACGGGCCATTCACCGTCCCCATAATTGTTCACACCCGGCCCTTGGACGTCAAATTTATCCCCGATGATAAAGAGTATTCCTTTCAATTTCCTTTACAAGTGGTTGTTGGGGTGATTGTGGGGGTTATGTGCATCATCGCTGTTATAATTATTACGTCTTTTCTCACAAGGTAACAGAATTTTGATTGGTTAATCCAGAATTATTGTGATTTTTACGATTACAATTTGATTGCGGATTTAAAGCTGCGCTTCAGCAAAAATTAAATGCTTTTTGTAAAAGCTACATTTTATCTGTTATTTAAATGAAAAATATGGAAAAAAGGAAAAGCTTGGAAGTTAGTTTACAGCAGTATGAAAAACATGCTTTTAAGTAGTTAGTTTGACGAATAGAGGAGCTATGGTTTATTTTGTTCATTCATGCGTGAAGCACCATCTCGTAACGACATAAGACAAAATTTACCATTTAATTCGCAAAATTATGCTTGGAAGCCCATCACTAAACTTTAACAGTTTTTTTTGTTAGCAATGAACACCGAAAATTTGCATTTTAAAGTTTTTTTTTTTACATTTAACAACCTGATTTTATTTAAGTTAACGACGATTCAAGATAACCGTTTCTTTTTTAAACGTGTAGTCTTCTATGAGACATTAATCATTTGGGGAAAAGACAAAAAAATCACTCTTGTGACTGGATTTTCGACAATGTAGATCGAGCAGTCCTCATCAGCAATGTATGCAACCTTGCACTTTGTTTACTTCAATTGAAAAGTTATTGCGTATTGGTGCGGTAGGTCTGAGATCCGATTCTTGGGTCGGTCAGATCAGACGCAGTGTCGCCAAAAACCACCACTGCTGCAAAATTTTTTCGGAGCTTTGTTGCCCAGGGGCCGATCCGCGAAGATGAGCCCCGCCACTCTTCGCGTGCATCGGCGTTGTGCCGCGAGTGTTACGAAGATTTGAATTTGAAGTTGCGCGTCAACTTTAAAAACAGATTTTGTAAGTAATTTTTTGTTATAGACGAAGGAAGAAATTTTCTGGCAAAACCAGCATTGCTCTTGAAAAATATCCGATGCTGAACACAAACACACTTTTGTCTTCGGGAATGTTTTTCGGAGGTCGAAAAACATATGTGGACCCCACCACGTATGAAAACCCCCAAAATGCTTTGTTGGACTTCACCAAAGAATTAGATGCATCTTGCATCAGCATTGAGGCAACAATTGGAGGAGGTAAGTTTAGTAAATTTGTTCTGCTTCAGGACACGTTGTTGAGTGTATTTGGAGTTCCCTTAATAGAGCGTTTTTCTGCATCTAGTTCTAAATAGTTC
Organism: Trididemnum miniatum; assembly: GCA_964006365.1. Taxonomy (NCBI): domain Eukaryota; kingdom Metazoa; phylum Chordata; class Ascidiacea; order Aplousobranchia; family Didemnidae; genus Trididemnum; species Trididemnum miniatum. The sequence continues at coordinate 4,204,130 of OZ023250.1, forward strand.
AGAAAAAATAACAACACTTTTCTAAATAACAGAAAGAATTTCGAAATAACATCCTTCTCAATTTCGAAATTTGGAAAGTGTGTTTAGTTTTTGTACGACCATACTGCAAATAATGGGTATTGTCAAAGTTCACCAAATGCATGATCTATTTTTTAAAATTGTTTGATAATAACTGTTTTGATCTGTCCCCGGTAGTAATATTGAAGTAGGCTAAATCTGCTTAGAAAAAGTTTTGAAACCTGTTTGTGTTTGGACGCTTCTTCGTGCAGTGGCCAAATGTTTCCGAAAAACACAATTACGAAATTTTGAAGACCATAACGGGATCACAGGACATTTTGATCCTTTTTACCAAATACTGTAATACCCATGAAAGCTAAAGTAGTTCTAATCTTCATTATACTCCCTGTATTACGCCGATTCCGCCGAAGCGTGTAACGAGTGGCGAGGCCCATTTACACAGCTTAGTGCCTTTGTAACACAGCTCCGAAGAAACGTAGCAGCTGTGGCGAGACGTTGCTGACGCTGTGTCAATTTAATCAAGTCGGGAATAGAACCCCAAACCTCTCTCACCGCTAGCAGAGTCCTCAACCACCAAGCCAGATATCAATCGAAATACTTTGGCAGTTCCGAGACAGAGTTTTTGGTGACGTTCGGTCTTGTCTTGGCCTGGAGTGGAATCAAAATTAATTTTCCAAGAAACTTAACGTTAATCATCAGTTTTCTTTCAGCCAATGTTAAATGAGTTTGGCTTCTCGACTTCATGACCTCGCGGTCCCTCCCCACTCACCTTATTGTTGTGTCATATTAATTATGTTAGTATGTTATTATAATGGTGCTTGCACAGCAACGAATAAAAAAGCTTGGGTCTTGAGTTTTTTCATCTATGTATGCAGGTGAAACACTAGCCTGGCTAACAGCATTTAGTGACAGTATAGTAAAACTGCAATAACTGCTATCAATTTAGGGGAATTTGGTGACGTATGTCGAGGTCATATCCTGTTGGGAATTTATGACTCCAAACAGGAAGTTGCTATCAAGACTCTTAAATGTGGATCAACTCCGGAAGAAAAATTGAATTTTTTAACTGAAGCGTCCATCATGGGACAATTCGATCACCCAAATGTCATCAGACTTGAAGGAGTTGTTACAAAAAGTCTTCCTCTCATGATCATTACGGAATTTATGGATAACGGATCCCTGGACAACTTTTTGAGAGTGAGTTTTTCATGGAAGGTCTTTTTTGACACAGCTATCGGCACAGAGATTCCCGGGTTTGATTATCCAGCCGGTCAAATCGGACGCAGCCTCGCCAACGGCTCGCCACCGCTATAACGCTTTTTTTGGTGCAACGTCGCCCAGACGCTTAGCCGCAGAGATGGGCCCACCGCTTGTTACACGCTTCGGCAAAATCCCGCGAGTATAGTGAAGATACTTTTCTAATCAGGAAATTTGGTCATGTTCTGTTATGAAATGATAAGATTTTCAATACCAAAGCATTCAGTAAAGTTTAATATTTTTTAATCGAATCAAGCTGTATATATCTTTCGTATGAAAGCTGCACGCTCCATTTCGAGGTCTTCCGTTAGCCTCATCTTTCACGGCGGGTAACCACATTGCTCCACTGGAAACTATTTTCCTTTTTGTGCGTGGAAGCAACGGGTACCAAAATCGAATCAACATCAAAACACGGTCGTTTTCGCCAGCATCTGGACAAGGATCTATTTTGTACCGAGGGTCTATTTTATTTAATTTAAGTAAAATTATTTAGAATCTACCAGCTGGTAAGCACACGCTAAGGGTGCAGGAGGTCTGGGGTTCGATTCCTGGGTCGGTAAAATTGGACACAGCGTCTCCAACAGCTTACCACCGCTGCGATTTGTAGAGAGATTGGTCCCGCGACTCGTAACACGATGTGGCGTAATCTGTGAGTATAATGAAGATTTGATTTTTATATAGAGTCATGATGGGGAGTTTTCAGTCCTCCAATTGGTCGGAATGTTACGTCATATTGCAGCTGGAATGAAATACCTTGCTGATATGGGATTTGTTCACCGAGATCTGGCTGCGAGAAACGTTCTGGTCAATGAACAAATGGTTTGCAAAGTCTCAGATTTTGGACTGAGTCGTGTCTTGGAAGAGGATGACGATGCTACTTACACAACCAGAGTACGTCATTACTGTGATATTTAAGATTTCCAAATTTTACCATAAAAATTAAAGCTATTACGGGGAGTAGAAACAACAAACTAGCCTTTTTCTTTATTTTTAACTAATTGTACCTTCCTATCATGAGAAAGCAATCAAAGCGTTATAACGAGCTCGCTTTGGCTTTTTCGGCCATCTGTGTACCACTCTATGATGAGAAAATCCCGACAAGTGTTTTTCCCCTCGGCACCACAGTCAACTCGACGGCCCACTGTTTTTTTACTGCTGAGAGTCAAGCAGTTAACCGTGCATACGACAAAGTCGTAGGTGTCATCCAATTTGGAATCAAACCCGAGTCTATTGCTGCAGAGGTGGATCCGTTTAGAATTTAATGCGAAATATCGTTAATCTTCAAGTCGCAATCACACTCACTGAGACTTCTCAATGCCTTTGAGAACTTTTTGGTTTATTTTATTCTTGCATCACATATCTTGCAAATTGACGTAACGATAAAGCTAATAAAAAATCTCTCCTCAACATAGAAACGTTTCAGTTAGTGTGAGAGCAATTATTTTACTCACATCAATGTAAGGAAATTGATTTAAGTTTTGGAGTAGGTTACCAAGCAGTAGATCATTGGTTTATAGCGAATCTCGTAATTTTATAATCACTCTTACATGGTAGGAAAAATAAAAAGATATTAAGAATAAATCAAACCACGTTGAATGCATGTTTGTTTACATTTGCATTTGCATACAGTACTTTGCATTATTGATGCTTTTGCCTAAAAGAAAATTAAAATGAGTCAGTAAAAACAAAATAAAGCAAAAATGAAGGCAAATTTGCATATATGTACTGCGCATTATTGGTCGTTTTATTACAGGCGTTATAATTTACCCAGCAGGCAATACAACCGTCATGATAAAGTTATGATGCTTTTAAAATGTTGATTACATGTTTGTGGTTCGATTCTCGTTTAACTTTTAATTTTTCGTAAGATTAGCTTCAACAATCCACAGTGCTGTGATTTTCCGCTTTTCTTATTTACGAAAAAAAATTTAACGATCAAAAACAATACAATTAATAACGTTAAATCTGGTGAGCAGAAGTGTAACCAGCGAAAATTTTGGGGAAGGTAGGGGCGGGCCGGATTTAAACAAAAAAGACCTTCTCTTTATTCGTTCTTAATCAGCGACCTCTAAAAATAGTCTTTAATTACTTCAAGGAAGAGAGGGGCTGTGCTGCAGAACTACAAACAGTTTTAACAAACAAAACACAAAAAAAAAGAACACAAGGGCGCAACTTTTTGGCGGCAGGAAGACTGCGAAAAACTTGGATGTCATCGAATCTAACAGCAACCCAGACCTCTAAAAATTAAACTTAGAATTAAACGAATAACTTGCAAGCTTCATTTATTGTGTGACAACCTGAAAATCAAAATCTAGTCCAACGTCTTCGTCGCTTTTTGGTACAGAAAGACATCACAATAATAATAATCGGCTCACGTGGTCGAGTGGCAACAGTGTCCGCCTCTGGAGCTGCAGACTTGGGTTTGATTCCGAGTCGGGTCAAACCATAGACTTTAAACTTGGTATTTACAGCTTTCCTGCTTGCCGCTCAGCATTAAAAGGTTAGCGGGATTCCCTCATCTTGGTGTAGTAGACAGGTGGGCGGCAACTCCTAAGTGAGCTCGTTATAGCGCTTTGATCGCTTTCTCGGGATAGGACTACAAATATGTCACTAGATACAAAAAGTAGGCTACGTAATAATAATAAAAATTTTCAGTGTCATAGAATTTTCGAGTATTGCAGCTCTAACTTACGCGTCTCAATGCGATTTTTTTATTTGATGTTTTGGTTTTATAACACAACAGGGAGGAAAAATCCCCATCAGATGGACAGCTCCTGAAGCGATAACGCACCGTAAGTTTACTTCCGCAAGTGACGTGTGGAGTTTTGGTATCGTCATATGGGAAGTGATGTCATATGGGGAAAGACCCTATTGGGGAATGTCAAATAATGACGTAAGTGGTTAATGGAATGTCAAATAATGTAAATGAGATTTGAGCTTTGGGGGCATAATGCTTGAGATTGTCGACGAATTGTGGTGGAAAGTGTGTGGGAAGTGTCTTGCAACATGCTGGTTAAAACGTGGAATATTTTTTTTGGTTGCTGTGACGGAATATTTTCAACTCAGAGAGTAAAAGTTTTTTGATACTAACTGCGGCAAAGCCAGTGGGGAGGACATCATGCCACTGTTCCTTTTATTTTTGATGTATGAAGACCCTCTTTTTTGAAGATCGGTCAATAAAGGCGAATAAAATCGAGCCATTTATTGTCTAAATATGCCCTCCCACACTAAATATTTTACTGACTTTGCCTCTGGTTACCAAACTGGAAAATCGACGTGTGTCTTAGCTTTATTGGGACAATGCGCAAGAAAAAATATCAAAGGATGGTGCTAGTGCATTGCTGATATCACTTTGCCGGTTAAACAAGAACGTTTCAACGCTAGAGACAGGGTGTAATTACAGTAAAACAGAAGAATTAGGGGGATTTAGACGATGAGAGGCTTCGTTTTTATTCGCTCTTAGTGGTCGATTTACAAAAAGGTCTTTTCATGTCAAAAAAGGGGGCATACCCCGGTGCTTCCCCCCTGGTTAAAAACACATTTTAGGACTTTAATGAGTTAAAGTTCTTTTAAAATTTGACTTCTGCAAAAAGTAGTCTTGCAAATTTCTGCTTTTTTTGTAAAAAAGAAAACTGTGTTTTATGTTCGTATAGGTCATTGCCGCCGTGGGTACGGGATACCGACTACCTGCCCCTATGGAATGTCCTTTAATTCAGCATCAACTTATGCTCGATTGCTGGAAGAAAAATCGAAGTGATCGACCGAAGTTTTGTACAATTCTTGCCACGTTGGACAGAATGCTCAGAGATCCAACGCAGTTACACACCGTTGCAAGTTTAGCGAGGTAAAACATTAAAAGATTTGGATGAGTGGTACATTTGACTGATTATGTTGATCTCAGCGCGCTTTTAATAAAGAGCAAGAAAAGGAAAATCTATAAGCTACTGCATCATAATTAACTTCTTGATGTCATAATCACTTTTTTAACTATGACATCAAAAAATTTGATTATGTTGCAGAAACTAGAACTAAGAAAATTGGGCATGTGGACAGGGCAACTGTGACTAGTTGCATTGATTTTTGGGTAGCAAATCGCCATATTGCCTTAACTTTTTTAAAGATAAGTTTTGTTTAGTCAATGTGATGTTGTTTGTTAGTAAAGCAATATTTTTGACAGAAACTGCAAAAGTGATTGCTTTTCTGACGAAGAAATCTGTGAGAGTGTTACACCTCAATCACACACCCAGCATGTTATGAACTCTTATCATTCAATAACCAGACAATCAAAACATGGAGAACACACACAGAGTTCTTCACTGCATTTATCTTCACTAGGAGTTTGGTTGGAGAGCATAGGTCTCTCAGAATATAAAGAAAACTTTCTTCAACGAGGTTACTGTTTGATGGAGCAATTGATGCATTGCAATTCAAGGTAAGTGGTTTTGTATCTTTGTAGCAGTAGTGTCTTTTATTTCCGCACCGTCAACGCAATAAAGAATACGATAAGATTTAAGAATTGTAACAACGATACAAGAAAAGGGAAAAGGCAGCAAAACAATTGACGTTGTGACATGCTGGTAGGAGAAGAGGAGTTAAAAAAAAAAAACAATAGTGGGCCTGGTTGTGTATTTCTACCTCAGAAATTGCGGATGGCACAACTCTGATACCGGTAGTCAATTCAACACTTGCGAAAGCATTTATTCGGGCATAAACTAATCCTTATGATGTGGCGTAGCTGAATCAGTTTTTCCTAGATTAAGGGTCGTAGTAAATTGGTGGTCGCTAAACGGTGATAGAATAGTTTATTCGTTGGTAATGGGATCGCAAGTTTTGTAAGCAGTCTTTAAGTTTTGCGTTTTACCCAAGGATAATAGGCCAGTTTAGACCGACCCAGTAATCGAACCCTAGATCTTTCACGCCAATGCCTTTAATTACTACGTCACTCATTTAAAAATAATTCACCAAATAAAATTTTTTCAGCGATTTAGACAACTTTGGCATCACGAATCCTCAGCATCAGAAGATATTCTTTGAAAATATAAATTCATTAAAGATGAACTCATTGCAGTTCAGGCAATCATTGGAAGATAACTTGAATGGGATACCAGTATGAAAAGGATTAGCAACAAATTTGAGCAAAGTTTCAAGATATGGTGAAGTGTCACAGTCCCTTCAGAGGACAAGTCCACAAACTGCTGGAAACGAAATGTTACTAAAGCCAACGTCACAGCAGCGACAACCTCATTTTTAAAAGCTTTTCAATCAAATGACAAGGAGGAATTGACTTTTAGAAACTGTCGCATTGCATGCTGTCTGTTACAATAACGAATTCGAATGAAAAATTTTTGTAATCTGCCCTCTCCTCTTTATAGTTTGGCCTAGGAGCGTGTTAGGGGGGAGGGCATTGTGCCATAGCCCCCCATTTGACTTCACATTTAGCTCCTAAAAATCTAATGTTGTTTAATAACCGAAATATACCAAACTCTTTTAATGGTTTATGCCTCCCTTTTTAAAAAATTCTCGCTGAACGACTGGTTTTTCCAACCCATTTTTATGCAAGAGCATTAAAAAACCTTGTACTTTCAATTTTTGCTCGTCCCACCCACGAAAACGTGGGTTGACTATTCGGTGAAATTGCAGTTTCAAATCGAGCGAGAACAGCGGTACTCGACTTGTTTTTTCTCCCGGTACCACAAAGCCAATCCTCTTTATCAGTCAAAAAGCAATAAACGAGATCATCGTTTCCCTCACTATGGTCGCAAAGGAATCTTGATGGGTTGAGAAAAGTTATCGAAAGCAAGAAATTAACTGCAACTTTCCAATTCTTTACATTTAAAACTACAAATTGAAATTAATATCTAGTCTATTATGGAAAGTAGCAAGAAACAAGCCCATCCTTCTCACTAATCTTACTGAAAATGTAATTTGAAAGGATAACTTTGCTTCCTCCACTAATGTTTTATTAATTGAATAAAGTTATGTTAGTTGCCATATTTACCCTGTCCACGTGTTCAACTCTGGTGGGTTTTAGGCCCTCAATTTTTGGTTCTAGTTTCTGCATCATTCTGCCCCATCGATTTCTTGATGTCACAGTTAGAAAAAGTGATTATGTCCACAAAAAAGTGATCATGAAGCTAAAACTAAAACTAAGATCATGTTCCAAAGATAAAAATGTTTTTTGCCTTGATTGACACTTGATAGTTTTAATCTAATTTTGTTCGATTATTGCAACTGTGTTTTGTTATTTCGAGTAATTAAAATTTTGTTTTAAACATTTGTACAATTTGTTAATTTATTACTGTATGGAATGTAAGAATGACGAAAAAACAAAAAGTTACAAACACTACTTTAATACATAATAACATTTCTTTTTATGTTCATATAGCTTACCAATAGACTTACATCGGCTCCACAAATTTCAAATTTTCAATACAAATCAGACCTGTCATTGCCGGCACATGCCGACTAGGATAACTGCTCAGGTTTTGGTTGAAAAGTCCGGTGGTAGAGTGGCAAGAAAGCTTGACTTTCAATAACAAGGTCCTGGGTGCGAACCCGAGTTGACCTGATGAGCGATCAAACCGCGAAACTGGTTGTAGTATTGGTTTGTACAGCGTTTATTTAGTAAAATAATCTTTTCTGAGGCCTACCATAATATCTAGGCATATAGTCCTATATATAGACTTAATGGCTCCACCTATTTCCATGAAAATAATGTACAGTAATTCTTACAATAATAATTATGTAATTAAATTGTAATAACAAACTACTTCATTGTAATTGAATTGTGATAATTGAATTACAATTGCAAATGATCCAACCTTAGTGAAGATCGGTAGCTCTAAAATTCAACAAAAACTCGCGATACAAACGATAAAAAATTCACACAAGAAGCAAAACGTAAAGAAAGATGTTGAGAGATATTTTTAAAGTTCGAGCAGTTGTAAGAGTTTTTTGCATTTGCGAGTGCGGGCTCAATACTCGGTTGAGTCTCGAAGGCTCTGTAGCAGTCTTCTACGCCCCATCAATCTTAGTGATGCATTCTTGGTTACAAGTTGTGGGCCCCCCACAAGCATCAGCAACAACTGTAAACACATTTACATAAATGCCTGCAGACGTAGCCGGCCCAAAATTAGCATTTTGATGCAGTTAAGCCTATGATGCAATACCACGAGGACAGTGTTGACGTGAGGCCGTCTGAGCAGTTTGGGAAGCAGAGCTTTGCGGAAAGTGTTTCGCCAGTTTAAGGCAATGTTTAATGTTGACGCGGCGCACTGTGAAGGGTTTGGGATTGGACCTGATTTTGTATTTGAGAAAGATTATGGTGTATAACACTTTGTTGTTTTGGCGTCATTTATGACGCTGTTGTTTACGTTATGTAAGAGTTTGACGATATGACAGTTTGCCTTGGCCTGAAGCGCTTACGGTTTTTTCGCCGTTTTCAATTTCATCGCTTAAATCAAGGTTCTTGCTTTTCTTTGAGCGTTTTTTGGACATGGATACAAAAAAGAGGGATTGGCGGAGTCCGACGATTTTCGATTTTTCGTGGTTGATGCAGCTTTTCCGATACATATCGCTGTTGATATCTTCAGCGATTTCGAAGACTTGGGACGCTTTTTCGTACTGTTCGATTGCGTATTCGTAGCTTTTCATACTTTTCCAAGCTTCCCCTGTAATTGCGTGGCTAAGGCCGACAACCCGGTACTTCCTGTATTCACTGCCAAATGTGTCCTTCATCAATGATATCGCATTCTGACTGTATTCGTAAACAATGCTGTATTTGTTTACATATTGGTAACATGTAGCAATATAATAAAAACACCATGATTCGGCTTCTCCCACTTCTTTGACGTCACTGGTCCATGTTTTTTCCAGCAATTTAAGTAAAGATTTTAGCGTTGGAATTATATCGTTTAAAACCTCACTTTTATAATTACCCCTTTTTCGTTTCATAGAAATAACTACGCTCCAAGTGCGCCGACTACATCTTTTTATGACGTTCAGTTTTCGTTGAGCTTCTCCGATGTGCTCCAGGGATTCCGAGACCCATTTTAGAAGCAAATGGCACTCGGAAAACTTGGCCTTCTTCCTCATCATGTCAGCAATTTTAAGAGCACTCTCCAAAATGAACTCTGCATCTTCATCCGAAGTTTTTAACCGTATGAGTTCGTTAAACTGACGCAAAATTCGAATGAATGGATGCGAATTTTTTCTTGCAAGATCAGCATGAATATCATTGACCAATTCTAAACATAATTGCAAGTTATTATAATTTTTAGCTTAAAATTAATTAATGCATACGAAAGTCATTTAAAAAAATGTGTTTATGGATCAAAAAAGTAGTAGTGATGTTTGGTTCACCGTCCCAAATTTTTTGGGTTTTCCTAAAGTAGGCTTCCTTCCTCAAGCTTTGTAAAACAACTCAAGAAGCATTCGAATTTAATCTGTCACATGTGTAGTTGTGTAGGCTGACTCCTGATTGGGCAGTCGAATGAAGTTTTGCTCAGCATCTGGCAACAGGAGACTTGATGTTTCGTTTTTATTCCAGTAAATACAAGGGCGAACTTTCAGCGCCAAAAACAATTTTCATAATTGGACGTTTCGACAGCATTGATCCACTTTTCATTAGCAGAAGCGTAAGCCAGAAGCCTAGCCAGAAAAAAATTTATAAGAAGTTTAGGGCCGCATTTAGACAACGAGAGGCCCAGTAGAATGACTCAATGAGAAGCTCATTGGAGATCGATCTCTGAAAAACGTCTTTATGCGTTATAAGGGGGAACAGGTACTTGTGCCTCCCCCACTCTGGCTACGCCACAGTATATGCTAAGCAGCACCAAACTGTAAATTCAAAACAGGCATTTTGCTGTACCAACATAGACTGCTGACGATGACAATTGAATTTACGCAGTCGAAACATCAATTACTTCGATGCTATTTTTCCTCTTTGAGGTTACTATTGGTTTTAATCGAAAGATATTAGTTTAATGTAAATAAGAATGACGCTTTAAGTCAAATGCTTCAGAACAGCTATCTCGGCATTATGGCAATTAATGAACCAGCGTGAAGACTAAGGTAATAAGCGGAATATGCAAAAAGAAAATCAGCGACGATTATACAGCTACTGCGCAAATATTGTACGTATGGGCGTCAGCAGAGGGGAGTTCGGGGTGAGCCTTGCCAAGGTCGGAGTAGGGGAGTATGAGGCTATAACCACGGGGTTACCCGATAAATCGCGTTCTCTTAAAAAAAGGTCAGCTGTTAATCAAAGTTAGTCGGCAAAAAACATGGAGCCACCTAAACTTCTAATACGGCCCTGGTCTAACCGCTCTCATAAGTTTATGGACTTCAACATATACTGGCAGCAAAAAGTGTTTTACGAGGAAAGTTTAGTGTTAGCAAGTTAACCTCCCCCTTGAAAAAAAAGAAATTTTTATTGTCTTCTCTTCATAGAATCTCACCGAAAATTTTGTCTACTCTAAACCCTTGATCGCACGAAGGTAGTATCCTAGGTTTTTTTAGAACCCTAAACTAGACAAGACTATTGCTGCGTTATTTCTATTTTGTTTTTGTTTGTTACAAATACGCATATTTCTTACCTCTTAGAAACGATGGAGGAAATTTTACTTTTGTAGTAATTGTTTCTGGATTTGGTCGTGCCATGTTTTAATTGTTATTCCAAGTACATCAATTCTTCTTGAAGTATATCACAAAAATATGTAACAAGTAATAAAACAGCAAACTAAAAAATTCTAGAACCCTAATGTTTAGCAATAATGTTGGCAAATTTGTTATTAGAATTAGGCCTATCACTGGCTTGTCTTTATTCCAGGAGCGTATTCAGGATGGAAGCATGATACAATGCCCTCCCGTCACACTTTTGGCTTTGCCTTTCAACAAAAAAAAAACAAATGCCGCTAATTGACTGAAATATGCCAGACTAATTTAATGGTCTTTACAGTTGATGATGCCCCTTTTAAAATTTTTCGCTTTGCCACTGCTTCATTCTACACTAACAAACTTTTTTTTTATGTGCAGCCTCTAACTGTTTTGTCGACAACTTAACATTAAATATTCTTCAGAAATTCTTTACGCTCAGCTGCCCACTGTCCCAACGTCAATGAAGTCAAAACCAACTTTACTAAAATTGTTTTGTTAGTGAAAACTTACGTAACAAAGTCATTGACGCGAAACTTCTAATTTTTGATCTCTTTGTAAAAAACAAGATCACAGACAGGTTTTGTCAAGCGAGGTGGTGATACAAGAGAAGTTTTCTCCACTCGAAATGTTTAACGGTATCCTACGCGGGCGTAGCTTGTAAAGAAATAGTGGGGGTTTAGGGCCGGGTTTTGACTACGAGAGGCTCTGTTTTCATTCGCTCTTTAATGATCAATCGCTAAATAAAGTTTTTACGGGTCAATAAAGGGGATCCAGAGCCCACTGCCCAGGTACTCCTGCCCCCATTTACGCCGCTGCTACTGTATGCTTTATCTTTTAACCACCCGAGATGGATCTGTATAACTTTCGACGAACATCAAGACATATCGCCTATGTACTAATACTGACAAATAATCACAATGAGTCATTAGCCTATAATCCTAATCTAACCCAAATTGTCGTAAAAAATAAACTTTCTAGTTTTACCCTCGGACGGTAGGCTAAATTATGGCAAATTATACTATGGCAATTTTCATAGAAATCAACTATTTTAAAATAAACTAAATTCGATTGTGCAAGGTGCAGCCGCCGTGCTGACTTCACATGTTGTATTTCTATTGTCGCATTGCACGTTGTTAGGCCTATATCGTTTTATCGCTTTTTTTTTAGTTTTAGCCCTGCTATTTTTTATGTTCATGTTGTTTATAATTTCGGGGCAATAAAATAAGAACTTGAAAAGTTGGTTGGTGGTACAGAAGCTTTTAGGAGAGTGTTCATGTGTCCTAAAAGCAAAATAAGAACTCTAGTTCTGTTACCACAGTATTTCTTATTAGTCGTCATGAGACCTGTTATTACTAAACAGCATTTTCCGCTGGCGAAAGCCAATTGTGCAATACCAGTTTATAAGCTATTAAATAAAGTCTCTTCAGTGGTGCTTAAAACTTCAAATCCATGAAGTAAATCCATCAACATACAATGCATTCTACCTAGCACCTTTAAAGGTTGCTTCTTTATCAAACTCAAGTTTTTGGCCCCAAACAACGATACCCAATGAAAGAAATTATAACCACTAATCCACAACTAAGTTCCCGGTAGCCTAACTAGCCCACATCACTATAAGCCCCTATGGCAACCCACTAATTTGCATAAAAATAAGAACTATGGCAACCCACTAATTTGCATAAAAATAAGCCATAGGGGCTTATAGTGATGTGGGCTAGTTAGGCTACCGGGAACTTAGTTGTGGATTAGTGGTTATAATTTCTTTCATTGGGTATCGTTGTTTGGGGCCAAAAACTTGAGTTTGATAAAGAAGCAACCTTTAAAGGTGCTAGGTAGAATGCATTGTATGTTGATGGATTTACTTCATGGATTTGAAGTTTTAAGCACCACTGAAGAGACTTTATTTAATAGTCGAAACGTATCCCGTCTGGTGCAAAATAAGTTTATAAGCTCTTTTCCGAATAGCCCATTCTCTTCATGCCGCAGTGAAACATCCCAAATCCGACCGACGCTGATGGCCCTGATTGCTTCTAAATTGATGAGGCTCTTTTGGGCAATCATCTTTGGGTGTATATAGCCCTCTTGACATTTATTCTTCAATTTTTAGCCTCAGATCCAGGGCCAGGCCAGAGAGGTACACGCCCTGTGCAGCACGTTGTTGGGGTAGACAATAATGTCACTTATCTTCAATATTTGAAGCATTTTTTATTTATTATTTTCTTGTAAAAATGCTTCGGGGACCTACTGACTTTTTTTCTTCAGAAGGTCCTTTCTTAGAGGAAGCACTACCAAAAATTCGTCCAGAGCAGCAGAAATGTTAGGTTCGCTCCTGCTCAAATCTTGTATGCTTATCCTCAATGTCTAACTCTTCGCTGGCTATTTTTTAAAGCCTCGACTAAGCTCGTGCCAAACTTCATTCATTGTGGTATTAGGCTAAACAGCTTGTGCGAGTTAAGAATATCTTTCAATTCAATCACAATTTTTTGAGTCAAGCAGCTGATAAAATTAAATTTTCACTTTAAAACCTGACTAAAATTGATTCAAATCAACCTTTCAACTATACTTAGAAATGTTATAACTGCAAAAGCTCATTCACTTAAAAATGTAAAACGACTGTCAATATAATCCTAGTTCAGCGCAGATTGTGCGGTCGTTATGAGTTGCATGTAGGCCTAACGGTACCTCTGTGTAATCGCTATAAGCAGAAAGCAAAACGAGAAAATCACAGTTTCTCGACGAAGTTGTAACGGTTACATTGCAGTTGGAAGACTGGGTTTGATAGATTGGAGAGTCATAACCTGCATTACGTAATGCCTTGTACCCACACCGCGATCGTAAACGTCGTTTTTATTGAGTGTAATTTATTTTTTAAAAAACGAGTAGATCTATATATTTAAGGATATGCATAAAAGTAACGACGAATTGGTAAAGTTTTTCGATGCGTATTGTACGAGCAAGTGAGCATATTTCCAAGGCCGTACAAGACTATGGGGTCCTGACTCTAATTTTTCGGTAGCTCCATGCTTTTTTTGCAGACTTGACTTTGTAGTACCACCAAAAGACCTTTTCTTGGAGGGGCTTATCACGGGGGCGCTTTAGCTATAGCCTCCCTCCTCTTTATCCGACCCTGCATGCGGGGAAATTACAGTAGATCCTGCTAAAGACTTCCTTCTATGCAGCCGAGCGTTTCCATTATGCATGGCTGATCATCTTTCAACTCCGAGTAAATTTCCATTCCAAACCACTTTAACGCTAAGCTTCTCGTCTCAATACCCTGTCCGTCATTGGAATTTGTTGAATGTTGTTCAACAAATGATCCCGATCGCTTTCTTGCATTATTCCCATCCGAATTAGATCGCTAAAAACATTGAGTAGGTTATCCCATATTGCATCAAAATTCTGAATTTATTGATACGGAGTCAGTTTTTGACTTGTTTCACTAGAGGAAGATTAAGATTTGCAAAATAAATCCTGCTCACATGCCTAGTTTAAGCGGTTCCAAAGGTCCATGGACTTTCTGCATCATAAATAAATTTTTGATGTCATAATCATCTCATTTAATGAGAGCATAAAAAATTGATTATGATGCAGAAACTTAAGGTTTTTTTGGAACATGTGAACAGGGTAATTGATTATCGGATTCTTCTTATATTACGGAGTTTAGAATCAAAATAACGAATTCGTGAACATTTTAGCTACCGAAAACAATTAAGATAACAACAAAGTAGCACAACTAAAGCATAGGCAGCACTTTGATTCCAATGGAAGTTCAAAGCCAAAACAGATCTTTGTAACTGTTACTCATCGAAAACCAGGAGATATAAAAATGCGATAACTAACTAATTTTTAAGTAAAAACCAAAAAAAGAACGCATACGATGTGATCTTTTCTAAAAATCTGCGCAAGCACTTCCTCAAAAAAAAATCTTTGTAATTAAGATACGTTTTATCAAGATCGCACCCACCTTGAATTCAGTTGATGTAGTTGTTGTAGAGACGTACAGCCGTGTCGTGTCAACCCGCAATGATATTGATCCAATCCTATTGTGTTTAGCCATCTTTCCAAAGAGGAAAAAACTGTGCTTTCAAAAATCCGAGTCTCCTCCTCACTGTCCTCATTGATGCCGGAATCCGTGGTAACAAGAGGATTGGAAGACGAATGATGACTCCGATAGTCCCATGACTTATGAAAATTTTGATACAAGGATGGAACAAGCTGTGCTTCTTCATCAATGGTGTCTCTACTAAAAATGATTTTAATATTTCGTAAACTTTTAAGGCTGTGGACTGTGGTCCTTTAAATTGATCATTTCATGAAAGCCTAGGTGACCAATTTATCAAAAAACTGCTGCAATGGCTAAAAAAAAATACTACCTGTTCAGGAGAGATATCGTATTTTAACAGAGATTTGTGAATCCCATTAAGTAGGCCCACCTTTACGCACTTTTAACATGGACCCCGAAACCAACGACTTAAAGAACCTCCGAAACCGAGAAATAAAAACTCCGTGGTTTAAATGATGAATTCAAAACCACGACAGTTTTAAGAGCCATTGCTGAGAGTGACAACAACCAGTTGTGCAGCAAAAGCGATTGCCTCGAAGATTTATTTTTTACCAAGGAGATCTAATTTATACCCAACTGTGAATTTTATATCCTCAAAATTTAACCTCAACTTACTTGTGGTCTATATTTGAACGCAGCTTCCATGATTCTTGCACAAGGTCGCTTAGAGATGAGCATAACTGAGCAAACAAAGGACGCTGATTTCTGTCTTTTTTCCAGCACTCCAGCATTAATTGATGCAAAGACTGTGGGCAATTTAGAGGAGCTGGAAGTCTGTGTCCTTTTTCCACCTCATGCATGACCTTTAAAAGTTGGAAAATGTGAGTGGAGGCGATTGGTGTAAAAGGATTCAAGTAAAAAAAATCAAATCGTATTATACTCGCGGTATTAATCCGAAGCGTGTTACGAATGGCGGGGCCAAGACCGGATTTACCAATAGGCTGGGCAGGCTGAAACCTAAAGCCTCGTAGAAAATGACGGGCCTCATCACGAACAACAAACACCTTTTTTTTTCTTGGTCTTCACCGATATTTTCATTGTAAACACTACATCTGCAGACATGAAAACCTTTTTTTTGGTCTTCACCGATATTTTCGGTGTAAACATGACATCTGCGTAGTACATGAAGACCTATTTTTTTTTTTTTGGTTTTCACCAATTTTTAGTGGAAAAAATAGAACTAGCTTAGGGCCTCTCGTTGTCTAAATCCGCCCTGGGCGGGGCCTATCTTTGCGACTTACGTCTGGGCAACATAGCTCTAAAGAAACGTCGCGGCGGTGACAAACCGTGGTCGACTTAGCGTACGATTTGACTGTACCAGTAATCAAATCCTAGATCTCCCGGAACTACAGCGATGTTGTTAACCAAAACGCCTACCGGTCGGAATTTTAGTATAAAAGCGTCTTTGAGGAACCTTTGGTTCATACAAGAAATTGCATTGAGCCTACTCACTGTTTGATTGGACATTTCCCAATAGGGAATTTCCCCGAATGACATCACCTCCCACATGACGATTCCATAACTCCATACGTCACTGGCGGAAGTGAATCTTTTAAACGTGAGGGCTTCCGGAGCAGTCCATCGAAGCGGAATTTTCTCTCCCTGTCATTCAAATTAAATTTAAAAAAGAATTGTTGCCATTCAAAAATTGCAAGCTTGCTTCAAAAAACTTTCTCTCTCTGTTACTGACTTTTATCGTTCATAATGCATCAAATATCATAGAAATTGGACAACGCTCAAGAATCGTTTTTTCGGTAAACCCTACGAGTATAACGGTTCGGAGTGTCGTGCCTACAAACCATGATGTATGTTGTCAAAACAGATTTTTTTGGGGAGCAAAGACTTTCCACTATCCTCAAAACCTTGGCACCTGGTTTTTAAGACGGTGAAACGCAAGTTCAATCGAAGTCGGTCTCCTCGGACATCCAGGTCCACTTAAAGGTACTGTAGTTGTAATCTCACCTTAATAGAATACACAGCAGCCGTGTCTTCATCCAAGACACGACTCAGTCCAAAATCTGAGACTTTGCAAACCATTTGTTCATTGACCAGAACGTTTCTCGCAGCCAGATCTCGGTGAACAAATCCCATATCAGCAAGGTATTTCATTCCAGCTGCAATATGACGTAACATTCCGACCAACTGGAGGACTGAAAACTCCCCATCATGATTCTAATAAACAAGCAAATAAAGCTGAATACATCGGCAGCAGTACAATCAAGGCTAACGCTGCCACAACAACACACAAAACAACAATAATGATCAATGAAATGAGATGGATTTGCATAGTTTGGGGCAAAGCTTTTTTATAGTTATAGTTGTAGTACACACATGAGCACCAAATGTGATGCTACAGGCTTCCGTATTGGGTTTGCAAGTTCTATACTCAACTAGGTACTCTTCCATGATGCTTGTGCTGCACCGCGATGAAGTCCTAAGATGCATTAGCAGCTTCTTCAAATAAAATGTTTAGAATAGTAAAAGCTGGGATGAAACTACTTAGTCTCAATTGCTCTTCTTTTAAAGCCTAAAAACTTCTCCAAAGATAGATTTGGCTGTCATCATCAACGGTAAAGTACTGTACTGCCTTGGTTCCACAGCTGATGATGACAGCTGAAACTGCGTTGATGACACGTCCAGTTTTAAGAACTACTTTGGTATTATTTTTCCTCCTTAAGCTATCCCATATTTAATGTTTTCCAAACAATTGTACCCTTAACAATTTATCCAAAGATCCGTTTTCCATAAATTCCGTTACAATCATCAGTGGTCTTGTTTTGGTGACGGCTCCTTCAAGTCTGATGATGTTAGGATGATCAAACTGTCCCATGATGGATGCTTCGTTGAGGAAATCTCTGGTTTGTTCCCCGTTTGTGTTTGGTTTCAAAGTCTTAATTGCAACTTGTACCTCTGCATTGTATGACGAACATAATCTTCCACGAAAAACATCACTGAATTCACCTTAAGCAACAGTAATAATAATAATAATGCATTTTTATAGCACTCTTTCTTGGCGGAAATTTAGATCGAATGCGCTGGACAAAAATAACAAAAAACGTAACACTAGAAACAGTAGAAGTAAATACAGTAAATATAAACATGAAGTTTGCACTGGTGATCAATACATTTGCAAAGCAACGAGTTGTGTTGAAAAGTAAGTTAGTCGTGCTCAACGCAGGAGCGATCCACAAAAAGCGATGGCGGATCACCCCCTACAACGTCTTAGAAAATAGATGTATGCGCTGTTTGCTCAACAGTATAAGTTGAGTGTCCATACATATGTACATGCCATAAAGTCATGCAAATAAATTGCTGCAGCCCCCCTTCCCAAATAGAAATCTACGATCCGCACCTGGCCTAACTTTACACATTATCAAAACAAACATGTGTGGCACTACCATCGACAACCTCATACATGACAGTAAGTTCTATAAAAATTTCATTAAAATTTTCTTTCAGTTTGATCATAGGATTTACCTTTTTCCCGGATTTTCAACTTCAAAAAAATTCCCGGGAATCCCGGAAATTCCCGGGATTCCGAAAATCCTCGGAATTCCCAAGATTCGGGAAATTTCCGGGAACATTTTCCGAGCTTGATTGTTTTGCCTTTTTTTCTGGTTTTCAACATTTCAGATTTCACTTTTAGCATTTTGTTAGTTGTTTTGACAAGAGTTTTTCAATTTTTTCGACGAGTTGAATAAAAAATTTTGATTTCACAAGCATTTTGTCTTAAAATTTCGCAAATTTTGAAAAATAATGTTTAGTATGGAAATAAAAATTCAAAATTTGCAGTAACGCATTTTTTTATGTCGAAATGATAGATATCAGTGCCATTGAAATCCTTGCTAATGTAAAAAAATTTCCCGGGATCCTGACATAAATTTCCCGAAAAACGGGAAATTTCAAAACCTCAAATTTCCCGGGAAATTTCCCGTCCTGATTTCCCGGGAGGAAACTCTACAGTATGACATCAATTTAACTACAAACCAGCGAAGCAAATCCTTCATTAAATTAAGTTACGCTTGTTAACCCACGACGAGTCGTCAGCTGATGAGCTCTCAAAAATAGACACAGACCTTGTTTTTTGCTGAATTTCTAAGATACAAAATTTCAAATTTCATCAGAAACGTGTGCAGGCGTTTTCTATGGCCAGGGCCGGATATAGACAATGAGAGGAGGCCCTAGGCTGTTTGATCAATGAGGCGCTAGTGATGAATGGTCAGGCTCATCTCTGCCTACAGTATATAAATCTCTTCTTGGTCGATTTCAAAAAAAAAAAAGAAAAAAAATCTTTGCTATTCGTAACGAGGGTCCTTGCTTCTCCGCGGTTTTAGGCTTCAGCTTGCTTAGCCTATTGGTGAATCCGGCCTTGCCTAAAGCGAGGGGGGTTGGCAAAAGCAATTAGCAGATAAGATGTGTTTGAAACAAACAAAGTTAGACGTGGTAGTTGATCAACACCCTGCCCTCCATTAAACTTAGTAAAGGTGATATTTTCATTTTCATCACCCCGCCTCTATCCACTGAAATGATTATAGGCCTATAAAAACCTTACCATTTTATAAAATGTCAAATCAAAATCAAATCATCATGATACTCGCGTTATCACGGCAAAGCCTGTAACGAGTGGCGGGATTTACCTTCGCGACTAAGCGCCTGCGCAACACAGATTCGAAGAAACGATGCAGTGGTGGCGAGCCGTTGTGACCCACGAATCGAACCCCAGTCCTCCCGTACTGTTAAATAGCAACGTCGTCACAACTGAGCTAAGCGGCCGGTTTCAAACAAAAAGTAACCCTTGTAAATATTACACATAGGCCTATCATTGAGAAACTCTATCACAATAATTCTATTTAATGGATAGAGTTTTGTTTAACGTAAAAATCGAAGCTTTGAATTCGCTATAAGCCAAAAGGCAAATGAATTACTTTTATTATATCTGGTTTTGCTTTTTGTACTTACGTGCCCAGCATTTTTTGAAGTGTTAAAAGACCCCATTAGTCATATCTTAATCTCGTGCTACAGGCTTGGTTGGTTTAAAGTTTATTTGCACAAGATGAACCCTTACATGACTAACCCTAGGCGTGAATAATTTCGAAAACAAAAATTTTCTTAAGTTTTTCAAGCTGGGGTCAACCACAACGGGCCATTGGACAATAGACATAAGGTACAAAGTGGAATGAGCGACCCCATTCTTTAAAGTAATTCAAAACACCCACCTTTTCTATGGGACACAATTAAAAGGTTAGGTCTGTCAAAAAATGAATTTGACAATTTAAAAGTCAAAATTTTTGAGCAAACGGGCACACCCATCTCTAACACAAATAGGTATCTTCTGTGCAAAACTTGTAAGCACTAAGAATGTACAAACCGCTTTCATTTTCTAACCTATGCATTTAAGTCCACAAAAACGCAATGCCTCCGTTAACCCCATAAAGTGAAGAAATAACTAATGATATTTTCAAATTACTGAAGTGAAAATTCACAGCGATGAAGGAGGCTGCGAAGTGAGCTTGCGCTAGTCGTGTCAACGCTGTATTACGTCAAACACGATCAGCTCCACCTGTGAATCGAACCCGTCTCAAAGAGTCTGTAACCTGTAAGTGGTACCGCTAGACCATGTCGCTGCCAATTGAGCATTTATTTGTAGATTTTTGGTACATAGTCGCATATTTATTCTCCTATCTTGAGAAAGCGATCGAAGCGCTATAACGATCTCGCTTAGGAGTTGCCGACCATCTGTTTACCACGCCGAGATGGGGGAATCCCGCAAGTGTCTTTCCAAAGACACCACAAGTAAACTTGCTGGTTTGTTCTCCACACAGTCTCTTTCATGCTAAGCGTCAAGCTGAGAAGCTGTGAATACCAGTTTTGAAGTTATTGGTTTGACCCGACGTGGAATAGAATAGAATTCGAAGAAAATTTTGAAGTCAATAGAATTTTGAAGTCAACGGTTTGACCTGTCTAGAACTCCAAAGGCAGACGCTCTTACTACTCAGCCATTTTAGCTGTTGCGTTTCTTTTTCGACCTACCTTCGCCAATTAAGTCTTCTGTCACAAGACAATCTCTTTGAATTTCCTTTTTCAAGCTGAAACCAGCTTTATTGAAATCTTCATACGAGGTTGGATCAACGTAAGTTTTGTAAGCTGAGCTGCAGTTTCCAATCATCTGTCCATTGGTGGTGTTAAGGAACACCGTTTGTTTCTCTACGTCTTTTTTCACGAGCATATTCTTTCGTCTGTGACAGAAACGAAAAGTTACAACGGTAGAAAAATAAAAAATATACAAGGTAAGATAACCCAACAGTCTGTTTCGCACTGCAGCATTCTCCAGAGATCCTCATTCAAACAAATAGCTATAGCCTACTTGTACCCTTAGCTTCAAATAAGCGCAGATACAGCATTTTCGGTGGCGAAAAAAAGGTTTTGCAAGACTAGTATAAGTTATTCTTTATCTACTTCGTCAAAACGATAAAGAATACAGTAAGATGAAGAGCATTTTAAATCGGTTCAAAAAAAGGAAAGAAGCAATAAAACGACGAAAGTTTAAACACGAAAATATGAAATGAAGAGTAAAAAAAAACAAAAAGAAGTGTAGGTATACGTTTACCAATACGCGACACGCAACAGACGACATCCGACAACGCGACAACGATTGTAATTAAAGTGTAGAACCAGCGAACGTAGTGGCTAATGACACCTCCATCGGTGCCGAAGATTTGGGTTTCGATTCCCGGTCGAGTAAAACCGGACACAGTGTCGTCAACGGCTCGCCACCGCTGCAACGTTTCTTAGGAGCTGTGTTGCCCAGACGTTAAGCAGCGGAGACAAACCTTGCCACTCGTTGGAACACAGGGCCGCGAACTCGAAAGAACTCGATCATTTTGCCGAATTTAAACTTAAACTCGAAAAATTATTTTTTCTGAACTTGAATAAAATTGTTCAATTGTTGAAAAGAAATAAAAGATCACTATGAAATATAATTTGTTGTTCAATTGCGACCACAACACTGACCAATTTGATGGTATTAAACAGCTGAGGTAACGTCTTGCATCTTCTGGACGAGCGAAATATTTTTATTTTTTAATTGCATGAGCACCGCCGGTGAAAAAGTTTTCTCGATTTTGGATATTCATTTGCCTGAACTCGATCTTGTACTCGAAAAAGCTAACTTTTGTCGAACTCGAACTCGGACTTGCTAAAATAGGTTGAACTCGAACTCGAATAAAATTCGATCGAGTTCGCAACTCTGGTTGCAAGGAGTATATTGGAGATTTGTGTTTTTTTTTTAATATAGAAGAGTTTCATGTGGTCGGCAAAAAGAAAAACAACAAGGAACGAAAAAACTATCGCGTTAACGTGTATCAGTAAACGCATCTTCATATAACTAAAACTAACCAGATGCATTTTTAAGTACATTTTGGTAACAAAATTTGATTGAAAAAATCTTACCTTCTACACAATAGCAATGTTGTGGCTGCTACAATAACAAGCAGCACTCCACCAATAATTCCATAAATCAAATTAACATTTACGCCCTCTTGCGATGTTGCTTGAATTTGTATTTCGGAATCACCAGAGGGGGTTTTTGAGGATTTCGTTCGCACCCGTATGGGTGAACTATGAGGACCAAATGCTCCATCAACCTTGGTTCTGATCTAAAAGAAGGAAATCGCTAAAAAAACACTTATTAAAGATTTTGCCTATACGCAATCATCTGGGGGGGTAATAACGATTTTGTGTATATATTTCGTGAAAAGTTTTGTTCTCTTAATTTTGCACTGCTTTGCTTACACTGCTGATAACAGCTGAATCTATGTTGTCGAAACGTCTAGTTTTGAGATTTACTCCGGATTTTTCCTCCTTAAGCTACTTTCGTACGATAGTTATATTATAGGCAACAGTATTCCGAAATTGAAAAACTATTGTACAGCAGTATAAGGCCTATTTAATTGTATTTTCTTCATCTATTAGAAAATAGCAATGTTCTAAAGCGAGGCTTGGTTAAGACACTTGTCTACCACTCTAATATGGTGAAATCTTGTTAAGTGCCTTTCCCAACGTCACAACAAGTAAACTTGCTGGCTAGTTCTCCACACTGTCCCTTTAATACTAAGTGAAGCAGGAAAGCAGCTGTAAATAGTGATTTTTAAGTTTTTTGGCTAGGCTCTACTCGAAATTAAGCCCCCAAACTACCACAACAAATGCAGATGCTGCATTTACGCGGCAATGTAACTGCTGGCGCAGCAAAATATGACATTGAATATATATTACTTCGTTGGTGTGGTGGTCAAAGAGATCGTTATCGGCGCGGGAGGGCTTGGAATCGATTTCCAAGCGAGTTAAATGGGACAGAACGTTGCCAACGGCTCACCACCGCTGCGAAGTTTCTTCTTCGCAATGCCCATGCGCTATATGTCGCGGAGATGCCTCCATAAGTCGTTACACGCTTCAGAGTAATGACGGGAGTATAATCAAGATGTAAATTTTTACCTTAATTTCATACAACGCAGAAGGTTGCAAATTCGTCAAAATAATTTCTTTTTCAATTGTTCTTTTATATCTGGGAGTTCTGTAGATAGTGTGAGCTGCATAAGCCACAGCTCGAAACACAACTTCAAACTCTTGAATTGGATGACGAAATCGATTTTCTGACCACGACAATTGAATGGAATTCTCTGTTACCTTCATAATTTGAATATCCATGTTGTTTTTTTCTTGTCCTTATAAAACAAATCGTAAAAAAATGAGTCGATTAACGATGTTTCTTCGGAGCTGCTGTGTTGCCCCGACACTAAGCCGCGAAGAAGAGCCCCGGCACTCGTACACGCATTAACACAGTTCAAAATGGTGATTGGGGATTCAAAAACTATATCGTGATGCAAATAGCTTCTCATAAAAATCGAAATTGAACCGGGTATAGATGCGATTGTATCACATTATAAGCAAATTTTTTGAAGTTGCATGTTGCTAGCATGGTTTACTTTCCAAGACTTTGAACTTAGAACAAAAAATTGAATAAAAGGACTTAAGAGACCTATAGACCGTGAAATACACACGAGGCAGATAAAAATGATGTACGAGGTTTTGTTTGTTGAACCTTCCGCTGCCACACTCACATTGAACTTAGTTAGGGTGTGTTTGGAGTTCACCTTTACTACGGTTAAAAGTATGCGGGGTGAAACGGTAGCCCTTTGAGTTACACAAAATAATAGTGAAAAAACACATGTGAATCTTTCAAAAATCGAAACACAGCCTCATTTAACTCTACCATTTTAGTTTGTCATTTCTTATCTTTTATTTATTTAAGTTTTAGTTACGAAAACTTCATTTTGTAATTTCGTTTAAGGTTCAAAAACGGCTGATTTTGAGCCAAAGTTTGTTAGCACAAATGGATTTTTATTGATATACAGCCGATACCCAACCTAATCCAAACTATGACTCATGTAAAAGTACATCTGCTGTGGCAACAATGATGAGAAAATGTAAAATATTTTGCATTTCTCGCAAAAAATGTTGATGTTAAATTTGTTGACGAGTCAGCTGTTCTTTAACTAAATGCAGTAACGAGTCTACAGATGATCAAAAACACTTTAAAACTTGCTGAAGGAGGAAGAATAAAATTGCGGTAAATCTTAAAACTGGACGTTTCGACACCATAGATTCAGCTGTCATTATCAGCAGTGTAAGCAAAGCAGTACAAAACTGAAAGTTTAAAGTTATTTTGTTAAGAATATTGTAATTAAGTTGACTTTCCTTTTATACAGCCTTGCTGACACTGCTGATGATTACAACTGAATCTACGTTGTCGCAACGTCCAGTTTTAAGAACTATTGTAACTTTGTTTTTCTTCCTAAGATATTTTTGTCCTATTATTTTTATTGTATTACGAACTTTAAAAATTGATCAAATCTTCAAACGCTGAAGCCAGAATGTTTGAAATTAAGTCGACTTTTTGATGACGACATGCCACAATATTTGCGATGACGTCATTACGTTTTGATGCTCGTTATCGTACAAATAGCATATTAATCTTTTTGTTTTGATTTCGTGATTGAACATTCAACATAACGTAAACAAAGCCTTCGAAACAATTAACTAAACCCAAATAACCTTTTACCTGATAAGCCTGTTTCAAAATTAGTCTCGACGCAGTTGTTTAGCTCGTGTCCAAAAGAAATGGCAACGCTGGAAACGCCATTGTTGGAGCATACCTAATAATAAATTGCTAAAGCTCAAGTTTCTGGTTCGATACTAGTTCGCGTCTGCTTTTCTAACTGCAAACCAATTTGAAACTATATAATTTTACCAAATAAAAGCAAAGAAAAAAACTGTGGGTGACCCACAAAACTTTACCCCTTTCTAACTTTTTGTTTGGAAGATTTCTGGAATCTATTTGACCTGCAGAGGCAATTTGGGACTTGTCAGGAGTTCCAAAAAAAAAATCAAATCATCATTTTCCCTTAATATTACGTCGAAGCGTGTAACGAGTGGCGGGATCCATCTCCGCGGCTTAACGTCTGGGCAACACAGCTCCGAAGAAACGTCTCAACGGTGGCGAGCCGTTGGCGACACTGTGCCGATTTAAACGGCCCGGAAATCGAACCCCGGACATCTGGAAACTGATTAGGTGTGCTTAACAACTGGGCTAACCGCCCGCGCCTTCCCTTTAAATGGTTTCTTTGGTGGCATCCCCCAGGTAACGCTATTTACATATAACCTGAGTGTGGAAGTATAAATGCATTGGAAAAGTCTAAGTTATTTAGTGAGTGTTGAAACGTACAGAAAACCGCCCAGAATTAGACATCGCAATCAACGCGGGAAGTCTGGGTTCGATTCTACGAAAAGTCGAATTGGGCACTGTGTCGCCAGGGGCTCGCTACGGCTGCTATGTTTCCTTGAAGCTGCAAATATGAACTCTGCCACTCCTTACCCACTTCGACGTAATATCGTAAGTTTAATGAAAACATGATTGTTTAAACGTTAAAAGATTCGTTTATTGAGTTTTTTTCGTTTTGACACGAACAGTTTTACCTTAAACTTGTAAGCAGTCGACAGGCTTAATTGTGAAATTTCTATTGAGGTAGATTTTATATCGATTCTTGATGGATTGTAAAACAAATAGTTGCTGCATGGAACACAATTTCCAAACTCCAGATCACATGTTTGACAATAAACACTGCAACAACATCAATAAACTTCGGAATACACAATTACCCAGTCCACATGTCCAATTTTAATGGGCTGTAGGTCCACGGTTCTTGATTCTAGTTTCAGCATCATAATCAGTTTCTTGATGTCATAATTTAAGAAAAACTATAGTGACATCAAAAAATTGATTATGATGCAGAAACTAGAGCCAAAAACCGTGGGCCTAAAGCCCATTAATATTGGACATGCGGACAGGGCAAATACAAATAAACATTTACACAAAACTTCAAAATTGCAAACAATTATAATTTAAAAGTTCATTTTATACCGTTTTTTTTTTTCGTTCTGAGTTTAACTTAAGATGTTAATAGTTTTTTAACGTAAACAACGCTTGAATTTATCTCTATTGTGGCATTTTTTGGTTGTAGCAAAAGTATTAGTCATAACAAAAAACAAGAATTTATACAGAAATCAACTTGAAACGGAAACAATTATCAATTAACAGTCGATTCATCAAAATAATTATCGTAAAAACAAAGCAGGAGAAAAAACCCGGCAGTAATTAAGACTTTTTCAAATTCATTTTAACTTGAAACCGCTAAATATTTGATCACAAAAAAGCCATAGCAGCGATGTGGATAAGGGGCGGTAGGGGACGCTGGGGGCACTGGCCCCTGTTTTTTACGTATGAGGTACTTTTTTAGAGATCGAGCACTAAGGGTGAATGAAAATGGGGCTTCTTATTGTCTAAATTCGGCCCTCTTCCCCCTAAATTTTTCTTGGCAACAAACTCCTGGGAAGTACACCTCACATTTTTCTAGTGTTGCGGCTTACAAGTGAAACACAGCATACTTTTTTTTGTGAATTAGATCGAAAATATTTTACCTGTAAGTAATATCTGTTCGTCCTCCAAAGCTCATAGGTGGTTGCCACATCAATTTCAGTTTTGTACCGTTCAGTGTTGATGAGAGGCTTAGTGGTTTTGAGGGAGGCTCTGCAAAAATAATTGATGCAACCCTGATGTAAACCACACCAAAAAGCATTTTTAAATACGGAGATA
Organism: Trididemnum miniatum; assembly: GCA_964006365.1. Lineage (NCBI taxonomy): Eukaryota > Metazoa > Chordata > Ascidiacea > Aplousobranchia > Didemnidae > Trididemnum > Trididemnum miniatum. The sequence goes on from OZ023250.1 coordinate 4,231,333, forward strand.
TAAAGACGACTGCAGAACACTTTCATCGGCTGAGATAATTTGTTTGGTTAGTTACACATTTATCCTATTATAACAAGAATGTCATCAAAGCTCTATAATGAGCTCACTTAATGAGTTACTGGCCACTTGTCAACCACACCAAGATGGAGGAATCCCGCTGAGTGCCCTTTCCAACGGCACAACAAGTAAACTTGCCGGCTTGTTCTCCACAATGTCCCTTTAATGACGAACGTCAAGCAAGGAAGCTGTGAATGCATATTTTGAAGTCATTGGTTTGACGCGACTCGGAATTAAACCCGAGTCTACAGCTCCAGCGGCAGACGCTCTATCCGCTCGGCCATCTGAGCTGTTAATACTAGAAGAAACATCCATTGCAAAAGATGTTTAATGGGCTCCAGTCAAAGACAATAGCCACGTTTGTAGCTGGGGCTCCCTCACAATTAGTTCGAAATAAATCCCCATAAATCGGTTCTACAATCATTACTGGTATTCATTGATGTTACCAATATCATGCCACTTGTTTTTGTGCTTGCATCATTGTTCATATTTCCGGCTAAGTAGGATAGTTTCAAACGCAAAAAATAATCAACAGTATTGTCGTCAATCGTCTTTGGGGTAAAAAATTGCAAAATTTTTACCAAAACGTTAGCGCAGCGGTTGAATACTTTGTTTTTGGCGCGGGAGGTCAGGGGTTCGATTTTTGGGCCGGTCAAATTGGATACAGTGCCGCCCATGGATCGCCATCGCTGTGACGTTTCTTTAGAGATGTGTTGCCCAGGCGCTACGCCGCGGAGATGAACCCCGCCATTTGTTACACGCTTCGATCGGCGTGACAACGAGAGTATAATGAAGATTTGTTTTTTGAAATCATTAAACTTACTGGTGCAAGGTAACTCTGGTGCATCTGATGATGACCTGTAGTAACCCCTCATGCATTCGCAGTCCGACAGTCCTTCGGTTCTGGTTAAACTGTAGTCGGGACATCTGCTACATTCCTGATTGCTTTGAGATGATTTAAAATATCCTTTTGGACAAGCTGAAGTAAAATTAAAGCATTCAGAGTCTATTCGAGCACCTTCCTCTTAAAACACTTCATAACCATATAATAGAATGGAAATTTCTTGCTGTAATCTTTTAAAAATTTGACCTGAAGTGAAACATCTTCAACAAAATGATTAAGAAAAAAGAATTTTCGGTTTCCAAGCCCTACTGAGAACAGTTAGCTATAATTATTATTTTTGCAAGCAATAAAAAATATGAAAGTTGGCTTATTAACCAATTAACCAGTCATTGTTGCGTTCTTGGACGCTTATTTATTTTATTTTATTTAGTTGCATATTTATCCTCCTATCACGAAAAAGCGATCAATGCGTTATACGAGCTCGCTTAGGAGTTGCCGGCCATCTGTCTACCACATCAAGATGGAGGAATCCCGCTAAGTGCCCTTCCCAACGGCACAACAAGTAAACTTGCCGGCTTGTTCTCCACACTGTCCCTTCAATGCTGAACGTCAAGCAGGGAAGCTGTGAATACCAATGTTAAAGTCATTGGTTTGACCCGATTCGGAATTAAACCCAAGTCTACAGCTCAACAAACAGACGCTCCATACCACTCGGCCATCTGAGCTGTTAGCACTCCATACCACTCGGCCATCTAAGCTTCACAATAATCATCTCTGCTTGGCGTAATCTAACCAGCAGCAAATTATACAAGTCAGAAGCAAATCTCAAATTAAAGGCAACTCCTAAGCGAGTCTGGATTTGTTCCACATATAGCGCCTTCGTTCTTTCTCGTGACAAGAAGATAAAAATTAATTATCAAGCAAGATTTTTAGTAGTATTTGTATACGCACCTTCACAAAGAGTTCCAGAATCATTAGGTGTGTATCCAGCATCGCAGATACAGCCTCCAGACGGAACAGTCCATTCCCCCTTTGCGTTACAATATAACGATGCTTCTGCATTACGATTCTAAAGAATGAACAATTTGAAAAATAAAACATGCATCAATACCACATGGTGTGTCTTTCTAATGAGTTTCACGATCTACAGGATTTGCAAGTCTTTTGTAATACTACGTCACCACGGTGAATAGGCTGCATGGCCTCACTGGAAATTTATCATCCTTTTTGTGAGGAAGTTGCTGATGTTGCGCAACAATCTCGCTTAGGAATTGCTGCATCAGTGTTTAGCTATAGTTGAAACCATAATTCGACTGGCCCATATAGGCTACTTGACGTAACAAGAGTGATTTGCAGAACATTAACCCAACATAGAAAAATGCATAAGGGAGAATATGAAGCAAAAAGTGTTTTTCGTATTGACTGCCGAAAAAGTAACCATTTTAAAAGTCCCAGTTGCGAACCGAACCTGCAACCCAACACGTATAGCCGTATACGGTATCTGTATGGAAGACTTTAAAGAACTGAACCGTACAAGTCTCTTAATTCATGCAGCCACAATAACAAGAAATTATAGGCCTACAATGAATTTTAAATACAAAGAATAAATCCGACCAGACACCAAGTTCCTGTCAATCAGCGACGTAGTCGGCAAAAATTTAGAGAGCAACTTATAATAGACCTGTTGCAAAGACTACGATATCTCAGAAGAATGTTTTAAGCATGTTTCACTTCAGGCTCTGACAAAAGGAAGAGAAGGATGGCTACAGTGCCTTCCCCCCTGACTACGCCACCTCAGACCGTATTCATGGTTATGTCCGCTTAATATACTCTAAAATGGTGGTTCTTTAACTTTCCAGTCCCTGGGACCCGTCATAGATAGTTGGCTTGGGTACCCCTTGTCTGTGCAACTTGAAAAGAAAGTGTGTATTGAAGGAGCAAGCACTATAAAGACTAGAAACCCCTAAATTTTTTATTGGGACCCTTGGGAGTTCCCAAGGAACCCGTCAAACACCACAGATTGCTTGAAAACCTTAGTCTACTGTACTAACCTGGCTTGCAAAAGGAACACAAACTCCTTTTGCTTCTACCAATGACGTAACTTCCGATCCGGAAGTAGTAGCCGGAAATATCGCGAGATTTTTGGTCACTTCAGGACAAAACATGTAATATATCCGCACGTGCATCAAAGCTACGCAGGCCCCGGTGTCCTGCAAGAAAAATGTAGTAAAATTTTTGAATTTTTTTTTGGGGAGTGGGGTGTCATTTTTGAAATACCCTGCGAAACTTGGTGCAGTCGCATTTTACTTTTTTTTTATTTATTTTATCTTCCTATCACGAGAAAACGATCTAAGCGCTATATCGAGCTCGCTTAGAGGTTGCCGGCCATCTCTCTACCACTCTAAAATGGGAATCCCGCTAAGTGACTTTCCCACAAGCACAACAAGTAAACTTGTGGGCTTGTTCTCCACACTGTCCCTTTACCACTAGCTTCAAGCAGGAAAGCTGCTTTTGAAGTCCTTGATTGACATTCGTCAAGCAGAAAGCTGTAAACACCAATTTTAAAGTCCTTGAGTAACGCGACTGGGAATCAAATCCGAGTTTACTAACTTACTCCATAGGCAGATGCTTTTACCACTCGGCCATTTGAGCTATATCTGCAGGCTCAGCAAGAAGCCAAAATAGAAGCTAAAATTGCTTTGGATTCTCGTGCTTTGCCGATGCAAACCAAAACTGAGGTGCAAAAACAGATCTTTAGTTACCGTTGAATTCAAACATTTTTTTTTAATATGAACTGAAATACAAATTACTGGTTGTCAACGAATTAAATCACAATAGCATAAGAGTCCTATAACATGTTTTAACCAAAATCAAAAGGCAAAGAAGCAAAAGTTTTGATTGTTGTTTTACGACCACAAGTAAGACCGGCCTATTGGTATGGTGGTAAATGACATCGTTATAGGCGCGGATGGTTTAGGGTTCGATTTCTGGGCAGGTCAAAGCGGATACAGTGTCGCCAACGGCTCGCCGCCGCTGCAACGTCTTTTTGGAGCTGTGTTCGCCCAGACACTAAGCCGTACAGATGGATCCCACCACTCGTTACACGCTTCGGCGTAATGCCATGAGTATAGGCCTAATTGACATTAAATTTTGACCATCAGTACTTATTATTCGCAATGTAGCCTACTTACTTGAACAGCCAAATACAATCCTTTTTTCGTTATAGGTCCAATATCTCTAATTTCAAAGTTAGTGTCAGTGGATCCCGGTTCGAATCTTTGGTCGGCTGCAATCGTGTCAACCTAAGAGTAAAAATCAAGTTTCTGTAACGTAATAGTGCGCACAAAAATTATAAATTATGGTTTGGCGTAAAGTTGAAATTGCAAACCGCCAAGGTTACTAATCCTACGTGACGAGTTCGATTCACGGCGAGGGCCGATTGCATTTACCATGTAGACCAGATTGCACTGACTCGAACTCAAAGAGCGTAAGCTCACTTTGCAATCTTCCTCAATTACTGTTGAATTTTGAGTTTAATGATTTGAAAACAAGCTCAGTTATTTATTGTCGCTTCTAATTTATACATATTTTTGTTCATAATACGTTTAGGTTTAGTTCATTCAAAAAAAATCTTCAAAAAATCATTATGACAAAATAATTTACTACAACGAATCAACAAAGCGGCGTATATCAGACAAGACCCAAATCGCTGCGACGACGCACGTCAAACATAGCTGACATCAGGCAAACAATAAATGAAAGAAAGACAAAGAAAAGTAATAAATTTATACAAAAAAATCCATACTTTTGATACTTCAACAAATAAGAAAGTAAATACGTTACAAAGTGATTTATTTCCAAGAATTTTTAAGAAACTCGTAATTTAGGAGGACTATTAAAATTTCGGACAGTATTTTACAAAAACAAGCTACAAAATATGAACCGCCAAAGAAAAAACGTTTCGATTTACTTTTAAATCATCGTCAATTTTCTCCTAATTTTGACAAACGATTAAAGAGAAAATTGAAACGTCTTAAAAATTTGCACGCTCCGTAATATTTTGAATCTGTTTTAATTTACTCGTAAGATTAATTCGATTCACATCTCGAAGATTCAAAAGCAAGATTAGTAAACAAAGATCACTGTTTCATCCTTGTGTAGATCTCTTTAAAGCAGTTGGTGACCGATATTTACTCAAGGCTCACTTAACACCCACTATTGGCCTCATAAGAGCTAAATGTAGCCGCGCTGAATGAATTCCGAAAACTAAAATGCTCAGAGCTCTAAAATTCGGAAGTTTGAGTTTAAACGTCTTTTTTTGCATGAAAAGTCACAAGAAAACAGCATTGTCTCGCGGTACGGCACACATGTTACAGACCCTACGTAACAGGTTCGATTCCCGGCTGAAGCCGATCGCATTTGACGTATATCCTGGGGGGTTGCTGACTCGCAGAGCGCAAGTTCACTTCTCAATCTGTGAATTATTAGTTTTATAACCCCATACCTTAGTGAACGCTTCTTCGCTCCAGGGAGGGTAGGTACTGCTTGCTTCATCTTCGTTTGTTTCGTAATAATAAAGATTGAAAGTTTCTTTGCACGTGGCGACAAAAAGCACGTCGTTACACGACCTAAATTCACAAAGTGGTAAATAATAGGTTAAATGTCAGTTATGGCCGTCGGTCCTCGCGCAGGCTACAAATCTTTGGTGACGAATTCGATCCATGGCTGGAGCTGATCGCGTTAGTTGTGTAATAAGCTGGCTGCTGGCTTCGTAGGTAAAGAGCTAGAGTTGTTTGCTGTAGGCGATACACTGTGTTCCGCCCATGTGACAAAGCGCAATTGGTAGCGACAAAATCCTTCCTGGTGAGTCTGAAAAGTCGAAACAACGTTCACTCTGGGTAGCTAAACACACATTTTTTTCCTGAAGAATTTAACGTGACTCGGCCTAGATTCGAATCCAGTCAGAAGCAATCCAAAATTTTTTAATGGGGGCAGGAAGTATTGCTGGGAAAAGAGAAAAATTAAAAATTGAGTTAAATCAAACTACCTTATTGTAAATTCAATTTCTACATAGAGTCTTTGAGCGTTTTGAACAGGAATATACTGGCTCCTCATCCAATTATTTTGATGAGGAGTTCTTATTTGACAAACCATCAACATCCGATGTTGGTTCCCTTCTGAATCACTACTTGTCATCTCTTGCCACTGCAAATATGAATAATCAAGTTCGGGAACGGCCGGATAGTTCAGCTTTTGAGACATCGCTATCGGTGCGAAAGGTCTGGGGTTCCAATCCCGGGTCTTTCAAATCGGATACAGTGTCGCAAATGACCCGTCATTGCTGCAATGTTTCTTCGGAGCTGTGTTGCCCAGGCGCTAAGCCGCGGAGATGGGCCCCGCCACTCGTTACACGCTTCGGCGTAATACCGCGAGTATAAAAAAGATTTGAGTTTTCCATTTGAAGGTCGGGAGCATAACATAAAAACTAAGTCTGAAGTATTGACAAATCAAGGAGGAACTAAGGAGAGCTCAAGGTTATTCTGGATTTGTAAAAAATCAAAATCAAATCCTCACTATACTCGCGGTTTTACGCGAAAGCTTGAAACGAACGGCGGGGCCCATCTCTGTGGAACAGGGTCTGGGCAACACAGAAACATCGCAGCGGCGGTAAATTTTGGCGACAAGCTTTTGGCGACACTGTTCGATTTGACCGGTTTGGGAATCAAACCTAAGACCTCCCGCGCCGATAGCAGTGGTTTTAACTGTAACTACACCAACCGTCAGAATTTGGAGTTATGCATATTAATACACAATAATCATGTAATTCGATACTTCTGCATCTACAAAGATGCAGCATCAGCAGTTTCACTATTCTTAGCTCCACACCTTCTAAAAAACCTGGATCTGTTAAAAAATCGAGTGCGCCCAAGCGTGCTACGACAGGCGGGATCCATCTCCGCGGCACAGCGCCTAGGCAACACAAAAACGTCGCAGCGGTGACGATCGATTGGCGACACCGCGTTCAATTTGACCGATACGGGAATCAAATCCTAGATCCCTCGCTTCGGTAGCGATATATTGAACCAATGCGCTAATTGGCTGAACAAAAGATTCCATTGTTTTAAAGAAGTATTTCTAATCACTTTGATTTAGCTCATTAATTTCATAAGAAAAATTTATTGCAAGGTTGTATGATGTCGGCTTTGCGTGCATAGTTCAAAACACAAAAACGCTGTAATTGTGACGTCATAAATCCTCTTTCAGCGAGATTAATCTAAGAGCACGACGAATTTAATTGCCTCGAACAAGATCATAAGCAGATCTACGAAATTATTAAAATCGTGATTAAGATATTGCGGTATTTTTGATGCTTCATGGCCACAATATTAATGAAGCATTTCCGTATTAATAATAAACACCTTGGATTTTTGAAAACAATTACGAAATTGAACCATCTTTCTAAACCACGAGTTACATGTATTAAATACAGCCTTTTTGACTAGCATTGGAAACGTGAAACCATAGAATATTTTTTCATGGGGAAATCATTGTGCAGCTTCCACGATGGCGGATCCTGAGTAGGGAGGTGGTAAGGAGATCAAGACAGTTTAAATTTTAACCAAGCATTTTGGTGCATTGGAACTGCAATGTTTAAGACGTAAAAACCGTTAAAATAGGTTTTCTTTTTTAACCTCTCCAAAAATCTTAAACCTTGTTCTAACTTTACTCTTAAACTTGCTACTTTTTGTACTAGTAAAGGGTTTCGGTCAGTGGTGGAATTTAGCCGGTTCGCACAGCTTCTACAGGAATTTAGCCGGTTCGCATCGCTTCTACAGGAATTTAGCCGGTTCGCACCGCTTCTACAGAACTGTCTCACGTAATTAAATTAGACCAGCGAACCTGCCAGCGTTGCTGCCACTAGTTGAAACAGAACCAGATGAAAATATAACTTTTGTAGTAGAACCAGCTGACAAAAAATTGGCTTCCCACCGCTAGTTATTCAAACGTGGAAAAAGTAAGCGTAGTAAATAAGAAAACAAACATTGACTGTCTTAAGTCAAACCACGATTAACGCTTCGTTAAAGCAAAGTTGTCAGGTGTTAAAAAATAATGCGGTGCTTAGTTGGCTCAAAAAATCAACATTTTTGGGCAATGACTATAATTCTAACGTGTTTATTTGTATCACTTTAAGCAGGGGTGTAACCAGAAAAAAATTAGGGGGGCCCAGGGTCCCATTTAGACAATGGTAGGCCCCGTTTTTCATTCGCTCTCATTGATTGATTTGAAAAACAGTCGTCCTTCGTTAAAAAGATGAAAAAGGTGGGGCGGGGGCAGAACCCCGGTGATCTCCCTGACTATGTCACTGGAGTTTAAGGCTAAACCTTCTAGCACAGGTTTTCCAGGTTTCACTTCGTTAAATTTCGAAATTTTCCGAAATTATTACCTGGACTACTGATCAGTGGTAAATCGAATAAAAACACTTTGCACACTGCACAGTTCTTATAATTGTGGTCTTGAAGTGATGACGCATAGAATGCCCACAGTGGTGCAGGTAATGTTACGATATAAAAATTGCATGTTGCGTAAAATTTTTTTCTAAAAAATTGTCTCTCATTACGAAGCTTTTCAAGGTTCTTTTCGGAAATTTTTTGGGCGCAAGTGATTTAGGGTTGCTTTAGGATAAGGCGACTGCTAAAACTGCTCCTAGATTTTGTTTGAACTCGATGAACCATTAATACCAACAGCTCCTTTTTGTAAAAGATAAAATTTTGTCTGTTTCATTGCAATGACACTGTTAACAGCGAAAAAACGTTGCCTCTGCGTTTCATCAAGTTTTTTATCATCAAACCAGTCAAAACTTGTTTCGAAAATCAATAATCTCCATCAATTAAAGTTAAAACGAAACTGGCAAAACATCTTTGTGATAAAAAGCACTTTCAAAAGAATCATTCAAAACATGCTCGTCTGTTTTGGTCCACATTAACAACGTTAACGCTCTCTTGAACAAGGGAGTATAGCCAAGGAAAAGTTTAGGGGGTGCGGGGGGAAGGGGCAGGTGAGGATTTAGACAATGACAAGCCCGTGTTTATTTGCCCTGAATAATCGATCTCTAAAAAAGATCATCCATACATCGAAAAACAGGGGGAAAGGGTTCCTCCACTGGTTACATCACTGCTCTTGAGCAGGTGCAACAATCTAGGCGTCTGTTCTGCTAGTCAAAGGGGTAGGGTTTGATTCTCGGCCAAGTCATATCAAAAGTTTTAAAATATAACTGATTGCATGATGCTCATGCAGCAGAAAAATCCAATTGAATTGTTTGACGTGCAGTGCATTAGGTTTTGCAGCCTAGAGGCATAGATAGGATCAAATCCCGGTTAGGGCCCGGTCCTACTAAACACCGCAAAGTACTGAAACACCGCAAAGGAGCGACAAAGGACTTACTAAACACCGCAAAGTGCGACAAAGGATTTCAAATTGATCTACTAAACACCGCAAAGAACGACAAAGGACTTGGAATCATACCATAACAAAGAACGACAAAGGTCTTTAAATTAAGGTTAGGTTAGGATTAGGTTAGGGTTAGGTTAGGTTAGGTTAGGTTAGGGTTAGGTTAGGGTTAGGTTAGGTTAGGGTTAGGTTAGGGTTAGGTTAGGGTTAGGGTTAGGTTAGGGTTAGGTTAGGGTTAGGTTAGGTTAGGGTTAGGTTAGGGTTAGGTTAGGGTTAGGTTTGGGTTAGGTTAGGGTTAGGTTAGGGTTAGGTTAGGGTTAGATTAGGGTTAGGTTAGGGTTAGGTTAGATTAGGGTTAAGCTCGGGGTTATCAGGTCCTTTGTCGTACGTTGCGGTGTTTAGTAAGTTCTTTGTCGTTCTTTGTCGCTCTTTTGCGGTGTTTCAGTTCTTTGCGGTGTTTAGTAGGACCCGTTAGGATTTGCTAATTTTTTTTACGTTTGATCAACAGCTATTCCAGTTTAGTGTCATTGATTCTGCATACCGGTAATGTTCTTCAATTTCCTAGCACGCGTACCAAATGTAAAATGTGCATTTCACAAATATTGTGCGTCTTGCTGTGCAAACAGTAAACGGTTTCATTGTCGCATTTTCAATGGAAGCACTGAAACAAAGACGAGCGGAAAAATCAATCAGTTTCTGAAAACTAATCTCTTACATATCCGACGTCGTAACTGGAGCAAGACGTAAGAGAGGTAACGAAGATTAATGTAGGCCGCCCTGCTTGCTCAATCTGCTTAGCATGGCAAAAAAGGTGTGTGCTTTCCAGAAAAAGTAAACCTTTATAATAAAGTTTAAGGGACATACGCTTTAATTTTCACAAAACTTTGCTTAACTCTTTCAAATTAAATACAAAAAGCAATCTCTTCATACAAAAATTGATGGACAATACGGATATAACGTGTTAAACGAGAAAAATGTGCGAAGAAGTCTCGGTATAACAGATGTGTTTTGACAAGCTCTTGTTTTGCCATCAAACGAATGGAATTGAGAGGTTTGAAAAATATTTCATTAACCCAAAAGAACAGATTTTACTAACACGGAGCTGAAAATGCAAAATTTACTAAATAAATTGCTCATGATTGATAAAATCAAGAGAGCGATATTTTCCCAAAGCAGCCGACAAAAATTATTTAATCTCGGCAATTTTGTTTGGGAGTGAAACTGACAAGAAATAATTTGAATTTTTTTTTTGAATTTTTTGCGTACTTTTTGTAATTTCAGCGACATGTGTGGATCAACAAATCAAGAAATTTTTCAAGAGAAAGTGATTTGAAATGAAAAAATTGAGAAGGGTTATTGTCGATTTTGAGCAATTCAACCACAAGCTGCTTTATGTGTTAGACTAAACAGTAAATAAAAAAATCACTGGCATTACAAAATATCTTAAAAAATATATGCCGTTTGAAAATTCAACAGTAATTGACGGACACTGAGACGTGTTTAAGTCACGAGTCATCGGGTATATAATATTTTCAAATACGATCGGCTTCAGCCGCGGATCGAACCCATCACGTAGGATCTGCCACCTGGGAAAGGTACCGCTGGACCATGTCGCTTATTAATTCCATATCTGCAGTCTTTTTCAAATAAAATCAAATTCCAATAGAGACTGTCAGTCATAAAAATTCTGTTTGAATAATCGAGCACGTTCGCCATTTCAAAAACTGAAGTAGGCCTGCGTTGCTACACAGAGATAAAGAACTGAGCTCAATGGCTTAGCCTGAAGTGGGGGGACTGGAGCACTGCCTTTTTTGCGACGACCCTTTCTAAAAATCGATCAGCTGAGCGCGAATGAAAATGGGATCTCTCAATGTCTCAACCCGGCCTTCCCCCGAAATTTTAAATGGCTGTAATATCCCCGACTCGGCTCAACATTTGTACCACTGAAAATTGGAGATAAAATTAAAAATCGGCCGAGTTTATCGATAGGAGTTGATAAGCAGATAAATCTGCCCGGATTATTGCTATCAAGGTTTTTAGCCATATGTTGAAAACCGAGAGGTCAACACTTCAAAAATCATTCTTCGAAGATTGGCTTCAACGCAACATCTTTAGCTGACTAGTCGGATTCACCTGAGGCAAAGAACACTTGACGCTTTTTCTTGTGAATGAGGGCAGTTGGTGACACTTACATTTAAGGCTAACGTAGCATATGGATAAGTCGAAATTTTGTGTTTGTAATTGGAAACTACATCAGTACCGATGTGCCAAGACCTAAAACACATTTTTTCAAAGCCGATTCGTTTGCGAAAGGCGGCGATTACTCCTCGGATTTGTGTTGCAGCAACTATTTATGCGTAGATTTGCGTTTGATATCGCTAAAATTTGTAATACCTTACAGGGTTTAAAGTTTGAAATCTCGATTATGAAATGGTAGCAATCCAAACAAAACCAAAAAGACATCGCTATTGGCGCGGAAGGTCTGGGGTTTGATTCCCGAGCCAGTCAAATTGGACGCAGTGTGGTGTCTCGCCACCTTTGCGACGTTTCTCCGTAGCTGTGTTGGTCAAGCGCTAAATCGTGAAGATGGGCCTCGTCACTCATTACACGCTTCGACGTAACCCCACGAATATGGATTGATTGGAAGATTGCGCAAACGGCAGGTCAGCTGCTGTTTCGTAATATTTTGAATAATTTGACAAGTTTTGAACCGCAGCAGCTACTGATTGAAAAATTTTAGACGATACGAAATTTTACTTGCACTACACTAAAACTCGTGTTACTTTTACCAATTCGTGTATCAGTTCGTTTAAAAACCAAGTTTCAAATCAAATCAAATCGAATCTTTATTATACTCGCGCTATTACGTCGAAGCATTCACAAGAAAAAGGGCAACACAGCTCCGAAAAAATGTCGCAGCGATGGTGAGCGTTGGCTGTGTTCGATTTGAACGGCCTAGGAATCGAACCCCAAACCTCCCGCACCGAGACCAATGTCTCGACAACTGAGCTGACCGTTAATTCGAAAATCAAGTAAGGACAAGTGGACAGTTTGGACAAGTGGACAGTTTGGACAAGTGGACAGTTTGGGCAAGTGCGCAGTTAGGAAACCAGGCAGGTGGTCAGTTGAAATTATTTCACTCGGAACGCGCGACTTAATCCGAACAATAAATAAGAATTCGAACCGAAAAAGATCACCAATTGTTCCCTAATCTTCGCCAGAGTCTCGCGTTCACTCGTTTTGATAAAAAATCCGCCTTTATTCCTTACATTTCTGGTGTGCATTTGATAATGTGATAATTGTAAACTGATGACTAGCCATTGCTTAGAAACACCTGCGAGAAAAATGCTGCTTCATTGACTCAACTGTAATCTTATGATATTCAAACAAAAACTAAAAATCAGTTTGAGTCTGCTAGAACTTGATGAAAATCCTATCATTATACATTACTCGCGGTATTATGCGGATGTGTGTAACGAGTGACGGACCCATTTTCTCGCTAAGCGTGTGAACAACACAGCTCTGAAGAAACGTTGCAGCGGTGGTGACCCTACGTTCAATTTGACCGGCCCGGTAACCGAACCCATAACCTCCCACGCCAATAGCGATGTCTTGAACAACTACGCCAAGCAACTGATATCCTTGATTTTTACTTTTCTGATTTTGTTGTTATTGCAGCCTGGTAACTCACATCCACGAAAACACACAGAACTAGCAAGTTTCTAAATTGCAGCAAAAGCTGTATTTCGGGTGGGGGGGGCATTTTGATCGCTTCTGGATAGTACAAGAAAAGCAGGGCCAGATTAACGGGGGCTATAACCGTGATATGAGCCCCTAGCTAGGGGTTTGCCACACAAAAGGAAGTTAAAATGGCGTTCTCTAAAGAAAGGACTGACGCTAACGTCAAAACCATTTCTGCGAAAAAGCTGGAGACCCCCCTCCCCAAAAATAAGACTCGGCCCTGGAAAAAAAGCTAAAAAAACTTAAATAAATTTTCATGTGCAGAAATGTTTATGATAGAAAGGTCCAAAGACAAATATGTTACCTCAGATCCAGTGGGCATATTCCAACCCAGATCAGATAGCGCTGTCCGTGTATCCAACAAGACCGCTGAAACAAAATGTAAAACGATTAGAACCGCTCTGTTTGCGGTTGCAGGCAGCGGAAGTAAATATTGGTTGGTTTTAAACTTCAAAAATGATTCCAATTTCAGATTTATATGATCGTTTTCCCGCTTAAAGACATTTTGACCGTTTTTGTGTAATAAAAAATAAAAGAGAACATATAGGTTTTCTTGGTTACATGATTTTTAATTAATTTCATGAATTTAAGGAGGAAATTTTTAATCTTCGAGCACCATTGTTGACGTGATTTAAAAGTTCCCAAGAGACAAAAAGTCTGACCACCCTAATTAGACAACAAGATTTATAATTAAATGACCATATTGGCTAACTTGCCAAGCTGTTATACAATGCTTCTTTGAAATTTGAAATAAATTCGAACGAAGCTTCGTCCTCTACTTTCTGAAAGAAACAACAAACATGCTTCTGTATTACTAGAGCCTTTAAAAGCAAGACAAGCTAGTTTTTTACAAGGTCATTAGTTTTGGCATTTCTTTAGAGTTTGAAAAATTAGAAGGTGTTGTTCAAATTATGCCTAAAAAATTTCGCGAAAAAAATATATTAAAAAGAAAAATACAAAAACAAATCAAAATTATACCTTTTCAATCGCATGCTGCGAATAGACTCTAAAATTAATCCATATTTAATGAAATTTTACTATACAATGCTTTTATTGAATTCATTGAGATATGGGGATCCATAAAAATGCTATTTCTCAAGTAATATCTATATACATTTTGTCCAATTGTATCGATAACTTATCACGTTTGTACGCGTTGTAATGTTTTCGTATTTACACCTGACAGATGTTTGGACAAAATGGCTGTGATATTTTCTTCGTACTTTGCGTTCCAAAATAATTTACAGTAAACCTTTCAGAATGATGTTTCTTGTGCAAAAATTCACAACATAGTCAATTTCAATTCAGTCAAGTCGACGTGGTGGTTATAGACATTGCTATCACCGCGGTAGACCTTGGGTTTGATTCCCGGGTCGGTCAAATTGAATCCACTGTTTCCAACGGCTCGCCACCGCTGCAATGTTTCTTCGGAGCTGTGTTGCCCACGCGCTAAGCTGCGGAGATGGACCCCGCCACTCGTAACATGCTTAGGCGTAATCACCGCGAGTATGATGAAGATTCGATTTTTTTACATTTTCAAGATTGTGCAATTAGCCTGACTTCGAGGATAAAATTCGGGCTTGGTACAGCACCTGTGTTCAATTATGGGGGCTGGTACCTTTTTATGGTATTTTTTTCGGCATAAGTAAAATATGAGCAGGTTTTTCTATTATTCATACGAAGTAGTATTTGATATGGTCACTGAGACAGCTGCATTTCGCTTTGGCTTTATGACTATCACAAGAGAAGGTTAAAATATAGAAGAAATTATACAACCATTTCGTTCACGACTTTTCTGTTATTAGTCATATGGCTTTGCCTTATGTTCAGGCTGGTTAATGGTTATCTGACAACGATAGCACCAGCTTGAATAAAGTGGAAAAATCAATGTTATCTCGAGTAAAGGTGCGTTTACCCATACGCGACAAGCGATAATGCGACAAGCGAAAAGCAACAGTTTTTTATTGCACCTAGTTTGTTTTATTTTACTGTTTAGCAATCTCGCGAAAGCATTTTACATTCACATACATTATAATTTTTGTCGCGTTGTCGCCTGTCGGTTAACGCACCTTTAGATATTATCACTATTCCTATCTCATCTTTCATGTGTTAATGTGTCATCCATCGCCAGATGATATCTAATGACTGTAGTATGAGTAAGTCACACCCTCTGTGAGGTTATCTCAGAATATCTAGAGATAAAGCCACGACGATTTTATACTGTGCAACAGCAAAAAGACGAAATAAAAAATTAAACCACACATTTTTAATAAATTGAATAAAAATGCGAAATAATCTTAAAATCAGCAAACGCTACAATTGGGAATCAGCAATGTAATTACAAATAACAGCCAAAAACAGCTATTTTTGGCTGTGTCATTTATGTAGGCTGTCTAAATTAGTGGGTTGTGTTTAATTACAAATTATGCTGTTTCCTTGGCTGTGTTGTTTGTATTTAAATTCATACATTATTTACTGTATCTTTAAAATCACTTCAATATAGCATTTGGGTAGTTCAGAAACGCAATTTCAAATGGCTGCAGTCGAGCTTTCTAAGCGCTGGGCTTAAATAGTTGTGCCGCAACTTCATAATTTCCAAACACTTTTGTACTTAGGAATACAATAAATATTGGACGAAAATAGTTTGAGGAGAAAAATTAAAGCCGCTATAATTTTTGAAATTGGACATTTTGACAATACAGACTCAACTGTCATCATCAGCAGCGTAAGCAAAGCGATGCAAAATTTTCAGCTTACACTGCTGATGATGACAGTAGAATCTATGTTGTCGAAACTTCCAGTTTTGAGAATCATGGCTTTGTTTTTCCTGAAGTTTTATTCTTGATATTTCGTGACAATTTTTGTTATCGATTGTATCTAACGGTAACGACAAACGCATAAAAGCCAAATACCGGTACTTTCTGAACATGTGGGCTTTCTTTTCGCATTTTCCAATGCGACCCGAGCTGATATCGAACACAGTTAGCCAATTTACAACCTCAGCAAAGCCGACAGTAGGAGTTTCCTTTAGAAATTCTCGAAAATTTGCTTAGGAATAAGACACTATATACCAATTTGCGAGGTAACTTTTTACTAATTTGCGAAAAGGCCTAGTAGGCCTACCGGTACATACTGAACATGTGGACTCTATTTCAAAGCTGACATTATGCGTTTCGTTCAGAAATTTTTGAAAATTTGCTTTGGAACAAGGTACTGCATTTTAATAGTTTGCGAGCTTACTTTTGTTTGGAGACGATCTGTCAAAATTTAGAAGTGCTGGTTACTGGTTTCAATTACTCTTATTTTGGTTGTGTTGTTTACTTCACAAGCAAGAAGTCAAGCTGAAATACGTTTAAACTTTGTAGCAGGTGTGTCAGTAACCAAGTTTCTCGGTAGACACAAATGGACACTAATTAAACAGAAATATTTATCAGACTTGCAACTTCACGAAACAAAACTTTTTTCTACTTCGGAACTCAACAAATATAAGACAAAAATAGCTTAAGGAGGAAAAATAAAGTCACGGTAAATCTCAAAATTGGACGTTTTGTTCTGCCTTGCTTACATTGCTGATGATGACAATTCAATTGTCGAAACGTCCAGTTGTAAGAATTACTGCAGCTTCATTTTTCTCCTTAAACTATATCTACTTTTTTGTCGCTGAATTTTATCAGTTAAGTGTCCGCTTGGAAGCCGTTATACTGCGGTTTTATTCCCGGTCGGACCGCACTAAAGAATTTTAAAAAAGTTTGTTGTAGCTTTCCGCCAAAGCAGAGGAAATCACTTAAATATGCCTTGTAAGTTTAACGGCTTTGATTATAATTGATAAACCATTTTTAGAGTGGACCAACAACGTGATAATGGTTTGCACAATGAGCAAATTACACATTTCGAGAACCCCGTATCCAATGCTTTTACTTTGGACGTGTAACTAATTTATTGTGCAATTTTGGCGACTGGCAGTGAGTATTGTCAGCAGTAGCACCCAGGAACAGATCAAAGGTTTTCGTGCAAGAGGGCATTTGCACAGCTTTTGGCAAGTAATGTTGCACAAACAATAAAAATATCAGCTCATAATAAACAAAGAGTATTTGAAGGTGTTCGCTGCTATAGACGTTGTTGTTTGTGGTGGGGGGGGGGGGGGGGTACTTCGCTCTAATTTCCCCTCCTGCCAGAAGAGATTGAGCCTCACTTCGACTTACAGTTTTCCCCCTTTGTAGCTAGCAGTGGTAGCGAATACTTCAGATAGCAGCACAGCGTTAGATTTGAGTCATCGTAATAAACGAAATCAATTTTCTCGCTTTTGGCTCGCTAAGGGCAACATGAGGTTATCTGATGACCGGCAGGTTGTGGTTATGGAATCGAGCGTCTTAGAAGTCTTGGGTCAACTGAAGGTAAAGCTCATCTTGATAAAGTTACTTGAAACACGCACAACATTCAGCTACGCATCTGGTATTAAAGGCAGCACAAAAAATGATTTAAATTGCATGCAGAGCTTACTGTAGGTATTTTTTCCTACACACGACAGTCAGTCCCGCGACGGATGGGTTGCGCGACCTGAGCAACGGAAAACCGATGCCGCATCAGAGTATCGCGTTTTCGATTGACAAAAACTACCGCACAAACAAAAAATCGTCGCATGTCGGTAAAGCACTTTTATCCTTCTTACCTTCCTTTCCCATAACTTGGCGATAGATTGAGTTGAGTGACAGCAAGCTTAAAATTGCCAAAATATTGCTCATCGCGGCAAATTGTTTATTTCAGGTAAATAACTGTTAAATGGTTGAGAAAATCATTCATTTACATAACACTGTGCCCCATCCAACCTTTCAAAAGAATATTTTTGATTAGCCGTCTAGTTCAACGATATTACCAGTCACTTTTCCATCCAAGCTACATAGAGTTGGTCGAGTGGTGAGTGCATCAGGCTGCGAAAATAGTTTCGCGGGTTCGTTGCCCAGCTAGGTTACATTCCATGATCCATCTTCACTAATATACACACTTAAGCTGCAATTATGTGGTTTGGAAAAAAAGTTGCTTCAATTTTGTTACAATTACGTTTCAATTAACTTTTGGTCTGACTCGACTGATTTTTCTAAGCACAGACTTCCGATTGCAAAGCAAAGATTTTTACCAGTCACTCTCAATTTAATTGTTTAGCTTCAAAAGTCACAGGATAAACCTACGCACACATTTTTCCAGGGATAAGCACATTATTGGTGGCCGAAAAATTAGCCCAAATTTTTTCTTATTCAAGCCAAAAATAGCCCAAAATTTTAGGAGCGCTACCAGCCGTCTCGAAGAAAATTTGATTGGTTTGCAATAAAATTACCAAAGATCATTTCGACACTAAACAGTTTTTTGAAGGCTAAAATAATATTTGGGGGTCAACCCCAAAGAGGCCTCTTTGGCTACAGCCCCGGCATACACTTTAGTCACTACTCCGTGTTTCACGCAAAAAATGACTATCAGCTAGCTCATTCAAATAGAATACCGGTGCAGCGTTATCATTATTATTCCATTTTAACTTCGACGCTCAGGCTAGTCTATAGCGCTAACCTTTGAAACAATCGTTTGTGGAATAACTTGACCAAATACCAAACCCTGGTCATTCAATTTCTTAAATGCATAACAACTGACCGACGCACCAGGCCAAGCATCTGACAACCTTGCAGAAGCATAACAATGCGGTTTTGATTTTATGCTCAAATTCTGCGATGCTATTTAGTTTTCATTCTTAGTGAACGCTCTTAGCGTTTACACTGGACGAATATTACACACTTCTTTTCTCTGCGACTTTCATGGTAATATCTGACACTACGAGATAAAAGCTTTTTGCTTAAAAAGCGTTTTCGTTTTTCTCCTAAATGGTCTTTAACTTTTGACTATTCTTTAGCGCCACCTCCTGTGTTAAAGAAGGCTCTAGGAAGAGGAAAAGCACTTATTAATGTTGTAGTGAAGCATTTCGACTAAAGACGGTTGGGATGCTTCTGACTAAACTTGATAAAATTTCTGTCAACCGCAGTTATTCTTTAAATGCCCCAAATCTCAAAACTTTGTGTTGTGTATTTATATCCTTTTCATGTTTGTGTGTTTATCAAGTGAAGTTATTAAAAAACGGCGCGTTATCAGCAAAATGTCAATTTTTTTAGCTGTAGGCCTACCAAAAGCGTACACTGTCCTTCTCACTATATTCTATTCATTTACTTGCTAGAGAAACTAGCTGGTATCAGATTGTTTTTGTATGACTGCATGAGTATTTACGAACTAACAGAGTGACTGCCCTCACATAAACTCAGAGAAACTGAAGCTACAACTACCAGCAAATATGCTTGTCTGTTTTTTCGGAGTAGTGCTGAAAATTAACAACTGGCGTTCTAAAAAAGGCAACGCGAATTGCGCTCCATAGTGCTGCAAAATTGTGGGTTCGCTGCTTAGCTTGGTGGTTTTTCACAATTCCGTGTGCTTCACAAGAAAACGCAAGCTGCAATGGTGCAGCTAGACAAAAAGGATAACGTTACAGCGGTTTTGGGCAGTGCGACCCGACGCATTTTGGTCTGCGTTAACATGCTACTCTGTCTGGGCTGCAAACACAAAGCACTTTAGTCGAATTCTAGCTCAAGTTCACTAAAAATTTGCAAATCCGTAGGAGTTTGAGTTCATCAATTTTTATCGAGTATAGACCAAACTCAAAACTCAACAATTTTTTTGGAGTCTGAGTTAAAAGATTTTTATTTTTTGATTATTTTCAAGTTCGACAGAAAATCGAATTTTTCGAGTTGAAGTTTCCAGTCCAACTTGTAACCTCAGTTTTTCTTTCCAGACTTTGCTGTAAAAATCTGCAATGCATTTTTCAAACTAATCAAATTCAAAATTTTTTGTTTTTTAAATGCATTTTTTAATTATAAAGTTAAGAAAGCAACTTTAAGTAAACGCAGACAAAGAACGGTTTAGCAACGGCGAAAATGTAAAACATAAATAAAACAAAAGAAAAATAGTGAAGTACGAACAGGAATAACAGTAGGCCTACAACAACAGTGTAAAACGAAACTAATTTTATGTACTTTGGACGGTATTCTTGTAGTAGCAATGGCGTAAATACCTTATAAAACATAGTATCACCAACCGCTCGCCACCACTGCAACGTTTTTTTGGAGTTCTGTTGCTCTGATGTTAAGTCACGGAGATAGACCTCGCCACTCACTACACGTTTTGACGTATTATCGCAAGTATCATGAAAATTTGATTGTTTTTACTCAATAAAGCTTTGATGTTCGTAGAAAGACTAAAATTAGTTGGGTAAGCTTTAAACATGGTTTGCAACTTTAGTTTCTTGGACCAAACGCTTAAATTTTCACAAGTTCAGCCTATTTAGGTAGTACTGTAGTTCCAATTTTTCGACTTCGTCTAGCAAAGGAAATACAACAGTCCAGAAAAGTCAACTCCAAGTCCTTCCAGCAAGGCAACGGATTTTTCACACCTCTAACTTTCGCAAGGATATTCCTTATCCGCGTCAGACGAACTTCATATTTTTCATTTCATGATTTTTCGATGTTTCATACCGCCACACCAATCTTGTTGACTTCTTCTATCTTATAACGCAAAATTTCAGCTTCTTGGAGAAGAGTGTTGACGTCATTTCGATCCGTTATTTCCATGTCATTAAGCTCACTAAAATATGACGTCACAAAATCAGATTTTTAGACAAAAGTCTTCTAGTGCAGCAAGTGGTATTGTATAACATTAATTATGTCCCAGTTTCGACCCACTTTTTCCACTGATTTGTAGCGGGAATTTTGGGGCAATTAAATTTCAAAAAAAAATAAAATCTTTATTATATTCGCGATATTACTCCGAAGCGTGAAAAGAGCGGCAGGACCATCTCCACGGCTTAGCCCCTGAGCAACACAGCTCTGAAGAAACGTCGCAATGGAGGCAAACTATTGGCAACACTGTGTCTGATTTGTCCGGCCTAGGAATCAAACCCCAGACCTTCCGCACCGATAGCGATGTCTTTAAATACTATGACGACCAGCCGACACTTCAATTGTGAGATCATAATCATTTCTTTTTTATGTAAAAGCCCAAAGGGTTTTTTGGCTCTCAAAAAATGGACATGTGACCAGCACAATGACGTAATAATGCAACACATAACAGTAAAATCCTTACTCTTTTGTAAGTCGCATTATTTGCTCAGCAGTGACGCAACCGTGACGTAACATGACGGGTTTGTAAGAGAGAAGATGAATCTCTTCCAACCAATGAGTCAAGGAGGAGAGGTCCATCATCTCGGGGATGCAATCCTCTTGATCACGAAAAGGTCTGAAAATGAAGAAAACAGAGTACACAAACTTGGATAAACACAAACAAAAGAAGATTGAAACTTTGTTTATTTAACTAATCTCAAATGAAAAGGGACTCAAGTCAAGACAGCACAAAACTTATGCTGGTGATGACAGCTTAATCTATGTGGTCGAAACGACCAGTTTTGAGAATTTTTGTAGCTTTCTTTTTCCTACTAAAACAAAATGCATTTTCGCCGTAATTTTTTCGGATTTGGGCTCAAGTTGTTGCTGTGGGGACTAGAATCCGGTTTCCAAAACGTCAAAACAAACCCTAAGTTCTTGTTTTTTGGGAGTTTGAGCCATTTTTAATCCTTAAAGCCCAAAGCACAATTATAAAATTTAACTGTACTGTTAACAATGTTTTGGCAGTTCAGGTCGCATTAGTGCAATTGAATAAGTTTTACTTAATTTTTGAATCTTACCTTTGATTTACCAAATCTTCAAGGCACGTTGGGTTTTGTTGAAAGCGTTCTAGTAGCGCCACCAACTGGCTAAATGATGGTCTACAAGTGTAGTCTTCGTTCCAACACTCCAGCATCATCTTGTGGAACACTCGAGGGCAAAAACATGGGGCGGGAAGGCGATACCCACATTCAACAAAGTATGTTACCTGGAAAATTAAAGATTAGAGAACATGGAGTGGGCGAGTGGTTTGTGCATTGGGTTCCGGAGTAAGCTTCGCAGGTTCGATGCTTAGCTACGTCATATTTGATGTTGCATGCATGTAGCAGTACAAAACCCAAGTTGGATACATGCGTGGCTAAAAGAAAAAAGAAAAAAGAAAAAAAAAAAACAGATAAAGCCTATTATGCAATAAATTGAAAACAAATTAAAAAAAAAGATCTTGGGGGGTTATTATTTGCCAGCATGTAATCAACGAAGTACAAAGGCAGTATAAATTAAGAATGCCATAAACATGAGACGAAAATAGCTTGAGAACGAAAAGTAAAGTCATGTTAATTTTAAAACTGGACCTTTCGAGAACATAGATTTAGCAGTCATCATCAGCAGTATATGCAAGGCAGTACAAAACTGAAAAACTTTTCCATTTTTGCAGTGCCTAACGTATGCTACTGATGATGACAGCTGAATCTATGTTGTCAAAATGTCCAGTTTTAAGAATTAAGGTTTGTTTTTCCTCCTAAAATAAGCTAAATTTCCGAACTTACGTCTGCATTGGACATTTCCCAATAAGGTCGTTCTCCATTTGATAAAACTTCCCAAATTAGGATACCAAAACTCCACACATCACTTGAAGAGGAAAAATATTGGTTGTTTAGGGCTTCTGGAGGACTCCATCTCACAGGAACAACCCCACTCTAAACAAAAAAGTAAAATAAACAAATAAACGCAAATAAATCAGAAGAATGAAATGGAAAATTATCCTGTACCAACGTTTACTGTTAATAGTAAAATTTATACCACTAACACTGATACTTTATTCTGTCCAATGTCCCGTTTAAGATTTGATTTTTTGATCACTGAACTAAGTTTTTTTCTTCTCACAACTTTTGCCTCAGTCTTTTTTCTAACTAGCAATTGGCGAATATAGGAGCAGAGCTAGAGTGAGAAACCTCACCCACTCGTAGAGTTTTAGCTATACATGTTGATGCACTAGAACTTGAGATACTTTGAGTCAAAATCCACAAAACTGCCAAGATCAGCATTTTTATAATCTTATAGCACCCTCCAGATTTCTAGATCCAACCTCACAGGCCCGTAATATATTCCTAAAAGATTCAACAGTTTTCTTACTTTGACAGAACAATTTGTCAGTTCTTCATCAACGATTTCATCGACTGTTCTTCTTGATAAGCCGAAATCAGAAATTTTACATTCGAAATTTGAGTTCACCAACACATTTCGAGCTGCCAAATCTCGATGTACGTAGCCCATTTGCGCCAAATAATTCATCCCCGATGCGATATTGTGCAACATTTTTGTCAGTTGATCCAAATGAATATTGTTTTTATTATTCTAAAACAAAAACAAACAAAATTTAATCTCCAAACAATAAATTGTCACTACAACAAGCTTACTGTATTTCCACAAAAACTCGAGGAAAAATAAAGTCTAAGTTCGGAATACAATAAATATGGGACGAAAATATCTTAACGAGGAAAAATAAAGCCACTGTAAATCTCAAAACTGGATGTTTCGACAACACAGATTCAACTGTTATCATCAGCGATGTAAGCAAGGCGGTACAAAACACTTTCAGTGCTGATGATGACAGCTGAATCTATGTTGTCGAAACGTTTAGAATTAAAGAATTATTGAGGCTTCATTTTTCCTCCTACTGCAGTTAAAGCCAAAGTAACTCTCGAAACTAGACGTTTTGATTACAAAAACTCGGCTACATTGATTAACAAATAGTTCTGTGAAGCCTAGTGTGCTACGCTAATGAAGACAGCTGCGTCTATGAAGTCAAACTGTCCATTTACGAGACTGTTGACTTAATTTTTCTTCAAAGAGGGATTTTCATCCTATACTTGCTGCATTCTTAAAAACTTTTTTCTATTTGAATTTACACTTTACGAATTCAAACAAGAAATCATTTAACAATACGGCATCAATTTTCTATTAAAAAAAGCCTTAAAAACAGACAATTCAATCGTAATTGAGGGAGACTGCGAAGTGAGTTTGCGTTCTTCGAGTCAGCAGTCACCCGGTACAAAAGTCAAATGCGATCGTCTTCAGTCGCGAGTCGAACCCATCACGTAGGATCTGTCACCTGCGCACCGTAGCGCTAAGGCATGTCGCTGACTCCCTTATTGATTGATCTTTAAAAAAAGGACTTCACAAAACAGATCTTCACTAAAAAAGTCCCTAAAAGTCAAAAAAGAGGAAGCAACGCCCCATTCCTTTTTCTACGTATGAACATTTCTTCTGGTGATGGAGGTTATTTATTCTTAGACATCGTCTTACTTTTAAAAATTTATCCAAAGATCCGTTTTCCATAAATTCCGTCACAATCATCAGTGGTCTTGTTTTAGTGACGACTCCTTCAAGTCTGATGACGTTAGGATGATCAAACTGTCCCATGATGGATGCTTCCACGAGAAAGTCTAGTTTTTGATCTCCGGAAGATCCGTTTTTCAATGATTTGACAGCGACTTGTCTGTTGTGAGACTTCATCTCCATAACTCCTTTGCATACTTCTCCAAATTCACCTGAATAGTTCAAAGAATTACAATCTCTTCAGTCCAAGATAAGCAAGTACAACTGGTGCAAGGCGGAGTAACCAATCTTGCAAGTTAAGAAAATTGAAATAATTTTTTGTTCATGGAAGAGATAACTTCGTTATCAAAAACGCTTTCTTTCTTGTGACAGAAATCAAAATAGAAACGATCACCCACAAACTATCCGAAAAAAAGTGTATGGAAATCGCAAGATGTTGCAGTCTTTATGGTGATATATTAAGGAAGCAAAAGCTTTTTGTATTCCTCCCCATTTTTAAAAAAAGCACGTCACAATACCTGCTCCTATGGTCTTTTCAATTTTAATATCTCTTCGATCAATTTCTTTGGCAAATTGTACAACTGCAAGATAGGGATCTTCGTACGTGCTCGGATCCACGTAAAAACGCGTGTGAAGAAGTTCAGCTAAAAAATTAAAAATCCACGATTGCTGGCAACTTGACAAAGGTTTGAATTTTGTTTAGTTGGCGTAAAAATTAAGGACAACACGGAAGGTCTGGGCTGGGGGTTGATTCCCAGTCCGGTTAAGCTGGACACAGTTACGCCGACCAACGCTGCGACGTTTATTCAAATCTGTGTTGCCGAGGCATCTAGCGGGAGACGGTCCCCACCAGTCGTTACACGCTTCGGTGTAATACTGCTAGTACAATAAAGGTTTGATTCTTTTTTTTTTGGGGGGGAGGTGAATTACTAACGAATTATTTATCTTCTAAGGTAGAAGAACGAAAGGAGGCCTGTTACAGTCACTTTTTTTAAAGGCGGTAGATCTTTTTATTCTACAGTAACTAATATGAACTCAGTGACAAATACCTTTGCTAGTGTCGAACGATGGGTAATTCAGTTTTGTTTTTGATTTCATCCAACGTCTTCTTCTGTACAGTAATCCCAAAACCACCAAGACAATCACTGCTAAACTGCATGAGACTATTACTCCAAGCACAAGAGGATCGGCTTGTTCTGGTGGACGTGTTTCAGCAGCGCCACCTGGTGTATCATTTCTGTCGTCTTTCGCACCATCAGAGGGTGCTACGTAGTCATTTTCAAGATTGGGCAAGGGGTTTTGAGTAAGAAAAGCAGTACGTCGGCTGAATGGGCCGTATCCAGCTTCATTGCGAGCCCGAATCTAAAAAAAAACAAAAACGTAAGGTTTGACCAAACTGTGGTCAAAATAACACTGGAATACAATTCGTTGACTTTTTGAACAGCTTTTCAAAAATAAGAACCAAAAGGCAATAGCATTTCAATAATTGAGGCCTTTTGATGTTTAGTCTGCGTTACCCGGCTTAGTTTCAGCATAAATTGAGTGGAGGAAATCTGGTAAAACTTTAAGAGAGTGGTGTGAACTGCAGTCAAATTGTCATAGTTTGACAACATAGATTAAGTTGTCATCATCAGCAGTGAGTAAGGACTACAAAACCATTAACACTGGCTTACAGTAGTAGCAGTAGTTTTCATTTTTTCCACTTCATCAACATGATAAAAAATACGATGAGATGAAGGAAATAAAACAACAATACAAGAGAAGGGAAGAGACGACAAAACAATTAACGTTATGGCACGCAGGTAGGAAAAGAGAAGTTTATAAAACAAAAGTAGATATGGTTATAACAGCCAGTTTTGCATGGAATATAGAACTACAAGACCTAAGGTGTAAGTACCTCGCCGTACTGCAGTACAATCAAATCATTTTTAAGAGCTTACCTGCACGATGTAAGTGACATGGGGCACCAAGCTTTTTAGTTTGTACGAGAGCTGTTTTGTGTCAACAGCAATAACATCACCACTTCCTTTTCTGTACTGTATCTGATATTCAATGATATGCAAGCCGGAATATGGAGGTGCAGACCAGCTCAGCAACGCACTATCTTCACTAGTTGACACAATTCGGACAAACTGGACCATTTCTGGCACTAAATAATCAAGTTTTCATTGTACTTGTGGTATCACACACAAGCGTGTAACAAGTGGCAGGGCACGTATCCCACTTAGCGTCTGGGTAACACAGCTCCGAAGAAACGTCGCAACGGTGGCGAGCCGTTGGCGACACTGTGCCTGACTAGACCGGCCCAGGAATCGAACCAATAACCTCCTGCACCGATAATGATGTGGCTACCAACTAAGCACTGAAAGCAAAGACAATCTGAAAAGCGGCAATATCAAAGAACGACCTTAAAATTAAACAAGCAGCTGATCTTGTGATGTGGAGTAGCAGCCACTAAGAAGAAGGTAGGCTATTGCTTTAGTTGAAAGAAGTATATTGATCTCTTGTAATGAGTACATCTCATCACTTAATATTTTTTTTTTCAGTGCCAACATAGACCTGTATGGATCCAAAAAATAAGCCGTTGTTTTTCTACAATTTTTCTTTGATTTAAGGAGCCCTGTTTTCATTTTATCCTTTAAAAATATTTTAAAAATATAATTTTAACTACCTGCTCGTTTCGTTTCAACAAAAACTTCCACCCATTTCTGTTCTTTTCCGCTAATTTGAGAAACTCCGTTTGAAGATGAAATCTAGCAAAAACGTGAAAATTAAGATTGATAGTGGCAACTCTGAATCATAGCTAGGCAAAACCAAGACTGGGTGGACATTAGACAAATCTCCGCGGGCTTCGCACATGGGCAACACAGCTCCAAAAAATTAATGCAGCTGTGTCGAGCCGTTGGTAACACTGCGTACGGTTTGACTGGTCCGGTAATGGAACCCCAGACCTCTCCCGCCGATAGTGATGAGTTTAACCACCACGTTGTGATTTGCCGGTATGGTTTTCTCCGCTGCGTGCTCTCTTCAACAGTGCAGTGCTGTATAAAACAGCAACAAAACTTCTGTTTAATTCTAGTATGGCATGGCAAGTAGACTACAGTTTTGAACAAAAACTGTAACCACAATTCCACTGCCGGACCTGACTTTCAAAATGCATGATGTAGAAACGTAAAAACTGACTTGATTTTGGAATGCAATAAATATGGGACGAAAATAGCATAAGGAGGAAAAATAAAGCCACGGTAATTCTCAAAACTGGACGTTTCGACAACATAGATTCAGCTGTCATCATTAGCAGTGCAATGCAAGGCAGTACTATACTCTGCTGACAATAGCAGTTGAATCGATGTTGTCGAACGTCCAGTGTTAACATTTACTGTGGCTTTACTTTTCCTTCTTAAGTGATTTGATTTTGGAAGACAGCAAATATTAATACGGGACGAAAATAGCTTCATGAGGAAAAATCAGCCAAAATAATTCATAAAACTGAACGTTTCGATCTTGCATGCACTGCTGTTGATGACAACTGAATTTATGTAGTCGCAACGTCCAGTTTTACAATTTAGTATCCTTTGTTGTTCCTCCTTCAGTGATTTGATTTTGCAATATTGTTTTAAAGCTTGTGGGAATAGACATAACTGTGGTGAAATTCAACGCCCACTTACTTCAAATCTGTAGTTTGCATTTGCTGCAACGTCCCGAACTGTGACTTTGGTACTCGTCAGTTGCGAACTTTTTGGAATAAAATTGACGTCATCATTACACGAAGTACATCGCAAATAAGGCATGCTGCATTTTTCACATTTAATGCTACAAAATAAATAATACAACATTGTGTTTCCAATAAACTCGGTCTTTATTAGGTTAACATTCGATCAGTGGGCTAATTTACCAAGGTTGCTACGATGGCCGAGTAGATAGAGCGTCTGCCTCTGTATCTGTAGATTCGGGTTTGATTTCAAGTCGGGTCAAACCAACAAACCGGTTGGTATTCACCGCTTCCCTGCTTGAGGCTTAGCAATAAAGAAACAGTGTGAAGAACAAGTCGGCAAGTTACTTGTTGTGTCGTTGGGAATGGCACTTAGAGGGATTCTCCCTATTTTAGAGTGGTAGACAGATAGCCGGCAACTTCTAGGCAAGCTCGATTAAGCGCTTTGATCACTTTCCCGTGACAGGGGGATAAATAGAGGGCTAAATACAATACAATGCTTAATTTGCTGACTCAGTTCTTTAGAATGTAACTTATGCAACTAGGAGACCCAAAGCCAGTCCAAAACAAAACAGGTCTTTCTTAGAAAACACAAAAACTTGGTTTAGGTATTGCGGATTGACAGGACTCTCATTTTCAGGCTAATTTTCGTTCTGAATTGGGCTCAATATTTCAGATGCTTGGTAGCCTATCACCTTTTCATCCTTGTCGAGGCCTAGGCCCCAGACTTACCTGTACGTGATGTCTTGTCTACCTCCGTTGTCACGTGGTTCGGACCACGAGACTTCAACTGAGGAACCATTCAAAACCGCTTTCGGAAACCTAGGGGCGCCAGGTGGGCCTGAAATACATCAGACAATTAAAATCAATCTTTGGCTTTACTATCCGATGCAAAGCATTTCCCATAGCGGCTGACAGCGGCGTCCGTCACAAAGGGGAAAGCACTGCCGCGATGGTTTGCCTGTCTGTGCCACTGGTGGCTGATTACCTGAACTAAATTGTGGCTTGTTTGGGTGGCGTGTATATTTCTGGTTGTTTCTTGCCTAAGTTTGTATTGCTTTTCGGCGTGGCTTAGATTGAGATGGAGTAATGCAAGATTAGGCTAGCGTAGTTGAAATTTGGTTGCTTCATTATGTGGCAATTGCATTTGTTAATCTGAATTACGACCACGCAAGCGCAGGTATGCTTTCTCAATCTAATTTTTGCTAATAAATGCGCTTGAAGAGAAGTTGAATTTAGTTGCATATTTATCCTCCTGTTACGAGAAAGCGATTAAAGAGCGATAACGAGCCCTCTTATAGGGATTGCCGGCCACCTTTCTACCACTCTACGATGGGGGAATCCCGCTCAGTGCCCTTCCCAACGGCACAAGCAAACTTGTCAGCTTGTTCTCCACATTGTTTCTTTAATGATGAGCATCAAGCAAGGAAGCTGTAAATACTAACTTAATCGTAAAATCATTGGTTTGACTCAACTCGGAAACTTGCAATCAGTGTTCACCAGCAACGTTAATCTCATCAGTCATCAATGCTGGGAGAAAATCGGGGTGATCTCCGAATTGCGTTAGGGTTAACATTTATGATTTTGTAAGCGCGTATGAACATAGCAAAGCTCAACCGATCGATCGATTTTTATCTCTTTAAAGTTAGAAAAAGTTCAAGATGAAAGAAACTAATTTTTGCAAACGCCCTTTTCGGCTCATTGCCATATTTTAATGATGCAAAGTCTCCTTGAAATGCATTTCATTTCTATCATTGATTTATTGCGATTTTTCTTTTGCTATTCTGAAAAAGTAGGCTAAAAAAGGCACTGAGGCTTAGGTAATGCTGATTAGAGCGATAGGATTATGAATAGCTCAAAAGACGGTAGATCGAATAGACAACCTATCCTTGGGGACTGCAAGCTTGTCGAATTACAAATTCGACTGTTGTATTAGGAAAAGCGTAACGTACAGTTGATGCCTAATAAAATAAATAATGAATGAAGTGAGTGTGGTACTGTTATTAGAAGTGGTCGCAAGGACGATGTTTACATAAATGTAAACATGCCACAGGTGTCCCATTATTGCAGTTTACCAAGTCATAAAAGGAACTCTCTAAAATGAACTAATTATAAAAACTTCTTTGCGAAAGCCGGTCACTGGGAGTTTAAATTACAGAATAACATAGAAGTACGTTTGTATTGGAAACTAGAAAATTTTCAATGTGCACCGTAGGTATCATACTGTACAGTGTACAATATGCATTGCTTCTCATACTAGGAAATTTGACCCAAAACTTGAGAAATTTCAGGCAAATTGCCTTTCAAAAGCTCCTATTTTTAAAGCTATCTTTGGTGTATGCTAATAAACTATTAATTTCCTGAGAAAAATTCTTATTTTGGTGATTTTTGAGCACTGACTTGGGCCATTTAAAAGTCAAGAGCAAGTAACACTTTGTAAAACAAGTACAGTAGAGCTTTTAGATTGACATATTAAGTCAAATGAGTGCTTTGAAGTAAGGCTATCCAAAAAAACATAATCAAATTTTCATTATACTCGCGGTATTACGCCGAAGCGTGTTACCAGTGGCGGGGCCCGTCTTCGCGGCTTGGAGTCTTGGCAACACAGTTACCAAGAAACGTTGCAGCGGTAGCGAGTCGTTGGGGACTCTGAGTCCAATTTGACTGGCCCGAGAATTGAACCCAAAACCTCACGCACCAATAACGGTGTTTTTAACTACAACCACTAACCGGCCGGTCAAGGTTACCCAGCTTTAAAATATGATTACTCTTGCACCTAAAGGTGCGATCACAGTAGCTGAGACGTTGAGACCTTTGAGGCACTGTGGAGGTTTATCTTATTATGACATCACACCCAGCGAATGTGATGTCATCCAACTTAAAACAACATCACAAAAAAATTTGCAAGGGACAAATTAATGTTTCGACTATAACAAAAGTCTCGTCAGCCTTGCTACGCACAGCCAATCCAGGCTAAACTCATTCCAAACTGTAAAGACTCTTTTTTGCATTGCTTTACCTGGACATCTCGACTTCATCTCTTTTAAGACCATAATAAGGTCGAAACGCGTCTGCAGCTGCAAATGAGTGGGTTTGCCATGGGGGCTTCTAGTGATGTAGGCTAGTTAGGCTACCGGTAACTTAGTAGAGGGTTAGTAGTTATAGGTTCTTTCATTGGGTATCGTTGTTTGGGGCCAGTCGCCTGCCAAAAATAGGGCACAACCTAGAAAAGAGATGAAGTCGAGATGTCCAGGTAAAGCAATGCAAAAAAGAGTCTTTACAGTCTGGAATGAGTTTAGCCTGGATTGGCTGTGCGTAGCAAGGCTGACGAGACTTTTGTTATAGTTGAAACATCACAAAAATAATTAATCGAATCCAACATACGGGAACATGGGGAATCCGATTGGTTTGTTGGTGCTCTAAAATACCCGGATGTACATTTGCACGAAGTGGAATGATATAGAAGAGAAAAACTGTTAGGAGGACATGGAGAACAAGGATGGTTCCCGGATGTGGATTTGAATTTTCCAATCGGACATTCTGAAAAAAAAAACAATAAATAGTAATGTAAAAATACTAAAAAGGCACAGCAATTTTCAAAACTGGACGTTTCGACAAAATAGATCCAGCTGTCTCATCAGCGGTGTAAACAAGGCAGTATAAAACCGACGACAGCTGAATCTACGTAGTCGAGGCGTCCAGTTTTGAGAATTACAGTGGCTTTATTTTCTCTCCTTACACTATTTTTGTCCCATTATTAATCGTTGACTTAAAAGTCGTATTTAACTTTGGTTCATCATTGCGTAACTTCAGCGTAATCTCAGCAATGAACATGAGAAGTACATGAGCATAAAACAATTTAAATAAGTGCTTAGAGCCATTGGTCTCTCGAACTAAGCGTGACAGCACTTAAAATCTGCAGTATTACAGTTTCAGTTTGATAATATCGCCTACCATATCTTTTAAGTAATGCGAGGAAACACCACAGTGAAAAGGCCCTTAACGCGGGATCCACGGACCCATTAGAGGTTCGCAAAACGCGGATTAGCGGACTCATTAAGGATCCGCTAATCCTAATGCGCTATCGATGATTACTTGCACGACTATTGAATATTGGCTGCTATGAAGCAAGCTACTCATGCATATTGTTTTTTTATTGTTATTTGTGTTTAAATCTTGCTCCTGATGAATACCATTAGGCATGAAATAGGCTGTGAAGCTGGTAAATAAACACTCTTTTTGACTGATTGACTGATAATAATATTTACATATTTCTTGGAAAAAAAATCCATAGATTTCGTTTAAGCTTTAGGAACCCCCAGCTCACCCAAAAGGCCAAGAAACATTGTTGAAATCAGGAGCGTATTTAAAAGGTGGGAGATTGGTGCCATGCCCCCCCTCCTTTTTGACTTTGTCTTTTAGTAAAAAAAGATCAAATGTTGCCATGTGATTGAAATATGCCAGACTCTTTTGATGGATTTTGCAGCTTATGCCTTCCTTTCCAATTTCCCGCTACGCTACTGGTTATAGTGCATTATATTGTAGCGACAATTGCATGCTGACTGCAGAACTGCCTTTTACAGTTGTAGCAAATAATTTAGGCAATTACATTGCGAAGAAACTGTATCAATCGCATAAATAATTCAAACTCAAAGATAATAATTATAAATTATGCAATGCAGGTATTAAAAAAATGATCTAAATCAAAAAACAACATATAAGTGTATATTTTACAGGTATTTTGAAGAATTGAAACAGTTTAAGTTTTAAGCCATGATCACCTGATATAGAAATTGTTTTCGATATTTTTTGTAATTCTTCTAATTCGAAAAGAATCTTAAGGCCATACAACATTTGCACCTACTATGCCATGCATTATTCAAATTCTTTTTCGAAGATTTTACTGGTGCTTATCAGTAGTCCAGCAATCCATTAACTTAAGAAGATAATTTGGCAGTTTCTATAATTGCTTTTAAAAATATTATTTATTTTATTTGAATCTTGTGCTTTGCATAATTTTGCTTTTAAAAAGTAGGGAGTAAAATTTGAAATGCAAATCGGATTTGGGACGGCAAGAGACATATAATTGTTGAAATGCCTACAGTGCGTAAACAGCCACAACCAAATTTGCACACTATTTCATTTGCACTTCACGAGCTTGGGTAAAAAGTACGTTCACTGAAGACTATTACATTCATAAGAATATACATTGCGGTGGTATTTAAATCGTCATTACACCCAGGGTGGTGCGCCGAAGTGAGTGACGTGTGACGGTCCATCTCCGCGACTTAGCGATCGGGCAACTCAGCGCTACAAAGAAACGTCGCAGCGGTGGCGAGCCGTTGGCCACTGTATCCGATTTGACCGGTCTGGGAATCGAACCCAGCCCTTCCAAGCCAATAGAGGTGTCTTTACCCCCACGATAACCGACCAGTTACATAATCAAGCCTGTATCACGATAACAAAACAAAAAAGATTAACAAAGCGTTCAAAAGCGGCACATATTACGCGTCATAAGCTTATGCTTGTGGTTTGAATAACATGGGCCGAGTGGTAAGAGCGTCCGTCTCAGGAGCTGTAAACTCCATTTTGAATCGAGTCAGGTCAAACCAGTTTTCACAATTGGTATGCACAGCTTCCTTGCTTGACGCTCAGCGTTAAAAGGACAGTGCGGAGAACAAACCGGCAAGTTTACTTGTTGTGCCGTTAGGAAAGGCACTTAGTCGGATTCTCCCATCTTGGTGTGATAAACAGATAGTTGGGGACTCCCAAGAGAGCTCGTTATAGAAGGATAAAGATGCAACTCAATACAAAATACGTTAAAAGGGCTGGTCTTTGTGCTCACTTCGTTTGATAGACTATCAAAATGATATTGGTATTATAATAATTTTATCATGTCGTTAGTTCAAGCAAGGCTAATATTAGTATGAGAACACTCAGTATTACTTTCATTACGCTTATTTGTTAAGCTTCGATCAACCCGTGCTCTTTATCAACGCATGACAGACTGTCATGCGGCTTGGTCCCTAATAGTGCTGAAAATTTCAAAATTGATCTTAGATAAAATGCAAGCATCTGCCCACACAGATAAGCATCAAATGGCCCATTTGCCAAACATTTGGAGCTACTACATAGATCAAAGCTAAATCTTTAAAGAAACATTTTTGTTGTGAAAAAATTACAATGAAAAACGTGTTTGTAAGCAATAATTCGAGATTGCAACAAAATAAAAACAAAACAATACGTTACAATAAAAACAAAAAATAAGAAACAGAAAAAAATAGCCTTTATATCAATGTCGATTTGACAATTCAATTTAGCTAATTCGATTTTTTCAAATTTAATAGCTTTTTTAAGGGTCAAAAGCTAACAACTACAAACAATTTTCTTATTCAGGAAATCCTTCTAAAACTTAATCGATCAAAATGATAACATCACCAACCGCTATCGATCAGCGATTTTCTTGTCGTGTTCGATCTTAGAGATCCAAGCACAATGATTTTAAAGAGATTGAGCGGGTTTTAAGCTACAAGAACATTCGACGAATCCAAATATGATTTTCGTTGAATGGAATTTTTAGTTGTTTTAGCAGCATAGTCTTTTGTGTCAAAGTTGAAAAATGTTCAAAATACGAGGATGACAGCCTTATTAACTTCCCATATCACTAAATTTCTCTTTGGTTTGTTTCAGCATTTCACTCTCGAAGAACTTTATAGCTTTGATACAGAGTAGGCTATTACAAAAACTTAGAAACCGCTCTAAATTGACAAAACTTCAATGGACGCCGTATACTGTAGAACTGTAACTAACTGATAAGTTTAATATATTTTCTTAGGTAGTAATGATGGTATTTAGAAAAATGGGTTAGAAGAATCATATTCTTCGAGTTTACTTGTTCGACTTTCAGTCATACCAAACACTAAGGTCATACCAAACACTATCTCAGTATTTGGAATAACCCGGCCGAAAACCGAACCCAATTTACCTACACTGTACAAGGCGAATGCTCGAACCACTTGGCTGGGATCTAATGTTAAGAGTCAGATATGATTGAATGAAGCAGGTAAACAATACTTTGTTGTAGAACAGAAGATAGCAAGCAGCAGTGCATTGGGTAGCGAAACTGGTTTCGTGGGTTCGTTGCCCATCTAGGTCATATTCCATGATGCGTGTACTCCACTAATATAAAAACTTAAGCTGTAATTATGTAATTTGGAAATATAAAAAAAGGCAAAGCAGTTTTGGTGACCCCAAATATAGAAATGCGTCGCACATATGGTCCAAAACAATTCAAACGCAGAGCGTTTCTCGGACCCACGTTATGATTGTTGATATAATGCGTCTCAAAATATCGCTGAGTTAATTTGAGCAATTATGAATGATAGATCTCCGCTGCTTTAAATGAACCCTGACAAGTGCAGCTACACTGAGAAAATTATGACCAAAAAAGCTGATTGAACGATCAGAAAGCTTCAAATCGAATGTGTCATAGCAGATACCTATCAGTCTACACTTTCTCGTGATACCAAGAAGTTAGGTGGTTATACACCATGTTCGGAGTGGGTGGTATCATAAATTTGTTTACATTGCTCGTAAGTATTTGTAATACGACCCCTGATCGGTTTCCGCATATACTTTTTTATCACTTTTAATCTGTAAAGAACAAAATGCGACGGCGTTTAATTGATCATAACAATCAAAATCAAATCTTCATTATACTCGCGTGATTACGCCGAAGCGTGTAACGAGTGGCGCGGTCCATCTTCGCAGCTTACTCCCTGGGCGACAGAGCTTCGAAGAAATATAGCAACGGTGGCGAGCGATTGGCGACACAGTACCAATTGGGTCTGCCCGGGAATCGAACCCTAGACGTCCCGTATCGAGAGAGTGTGCTTATATTGCTTAAAAATTGAGCTGATCAGCCGGCTAAATAGTGTAAAACATCGGCATGTCCACGAAGTTTTGCAATTTCCAACCATTAAGAATTTCAAGGCTTTCTACTGTATTTACAGTAACCGAGTAAAAGTATGAAGAGCACAGCAAAATAATATATACTGTACAAAGAGATATTATGGTGGGCCAGAAGATTTACTAAATAAACGCTGTTTCGCGGTTTGACCGCTCATCAGGTCGACTCAGGTTCGGTCTGACTTTACGACCTTGTGACAGAGAGTGACAGAAGAGTTTACCTCTCTAACCACTCGTCACCAGTTTTTTTTCAATATTTAGTAAGTCTTCTGGCCTACCATAATATCTCTTTGTATGTTTGCAGACTTACATCGGCTCCACAAATTTCAATAAAAAATGATAAAAACACGAAAAAAATCTACGGTATTTTTTTTTCTGTTGATCACTTCCACCACAAAGACAAAGGCTAATAAGCTACTTTACATGACACTTTTTTATTCGATTGGATTCGCCATTAATCGATGTTACTGCCAACGATTTTGAACCCAAATATTTTCCAAAATCAGCAAAAATTAAGGTTATTTTAAAATTTTGAACTTAAGCTATATAGAACCTAATTTTCAATACCTCACATTTCTTTTCATTTTTTTCGGCGTCATAGCAAGTGACATTACAATTTGTAATTCATTGGAAAAACTGCCATGTAAACAGATTACACTGAAATTACTGACAAACGAAACAACTGGAGCAAGTTACTAAAATTCTGCCATCATCAACGGTGTACGCTAAGCAGTAGGCTAAATTTCCAGTTGATAAGTTTTGGAACGTAAATTTTGAAGCTCTACGAAATTTACAAAATGACATGATTTCCACGAACGTTTTACACAAATCAATGTAAAATACAATCAGCATTTAAACGAAATTCAATCCTTGTTGTGAAACAAACAGCGCGTCAATCGCTGGAAGCTCATCCAGCGTCTACTCTATTTACAAAGAAAGCAATATCGCGCGTTTTAAACAATAGAAAAGTGTGGGTTTTTTGAAAAAGTGAAGGTCATAAAATTGTTTATACTAAACTCCACAACTTCATTAAAATGTATGAGGAAATCTTGAAAACTAAGCTGTTCTTGAAGCGATTTCTATAAAGGCAGGTCAGTTCTCTCGTTCAATACAAAAACAGGTACACCTTTTAACAATTCTTACGTATCAACTGCTGACTAAGGCACCAAATAGTCCACAGGTAACTCGACCCGAAAGTAAACCATTAAAAGAAACATTAGAATTTGATTCGTTACTTTGAAGTTAGGAAAAAAACAAGGCAAAACACATGTACCTTTCGCTATCTATTATAATAAGGCGATCGCACGGTATTCAATTAGCGTAGCCTATTGATATCTTTCTGTCCTAGCTTACAACTTTTATCTTCTTTTTACAAAACAAAACGACTAATTTGTGAAATAAGACCCTCGCTGGTTTGAAAACGATAAAGTTTCTTTCGGTTTAGCCAGCTCTGTTTAATTCACGTAGCGCTTGATGCTTAGGAAGCCATCTTCCTTATTCATTCTAACATTTTGAAACTTAACATTTTCTCGACCAAAAAGTGACTTGATTTCAAAGAATGATTGATGAAAATAATTGAACGTTTAATTGCAAACACAATTGTAAAAAACAAAAATTTAAAAAAATAGATGTAATTTAAATAAAATGAACAATGGATATTGCATTGTAACAGAAACGTCTATTTTTTGGAATAATGTGTTTCAATTTGTCTCGGTTATTTTATTTGTAATTAAGATTTCAAAGAAGCACAGCTAGCTCTTGAAGGAACACATGCTACAACATGCATGTAGGCTAGATCAGTACAACTTTGACTTAGCAAATTAAAAAACTTGTTAAAAACAACATATTTTATCGACACTTTTTTGTACAGTTTTGAATTCTACTCCACAACTGGAGCAGAGAGCTTGACAAAACGTACTGCTTTTCATCAAAGTTTTTGGTTTGACTAGGCCGAGATTCGAACCACGCTTACCAAATCCAAAACGTGAAATCTTTACTATTCGGGCAATAAGCATAGCAGCTATTACCTTCGTCACAATTTTTTTTATGAAAGCGTTGTTTCGTTTTAATAACAGTTGAGTTCTTTTCGCCTTTTGAGTAATTCTTACACTCCAATTTGTTTACGGTTCTTTAATTTGTTCAGTGTCTGATTTACCTGAGATTTAATAAAATGCGGCAACTTGCTATGACTATGACGTGGTTGCTGTAAGAAAGCTTTAAAATGAAAGCTGAGAAAAATGCTTTAAAAAAATCAAAGCCCTTATTCGTTAAGAACACAAAGTATTGGTTTTATACTTACCTATTGAAGTAAAAGTAAAGATTAATTTTATTGCTTCCATTGAAGAGCCCTTGACTGGCTCTCAAAAATCAAATTCAGAAACAATAAACCCATTAGCCACATAAAAACTTTCTTTCAAGATCCAAATTTTAATAGGCTGATGTTAAAATAACATTTTTATATTTCAAACGTGCTTTAAGCTCACACTTAAGAACCTAAAATGAACTTAATTTTTTAACTCAATTTCCAGCAACGATCGCCTTATGTCACAGTTTATCCCAAAAAAATTCTCGAAGGCACCTTTCTTCTAAAAGATACAATACAGCATTCACTAATTAGGATAATAATATATTCCCAAGCGAAAGCCTGAATCAATACTGCAGCTTAAAGATTTGCCTTAGAAACCAGCCCGAAAAGTCTTGAAAACAAAAATAGTTCAGTCAAGTCTTTGATCAAACCTTCATGATGCTCGTGGTATTACGTCCCAGTGTGTAACAAGTGGCACGGCCCACGTCGGCGGCTTAACTCCTGGGCAAGGTAGCTGCAAAGAAACGTTGCAGCGGTGGCGAGCCGTTGCCAACACTGTACCGATTCGACCGCCTCGGGAATTGAGTTCCAGTCCTTCCGTAACGATAACGTGTACTTGAAAACTGAGCCAATATTTAGGAAATTTAAATTGTTTTCGGTCAGTTTATGAAAAACTGCATTGTTTTGTGCGAATATTGTGGGATCAACACTGTTTGGAAAAAAAAAATTTTTTATCAGGCATTGATTACGACTTTAAGAAATATGCTCATTTAAAATTAATGAGCTATGTGTCTTTATTGATTGCGGCAGGCCTGGTCGATACTGAAGTATTGGTCAAAGGTTACATATAAGTGGTTATTGTATACAAAAAATTGGTTAACTGTTACTTTTTTGTTAGGTAGTGCAATCAACTGAACACCTTTGTCACTGAAAATATTTTCATTTCTTTTAGGATGAAAAACAAAGTAACTCTTAAAACTGGACGTTTTGACAACACAGATTCAGCTGTCATCATCAGAGGTGAAAGCAAGGCGGTACAAAACTGAAAGTTCTGTAGTGTGGTTTTATTTTTTTCCTCAAGCAATTTTTGTCCCATATTTACAGAAATTTCAGTATCATTTCTGAGTTTCTTTAATTTGATGATTCATGAGATTTTGATGATGAAAAATTATTTTTCCTGCGGTATAGCCTACTAACACCACAGCATGTACGTTATTTTTGGGGAAAGAAAGATAAATACAAATTTTTTTGAAAAATAGAATTTCAGTTTCACTTTAGGAGGAAAAATAAACACACAATAAATCTTGATACTGGACGTTTCGACAACATAGATTCAGCTGTCATCATCAGCAGTGTAGGTAAGGCAGCACAAAACTGAAAGTTTCAGTGCGCATTGCTGATGATGACAGCTGAATCTGTGTTGTGGAAACGTCCAGTTTTGAGATTCATTGTCGTTTTATTTTTCCTTCTAAAGCAAATTTCGTCCTATTTTTATTGTTTTCGGAAATTTCACTTCAGTGTTTGTGCGAGCTCTGCTCATCGCTAAAACGCATTTCTGAAGTAACAATAGCTTTGAAAATACAAAAGATCAAAGCTTTATGAATAACGTAAACGTTATTGATATATCGACGCAAAAATGACAACATCACTTACAGCGAATAACTTAGTGAATACGTTATAAGGTAAAAATAAAACAAGCACACAACCTTGTCAAATTTAAAACTTGACCCCCAAGTTTTATTAATATTGACAAAGTTTTGAATATCATACCAAGTGATTCCGAGGGTTAAATTAGTTTTAACTACATAAAAATACAAAGCATCACTTTTGGTGACTTGTATTTGCGATTTGGAAATGTGATTACGGCGACAAAATTACTTACCCTGTGGACGTGTCCAATTTAAGTGAATCAAAAGTCTACCGGATGTTTGCACTATTATTACCAATTTTTGATGTCATAATTACTTATGACAAGAAGTGATTACGACATTAAAATTTAATTATGATGCAGAAACCACCTTTCGTCCAGCTTAACCTGGACATGTGGGTAGGGTAACTACTTTCAACGTTTTTGATTTTTGACACAAAAGCTTCAGAAATTGGTCACTTTTGAAGTCCATAACATTTCCTTACCGTTGCATTCATTTCTGTCATCGTTTGGTTGATAACCAGCTAAGCACTGGCATCCTCCAGATGGGACCAGCCATTTACCATCAACATTGCAGTATTGAGAAGGAGCTAAAAAAAAAACAAAAACGAAATTTAGCACCACAAATAAAATGGTATAAACCAAGGTAATAAAATTCGGAACACCAATTGTAGAATCTTTGAAAA
Organism: Trididemnum miniatum; assembly: GCA_964006365.1. Classification (NCBI taxonomy): domain Eukaryota; kingdom Metazoa; phylum Chordata; class Ascidiacea; order Aplousobranchia; family Didemnidae; genus Trididemnum; species Trididemnum miniatum. Next base: position 4,272,048 of record OZ023250.1, read on the forward strand.
GTTTAATAACAAAATCAGTGCCAATAATATTCAAAACATTTAAATACTTTTAGGACGTTCCGATTTCTAATTAATTTACAGTCAATCTTATTCACACAAAATGCTGTAATTAAATAGACATCAAATAGAATTGTAATGAAATTATTTTGAAACTTTCCAGCAGCATACATAAAAATAAATCAACAACATAATTTTGTCTCCTTGCGCCCTAAATTTCCAATATTGCGTTGTTCGAGCAGTGTTAAAAAACCAAAAGCAAAGCAAATCTTCACTAGACTAGTGGTATTACGTCGAAATGTGGAACAAGTGGCCGGGGTTGTCTCAGCGGCTTAGCGCCTGAGCAACACAGAAACGTCGCAACGGTGGTGAGCCGTTGGTGGCAGTGTCGGATTTGACTGGCTCAGGAGTCGAAGCCAGGACCGCGCCGATAGCGATGTCTTTAACCACAAGGCCAATCAGCCGGTGCGTTGAAAGAATTCCATCAACGTAAAGAAAATCAAAAAATGATGCGAACAAGTGGAAGACAAGGTACGCCACGGCAAAATTTGCTAAAATCCATCAATCAACGTTTATCCCGTTTTTTTTTCTAATTACTGTAAGTCAAAAGCTTTGTCTTAAAAACAACAATATACAATACTTTGTTTATTTGCTGATAGGCTTAAGATATATCCGTTGCACAGCAATCATAGCTCTGTGTACCAAGTAATCTTGCTCAAAAGACTCAATTACAACTCGCACAGGTGCTGTATCGGCTTAACTACTTTTATAACGGAAGTTTTACTGTTTTAAATAGGGATTAAAACGAAAAAGTAATGTCATTTCGTTAAAATTAAATTATGAACGTCTTGTTACGACTTTCAAAATGTATTTGTTGTTTTATCAATAACAACAACATTGTTGATATTTGAGCTTTTGTTGTTTCAACGTCAAGAGATTTTAGAAGTATTTGTTTTGATAACTATTTACACTCCTATTCGACCATCTGCTTGATTTAGGGGGCTAATAGGTGAAAGTGATGAAGTTTTTAGTTATAATTTGAACAGGAAACCATATTATAACATTTTTCATAATTTGTTGAGTATAATTGATCAGGCTAAACCAGTGGTTTTTAACTTTTCTGGTGGAGCGGAACCCCAATGAAACATTCCAGAGATTCAAGGACTCCTGTGCATTAATTAGACTTACAAATTTACTTGAACCCAGCTCTAAATTGTACATTTGCGGATCCTCTTGACTGTACTAGCAGGACCCTAGGGCTCTGCCGGTTCAAAACCACTGGTCTATACACTACTTAGTCCCATGTCCGACATTCCCCACTAAACAGAATTCCATTTCGCTTCTTTGGTTATCGTTCAGAGTTTAGACTGGACCAAAGTATACCATGCACCACGAAAAAACAAGCCTTAAAAGCGTTTTTTTTTTTTCAATAACAAAACCACGCAATCCGCAGGTTGGAAATTGAACATTAGAGCCTAGGCTGGGGCGATTTGGTCTATTGGTGCCACAAATGATTAAAGATCCTAAGAGACGAGTTTGATTCACGACTGGATACGATCGCATTCGACACATGTTTCTGACTCGAAAACTGACTCAAACAGGCAGTTTCTGTCTCAAAGAGTAGCCTACAAACTCACATCGCAGCCTTTACTGGATTGCTTTATTTTGTGTTTCTTTACCGAGTGAGTTTTAACTTGTCGTCCTTATGCAAAAGACACGCTTTAGATTCGAACCTACCGATCTCAAGTATTCTGTTATCTCATCTTCGATCTTTTCTAACAAACAATTTGATTAAAGACATCGCTGTCGGTGCGGGAGCTCAAGGGTTCCATTCCAGGGCCGGTCAAATCGGACAAAGTGTCGCTAACGACTCGCCACCGCTGTGACGTTTCTTCGAAATCTTGCCCACGCGCTAAACCGCGAAGATGTGGCCTGCTACTCGTTACACGTTTCAGCATAATACCGCAAGTATCTTGAAGATTTGATTTGTCTGCTATTTTATGTTACTATCGGACTTACGTGATGCAAATTTCGGTAAAATGGAATTGTCGACACATTTTCCTTCAACGTCGATTAATGACGTAGTTTCCGGTCCAGAGTTGGTGACCGGAAACACGGCTAGGTTCATTACCATTTCCGGACAGGCTTTGTAATAAATCCGGACATAAATAATGGACATGCATGCTCCAGTATCCTAAAAAAAGAAAAACCAATACTGAGTACAGCTTTTAAATAGTGACTATAGTCGGCCAGGCTTAGTCCAGCCCCGTCAACACTCCAAAACTAGGATTTTTGTTTTGGTGGGGGGGATTAACAGTAGCGGACTGGATTTTTAGGCATGCATTGAAACTTAGAGTTCGATCATCTTGACTTGTAACCTTTGCAGCACTTACAGCTGTTTTCTTGTATAAACATTCAAAAAGAGAAAACGCTCATTGCAGTTTTGCATTAATTTTCAATAAATATTATATTTTCAATGGGTTACTACTTTTAGTAGATCTAGACATAGTTAATAGTCGCGCCAAAATCCTGCTATCTGTAGTATTATAAATCAGTGTTTCTCAACGTGGGCTCTCAGACCCACTTGTGGGCCCGAGGATGTTTGAAATGGGCCTGAAGTTTTCATTAGACCTACATTAGGTCCCCAGAAAAATGCATGGCTAAAATTTACAATTTATTTGCTAAAGTAAATTTATGATATTATCGGTATGAACTTAGGCTCAAGCGAGTGCAAACCAATTATACAGCATAATTAGTTTTTTCGCAAATGTGTTTTTGTAAATATAAATTTTATAATTTCTTATGTTATTAGGTTGGCGTTAAAGTGTCTTAATTCTCAATATCTCTATGACGCTCATATTACTTTTATGATGTCATAGACTTTGGTTTTTCCGCGATTGGTAGTTAAACGTGGCTAAAGAGTACAGCAGATGGGATGACAACTAGAAAGCGAGCGCCTAAAAGCAGGCGATTTTTGCAGAATTTAAATGATCTATAACGGAAGCAGATTCATTGTAGTTAAAGAAGCAATTAAAATTTTTATTAAACAAACAAGAGTAAGGAAGAACGTAGAGTATTGTTGTATTAATAAAAAAACATTTTATGATACTCGAAATTTGTGTTAAAGGTTATGTGGGCAGAGTATTTTTTTTTGACACTGAAAATGGGCCTCAAAAGAAAAAAGGTTAAGAACCAGGGCTAGGAATGGGTCTGTAGATATCAATACAAAGATGGCAAAAACAAATGCAAAATGTGTATATTTCATAGCTAACTTAACGTTCTCATGGCAGCTTAGTGATGTGGTGAACGCCCTACAGCCCAACTAACAAATCCTAGTAAAATAAAAGTCACAGCATTTCTTAAACTGGACATTTCGACAACATAGATTCAGCTGTCATCATCAGCAATGCAAGCAAGGCAGTACAAAACTGCATGAGTTACTAAAAGTATAGTCTAGAAAATTTGCACTTTTCATTATCGGATCATTTTATTTTTGCTTTGAGATGGGTTTTAAAAGCTTAAAACTATTAAAGCTGCAACACCAAAATTCCATTAATTTAATTTGGTAAGTTTAAAATCTTATTTAAATCAATTTTTGACTCAGACAGAGACGATGAGTAATTCATTTTAGCACTTTTTCGTCAGTGGCTAAAAAAAAACAACGAAAAGAAATAAATAATTCAAAAATCGAATATCTAAGAAAATCATAGAATTCACACCTGAAAAGCTAGGAAGAGTCCATCCGTTGAAAGCGACGAAATAATTCGAGTTTCAATGTTTGAATTCATTGTTGAGGAATCAAATCTGGATCCTGCTGCTATTGTGTCCAACTACACAAAAATAACACGAAGTGTTATCACATCATTGAAATGAAAAAAAAAAAAAAAATTAAATCTTCATCGTACTCGCGGCATTACGCCGAAGCGTGTAACGAGTGGTGGGGCCCATCTCCTCGACTTAGGGTCTGGGCTAAACAGCTTCGAAGAAACGTCGCAGCTAGGCGAGTCGTTGGCGACACTGTGCCGATTTTACCGGTACGGTAATGGAACCCCAGACTTCCGCATTGATAGCAATGTCTTAACAAATGAGCTGTGCGGCAAATTGAAATGAAAATTTATCAAATGTTGAGAGAGAATGAGAAAGACTTAGCGATCTTCGAGTCAGCAGCCACTTTGAAGAGATCAGCATAACAAGTCAAACTCGATCGGCTCCATCCGTGAACCGAACCTCTAACCAAAGATGTGTAATCCGCGCATGGCATAGCTAGACATGTTACTGTCAAAATTTCTCGAAGAACCGATGTCAAGTTTGTAATCTTCTTCGAGTAATTATGTAAACTTTCGAAACTGATTTAGTCGCAGCTATTACAATCGCAGCAAAAGTTTGCCGAGGACAAAGAAATAGGTTTCTGGCCTAGTTAATTAATTGAGGTAACGCTTACATCTAATATAACTTTTCCTTGTCGTTATTAGCTGTTATTCAAACAGCAGCATTTAAGCACATGCTGTTTTGTTAGCTGTGTGCAAGTACTATTGAATCATAATTACATGTAATTTGAAACCATGTTACTTGAAAGTAAAGTTTTCACCTTCGTGTAAGTGACGTCATTCATGAGAGATGCATTGACGTCATCAGGGTCACGAGATGGGCGGTAATACAGATTGAAAGTTTCTTTACAAGAAGCAAGTTTTCTTATTCCTTGGCATGATCTAAAGTTAAAGGGGAACTGAAGAGCAGAACTGTTTTTTCAGAAATGGCGTTAAAAATTACACTGAGTTCTATACTGACAGCAGAAATTTTCAATCATTTTTAATTAACCAGAAATTAAACGTTAAACTTGTGATGATGACGTCATGGAGGTCTGTACGTTCCGCACTACTGCACGCACGCAACTACGCAAACCTTACCGCTGTCTGTAATCCACTCGTTTTTCAATGACGTCACAGGCCTCCATGACGTCATCATCACAAGCTGAACGTTTAGTTTCTGGTTAATTAAAAATGATTGAAAATTTCTGCAGTCAGTATACAACGCGGTGTAATTTTTAACGCCATTTGTAAAAAAACAGTTCTGCTCTTCAGTTCCACTTTAAATTAAATATCATCAAATCAAATTTTCATTATACTCGCGGTAATACCCTGAAGCGTGTAACAAGTGGCGGGGTACATCTCCACGGCTTAGCGCTTGAGCAACACAGCTTCGAAGAAACGTCGCAGCGGTGGCGAGCCGTCGGCGACACTGTGTCCGATCTGACCGGCCTAGGATTTGAACCCCAGACCTCCCGCATCGATAGCATTGTTTTAACAATTGAGCTATCCGGTCGGTCTACAGTCAATTTCACATTACACGAAAGTTTTGCAACAAAAATCACCAAAATTGAACAATAGCGACCCATTTTGGGATGAAACGGGTGCTTATATGCATATGAATGCAAAAAATGTTACAGTGTCATATAAATGCAGTTTTTGCTATGCTAAAGTTGAGATCAAAATGCTTAAGGTTTGCAGCTATCGTAAGAACTAAACCTATAAAAAAGTTTTAAGAAAAAATATGAACCATAAACCAGCAGGTGCTCTGGAGGACAATGCTTGAGAAAACAGAATTGTAGTTACGAAAATTTGTGCAAACAGTAATTGAACCAAGAAAAATTCAGCCTTTCTTCATGTTTAGTTGTAATATCTTCAGCAATTCCATGCTGCTGACAATAGCTTTATCAAAATTAAAAAACATCCGTTTTTGGTCGGTTACATAAAGAGTATTGATAATGCTAAACAACCGTGTCGTTCTCATTGAGCTGACAAAATTCCATTTGTATTCATGCATTGTGTTATTCTTCGGGACAAAAAACGCTGGAAGTTGCGTATAAAAACAGTTGTTTTATGAACACAATAAACGCGAGACGAAAATAGGATGAAAAATAAAGCCTCAGTAGTTTCTAAAACTGGACGGTGCGACAGCATGAATTCAGCTGTCATCATCAGCAGTGCAAGCAAGGCAGCACAAAACTGAAAGAACTATAATTTGTAGTTACAATTGTAAACTCTAGTTCTTTCAGTTTTGTACTACATTGCTTACCCTGCTGATGTTGATAGCTGAACCTATGGTGTCGAAACGTTCAGTTTTAAGAACTACTTTGACTTTATTTTTCTTTTTTAAGTCGTTTTATGGATTTTTATCACAATAAGAAAGCTCTACGTACCTGATTGTGAAACGTATTTCAACAAATATCCGTTCAACACCTTGGACGTTTAGATACGGAGTACGCAACCAGTTGTCTTGACCAGGCCTGCGGATTTTGCAAACTTCGAACGTTCGTAAATCAACATCAGTTTCATCAGTGCTTGTTACTTCCATCCACTGAAAAGATGATAGGCATTTAGTAGATGCTGAGCAACTCTTTGAGCTACAACTTTTACACGAAGTTTAACCTTCGAAATTCAAACAGGGCTGTGGAAGATAATGCGGTCAATCCCAATATATTTGTACTTTTGTCTTTGGTTGCATATTTATCCTCCTATCACGAGGAAGCGGCCAGTGCGCTGTACGAGCTCGCTGAGGTGTTGCCGGTCATGAAGGAATCCCGTTAAGTGCTTTTCCTAATGACGCAACAAGTAAGCTTGCCGGCTTGTTCTCTACACTGTCCCTTTAATGCTGAGCGTCAAGCAGGGAAGCTGTGAATACCAATTTTAAAGTCATTGGTTTGACCCGACTTGAAATCAAACCCAAGTCTACAGATCCACAGGCGGACGCTATTACCATTCGGCCATCTGAGACGTCTCCTAGCTCATGCAATCTCCACGGTTTGCGTACGATATATCTTACGTGTTAAAAATGGCTGGTTTCAAGTCTTGGCTGTTCTTATTTTATCGGAGCCTGCACCGATAGTGGTACAATTTTGAGTCCATTCGAAAGATTTAGAAAAACACAGGCCCGTAAGCTAACACTGCTCTGTTTCGGGTTTACATGAAATTAACATTTGTGACGTCAAAATGACATTAAAGTTGGAAAAACGTTATGACTGAAAACAACCAAATTGACTGAGATTTCGTGTAGACGTGACAGATTAGTATTTTTGAAATATGATTAAATACAACAATTTCATTTTTTACAGGGTCTTAACGAGCGTTTATTCATTTAATGCCAAAATAATTGAAAAATTAATAATGTGAAATAAAAAATCTCGTGTAAAATTGCTCTGCTGACAGTAAACAATGCATTTTTCAAGCAAGATTAAACTTAATCTGAAGTTTGATTGAGGATTAAATGCGCTCAAAATCAAAATCAATCTGGCAACATTAGCAAAATTTAAACGTAAGCTTACAACATCATTAAGTATGTTGCAAAAAGCTGAATGTACAAACATTTATTTGTTTTTTATAGGAGTTTGTGTTTTATTTCGGTTCTAGTTAGTTCTTATGGACAAGTGGGGAGTTGTAATTAATAAATAGGGGAGAAAATTTGAGGCCCAATTTAATCTAAATCTAGTATTTTTGTGAAATAACTTTCCGAAAAGTGGAAATGCCATAAATATAATGATAGGCTTAAGTATAGGGATCACTCACGCGCGCAATTATTTGTGTAGAAAGCCGCAGTGATTCTTAGAGCTGATCATTTTGGTAACGCAGATTCAGCTGTCATCATCAGCATTGAAGGTAAGGCAGAACGGAACTGAAAGAGTTTTGCGCTTCCTTATTCTTCAGTTTTATACTGCCTTGCTTACACTGCTGATGGTGACAGCTGAACCTGTGGTGTCGAAACGTCCAGTTTTCAGAATTACCGTGATTTAATTTTCCTCCCATGTTTACTATATGAAAAATTTCAAATAATGAATGAAGTTCGAATCTAACCCACCAAGATCTTTGGCTAAATTAAAGGTAAACAGAAAAATCTGATTACGAGCGAGATTCAAACCCACGTCCGCACCGACCAGTGACGCGTCACTAGCCCAATGGTTGCACCGAGTCTAAAATATACCATGTGAAAAATTTGTGCAGAAACAAAAAGTTTTTATGCTTGAACAATCACGCTTTGCGTGACATCATAGTAACCGCGAGTTCACAATGCTGCGTTACGAGTAGATGCTTCGAGCTGTAAGAAAAGTCATTTATAAGAATCAGGACTTTTGAAAAATAAGTATAAATGAGCAAATATAATAATTCTTGGTTAAAAAAATTCGTTTTTGTTTGATTAGTAAAGACTCGGTGTAGAAAAGCCTGAGAAAATTACAAGAAAATTGCCTCCAATTAGCGATTTTCTTTCAAAAACTTCAGTTTGTCTGAATGAGTAATGTTGTAAAACGAAGTTTTTATGTCTTAATTGCAAATAAAATGTTTAAACAATAATTGCTAAATCAACGAAAATAACTGATTCCGTACTGATTTTTCTTTTGCAGAGCCCTTATACTAGTGGTAATAGCTAAAACAAATACCGGTAATTCAATTTTATTGAAAACATTTTCAAAAATTGCGTTAATTTTGTGAAAGTTACGAAAAATTACATTAAAAACATAACGAAATAAACCGTGTACGACAAAACGATATCACTCTGTCGATAAAGTTTATTCAAATTCGTCCTCCACAAATAACGAACCTTTGTTTAACAAAGATGAGCTTTCTAGCAAACGCTGAATGTATTGTGACGCCATAGACAAATAGTGAATAAGACAAATTATTAAATAATAACTGACCAAGCCCAAAAATGACAGATTCAGTATCACAGCAACCACAAATTAACAAATCATCACCGTTTTGAAAAGATACACTTACGACAAAAAGAGATACTGTACGACAAAACCACGTATTTACCCTTTCCACCCGTTCAGTCAAAGTGGTTCCAATGGCTTTCGGCTCTCTCCATCTCAGTTAAATTTTTTTTGTCATAAATCACTTGTTTCAATTAAGAAAGCAAAAAAATTTGATCATAATGCAGACAGCCTGCATTGTCAATAGTGTCCGATTACATCGGCCCGGGAATCGAATCCCAGACCTAACACGCCAATGGCGATGTATTTGATCACTACGTCAGCCGACGGTTGAAAATGCTGCTCAAAATCAAGCAGCTGCAGTAGAAGATCAACTGCAGATAACGCAAAGAATTGAAAGTGGATCTGAGAGCAGAAAATTAGGCTAAGCTTGGATTATCTTCCGTTCCAGCTGACATCTTCTGATAGGGCTCAAAACTGTATCCTATTTTACGCTTCATCAGTTCAATTTGTGATGTGACAATGCCGATATAGGCTATTATAAAACATTACCCCAGAGTTTTGATGTTCAAAGTTTTCAAAATGCAAGGATAAATTTTATTACCAATACATTAAATGCAAGGCTGCTCGTGATTCGGCATTATAAAAAAACTACACCATTTCAAGATTTCTGATAATTTTAAAGCTTGAAAGCTTGTTCAGTTTGTTATAAAATAAGCAAATCTTTGCCAAAGAGTTATATAACCATATCATCAAAACGTATGATGCGGTATTCTAAGTTTAGGTTTATTAATGACAACTTTCCGCTATGGCAAAGCTTGCAAAGCTGACCTAAGCGAAATTTGCAACTTATTTGCCAGACAAAGGAGGCTAGAGTGGGCAAAACCACAAGATTCCAAACTAAAACTTCACTCAAAGAGTCAAAGCAGTGATGTAGCCAGGAGAAACACCGCAGCAATGCCCCTAGCCTTTTGGACTCACGAAAACCTTTTATGTAAATATCAACCACCAAGAGCGAATGAAAACAGGCGGACCTCTCATTGTCTAAATACGGCCTGCCCCCCGCGACATTTTTTGTGCCTGCGCTTCTGGATACGCCACTCATTTAAAAATTTACTCACCCCAGCAGGTGTAGAAAACCAGCCTAAATCCGAAGTTGCATTTCTTGTGTCAATGATCGAAACTGAAAATAAAACAATCAACTTCAAAATACATTTAGCAATAAGCTTGATTTGCTAGACTAAATATAGCTGACTAGTAAGTGCGAAAAAACTTTGAGCAAAGGTTTGCTGTGCTAGCCAAATTGCCTTAAATTGTTGCTCGTAAAAGACCATGACAAGCACACTTTTCAACACAAAAGCAATTTGGCGAAAAATAAATAAACATTAACGCCACGAATTCAGTATAATGCGATATTATAATGCTGGTGAAATGATAGGTAATGATCTAGATTTTGCTTGAAGATGGTTTCGATTTTCACAGATGCTATTTGAAAATGTGTGGCCGTTTTGTAAAAGTTGATAATTCTAAAAGTTGATAATTTGAAAATGTCTGGTCGTTTCGTAAAAGTTGATAATTCTAGAAGCTGTCGGAGTGACGGTATGCCAGACAATCATTTAGCGAGGCAGATGTGGTATAGGATGAGACAAGGAAGTTTGAAACCGACCGTGAAATTGTCTTATACAGTAACATTGCCTACAACAATGTTAATATATTGATAAACATTGTAGTAAGCTTACCTTCTTCTAACCGAGCCACTGGAATGAGATTACTAATCAATACAAATGCAGCATATCTTCCCCATTGGACCATAATTCATATAAAATTGGCCGCTGCGGCTTAACTGCAGTTAACGCTATACGCAATTCTGTCGAAATTTAATGTCTTGAAATTTATCATGCAAAAACGCTAAAAACTAAGAAACATTACCAGAAAAAAGTAAAGAAAATTACTGAGAATCTAGGCCTATTTTAATCAACAGAAATCATTGCACGCAGGAGCGTACTTAGGGGGTGGGTGGGTGGAACATTGTACCACGCCCCCCCCTTTTTTTTTGACTCTGCCTTTTTGTAAAAGATCTAACAGTCTAATGCTGTTATGTGACCGAAATATTACTCTTTCGATGGTTTTGCTGTTGATGTCCCCCTCCACATTCTAAAATGTCTTGCCACGTCACTGATTGAATATCAATTATCACAATAACTCTCTGAATGCAAAATGCTTTTAAAATTTAGTCTCATCATGTTATAAGCTTGTCCAATAATAAGCTGTAAATCTTAAAATTTTTTTAACGGACTTTTTCTCGAAGTTTTTTCTGAGATTTTTCATTGTAACAAGCGGTTCCCTTGTTTGAAATTGCTTCGGCTTGTGTTTCTACAATTATGGTTTTCAAAATAAAGAAATCATTTTGAAAACATCATAAATCAAACACTTCAAGATGGTCTCACCGTAGCGATGATAGCGCTTTTTCTTGCCTTAATCTCAGAGCCTTCGAGCGCATGTTTTGTTAACTTTAATTCAGCCTGTGTCAACTCAAATTGTCTTGTTTCAATCTATCAAATAACACACTAGTGTAGCTGAGCATAAGTTTCTCATTTGTAATTCTCTATACAAATTTCAGCAGAATAAATGACAAGGTACTTCGACGAAATTTTGTCGCTGTTTTCTTTTCTGCTTTACCAGTTCAAAATTGTGAAATGAGGTTTTGTATAAAATAAGATTTCTTTTTTCTCTTTGCTTTTTTCTTTCTTTCTTTGGTTCGTGCGGCGCCAGACTTGAAGAAGGAAAAACCAGCGACCAACGGGACGCACTGTCCAATGATCGTCGCCAAAAGATCCTGTAGATTAGGATTTTTTGAAGATTGTCTGAAGATTTATTTACTATAAGCGTTTTTGAATTGTTTATGACAAAATATTCTATATGCGTCACACAAAGATTTAATTTGTCATAAGAATTATTAAAAAGTCAGCGTCTTCAGAATCTAGAATACTGTCCTTTATTATGATGCTTTTTCGTAGATGACATGCTGTGTTCTTTTCCTTTTTCTTCCTTCTTCAAATATTTTTTCAATCAGTCGGCACAATTTCGAAAGTGAAACAGCGTCTACAATTACAACAACCAAAAAAAAAATCTTCATTATTCTCGCGATATTCCGTCGAGGCGTGTAACGAGGGGTGGGGCCCATCACCGCATTTTAGCGCTTAAAATAGCGTAGCTCCAAAAACGTCGCAGCGCAAGAACTGAACTCGAGACCTTTCGTGCCGAAAGCAACGTCTGTGACCAGGGGTGGGTAAACTACGGCCCGCGGGCACTTGCAGAAATTAAACTCTTACCGTAAAACAAGCCAAAGGTCTCAATTTTTGCTCTCTACGCTGGTGTTGAGTGGAATAAAAGACATGCGCGGATGTGATGACCTGTTTTTTTGCTTTTCACTTGATATTAGGTGGGATGTTGGACATCTGCGGACTAGACGACCTTTTTTTTGCTCTTTTAATCCGTACGGCGCTCAGCTTCAAATATTTATCCAATGCGGCCCTTCGTATGAAAAGTTTGCCCAGCCCTGTTTTTGACCACTATTCCAACCGCCGCTCAATTAAAAACTTTACAAATAAAATTAAGAAATAAAAATGTTGCTTTTCATGCGAATGATTTACTCATTCGCAGTTTGATCTTTTCATTATCGTCGCTGGATATAGTTGATCTTGCCCGCGTGATATTTTTGGCATCACAGGTTTCAAACAATATTCGCGATGAATTTTTATGTCTTCCAATAAAATTTATGTTATGGTTGGTTTCTGGTTGGTATTCGCTTAATCCAGGTTTTGTATCATAAAGTTTAGAAGGTTAAGGATGTTTAATTGGTCGCGCATCCAAGTTTGGTTTTATTATAAATGCGCTGTATTAAAGTTTAAAAAATCAAAGCGGTCGTAAAAGTGAAAAAAATGTGTTTTTTTTAACATATTCATCGCGCTTTCAATAAATGCAGGACGAACTTTTGTCTTCAATGTTTGAGCTGAACGATCGTAGCCAGTATAGAGTTAAATGTTTTCGCAGCAGTTTCAAGTTAGACTTGATCGATCTGTGGAGATATTTCGAATGCAGTGACGTAATCTAAATAGCCACTGCTCCTTTTTTTGACGTTTAAAAACCTTTTTTGGGGGAATCAATCACCAAAGGCGATCAAAAACAAGCCTCTCATTGTGAACATCCGATCCTAACCCCACCCTAAACTTTTGCCATCTGCTTTACTGTTTGAATGTTAGTGGTCAAAGTCCCAGATATGGTGGTCTTTCACATTTTGATGTTTTTCTATATGCTTTAAGTTTACAGACCAGTCGGTTAATTTAGTAGCAAAGCGTACGCTATCGGTGTGGGAGGTCTGGGGTTTAAATCCTGGACTGGTCAAATTAGGCGCGGTGTCGCCAACGGCTTGATCGGCTGCGACGTTTCTTGGGAGCTGTGTTGCCCAGACTATAAGCTGCGGAGATGCACCCCGTCACTCGTTACACGCTTCGGCGTAATACCGCGAGTATAATGAAGAGTTGTTTTTTTTAACTTTACGGCATACGAGTTAAATTTTTGGTATATTACACTTTGACTCATACTGTTTTACGATTTTTCTGCACAGAATTACGGTTAAGTTCCCATAATAAAGTATAAGAAGATCAAATTTCAAAGAAAACAAAACAGTTGTTTTCGCTGCCATTAACCTATAAATAAATTAAAAGTATTTGAAAACTCTTTGAACGGTTTAACAAAGCAAAGGCATGTAAAGTATTAAACAGTTTGTAAAGTTTAAACGGCTGCAGTTTATTACTTTTTTGTTTAACATTACTGATAACTTGCAAATTGCTTAATAAACAGCTGTATCCTGTAATCAAAAATTTCACTAATAAATTAAAACCTCCTACTACTGATTTTGAAAAATTACGATAGTAGCGGATGAAGATCGATCGTGACGAGTTCAGTTCGCAGCTAGAGCAGATTGTAATAGTCGCCTGTTTTCAATGATTTTGATGGAAAAAGTGAAATCTTACTTCGCACATTTTTTTCACTGCATTGTACCGTTTACTGCAATTAAATTGCTACTGTAAGATAATTGTAACTCTACCAATTTAGTACGGTATTTAACGATTTATACTCTGTTCATTCACTTAGGGCGGCCTTTCACGAGCAAGAAACTTGCGCAAGATTTCTCGCAGCGATTGTGCAGCAGTATTTTTATGCGTGTAAATACGCCAGCAATATTCTTGTGCAATATTGACAGCGCTTCGAAACATTTGTAATGTGTTACTGTAATATCGCTGAAAAGTAGTAAAGAATCAGTGATATTTTCTAGCTATATCGCAGCAAGTATAAAGTATTATACAGTACATACAGTACTGTATACAACGTGGTGGTCCACTGAACAAACTTACGTCCTAATCAGTGAGTTTGAATCCATGGAAAATATATGGAATGTACCTTTTTTGGGCTTTAAACACCGGGTTAAAAAAAACGATGCCTCGAAGAAGGTTGCCCAAATTACTAACACTCATCCATGCAAAGATTCGAAATTGTTGGGGATCTTCCTCAGTCATTTCTTTCTTCAAGTTATTGTAGGTACCCATAGCATTCTTTGAGCAAGCCACCGCCGAACCCACTATTGACGTTTTTTTTTTGTAATGGTTCCAAATCACAATCACTGCCTGCCGCTTCCGTATTTCAGCCATTGCTAAATGCAATACTAGTAGCAGTCGTAGGCCGCACAAACAATCAGTTTGCAATATTGCTAAGTGCGTCTCGTGTAAAGAGTTTGGAAAGAAACGTGCGCGAGATTGTTGCTGTATGAATCTTCTCAAAAAAGAATGCTTACTCGTGTAAAGCGGCCCGCAATATCTTGCTCAAGAAAGTTGCGCTATAATCTTGCTCGTGGAAGGCCGGCCTTAGATATACAACACAGGCATCAACATTGACAAATGCAGCGTCAAAATTTTACTGCTTTAGTTTTATTGATCATCGAATCCACTCAAATTTCAAGCTGCTGTATTATAACTTGAAACATCTCTATCCTGCATGTACACACCTATGTAGTATTTTACTGCCATCTAGCGGCTTTTCGGTACACGTTTAAATCACAATTAGGAGACGCTAAATGACCTCTATAGTATATTTCCCATCTACATTGGACAAATTAACTTTTCATTATGATCCAAGATCTATATTCGGAAAGTTGAGTTACGAAATAAACGATGTAGTTCACTATTACATTATGGATTGATTCAAATAATTTGAAAATAGCTTAAGGAAGAAAATAAAATATCACTCATTTTCAAAACTGGACGAATCGACAACATCGATTCAACTGTCATCATCAACAGAGTGCTTCAACAGCTGACTCTATATCGAAACGTCCAGTTTTGAGAATTACTGTGGCTTTATTTTTTTCTTTTTAATCAATTAGTTTTTTAACTAAAAACTACCCAAACTATTCCGTTTCATAAACTTTTGATTTTTTTCACAAAAGTCCACTCAATGGGACGAGAAAAAAAAAATCGTAAAAGAACATGGCAATTAATGGGCTACAGTCCAATAAGCTTGGACAAGTCTTTTCAGTCTCATTTCTGTTTAATAGACTTCAGCTGAACAACATTTACAACAATATAATACACAGTATTACATTCTTTATTCGACGTACAGCAAAATAGCTTGAAATTAAAATCTTTCAAAAAAGACAAATTGGAAATGGGATGGAAATATAATACACAAGGTAACTAACAAAATCTTCATCTTCAACATCAAAATTTTTACCAAATATTTAAGATCTGCCGATTCTTGCCGCTGTTAGTGCTCCTAAGCCAAGTAATGTCACTATAACCAAAGGAAATACCAGCCTAATGTGATCGTTTTCTTCCGGGGGAGGTATTGTAGCGACTCTTTCTCTGTTCATCCGACGAATGTCTTGAACTGTATTGTTGTTACAATTGTTCCAGTCGCAGCACACTTTTTCGCATTGCCTAAAAAATATCCTGATTCGAGCATCAGCTCTGCAACCGTGGATTCTGATGCGATTCTTATATAAGTCATACTCCTCACTACCAACTTTCTTGCTTTACGTTCAGCGTTGCAGTTACAGTGCGTAGAACAAGCCAGCATGTTTACTTGTTGTGGCGAGGGGAAAGGCACTTAACGGAATTCTTTGGAGTAAATGATGTCTAGTTAATCAACTGGTACATCGATATTCTCTAGACGCCCAATACTCCAAAACAAGCATGACTCCATTTTTTACGCCTTCTTTAAAATTACTTAATCCTACGCTAGTACAAGACTGATGCGATGTATAGCCAATGTTAACAACTCTTCTTCCGCTTGTCAGAAGAAAAACTAGGGTTAGACACAAAGAATAATAATAAGAAGAAATCTCTGTACCCAATCTCAAATAGAAAACTATTTCCTTCTCCTTCGGTCAACAACTTCTCAAAGAACGCTTCACAATTCTCCTCACATGCTGATGCGTTTGCACACATGCCAATCGTAGAATCAACTGTAATAAAGATCAAACAAAAATTAAATTAAATCTTCATTGTACTCCCGATATTACGCCGACTCGTGTAACGAGTAGCGGGGACCATCTTGGCGACTTAGCGCGAGGGCAACACAGATGCGTTGCAGCAGTCGCGAGCCGTTGGCGACTTCTCTTCCGATTTTCTGCCACAACTCTGGCGTTGTTTAAAAATTCACGAAATAAAGTGTTTTCAGTTTCACACGTGATTCTATGTGAACGAAATGCATAATACTAAAGCAATTGCCGCGTAGCTAACCATTTTTTTCCATCCTGGCGTGGTGGAGGTGACACGAAATTGAAAAGGTTCAAAAAAGCACTTCTGTTTGCACATTGCATATGCAGAGGCTATATAAAAAATTTAGATGAACATTTATTTTCTTATCACAACGGCACAAGTAAACTTGCCGGCTGGTTCTCCACATTGTCCCTTTAGTGCTGAGTGTCAAGCAGGAAAGGTATGAATACCAGTTTTGAAGTCATTGGTTTGACCTGACTCGGAATCAAACCAAGTCAACAGCTCCAGAGGCAGATAGACGCTTCATCAACTCAGCCATGTGAGCTGTTGAATTGAGCAAATGATGAGAGTTATTGCTACCAAGATATTGGTATAACCAGACAGGCTGTTTTTGACCCTGAGTCAATTGCAAAACTATAAATGACGGTTTTCCAAAACGCAAGTTTCAAGAAAAACAAATATTTGGGCTATTTGTAGCAACCGCTACTTCGAGCTAATAAATGTCTAAGAACAGGTTTGCATAAATCAGCGATAAAACTCCACTTGGAGTAACCTTCCACTAATTACTCACCAGTTAAATCAAATCCCTCTAATTGATTAAGGTCTGCAGTTGCCTCCAAACGTAAGCAGTGGGTAGCACCAGCAGGGCATGATATTGATTCCCACCGAGTCTCTTTGTCCGGACCAAGAGGAAAAGCGCTTTCAAAACTACCTCCGGCGAAACAGTTTAAGGTACCGCCTCTGCAAAAATGCAAATCAGTTCAATAATGAAACCATTTAAGACGTTTTGCCGAACATTCACTCCAGACCAAGTGCAAACAGAGTGACTTTATATGTTGTTACAACCCAAGCTATCTATCTCAAGCTAGCAATAATGCTTCTGTTTGTTTCTTGAAATCAATGTATTCACATCTGAACATCTTGTTCTCGCCAGTTAGAACAGTAGTTAAGCATATCGCCATCGATAGAGGAGATCTGGGGTTCGATTTTCAGACCGGTCAAATTAGACACAGGGTCATAAAGACTTACCACCAATGCCACGTTTCTTCGGAGCTGTGTTGCCCAGGCTCTAAGCTGCGAAAATGGACCCCACCACTCGTTACAAGCTTCGGCGTAATCCCCCGAGTATAATGAAGATTTAAATTTTTCTTTAAATTTGATGTTGCTCTCGCGATAAACATGGTTCCAAAGAATTCGTGATCAATGCGCTATACGAGCTCGCTTAGGAGGTGCCAGCCATCTGTCTACCACATCAAAATGGGGGAATCCCGCTAAGTGCCTTTCCCAACGACACAACAAGTAAACTTATCATTTTATTCTTCACACTGTCCCTTTAATGCTGAGCGACATACAGGGAAGCCGTTAATACCAATTTTAAAGTCACTGCAATGACCCGACTCGGAATTAAATCCCAGTTTTTAGCTTCCGAGGCGAACGCCCCTACTACTCGGCCATCTGAGCAGTTGAAAATTGTTTGAACTTGGCCTAAACTCGATAAAAACTGCTTAAACTTAGCATAAACTCGGTGAAAATTGGACAAGAAATTAAACTCGTAAAATTTATACTTAAGACCTGGACTTGAACTCAGTTTGAGGATTTTTAGTGACTTCGAACTTGAACTTGACCAAAAACGCTTGCGAGCTCGCAGCCCTGGCACATAGTCATGTCATAAAGCTTACTGTGGCATGTTGGTTATGCTTCTTTCTGCTATCTCTTCGGTTGTTATCCTAGAAGTGATGGCAGGCATGGTGGTTTCGGGATCAGTCGAAGTACTTGGAATTTCGAAATCGGTGGTCGAATGAATCGTTGTTACTGGTCCTGGACTGGTAATGCTGGCCGTCGTTGTCGTCCCACTGCCTCTGATTTCAGAAATGCTTCTCGCATTGCAGTCATCGTTGGCACAGCATATGCTATCACATTCCCTGAACAAAAAACATCATTATTTTCGCATACCAGCATGAACGGATCACCTGGTCCACGATTTATTTTTTAGAGTAGACTGCATATCACCATGGACGATCTGACACAACCAGTTTTCTGCTCATCACAAAAGGTTTTGTCAAGAATGGAGTGTTTTGGACACAGTGACTCTGTCCACAAGTTCAATTTTAGTCGGCCAAAAGCAAAGCCAGTGGTTTTTTTTTAGTTAGTTAGTTAGTTAGTGTCTTTTATTTCCGTACCGTCAACACAAGAATAATATGCATAAATGACTTACAGTATAATTGGACAGCACGAGAAAAGGGAAGAAGCAACAAAACGATAAACGTTATAACATGCAAGGGGAGAATAGAAGATCACGAAAAGTGACATGAGAAGCATGGTTGCTGCACCCGAAAAAGTTTTTGCGTTGGTCCATTACAGTTAGACATGTGGACTGGGTACTGTAATTGTTGCCAACGGCTCGCCCTTTCTCAAGTAATGCAAAGAGTTGGATGTGCTACATGAAGATATTGTAATGTCTATTACATCAACGCAGAAGACGGTCCTGTTTCTCGCATTTTAAACAATAAAACGATGACGTCACTTTTTCAGAATGATTCAAATTCAAAGTTAGACCCAATGACAGAGACAAAGTGATTCTTCTAACTGGACGCTTCGACCACGTTTAATTAGTTGTCATCATCAACATTTCAAACTGGCAGTACAAAACGGCAAGCGTTTACCTAACGAAGGATTGAGGCAAATCTTTAGCTAAGGGTAAGGTCGTCGAACTGGAGATAACTTTAACTGGACAGAATGCGAGAATTGCCACTCTCCTGTAAACACATAAAAGTAATGCTCACCGAATAGTAAATTCGTAAAAGCGTAACCAGAATAGTCCACCATCGCCGCTGGCACCGTTAAAGTAAAAATAATAATGACTTGGTACATCAGATTCTTGCGCTTCGACCAACTGCCGCGTCAAATTTGTACATTGAGCCATGCAAGTACTGGCGTTAGCACAAATTCCGGTAATAAGGGTCACGTCTGAAAATAATATAATTATGTCGGTGTTAAGAGAAACAAAGCAATGAAAGTAGCGGCCTGCAGACAAAGTTACTAATAAAAAATAATGCAATGCAATGTTGAATTCAGAGTTTGACAAAGTCATCTGGAAGTTTTCGGTTGAAACTTCCGTTTCTAAACCAAAACATTGTTGTTGATTTTGCTCATTTGCTCATGTATTAGATTTCACGACACATAGTGTTGTCTTTATATTTCTGTTTCGAATGTAAGAAAAATCTTGTCAGCCTTGCTATGCACAGCCAATCCAGGCTAAACCCATTTCAGACATGAGTCCAGCCTGGTCTGAAACGAGTCTAGCGTGGATTGGCTGTGCATAGCAAGGCTGACAAAACTGTTTTTTATTTCACTCTGTTGCTCCCTTGCCAGATTACTGACTAGTGTCTAAACGTTGAACTATACAAAATCAATTTTTATTTCAAAAGTTTCAGTTTGGCTGACAAAGTTATTTGTTTCACCTCCAGAAGGCGATTCATCTCCAAACAGAAAAAAATCTACTGTTGCTTCTCCACGAAAACATTGGCTTCCTTCTTCTGTACATTCCTCAACAGATAGCGACGAGAAATCAAAAGCATCAATATCGGAAATGGTTTGAAATCCGACAGTGCATTGCGAAGCTCGACTTCTAAAACAAGCTAGATTATAAATTCGTTCACGCTTTCAATCAGTATGATTTTGTGCGGCTCAATACAGCAAGAAACCACTGTTGCCAGCTGGAGCCATAAGCAGCTTTCAGAAAAAAATACGTTCAACTTAGATGATAAAAAATTGGATTCTAGTTCATGAGACTAGCTAGAGACTTTAGGAAAATCTTTCAATCAAACAAAACACACAAGTGGGAAAAAATAAAATTTGAAAAAATGTCAAATAAGGTAAAAAATAAAAAAGATGAAAATTACTACAAAAAATGGTAGTACAGTAATATGAAGTAAAATATCAATCCACGACCGGTTTCGCTTTAATTGAGGCTCATCAGGTGGATGAAGATAAAATTAGTGAGGCTGACGAGCCTATAAGATTTTTATTTTAACTATGTAGATTTTTATGTACATCCACCTGATGAGCCTCAATTAGGGTGAAACCGATCTGGACTGATCTTTGAATTCATGTTACCGCAACTCCATTTTTGTAATAATTTTCATTGTTTTCAATTTTTACCTTATTTGGCATTTTTTTCAAATTTTGTTTTTTCCCTTTTGTTTGTTTCCCTTTATTTTCATTGGTATACGTTTGATTGGAAGATTGTTCTGAAATTTCTAGTCTCATAAACTAGAGTCTAATTGTTTATCAATTATGATTTAGCTGATAAGTAAAGGAGATCCCAAAAAAATTGGAAATCCCTTACTGACTCAACACATCAATTCTTCAGTCGGGTATATCATAATGTGGAACAATCATCTTTCAGACTCTATTCGACCAAGAAAATGTTACTTCTAAGTAACTCAAAAGCTTTCAGCATTCTAGTCTAATCCAATGATTTCATATACTATCCCACACATCATATAAACTTTTATTGAACATAAAGCAATGAGAATGCTCCTTTCTGGAAAGTAATCACTTGAGGTAGATAAAAAATGTCATTTAATAGCAGGAGCTGCTGCGCCCAAGACAAGCCACTATATGCAGGGGGCGGATTCAGAGATCGAAGGGCCCGGGGCAGATAAGAGTGCGGGACCTCTAAACTATGAAAGGCGAAATTAACGAATATCTTTTTGTATTTTGCAGTTTATTGATATCACAATCAACCGGAATTTTTATAAAATTTATCAAACTCAGCTTCGGATCGCGCTCAAAAAGGTGTTAATGTTGATAAAAAATTTTTATTTTGATTATTCTTACTTGAGATAAAAGAGGTTGAGTCTAACTTATTATTTTGATTTGTTAAAAAAAGGAAACTGCTTTAATTTTGTTCAAAATTTACTTTGAACTTAATGTTAAAATATCAAGCATGGAATAAAATTTTCGCACTGTTTCATTAAAGGGGTAAATATAAACAACATAGAAAATATAATACCGTAAAATTAAGCAGAGAGTGCAACACAAAAAAGCTAAAGCAAATTGCTCTGCTGTACTCTCAAGATTCGTAACTTCTACGGTTAGACTATAACAGCGCAAAAATTAAATGGATGTGGGATCAACTTACTGCTCGCTTTCTTCGGAAAAAAACTGACTTATTTTCTTACCCTTGCTTTCAACTTCTTTTGATTTTTTCTCTCTTCTTTTCTTTTACTGTACGTTTTTGACTTCTACTCTCATATTTTCGGCATAAGTCAATAATTCTTCCAGTAATGAGCACTTTTGAATATGAAACACTCTGCAGTGGTCACAGTAACTCAACTATCTTAATCTCTTCAAATGAACTTTAAGTATTATTGCAACCGATAAGTTTCTGTGATTCCAAAAGTTTGGCTAACTTTGGGCTAAGTGCGAAGATCCGACACCTCAAATCCTTTAAAGTTATCAGTCTAATTTTCTAATATGATCACCTATAGTTTATTAAGTTTCCAGTGACTCTCTATAAAACTTGTAATGAAATAGTTTATAAATTTATTTAACATTTTTGAATAGCTTGTAAATTTCGACAAACTTATATATAGTTGTCCGCAAAAGTCCAATGGTTTTTTAAGCGTTTATGACAGTTGTTCGCACTCGCAGCCATTAATTTCAGTGCTATTATAGCTTACCAGTTTGTACTGTGACATTACAGTGGCTTGTTATTGAAAGTCTGTTCTCAATTTTTTCGTACAGGTTATCACTTTAAGGTACCGGTAGGTAAGCATTTTGATTTCTCAGTTCAAGTTCGCTAGCAATGTGGTTTATAAGGCTGTAAAGTTATTTTAATTCAATAGTTAATAGCGCTAAAAATTAGTAAAAGCGTGCCCCGCCCAAAGTGCGGGGCCTGGGGCAATAAATATAGGCCTACCTCCAGCGAAGCAGCTTAAGATACCGCCTGTGCAAAAACGCAAATCAGTTTAATTATGAAATCATTTAAGGCGTTTCGCCGAACATTCACTCTAGAGTTAGACCAAGTGCAAACAGAGTGACATGTTTTTACCACCCATGCTCTCAATCAGAAGCAAGCAATAATGCTTGTATTGATCGGGTTCGATTTCTAATGCTTCAAGCAATAATGCTTGTATCGGGTTCGATTTCTAGACCGGTCAAATTAGACACAGGGTCATAAAGACTTGCCACCACTGCGATGTTTCTTCGCAGCTATGTTGCCCAGGCGCGAAGCCGCGAAAATGGACCCCACCACTCGTTACAAGCTTCGGCGCAATCCAGCGAGTATAACCAAGATTTAAATTTATCTTTTGATTTCATGTTGCTCTCGCGACAAGCATGGTTCCAAAGAATTCGTGTGGGACTAAGTGAGTAACCAATTAACCATAGTCTTAGATATTAAACACTGGTGTGTTGCAAGAAAAGAAACAAAACTCATGTACAGTATGTAGCAAGGCTACGAATTTGAACTTGAGCTCTCCAAACTCGAACTTGACCAAAATTGCTTGAACTTGGCCTAAACCCAATAAAAGTTCTTGAACTCGAAATTAAACTCGCAAAATTTATACTTAAGACCTAGACTTGAACTCAGTTTGAGGATTTTTAGTGACCTCGAACTTGAACTTGATCAAAAACGCTTGCGAGCTCGTAGCTCTAGCACATAATCATGTCATAAAGCTTACTGTGGCATGTTGGTTGTGCTTCTTTCTGCTATCTCTTCGGTTGTTATCCTAGAAGTGATGGCAGGCATGGTGGTTTCGGGATCAGTCGAAGTACTTGGAATTTCGAAATCGGTGGTCGAATGAATCGTTGTTACTGGTCCTGGACTGGTAATGCTGGCCGTCGTTGTCGTCCCACTGCCTCTGATTTCAGAAATGCTTCTCGCATTGCAGTCATCGTTGGCACAGCATATGCTATCACATTCCCTGAACAAAAAACATCATTATTTTCGCATACCAGCATGAACGGATCACCTGGTCCACGATTTATTTTTTAGAGTAGACTGCATATCACCATGGACGATCTGACACAATCAGTTTTCTGCTCATCACAAAAGGTTTTGTCATGTATGGTGTGTTTTGGACATATTTTGTCCACATGTCCAATTTTAGTGGGTAAATCCCGTGGGCTTTTGGTCCATTAAAATTGGAAATGTGGACAGGGTACTGTAATTGTTGCCAACAGCTCGCGGCTATCTCAAGTAATGCAAAGAGTTGGATGTGCTACATGAAGGTATAGTAATGTTTATTGCATCAACGCAGAAGACGGTCGTGTTTCTCGCATTTTAAACAATAAAACGATGACGTCACTTTTTCAGAATGATTCAAATTCAAAGTTAGACCCAATGACAGAGACAAAGTGATTCTTCTAACTGGACGCTTCGACCACGTTTAATTAGTTGTCATCATCAACATTTCAAACTGGCAGTACAAAACGGCAAGCGTTTGCCTAACGAAGGATTGAGGCAAATCTTTTGCTAAGGGTAAGGTCGTCGAACTGGAGATAACTTTAACTGGACAGAATGCGAGAATTGCCACTCTCCTGTAAACACATAAAAGTAATGCTCACCGAATAGTAAATTCGTAAAAGCGTAACCAGAATAGTCCACCATCCCCGCTGGCGTCGGTATGATAAAAATTTGTTGTATCAGATTCTTGCGCTTCGACCAACTGCCGCGTCAAATTTGTACATCGAGCCATGCAAGTACTGGCGTTAGCACAAATTCCGGTAATAAGGGTCACGTCTAAAAGCAAAATAATAAAGTCATCTGGCAGTTTTCGGTTAAATCTGTACATTGAGCCATGCAAGTACTGGCGTTAGCACAAATTCCGGTAATAAGGGTCACGTTTAAAAACAATATAACAAAGTCATCAGTAAGTTTTCGATTGAAATTCCGGTTTTTAAACAAAAACATTCTTGCTAATTCTGCTCATCTAGTGGATTTTGCTGCCCATAGTGCTGTCTTTACATTTCTGTTTCGACCGTAAGAAAAATCTTGTCAGCCTTGCTATGCACAGCCAATACAAGCTAGTCCCATTTCAGACATGAGTCCAGCCTGGTCTGAAACGAATCTATAGCGTGGATTTTTTTTACTTTACTGTGTAGCCCCCTTGCCAGACTACTATCTAAACGTTGAACAATACAAAATCAATTTTTAATTTAACAGTTTCAGTTTGGCTGACAAAGTTGTTTGTTTCACCTCCAAAAGGCGATTCATCTCCAAACAGAAAAAAATCTACTGTTGCTTCTCCACGAAAACATTGGCTTCCTTCTTCCGTACATTCCTCAGCAGATAGCGACGAGAAATCAAAAGCATCAATATCGGAAATGGTTTGAAATCCGACAGTGCATTGCGAAACTCGACTTCTAAAACAAGCTAGATTATAACTTCGTTCACGCTTTCAATCAGTATGATTTTCTATGATTCAATATAGCGACAAATCACTGTTTCGCGTTAGCAACCCTCAGCAGCTTTCAGGGGAAGGTACATTTAACCTTCAGACTGATTATCATTAAAGAAGGACAATCATCCTTCAAACCATATTCGCTGAAGAAATTTATACTTTTGTGGTACGTAAAAAGTGTCGCAGCACCCTAGCCAAATCCAATGATTTCACACTAGCCAATGCATCTTTTCAAACTTGATCGAACATAAAGCAGAGTTTAACCGGTCAGGATTTTCTCGACCAGACCCGACCAGTAAAATTTAAAATTTACGCCGGTTGACCGGTCACTGACCGGCCCGGTCGACCGTATTTTTTTTTATTGAAGGTGTATGCTCAGTGTTCAATAAACGTAATGACAAACTGTACTTAACACTAATTTTGTCACTGAATGTATTAAAACCGTACAATTTCATCTAATAAAAACATTATTTGATTGATAGTAAATTTCACTTGTTGATTTGTTTCAATTGGATAGGTACGAAGCTAGCATTATTTGACTTTATTTGATTTGACTTTGACAATTACTTGTCATGTTACTCGCTGTACATTAATTCCATTTGAATGGTAAGCATAAATCGATAGGTCGTAAAACCTGTATATCATGAAAGGTCCTTAATTTCGTTTTTTTAAACCACTTTAATAAACGCCACAACCAGCCAGGGCCGTTACTTTCCCACCGGCCCGCGCACATGGAAAGAAGCTAAAGCCTATAAGCTACGATAGATCGGTACGGTAACGCAATGACATCACAATAATATCACAATCCGCTAAAAAAGAGAACGTCAACTACGCTAATGCCGGTAAGTTTGTATGCTAGTCTCACAGTTAAAAACAGACCACAAACGTTTGTTTTCAGAAGGTGGGTTTTGTTACTGCCGTTTTTCATAAAACTTTTTTATATAAAAAATACATATCGGTATGTATATTTCGATGGTGTTTAGGTGTATTTTAGTTGCAAGAAAAGAGAATTTGACCGTTTTTTTTTTTTTTTTGACCGGCTTAGATGTATTTTAGTAGAAAGAAAGGAGAAAGGAGTCTCTCTAATAGAACAGAAGATTTGTGGTACCACAAACAAAAAATCTTTGAAGTCTTTGAAATCACTTTTTAAGTTTAATATATGCACCTTAAGAGCTACATAAAGTGGCTTGAAATAAGAAAAAAAAAAAAAAAATGAAAGAAGGCATCAGATACTAGTTCAAGCAGATTTACTGTTACTGCTAACAGTAACCGGAATCAGGCTTTGCATTAACTGCGTTAACCCATTGCTACGTAAAGCAGTTTTCTGTGACAAGAATGTTTATTTAATGTATGCGCAATTGTGCTCAGACTTCTGTGAAATATTTGGTTATGTGCTCTCACACTGATGCAATATGGCGAAAGCAAAGCCATGCTTTCTGGCAAAAAAAAAATGCGCTCAATCTTTTGTCTAGTATCAAGCAGTTCAATCGGAAAATGATATACCAGAGGTTGTTTTCATACACTGCCATTTCTACTTCAAATTTATGATCAACAACTATGGTTTGGGTTATGAAAAAGAATCTTATTGCGGAGAGAAAAAAAATACTTTTCAAGAGGTTGAAATGAAGATGTCGTATCTGGAACATCAGTTGCATTGGTTGGTGCCGTTGTTGTCCCTTGTTTGCGTTGAATGTCGCTCACTGATTCGGTATTGCAGTTGTCAGAATTGCAGCAAGCTGCCACGCAATCTCTGAAAACGTCACCAAAATGATTGTCGATATATCAAGTGAAACCCAGGCAGGGTGGGATTTAGAAGAGGTCGATTGCAGCAAACAGCTTCAAGTGCTCATTGCGTAACACCATGAGTTGAGAGTATAATATCCAAGCTATTATGAAAAGCCGTAAAATCATGAAAATAAATCGCCCCATACACAGAAATACTGGTTACGCTTCTGACACGCAATTAGGTAATAAAGCAACAATTATTATTGGAAGTGATTTACAAGACAGTATTGAGACAATATGAGGCATTTTCTCCTCGACGTGAATTGCCTGGGTAAGCAGTCGAGCACCATTACGCAACCCACGTTATTCCACTGATAAAACATCTCTCACCCAACTGTAAATGGAAAACCTGACAAAGTACCATCCCCGTCAAGTAAAGAGCTGACAAAAGACGCAGCAGCCTCTTGCTCAATGTAAGTGCATGCTTCCTCACAAATATCGGTGTCCGCGCAGCTACCAATGGCGACAGGAACTAAAATAAAATACAGAATATCAAGCAAGCTTTTTAAAACCAAACGAAAGTTTTACTTTCAATTAGAAGAAGTTCTATAAGACACAATCTATATATCTCTGAAATGCAAATCGTTACAGCTAGGGGATAAATGCTTTTTATTTCAACGGCATCAGTCCAGTAAATGTTTTCAGCAAAACCAAGTTTTTCAAAACGAATGAATCTCAACGAAATAGCGTAGCCGGAGTTATCGTTTCAATGATTCAGCCTACATTTACAAAACGTACTTTCAGTTCCAAAAACATCAAGCGTTGCTTCGCCTTTAAGGCATCTACTTGATAGCGATGTTGAACATACAGTGATATTCCACGAAGAAAACGGAAATATATCTCCTCTGCTTTCAATTCCAACCTCACACAGAAGTGGGGCCACTCTAAAAATGTAACCAATTTCATCCTAAGGAAACTTAACGTGCCCAATACCCATTCTGTTGAAAAATCAAATGTGTATTTTACTCGCGATATTACGTAGAAGCGTGTAACGGGTGGCAGGGCCCACCATCTCCGCGGCTTGTCGCCGGGGTAACACAGCTTCAAAGAAACGTTGCAGCAACGGCGGCACTACATATTATATTTGGCCGAGCTTTGAACCTACCGTATCAGCGAGGTCACTACCATGACGCAAAGCGGCCGGTCCCTGTGCTGAATCATGCCAAAAATTACTTTGCAATTGCTGTCTTGACATCAGATATTCATATAGCTCACTGTTTTGGGGCAACGAATCTTTAGAACATGTCTACGAAATCTACAGTAAAAATCTATACTGTTTAATTATCAGAAACAGGCTGTGAAGGGCAATTTTTAATAGTTCATGCCATATTTGAGTTTACGAACTTTTTGAAGGAACCTTTGCAGACCTTCAGGGATTAAAAAAACCCGATAAAATCAAACTTGATTACCTATCTCCAATTGTGGTTGTTGTAGTTGACTGGAACGGTGCAGAAGTTGCTGGACTTACTGCTAATTGTTGTATTTCTTCTACAGTATTAGTGTTGCAGTCATCAGTATCACAGCATGCTGATTGACAAGTGCTGCAAACAGAACTGGTTCACAGAAAAAATAAACTATTTCATACTCACAGTTCAAGAGGTTAGGCAGTTAGAGGTACATAAGTGTCTCAAAAGATCAGCAATAGCCTACAGAAAGCTTTCCTGTTCAGTTTGAGTATTTTTAGTGCAGACAATCAAAATAATCGTGATAATTCAATATATCTCAATCTAAGAAGTCACAAATAAATAATTCATGATTATTTATTGTAATAACAAAAAGCAATTAACATTTAACCACTAATTGCGCTATTAATTACTTACATAATTTGTAAATCTTGTGCAGATATAGGAAACCCAGCTTGTGGTGATAACTCCGCCCCAAGAGAACTTTCAATTAAGGCCTGGCAAGCAGCAGGATTGCAATCATTAGGCCTTGCACACATACCTCCAGTTATACTCACTAAAAACAAAACTTCAAACTTTATATCGCCACCGCTTAAGCTTCACCCGTGTCAAATAAGAACCTTGGCACATGCAAAATTGGATCAAAGTAAAGCGTAATAAAAACAAAACGATTTTTACCTGCGAGTAATGGAATGCGGTTTCCGCAAAGCGGGGTTTATGTCCCCAATAATCAATCAAGTGAATTTGTTAGCGGTGCATTACGTAAAATAAACACATAATCGGATTCGACTTTTCCCACAAAGTACAAAGCTGCTTGCGTAAATCAATTGAAAAGATGAGTTAAATCGAAGCGTAGCTAGCAATATTAAATTAAAAAACAAATCAAATCTTCATTACACATTCGGTATTACGCCTAAGCGTGTAACGAGAGGCGGGGACCCATCTCCTCGGCTTAGCGCCTGGGTTACACAGCTCCGAAGGACCGTCGCAGCAGTGGCGAGCCGTTGGCGACACTGTGCCGATTTGACCGGCCCGGGATTTGAACCCCAGACCTCCCGCGCCGATAGCGTGATAAGCGTGTGCGCTAAGCAACTGAGTTAAGGGCCGGCCGCTAGCAACATTAATATGCTTAAAACAGTGGCGTGCGAGAAATTTTGAATAAAGGGGGTATTAGGGTTGCCCAAAATTTCATTTTTTTTTCCAAACATGGACATCAATATGACATTCGGTGAGGTTGCCTAAAATAAGAGTTTTGTGAAAAAATCAGAAAATTTTATCAAGAATTCGGTCTGCAACAGCATTTTTAAGGTTTTGGGGATATTTTCCTAAATTCTGGGGGGCATAAACGTAAAAAAGTAAATATACCTAATTTTTATAACGTTTTTTGATTTTTCGTATCATAACTATGTCTGTTGATGATCACCAATCAAGTAAAATGTTTATTTTGCGTATAATTATTGCTAATTTGTGGACTTACACACTATTTCTGTACACTTTCCCACCATTATTATAAAAAATAATTCAATTTTTACTTACTTTGAGCTATAATTGTCTTTTAACAATTAGTTTTGTTACGTAGCCATATTCTAGAATTGCTGCTGTATCCATAATGTGAAAACTGATGTGCAAGAACAGAGCAGAGATATTTGAGAGCTGAGGGTTTTCTACTTTCTAGCATGCAGAGAGTGATAGTTTCAAATGTTGGCAGGAAAAATAGATCATATGTAAGTGCTCCGACTATTTTGGTGCTAATGAAAACTTTGAGTTTACTGTAGTCGATTAGTGGCTTCTACCAGACATCATACTGGGTTCAGCAGCGTGGCACTGGGCTGGTGAGTTTTGTATCATTTAAGAGCCAAAATCACAAAATTTTGGTTGCACCCCCTAGCTTTTTTCGTTGCTGTATCCTTGGATAAGATGCTTCACAATAATCGTATCATTGCTGGCAGATTGTAGCAATTAAGCAGCGAGATCAAGAAATAAGCAAGAAAGCAATCGAAAAAGCTGATATTCCTCTAATAAAATCTGAATTTGTCCTTCTCATAGCTCCTCGAATCCTCGCCACTTTCTCGTGACATGGAGGATAAAAATGAAGAAATTAAACATCATTTGAAGTCAGAGAGACACATGACTTTAAATACACGCAGTCGAGAATTATGAACTACTGGTTGTTATTCGTTACTCAAGGCCATGCAGCGTAAACTCTTAGCGAACACATTTGTATTTCAGACATATTGGTGACGAAATAGCAAAGTATAGACCATGGTTTCTACAAGAGGTTCAGACTTAGAGTTTCCACTTTTAGGTAAACCAAGAGAAATGTTATCCCCTTTAAAATTGCCAACGATTTTGGAAGTGATGCAGAGGTTTTTACATTATTTCAAATATGAAAAATTGAGTAAGCAGAAATCTATTAATCGGACCTGTGATGAAGTAATTTAATAATGCTCTTAATAATATTATTGCGTCTACAATCCGAGAGAGTAAAGGATGTGCGAATGATTTTACCCTTAGCAGAATGAGTACTTCAAGAGGGCGACGAAAACTACGTGTTATGAAATTTGAAACACTACAATTCATTGGGACGAAAAACTATTGAAAACTGGAAAAGCATTTAACCAATAGGAGCACCTAGCAGTTTTGGCAAGCTCAGCAAGAGGAGAAGTTGTAAAGTTATTGGGAACTACTGTTCTTGATAGTGGTACTGGGTTAAATCAAGCGAGGGCAATCAAGGATAATATGGTGGAAGAATGGAACATCAAGGAACGATGTGTTTCGACACAACTGCATCCAACACTGGAAGATTTTCTGGTGCATTGATTCTTCTGGAGGCATTCATCGGATATCCTTTACTCTGGACATCCTGTCGACATCATATGCTGGAAGTCATTTTTGGGGATGCGTTTAAAGTCATAATTGGTCCAACCAGCAGTCCAATGGTTAATTTTTTGGGGATTTTGAAATCAAAATGGCCAACACTTAACTTGTCTTCGATAACACGTATTGATGACTCTCACCAGGTGGGTATGGAACCAGTAAAGATACATCGACAAACGGCGTTGCAAGCTCTTCAAAAACTATGCTCAGACTGTAGCACTTACTTACCTAGGGATGATTATGAGGAACTTTTGAAACTAAGTCTATTCTACCTTGATAAGACCTGTTTTGATAAGTTTGTGTTTCGGCGTCCAGGCACTCAGTATCATGCCCGGTGGATGTCTGCACCATTTTACGCATTTAAAATGTATCTTTTGCAAAGTCAGCTGGGCCTCTACTCGAATACTACAAAAAGATTGAAACGTTTTTGTGATTTGTGTCCATTTTTTACGCTCCACACTGGTTTCAATGCCCCTTGGCTTCTGAAGCAGCAGTTAATGACTTAAACTTTTACAAATCTCTGATCGATTACGTCAACGTTGACGAGCAAGTTGCTGAAGCTGCTATAAGTGCATTTTTACGACACAGGTGGTATTTAATAGAGAAGTTGATTCCACTGGCGTTGTGTTCCAGGAAGCTGTCTGATGCAGAATTAGAAAAATTGGGCTTTAGCATTTTAGAAAGTACCAACATCACGTCGCTGTTATAGGGAGAAAGGCAGGAGCCCCACTCACTCCAGAAAAAACTCGTTTTCCCGAAATAACTCGAGATACTTCTGTTTCCGATCTGGTTAGCGAGAGATCTTTTACTGCACTTCAACGGTTGAAGTTGTCCATATACGACGTTTGTTTCTCAAAATATGCTCGCAGTAAATGGTGCCAATTTGAAGGATGGACGAGGTTAAACCAGTTTGCTAACGGCTTGAAGGTGGTAAGCGATATTGCAGAGAGAGGAATAAGACTAATGGAGGAGTATAAAGATGAGTTAACCGTCGATGAAGAACAAAGGAAAATGATTCTGCATTGTGTGGAAGAAACAAGAAAGATTTACCCCGACTTCAAAAAATCTCCTTTGACTAAAAACTACTAAACCCTTTTTTTTTTATCTGTGTGCACCTGAACGAACACTGAACAACCAAAAAATTCTTCAAAAAGCTTATAATAAAATCAAATAAAGAGGAAAATTGACCTGAAGACAACATCTTTACGTATGTTTGAAAACCAACTAAAAGCTTCATTTTTTTAGCGAAAACGAGTAAACAATTTCAAAAAATGGTGTAAAAATGTAGATATTAGCAATAATTATAAGCAAAATAAACATTTTATCTAATTGGCGAACATCAACAGACATAGTTACGACCCGAAAAAGCAAAAAACGTTATAAAAATTAGGTATATTCATTTTTTTACGTTTATACCTACCCAGAATTTGGGAAAATACCCCCCCAAAACCTTAAAAATGCTGTTGCAGGCCGAATTCTTGATAAAATTTTCTGATTTTTTCACAAAACTCTTATTTTAGGCAACCTCACCGAATGTCATATTGATGTCCATGTTTGGAGAAAAAAATGAAATTTTGGGCAGCCCTAGGGGATATAAACTGCAAACTCCATCAAAAGAGATGTGGTATTTCAGTCAATTAGCTTTGTTTGGTCTTTTGCTAAAAGACCAATCCACCCTTCCACCCGCTACATACCCTCCTGGCTTAAACGCAACAATGTGACACCAGTTTGTAACAATTCGATTAGAGTGCAGTTATAAAAAGCTGTC
Organism: Trididemnum miniatum; assembly: GCA_964006365.1. Classification (NCBI taxonomy): domain Eukaryota; kingdom Metazoa; phylum Chordata; class Ascidiacea; order Aplousobranchia; family Didemnidae; genus Trididemnum; species Trididemnum miniatum. The sequence goes on from OZ023250.1 coordinate 4,304,768, forward strand.
GCGAGAAAGCAAAGCTAGTAGTTCATTCAGGGCCGGATTAAGGGAAGGATTACTGGGGCTATGTAGCTTTAGAGCCCCCCACTAAATTGCTTGCTCTAAGTCATGAAAAAAGGTCTCCTGCTAACGTCACAGCCTGGTCTGCGAAAAAGCATGCCCCCTACCTCCACCGAAAAATTAACCCCACTGCTCAGATGGCCGAGTTGTAACAGCGTCCGTCTATCGGGAGCTGCAAACTTGGGTTTGATTCTGAGTCGGGTCAAACCAATGGCTTTAAAATTGGTATTCACAGGTTCCCTGCTTGACACTCAGCATTAAAGGGACAGTGTGAAGAATAAGCCAGCAAGTTTACTTGTTGTGACGTTGGGAAAGGCACTTAGCAGGATTACCCTATCTTGTAGTGGTAGACAGATGGATGGCAACTCCTAAGCGAGTTCGTATAGCAAATTTCTCGCTTCTTCGTGATAGGAGGATAAATGTGCACAGGGCCGAAACTAGGCAATGCGGGGCCCCCCCGAAATCATCTTTCGGGGCCCCCTAAAATTTTTTTCTTGGATGGTGATGCAAAAGAATGAACTCCGAAGGGGCGATGCCAAGCTAGGGGGTGTGGGGGCATGCCCCCCAGAAAATTTTGCCGAATTTGACCTTATTTTGGAGGCTTTTTGTGCGTTTTGAGCTTTTAAAATTCCTCAGTTTCAACAAGGTTTAATAGTCTGTTTTACTAGGTCCCTTCCAAACCCACCAAAATAATGCTGCAAGCAAACCCTACTCTAACATTCGCTACCTATGCGAAGAAAAAACGTTTTTAAGGCATATTTTTGCGCCTTTCACTTGAGGATGAGGGGCCCTTGGTATGCTACTGAACGTTTGTTTGCTAGTTTTGCGACTGCTATTTTTCGAAAAATTTGCAGGCCCCCCCCCTGGCCAAAAGCATAAACATGATATAGGGGCCCCACATAGCGCGAGTAAAGACAAAAAATATATTGAATCTTAGAATAGGCCTATTTAAGGCACCTTTATTATACGTTGAGTAAATAATACCACGTACTGACTTTTGTGCGCCCCCCCCCCCCGGTTGGGGGATTCGAGGGGTGCTAGTTTCGGCCCTGAATATGCAACAAAATACAAAAAATACAGAGCCTCCCAATGTCTTAGCACGGCCCTGAGTTTACTCAGCGTATCAAAAATAAAAAATCAACTTTTCAACATACTCGCAGTATTACGTCAAAGCGTGTAACGAGTAGCGGGGCTCTTCTCCGCGGTTGAGCGCCTAGGCAACGCAGCTCCGAAGAAACGTTGCAGCGGTGGCGAGCCTATCTGACCGATCGGGGATTCGAACCCCAGACCTGCCACACTAATAGCGTTTGCGTAACAACTTAGCCAGCCGTCCGATACTGACTCACTATATTTGATACGTAAATTTGGAGATACCACTTGCTAACATTGCATTTTGTGAACTTGTAGCAACATTTGAAACTCCATCAAAATAACAGCATGAGATGGTATAAGATAAATTACTGTACATAGATAAGTGGGGCCAGTTTTTGTTCATTTTCGTAAAATAAGATCCACGTTTTAAGGCGTAATTACGTTTGATTCTTTTTAATTCTGTTTTGTACAAGTGCCTTCAGTCACTTATTCGTTCAACCAACAACAAAGATCTACCTGAAGTTAGTATAGTTTGAAACTAGAAAAATGAACTACATGATTTGAGTAATTGAGTTGAAAATTGGAACATCAAAGTATCTTTATGTCTAATGAGATGCTTACCGTTAAACAAACTTATAACAGTAGCTACACTCTCGATTCGTAAGCAGTAAGTCGTTGCATTACATTCTTGTGACATCCAAGAGTTTATATTAAGGAGTCCTCCAGAAGCTTGAATTCCATCATGACATTGTGGCGGTACGAACTCACTACAAGCACAAATTCATGCTATTTAGGCATCAAAACAAATTACGCCGGTTACAGGTTTTTGATAAGTAGGCACCTACTAGTAGTACGTCATTAATAATAATGCATGGACATCGGGCGTTTTTACTTTTATTTTACGTAAATGTTGTGGCGCTGTAGTTTTAGAGGTGGGCGATCGCCCCTATCGCCTTGTTCTTGATCCGCCACTAACTTCGACAGATATAAACACTAACCCATGATCTGGAAGCGGTATACTGCAAGTATTAACTGATCGGTCAAGCATACTTGCCACTGGTTGTTGTATGTGGAATTGCTGGAGCTGGAAGTGTCGCCCCTACAGAGCGGTTTGGAATGAAAATCGGAACGGTGGGCACGCTAAACGACGTTGATCGGGTAGTTGTGTTGAAAGATGTGGAGGATAGAGTTGAAGAAGAGGTTTCAAGAACAGATAGAGGAGTGGTTGAAGGCAGTTCATTAAGCCGCCGAATTTCCATGATTGAATTTTCGTTGCAGTTATCCGAATCACAACACACTTTTTCACATGAGCTAAAAACATGGTTGTATAAATTCTTACGGTAGGTCTATACTACCCATACCAAACTTCGTAGTCAAAATCATACCGGTGTGCAAAACATATGGAATGAGCATAAAAGTGAACGAAGTTTAAAACCTAAAAACTCTTTGAGTTAGCTGTCATCTCAAAAATGTTTCAACGTCTTCTGAGTCAATTACAGGGATGGTGTGCAATAGCAATAAGCTAAAATTAAACTTTGGCCTCCTCGAAGCTTTCTAGATTGATTTATGTTATGTCACTGCCTTTGACTTAAATTCAAACCTATATCAAGTAGAATCCTGCAAAGTGTAATATTATTAGTGAATCCATTCCGCTAACAAATCTTACTTTGTGTCTTTCCCACATTCAAAAGTTTTAAAATCGATTAATCACCCCCTCCCCCCCACGATTCCATTCTGTGTTACAGTGGCTCGACTTTGGGGAATAGTTACCCTAATCCAGCTGCTGAATTCTATGTATCATAAAAAAACAGCAATCAAATCACTTACCTCACGGTAAACCCTGTTTCAAGAAGTACGTCAAGATGGCTGCGGTCTAAGGCAGCTTCTACAGCAGACGTGATTGATTCCTGACAAGACATTTCACACCTGCCGATGTCAAGGCACCCTCCAAATGAAACATTGGCTGAAAACAAAACTAAGTTGGCCGAATGGTAAAAGTGGACATCTCAGATGGCCGTGTGGTAACAGCGTCCGCTTATCGGGAGCTGCAAACTTGGGTTTGATTCCGAGTCGGGTCAAACCAATGGCTTTAAAATTGGCATTCACAGCTTCCCTGCTTGACACTCAGCATTAAACGGATAGTGTGAAGAACAAGCCGGCAAGTTTACTTGTTGTGCCGTTGGGAAAGACACTTAGCGGGATTCCCCCATATTGGTGTGGTATAGACAGATGGATGGTAACTCCTAAGCGAGCTCGTATAGCGCATTAATCGCTTTTTTGTGGTAGGAGGATAAATATGCTAATAAATACAAAAAATACAAAAGTTGTATTTAACTCATAAAATAAAACGAAAAAATACTAACTCATGAACAAAGCACATCTTTATTCAAAAAAAAAAAAAAAAATCTAGAAGGTGAAGTTACAAGGTCAAGTCAACAACTTTTACAAATCAAACAATTCGATCTACGTTATGTTCTAGGTATTATGGGGAAGCGTGCAAACGAGTGGCTGGATACCATTCCGCGGCTCAGCAAGTTAGCAACACAGCTTCGAAGAAACATTGCAGCGGTGGCGAACCGTTGGCGGCACTGCATGCGTCCGATTTGACCAGCCCGGGAACTGAACCCTAGACCTACTGCGTTAAGGGTGATGGCTTCAAGTACTGCGTCAGTGCGTCAACCTCTCAGTAAATTTTATCTTGAGGCAAAATGAGAATGCTTTGCTGCTGTTTATTTTTTAAAGTTAGAAACCACATCAGCAAAGTACAAGAACTTTTAGATGTTGGTAAAGCGGGTCGAAGCAAATGCATGAAAATAATAATAAACATGTTGATTCATGTCTTCCAAACTATCACTCATGTAGCATCTCGTAGTAATTAAAAAAAACCAAAGCAAAAAATAAATGCAAATCCTGTTCGTACTGCCACTACCACCAGCCGGTAAGTACTGTTAAAAAAACAAAGATACAAATTCCTGTTCCTACCGTCTACTAATCCAAAGAATAGTAACTCTCCGTCCATTCGAAAGCATCTGTTTGCAACTTCATCGAAGCATTCAGTTGTGTTCCCTAATTGAAGATCGAAAAGTTCGGAAAATATTTCTGCTCCGGAGTGACAATTCAGACTCGAAGCTTTACTAAGTAGGCTAAGCAACAAGCAAACTACATAGAACCACATTTTTGCCGACTCTCTATTCCGCTAGTCATAAACCTGTCTGAATAAACTCATCGAGTAAGCTTTTATCCTTTATTATTATCAGTTTATACACAGTTTACATTACCGCCTAATTACAGCACAATACTTTGAGCTTTTTCTGCCTATTAAGCAGCTGTAAGAGATAATGAAATTATATTTTATAATTGTAACATTCTCCTGCAAAATTACAGCTTATAACTGTCTTAATTCCTACAGTAATCTACCTATTTGCCACCGCATGCTCCGTGTAATTTCGCTATATCAGTTTTCGAAATGGAAATTTTAATACTGCATGTGGCAGTTTCTGAACTTGCAGTATGTCAGAAATCATGATGCCTCCTGATGACTTCAGTGGAAATGCACAGTTTCATTTGGTTTGCTTGATATACATATTGCTTGTCTTCGTTTTTTTTTTCAAGTCAATTAGCTGACCTTTTTTGTTGCGTTATTGACGTCTTTGCATATGCGCACAAGGCCACTTTAAACTCAAGTGATATTCTTAAATTTCTTCCCAAAAAAAACTTTATTGCATGTTAAAAATTTCTCAAAAAATAGCAGTCTCATACTCGCTGTAACCATAACATTACAAAATTTTCTTTTTTAATGCAAATTTAAAATGAAATCAGGTCTGACTGCTTAAGTTTTTTTTAAATTTTGAATAAAAATTCAGAACGGTTTTACCAAGAACCATCAACGAATTGTTATCTTGAATCGGTCCATTTTTTAATATGGCAATGATTGAATTGCACGGAGTTAAATGACCAAAATGTGTAACAATATTTCGTGCAGGCCAATTTGTTGAAAATTGGCATGTCGTTCAGAACCGCGGTATCTTATACTCTTCCAAAGGATTACGTTTGGCATGTAAGATCCTGCATGTATCTGAATTATCATCCGATTATGAAACGTGTAAAAAATAGTGCGAAAGCTGAGCACTTGTGAGATCGTGGATAACGCTATTTCGATTTCAGGGCGAACTTATTCAGAATTTTTTTCCAGCTACAATCAATTGGAATTTAGGCTTTTTGATATGAAGTTCATTGAAGGGGACTTAATTTAGCATCGAACCCACGAAGCCAGCTACGGAATCCAATGCGCCGACCGCTCCACCAGCTCCATGCGTGCAATCGCTTATCACAGGCAAAGTTGATTGAACGATTTTGCAATGCCGGCAACTTCTGCTGCAGCTGCAGCATTTTTCTGCTCTTGCAACTGCACTGCGTGATCAAAGGTGGAAACCCAAACCTAAACCTGAAAACCCGGTATTAAAGGAAATTTTTCAAACCCAAACTGAAACTGACACCTACTCAGCCAAAATTTTGAAAACCGACTGTAAACTTGGACCAAGACCGTTTTTTTCTTGAAACGTCAAAACCGAAACTAAAACCTGTTCAAAATTTTCTAAGGTTTTGGGTTTTAAAAATTGTCATCACCATCATTACCAGTGCACTTCCTATAATGCTGAGGGTCGAAACGAGAAGCTGTGAATACCAAAATGTGAGTCTTTGGTTTCACCGGACTCAACTTCTGAAGCAATTGGTCTCTTCACTTGGCCATCTGAGCTGCTACTTACCATCGTAATAAAACAAAAACGCCAGGAAGTAAAGCACTTAAATAATTCGTATTTAAAACAAAATAGCTTCCTAGGACAAAACTTAAACCGAAACTGAAACTCAGAAACTGAAGCTGTGCGTAAGCAAAACTGAAACCGAAGCTGGAACCTATTTTTCAGCAGCCGAGAAACCAAACCAAACCTGAAATCTGACATCTGGGTTTCAACACACCAAAACTGAAGCTGACACCTTAACGCCAAGTAACCAGGTTTCTACCCATGTGCGTGATTAATAAATTTTAAATTGCAAAACAGAAACTGTAAACACGTTACACGCCCTTGTAAATATAATAGGTCTTACGGTAGTTTTGTTTTAAACTGAGGGAGCACATTCAAAATTTCAAAAAAAAAAACACATATATGCAAAAAAATACAGTGAATAAATAAATCGTGTAGCAGAGCAACAATTTTCAGAAATTTTGTACGATGAGGTAACGATATCTTGATCGTAATACATTGGCAAAAAATTACTGCGTCCTAAACTGTCTCTTGCACAGGCGAGACTGATGTTAAAAAATAATCTTCAGCTTTCGGTTTTGGAATGATCGTGCAAATCGGTGAGGTAAAGCTGTCAGCGTTTTTAATAAATGATATCACACTTCACAAGTATTACCATTTCAACTCCTGACCTTTGCCTTGCCAGACAATTTTTGGTTTCTATTTTGGATTACTGTGTAATTTCACCGACGAGCCGGCTTTGTTGTAATGTTGAGTAGGCTAATTAAAGCTGATTAGTGTATAAGTTTTATGCGGTAATATTCACCAAAATGGATTAGTTTCAAGAATACATATCTTAAAAGTTAATTGATTATTTCATCATTATAAATAATAACGTTAATTGAGTTAAGCTACAGTATAATGACTTGGCATTTTATGTAATATGCAACTAAATTTGTCAGTATCATAGCCTGACGGTATCGTGCGCTCGTGACAGATTCTACGCGATGAGTTCGATTCGCGGCTGAAGCCGATCGCGTTTGACATACTGTATATACCAGGTGGCTGCTGTCTTGAAGAGGGCAAGCTCACTTCGCAGTCTCCATTAATTACTGTAGAATTGTCCGTTCAATAGAATTTGAAAGAACCTCAGCTATTTATGTAATTCTATAAAAATTTAAGTCACGAAACAGGCCGGCGCTAAAGGGGGCCAGGGGCCTGCCCCCCATTCAATCGACATGCTTGGCCCTCCCAATGAACAAGCTTACTCTTTTCAATACAGCGGATTTTGTGCTTAATTTCAAACTTTGCCCCCCCTGATAAACGCTTGGCCCCCCAAAGTCGACTGCTGTGCCGCCGGCTCTGTCACGAAATCAATCAAACATTCATAAAATAAAATTTTCATACTGCTAATTCGTTGATGTGTGTTAAAATCTACTAAGAAAAAAAGTAAAAATGATGCAAGGCACTTTACGGCATGTGCGCTCAGGACGATTGCGGAGTCTAGCTTGTGTTTAATTAGCAAATGATTGTATCATTTTGGATTCCACAGCATGCAACATATCTTTTGAGACTATGCACAACTTATCTTTTTTCGATAGCGTTTAATCATCTCAATATTTTTTGTTCTGATGCCATCCAAGGCAGAGTCATGGGCAGTTGGTTGTTCCAAAGACCTTGGGCTTTCATCACCACAATGAAACTTTCGAAATCGTAACTAATACAAGTGATTATGACATTACAAATTTAATTGTGATGCAGTAAACTCGTGGGCCTCTGAAACCGCTTAAACCAGTGGTTCCCAACCAGGGGTCCGCGGACCCCTAAAGAGGTCCGTGAAGAGCTTACTGGGGGCCACGATTACATTAGAATTCCACAAAATTAATCAGCAACATGCAATAAATTTCGTGTTGATGTGGGCACAAGGCAGCAACTTGTACGTACAAAAATAAGTAGGGCAGTAGGCTGAATTGTTTTTAAGTTTCGCTAAATAAGTAAATATCGTTTCATCGCTAATGTAATCACCCAAACACAGGTCAGTGTTTTGGTGCAAACAAGACAACAACGGGTTTCTCATGAAATTGTGCCAGTGCACCTGTATTCTGCGAAGTGATTTTTCTGATGGTTCTTGAATGTGATATGTTCTGATTAAGTAATTTTGTAATTTAAGTCATAGTACAATATTGCATGCAAAGTGCGCTAGCATTTGCAAAAGTAGGCGAAGTTCACTGAAATATTTGTTTAGGGTTGGTGATAAAAATTAGGGGTCGGTAAGCTTGGTAATTATTTGAAAGGGTCCGTGACTAAAAAAAATTGGGAACCACTGGCTTAAACTGATATGTGGACAGGGTACTGGCAGATTTTGTAAGTATTATCTGTGCCTGCTTGCGCTTTAGCATGGTTTAGTAACTGTATGTTTGTTAGAGGTTATTGGATCATTTTGTCAGTTTAATCCGACAACATGAAGCATTTTATAGTTTTCTGGTTAATATAATACAAACTCATCTGCTTTATAACTCTTCTACATGAGTCGACTAAAAGCTAAGGTACCGGTACCTTGTTTATTGCTAAGTCTTCACTTCGTTTACCTTTTGGTGATATTCATAAGTATTAAAAAAATTAAAAACAACTAATAATTATCGTCAGTGGCGTAACCAGCTAGAAGTTTCAGCAGGGATGGGGGCAAAACAGAGTTACGTTAAACCAGTTGATCTCTAATAAAAGTAAAGGTCTGCAATGGATGATATCAAAAAAAGGTTTTTGGTAATAAAAAACTGCCCTTGTTGTACCTCACTTGGGAAAAAATAGACGTAAATCTCTTCATTAACACTGGTGCTTGAAGTATTTCGGGAAAGTGGCATAGTTTCTTTCATCCCCACCCTCTACGTCCCTGACGATCGTTCAAACTCCAGCTGACCACAACTGCAGAATTTAATGATCTAATTGCTGCTTAATTTTTGATACGTTCAAGTGTTTAAATTTTTTACTTATAAAAAGTCTGATCGAAATATTCTGACTGCAGAAACGTGACATAGCCTAGGTCTTACTACTTCGAAAATATTCTTAAATTTTGGCGTATTACTAATTATTTTTACAAATTTGGCTGAGCGTGACAAAATATCGTGCCAGAATAGCATCTAAATTATTTATCATAGTATATCTTTTAAGATTAGATTTTATGTGTCTTCCGTTTCATTTAAGTACTAATCTATTAAGGTAATTGACTAAATTACGAAATAAAAGGCTTGCTACGAGTGCTTGTTACGAATAGCTTACGAAGCTACAATAAAAAGATAATAGCCAGTATATTTGCAATCATTTCACAAGCGTTTCGGAAAAACTTATACCATCATCAGTGTAAAAAACTACAGGGGCACTAGGCTAGAATAATCAATTTTACTCCATATGCAATTTTTTTAATCTTACTTGTTTAATTAATCTTACTTCATATGCTATTTTTTCATGCTTGTACGACTTAAGTAGTCCTACAGTATTTGAACTAGGTTTTACTGTGTTTAACCACTATATTCTCACTGCTAAACTTTTCTCTCCAATTGCATGTAAGTTTATTCTACCCCTTTACTTTTATTTATTTAAATCTCAACTACTCTGTTCATGTCGTCATAATTATGCCGTAGTCAAATTAATTTCCTTCTTGTGCTGTTTATTCTAGCCTAGTACCCCTATAGTTTTTTACACTGATGATGGTATAAGTTTTTACCGAAACGTTTGTGAAATGATTGCAAATATACTGGCTATTATCTTTTTATTGAAGTTGAGTTCCAAAACCCATCTTAATGCTCCTAGCTTACGAAGCATTTGGTTCTTTTTTGTTGCTCGGCATTCAGAACTCACATCTTGGAAGTTGTGTAACGTAATCTCTTATCTGAACAAACCAAATTTCAATCAAATCTTGTAGTTCAAGATGTTGATCAAACACACATTAATCATAAGATTCGGCGTTAAAATGACTTTAAGTCTGAACCATCAACAACGTGATAAATTAGCACAATATTAAATACATAATTATGTTTTTGCTGTTTATGTGTGTTTACTTATCATTGTTTTTTATTTATAATTGTGGTAAGATGCAAACAATATTGATTATATAGGCTATTTACAGAAAGAGTTGGAAAGGAAGCCTATAGGTTAGGCGTAGTTGCGTAAGAACTACGATACTTTTTACATAACTAAACTTCTAGGAAGCCTTATGATATTTTGAATATATAATCAAGCTTTCAAAGACATTACATGCTCTGAACAGTTTATCAAAAATGGTGATTAGAAAACAATCAAATCTTCATTATACTCGCGGTATTATGCCGAAGTGTGTAGCGAGTGATGGGGCCCATTTCGGCGGCTTAATTCGCGCCTGAGCTACAAAGCTACGAAGAGACGTCACAGCGGTGGCGAGTTGCTGGCGACACTGTGCCGATTTGACCAGCCTGGGAATCGAACCCTAGACCTCCCGCACTGATAGCGTGTGCTCAACAACTGAGCTTAGCTTTCGGTTATATTGATTACATGTTTCCAAAATTTTATAGTGATGAATTGTTTTAGCAAAATGTAAAAACACTTGCAAGCTAAGGTAGTAATCTGTCGTATCAGAACCCGCTATTTTTCCTGACATATTTTGCTCTAAACATAATAAGTTTAGCTCTTGTTTGCATTTGGTATTTCTACAAAGCAATACTTACTTCGATAGCTCTATTCGCGCTCTGACTCCTTTCGATCAAAAAGCCAATGAGCTATTTTTACGCAAGTAACGGCTTTTATGCTGAGTAGCATCTTTCGCACTAAGTTATATAGTTCATAAAATTTGCAATAACTACAAAATGCTTTGGACGCTGTTCACGTAATTATGACGAATAATTTTGCTGTACGCGTAATCGCGGCACTTTGGCGACATAACATTTTGTTTTGCATCAAAGCTGATGCTGTTGAGTTAGGCTGCCAAAATTACTATTTCAAACGCATTATCTTTCACGATTTTTTCCAATTGGATCCAGCTGAAACCGGTACTTGTTTGGACGGTAATAAAATTTAGACTTACATTTAGACTGTAATATAACCAACCGGTCACTTTGTCATAACCTCAGGACTCATTTTCAACGCATGAAAATTTAAAAAAATAACTTGAACTTGCGTCTCTTGAGACTAAACAGCATTGGTGGCCGTGTGGATAGAGAGTCTGCCTTTGGAGGTGTAGACTTGGGTTTGATTCCGAGTCGGGTTGAACTTACGACTTTAAAATTGGTATTCACAGCTTCCCTGCTTGACGCTCAGCATTAAATTGACAGTGTAGAGAACAAGCCAGCAAGTTTACTTGTTATGCCATTGGGAAAGGCACTTAACAGAATTCACCCATTTTAGGGTGGTAGAGTTGGACAAATGGCCGGCTATTTTTAAGCAAGCTTCTTATTGTGCTTTGATCGCTTGTCATAGGAAAATATATGTGCAATTAACAACTAACATAATTTAAGCTAATTCCAAGAGAAGGAACCATGTTCTACTATAATAGAGTCCGTTACATCACACAATCGGATTGTCAGCTTGGAGGTTTATTGTTACGTCATAGATACATTGTTCTACGAAGGACATTCGTTTTTAATGCATTTGTCGCCATGTTTAAAGCATACGAAAGATGCTGAAGCAGTGTTGGAAGCGCGTTAGAATTGTTAAAATATTAGCCTAAAATTGTTACAGCTATGTTTCAGGGTAACAATTTCAACTCTATTATAGTAGGACATGGAGGGAACACAATGTAGCTTTGACTGACTTTTTATCATTTGTGCTGTTACACATCAAATTTTTGTTTGTTTGTAGGTTTAATTTGCTAAAAAATTGATCACAAATAAAGCATAGAAGAAAATTAGAAATACTTATAAAATGAAGCTTATAAATCAATACTTAGGAAAGCCAGGCTTGTCTATGGGACATATTTTTCTGTCCCATCCCATCCCATAGCAATTTATGCCTGTCCCATCCCATCCCATGAGATTCCCATCAAAATACAATTCAATAAATTTTATTAAATTTATGAAAATTTACACCATCTAAGATTTTTTCTCTTCTCATTTCTAAGATTAATTGAAAATTTTCAGTAAAAACACGGAACTTTAAGATTACACCATTTTTCCAGTAATTGGTGTCCAAGTACACCATCTGGCAACTATAATGCAAAGCACCACTACCTTGTAACAACAATGCTAAGGGAAAATCTTTTATAAAGAAAAAAGTGGACTAAAAAGAATTTTTTAAAGCAAAAAAGTATAAAACCGAAAGTTAGGTATGACATTATCAAGACGCTGTCACATGGCTATTTGTCCCATGGATCCCATGATAAATGCAATTCGTGCTGTCCAATCCCATCCCATGGGACACTTCCCATGGGAATCCCATTCGCATGGACAAGCCTGAGGAAAGCTTTACCAAAGCATTAACTTCCGGTGCAAATTCGCTTATTCGTTTTTTCGCGCTTCCGTTTAACTAAACAACACCCACTACATCATACGACACACACTAATAGGGCTCTGCGCCCTAGAAGTTAATACAAAGTAAGAAACCGAAAAACAGTCGCAGAATCTAAGAATTGTCATATTTAGACGCTACAAAAATGTACGTAAGGAAGCCCTTTAAAGACTTTTAACACGACACGATTCATTTTCTGATTACTATACCTTTGAAAAAAAAATTTCTTAAACTGGTACGTGGATCTGACAAGGTGGTATACAGGCTAGCAAACCTATTTCATTCCCAAATAAATCTGTTTGAATAAGACGCCGAGAATGCTCCCATTTGCGGGAGAAGTGTATTTGTAAGCTATTATAGTACGATGCCAGACCAATTCAAAGCGAGTTTAGGAAAAGTAATTTTTTTAATTGGATCAAGCAGTGAAATGGCAAGTTTTTTATAACAAAACAGAAGATCCTCTTTTTGATCATAAACGAGGTACAATTTCTTCGATAATAATCATGTTAAGATATTACATTCTGTAGCGTTGGAATCGTATGAGAAATAAGGACTGAACGGGAAAAATTCTGAAGTGTTATCAAGTTTGACCAGTTCACAATGTTTCACAGAAAGTTCCATTTGTTGACTAGTTTGTTCATTCAAAGCGTAACTTACTTTCTCAATCATGCATTGATCATTCGCTGTGCTGCACAACATAAAAATAAAAATTACCAAACGCAGCAGCAAAATTAGGAGCAAACTTGAGACTTAGCCCACCAAAGCTCAAAAAGTTTCAGCAGTGCTAATACGAGCAGGTTAAAGTTAAAAGCAAGGGCTCACTACGGTGCGGTTCGGAATTAAGGTACGGTACGGTTAGATTTTGGCAAAAAGTACGATACTGAATTACGTACGGAATTTTTAGAAAAAGTACGGTACGGAAATAAGGTATTATATTTTCCGTACCGTACACTTTCCGTACTCCAGTAATGCACGCTTCGCACTTTTGCTTCTAAGTACTGCACGTCTCCTTCTTGCCTATGACTTTTTTAAGTCAGTTGCGCTCACCATACACCCCCCACAATTTCAAATAACAATATTGTGAACAAGCTGTATCGTTATGTTATAATTATAATTCGATTGTTCAATCATAATCTTGCGTTACAAAATTGACGTGTGCCGATCTATGGAAGAACAATTATCGTTAAAGGAGGAAGCAATAAAACAAAATACGAATCTACAAATAGTTATCAGTTAAAAGCCTACGTAGCCAACCTTTTTTGAGAGATCAAAGTCTTTTTAGTGGAGGGGTGAGACCTCATATTTTTGCAGACCTGCAGCCTGGGCTTTTGCTGCAACTATATTGTTCGTTGATTTATTGTTCTGATATTTGAATACCGATACAATGTTTAATTTAATATATTCATTGAGGTGTTAAAACTCTTGATTTCGCCAGGTATGTAACCAGGTATTTCGTAAAAGGTATTTCGTGAAAGGAGGAAGAGCACTGGGACACCCCCATCCCCTTGCCGGACGAAGAACGTTTTTAGAGCTTGCTATACCTAAGATGAAACGAAAAGGGGTCTCTTCGATCATTGACTATAAAACTGGGTCTGCCCCCCCCCCCCCCCAAAAAAAAAGTTTTCACGTTTTTCTCTACTGGTACGGAGGATAACCAATAACGTTTTGTTGCCCATAAAAAAAGTAAAGTTTTGTTCAACAGCTATAATAGGAGGGCGATAAATTTGGACTTGGACATGACTTTTATAACTCAGATGTCCGAGTGGTACGAGCGTCCGCCTCGGGAGCTGCAGACTCCGGTTTGATTCCGAGTCTGGTCAAGCCAATGACTTTAAAATTGGTATTCACAGCTTCCCCGCTTGACGCTCAGCATTAAAGGAACAGTGTGAAGAACAAGCCTGCAAGTTTACTTGTTGTGTCGTTGGGAAAGGCACTTAGCGGGATTCTCCCATCTTGGTGTGGTAGACAGATGACTGGCAACTCCTAAGCGAGCTCCTTATAGCGCTTTGATCGCTTTTTCGTGAAAGGAGGATAAATATGCAACTAAATAAAAAAAATGCAATGGTAAAAGTTTCCTGCTGAGTTATTCTTGACGTAAATTGGTTGAAAAAATGTGGTACGGAAAGGTAAGGTATTACGGTTTGGAAAAAATTCCGTACCGCGGTGATACGCGCGGTATTTTTGCAAGGTACGAAATTACGGTGCGGTGTATTTTTAGAGGAATATAGTACGAAAAATAATTCCGTACCATACCGTAGTAGCTCCATGGTTAGGAGTCGCTGAGGTCGAGTCTCAAGTCAAATTCAGTCATCTAGTACAATGAACTCAGTTAATATGCACTTGAGCCTCTCCTAACTGATTAATAACTTCTATATTTTGCAGTGCAGGCATGTCCACGAACAAAGCGTTATGTATCCAACACTGAAATCATCAATAAAATATTTTTATTGTGGTTTGTTTACTTGGTTGCATTTATGTCTTCATTTTTTGGTGTTACTGTTTTTTGGGTTGGTAGTATTCGCTCTCTTTGACTACATGAAGCTGTGTCAAATTTTGCACAGCTTCGCAACTTGTGTTCTTGAAACGAATAAGAAAAGGTGCTTGGAAAGAATATGATCTCTTGATTGTAGCAATAGCACCTTCCAACAAAACACATCGCTTCATAATTTAGAAATACAAAATTTAAAAATTATTGCTTAAAGGAAAAATGCAGATAATAGCGGATTCAGTAGCATGCATTGTACAGTAGAAACGTATATTAGGCAGATTCAAGTCAAAAATGAAACAGTTTTTGCAGGAAATCGTTTGAATTTAGAGCTGAGTTTCAATTTGCACGGTTACATCGTTGATCTAAGCTGAGCTGCGATACATGACTTATATAATTCTTAGCGAAGTCATAAAAAGGACGAGCAGAATGACTTTATTGTTCATTCTGATGAAGTAAGATTCTGGATTTCGTTTTTTGAAAAATGACGTCAGGGTATGTTTACTGAGCACAATATGTCCGCAATGGACATCTTGGGCCTCTCAATTACAGTAAAGGTATAATGACTTCGTGATCAATTTGTCATGTTATCGTGCATATTTAACCGGAAGTAATTTGTCACATTTGCTCGCGTAATCATTTTACTAAGATGTAGAGACCTGACCTATAACCTCTTTCGACGACATATCAGGGTTTCAGGATCTTTTACTGACAAAGCATAGCCCATAGGCTTAAATTTTAAAAGATCTAAAGCTCTCACCAGTATTGTACCAATTAAATTGCATCAAATAAGCGTGAGGCGATGGGGTAATCTGTTTTAAAACATTAGCCAATCACAAACTAGCTAGAAATCAGTAATCCATTAACTTCTTTACTGTTCTTCGCCGGTCACGAGAAAGTAGCCGAGGTGCAAAGAGTGAGGCAATTTTTGATCGCATTTGTTTCCAAGTTTTCCATTTGAATTTTACTCTTAGGTTTACAAACTTGTTGCATGGGGAACTCGGGCAAGCAAACACAATTACGCTGTCCATATGTCCAATTTAGGAGGTTCCGCAAGCCCATGAGCTTTCGGCATTATAATCAATTTTTTGATGTCATAATTGAAACAAGTGATTACGACATCAAAAATGTAATTGTGATGCAGAAATCTCGTGGGCCTTTGAAATCATTTAAACTGGTCAATTGGACATGGTAACCATTCATCTGTAGCGCCCTAAACCATCACACAAGGTTTAATTTGAACCATGTTATTGCAACCTTAGCCGAGGTTCCTACTCTCTACTCCACTTCTAAAAAATCAGAAAAAAACGGGTAAACATGCTTTGTGTAGTCGATTTCAGTTTCGTTGTTCATGATCAATTCAATGCTTGGTCGGAAAAGTTGTGCTTCACTTTTTCTGTTTGCACCAGCATTGGTTGGGTTGCTTATAGGACCACAATCTGTGTTCATCCAATTCCAATTCGGTGAAACTTTTCCAAAGAATGTCGCCGATTCCCCGAAATATTCGTAAGAAGAGTGGTTGGAAATTGAAGTGAAATAGCCGTAACTGCGAATGTTTAGGGTTTTTTTGTTTATGTATTTTGCATCATCGCGAGTGACCGAGAAGGAGAACACCTCAGGGAAAAGCCTATAAAATGCAAAATTTCAAAAAATACAGCATAATATGCGCAGTAATTCATTATAGAGAAATCAAAACCACTTAAATTTTAAAAGGTAAAATGACACATTGCCAAAACTAGTAATAGTTAACATAAAATTATGAACTATGTTTCCACTTTTCAGGCCTCATCAGCGTATTTAGTGTGAGACCGACATTAACTGCCCTGCGGTAATTATCGATAACTACAATTTGCAAGTTTTTGGTAGACTGGGCCACCACGGCGGGTAGACTGCCCCGCTAATCTGCAAGTGGTAGATAACAAAATACTGAGTCAATGCGCCGAATGCTGGCGATCGCATTTTCTGAAATTTATTACTAGATGGTATAAAAGCGACATTACTCCGAATTGGCCAGTTGGAGAAGTGGTTAATAACATTGCTATTGGCGGAGGAGGTTTGGGGTTCGATTTCTGGGCCGGTCAAATCAAATACCGCGTCGCCAACCGCTCGCCACCGCTGCGACGTTTCTTTGGACGTATGTTGCCCAGGCACCAAGCCGCGGAAATGGACCCCGCCACTTCTTCGACGTAGTACCGCGGATAAAATGAAGATTAGATTTTTCTTTTACAAATTTATATTTGCACAGAAGAAAGTGTAAAAGTGCAGCAGCTCGATGTTAGTATTACAGTGATTTAGAAACATCTAGGTAAATATGAATTCTTACTTTCGTTTTTGCACTATAACGGCATTAAATTCTGCTGTAAAATGAAAACAACTTGTCCTTACCTTGGAGTTTCAAAATGAGTAAAGTTCAAGTTACTTCGAACAGCATCACTTTGACTTTTGTCACGCTTGTACTGAATGAAGCAAATTTCCCGAGCAGCGGAGTAAAAAGAAAGCCCAGTGAACGCCTGATTAATTTTCACTTAGCTGTTCCGTGGGCATGTACTTGTCGCTTTGGAAACTGCAAAACTGCAGAAAAATGCAAGGTTATTATTAAAAAGTTTGCAATCGAAAAGCATCATAACAATATTTTGAAGTTAACCTTAGTTATCGCTTTAAAAGAATTTCAAAAAAAAGTCTTACTTCGACATCGAAAATGTATCTTCATTTGAATGAGCAAGTTTGGGGAATGGGGTGAGGTGGCTATTGCTGCGTAAATTCACATCATGAACTTTCAAGGATCCGTACTTTTCAGCATTTTGGGAAATAAACCCAGAAAGAATATCATTTGCTCAGGGCCGTTGAGAGCCAAGCCCGGGCCAGGTAGGCTAGCTACCAAAATTAAAACCGTGCCTCCTGCAAATGACAAATACAATGGTCCGCCAAAAATGATAGAAAGGATGATTCGCCAAACGACCCACTTCGTTATATCGAAATCGATTAACAACCAAAAGAAAGCCAATAATACTCTTGAATGGGTGATGCTTACTGTTTAGGCATCCTAGCTAAAATATATGATTTAGCAAACTTACAGCATAGCAATATATTAAACCTTTAGCAGCCTCTGTTGGTCCATAAAAACATCGGACCATTCATAACTGATTAAACCATTAGAAAATGCTTTTAAGTAAATCTGTTCTAATATTGTTCAGATATGCAAAGGACATTAACAGCTTTTGCAACCATGAACATTAACATAACAGCACTAACCTTAATGGTGTTGGCCAGGGGTGCGAATCTATGTTGAGCATCGGGGGGGGGGGGGGGGATGCTTTAGTAGAATTGACTATTTTTCAATATTGGGGGAAGGATGATTTAGCAAAATTAATCATTTTTTGATAGATTTTAGAACAGTTGCCATAAAACTGGAAATTGATGGTGTAAGGTATTACATCCAGATTTAATCATTGACAGTATGATTAAATCTGGATGTAATACACAATTGAATGAACAACACAATGTATGAACAACACAATTGTGTCTCCACTTATATACAGCCCACTTTGGTAAGCATTTGCAAATTTAAAAAGAAGATAAATACTGCTCATTGGAATTAACGGCATTTAAAAAAAAATAAAAGACAAACTAAAACAATGTTTCTGGAGCTCAATGCACAACAGCTTAACCAAAAGTTGGTGTTGTAATCTATACTGATTTAAATTTTGCCAGCTAGTACTTGTCTGCAATAGCACATTCTTATGCTTTACATTAACGTGATATATACATGAAACTTCAACTTGCATTTTGATTACTTTACACATGACAGTAATAAACACTCAAGACATTAAAAAAACTAAAAATTACTGGTTCCAGTACCGAAACTGTATAACACTGTCTACATATGACTTGAGACCAGTGGTTTGCTACACCACTGAGCCACTTCTGCTAAAAATTGCAGAAATTGTAATGGTATTTAATAGTTATAATTTTGGCATCATCATCTAAATGTCTTTCTACGCCTTCATCCAGTCCAGAATTACCCGGTACCCTTTCAAACTTGTACGCCAATTTTTACGCGCGGCATTCTTGAAAGTACGGGCCCGCTACCAATGGTAACCCCTGAATCCTCTTATCAGCGGCTCTGCATTTGCTGGTCTGCAATAATGCATAATTTTGTTATTACCAATAACCCCAAATAGAGCAAATCTTGAACAGAATTTACAGCCACCAGTGTTGACGCTTTCTCCTGCATTCCGCCAAGCGGCAGCAAAGGAAAAAAAATTCAAAATCTTTACTCCTGGCTCACTTACATTTGAGCAGACATTCCTTTTTTTCTCTCGTCAAGAATAGCCAGTGGTGAAACAGGTAAGTTGGAAGTGCCGGAGCTCTCCGGTTTTCAGAGAACGAAATGAAATATTAGGCTGTTTTTAGGCGCTTTATAACTACCAAGGTCTTATAGCGCCAGGACTGAAGTAATTCGTAGGACAAGGTATGATTTTTTACCAATTTCATTCTCCTCGGTACCCATGATGCCGAGTGCTAAGCTGAGTAGCTGTGGATACCATTTTTAAAGTCTTTGGTATGACTCGACGGAATATCGAACTCAGTCTCCTAGAGAATCAACTTCGAGCATAAAAAAAAAGACCAGTAGAAGCAATAATCGCGAGGGTCAAAGTTGTCGGTCTTCGGGCATCATGACGCGGTGAAGCTATCAAGCAACATATCATGGTTTGGCAGCGCATATCGGTATAAAAGCAGAAACTCGCAACTTAGGTTAACTGAATCCTTATCAAAAAACTAATAGTGTTCCTGCACGACCATGTTTTATTCGGTGATGAGCATTTTTGAGCGGCAAAAAATAACTGTTTATTGTAATCGCGATACTGGTAACGAAATCTTAACACGGAATTATGTTTTCTATCACAATTTCCTACACGTTCATTTTATGCTCAGCACAATGAGTACACTCTGGCTTATGGTTACGGAGCATGATATCAAGAAGCTAAGAATTTTTTGAGATTAAAATCAAGACATCAAGAAGCTGAATTTACAAAAACAGCTGAGAATTTAAAAGCAAAAACGCCAGCATTAGTGATTAAGACTTCGCCTATTCCTATTGCTTCATCACACAACATCCCACTTTAACCATGGTACATTACTGCTACTGCTCAACGCTAAGCCTGCAGTTGCAGGGGCTTGAGTATGTATAGCTGAAACTTGCATTGAAAACGCTGTCAGCTCGGTGGCCGAGTGGTTGGAGAGGTAAAAGTCTCAATCAAAAGCTCCTGGTTTCAAAACTTGAGTGTACCTGATGAGCGGTCAAACCGCGAAACTAGTTGTAGAATTGGTTTTTACAGCGTTTATTTAGTAAGTCTTCAAGGCCTACCATTTACCCTGTTATATTTTATAAAAAAAACAGTTAGTTTTGTGTTAATACAAATAAATAAACCCTTCTGTTTCATGCAGTACGCTGTCACACATAAGGTACCGTACCTCAACAACTCGCTTCTTAGTCCTTGCCGTTGAGCAAGAGAGCAGTTAAGGCCTACCGGTACGTCTGGTAGCCCAGTATTCGTTCTACTTTACTCCCATTCACAAAGCATTTTGACATCATAAACGTAGTATGATCGACAGGTTTAAAATTGCGGTTTTAGCAAATAATGCACCTATAAAATAGAGATGTGCTTGTGCTTAACCGTTACTTTTGAGTAACGGTTCCAAGCGATTACTTTAGAAAAGATACTCGATACTTTATATCCGTTACTTGTATTCGATTAGGTAATCACGAATGAAAGTCCTTTTTTATTAAGTTGGTGTTAACCCGACGTTTAGGGTAAAATGGGGCGTCGGAAGTGTGAAGACCTTTATTTTTTTTTTAATTGGACCTCGGTAGACGTGAAGGTTTGATAGAATATTGTACTTAACCGTTTTTTCTAAGTTTTTAATGATTATTTTAGGTTCTTATTGATTTTTTTACACTCTAAAGTGATCACTTGGGACTTAGAAGTAATCACTTAGAACTTAAAAGTAATCACTAAGAACTAAAAAGTAACGGTTAAGCACATCTCTACCAAAGCTTCACGTCTTCCGACGTCCAATTTTCTCCAAAAATCAGGTGAAGACCAAAAAAAGGTCTTCACACCTTCGACGTCTAATTTTCCCCCCAAAATCAGGTGAAGACCAAAAAAAGATCTTCACGCTTCCGACGTCTAATTTTCCCCCCAAAATCAGGTGAAGGCCAAAAAAAAAATCTTCATGCCTTCCGACGTCCAATTTTCCCTCAAACACGGATTCGTGATTACCTAAACGGATAGAAGTAACGGATAAAAAGTATGGAATATCTTCTCTAGAGTAGAGATGAGCTTAACCGTTACTTTTGAGTAACAGTTCCAAATGATTACTATACAAAAGACGTGCAGACCTTTTTTTTTTGGTCTTCACCCGATGTTTGGGGGAAAATTGGACGTCGGGGCCCCGGATGATGATTTAGGGGAGGCCACGCATTGCTTAGATTCAGCCCTGGATGGCAAACGAATACAATTTGGAATCGGTATTTTGACAAAACGAATCTGTTACTATCCCTTATTTCTTCTTAACCGTTACTTTTTAACGAATGATTACTATTCGCCCATCTCTACTATAAAAGCCTTACGGTCGTGATGTGAAAGACAGGGATATTAATGCGACGATTACTTAGCATCACAGAGTAATTCGGTTGATCGATCCAGTAACATTCGTTGTCCCAGGAACCACCGGAGCTCGCGCTGAGAATAGAATTTCACCACTGAGAATAGCACGTGGTAAGCCCTTTCGATTTGCCTTTTTGCTTAGTAAGCCTTTGTGAATTTGAATGGTTCTACTTGACAATCTACGCACTGTGCCAATTATTGCATCATACACGGTAACCGTATAACTGTTGTTAGGTGCGGCTTTGCTTAGCATTTTACGGTGCCAAGTGTGCTAAACTGCTATTTGAGATTTCAGAAGAGATTTCAGATTAATTAGGTTTCTTTGGTATGCTCAATGATGTGTTAGCCTAGCGTTATATTGCTTGATCTTAACTGAGGGCGGCTAATGAGGGCTAATAGCCCGAAACAGCGCTGTCTCGCTCTACGATTGAGTTAACTAACATGTTATCATATTTCACATTTATTCCCAAGGCCCCAACGCCTCAGCGCCAAAATTTTATAATCTTTGGTATTCTGCAAGTGAAGACCTTTTTTAAAAATCGAAAATAGTTTTTGTTAAAAAAAAATTTTTAGAAAAATGTAAATTTGTGGAGCCCCTAAACGTTGCAGGACCTCGGGCTTCAGCCCGCTCCGCCCCCCCCTCCCCCCCTTAATCCACCACTGCTTGCGCCCCTAGCGGTTTTTGTGTTCTTGCGAGGGGCCCTAACCCCTAGTAATAACTCACTTGCGCCCCTAACGGTCCTTGTGCTTTTGCGTGGGGCGGTCCTTGTGATCCTCCAGGCTTTAGCAGCACTCATTTTTTTGCGAAATTTACACATTTTATTGCTCTCAATCAAGATATAATCAATTTTACAGAAAAAATACTGAAACAGCCGCAAACAAAGCAATATTCGACTTTGGTCCACTTTTGAGGACATGCTATTTCACCTACTAGACCTAAGTAACTTTAATGCACTTATGGTCAAAATGTTACTTCTCTACCACAGCAAAAAGGATGAAATTATATTTTTATAACAAAAAGTTTCCAAAATTATTAGTTTTGCCATAAAAAATTTTAAATTTGACTAGTCCTTCACTGAGACGTAATCCCTCAACTCGAAGCCATTCTCTTTTCACGAAAAAAGCAGACAGAGTTGCGACACACGTTTTTTTTGTTTTCAATAATGCTTTTATGGTACTTGGAAGCAAAATTTATTTCAAACAAAGTAAGAAATGCTTAGTAAATGCACTTTCAAATTTGTTTCTTTTAGTAGACACTAGGCACTAAAGGGTTTATGGTAAGTACCGTACATATTCCATCTCTTGCCGCTCACTAATGTAACCGATTTCAGATATAGTCAGGGCGTGGAAGCTATAAAAAGGGTCAAACCTCAAAAAAAATATATAGATAAGCCAGTTTTTCGATATATATTTGCAAATTGTAAGTACATTCACCAAAAAAAAAAGTCCCACGCGAAATGTCTTTGGGTTACGCCGCTATAACGCTATCTTTACGTGAGCACTGCAGTTTCTTTAACGTGATTAGTTCCATTTACCTACCTGTAACTTTTGTTCTACGAACAGTAGTTGCTTCAAACCAAATTCAATGAAACAAGTGAAAAAGTAGATGTCTTTACATCATGGCGTTCTTAATAACAGGCCTTGCCATCGAGCAAGTCGGCAGTGTTTGTGGAGGCTGATCGTAGTTTTGCGTTTTGGCGGTTTTTGCGCACGGCACGCATTTAATTGCATCTGTACTTTGTCAGTCAATGGTCAGTACGACTTTGACACAAGGAAGTAAAGGACAGGCAAGAGCGCAGTGAGCTGGTAAACAGTATTGTGGTAAACTTGAACTAGGTATAAGAAGTCGTTACCAAGTTGAAATGTTGTGTGGTTTTATGGCGCTTTATAACTACTAAGGCCCTTTAGCGCTAAGACTAATTTTTGTCAAGAATTTACTGACGTTTTTTTTTATTCGCTATTCATTTCATCCTCCTCGCTACACTTAATTGCTGAGCGTATAGCAAGTGTAACAGCACATACCAGTTTTAAAGTCTTTGGTTTGACCCGACTGAGAATAGAACCCAGCCTAACAACATTTCGTTACCAAGTTCGTCAGGATCACAGTAGCGTGTAAAAAAAAAACTTTTTTCAACTCGGTCAAAAGCCGTAGAGAATCATGCCTACGGTTAAGTTGGCAAATTAAAAATAGTTTTGATATCAGTTAAGCACATCAGTAAAAGACGGTTCCAAAGTTTTCCGGTGGCGTGTGCCGGGTGTCTGATAGAAACAGATTTAGAATATGAGAAGGAACAGCAATTGTAAAAAAATTAAAAATATTTATCTAATTTTAGCACTTAGTGTAATCTACGTGGTTTAAATTAAATAGACTAGCCCAGTGGTTCTCAAACTTGTCGGAAGTATCGAACCCAACAGGTGTCATGCAAGCACACATCGAATCCTTAATTATAACCAAGAGCGGACCCAGAAAATTTTAGAGGGGGATGCAGTTTTGAATTAGGCTGAATGTTAAATGAGTGCAAAGACGTTAGACGTCTAAACCGGAAAAAAGCATAAGCTCTTTGAAAATGTTTCACGTCAGGGGCGTATTCAGAATATTCTTAAGGCGGTGGAGGGTGGCATAAAATTTTTACATTTTTTAAGCTTATTTTTTTCCGGAAAGTTAATTTGAAGCGAATTGAGGAACAAAAATATGGCTCTAGGGGGGTCCGGGGGTATGCTTCCCCGGTAAGTTTTCAAAAATTTAGACACTGTAATGGTCATTTTAGAGCTTTTTGAACAATTTTTATGGCAAATTCTGTTTAATTTTTTTGCCTCTAACTCTAAGTCCTTAACCAAATATGATACATTTTGTTCGCACTTTTTCGATTTATGCGTGCTTAAGGCGTAAAGATGATTGTTATCAAATAGGTTTGAAATTATGGAAAAATTGTATTCATCAAACACAGCGTTGAAAGAGTATGATGGGGGATGCATCATTCCACGTAGAGATAGTCATTTACTACAACTGTATGCCTTTTTGCAAAAACTTATTCTGATCTTAGCCGAACCCCTGCTACAGCTTCACCGAACCCCTGGGGTTCGGTCGAACCCAGTTTAAGAACCACTGGACTAGCCAGTCCGAACAGCTCAGATGGCTGGGTGGTAAGAGCGTCCGCACCTTGAGCTGTAGACTCGGGTTTGATTCCGAGTCTGTTCAAGCCAATGACTTTAAAATTGCTATTCACAGCTTCCCTACTTGACTTACGTTCAGCTTTAAAGGGACAGTGCGAAGAACAAGCCGACAAGTTTACTTGTGCCGTGGGGAAAGGCGCTTAGCGGGATTCCCCCATTTTGGTGTGGTAGACAGATTGCTGGCAACTCCTGCTCGTATAGCGCTATGATCGCTTTCTCGTGATAGGAGGATAAATATCATCTAAAAACAAATTACAGTAGAATTTTATAGCGATTTTGGCAACTTTGGATGCCGGTATCGTAGTTGGAGTTTGAATAAACAAGTACCGGTGCACAAAATTTTTGTGCGGTAGTCCTGCCTGACATTTCTTATTTCAAATCGAAGTTTAGATAAATATTTCGTCTAGAATTGAGTTAGCTAAAAGTTCAGCTGCTGGAGGTAATGTCTATTATTGCCCCCCACGCTTTTTTGGTTTACGAAACTTAACCCAGCGTATTACCTGACCCTAACCGAACCTTGGGGCTGATTCTAGACGTTACCTGCTGTTAGCAGTGCGCAAACACAGAAAAAGCGTGAAGGCCGATATCAGACATATCCCATAGTGGGTAACGTATCTACAGCACAGAAAGTACTGCCCTTCAATGAAATTGCATTTTTTTTATAGTAGACCAGCTTGGGTGTTACACATAGGTTAGTTCCAGGTATGTGGAGCACTATAGTCCAAATGCAATAGAATACCAAGGAAATGTTGCGTATATGCGTGCAAAACAAATTATGATAGTAAAAAATGCCCAGCCACAAGTAGCTGTCAAAAGATACCAGTGTATCGTTTGCCAAGTGATGAAGAGGAGAAGAATAAGTGGATACAAACTGTCATACTGTATATATGTTGTTTAAGGTAATTTTGATAAGATGTATCGGTAACAACTGTGGTCTTTGAAGTAAGTTTATTAGTTTTTTCATGATTTTACTGTTGATAAGCCTTCTTGCAGAAATTTCACATTAGATTGTTGTAAAAACACCTTGTCCTTACCAAAGTATTGTAAGTGTTATTAACTGTGTCAATGGCGAAACGAGCTGTTACGAGAGCTGTAATAATATTGGTATGATACTGTGTAATATGATGGCAACGCATAATTGTGTCTGCTGTGACTTTTAAATTTTGTGTTTCGACAACCATCACTGTACTATTTTGTTAGCGACATTTCTACACTGCTTAATTTCGGTTTGTACTATCTATTTATTCAAGTGTGCGTGCAACTGTATGCTTGCTTTAATTTTCTCGCTATGCATGCAATTCATATGTTTCGCATCGTTCAGAATAAATGTTTTGTCTTTTTACCTGTTACTATTTAGCATTCTGGTGGGGTATGTTATTTGGTGTGACACTATGTGGTAATATGGCTCGAAGTTTGTGGTGGGATTCTCATCTTGCAGCTTTATAACGCAGTTAAGCTAAGAGGGTGTTTTGAATTTTCACTATTATTTTATCTATACATTTTGGTCGTTGATAGTTGCAATCTTCCTAACAGTATTCCTGTTCATTCTGGTACAAATCAAGCAGGCCTACGTCTGGAATTCCACCGCTTTCTGAAAAATGTCATTTAAATTCTTTTCTTTTCAAAAAAATTTTGATAACAATGTATTTGACAATAACAATCAAGATTTAAATTACGAACATTAATTCTTAAACATGCCAAATTGCATTTTGAGTGAAGCTGATTAATAAAACAATTTATTAAAAAAGAAGTATGGTAATGCTCAAACACGGCGTTTTTGCACTCAGCCTCCACAAACAGCCGCCGCTTGCGCGACGTGAAGGCCTGTTGTTATGAGCGCCATGCAACAAATGCATTTTTTTTTGTATTTTGAGTCGCAGTCAACTTTTATAACTTTCGTTTTACTTCACATA
Organism: Trididemnum miniatum; assembly: GCA_964006365.1. Taxonomy (NCBI): domain Eukaryota; kingdom Metazoa; phylum Chordata; class Ascidiacea; order Aplousobranchia; family Didemnidae; genus Trididemnum; species Trididemnum miniatum. The sequence continues at coordinate 4,331,370 of OZ023250.1, forward strand.
AAAGCAACAAATTACTTTTTTCAGCAATTTGATGCAATAGGCTACTACGTATTTGGTAAAAAACTGAGTTCATTTTATGAAAGTTTTTGCACCAATAAATTGTGTTTATATCTGCATGGGACGTTACCAATGCTTTATTGGTTGAAACCACATGAATTTCGGAGTACGAGTAGTTTTTGATGAAATACGAAAATCACAAAATTAATGATTTTTGTCAATTGCGTCATCCATTGATGACGTGATCATGTACAAAAAATCTCAAACCTGGTAATTTGGTGCATCCAAAACGCTTCTAAACCACTGGTTTATCACTCACTTCATCTTTTCGCATTTCACAGGGCCGGCGTCAAGGGGGGGGCGGGGAACCTGTCTCCCCAATCGTCATGTTTGCCCCCCTCAAATAGCAAGCTTCCATTTTTGACATGCTTGGTCCCCCAATCAACAAGCTTTAACGCTTGGCCCTCCCAAGTCGACTGCTTCGCCACCGGCTCTGGCAGTCCAGCTCACAAATTATCAATTTCACTAAAACTTTAGATTTACGTTCTTTAGCTAGTGAGTGTTGCTTGAAGAAAAAGAAACAAATTGTAAGATCAATCAAATTTATTTCTCAGGTGTGAGAACTTTTTGTCACAAAAATGCCTCATGGTTTCGTAAAAACCAAGGTTCCAAACGAATTATCGCAGCATAGCCTACTGACTTTAGCTTATAGTTTAATTCAGCTAAATTAATTTATTTTACTGTAAAAGCGGCGAACATATTAAGAGCAAATGAAATGCCTTAACAGCAGTTTTAGCTAAATGAATGCTTAACACTTGACGAGTATTTTTATTATCTCTGATGTAGGACTCCCCTGCCCCGCAATATTCGCATTTGCGAAAAGGAGCGCGTTCACGAATCCTGTGCTACTGCTGTGCCGCTGTAACATATGAATATCTTTTTAAAAATATATCCAGTCGTTTCTATTATAGTTGGATCTGTTGAAGCGTTCTTTGTCATACTGTAGGTGAACCTGTAAATTCAGTTTTGTCTAGCCCATTTAAACTGCCCCTATGGCCGGTTGCCGAGTTACACACTTTTTACAAACTAATATTCTTTGGAGCTGCTTGCGTCAGAAGTTACGCTGCAATGAGTTGCTTTATGTTTCATTTTAATTTGATTTTTTTTTCACCAATCTGATGGCCGACTGGATAGAGTGACTCGTTTTGTAACAGTAGCATCGGGTTCGATCTGAAGTTTAATTAAATCAATAACTTAATAAAAATTGGTATTCACAGTTTAGCATTAAAAAGACAGTGTGAAGTGAGCCGCAGCTTACTTGTTGTACCATTGGGTAAGGCATTTAAGAAGATTTTCTTATCTTAGTGTGGAAGACAAATGGCGGGCAACTCCTAACCAATCGCGTTGAAGCGTTTTGGTCGCTTTCTCGTGATAAAAGAAATGAAAAAATATAACAAAAAGTTATGTCTTTTTAAACTCTAACCATTAGTGGTCAGTTGTTTCAAGTTATTGCGTATTTTTAAGATCAATCGTTAGTGATACATAGTGTCATAAATAGCTTATTGGCCTGATGGTGTAAACTATAAACTGTATAGTGTGAATCATCTTATTCAAAAACGCAACAATGTGATTTTGGAGAAGTAAATCGAGGTCTGACAATCGGAGTTATATAAAACGGCATTTTTTCTGATCATTTAGCATTAATGCACCTTAATGGAGACGCGAAGACATTGGAAAGAAAATTGAGCCTAGATGTGATCACCTCATTGGCACAACTTAAACTTGGAAGCTAAAGTTCAGCTACACTGAAAAGATGACCGCAGCCCTTTATTTAAACAAATCAGAAAGGCCAAGCGTGAGCACGAGGTTAAGACCAACGGCAAGATTTTGCCGTTCTGTCCTGACCCAACGTATCTCTGTACAAACTTGGACAGTACGCTCACGTGCCATTACCACTTCAAGACACTGCGCAAGAAACTTTCTGCCTATGTGACATCATTGAGACGACTTGCAGCCTTTGGTTGAGTACTGCATGGTGCTAAACATTGCGTTTGGATGTCCTCTCCTTATTTTACTCAACTGCTAAGCATTGCGCACTAGTTTGGTGCCGTAGCATGCATGTCGCGCGCTAGTTTCATCTATAGTGTTCTAAATCATGCTCTGCGCATTGTTAAGGGATGCTTACGTACATTCGTCCAACTCCAACGGACAAGTTACTTATTCTTGTGGGTATCTAGCCAGCTAAGCTTCGCAGCTATGAAGCTGCACTCTCTTAGGGCTAATTGTGGCTTCTAGAACCCGGGCCATAATCTTTATGGTCACATGATCAAACCTCCGGATCCCTGCGAAGAAAGATTGAAATCCAGACGCCTATTTGTGACTGCCGAGCGGAAACTGCTACACGATTTATTTACATTGTATATTGGCAGAGCGCAGGGGGCAAACAGCTAATGAACCATGGAGTATTTGCTCGATAGTTTACCCAGGTTCCGTGATGTTATACCTAGAGCTGGCCTTCTTTTTAGGAATAAGCTTGCCCAGTTTCGCCCCAGTAAAGCTGAATCTTTTACGAATTGGCGTAGGTCGATTTTGCTTGTCCATTCACAAGTGGGATCTCGCTCCTTCACCGGATTGCGATTTGCAAGTGTAGCGCAGATAATGTTATTTTCATGTGCCCAATTTGTCGTGCACCCAGAGGAATATGTGGTGCGTTGCTCGTGGATGACGATACTTGAAGCTTGCCAAGCTATATCATTGCTATAGCTTAGAATTTAGACTGCAATATTTATAGAAACTTAATTTTCCACTGTGAATCGAGCGTAAGACTTTTTTCTTACTTAAAGATCACGGTGACAGTGAATTTCCAAAAAATAAGCTTTGACGGTACAAAATTGGAATGAAAAACGAGGTGGAAACCTTTTTTTGAAGATCACATTCGCATGCGGATGGTGATCTCCAAAAAAAAAAAAAAACTTCACCTTGTTTTCCAATCAATGCGCGGCCCGTGGCTTGAACATTTTTTCACATATGGCCCTTCGAGTTTGCCCAACCCTGATCTGAAGTATGGATGCTCGGCCAAACTCCGACTACTTGAATAGCGCTCAAACCAATCATGTCATGATGTCTGCGTTATTGAGGTTGCAGATTGCTTAGCGTGATACGTACTTACAAATCTGATGCTCTAAATTAATCAATCATGCCTGCCGTTTGGAAACATGCTTGATTGTTGTCCACACACAACTTCTCTGCAACTATTCCTGATCGCATTATTTGCAACTCTACAATTGCTTACAAATATTGTAAATTATTGCCGTAATATTCATAATGAATGAGTTAATGCTGTTAATACAGTTACACTAGGCAACAAATTTTTGTTTATCTCTTTTTTTGAGTGTTTCTTTAAGTTTTTGGGGTCGATGATGCCAGAGGCGGCTCGTGAAGTAAAAACTTGAGGGTGCTGCAAGATTTATATTCAACGTAAAACAGCAACATTTTTTAAGCGTAAAGCAACCGTCTTCACGTGCTATACGTTGTATGTTCTGGTCACTTGTTAAGTATATAACAACAATTAGCAATTAAAGGATACTCGACAAGAATGCTTAAATAATTTCATTCTTAACAGCACATCATACAAATATTAACGAAAATGATAATGCTGTCTAAAAACATGTTTATGAATCTGCAAAAGTTAACTGGATTTTTAGCAGTCACGCGCAGCTCGGCTCGAATTTATGTAAAATTCTATTTGAATTTTACGTCTTTAAGTAGCTGTTTAACAAACTCGACCGAGTAGAAGCGATGAAAAAACATTTTACAAAATGACAAACAACGAAGTAGATAAAACAATTAACCTGGCTGACGTGAAATCAACATTTTTACACCAAGCCACCAACAATGACGATTACAAAATTATTGCAATAATCACACCAAGCACGAATGGGGATCTGTAGTATTGCTTTTAAATAAAACTCCCACGTAGGCCTATATATACAGTTTATACAGTACCGGTAGGCTACATATCGAATAAGCTTAGTTTCAATTATACCAACAGGTCTACTGGTCAGTTGTACGTGCTTAGTATTATTCCCAAATTGGTTAAAGACCGGCCGTTAGCTCAGTTGCTCAGCGCACACGCTATCGGTGCCGGAGGTCTTGGGTTCAAATCCCGGGTAGGTCAAACCGGTAAAGTGCTGCGACGTTCAAAATCGGTACAGTACACCAACGGTCTTGGGTTCAAATCCCGCGCCGATCAAATCGGTACAGTGCTGCGACGGTCAAATCGGTACAGCACACCAACGGCTCGCCGCCGCTGCGACGTTCCTTCGGAGGTGTATTGCCCAGAAGCTAAACCGTGAAGATGAGCCCGCCACTCGTTACACGCTTCGGCGTAATACCGTGAGTATAGCCTAATGAAGATTTGATTTTAGTTACGTTAGCTACACATAAATACCATACCCTATTAAGACCCTGGAAAACTAGTTCTGATTGTTTCTGCTACGTTTTGGCTACTATATCACTCCACGGCAAATGAAGCACAAAATACGGAGCACAAATTAAATTAAGTTCAAAACACGGCAAATGAAGCACTGACCAAGAGATATCTTGGGCCCCACAGTTTTGCTGTGAAAGTTGCAGATCCACATTAGAAAGATGGATGCGCGTAAGTCGTAAATGTATGCCGTTTGCGATTCACCGAAACTAAAGAAAACCCACAATCATCATTATTACTGCTATTAGGGTGAGCCATTGTGCCATGCCCTCCCCCTTTTGGCTTTGCCTTTTAACAAAAAAAAAAAAAAAAATGGTGCCATGTGACAGAAATATGCCAGACTCTTTGGATGGTTTTTGTAGCTTATGGCCTGGGGTAGATCCAGGTGGGTGGGTTGAGGGATATGTATCCTCCTCACCAGCCGTTTTCAACTAAGTTTTTGATGAAGAAAAACAATTTTTTCATAATTTCGAACCTCTTCGATAACAATAAGTCTTACGCCTCAAGCACGTACATTTGAAAAGGTGCGAGCAAAATGCATTATATTTGGTGAAATTTAGGACTACTCAGAATAATGTAAACAAAATTTGCTTGAAAAATGTAAAGCTCTAAAATAGCCATTACAGCGTGCAATATTTCAAATTTTTCCAGGAAGCATGCCCCCAGACCCCCTAGAGCATTTTCTGTTTCTCAATTTGCATCAAATTAGCTCTGCCGAAAAAATCTACGCTTGAAAAAAAAAACGTTGAAATTATGGCCCCCCTTTCCACAATTTCTTGCTACGCCACTGTCTGCAGATGTCCAATTTTTTGCCCAAAATGAAGTGAAGACCAAAAAAAAAACGTCATAACGTTCCCAGATGTTCAATTTTTTGCCCAAAATGAAATGAAGACCAAAAAAAGGTCATCACGTTCGCTGATGCCCAGTTTTGGGACATGAAAATATTAGGGGGGGGTGCTGCCGGCTTATTGGGAGGGATACATCCCTCCAAGGATTTGCACTCATGGTTATGAAAAGGTTCGAAATTATAGAAAAATTTTATTTATCCAAAACATTGTTGAAAATGGCTGGTGGGTGAATGTATTCCCCACATCCCCCCTTCCTGGATCCGCCCCTGGTTGGTGATACGTCAGTAGTCGGTGCGGGCGTGGGTTCGAATCCCACTCGTAATCAGCTTTTCTGATTACGTTTGATTTGACCTGAGATCTTGGTGAGTCAGATTCAAGTTCAAGTCATTAATTGAAATCCTATATATTGATTTATATGCTTGAATCGCTCTTTTAGCCTATAATAGCTAGACTGGATAGACTTCGGTATACTAGCCTTCATTGCTTAACCTTCATTATTATGAAATAATTACCAGTTGTCACCATCATAATGGCTTAATAATGAACTGGCTTTCTACAGTGGGATGATGAATATTAATCTTAACCTGTACAAAAAAATTTAATAATGACACCGCTTCATTGAAGATCAAGAACTCAATAGGATCGAACGCTCAAAAAATGTCAAATGCTTAAAATAACATTGGAAAGGTTGCCTAGGTATCTACTCCAAATTGACTTGAAGGTGGGATCATATATGCCAACTTCCAGGTTACTCAGTCTGCTAAGAGGCTCACATCTAAAGTTACTCAGGTTGAGATGATTTGGGCAAACGACTTGGAGAAAAGCCACAAATAAACTGGTTAGAGAATCAATTTGCCTATAGGCTAGGTCCAAAATACGGTACTCCACTCAAGCAACCCCCACCTCTAGCACCCACAAGGCCATCTACCCAAATGCAGCTGCAGACGCGTTTCGACCTTATTAGGTCTCATCAGTGCAGCATAGCAACAAACCCCCTCAAAAAAGTAAATTCCTACTTACACTCTCCCCAAAATTTCTTGCAACCATTCCTCTGCTAAGTCCCCGTTACGAAATTGCTAAGATCCAAACTAAATCCTTGCCACCATCTCCTCCCCCAATTTTAGACTAATTTCCTGTTACCATCTCCCCCCCCCAAAAAAAAAACTCTCAATAAAACTAACTCCCTGTATAATTCCAGTGAAAAAAGCCTAGTAATTTCGGGACAAGAGTAATTTCATGTTTTTGAGGCTCTATAACGTAAACAGAAGCACAATTTAATTTCACGAAAAGTTACTTCCTGCTCAAGTTGGTTTGCCACCAGACTGAGTAACCTGGAAGTTGGCATATATGATCCTACCTTCAAGTCAATTTGGAGTAGATACCTAGGCAACCTTTTCAATGTTATTTTAAGCATTTGACATCTTTTGAGTGATCGATCCTATTGAGTTCTTGATCTTCAATGAAGCGGTGTCATTATTAAATTTTTCTATTGTTGAAGCCAAGTTGGATCTCACTCCTATCTGAGTTTCTGATGATTGGAGTCTCATGATCCGTTACAATTGTTCCTTGCATGTTGTGCATTGCTAGGTCAGGGTCAGCTTGAAGAATACGATTAATATTTGTCAAGACCAATGTGAAAAGTTCTATTGCGTTCTTCTGTGAAAAGGGATTTGTAAGGTAATTCACTACTGAAGAAAAGAAACCAGCCCAGCTCCTTAATTGTTTGGATGTACAGCAACATAGAGTAAACAACGTTCCGGCGTCAAATTACGTTGGCCGAGTGGCTAAGGCCGTGTTTCCGGTTAAGACTCGCCGCAATCATTGGGCTGGTGATGCGTCACTAGTCGGTGCGGGTGAGGGTTCGAATCCCACTCGAAATCAGCTTTTCTGATTACGTTTGATTTGGCTTGAGATCTTGGTGAGTCAGATTCAACTTCAAGTCATTGATTGAAATTCTTTATATTGATGTATAAGCTTGAATCACTCTTTAAACCTATAATAGCTAGACTGGATAGACTTCGGTATACTAGCCTTCATTGCTTAACCTTCATTAACCCTTAACTACTCGCGCCCTTTTTTTAACGTAACGACTCGCGTGGTGTACTTTGTACGCCAATGTTAACGTACCAGTGGCGCGGGAACGTTTTTTGGACAGGGGGGGCTCAAAATAGTAAGATCGTGTCAACGTCTGGGGGGCGAAGCCCCCCAGACCCCCCTTTTTTCGAACGCACGTTTTTATGAGCAGGACACTCAGCAGACCTATTTTGATAGACATCAATTGCATGCCCGCTCAAGTGACCGGAACTTTTTCAGGATAATTTTTTATCGTGGAAAACAAGATTGCTTACTACCATTAGGCTTTTCTAACCATGCTCGAATCACTACTCATGTATTTGTAAAATCCAAATACCTCAATGACAAAACCAAAAAGTAGGCAAACAAAATTTGTCCGATCTAACTTTTGCTTTGCTGATCAGAGTTACATGCAACAAACAATGCCCCATTGAGGTTTAAAAATAACAAAAAACACACAATCAAAATAAAGCACTGAACCATTTTTTAACATAATGAGATGTGTAGATATAGGTATTTAGGTAGGCGTACTAGCTCAATTTTAGTAACAATCATCGGCAGTGCTCGAGTTGTGAAAACACTTATGGGGGGTGGTAGGCTACAACTTTTCACGCAGACCTAAAAAGAAATGGTCATTATAGTTGTAAGAATTGGTTTACGCTAAAATGTTTATGGGGGGATGGTGTTGTTTTCAGGGGGGATGGCATCCCCCTCAAATCGAGTAGCCTACTGATCATCGGTGCCAGTTTAGTAGTGATTTAGCCGCTTCATTGGGTTGGTAGAAAAAATTCAAAACCATTAAAAAACTCAACCAGAAGAGAACTTGCACCAGCTCATATAAGCTTGATTAGGGGTGCCCAACCAGTCGATCGCGATGTACCGGTCGATCTTTGGATGCTTGGCTGTCGATCCCGGGTTAATTTGGCATGTGCACAAATCAGGTTGGCCACCAACATTTCCAGTTCATGTAACGCGTCCGGGCCATGAAGACCTTTTTTTTAGCTCTTCACAAAAATTTTGGTGGAATTCGGAACATCTGAAGGATTGAGGACCGTTTTTTTGCACTTCACCGTATTTTCGTTTACGATTTACGTAATTCCCATGATCAGTAGCGACTTTCATTCGAGCATTCAGAGTAGTTTGGCGTAAAGTGTTTGGCAGCTACAAGAATTGGCAGCCATTATACTTTTACTGGTCCATCGTCCATGACTGCTGCAAAGGTTTGCAAACGCTGATATAAAACACGGTTAAAAATAAAATTCAAAAATTGAAAATTTTACCAAATTTTACGTTGACCTAGTGAATAATAACTAACTGATTTTTAAAAGAATAGTGATTCTTCGTTGGTTAAAAGCACTTTAAAAAATATTTGCTTCATTACGTATGTACGTTGCGAGCATTAATACCGTCGCACTCAGTGCATAATTTTTTCAATTGTCAGGGGGGGCTCAAATGGTTCAGGGGGGGCTAAAAAAAGTTCAGGGGGGGCTTGAGCCCCCTGGCACCCTACTTCCCGCGCCTATGTAACGTACAGCATTTATTTTTGGAAACAAATGAAATTATGCACAAAAACCGCAAGAACGTTCTTTAGAGTGATTCATCAGTTGCAAGATGTGCACAGGTGTCACATTTTCTATCAGTTTTTGCATGAACACCTGTGCACATCTTGCAACGGATGAATCATCCTAAAGAACGTTCTTGTGGTTTTTGTTTCCCAATTGCATCATCATCTAAAGACCTAATCCATCTAGCTATTATGTATAAAGTATTTCTGCGCACAAAAACAGCATAAGCAAGCAAAAAAACTATAAAAAGAAAAACTCTTTTCAAAAAAGCACAAAAAATTATAGTTACTCAAGTACTAGCGCGGTGTATTTTGTACACCAAAACAGCACCCGCACTCATTTGTCTTAGCATACCGTCCGCCACGTGCTTTCTAAAACTACGCCAACGCGTCAAAGCATGTCTGTGGAGTTAATTAGAGGATACATGACGCTTGCTGCCGGCAGAATTTCAGACTAAAAGGGGGGAGCCGAATTAGTAAACATGGTGTACAAAATACACCAACGCGAGTAGCAAGGGTTAATAGCACATTTTGTTCGGATGAAAGAAGATCGTGAATCAGTAAAAATATTACTTGAATTAATTCGATACAATAATCATTATTAGGACGTTTGAGGAGATTTCAAAATAATAACATTTTTGGGGGAATTGCAAGGAGGTTATACGAAACATTCTTGTTTTCTTTGTTTGTGGGATAGCAGAGCGGATGAGCAGCACTGCGTGGTCAAAAACTGGCCACTTCGCGAAGATCTCACTGCAGGCTTCCACAACGTTTTACAGCCACCTCTTATAGAAAGGAGCAAAATTTTACTTCCTTCATTGCATATTAAACTCTGACTGGCCAAACAGTTTGTGAAGAGCTTGAAACCGACAAACCGTGCCTTTCGCTATATTAGACAGATGTTCCCAAGCGTATGTGAGGAACAAGTGAAAAGAGGTATATTTGTGGGGCCACAAATAAAAAGAATGTTGGCGTCTGAAGAGCGGGAAGGACAAATGTCCGATTTGGAAAGAAATGCTTGGCAAGCTTTTTGAATGATTGTGGAAGGATTTCTAGGAAAACATCGAAGAGACGACTATGTAATGTTGGTGTCAAATTTGATTAAAAGTTATAAAAAGCTTGGTTGTCGCATGTCCTTAAAGTTGCATTTTTTGCATTCTCACTAGGATTTCTTTCGACACAACTTGGGAAACGTAAGTGAAGAGCATGGTGAAAAGTTGCACCAAGATATTGAAGTGATGGAAAAGCGCAATGAAGGGAGGTGGGACGAAGCCATGATGGGACACTATGTGTGGAACTTGGTGCAAAAATGCAACACCACATACAAGAAAGTTATTCAAATGTCTATTTTTAATAAATGAGATCGCAGTGCTTTTGAATTGCTTATTCGTGAGTTTTTTAAATTTTGTGTGTATATCTTGAATTCAAACTTTCAATATCATTTTCATAATCAGCGCCCCAAAAAGTATAAAAAATTATTTATGCAAAAAATTCTCGAAAAAATGTGTTCAGTGTTGTAGTAAAGACCAATTACAACGTAGAATTGCTTATAAAGGTAACTTGTTGCATTTATGGAAAGCAAAACGAAAGTTATCGCGATTGATTTCCATTCAAAATTTCAAAAAATCAACTTTTTATTGTTTTTTTTGCTTGGGCGTGATGACGCCATCGATGCATGACGTCATAAGATCATACGAAGGCCTCCCGACCCTCACTTGTTTGAGTGGAGTTGGTTTGAAGCATCTGCATCTTTAGAACAAAAGTTATAAAGCAATATATTTAAGCGTAAGCCTATCAATTTTCACATTTACAAATAATGATGACGTCATAGTGACGTAATTCAAGGAGATTATGCGTGAGACTTTTTTTTTGGTAAATGTGCATAGGCCTACAAATATCAAAAAACTGGCTTATCTATATTTTTTGAAGGTCAAACCTATCCACGCCCTGAATCGGCTGCACGTAATTTCAGATTACGTACAAGTTATTGCGCCTGACGTCCTGCTTTGTTTGTAACTAAGTTTATTAAATACAACCGGGATATCCGAGACGTTAAAGCAGAGCCGGATAGAGGAAGACGAGGGGGAGCTATAGCATAATTTCCCCCGTCACGGGCGTGCCAAACTGAAAAAGATTAAATAGCGTTCTCCAAAAAAGACGTCTACTGCTAAAAGCATGGGGGCCCCAAAATATTAGCCCCGCAACTGGCCAAAGTCTTAATGCAGCACCACTTTAGAAATTATAGCGATTTTTTTTGAGTAAACTCGTTTGAGTTCGTATGCCCCGTAGCTTAATCAGTAATTATATCGGTAGCTGTAGACAAATAAAATCAATGCTAAATTTTTAAAATTATTAAAATACTCTTTAGTTTGACTTGCCCAACCTATTTAATAACGTAAAATATTGTATTTATTACCTTACCCTGAATCTTGATGAAGAGAAAATGGGGCAGAATTTCAAAGTCCTGCCTGCAGCAAATAGTCATGTCTACTTTCTACGAACCTATGTTTATTTATGTATTTGTTTTACCATAACGCACAAGAAAGCACAGGTAGGAAACAGCGAAAAGACCATTACTCGGTCATCTAAGTCAACTGCACCTTTTGCCATCTTACTCTTACGTTAGTCAGTAAAAAGTAAACACAATAAACACACACTAAGACAAAATAATAATAAAAGGTTGAGCAGGTTGTCAGTGACGGCATAACTTTACGACAGTCAGAAAGGGGAGATTAGCTTTGGATTCAAAGCTAATATAAAGCAGTGTTTAAAAAATAGGGTGAAAAAATAACAACTAAAATACCAACATCCTACAATACTTAAGAAAACATAAATTACAACTTCAGAAAACAATATGTACACAAAGCACAAGAAAACAGAAACTTTGGTTTTGGAGAGGGTAAAAATACATTTAAAGGGATACAGATATCAACTATTTAGTTACAGTATCAATTTGAGTGGTGACATATGTATAAGATTGATAATCTGCTGAAGGTATAAGATAAAATACTGTGTGAGAAGGTGATTTTATACATATTTGGAGATGGCAGAAAATTGAACGTATTTTTTGAAAGAAAAGGAGCTGTGCCTAAATTCCTCGGGAATGTTTTTACATATTTTTAGGCCAATGTGTTGAAGAGATTTTTTGCCAGTTTCCGAAGCGAAAAAAGGTTGAAAAAATTCCGAAGTTACTTTTTGTCTAGTGTTATAATAATGTATTACATCAAGTTTCGTGAAGTAATTGTTAGAAGAGGGTGGTAACAGGCGATTATTATATTTAAACATAAATTTAGCATACTCTATTTCAATCATGTCAGTAAGCATAAAAGTATTAAACTTGTAGTAAAGAAAGTTGATCGGTTTTTCTTTCGCATAAAAAAAACTTGCTCGTATGAACTTGTTTTGGAGAATTACCAATTTCTGAAAGTGAGAAAAGGCGGCACTACCCCAGTTTAATAAGGAACATTGAAGATGAGAGTGAAAAAGGCCGTAATAGACTAACTTGAGTGAGGATAGGGGAACGCAGTGTCTCAGTTTGTAAACCATACCGCAAGCTCTGGAAAGTTTTTTTGATAGTTTATCAATATGTATTTTCCATCACAGACGATCGTCTAAAAATACTCCAACATAGGGCCTACCTGACATAGTCAGTATATTTACAATGAGATTGCCACTAATACTAACGTTAAATTCGTTTGTGTCAATTTTTTTTTTTGTTACCCGAGATAATCATGTAGCAGCTTTTATTGTAATTGATAGTTAGTTTGTTGCTGGTAACCCAATTTTCAATTTTATCAATTTCCTCCTTAACTTAATGCTGAAGTATGTTGAAATGATGATGTGCTAAATGCAAAGTTATATCATCGGCAAGAAGCGTCGTTTCGAATTTAGTCACATTGGGAAGGTCATTTACGTATAGAAGAAAAAGTAAAGGCCCCACAACTGAACCCTGAGAAACCCCATTTTTAACTAAACGTAGAAAAGAAAATTTGTCATCAATTCTTGAACAAATTTGGCGCCCAGAAAGGCATGGCGATAATAGATTGAACATTTTACCACGAAAACCGTAATGATAAAGTTTTTTGAGCAAAATTTCATGACTTACAGAATCAAACGCTTTTCTCAAGTCGAGAAAAATGGAACATGTTATTAATTTTCCGTTTAAGTTGTTTAATATTTTGTCATAGAAAGTGGTGATAGCTAATTCAGTGGAGTTGTTTTCTGTAAAGCCAAATTGCGAAGAAGTGAGGATGCAGTTTTTAGTAATAAATTTAGTCATTTTGCTTTCAAGAATTTTTTCAAATAATTTACAAAATACTGATAGCAGAGAGATTGATCGAAATTCATCAAGTGAAGGTGGAGATGTTTTTTTTGGGATAGGAATGACACTAGCTATTTTGAAATCATTTGGAAAGGTTTCTAATTCAATGCATCTATTGAATAATCTAGCAAGAAGTGGAGCTAAAACACACTTGGAAAGCTTTACAAATTTAGGAGAAATTTGGTCAAGGCCAGGAGCAGTGTGGGGTTTTAGTTTGTCTACACAATCACTCACGTCTTCTGATATTTCTTCAAGCATAAAAGATTAAACACAGGACGAGTGGTGGATTTTAAAGGAAAAACTTTTGGAAAAAGGCAGATTTTGGGACATAATTGTACCGATGTTCGCAAAGTATTCGCATAGTTTCTCACGAAATTTAGGGGAGTCCGTTTTAACACTCTCGCCCTCAACCACTATTGAATGTGGCAATTTAGATTTGTTTGAAGAATTTTTAAAGTCAATTATTTCATTAATTGCCGACCATATTTTTGAAGAACTTTTGCAGTTGCAAAGTAAATTTTGATAGTAATTTTTCTTGGAAACACTTTTATAGTGCTCTTTTTCAGAATTAGTGGAAATTTTTTTGAAAACCTTTTTAAAAAGCTTATTTTTTGTCTTAATCGATGCAAGAATGCCAGGGGTTATCCAAGGCTTCTTTTTTCGACGTTTTTCTTTTCTAGTCAAAGCGGTTAATGGGGCGTGTTTGTCTAACACAGAATTGAATGTAGAAGTAAAATTTGATACGCCTTGGCTAATATTTGATTTGTTTAAATCAGTTATTAATAGATGAAAACGCCGAGTCTAAATCAGGAAGATAATCAATTTTCAAATTTTTCATAGAACGTTTAAACATAGTTTTATAGAGGCACGAACATTTCGTGTTTGCAGCAGTAACAATTGTTGGTAGATGATCGGAAATCTCAAATACGCAAACACCATTTGCGGTATCTTTTTTAAGAATATTTGAATAGATATGGTCAAGCAGGGATGATTTGCAGTTGTCAGCAAATCTAGTGGGGACATTAATCCTTGAACTGCAACCGATAGAAGTTAAATCATTATCATAAAATCCTACCGATGGGTTATCCTTAGCTAGAATATTAATATTAAAGTCACCAGAAACAACATAATTTATTTTTTTGTTTTCTAGATCCTTTAATTGGTTATAGAATTTGCCATGAAAAGAAGTCAAATCTTGGTTAGGGTGAGGGTAAATAACAGCTAGAATAAATTTTGAATCATTGCATTCAATTGCAAGCCATAAATATTTGCATTTATCTAAGCTAAGAAATAAGTCATTTCGTAAATGACACTTAATTGCATCATTAATATAGAGACCGACCCCGCCAGCATTAGTTGGGAGTCATTTCGAAAGAATTTGTAATTTGAAAAGTTTACATTTGAAACGCTATTAGGATTAAGTTTGGTTTCTAAAATGGCAATAACATTGGGCTTTGTTACCATACGATCAATAAGTTCATGCATTTTGGTTTTATTTTTGGAAAGGCTTCTGACATTAAAGTGGATGAGAAAAAGGTCGTTTTTTAGTAGATTGGCAGTTAAACTTGATAAATTTGAAGGGAAAAAATATTTATCGCTTCTATTGATTATGCAAGAAAAATCAATATTAAGTAGGGTTTGCTCACATTTTATCACCTAACATTTATTCACCCGACTGTTAATCACGGACATTTCATCACTAGACTTGTAATCACGTAGACGTATTATCACTACGGCAGTTAATCACTTGGATATTTTATCACTACACAGACAATCACGTGGACATGTAAGCACGTGTGCGTTTAATCACTTAACCCTTTACCGCCGAAATTTTTTTACTTTAATAAAAAAAATTTCGTGTGGAACTAAACGAAATCGTTAATTTTATTAGGAAAACATGAGCTATTAGATGGATTGGCTAGAGCTAAATTGTGGCTAGCGAATGGAACTTTTAAGGTGGTACCATCTTTGTTTTTTCAACTATACACCATACACTTCGAATTAGTTCCTGGTATTAACTCTGCCGCTGTTTACTGCCTTGTACAAAACAAAACACAAGCTGTATATGTTCGCATCTTGGATGAAATTAAAAGAATGATTCCTTTGGCAAATCCTGAGAAAATACTGCTCGATTTTGAGAGTGCAGCAATTAATGCATTTACAGCAGCTTATCCTAATGCTAGAATCTTGGGTTGCTACTTCCATCTGACGTAAAGTATTCTCAGAAAAGTCAATAACATCGGCATGAAATCAGACTACGAAAGTGATGACAACTTACGAATTGCTGTGCGCTGTTTACCTGCATTAGCTATGGCTCCATCAACAGACGTTGCTGAAGCGTTTTGGATATTAGCTGACTACATGCCAGAACATGAAAAGATGCCAGAGCTCCTTGCGTATTTCGAACATACATATATTCGAGGTCGTAGACGTCCAGGGCGTAATGAATGTTATCGATCTGCAATATATCCCATAGAAACATGGAATCATTTTGAAAGTGCATCGGAAGGAATTGCTAGAACTACAAATAAACACTTATTTTTGATGTTTTTACATTATGACTTTTTTCTTGCGACACTTGAGACAGTTTTTACATTACGACTTGAGCCACTTTTTCCTTGAGACACTTGAGAGCGTGATAAAGTGTCTTGATGATTAATTTTAAAGTGATTAAACGTCTGCGTTATTATCTGTGTGGTGATTAACTGCCGTAGTGTTAATACGTCTACGTGATCACAAGTCTAGCGATTAAATGTCCGTGATTAACAGTCGGGTGAATAAATGTTAGGTGATGAAATGTCTGTACACCATTAAGTAGTGATTTTAGTTCAAGGCCACTTAAAGAGAAAAAAGGAAACATAGCTGCACAACATTTGGCACATACACAAATATTCGACTTCGTACAGGGCTCCATCGTTTACAATTTAGATATTATTATTAATATCTAGGAAAATAAGATAAGAAAAAACAACAGTAGATTATTCCAAAAAAATTAAAAAAGTTTACTATAATTCGAAGAATCAAATTGGAATCATAATTGTTATATTTTACCATAGAGTCGCAATTGCCAGCAAGTTTAAAATTGAAAACATATTTATTGAAAAGTTGAACGTTTTCGACCTATTCTTTATGGACCTATTCTATATGGACCTATTCTATGGACCTATTCTATATCGACCTATTCTATATGGACGACGAAACAAAAGATGAATTCAAATTTTTGATGAAAAAATTTACAGAAGATAGTCAACGCGCATGCTCAACTAGAATCAATCAGTCTCTTCATCACACTTTAAGCAAATTAAGCCAAGATTCAACGATGAAGTTTGCCGCTTTGACAAAGGAAATGGGGTTGCAATTCTGAACTCAAAAGATTATTACGAAAAACTGGAAAAAATTGTCAATGATCAGTCTAAATTTACCGAATTAAAAATCGATTCAAATAAATATCCGCTGATTGCAAAAAAAAACTCTTTGGCATATTATATCAGGAAATATCTAAAATCAGTTGAGGATTATACAAATTTGATACCATCAGGCAGTAATCCACGAAAGTTGTATGGAATGGCTAAAGTACACAAAGCCAATGTTCCATTAAGACCCGTTGTATCAATGATTGGTACTCCTGAATATGAGTTATCTAAATTTTTGAACAACTTGATAAAACCTTACATACCAGATAGATACCTATTGAAATCCACCGACCACTTTATGGAAAAATTAAAGCAATTTCAATTCAGTAAAAATCAGGTAATGGTTAGTTTTGATGTGGTGTCTTTGTTTACGAATGTTCCTTTGTCTGAAACCATAGAACTTATCGCAGATCGAATATACACCAAAGATAATCCAAATTCAGCTTCTTTCAGTAGAGATGTATTTAAAAAATTAATGTTCATGACCACACAAGGGATTTTTATGTTTAATGATCGCTTATACAAGCAAATCGACGGAGTGACCATGGGCTCTCCACTAGGACCAACACTAGCCAATTTCTTTTTGGGTCAATTAGAAAAAAAAATATTTGCTCAAAATTCATCGGCAGAACCCAAACTATACCTGCGGTATGTTGATGATGTTTACGCAATTTTCGATGACTATGATTCCTGCTCTTCATTCTTATCTACCCTCAATTCCCAACATAAAGATCTTAAATTTACTGTTGAAAAGGCTACAAAAACACTCTCATTCTTGGATGTAGAAATTAATATTACAGACAATGGGTTCGAAAGCTGAGTTTGGCGCAAGAAGACAAATACCGGAGTTATTCTTAGTTATAATGCAATATGCCCTAAATCTTGGAAAACTGGTTTGATTATGTGTTTACTAAAAAGAGCTAAAACAATCTGTTCCAATAATATGCTGTACAACAAAAAAGTGTGTAAGTTACGTTCCATATTTTTGAAAAATTCCTACCCGAACTGGTTTTTTGAAAATGCTTTCCTAAAATTTGATGATCGTGAGAAAAAAACAAAGGACAAAGAAGAAAAAGAGTATTTATTCAGAATTGGCGTACCATATTTTGGAAAACCGTCACACAAATTCGCAAAACGTCTCTCAACTTTGGTGAAAGTAAAATTTCAAGTAGATTTAGCAGTGTAATATAATTCCTTTAAAACCGGCTCCTATTTTAATTTGAAGTGCTTGACTCCTCATGCTCTGTTATCAAATGTTGTGTACAAATTTACTTGTTCGCGTGACGCAACAATGTCATACATCGGTATGACAACGCGACATTTAGGCATTAGAGCACACGAGCATTTGAGCCTCCAATTAAATTCAAGAAAGACTGCGGTTAAAAATCATATTTTAGCTTGTGAAAGGTGCAAATCAGAAAGTTTAACAGTAAATGATTTTAAAGTTGTGCAAAAGTGTAGTAATGAATATGAGACCAAAATTCAAGAAGCTTTAATTATAAAAAAGCAGAATCCCAGATTAAATTCTCAGTTATATGCTAGTGGGTCTTCGTTCCTGCTAAATGTGTTTTAATCTTGGTATTATTTTTGTGTTGTGTCGTTGTATGCTTGGAAATTAACGCTGTGTACTCGTAATTTAATAGTTGTATGCTAGCCGTGAATATGCTTTGCCATGATCTGTGATATTATGTAATACGATTTAACAATTGCATGTATTGTGTCGTATCTTCATAATGTTTACACCATTCAAAATACTACTCATTTCGAAAGTTTTGCTGTAACCGTTAATATGATGTTATTTTCTCTGATGAGGACCTCAAGAATAGGTCGAAAACGTTCAACTTTTCAATAAATATGTTTTCAATTTTAAACTTACTGGCAATTGCGACTCTATGGTACAGAAAAAGTACCTCTTTACCGAAGCTTTGTTATATTTTAGGTTGCACATACTAAGAATAAATGCCTTGAAAAAAATATATTAAATAAAAAGTGAGAATAGTGGATCTGGACACAATAAATACAGTCAATACCGTGGTTGCACTACTCCATTTCTACGGTTGAACAAAATAACTTTTTTACCGATATATTAAAGGCCAACTGCACCCAAATTAATCGACGTTTGTAAATGCGTGTTAATTACGCATAAACACTTTCGCGAAAATCCGATTACGATATCTGGTCTCGGTAACGAGAAAACCGGGAAAACATCGTTAAATGCCCAAACGTCTCTGATTGGCTGATCGTAATATGACGTAGTTGGGGGCTTTGAATTGGCGCGTTTGCTGTTCGTAACAGCTTGAGCAGTGCAAAACTTGAGAGGCCAGACTGTTTTTTAGTTAGTGCCAGTTGTTTCAATCAGCAAGAATAGAAGAGTTTAACATAACTTGCCACTATGGGCTATATGCAGTGCTTATGACAGGATTATAACCTGGTAACTCAAAACAATAAGAGTGAAGTACAATGCAGAGTAGGCTAACCAAATCAGCAGTGCCATACCAGTACTACTAACAGGTAAACTACCATATATCTGTACTTGGTACCGGTACTTCTTTTGTTGTTTAATTGTTTTTTTCTAGACTAAGTACTACAAAATTTAGCAGAGGCTCATCAGTGGGTAATAGGCTAGCTGGTATGATGCGGGCTGGTCAGTAGATCCAACTGTCCGTCCAAGGTGTAACTGTTAGATGCAATACCGGTAAAGCAACTTAACAGCAGTTGATTAGCTAGTTTTGCTGTTTTCTGTAAGATATGCAAGTAGTGGTACGTAACAGGTGGGTTATCAGTAGTGTAGTTGTACTGCATACCAGTATGCTGAGATGGTAACTCAAAACAATAAGAGTCAACACTGGCAGATGGTAACTCAAAGCACTGGCAGGTGAAGTCAGTTCATGTGTTTTTTCAAAAAAAAGTTACTAAATTGCTGTATGCTGCTGTATGTTTTGTTTTTAATATGCGTCTGTTAAGAAACCAATGTCATATGTTGCCGTATTTGTAGAAATTGCATTTTTTGTCTGTTAAGTACCGAATTAATTTTAAATTGCTATGCTGACATTTAAGTGCTTGCAAGGATCCTCACCACAGTACCTTCAGGATTTAGTTGCAAGACAAATACCATTGGATAAATATAATCATATCCTCTAAAGTTTGGAATGCTTTGCCACTTTGCATTAGAGAAATTGATAGTTTACAAACTTTCAAGTGCAAATTGAAGTGTCATTATTTTGAATTAGCTTTTTGTGATGTACCTGATGTTTAAGGTGTGCGTTTTTTCTTCCGGTGATACTTGATAACTGTTACTGTGATATCTGCAATGACTTGGTTGTGTACTGTGTAGGCCTAGCCTATGATGTCTCCCTTAGTCAGATGATTGACAACAAGGTTGACTCTCATCTTAAAGGACTGATAAATCCTTATTATTATTATTATAATTTTATCAACACGGAGCTGCCAAGCCTGCCATTAATTATTACCAGCACCAATTGTGCATACACTTCACTTATCTGTATTTCTCGATCTTTATCTGCAACCACGTGGCTGCAGCTTCATTAAAAATAAAACTTCTAATACAAAAGGTTTATTATGAAACGTTCAAAAGTGAAACTCATAATAAAACTTTCCGCATCTAGTTGAGAAAAAAATTTTAATTTTTTAATTAAAAATTTGTTGTGCAATGCAAAGTCTAGCAAAGCGATATTGCTCAATGCCATTCTAGCATTCTTTGACAAAATCTGCAATCTTCAACTCAACAGTTTATTTTTAGATTCAGTAGCTAATTATTTAATATAAATTGGTCAAGCAAAGCAAATATGAGTGGAGATAGAAGTGGATTCATGTTCGAACCATTAAAAAGTGTACCACTGAATCAGGAAATAAATGAACAGAAAAATGTACCCAAGTTGCAAGAGAATTGTGTGCCTGGTATGGACTCGAAAGAAGCAGGATATTGGTGTAAGTGCATGAATTGCCAAACCATGCCTACCTATCGATGTAGATGTAGATGGCCTATTACTGAAAAACATATCTTGATTAATGAATGCATAACATTGCCCGAAGGTTGGTTTTTCATTTTAACCGCAATTTAAATAAAATTGTGACAGAGTTTTTTTATCTGTGGCATTGTATAATTATCTTTGACTTCTACAATCTTAATATAGAATTGTATGATTTATTACAACTGCCGATCACATGGTCGTGTGGGATAGAGCGTTTGCTTCTGGATCGGTAGACTCGGGTCAAACCAATGACTTCAAAATTTGTATTCACAGCTTCCCTGCTTGACGTTCAGCATTAGAGGGACAGTGCGGAGCAAGCCAGCAGGTTCGCTTGTTGTGCCGTTGGGATGGGCACCTAACGGGTTTCCTCCATCTTAGTGTGGTAGACAGATGGCCAACAATTCCTAAGCGAGCTCGTACAGCGCTTCGTCGCTTTCTCTTGATAAGAGGATAAAAAAGCCAATAAATAGAAAAATAATAATCACATCTTTATTTTGTAGAAATTATCGCTTTGCTGCATATCGCAGCTACATTTACTGGACGTATGGAAAACTAGGGAAAAGGAAGCGGAAAGTGATTCCATCATGTGTGGTGCAGTGCATTAGAAAGACATTTCCAGAAGACAATGGCATCTATGAAGGCTACCACGACTTTCCATCATCTTGTTTTTAATACTTCGCTTGTACTCGTAGATTAATTCTTAAATTATGATTTTATTTCTATGTTACACGGTGGCATACTTTACCAATTAAAAAATGTCATTAAAATATTTTTAAGACTTTTTCATGGAAGACAAGTGTAATTTATTCACATAAGACACACAGTAATATAGTCACAACTAAAAAATTTGCTAATTTGCAAAAACCAAAATTTGCTGCAAATGTGCAAAATTCAAAGGCTTTAAAATTTTTCTCTTTGGACACCTGCTTTCCCACTCCCGAGAAATTGCAAACCGACTCCAACTCCGACTCCGAAAAAATTTTCGTCTCACCGACTCCATAGCCCTAGGGCTAATAAAAACATGTGGATTACGTGGTTTAGACTTTTGAGGAAAAGCTTATCCGAAGCGTGTAACGAGTGACGGGGCCCATCTCCGCGGCTTAGCGCCTGGGCAACACAGCTCCGAAGAAACGTTGCAACGGTGGCGATCCGTTGGCGACACTGTGCCGATTTGACCGGCCTGGGAATCGAACCCCAGATCTTCCGCACCGATAGCGTGCAATTAGCAACTGCGCTAATCGGCCGGTTACGCGGGCGTTTATCAGCTTATTTTTTCAAAAACTGGCAAAATTTTGTTGTTGCTTATTTATCCTGTTATCATGAGAAAGCGATCAAAGCGCTATACGAGCTCGCTTAGGATTTGCCGGCCATCTGACATCTGTCTACCTCACCAAAATGGGGGAATCCGCGAAGTGCTTTTTCCAACGGCACAAGTAGACTTACCGGCTTGTTCTCACTGGCCACTCTCACTTTCACTTTGTTGTTGTTGCTTATTTATCCTGTTATCATGAGAAAGCGATCAAAGCGCTATACGAGCTCGCTTAGGATTTGCCGGCCATCTGACATCTGTCTACCTCACCAAAATGGGGGAATCCGCGAAGTGCTTTTTCCAACGGCACAAGTAGACTTACCGGCTTGTTCTCACTGGCCACTCTCACTTTGTTCTCACTTTTCATAGAAGACAAGTGTAATTTATTCACATAAGACACACAGTAATATAGTCACAACTAAAAAAAAAGCAAATGCGCACAGGAAGAAAAATCATTGATTCGGAAAATCGGTGGAAATTTCATATTGTAATTCTCTAGCAACGCCGCTACGGAACCGGGAAATGTGATGGTCAATTAGATCTGCTTTCAAAGGCTTGCTTGCTCGAGCTATCGTTGCTTTTGCTGCTTCGGGAAAAGGAATTTGATCATCTTCTGAGCAGACCCCTGCAAACAACCCATTATATACCAGTTGCGAAATTTGGGCAGTGCCTATAAACGGCATAAAAGCGTTATTCCAAATATAATTTGAATTTTTGAGTCCGCTACATTGTCATGTAACCAGAATTGAAAAACGATTTTGAAGCTACGCTAGGCTCGAACCAGACCAACAGACTCGCTTTTTAATAAATGAAGAGGTCCCCAACCAACTTTACAACCAAACAAAGAGGCCCCCAACCAAATTTTTGAAGCAAATTTAATGATCTTTAAAACTACTGCAGGCCTACATAAAAACGAGGCCTACTAAGCTTAAATTATTTCAAAAACAAGTATCTGTAGCCTACCACGACTTCCACATGTAACAGGAATCAAATAAAGCGGTGTATGAGCTTACGTTTTTCTACTCGCTGTATGGCAGCAGTCAATAAATCATTCCGGAAATCATAGCTTTTCTTCGCAAAGATTTTTTTTG
This sequence comes from Trididemnum miniatum, assembly GCA_964006365.1. Taxonomy (NCBI): domain Eukaryota; kingdom Metazoa; phylum Chordata; class Ascidiacea; order Aplousobranchia; family Didemnidae; genus Trididemnum; species Trididemnum miniatum. The sequence continues at coordinate 4,354,467 of OZ023250.1, forward strand.
CAACAAAACTATTTGTTGATTTGGACCAGCTAACTAACCAACGTTTTGTTCCATCAGCAGTTGTAGCTTGCTCCCTGGCAACATTGAAATTGTTGTCAATGACCGCCAACATAGTTCTTGCTTTCATGCCTTTATAACTGAAAGCGATGCGCTTCGGCACGTATTTTAGCATGACATTGTGCAACACTTCTATGTTGCCGGTATGACAAAATTGGGTGACCTGAAAAAAAATTGTTTAGCATTTATCCACATGAAAATTCAGCAAGACACATTTTTTCAATAGCACTAAAGTATCAACTTTCTAATCAGCAGTCATCTATATCCAAGGAGCATTTCATCATATTGATTTTACGCGGTAACCGTTAGTAAGTCTGGTTGAATGCTCTGCTGAAGGTTAATTTTCTTTCAAACGCCGGGCTAATCAGTGCTGCGAAGTCAGTCTGAAATTTTTCGACTCCAACTCCCAATTAAAAGGAGAATTTTTTCCAAAATTTGCTGCAAATGTGCAAAATTCAAAGGCTTTAAAATTTTTCTCTTTTGACACCTGCTTTCCGACTCCCGAGAAATTGCAAACCGACTCCAACTCCGACTCCGAAAAAAATTTTCGTCTCACCGACTCCATAGCCCTAGGGCTAATAAAAACATGTGGATTACCTGGTTTAGACTTTTGAGGAAAAGCTTATCCAAAACTATTTCCTTCAATGCCTGATGAGAATTTGATGATGATGATAACTTTCACGCAATTCATAACTTTCAGATGAAAACTTGCGTATTGTTTATTGTAAATTTTGGGAAATAATGTTGCATACAAGTCCAAAACCCTTCTTTGGTAGAAAATCATAACGAAAATATTTTTGTCTTTTTTCCAAAATGTTGTGTAGCTCTACTCCTTAATATACTGCTCAGAGAGTCGGCTAAAGTGAAGCACCGAGGCTGCTTCAGCGACTTTGGAACATAAGCTATAACTTGATAACTATGAAACTAATGATTGTGTGTAGACGTAACGTAACAGAAAAGTCAGATCTTACCAGCCACCAACTATTACTGTACACTGACATACCTTCATTTGCACAGCACTGCCTCCGCAAGTTTCAGCGCACCACCATAAATGATTGATGATCGACTTCTTCCACAGGGCTAGATCTTGACTATCTTTTCTACTACTCGCATTTTTCAATCTTTTGCTCAACGATTTTGCTAGATGCCAAATATCGAATTGGTGGTTGACCGTTGGATATTCTTTTTTCATTAATGCTGAAATTTGAGGATGACGGTCTGTGGCAAGAGTCGATACAACGATTCCTGCATCCTAAAAGAAAACGGCTTTGTGTTGCAATACGCTCCTAACCAAGCTTCATAAACACCACAACACGCGATTATTACCACCCTTGAGATATGTTTCAGAGTTTTCTCTTTACTTAGCCTACGTGAGATTTTCAAAATTATTGCTCATTGCCTGTCGCTAAAATTTTTGAGAAAAGTGATTTTGGGAATGTTACAGTCATAAAAGTTATCTATGCACGAGGTGACATAATGCAGTTATCAGCAGCTATTAGGGGCTATTTAATAAATAATGTATATTGTGAACTACATGGCGGGAAACGCAATACTACTACTTACATGCACATCATTCATACAGCGTACTAAGCCATCCTTTTCCATATTGTAACTATTCTTGGATTCGGACACTTTTACGACATTGGAGGACAATACTAGGTTCGAGTTGGTGTCCATTAAACTATACGTACAGAATGTGGCAGAGTGACCTGGACTATCACATCGTCCATCACCAGCAATCGTCAAATATCTTTTCTTCGCAAATTCTAAAACACGAAATATGTCTCACACAACTATTACAGTTCTAACGGTGGCCAGTCGTTGGCAAACAGTAGTTTTTTTTTCATTAAAAAAAGCAACACTTCTCCTAATAATAGGAAAACAAAATAACATAGCAGTATGTAAAACTTGCCTGATAAAAGCTCTTTTTGATGCAATGCATACATATTTTGAATGGTAGGAAAAAGAAATTGATTTTGTATTTCATAGAAGGTTCTTTCCGAAAATAATTTAATGCAGCTGACTTCTGCGATTTCTGAAATAGTGTGATATGTGTTTCCAGTGAAGAGTGTTGCAGCAGATATTATAACATTACCCAAAGGATATTTATTGATTAGCGGTTGTGATCTCCAAACGTATGAATGATTGTTGTTGCAAGTTGTTTTAATAGTGACTAAAGATCCAGTGAAAAATTTTTCAATTGTTGCGATGGGTGCCATACATTCTAAATCTTTGAAGCATCTAACGAAAAGTTGCGAAAGATGTTCTAAAAAAACAATGCACATGTCATTGCTGCTATTGGTGGTGGTGGTAGTACAATTCTTTTTCGGAAGATCTTCTTCTTCGGTGTCTATGCTCTCACTTTCTGAGTTGCTGGTGGATAAAACAAATGATTCACTTAAGTTAAGATTTGAAGGAGAAGGGCATGCATAATTCGAAGGTTTGGCTGGGGTTGAAGAATGAGTGTTGGAATTTTCGTCAGATGGACTCTCCAGGTTGCAAAGAATTTCCACATGCAGAGGTTGCATGGTTTGAGTGGAAGCATCCACAAATGTGATTGGTTGGGTTTGAGTGCCAATAGAAGCAATAAATTCTTCGTGATGACTAGTATCAGCCACGTTATCCATGACACAAGATGCCTGCATTTCCATTTCGTCTCGAATTTGTTCATCCAAAAAAGAGTGGATCTAAAACATACTTTCATTGAAACATTAAATAGAGACTCAAACAAAGTAGATGTATTGACTGTAGTTGCTTGGGTGTATGCATATGCAGCATTTAACACAAACGATATGACGAAAGACAATTTGGCACCAGAGACTTCCAAGGTAAGCAATCATTCAAATAAGCGGTCGCTGACATCCTTGAAACCCATCAATATATCACCGACTGTTAAGATTTGTGTAGCAAAATGCTAAAGCAAGAGATTAACCATCAAATTTGAAGACAATAGCTTTCAAAAATCATGAAGCAACAAATAATTATAACATGTAAAAATCTTTGTTTATTCCAACACTGCAAAAAATTTATGCATTTAATTTGCGTTTAAAATGTAAAAATATCCGGGACCGGCCGTTAGCTCAGTTGCTTAGCGCGCACGCTGTCGGTGCGGGAGGTCTGGGGTTCAAATCCCGGGTCGGTCAAATCGGCACAGTGTCGCCAACGGCTCGCCACCGCTGCGACGTTTCTTCGGAATTGTGTAGCCCAGGCGCTAAGTCACGGAGATGGGCCCCGCCACTCATTACACGCTTCGACGTAATACCGCAAGTATAATGAAGATTTGATTTGATCTTGATGTATATCCGGTATATTTAACTGAGACAGATATAGGCCTACTATTGCCTATACCATAAAAATAGGAAAATACCGGTACCACCCATACCAATATCAGTGACGTATTCGTACATCACTACTACACATGCCTACTAACTACCAGTACTCACTTCCTGCATATATTTGAATGAGTTTCTTCTTTTGACTCTCTGTGATCGCTCTTTTGCAATGTTTAAAGTAGATGAAGAACTGCTAGGTATATCAGTCACAGTATTATAATTGGCAAAATTGAATATTGTTGGCACTGCATCTTTGTTTAATATGTGCTTCGGCGTACTTCCAAGCAATTCGGCTTGCAAATCTCGCTTATAGCAGTCTGGAGCAAAATGAGAGCTGCACACCCTGGAGTTCTTAGAAATGGCTGGGTTTTTCAGTTTCATTTTTGCAAGCCAATTTTTGAGCAAATTGGGTTTGGACAATGGAAGGCGGTGGAAATAGAGAGTTTTGTCTCTGTCATTTTTGGAACAGCCAGGGGCCATACAATACTTGACCATGTTCAAGCAACTCAGGATACAAATGCTGCTAGTATCAATTTGAATTACACAGAACAATAAATAACTACATACACAATATTAACTGAAATGAAACAACTACCGATTACCATATATACACAATGTACGAGTGGTTTTGGGCAGAAAGCAAAAGCTGCAGCCATATGGCCATAGATAAAGATGTGGAAATGCAGATAGTTAAATAAGCATTGGTCCTGGTAATAATTAATGGAAGCTCTGTGATGATAAAATTGTATGACTTCCAGAAAAAAATACAACAGATCACATGGTCCATGATGCAATGGAGGATTTTAGAAAACAATAAAGTTACCGTACCCCAAACCACAGACATAAAACTGTCAAAGGGTGAAGATCTACCCCATCAAACTGTCACACAACCTGCAGCAACAAAAAAATCGACTTCACCTGCCAGTGTTTAACCATCTCAGCATACCGTTATGCAGTGCAACTACACTACTGATAGCCCACCTGTTATGTACCATACACCACTTGCATATCCTACAGAAAACAGCAAAACTAGCTAATCAACTGCTGTTAAGTTGCTTTATTGCATCTAACAGTTACATCTTGGACGGACAGTTGGATCTACTGACCAGCCCGCATCATACCAGCTAGCCTATTACCCACTGATGAGCCTCTGCTAAATTTTGTAGTACTTACCGGTAGTCTAGAAAAGAACAATTAGACAACAAAAGAAGAACCAAATAAAGATATATGGTACCGGTAGCTTACTTTGTAGTAGTACTGGTACCGGTATGGCACTGCTAATTACGGTAGGTTAGCTGGTTCAGTGCACTGTGTTTAAAGTGTAAACTAGTGGTCACTGGTTACCATTACCCGTAGCATAGGTTTTATACGCCATCATCCTTAGTCATACACTATTGGAATGCCAAAACAAGTGTGTTATTTAAATATTCCACAGAGCACATCAAAACTACCGGTATTTATCCATAGAAAATAGACTAGACAAAGTAAGCCAGTATTGAGCAGTTGAGCTTGACTCTTATGGTTTTAAGTTACCAGGTTATAATCCTGTCATAAGCACTGCATATAGCCCATAGTGGCAAGTTATGTTAAACTCTTCTATTCTTGCTGATTGAAACAACTGGCACTAACTAAAAAACAGTCTGGCCTCTCAAGTTTTGCACTGCTCAAGCTGTTACGAACAGCAAACGCGCCAATTCAAAGCCCCCAACTACGTCATATTACGATCAGCCAATCAGAGACGTTTGGGCATTTAACGATGTTTTCCCGGTTTTCTCGTTACCGAGACCAGATATCGTAATCGGATTTTCGCGAAAGTGTTTATGCGTAATTAACACGCATTTACAAACGCCGATTAATTTGGGTGCAGTTGGCCTTTAAATCGCAATACGATAAAATGAATTACACTAAATAAAAGTAGGCCTACACCACTAAAGCCTAGATATTTTTTTACCAGCACCAGAATAACCCAGCTTGGCTAAGTCATGAAACGACGAAATGCTATAAACCTTGGTGTCGGTGTCCTATCTTGGAAATTCTTTTTCCCTGGGAGGTCCAAGCAAATTTAAAATTCAACGCGGCTTTGGCTTGTTTTGCAGCTCTGTAAATCGATATTCTGAGCGGAGTGAGGTTTTCCTGGATCGTGACGTTGGGAGAGGAATTTTGACTCATAGGTTCAGTTTTGCCGTTTGATTTTAACAATTTTCTTTTCATGTAAATCTCGTTTCGCTTGTCGCGATTCGCAAAACGAACTATAATAGGGGGAGATTGTTTCGTGGCTTGGTTTCCTTGAACCTTTTTGTAACTACCAGCTAGTCGATGTGAAGTTGATATTTGGTGGTCATCAAGCCGAACATTAAGAGAACTTACTACCGACTTAACAATTTCATTTGTGTTTTTGTCTCGCTTTAACGGCACACCGTGAATTTCCAGGTTCTCTTTCCTCCTGTATTGTTCTAAGTCATCCAATTGGGCTTCAGCCACATTTTATTTACGAATGACAAAATCCACTTTCTTTTTTAATTCACAAATGTCGATAAAATTTTTTTGACTTACTTGAGAATTGGCAGTTAGCTTGACGTTGAAGTCATCCTATTCGTCAGCCAGGTAAGTCAAACTGCCAAGAATATGATCAGTTTTTTCAATCAGTTTGCTTAGATCATGTTTTAACAAATCTGTGTTCTGCTTGCATTGCTCCGTAACTAATTCTTGATTATTTCTAACCACATTCAGTTCTCTTCTTAGGAAATTAATTTCTTGCTGATAATCGACTGGTACTTCTTCTATTGCTTCAGCTACCAGTTTTTCCAAAATACTAGCTTCAGCTGTATTCTTGGACTCGAAGTTTTCGTTAGTCTTACGCTTGCCCATTTCTTCGTGAATTTTTGGTTTGTGACGTAGCAATCAATCAATGGCTGTCGTTTTTGTTTGAATTTACTATATACTGAACTTGGTGACTTGCTGATAAGACTAAACTTAATTCTTTTTATTTGACAAAAATCAGCCAATTTACTGCTTCACGAATTTAAAATATTGTTCTTCAACACTTGTTGGTTAAACTGTAGAATTTTTAGCTGAATATTCTTCCTTGTTTTATTGAAAATTTGATTCTAAGTCAGAGCAAAAAAACGCGTCCGACCTCTAGACTAGCTACTGTGAAACGAAACAAAGTTTCCAAACAAATAACTTGGTGAGCTATACGCTCACTTTTACAAATGCTAGTGAACCTTAAATGTAATAGTGCAGACAGAATTAAATCACAAATTGCTCAAAACATAACATGCTACATTCAAGAACCATCAAGAAAGTAACTTCAAAGAAAGCAGGTACCCTGGTGCAATTTAATGATAAGGCTGTTGTCTTTTTCGCACCAAAACACTGAACTGTAGTTAGCGACCACACAATATATAGCCAATTTATGCGGAAACAATTCAGGATGCTGTCCTACATAATTATTTTCGTATGTAAAACTTGCTGCCTTGTGCCTACATTACCAAGAAATTTCTTGAATGTTGTAAATTGATTTTATCAAATGCCAATGCACTCGCGGACCCCCAGCAAGCTTTTCACAGACCCCTTGGGGGTCCGTGGACCCCTGGTTGGGAACCACTGCTCTAGCTAAACGTGAAGTCAAAGCTGTACTTCTGTTTCCGATTTTTGCCTCGATGTCCAATGCTTTAAAGCTGTTTACAGTAGCGACAATTAAGCTAGCTAATAAATATCGAAGCATTTTAAGCAAAGATTGCTGTTATTTTTATATCTGATTAACCAATGCGGATTAATACGAAACTGCTCCAATTAATTTTTAGCCCAAACAGCAACAACAAAATGGGAGCGCACGTTTATCAGTGCCAAGCTTGGATGCCTATCCCAGCATATAGGAAATCCGAATATGATAAGTATGATGATGATTTATCTTTTTTGGGTAAACAAATCAAAATCGTCAACGGAAACTGCTACCGAGCTTTGTGAATCATTGTATTAGCGTAAATGCGTTTGTAAAGGTTTGGTAAGAATTACTGTTTCCAACTTTCTCTAGCTGTGTAGCGTAACTATTAATTGTGCAATGTGCAGTGTGTGGTCTCAAATTAATCATACCGGTATGTTGACCATAAATGTGGTTTCAAATTAATTATACTTCTCTATAAATCTGTTTCTGACTTACTAACCAAAGAAAAATTAATGTGGTCTCAAATTAATCATATCTGTCTATGAATCTGTTTCCAAGCACAACGTTACAGCATGTTTAATACTTTTTCGAGGTCAAGACTGCGGGGTAAAACAAGAGCGCTATAAGCAATATTTTATAAATTTTACTTACTATCTTGATCATCGCTACGTCTGTCTTGAAACTTACGTTCACCAAACTTGGGTCGGACTACTGTAGTATTACTTGCTGACTACTGCGACCAATGACCACTGCCTTTGTCTACATAGTAATCTACATGAAACGTTTCGCGCCAACAGAACGCAAGTCCGATTGAGTTACACGGCTTTTTCTTTTGGGCGCATTTTACAATATTTGTGTCCTGCTACTATTGACTTATTCTGATATAATCAGTGATTGGCACGATAAACCTTCCTGTTCTAAAGCGATAATCGATAATTCCAAAAAAGACCGGGGCGATACCAATAATCGATAAATTGTAATGTCTTAAAGCGATATCGGTAATCGATACATTATTGCCCATAATTACTTTCGGTAAATGCTGCGATAAATTTTCAATGTGTTTGACGAAGTTTTTTTTTTGTAAGTCGAATAGCAAAAATATTTTTCTAGGATTTTCAAGGTAAGAGAGCAGTTCACGGACTCTGCCGTAGCATTTAACAAAGCATTGAGAGATTTTTTTAAATTTGCAACAAGACTTAATGGACACCGTGTATTTTTTCCAAAGCGCCAACTTATTAACTTTGAACACAGTGAGCATAAAGAATTTTTATGGCGATAGTCTAATTTATCGGCGATAACAAAATGTGTTACAAAAGCGATATCGGTAGGCCTAATCGAGAAATCAAAACTACTTTGGGCGATAACGATAATGAATTATCGCCGATTACTATGGCCGATAAATTATCTCGATAAATGCCCTTTTCTGGATATAATTGATTTTTTGCTCAATGTATATTCTTAAACACATTCCAAAACCGTTGCACAAGGTATTTTCAACAATTTATTCTGCTTAGAAAGTGCTTAGAAGCAAAAGTAATTAGCTGGTTCCGGTATATTCTGACAAAAGGTTAATTAGCCGCGTCCTGAACCGGTATTGCTGGCCATCGCTGCTGTCAAACTGCTTCTGATTTCAGAGATATTTCTCGCATTGCAGTTGTCATATGCACAGCACATGTTGTTACATTCCCTGAACAAAAAAACATCATTATTTTTGTATACCAGCATGAATGAATCACCTGGTCCACAATTTATTTTTTAGACTGTATATTAGGCTACCCTGGTCGTTCTGAGACAATAAGTGTTTTGCACACCACAAAAGTTTTTGTAACAGATTTAAAAAGCGCCGAAAACATCTTTTAAATTTAGGTAGTCTTGAAAAAGACTGTTTTTGAACCAAACATTTTCGTCTCGCTCTCTTCAGGGTTCAACGCGAGAGTTAATTGAGAAGGAAAAAGGTGGTCTATATATTATCATCAGCTTCATCGAAAAATCTGCAACAAAAAAGGAAAAAAGGGCTGTGATTGGTTGTTAAAAGACAGACGGATTGTGATTGGTCGAATATGGATGAATTTTAGAATCTAACTCAACTATCGGAGAATTTGCAGTGAGTAGACAAATTCCTTTTGACGGCACAGAATAGGTTTCAGCGTTTTGATGAAAGTTGCCTCCAGCGCCCCCAAGTGGAAATTTGTTCTCGCTTTGGCTAAAACCGAAAACTGGTCAATATGATAATGAGAGGCGCAATCAGGATGTTGGATTAAGTGTAGACCAATAGCTGAATCACAGTCTAGCTGATTGAATGGAGTAGCAATTTTGCAGTTACGTTTGGGAAGAACTTTGGTTGGATTTTCTTTATTTCGAATTGATTTTGGAATGTGTTGATTGATTCTATCTTGCAGTCGTAGGGATGTGCGACCCACGTACCGGCAATCACAGCGGCACACGTATTGGTATACGACCATACTTTGATGAGTGATGGGCACAGCATCCTTATAGATTGAAGGCAGAATCTTTCTGGTTTGGAAAATGACACGAGGATCGACGGCTCTAAAACAGTTTTGAACGTTAGATTTTACCTGTTTTTCGAATTTACGAGAAATATTGCATATCCAGGGTAGTTTTAGATACACAGGGCATTTCTTTGGTCCTTCTTTGGGCAGTAATTGAAAACGGGAAATTTTCTTGGAAATGCTGGAGTTGATTATTGTTTCAGGGTAACCATTATTCTTCAGAATGGAGCGAATGCAGTCCAGTTCTTGTTTAACTTTACCAGGTGAACAGATTACGAGGGCTCGATGAACTAACGTTTCGATTAGGTTCGTTTTGCGCTTGGAAGGTGCAAAAGAATCCCAACGCATGTAGCGACCAGTGAATGTAGGTTTTCTGTATACTGATGTTTGAAATTGCATTTCGGATTTGTCAACTTTCACGTCGAGAAAAGAGAGTGCTTGATCGGCTTCTTTTTCCATGGTAAATTTCAAAGCTGGGTGTAATGAATTGAGAGCAAGAAAGAACTGGTCTGCATCCGCTTCTGTTCTAAAAATAGAAAAAGTATCGTCAACATATCTAGTATAGAAAAAAGGCTCGTTTATAGTTTGAAACAACTTATTTTCATGGTAGCCAACGAAGATATTGGCTAGTGCAGGCCCGAGTGGACTACCCATTGCAACACCATCAATTTGCTTATACATAACGTTATTAAAGCTGAACTCAGCAGAGGTAGTAGCGATGTTCATCAGCTCAATAAAAATTTCTTTGGAAAACTGCGGAGGTGAAAGATCGCCGTCGTAGAGGGTGTCAGCACAAATTTGAATAGTTTCAGCCAAAGGTACATTAGTGAACAAACTTGAGATGTCAAAGGAACAGAGAAAGCAATCATCTGGGTCAAAAGTAAGCTGCTGCATTT